>NMXM01000004.1:380779-1580779 GCA_002851755.1 Verticillium zaregamsianum | reverse complement strand
ACGGCGGGGAGTCCGACGCCGATGAGGGCGAGGCCGATCCAGAAGGTCAGGCGCCAGTCGACGGTCGAGGCGAAACCCGAGATGATGGGACCGAGAGGGGGACCAATGGTCGTGGCAGCCATGAAGTACGAGAGCACTCGCCCTCGCTGCAACGGCTCGTCGTAGATGTCGGCATACAGCCCGCCAACGACAGCATTCGGGCACGCGGCCATGAGACCACCCAGCAGACGGAACGCAAGCAGGGCAGGATATGAGGGCGCCACGGCGCAGGCGAGGGTGAAGATGGCGAAGCCGATGTAGGCCGACAGCAAGACGCGTGAGCGGCCGACGTACTCGCTCATAGGACCAAAGAAAAGGGGACCCAGGGAGTAGCCGACGAGGAAAAGAGAGTTGAGGAGGACAAGGTGGGTCGGGTCGGTGACGGAGAAGTCGTCGGCAATCCAGCCGACGGCGCCGGACGGCAGGGAGGAGCCCACGGCGCTGTTGCCGGTGAACCAGGCGCCGACGAAGATGACATGGAGTTTTTTGATCTGCCTTGTCAGGGGTCGTGTTCACCAGTGAGTCGAGGGGACTAGACATACAGTAGAGAACTTTGTGGGATTTTTGTCATCAGGTAGTTCTTGGTTTTTCCTCGGTGGTGGCGACGGCCGCACCGAAGCCGATATGGACTCTTCAGACGTTGAGCTGCCCATGGTCATGGTCATCTCGTACAAGGCAAGGAGGGGCACGGGAAACGGGATTACAGATACAGCAGACGAGCACACCATCCAGCGCCAAAACCGTCCCCGGCGGCCCCTAAGTATGCGGCGAGCTCGCCACGGGCACGGCGTAAGAGGGCGCCGCGCCGGGCGCACGTCCGTGGATCGGGCGCTGCCTGAGACGTAATAGGTGACTCAAGGGGTAAGAGATTTCTCGGAAGTCGTTGCTAGGCCGCAGAGGAGGGTCCGGTCGTGGGTGTCTGGCCGCCATCGGCCCCACGGGTCCCACGAGCCTGGGCTGTTCGCGTCGTCTTGAGGGGGCGTGCTGCGAGCCCACCCCCACGCCTGCGCCCTACGCCCTTGAATGGTTGTGTCTCTGCCAGGGTGGTTGACATCATGGGACCTTCAACAAGGGCGTGGGTGACGGTGCCAGAACACGGCAAGTCCACCCTAGGGCGTCGGGCCGCGTAGAGGGTTTCTTCACCATGTTCGTGGCCGATGCTAGCCTGAGACGATGGGGTCCTGACACGGTCCAGAGCATTTCGAGGTGACGAGAGGATGGTATTCTCCGAAGCCGTAGAACGGATGGAGCCCAATCAGCGTCTCCCGAGAGGCCCAAAGGGGTAATGAAAAATAGATGAAAATTTGAGGTCATCGAGGGCAGTCGGTTTGCTTCGGCTCGATGAACTGGGACGCCGTCTCGCCACCGGTATCGGAGACCCACTTGGGCACCGGTGGGTCCCGCCCTCGATCCACCGGGAGCCCTTCGGCAGCCCACCGGACCGGCAGGGGCTTGAGGCACGGTCGGGGGCTGTCTGTTTTTAGCTCCCGTGGTCCTCATCCGCGACATCGACGGACGGCCTGCGGAGGCGCTGTTTTGCGTTTCGGAAGCAGGTATATCAGGCTCCATTCGGGCTACCCAGTCGAGGGGCCTGAGCCTTTTGCTCTTTCGTAATGCTAGTATACATACAACATGGGGTATCAACCATTCCACAAGCAAGCTCCATCCCACTCATTACGCGTCGCAAAAACCTTGTCCCTCTGCCCGTCCGCCCTCATCAACATGATCGTTCGTCGCACTAGGTGGGCAGGAACGCCTTAGAGTCCCGGTCCTGCTGCTCAAACGACTGCGGGAAGGCGGCGATGCCGGCCACTATGGCGGCCGCCATGAAGCAGAGGCTGATGATGATCCAGATGATGCCCCAGCACTGGGACGAGCCACCGTAGCGGCGGGCGAAAACGCTGGCATCGGAGCTGTTGACCTTGCGCATGATGAGGTCATCGCAGATGTCCCAGGCCGAGTACAGGGACGACATGACGCCGATGAAGAGCTGCCAGCGAGTTAGCTCTGATGGTTTCGATCATGTCGTGTTGGAGAGACTCACGATGACGAAGCGCAGACCGTGGGAGTGCGAGATGAACCAGCTTCCCACGAGGATGCCCACGGCAATGAGAATGGTCATGATGGTGAGCCAGTCGCGCTTACCCCACCACAGGGTCAGCAGGAAGCAGACGCCCAGCACCATGCTGGCAATCTTGCTGGCGTTGACGTGGAATCCGCAGAAGATGAGCAGGGCGCCGATGAGGGAGGAGCCCAGGTAGCCGGCCGGCAGGGTGATGCTGCTCTTGCCGCCGAGCATGCGGGTCTCGCCGCCCTCGCGGGGGTCCAGGGTGATGCCGACGACCTTGCCGCCGGTGCAGATGGCGGCAAAGGCGTGGCCGAACTCGTGAAAGGCGATGGTCAGCATCTTGAGGGGCCACAAGATGTAGCTGACGTAGGGGATGTTCCACAGCAGGGCGATGATGACCGTGTAGGCGCCGATGACGCCGAGGGTGACGCGCTGGGTGTGATTCGTCGAGAGGTCCCGACGGACGTGTGCGTTGTAGTGAACGTCGGAGGAAGAGACGTCTTCCGAGGCGGCGAGGGCGAGAGCCGATCGAGCGAGCAGGTGCCGTGCCGCTGACCCTGCGGCAGCCCAGCCGGGATGCTCGAGGGGGGCCATGATGTGGTGGTGCCGAGGGAGGTCAGTAGCCTGCGAGCTGGCGGGGATGATGAAGTAGATGATGGATGGTCGAATCGGCGTTGTGTAGTTGATGAGAGAGCGAGAGAGAGAGCGGAAGAGTCGATGTGAGGTGCCGAAGCAGGTAACGACCGTGGACTGAGGTGAGGTGAGGGAGGTGAGGTGAGGCGAGTGACGGTGTGGCCAGGCTGAGATCGAACGAGCCTGGCAGTGGCAGGGCAGGAAGGCAGGGGACCCTTAAATGCAGGGCGCCACAAATATGCACGACGCGCGTACGTAACCTGGCAGTCGCAGTTGTAGACCGGGGCAGATGCGATGGCTGTCTTACTTTTTTTTTCCCTCTTCTTGAATGGCGTAAGCTGGATCTGTCGGTCTGTTGAATATGAAGAATACGAAGAGTCGTCAAGGCACAAACGAAGGCGGCACTCAGGGGTCATGTGTGTTTTAGGAGGCCTGATGAAGCAACGCGTCCTGACCTGTCCTGTCATGCCTCCGTGGCTGGGTCGTGGCGGTGCTGCGAGGAACGCGTCGTGTACTGCCGGCGCTAGGCCTCATCAGGCGGAGCGTCCCCTATCTTTAGACTCGTCACGTGAGCTGGCGTCTTCGAAGCTATCGGAAAGTGGGCGGCACGGTCTGGCCAATGACAGAGCCCAGATTACCAGAGGAAGGCCCAAGACCTATTGCCCCACCTCTTCCTGCCTGGCTGCTTTCGGACGGGTGGGGCAGGCAGCAAGAGGTGGGGCGGGCACGAGCAGAGCAAATGTTCACCTGCCCGCCGCCGGCCCTCCGACCGTCCATCCATCCACTCCATCCACTCCATTGTCCATCGCTCATTGACCTTCCCACTTGCACCACCATCCCCTCCATCGCCGTTACCTACCTGCCTAGCTGAGCAGGTGCTTCCCCCCTTCTCGGTCATCCGCCAAAAGGGTTCCGACCACCAGACCAGCGCTCGAGCTACAATCGGCTCCCGCTTGCCTCGGCCAAGACCACCAGAGAGACCTCCTTCGGACTGGCCTTCCTGGACGGGACGGGACTGCACAGGAGAGACGAGAGGGAGACGCCAGGACGTCCACTCCTGGCGCCCGCTCCTACCGTGTCACGACATGCCATCCGGAAATCTCCTCTTGGCGCCTCGATGCGGCACCCGACACGCGACCTCGTTGGTGTGAATCAGCACCAGCAGCACCAGCATCAGCATCAGCCTCAGCACCGGCACGAGCATCCATCAGCATCCGCCGGGATGACCTGGGCTAGCTGCTGTCGATTCCGGTCCACGTTGAGGGGAAGAGAGCTTCTGGATTCTCGCGCGACCAGCCACGCAGAGGGGTAACCCGGACGACGACCTCGAGCCGCTTTCTCCTCCATCACTTGAAGCCAAGTTCCCTCTCCTTTGTCCACCACACGCACGCAAACACGCACCTCCACCTCGGATGCGGATGGCCTGGCCTACCCTCACACTAGTACCTCCGTGGCTGCGTCAATGATCCCCGGACTGCATCAGTAACTCCAAGCCGCAACCGCAAGCTACCCGCTCCCCCAGTCCGTTCCCCGGCGCCCCTGCCCCCAGCTCCTGTCCTTGGTCCACGACTGCCCAACCTCCAAGCTACCACCCCCCGCCGGTGTCGGGCCTCCACCCTCCTCGATCGACCTTGGATCTCTGCGTCTTTGCGTCAGCTCCTCCGGTTCGCGGCCTTCCATCCTGGGCCCTTCGCAGGTCTGCCTTGCGTCCCGCGCACTCCCCCCCCCGCGAAGCTTGACCTCCGGCCGTCTGCCGTTTGATCACAAGATCGTCTCCGTTCGCCGTCTTGGGACCCCGTGTTATTCGTCCTTGTCCCCAGCTCCGGCTCCGCACTCGCCGTCGCCCATCCGCCATCACCCTCCCTGGCTGGCAGGCTGGCGCTGGCCCGCCCGCCGTAGATGACCATGCACGAAGCGGGATCCCATCCCCGGCAGGCGTCTGGGTCGAGACCTCAGTCCGAGGCCAGCCGTCATGATGGTTCGTCATGTTCCCTGCGACTCCTTCCCTGCTGATCCTTCTTCGTCTTGCTCTCGATGGTCCATCCTTGAGACTCCTTTCCATGTTGCTCTACTATACATGTCGTCCGTCCTCTAACACGGTGTAGAAGAACGAAAGACCTCGACGACGAACTGTCCCCCCATCTTGTCCCTGCCAGCCGAGCTTCTCGACGCCATTCTCTTCTACCTCTCGCCCCACGACCTCGCCATCGCATCCCGCACCTGCCAGCATATCCGCGCCCACGCCATCGCCGACGTACAATGGCTCCCTCGTGTCCAGGCCAACATCCCCGGTCTCGTCATCTCCTCGCCCTACCCCTGCAGCTCCTACCGAGAGCTCTTCGCCGCCCACGACCCTCACTGGTTCCTCCCCAAGTACAAGGTCTGGTTTTCCGACCGCAATCTGATGGGCAAGATGATCGTCGTCCGTTACGATCCCCGGCGCGGCTGCATCGACGGCTACCAGTTGGTCGCCGTCAGCCCCCACTCCCCGTCACATCAGCACTGGCCTGCCAACAGCGACGTTGTCATTCATGACTTTAACCCGGAAATCAAGATCCATCTCGACAGGCCCGTGCTCCAGTTCCACGCCGGCGATGACCCCGGCTTCCCTGCTTCGTTGCCGCCAGGCGTCTCGTCCAAATTTCAGGCCGAGACGCCCATGATGATGGACAACCAACCAGACTACGTCTACACCCACTTCTCTTTGGCACGACCGGTCGACGACGAGATGGCACTCCAATCCTTGTCCACGCCATTCCCATACGGCTGCGTCTGGCCGCCCAGGCCGATCCCTTCGGCTCATCGCGTTGCTGGGTTTCCTGCCGTACCTGCCACGGCCCCCGAAATGCACGCCGAACGGCCTCAGAGTCGCGCCGAAGTCTCGGACCGGGCATTCCGCATCCGCCAGTGGATGGAGATGGCCAACAACCTCCGCGGGCTGTATGCCATGACGCCCGGCGGGGGTCCGTTCGGGCCCCACATCGGCGAGGAGATCACTACGTATTCGACCCTGGATCCGGCGCTGTACACGCCAGCAGACCACAAGCCGTGGCGCGGCATCTGGGTCGGTGACTACAGCGGGCACGGGTGCGAGTTTCTCTTGATCAACCAGCCGGATGACGAGGACGCCACCGATGAGGAGCTGGGCCTCGTGCGGCGCCCATCAGAGGCCGACGAGGACTGGGCGAAACGCCAGTTGGACGCGAGGATATACCGGGGCAGGCTCGAGGCCATCAAGCTGACGGGAGACCCGAATGTACCTCGTGGCGAGTGCACATTCATCGCCGAGGACCTGGGGCCCGACGGCTTCGCCGGCATCGCGACAGAGGAGCCCTTCAAGGGGGCGCGAATCGTCAACAGCATGGGGCACGTGGCGAATACGGGGTACCACGATGGTGAGTGGGTACGGTGCAGCATGACGTGTATGGTGATGACTGACGCGCGGACAGACAAGTACATCCCCTCGCAGCTTTTTTTGATATCACCAGACAAGCTGGCGCAGTTCTGGGTGGATTTTGGGCACATCAGCTACTTTATACGGGTCCCCGTCGACGACCTGCTTCGTATTCCCTGAGCAGAAATTCTTCTGCTAATGATAAAAACTCCTCACTTCAAAAAACAGATATTCCAAGATCGAACTAAAGTGAGAACACGCGCTGGCTACTTTCTGTCTCCCCTGTGGCTCTGCCGCGCTCCGCTGCGAATGGACACTAATCACAGCTCCCTTCTCCACCTCTACCGTTCATTGCGCCTCTTCCTCTGGGCTGTCGGCTTAGGGCCGAACGCCGCACTTACTGCGTATCATGCCGCCGTCTTGGTTGCGGTGCTTGCACTTGCCACAGACCCAGGCAGCTCCCATGTTGACGGGCTGCATCCGATTGGTCGGCGTCGCGCTGGCTGTCATTCGGCAAGCCGAGGTCCAAGTTGATCAGTCGATTGTTTGCTCTTGTAGGCCGACTCGTTGGTTTCGCTTGTGTGAACTAGTTGGTCGTACGCGCAGTTTGTTCGTGAGATGGCTGCTAGCCGTCTCGTTGGTTCTCGATCGCTTGAGCTTCTGGTGGAGGGAGGAAAGAAGTGCGGAAAAGGCTTCGGGTCCTCGTCCATTTTATCGAGACGCCGGAGCAATACTCAAAGCTCTGAATCACTGCTGCTGTTCAGGCAGTCTGCTATCGAAGGCTTTCGGATGTGTTGGGCTGGTGAATCTGGAACGAGGACTGAACGGAGACTGCGAGACGATGATACACCCGAATTCACCGGTCTGAGGGCTTACTCCCGACGTGGCTGCTTATTCGCAGCTCGGTTGTCAGGCACATCTTTCGCGTTCGTCGCTTGCGCTGGTGGCTTGTTTTCTTGCTCTCCACACGAGGAGCCGCACACTGAGCCTTTGCACACGAAGTTCGTGCTGTGTCAGGATCAGTCTGGCATGAGCTGAGATGCATCATTGAGCGTCTTCGATACAGGAAGCCATGGACACCGCCGCAGCAAATATCATACATGAGATGAGGACAAGGCATCCAGCGCCCTGCCATGAGAGGATCAAAAATATGTTCAATGACAAACCCGAGGGCACCATGTATGTAACCCTCAAAGATCTAGCAGGACGCGTGCAAGGTCTTTCACTCCAAGCATCAATTCACATAACGGTGCGAGTGTGAAAGGCTTTGTTCTGGGAAGGGCCATCTCTGATTCACGAGGGTATCTTTCAAACACGCTGCTGTTGGCAGCACAAAGGGACAAAGAGGCCGCCTGCCCGACGATATAAGTTGGCGCATCGCCCTCATTGTCTTCTCCTCGAGGTCATGCATCGACCTGTTTCTCCTCCACGCATCCCTCCGACGCTTTTGCCTTCGTCTACAAAACTTCGCCTTGACACAACCCAAAAATGATCAGCTCCCGCAGCACCCTCGAGGCCGTTGTGGCAATCACCGGCTTGAAGACCAAGCCCGGTCGCCAGCTCCTACACTTCTACCACGACGAGCCAACGAATAGGTGGCACTTTTGCCGCGTCATCCCCCCGAAAGACGCCGCGCAGAGCGGCCCAGCCCGACAACGTAGCAGTCGACAGCATGGCGACTTTGAGCTGGTGGACATCTCGGAGGATGGCGCGGTGATGCGCTACACCCGCCCTGACGACCATATCCCGCCGCACCGTTCTCCTGGCGATGGCTTCTCCGGATTGATACCCCGTAGTGCCACCAAGCCAAGAACAGAAGCCGACGACGGCTCTTCCATTGAGCTTGGCTTGAATCGAAAGGCAGAGGCGGTCTTCCTAGGCAGGGGTGAAGAATCCACTGTGCTGATGCGGTTCGGTAAGACTCGAGGCCATTCGCCCACGCCGCGAGTGAACCTAGGAAGAGCCCCCGAAGGACCGCGCTCCATCTATCGATATCTCGAAGATCACCGCCGCGAGGTGTTTGTCCCAGAGAGCAACGGGTCAGTAACAAGGTACTCGCAAAGAGCCGGCTCGAGCCAGTGGGAAAAGCTGGCCAAGTACCGAAGCATCGGCTGGCCGGCACCCTTGCCTGCGGTCTCCCAGCCACGAGAATGCCTGGCTATCCTGAGAAAGGCCTTGAGTTTGTGGCACACACCCGACGGGGGAGAGCACGCGAGGTCGTGGTGTCGACAGATGCAGTCACAAGGGCAAGCCAGGGGCTCACACTCGATGAATGCTCTTGCAGGGCTCAGCGGCATCCCGGGTTCTATCGTTTCGAGCCGCTCGCTGTGTGGTCCTGGCCGAGTAACATTGGAGGCTGTCGTTTTGCACCCCTTTATAGGAGGGGCTAGTTACTACCGTTTGGCCCTACAATGGACCGAGTCCCATGATGGAGACTGGGCGGTGGGTGGCGTCGTCCTGCCGCTTCCGTAGGGTACGTTGCTGAGACAGAGCTGGTTCCCCATTGATGCTATATCAAATCATCATGCAACCGACATCATTGCTGCGGTTCGAGCGCCTGTGCACGTGTTAGTGAATCATTTGATTTGACCATGTCTCACAGAGACGACTTACGATGGCGAACTTGCTCCGCGACCGAATTCTCTCTCCGAAAAGGACCAACGCCCAGGGTATAACCGTCAACGCCGTAGCAATGCCTCCGAGGAGAGCCCCCGCGCGCTCCTCGCCCAAATTCCTAAACAGAGCTCCCGTGACAAGTGGGAACGCACCCCCCAGCAGGTTCCGGCAGAACGATTGCGCGGCGAGGGCCGACGAAGCATACTTGTGGTAGATGTCGGCAAAGTAGTTGAAGGTGGCGAGGTAGACGGAGTAGATGCCCCACGTCGCGAGTCCAATGCCGAACGCCGGTGCGATCCAGTGAAAGTCGGAGCCGACAGTGTAGCCGAAGAGGAAGAGCCCAGCCGGCAAGAGCGTCGCAGTGATGCAAGTGAAGTAGAGCCGCGACTCGGGAGATTCGGCAGGGAACCTTCTTCGCATGAAGAGCCAGAACTTAGAGTGCGTCTCGAGGGGGCTGTCGGCTCGCCATTGCGGCAGCGCCAGCAGGCGGTCCTGGTAGATGCCGACAATGGTCGCAACGCAAGCGCCGACGACCATGGAGCCGAAGAAGTATCCCGACTGCTCCATGTCCATGCCACGCATACGAGAGAAGGCCAAGGGAATGGTGCCGAAGGTGCAGTACAGCACCGCCCAGGCGAATGAGCACCAGAGGGAAAAGAAGAAGACGACAGGCTCGGCGACGAGCAGGTGGAACGGACGGATCAACGACGTCTTCATCAGTTGGCCCAGAGATGCCCGTTCCTCATCCTCTTTGACGAGCCACCGAAGTCGAGTCGGGAGAAACTGGCCGATCTGATCCGGAACCGTCCACGGGCGGGTGGAAAATTTCTCATCGCTGTCGGAGACCGTCATTTCGCTGCTGTCGCTCCCTACCTCTGGGTCCTCCAGCAAGACGCCGTACACGCCAGCATCCTCCAGCTCCTCGTACCAACGGTTCAGGACCTTGGCCTTCCGCGACAGCAACACAGACCCGCGGCTCTCATTCAACCAGAAGACGAGGCACAACAGCAGCAAGGCATCCACGATGACCTGGTGCCAGAACACCCACTTCCAGGCCAAGGTCTTGTTGTCGATCCGGTTCATCATGATGGCGCCGCAAAGCGGCCCAGCCCCGGTGCCAGCCAGAACGAAGCCGCTGAAGAGGGCCATGGGCGTGTTCCGAGTTTCCTTGGTCCACATGTCGGCGATGATACCCCCAATGACTGAACTGAAGACGGCGCCTCCGATTCCGACGAACAGGCGAGAGATCAACATGCCTGCCACGTTGGGCATGACCGAGCAGATTGCCTGGAAGACCACATATAGCAGGCCGGAGGGGATGAGGACGGGTCTCCTACCGTAGATCTCGGAAATGGGCGCCAGGATCATGGGCGAGCAGGCAAAGCCGATGCAGAAGGTTGTGATGCCGGCGATCATGGCAAGCTCGCTGGACCCAAGATCCTCAGCCATGGCGGCGACGGGAGGAGAGTAAGATCCGGCCGTGTAGGCTGTGAGGAAACTGGCTATACAAGAGAGGGCCAGCACAAGATATTTGCGGTGCAGAGGCCATTGCAGAGGCGAGCCGAATCTGGAGTCATCAGGACATGGCGGGAGGTTCTGGTTCGTCGTTGGGTCCAGGTTGGTGAGGGCTAGACGGGGCAGGGTGGTGTCGAAGCCGAGGTAGCGATATGTGATGGGCGTCCTGCCGTCCAGGGCCGAAGTTGTTTCATTTTTCCGGTTGCGGGCCGGGTCCTGTGGTGCTTCCAGCCTGCCGTTGGACCGAGGCGCATCGATGTCGCCTTGCATGCTATGGAGGGCAAGGGTTCGTCTGTGACATCGAAGGTAGTTGTGGTGGAAGGGTTCGAGATGTGACGAGGAGATGTCACAGTAGAAGCCAACTAGAAAAGAGAGGAAGGGCGCCCCGGCCCGCATCCGACGGAAGACATGAAGTAGTTAAAGCCTCCGGACATGACAAGATAAATCTGAGCGCCGAGAGGCTAAAACGGGTCGTCAAAGGTCAAGCTGGACGGGAATAACGGGGTTTGTCAGAGCGATGCAAGTCTCCCACCGCGGATGTTACAGCACGAATGAAAGGCCGAAGGAAGCGGTGAGTCTGTGGATCTAGCGGAGAAGATGCCAGGATAGGGCAGCCAACACCTTGTGGTTGTGGTTGGCCACGATCGCTTGGGGGGGTTGAGTTTGAGATCGGACTGGTGGACTGGCGGACTGGCTGGACCCTCGAGCCTGTTGTCATCATCCCCGCGCAGGTCGTCATTCTCGAACCGGCCTTCCATTTCCAGCGCGTCTGGTCTGGTCGACAATCATCTCCAGGATATTTCCGGTCGCGCAAGTCTAGCCGCGATTGCGAGCAGCGATTTCGTGGGGTACAGATCTCGACTTGGCTGCATGGGGCAGCACAAAGTTCTTATTGCCGGGTATTTCCGCTTACAGCTGACGCTCGTCCCTGGAGGAAACACGTCCTCCGGAATTTGAAGCCTGGTGGAACAAGTATCATCAGTATCCCAGATTAGCACCCTCACGATCTTACAAACACCCGAGCGCACGGGGTTCTGTGGATGTTCTTTCTCTCGATTTTCTATGATTTCGTATCCGTACCATCGGCAAGCCATCCATTTCTTCATCTCCCAAAACTTTCTCGAGCTTTCAGATTGACAGCAATGCTGGACACTCAAGGTCGGCCGAAAACATCAGAGCTGTTGCTGGGAAGTTCCACCGGGAGACCCTGATGATCATTGGCCTGGATATTCTGAGGGCCGTGGCCCATCGCGGATATGGGCGTCTCGCGGTATGCCCGGGGCTGCTGGGTCGCACCCGAGCCATGCTGGCTGCCATACTGATGCAGCTCGGCGGCTTGACCGGCAGCAGGACTGGCTAGGGATTGCAGAGGGTACTGGTAAGGTCCATGCTGGGCGACATGATCCATGTCCGGGACAGGAGTTCCCTGGAAGGGAAGTCCGGTGTCCTTGGTGCGGTTGTCCTCGGCCCAACCCTGCTGGTTGTTGATGTAGCTGCGGCACTGTTCAATGGCCTGGGCCTTGGCCCTTCTGTCTCTAAAGCATTGTCGAATGCGAGGCATAAGACCGATCACCACACCCACGATGAGGACACCGATGCCAACCGCAATGGCAATGACGATACCAGGGCTCAGCTGTGCCTCACCGTCGCGGTGTGAAGCGGCCGCGGTTGCGCTGGCCGAGCCAGCAACAGAAGCGGTTGCAGTTGCCGTCTTCACAACCGTCTCGACCAAAGTGGAGACTTTATGCTCTTTCGAGGTAGTAGCTGTCGTGGAAGAACGAGTGTCTATGCGGGTTAGTACCTTCACGTGGACAAAGGGATCAGCCTGTGAACTTACGATCGTCCGAGTGAGAAGTCAACGTGCTGCGTGTGACGACGCCGTCAACGACGGTCGTGGTGACGGTGGACGTCTCTGGGCCGTCATCGTGATCAGGCTTGTGCCACTCCAAAGTGGTGCTGGTGAAGTAGAGAAGCGTGGCCGTCTTGTCTCGGCCGATGGAGGTCACCACGGCTGTGGGGTTGCCATATTCCCATCTGGGGTCGGTAATGGTCAGGGGGAACTCGACTTCGTCATCGCCGTTCTGGCGCTTGAGGTAGCTCCAATAATGCTCGGAAACAGGGCCGGGTTCAACAAGCTCTGCGGCAAGGGTGGCCACAGGCTCCTGGTGGTCTTTGTGGGAAGTGATCGTCGGGGAGGGCTTGTTGTGCTGGGTGTCGTCAAGAGCCCGCGACTGGCTGGAGCTAAGGCAAGTAAGAAGTCTGCTTCGTGCAAGGATCTGATTTGTAATATATCAAGGCCCCATACCTCTTTCTGTTGTCCGCATGGATGCTTTCGTCCTCGGACAGACGAGAGACCAGGTCGCGCGCCATCTGATCGACGTGAGATGGGTGACGTTGGGATCGCGAAGCTAGCTGTACAGTAAGGAGGCAATAACGCGAAGAGTGTTGACGGAAATGTTAATTTCAAGCCACTTCTGTGTCAAGTAGAACGGCAAGGTGCGAGTCGCCAGGCGCAAGAAGGCGTGGAGCCGATGGCTGGTTAACTCCCCGAGGAAGAAAGGGGGTCTTGGAGGAGTGGTAGGCGGGAAAATCCAGAGGCTGGATGAAGACAAAGAAGACCCCGTCTAAAGGGAAAGAATGACATTCACTGAGGGGCCTGCCCTATTGTTGTCTTGAGAAAGGAGGCAAAACGGAGGAAGTCGCGATGTGAGAAAGGTGGGGCAACAAAGGGGGCCATTCCTTCCTCACTGAAGTCAAGCAGAACTGGCCAGCCTCACGACAGGGTGCTCCTGTGCAGGGGAAGGGGCAGCCTAGAAACCAAAGATCACGGGACTTCAATTGATGATGTTTGTGACGGCCATTAGTTTGAAAGAGGACGAGCCAAATGCATAACACCTAGTAATCGCCTGGATACAACACATAGAGGGCACTGAAAAGGGGTCATCTCAATAGCGATTCAGCTAATCTCACCCTGCCTGCCTTCAACAATCCGGCCAGTCTTAACTACGGCTCCTTCTCTTGGACCATCTCGTCTTTTGCTTTCTTCAGCAAAGCGCCCCTCGACCTCTTCTCCCCTACCCCCACCAACCTCGCAAACACGCCCTTCCTCAACCTCAACTCCTCGTACCCCCCCTCCTCCGCGACTCTCCCATCCTCCAGCACCAAGATCCGCCCCGCCAGCTGCATCATCTCCCTCGCATGCGTGACGACCACGATCGCCATCCCCCTCTCTCCCGCCTCGACCACCAATCCCCGAATCGTGCCCCTCACCATCTCCGCCGTCTCGGCGTCCAGCGAGCTCGTTGGCTCGTCCATCACCAGTAGCCTCGGCCGCCGCGCCAGAGCCCGCGCGATGCAAACACGCTGCGCCTGGCCCCCAGAAAGGGTCTGCCCCCCCTCGCCGACGACGGTGCCGTAGCCCTCCGGCAGCGACAGCACGAACTCGTGGATGCCCGCCGCGCGAGCCGCACGGCCGATGTTCGCCTGGCTGCGGAGCGGCGACATGTCGGCGAGGCCGTAGACAATGTTATCTGCGATCGAAGCGGGGAAGAGGAAGGGCGCTTGCGGGACAAATGCCATTGCCGAGCGCAGATGGTGCTGGTCGACGTCCCAGGAGGGCACCCCGGCGAACGTGAGCTGGGGCGACTTTTCGAAAGAAAACGGCGTTGGAGGCAGGGGCCGGTAGATACCCATGAACAGGGAGATCAGGGTGCTCTTCCCGCAGCCTGAGGAGCCCACGACAGCGGTGCAGGTGCCGGCTTTGATCTCCAGCGAGAGGTCGCGGAGGACTAGGTTCGTCGGCCGAGAGGGGTAGGCGAACGTCAAGTTGGTCATCTTTATCGGGAGAGGCGAGGCGAATTTCTTTGATCCCGCGCCGAGGCCTTCGTCTGAAGTACCTTCAGAGAGACTGGCGTAGTGGAGGATCTGTGCGGCTGTGGCTCTGGCGGCGGCGAGCTGAGGGATCGTGCCCAGCAGCGAGCCGGCCTGGCCCATGCTGAATAGAAGAAGGTTCGCCACCTGCTGGATTTGCTCTATCGTCGCCTCGTGCGTGCCACCCATAAGGACCATGGAGTAGTAGAAGACGAGCGCCAGCAGGAAAAAGTTGACTGCCTGGTAGAGACCAAACAGCGGTGACGTGTATACCGCTCGCCTGATGCCGATCTTAAATGTGGCATTGGCCGAGTCGCTGTACTTCTTCGACATGTAAGCCTCGAGAGTCAGGTTCTTGATGACGCGAACGTTGGTGAAGGTATCGGTCAGCGCGGCGCTCGTGTCCGCCGCACCCCGGTCACAGGTTGTCTCCCACTTGGTGCTCGTGTACGAGAAGGCCTTGACTGTTGCCATGATAGCCGGGCCACCGGAGAGCGCGACCAGCGTCAGCTTCCACTGGATGACCAACGCCCAAATGAAAGCAGTCAGCACCATGAACGTGACGATGATGATGATGGGGGCGAAACGCCCGACGAGGTTCCGCATCTCCTCTGCGTTCCGGTCCATGCACTCGGTGATCCGACTCGCCGAGTTCTTGGATTTGTCGAACCACGACTTAGGCTGCTGCAGGATTCGCTTCAGGGCCTCGATCCGCAGCGCGTTGACCCAGGCCTGGCCCGAGTACTCCATCAGATACCGGCCCGACCAGGTAGCAAGCCCGTCGACGAGAGCGATAGCCACGACGACAATGGCCCATGTCCGGCCTACCGAGTCTTGCTCGCTTTCCTCCGCCCAAAACGCTTCGAGGAGCCGAGCAAAGGCGTAGGAAAACAGCGGCGCGGAGAGTCCGACGATAACGCATAGGAGGACACCCCCGAGAAGCTTGGCGCGGTCTCGATTGGACAAGTGTGACCAGACGGAGCGGAAGATCGTGATGAACGAAATGTTGGCCGGGGAAGTTGTCTCCGAGCGTGTCGTTGCTACGTTCTTGCGGGCCATTCCTGATCGCGAGTCACCCTCATCGTTATCAGGCGGGCCGGTACTCGCCATGGAGCCCCGGAAACGGCGTGTGATGGGGATGCTTATCCGAATTTGCTGGATGTTCTCGCCAGCCATCTGCACGAGATCCATACTGTCCCTCCTTGACGGCGTGATATCGGAGTATGCTCCGCTTCTCGGGCGAGAATATGCCCTCGACCGAGAGATTTGCTTCTTGTCCACCAAGGAAGACTCTCCATCGGTTGCGTGCCACGACAGACCGCGACTTTGTCGGGTCGGTCTCCAGTAGGAAGTATCCCAGATCTGGTTCGTCTTGAGTTCCGTCGCGCGAGCCGTGCGCTGCCCGAGAGACAACGAGCGTCGAAAACCGGAATCCGACGCAGCATAGGCCTGATCCAGCTCTTTCACGATGATATTGCCCACAATAGAGGGCTGACGGCTGGGTTTGTCCCACGAGAGCACGCTATCTGCTCCAAGGGATTCGCGATCCGGAGAGATGAGCGTTGTCGAGCCCTCCGATTCGTTACCTTCGTCATACAAGGCTGCGAGGAGAGAAGAAAAGAAACCAGCGCCATCGCCGGAGATGTCACTCCGATAACCCTCTTGCACTAAGCGACTCCTGTCCATCACAAAGACGTAATCATCGTCCTGGATCTGGCTTACATCATGGGTGATGATGATAGTCGTCTTGTCCCGGCGCCAAACACGAATGGCCTCCATGACTAGAGTCTTGCTGACGTGGTCGAGGCCGCTCGTCACTTCGTCGAGGATCAGCACGGGAGGGTCTCGAAGCCTAGCTCGGGCCAGGGCGAGACGCTGCTTCTGGCCACCGCTGAGGCTGTAACCACCGGGTCCGATCAGAGTTCCAAGCCCTTGGGGCATGGTAGCAAGCGTTGACTGGAGCATGGCTGTGTCGCAGGCTGACCTGACTTGTTCGGCTGTCGCATCATCGGGGGATGAATGACCGAATGCCACGTTCTTAAAGAATGTCTCATTGAAGAGAACGCTTGTCTGTTGGATTAGAGTGATGTTGCTCCGAATCCATTCGTCATCGAGATCCCGCAGGTTGATGTTGTCGACGAAGATAGTCCCGGTGAGCGGCTCATAGAAGTTGACGAGCAGGTTGCCCAGCGTGCTCTTCCCAGAACCACTCTTGCCCACGATGAAGCAGGTTTCGCCGGCCGGGAAGTGGAAGGAAGACCTGTCGAGCACGATTTGACCAGGGTTCGAAGGATAGGCAAAGCTGACCTACACCAGTCAGTCAAAGTTCCAATGCCATAGAACATCAGACTTACGTCGTTGAGTTCAATACTGCCAATACACCTACTCGGCTTGTGAGACCCAGCGTGTTTCTTTCCCCCACAGACGAACGCTCCCGTCTGCCGCAGAGCCTGACCGGCAGCCATTCCCTTGGCCAGCACCAGCCACTGCGGCATCAGAGACTCGATCCCTTGCAGACCGGTCAAGGTGGCATAAAACGTTGTGAGGATCTGCGCCGCACTGGCCCCTTGCTGCACCAACACGATGCCGTACCAGAATCCCACCGCAAACAGGCTGACGACCCAGAACTTAGCGTAGCCCATCTGCACCGCGTTGCAGTGCGCCTGTATGAGGTATTGTTTCATGGATGCCTTGATGGCGCTGAGGTACTGCCACACCTCGGTGTCGAAGCCGTTGTAGATCTTGACGAGGTCGATGCCGGCGATGGACGAGTTGGCGTACTTGGAGGCTTCGGAGAGGTGGACCTTTTGCGCCTGGATGGCTGGTTGGAGGCGCCGAGTCGCCAGCGAGAGCACGATGGCCGAGATGGGAACGGTGGCGAGCAGAACGAGCGTAAGCTTCCAGGACATGTAGAAGCTGACGATGAGACAGGCCACCGAGACGACAAGATCGCTGATGAGGAAGCCCAAGACCTGGGAGGTAGCGAGTTGAAGCTCGCGCGTTTGACTGTGCGAGGTTAGGTTGGGCCGGCGATGTTCATCTCAGGAGGCGTGTGTCAACTTACGATTCGATCCTGACAAGGAGGCTGGAGATGCCGTCCGACTGGGCATCATACCATTGCATATCCTTGTCCAAGAGGCTTTTGAACGTCTGCCCGCGAACACTCCTGGCTTGAAGTTCGCCAAAGAGAACCCATGAAGAGAGGAACGCAGTGTTGGCAGCCCAATGGCCGGCTCCAAGCCCGCAAAGAACGACGCTCAAGGTGCGAGTGCGCTCAAGGGCCTCGGCACCCTCCATGGAGCCGCGGGCAAAGTTTACCGCGAGCTGGAAGAATTGACCCAGGGTGACGGCCAATGACGTCTTAAACACTCCGACGATACACGAGGCGATGACAGCCGGGATGAGAGCGGCGCAGTGGCTCCGTTTGGTGAAGGCGAAGAGGTCTCTCCAGGAGGCTCGGGCGACTGCTGAGGATGTCATGATGAAAGACGCTTTAATTGACAAAAGCCGCTGACGAAGGACGTTAAGTTTCAGACGAAGGAAGACGGGTGAGGTTAGAAGACCCAAACTTCAGGGGATTGCTCTATCGTCGGGTGAAAATTGCCTGAACATGGGATTGTACAAGAACAGGAAGAGCAGACGAAATGGCTTGCTTGAGCCAGACCAAGCGGCCCCAACGACAGGCCGAGGCATGGGAACAAGGGACAATCTGAAAGGATTCACATTGGGGAGAGATCGAGGAGACGAGCGACTCGAATGTCGGCCGAGTTTCGAAGTGATTGTGGTGGACATTGTGGGTGGTGGGAGGCTTAGTATTGTTTTCCACGCCGGCGGGGGTGGGGGCTGGGGAACAATGGAAACTCGGGAAGGCTTCCAGCTGAAACTCGCTTGAGAGACAGTCATTAGGGGATGTCGGTTCATCGAAGGCAACGACTAACTGAATTTCTAGGTTGGGACGGGTACCGACTTTGATGCAATACTTACCGAGACCACCCTCATATTCTGGTCAGATGCAGCCAACTCCTCATCTTCCTGAGATGCGTCGCCTCCCTAGATTGGGTGGGCTGCTGCTGGAGGAGGTAGCCCAACAAAAGGGTGCTGAGCTTGACGTAGTCAGTTTGTACCACGGCAAAGAACCCACGTAGACACGCCATGAGGCACAAAGACTCCTCCGAGTTCCAGTTCGTTCTAACGCGGTATTGATGTTGCGGCTGACACTCGTACACCCCGCTTCTACCATTCACGAAGCCATCGACGAATGGGATGGTACCACTCTGCCAGCCAAACAAGCTGGTATGACTGGTATTTGCTTTTCAAGTGCGCTGACCTGGTCCCAAAAACGCCAGCGTCAGCGCCGCCCCACGCCTCGGATCAATTTTCCCGGGATCCCAAAGCCTCCAGAGCCCACTGTGGCGCGACACGCAGAGCACCACGGAAAGCAGACTGCCAGAAATTCGTTCATTCATAACCCCGCCGGCTGCCTACCTAGCTAGAGGCGGCCTTGGCCTTCTCGGCCTGCGCCTGCTCGTAGATCCAATCGTTCAGGCCCTTGCGGTTCCGCGCAATCTCGACGGCGTAGAACTGCATGCGCGGGACGAAGATGACCTCGTTTTGGCCGTACTCGAACTGGGGGCCGGTGCGCATCATGGTGCCGAAGTTGTAGTCGTCGACCCTCTTGTCGTAGGCCATCATGAAGTTGCGCCAGCGCTCCTTGCCCTGCTTGCTCTTCATCTTGTTCTCGTCGATCGTCTCGGCCGGGTCGAAGTCGGGAAAGTCCTTCAGGAGGTGCTCGTGGATCTCGTCGTCGAGCTTGGTCAGGCGCAGGGTGGAGCCCTTGACCTTCTCGAGGATGGACCAGTAGGTCTCCATGTGCTGGACGGCCTTGACGGCGAACTGCTTCTCGATCTGCGTGGGGGCTCCGTGTCAGCGCGCGCGAGTCTGGGGAGGGGAAGGGAGGGGTGGTGCGCCTACATCCTCGAGGTTGTCGGCCTCGGCGGCGTTGAAGTTGGAGGGGACATTCTGGGGCGTGAGCTGGGGGTCGTCGATATCCATGGCGGCTGTTGTGGTGTCTGTGTTGAGTCCTGTGTTGTGTGATGTGTGTGGAGGCTTCGTAGGTGCTGCGCCGGAGATTTCGAGCGTGGTGTTGATGTTTGCGCAAAACTTGTCATAGCCGGTGCAGGTCGAAGGTGGGGTGTGGGGTTCTGGCACCGTCGAGAGCCTTCACCGAGATTCGGTGAGCGCGGGGTCGCACAGTGTTGCTGTACGGTGAGTAAAGTTCATTCTCACAGTATGACGGCATCGGCCAGAGCACGATGAATCAGATGTTCTGTTGGTAAATTCCATCAACGTCTTCTGCCTACCGAGGTATATGTTAGGTAGATAAGGTTTGAAACTTAAGTCCACGGCATGTCTGATCTGTAGGCCGTCTTCTCTCTCACCCGGAAGGGGGCTTGGTGTCCATCATGAGGGCCGACGCCTTGCCATGCACCCTGGGAGCTCGACCTGTAGGGACACCATTGCCTTCACCGCGGCGACAAGGTTCACCGCGGATGACAGGCGCGTAGTCAACGGAGAAAAGAGGCACAAAACCTTGATTGTACCCCCATCTCGTACATAAAGGAAGTTGTGGGTGGTGGGCAGGCCTGCCTTCCATGTATTTACATCGTTCCAAATCGGCAGTCATCATCATCACGACAGACTTACAGAGGGAGAGCACCCGAATTTCTACGCTCCCGGCCCGAGAACGCAAAATATAGAAGGCACTGACTCGCCCCGATGAGTTTCTTCAAACTCTTTTCAAGCGCAGCGACTAGCGACAAGCAGGTGACGACGGCACGCACAGTAGCCGCTTCTGCTCGCGATGATTCCAATCCCGACCCAGGTCAGCCACTGCTCGCCGCTGCTGGTCCTCTGGTGGATGACTCGCTGTCGTCCAAAACACCCCTGACGCCAGCCTCACCCCAATCGTCATTCAAACGGTATATCCCGGAAGGCATCACCGCCGACGAGCCCCGGGCAGGAAAACTCCGACTTCGTATCTATCCTCCCAACCACGCCGGGCTGCCAGGGGAACAATCGACGAAGGAACCAGACTGGGTTGCCATCATCCTCCTTGATACGGCGGACGTGCCTCGTCTCATGAGAGATGGTTTCTTCTGGACAGCCGCCAACATTGACCGGAACGAGAGTTATATGACGTCGCGCGACAGAAACTGGCCCGAGGGGGTTCGGGAGGTGTTCCCAAACTACAAGACCGTTTTTTTCCTGCGTTCGTACTCTCTCGTATCCCGTCCCTGCAAAGAGAAGGATGGTGTGAACATGGAGACTGGTCTTACGTGGAAGGCGGAACTCATCATTGTGGGCAAAGGGCTGGATCAGGTCGCGTCGTTCAGGTTATCGGATCTTCACCCCATGAATGTTTTTTTCGCCCATGCCTGGGATGAAAAGAACCGCACCGTCTATTACTTTTCCACGAAAGACCCTCATGCGTCCTACAATTGTATTTACGATGACCTCCCACTGGAGGGCTGGTGGCCTTGGCCTAAAGCAGACCGCCCGGTTGGGTGAGTTGCATTGAGGGGCTCGCATGCTTGGTCGACATGAGGCTGAGCATGTGTTACGAACAGGAAGGGTTAGATTAGAGTAAGTGATTAATGCATGGTGAAATCAAATCCTCTCGATTTCCAGGCAACGTGATTCACCTACCTAGGTACGTAACTCCATGGGTTCCAAAAGTGTTGAGCCAGTGCCGTTGTTGCTATCGTCCCGTGCTCTTTCTGTTGGGCTCCAGGTGTCATTTCATGGGAAGGAACGTCCTGCGTCTCGGGGCAGCAGCAACAGCAGCACACTTGAAGGTTGGCAAGATTTGCCAGGTCGTCTTGATCAGCAGGTTCGACCTGGCAGGCAGCATTATTTATATAGAGCAGGCACGCCAGTGGTCTGGGACTCACACCTCTTCTCCCACTTCGTCCTCTCGTGCTTCTTCTTTTCCGCTGTCGCGACTGCCGACTCTCGACGACGAATCCCACGAGAAGCAACAGAGCTCCAAACATTGGAACCAGCAGACGAATGAGCTTGACGACGTCTGGAATGACGAAGCTTATCTATCAAGCCTGACTGTGGAGATGTCGCCGGAGCTGAGAAAGAGAGTGATCGACGGATATAAATCCGACAGCCATTGCAAGTCGATCCTCGATCAAATAAAGCAGCTGAGAGCAAGAAAGCAACGACCGAAGGAGAATTTGGTCGCCTTCGCGGAATCCGACGGCTTGCTCTACAACCTGGAACCAGTGTCGGACCGAAAGCGACTCTGCGTACCCAAGGCGGTGGTGCCGGAATTGTTGGAAATGGTGCACGACAAGAACCACCATTTTGGACCAGACAGAATGCGTCCAGTTGCTACCAATGTCAGAGCCCCGGTTGGGTGCCAGAATGGAGTATGTGAGAAGCTTGTATGCCTCGTCTTCAACAACACGTCGTTCAAGATGTCGTAAGTACCTACCTTTCCATACAATAACATGAGATGAAAACGATTTGCTGACATGGAATATCATCAAGGAACAATTTTATAAGCATTAATCTCTCTGCTTACGGCGACGCCGCCTTAGCCGGTCCCCAGGGGGCTCCCCCTCCCTCCCGTCTCCCCCCTCCCCCGCCCCAACCCGCCCGCCCCCACGGCCGGCTGGCCTCCTCGTCTTCGGGGACCCCGCCGGGGCCCAACTCGGCGCCTCCCGACGGATCGTACGTCCCCTCCCTTCCATCCCCTTTCGTATCAGGATCAAGCACGGCCGCTAATACGTAAGTCCAAGCAGGTCTGGCTCCGAAGAGATCTAGGGGGGCGTCGAGATGGTTTCCCTGTCGGGGTCGCCCGAAAGGGGGCCTCCGGCCGTGGTCGGCGTGGACCAGACGGGGCCGGTAGGGAGTAGATAGGTTAGAGGGGTGAACCTCGGGGTACACTTCGGTCGATAGGGGAAAACCGTTGTGGGTGTCGGCTTTATTATCGGCTTGGTCTAGGCTTCGGCCCAGGTCGTAAGGGCAGCGCATCCTTA
This sequence comes from Verticillium zaregamsianum, assembly GCA_002851755.1. Lineage (NCBI taxonomy): Eukaryota > Fungi > Ascomycota > Sordariomycetes > Glomerellales > Plectosphaerellaceae > Verticillium > Verticillium zaregamsianum. The sequence continues at coordinate 1,558,596 of NMXM01000004.1, read as the reverse complement.
AGCGTGTTTTTTTATGCCCTTATTATATTTAAATTCTCCAGTCGTTTTTTTTTATTTCTTTTTTTTTATAATACAGATTGGAACTACAACAGTACCTCATGGTGATGCTTGAGTGATCCTGGTGCCAAAGATCGTGATGCCCATGCCAACGACGGCGAAGACGAGCACCGGGCGACGACGACAAGTAGAACACCGGACGGCCACCGGACGAAGAGAACAACGGCGTTGACGAGATATGACGATTTCAATGATGAATTGACACGATGCCGTGCAGCTACATGCTCCCAATGCATATGCTCATACCTCCCTTTTGTTCGCATGCTCAAAACTCCCACCCCACGACCGCAAGACTCTAAAGATTCTTCACCTCGAACCTCTGCCGCAGGTACTGCCCGAACTTGATAATGATGAACGCCACGGGAATCATGGCCGCCGAGATGAACCCCAGCACGCTGTTCCCCCAGCCGATGCCCAGCGCCTCGTACATGGGCAGGCCCGCGAGCGGCAGGAAGGCGCCGGCCAGCGACCGCGCGACCGTGTTGGCGGCGAGGGCGCTGGCGGCGTACACGGAGAAGGCGTCCACGAGGTACAGCTGCAGCGACATGAAGATGAGGAGGTTGCCGAAGCCGACGACGGCCGTGCCGAGGATGGGCACGATCCAGTGGGCGCGCCCCTCGTCGGCGGACCAGCCGTACCAGAAGAGGCCGACGGTCAGCAGCACGGCGCCGGCGGGGAGCGTGACGAGGCGGTACTCGGGCTTCATGCCCTCGCGCGGCCGGCCGGCGGCGTCGGCATCGGCGTCGGCGCGGGCCGATTTTGACCGCAGATAGCGGTCCGAGTAGACGGAGAAGAAGAGGAGGCCCATCATGGAGCCCACGCCCATGCCCAGGAAGGATAGGCCCGCGGTGCCCGGCGTGAAGTTGTAATACTGCATGAAGACGGTCGTGAACGACGTGAAGAGGATGTAGAGATAGCCGTAGCCGATGGCCGTGTAGAGGGCGCTGGGACAATCATCAGTGCGACTGTTCGAGCGACCAGATATTGGGTGTGGAAGGGGGGAACGTACCAGACAATGGAGATGGGCGAGATGGTGAGCAGCTTCAGGGGTCGGTAGATGCCGCGCTTGAAGTAGTCGGTCGGTGACAGGCCGCTGTCGAGCTTGGAGCGCAGGTCCTCGTTGCCGGTCTCCTTGCGCAGCTTGGAAACCTTACGCTCGAGGAGGATGACGGCGTACGTCTCGCGCAGGAAGAAGACCATGATGATGCTGATAACACCGCTCAGGATGGCCACGAGCCAGAAGGCCCAGCGCCAGCCGATGTCTTCAGCCATGTAACCGCCGGCCACGGGGCCGAGGATCGGGCCAAGAAGAGGTCCAATGGCGAAGGATGCCATGGCAGCGCCGCGCTTCTCCTGGCGGATCATGTCGGCGATTGTGCCACCACCATTGGTCATGGGAGCCGCACCAAAGAGGCCGGCAAAGAAACGGAAGACGATGAGGGAGCTTAGCGACGGAGCGAGGGCGCAACCGATGTTGAAGCAGAAGAAGCCGACGTTGAAGATGTGGTAGACGATGGTACGGCCGTAGATTTCGCTCAATGGGGCGCATAGGAGGGGGCCAGCGGCGAAGCCGAGAACGTAGACTGGCAGCTGTTAGCATTTTGGGGGGGCCGCGAGATGGGGCGAGACGAACCAGAAACCACAAAGGACGCGAGAATCGGGCTGCTGCTCCCAAACTCGCGCATTAGGTCTGGGACACCAGGCGCAAAGATAGCTACGCAGCGTGATCAGCTTGATGTGCAGTTTCTCCAAACCGGCCAGAGTACGTACATGAAGCCAGCGGTGTGATGAACGTCAGGGAGCTGATAAGGGCACAGTTGACGATCTTGCGCCATGTTGGCCAGTTGTAGGGGTTTTCGGGGTCATCATCTCCATCCCAGAAGACGATATTCGGGTCCGTCTCTTCGGCATCCTGGGCTTTCATGGGCCCCTTTTCCGGGTCTTCCGCGACATGACTCCGGCTGTAACTTTGCACAAGGGCGAGGGCTGTCTCATTCTCGTGGGGTTCAGCGCGTGCCGCGTCCTGGTTGCTCATCGACTTCCTGTCCGCCGTTTGTGGCCTGTCATCCGTCTCTTCGGATCCCGGCAGCGTCTTGTCGTCGCCAGACAGCTCGGGGCCGGCAACTTGAAGTCTGCTATTCTCTGGAGGCGACGCTGCGCCGGCGGCGTGCGCGTCAGACGTCATGGGCGAGAGGTACGAGAATGCCAGTTGTATCTGGGTGCCCGGTTAGCACGAGACTGGGCGGGCATTCCTCTAATTGACCTCTTGGGAATGGGTGGCAAATAGAGAACGCATGGCAAAAAACGTCAACATACCCCGCGGTTCGTCGATCTCAAGCTCGTAGCACCACGCGACACCGACAACGATTACACGTTGGAGCCAGCGAGCCTCGGAAGGCGTTCCTTGGCGCAATGGCAGGGTAGAAAACACCCAGATGTCAGGGAGGAAGGTCGCGCGTGCGATTGGCAAGTCAGAGGCTCGGAAAGTACGTCAAGAGACAATGGTTCGCCTGGCAATGCGACAGGCAGGGAAAGAGACGTTCAGGAAGACGAAACACTAGCAGGAGGCATTGAAGATTTGGGAAATGGCCAATGCCTGTCATTAGAAGACAGCCGACTTCTTCTAGATGATTTCGCCATGGCCAGGGTCCAAAGCCGCGGCGTCAGGCCATTAGTAAATGAAGGAACCAGCGTCGCAACGGCTGTTTCCCGAACGGATCGGCCACTCGGCCGAAGTGCTAAAATCACCGACGCCATGAGACTGGGCGGCCAGCGGACGATGATAGGTCGTACAGGGCATCCAGGGGTAGGCGAATTGGGGTTTTGGTGGAGTAAAGGTTGGCATCGGTGCTTGGCTGCGCCGAGATGCCGTCCCGATTCGAGCTGGCGGGATTACGTCCCTGTCGTTCGAGCCCTGTAGCGCAGGCTAAAGGCGCTGCCGACGTTCGAGACGACATCGAAGGGCGCGCACTACATGGAGGCAGCTTCCGCACCTGTGCTCCCCGTTCCGTTGAGCCTCGTCAAGCCGACGTCTGAACGAGCGGGGACGAGCCATGGGCAGGAGGTAATCGAGAATCGTAATCCATCCCTGATTGAACGACGAGCGGGTTTCGCACCACAGACTTCCACCTCCACCTCCACGTCCCCCTCCGCCCCGGAGATAGCGCAGCGGGGTTAAGGTTAACGTTGGGTAACCATTTCGCGGATAGGAGGGGTCGAGACCAGCCTATGGTGCCGTACAGCCGACCCGGTGAGTAAGGTCCGAGGTCGGGGCAGCAGCAGCGACGGCCGTTCGCGCAATGCGTCGATCGTCGTCGAAGGATAATATCGAGTCCACGTCCTCAAAGTCGCACCAGACGGCGTCGAAATCTTCGCCTTCCTGCTGTGTGTCCTCTTGCCGTGCCACGGTCGAATCGGCTGCGGCGACGTACCAGAATATGATCTTGAGCGTTCCGTCGGTTACGCGCTGCGACACAGCGATGGGCTCGGTGACAGTGACGGGTCTCGGGCCGTGTCCAGCTCCTGAAGGGTGGCCAGGGTGTTCATCTCGACGGGCAACAGGTCAGCGCGGACCCCCGTCTCCTCGAACGTCTCTCGTAATGCCGTCTGCTCGAGGCCCTCGCCCACATCCTTACGGCCCTTGGGGAGCATGTGTTCGCCAGTCTTCCGCCAGCAGATGAGGAGTATCTTGGACCTCACGGTGTCGACCGTCACGGTGCCGCAGCTGATGGCGAACTGGTTGGAGAAGTGGAGGCTTCTGTGTGCAGATGCCATGCTGCAATGCTAGGGTAGATGGACGCTGGTGTATCCTGGGTCGAAGAATGGCTTTGAGGGCTCGTGGCTGGGTACGAAGTCCAGTAGTAGGGAGCTTGATAGTCGACAAGGTAAGGTGAGGCATGGCAGGTGGTGGTAGGTCAGTCAGCAAAACCTCTAGTTCAGCCCCAGGCCAGGCAGCCGCGGTGATTTGTGGAGGAGAACCCTGATGACGGAGAGGTACCCATGTACCTCTCTTGTACCACATCTGGGTCAAGTCCCACCTACCGCTGCTGCTGTCCCAGATTGGCCGTCGATCGGCTCCGAGTCCGTCGGCAGAAGCGGCGCCGTCTCGACGGGGCGTTCGTCCTCTCACGGCCCCACATGCGGCCTCCAGTATCAGCAGGGTGCAACCCTTGAACCATCGCGACTCTGGAACATGACCTTTTTGTGGGAGTGATCATGTCCCCTTGCTCGATTTATCATGTCCGCGATTTTTTTTCCTGGAAACTAGAGCACTTTCCTGTTTACTCTCGCCTGTTGTCAGGTCAGGGCCTCATTGTTTGACTGACGGCAGCTCAGGCAACACTCTCAGATCCGCTGCACTCTGGTAAGTCAACAACGCGCCTTCCTCCTTCAATATCTCTTCTTCACACTCTTTCCTTTGTTTTCGGTCCATCTCACCATCGCAACAAAACAACTCTCGGTGCCAAACGAAGCCATTTCACCTACCACAGGCAACCTGAATCAGCAGGCACTTTTCCAGAAACCCAAGCCCCTCTGCCCCAACATGATCATCTCTCCCTCACACATGACCTGAGTTGTCAACAATGGCTCGAACATCTCTGCTCGGCATGTTGGAGGACCTAGAGGCCCCTCGGAGCGGGAGTGTGTCCACGAGACCTCGATCAGCCACTATTGGTGAGCAGCCGACGGCCCCAATCTTGCCACCCCAGCTACACAAGAAACATTCAGTCGCTCAGATGACCATATCAACTCCTCTACCGCACCCCTTTTCGGACTCTCTTGCACCCAAGATTGTCAAGACACTCATCGAGACACCCGAAGCGGATCGCCAGCCGTCGCCACCTCGCCCGCGCGAGAATCTCCCGTCTTGGGATCGTGTTGTTGACATTGTATATCACAAGCACCGCCGCAGCGAGAACCCCATCAGCACTGAAGACCTGTTTGCCGGTTGTCTTCGTGCCTTCCTCGCCCAACACGATCGTCAGCCTTGGTATCACCCCCGACTCAGCTACCTCGGCCTGCCCGACAATGTTCGTCACTTAATTTGCCGACACTTGTTGGCCAGTCATGCAAAGGCGAACCCGACGCCCATCTGCCTCTCACATCGAACAGCATGCGCCGACGCATGGCGATCCGAAGACTTCAGCTCCCTGTCGAGCATGCTCCAAGTCCTGAGCGGCTACCTCCGTGTCTCCTTCGGCTTCTTTGCCGACGTGATGCTCACGGTCCTCATGACGGAGCGTTTCCACATCACATTTTCGCCCTTTGTCAACACCTACTTCAACCCCCTAGCCACTCACTGGTACCGACGATATGGTCGCTTCATGCGCCATATCATTCTAGAGATCGACATGACTCGTCTCGGCTTCGGCCCTGATCGCCGCGCCATCAAGCTGCGCGCAGGCCACATGAACCTCGACACCCTCATCCGGATGTTTGTTGACGTCCAGCTCAAGCGCCAGGACGAGTCGACACTGTCCAGTCTCGTGCTTCTCTGCCGTCGCTTCTACGGATGTCGCCCTACCGTCATCGACCACATCTCGGAGCTTGACCGGTGTTGTACGTTCTCCCTTTCCTATACCTCCTGAACCAACATCTAACGTGTCCAGTCCGCATCCCATACTGCCCCGACACGGCCTTCTCCGTCTGCAACCCCCTGCTCGATCTCGCCGGCCTCATCGACTCGATTCGCATCTGCGGCTTCTCCAATACCTACACCCACACCCTCGTCCAGAACCTCTTCCCCCTGCCCCCAACAGACACCGCCCCCGAGCTCCTCAAGCACCATGCCTACCGAGTTACCCCCTCTCCACTTTGGCCGCGTCTCCCAGGCCAGTCCTCTCGCCAAGACGTCGCGGACGGCCACATTCACCACGACGACCATAGCACCGACCCGCAGCCCGCACCCGCCGCACCCTCCGGTCCCGTCATGCTGCCCGCCCCGCACGTAACGTCCCGCGGCGTCACATCCCTCGGGACGCCCGCCACGAGCCACGACTCGCGCTCCACGGCCTCCGTGCGACGCGCCGCGCGCTTCGGCGCCCTCGCCGCCAAGATGCGCACCCGCAAGGCCTCCGTGGCGGCGGACCTCGGCAACCTCGAGCGCAAGGTTCACGGCCTCGTGGCGCGGCTGCGCCAGCGGTCGTCGCAGGTCGGTCTCCGGGCCGTGACGTCGCGGGAGAGCCTGCGGCAGAGAGCCGAGGCGCAAGGCATCGACATGCGCAAGGTGAGGCCGGAGCTGGCGCGAGAGCCCCCTCCGAGGTTCGAGTTACAAGGTGCGGCGATGGAGGGCCTCGTCGCACGCGAGGAGAGGCAGGACAAGGGGAGGAGGGTGCGCTCGAAGGCTTCCGTGCCGGTTCTGTCGCCGGTGAGGAGGGCGATGGAGGTCAAGTATCGGCCTTCGATGCCTGAGCTGAGGAAAAAGGTGTCCAAGATGACATCAAGATTGGATCTGAGGGCGCGGAAGCGAGCTGATGAGAGGCTCGATGATGCTCTCGAGAAAGGCGTTCTGCAGGAGGGTTGATGTGCCTGAGGATGGTATTGATGAAATACGATAGACGGATCATGGCTGATGAAGAACGATTACATGGCTGCTTTTATCACCAAACTTGGTGGCGGTAGGTACACGCAAGATGTTTTGGCTGAGGATAGTGTCTACTTGAGCGCCAGACACTATTCAGACGATAGCCCTTGGCTGTCATTGTATTTGACCAGCTCACACAAGCAAGCAACAGTTACATTGAGATTGTGCCGCAACGTAGCTTGTGATAGGTCTCGGAGCGATCTAAGTACCCTACCTACCCAGCTGTAATATGACCCCAGGTCACTCTGCCAATCCGCCCCTAGCAAGAGCCAACAGCGCCACCAGGAGCACTACACCAACATCAATTAGCTTCATTCTTGAGAATTCCATGCCAGAGAGAACTCACGTGTACTCGGTCGGAATGGGCCAGTAAATGTTCGCCTCCAGCCCCGAGTCGCTTGCGCTGTACGCTCCGGGGAAGCTCAGTAGCTCAGCGGGCGAGTACGATCCCGACCCGCCAAACACATTAATTTGCGCGCAGCTGAGGTAGAACTGCGGCGCCAGCGTCGTGTGCAGGCCGATATGCTCCACGCGGAGGAGGTACTCGCCGTCTTCGAGGCACTCGGGGAGGTCGAAGTCGATGGTGGGCGATTCTGAGCATGGTGAGATGGGAGGCACAGGTAGGAAGGAAAAGGGGAAGGCGTACCTAGGTTGGGCCAGCTGATGCCCGACGGCGTGATGATGGCCTCGTCTTGCCAGATCTTGAACCACACGGCACCCTTGCCATCCCAGTCCGAGACAGAGGTGCCGGCCGGGACCTTGGCCAGATAGGCCAGAGCAGGGCCGGGGTGGAAGATGGCGGGGGAAGAGGTGAAGGCTGAATATCGTCAGTAAGAACCACGCTACTTTGCGCCCGGGCTGCTTACAGACAGCGGCGCCGGCCTGCACGTCGAGGACGCCGGCACCGTGGCTACCGGGGTTCAGCTCATAGCAGGTCAACTCCTCGCTGGATACATCCTCGATCGGCCCGGAGGTCTGGTAATTGGCCGTCTGACGGATGATCTCCCACTCAGAGGTGGGCTGGCCGTCGATCTCGACCGTGCGGAAGGTGTCTAAAGACAAGGCTTAGAGTGATCATCAGGGGACTTTGATCGACAGCGACATACAGTGGGCCGAAGCGAGCGAGGCCAGGGAGAGGATAGCAGCGGCAGCCTTCATGGTGACGATCTGATAATCTGAGATGTTTGATATCGATATAGTAAGTAAGAAGAATTAGACGGAGTATACAGCACACAGATCAGATTATGAATGTCTCCAAAGTACAGCATCTGGATTTCATTTATACCGTCGATTTGGACCCTTCAAATGCCCTGAATGCTACCCTCCGCGCTCCGTATTAGGAAGTCTTGGTTACATTTTACATCCCGCGAACCAGGGCCACCCCCATCCCCCAAGCCGGATAAAGTCCCTCAAACCGCTGACCGTCGCGGTCCTAATCTCAACTACCGTCCTGCCTCGCAATAAAAAGTCCCGATGATCATCTCCCAATGCGACCCTCGCGCGTGATGCCGGCCTGCAGAAAACCTGGGGTACGCCGGGATCCAAGCCCCGTGATACCGGCGCATCTGCCCGAACCAAGACCTCTCCTTCCGCATCGAGGCGCTCAGTGGTAGTCTATGCCTCCGTCGTATGGGGTCTTGGCTGCTAGAAGACCTTGATTTGGGGTATTTATCAGCTTGGGGCGCCCCCGCGCGCCGAGGGCAGAATTCATTACCTTCCCACCACTCTGTGTCATGTCGGCGGCTGACTGCGTCGCGAGTCATCGTGAATCAGCAGCACTGCCTTGAAAACAGTATTTTTCTGACTGGCGGAAGAAACTTGCAGGCGTTCGAGGCTTGGCGGTACCTCCCTTTGGTTTCGGTCGCGCGGCGTTTCGTCTTCGCATCAGGGTGGGAGATCCGTTCAGATTTCAGCTGACCATGCCGTGCTCACTGATGGGGAGGGTCTCCCCGCCTTGCAGATACAGGCTGCTTGATCACCTTTGAGGTGCTGTCTCTTGTCTCTGAGGGCCTGCTTAATGCTGTCGTTGAACAGAATACCCCTGGCGAACAAGGAGTCGCTCCTGTCAAGCAGAAGCAACAAGACACCGAGCGTGAGTTTATGGAAATAGGGGGTAGGGATAAGACAATGTATTCCTGATGTACGTGACACGAGCTATTCCCCATTAGAAAATCCTTCTGGGGATTTCGGGGCTTGTTTGATGTCCGTCGTTCCAGTTGGTCTGGTCAATGACCGGCGGAACACTTACAGCTACATCTGCCATAAGAAGCTCAACCTGCCTCTACTGCCTTTAGTTTATTCTTTGGATCTCTCGGAAAAGGAATTTAAAGACTTTTCTGAATTCCACTGCCACCGTGCTCATTATATTTGGGCCTAGATCGTATTAGCATAGCTGCTCTCTTCGCCGCTACCTGCCCTCAGTCATGGTCGCCCTCCATCGCAAGTGGTCTCTCGACCATTGATAAACGAAGCCAAATCAAATCATATTTGCGTTTAGAATCTAGAATTCAGAGGGCAGACGCAACGCACCATCATCTGTATGTGTAGATGCCCTCCAGAATACCCTCCAAGAAGCAGTTCAACTATGGAATCAGTGCCCCCCATACCTCTCCCTCTAAGGCGGAGGCTGCAACATGCACTTGATACTGAATTCCCCTCAAAACATCATTGCAGGCGCCACCGTGTTGTCTTTGATGGTAAACATCCAACATTGAGGGATCAAGACAGAAGATACTCAGCATCTCCTCGCTTCTAGGCATTAAGCATAGGGGGAAAGTGTATGGTTGACGATAGCTACTTGTCAAGGTGAAAAGTACGGTGAGGAACAGAAGTCGGAGGCACAGAAAAGCTATACACAAGCATGTTCGGGCATCTGCACATGGATTGGTGGAGGGTGTTCTGAAAGTCTTTAGTTCACTGCCAAGTGAGTGTCTTGCACAGGCATTTGCGATGTTAAACACACTGTCACGGTAACATCATGGAGCGAGACCCGAGTTGAGCCTCGCCAAAAGTGAAAGCATTGAAATAATTCGTTATTGAAGGTGAGCCTGAAAAGCAGGGCGGCAATCTCCGAAGTCTACCGATGAAGGGATATCCGAAAGGCTTCATTATTCACTCCTATTACCCCCAGCCATGACCAGCATCTCTCTCGCCACTTACAACTCGCCGAGGCCAAGGTGCTCGGGGTCAGCCTTGACAATGCGCAGGGTGTTGGTGTTGCCCATGCCGCCCTTCCAGCCCTGGACGACGACGACGGTCTCGTTCTTGCCGAGGACGTTGAGGTCGATGGCGTGGTTGATGCCCCACTTGATGCGGCGGTCGACATCCTCCTGCCAGTTGACCTTGGCGAAGTCGGGCTTGGTCTCGGGGAACAGGAAGGGGTACACGCCACGGTACAAGTGGCTGTAGCGGGAAGAGGACGCGTTCCTGGTGACCATGAGGATGGGGCACACGGGGCGGTACTTGGAGATGAGGCGGGCAGAGTCACCCGAGGTGGAGAGGACGATGATGGCACCGGCGTTGAGGTCGAGGGAGGCGCGGACGGCGGCCATGGCACAGGACTCGACAACGCTGACGGGACGACGAACCAGAGTGCAGATCTCTTCAAAGTGCGAAACGTAGGGAATCGTGTTCTCAGCCTTGAGGCAGGCCTCGTGCATCTCGCTGACGGCCTCGTTGGGGTAGGCACCCTTGGCGGTCTCGCCAGACAGCATGACACAGTCGGCGCCATCGGTAACGGCGTTGCCGACGTCGCTGATCTCGGCGCGGGTGGGGCGGGGGTTCTTGATCATGGACTCGAGCATCTGGGTGGCGCAGATGACGGGCTTGCCGGCCTGGTTGCACATGGCAATCAGCTTCTTCTGGGCGGCGAAGACCTCAGCGGCGGGGATCTCGATACCGAGATCACCACGGGCGACCATGACACCGTCGGTCTCGGCGAGAATCTCGGGGAAGTTGTTGAGACCCTGGCGGTTCTCGATCTTGGCGATGATCTGGATGTGCTTGCCCTCCTCGCCAAGGATCTCACGGATGTCCGTGATGTCCTTGCCACGGCGGATGAAGGAGGCAAAGACCATGTCGACGTTGTTCTTGACGCCGAACTTCAGGTCGGCCTTGTCCTTCTCGGACAGAGCGGGGAGATCGACATCGGTGTTGGGCAGGTTGACGCCCTTCTTGGAGGAGATGAAGCCGTTGTTGCGGGCCTTGACCTCGACGGTCTTGTCGTCCTTGATGGACAGGACGTCGAAGGCGAGAACACCGTCGTCGACGTAGACGATACGGCCGGGCTCAATGACCTTGGTGATGTTCTTGTAGTCGACGTACCTGGGACACGTTAGGAGCTGTTGAGCAAGAGGCCAACAACGGCAAGAGGACGTACATGTTCTTAGTGTCGCAAGCAGTGGCGTACTGCTCATCGGTGGTGATGTTCAGGATGGTGCCAGCGGCGATGGGGATGTCCTCGTCGTTCTTGGTGTTACCGGTACGGATCTCGGGGCCCTTGGTGTCGAGGGCGATGGCGACCTGACGGCCGGGCTGAGCCTTCTCGGCGGCGCGGGCATTGTCAATGACGGACTGGTGGTACTCGTAGCTGCCGTGCTGGAGAGGGTTTGTCAGCTGGGCTGGTTCGTGTCGGGAGGCAGGACATCACGGTACGTACGGAGAAGTTCATGCGGACAACGTTGAGGCCGGACTTGCGGAGCTTGTTGATGGCCTCAACAGAGTTGGTCTTGGGGCCGATGGTGCAGATGATGGAGGAACGACGGTAGTTCTTCTCGGGGGTGAAGGCCGTGTCGAGGTTGGCCAGCCAGGCGATCTTGCCGCCGACATCGAGATGGTCCTTCGCGGTGGCAGCCATTGTGAGGGTGGTGATGGTGTTGAGGTGGGGGTTTGGTGGGCGGTCTGGTCTGGTCTGTTCTTTCGGAGCGGCGCGGCCGTTCGATGAGGAAAGGAGGGGTAAAAGACCGAAGATGTCCTTGGTCTGAAGCTCGAGGACGAGTTAAATACCAGGCGACGAGAGGATGATTAGAGGGATGAGGGAAATATGGCAGGATGGGATTGTGTAGGAGAGATGAAGGGTCGGAGAAAGGCAAGAGCGGGAGGCTTTTTGGGTGATACGGAATGCAGCCCAGCCAGAAAAAAAAGCACCCAATGGAGAGGGTAGCTGTGTCGGTGGTGCAGTTGCCCCTCCTCAATTGGTGTTTTGCCTTGCTGCTACTGCGACCACGGCCGGGCCCCCCGCCTTAGCAGCACGCGCACTGTCCTCACAGCTATTTTGGTACCCCACTGAGACGCGAAGCTGCCCCCACTCAGGGTCAGCTCCACTGAAAAGTGGCCTGGCAACCTCGCTGGGATCGCTTTTCTGTTGCCTCAGACAGTGCGGCGTCTCGATAGAGGGACTGGCCTGACACCTCTGCAAAAAAGTGCTTGCTTGTCGCTTCCGGAGTGCCAGATCCTGTGTCCTGGCCCCAGAACCTCAGACTCGGACCCTCGTCAGGAGCTCCGATTCTGGTGCTTCAATAGCGGTGTCAGGCTCAGCCCTCAAATCTTGGGAGGCGGCCGGGATTCGGATGAGGGATTTCGTGAGCCTTTCGTTGCTTCTGTCCTTCCTGTCGCGGAGCTACGTTCGCTGTTAAAGCCTCACCTCAATGAGCCCAAGCCCAGTCGACCCAGCCCACCCGGCCAACCCAGATGTCGGTCTGTCAGCTCCAGGATGCCCCTCAACAAACCAAAAGGCCCGTCTCAGGCACACAGCTTTCCAGCCGCCTTCCCCGACAACGGCAAGCGCCATTGGCCCTAACGGGTGGATCGGCTGGCAAATCAAGCTCGCACGATAGGACCGTCAGGGTCCACCCGGAAGGAGCTCGGGCCACGGGCTTATCGACAGAAACACGTGACCTGCCCGTTGCCGCAGCGGGGTTCGTTTGTCTTGGCAGACGGGCTCATCGTGGAGCCTGGAGCTGAGTGGGCCTGCTGGTGTCGTGGTGTCTCGTGCTTGTTGTTCTGGTCCCTGCATCTGCATCACCACCATACCGCCGCCTAACATCATCGTCTGCCATCAGTTAGCTACTCGTCACCTCGAAGCGTAGTTGCTGCCGCCACCGACGCCGAAAACAAGAACTGGGCATCTTCTCAGAACGAACGAAAGAGACCCGCCGATACCGAACGCAGCAAAACAGACTTACACCATGGTTGTATGTACCACCCGCCAACGAGCTTGGTGCTCGCCTGCCAGCAGCGTCTAAACCTGCGCGATAGCTCCTCAACCTGCTGACACTGGGACTATGGTCGAAGCTCGGGCGTCTGACACACTACGCCGTGGACGCCGTCCTCAGTATGTCGCCATTCTCGCCGCCGTTGGTTTGACCAACCCGTTGACCGCTCCGCTCGCAGTTTCCACGGTCCTCGCTGGCATGAAGCGCTCCACCGGCTTGACGTGAGTGATCTGATTCCCTCAATTCGGAAGCCGAATGAACAGTCGATTTGTTTCTGGGGAAAGGCTGGTCGGCTGACGCATGCCCCTTTGGGACCTCCTAGGCCTAGTTTCAAGACCGACAAGGCTGCTGGCGAGAACAAGGACGTTTCGAAATGGATCGACAAGTACCTCGGCGTCGGCGAATGGGTCATGGATCAGTCGGTTGCCATCGCTGGATCCAGCGGCTGGTTTGAGAGGACTCGGTAGTCGAACAATAGCTCGTGCGAGAAGGACGACGAAGCAACGACTGCTTCCCTGGCCGTTGCGTCAAGGACGATGAGATGTACGGTCCTTCATGGTTTGGATTCGTCTGCTCCTCAAATCCCCCCTCAGATATCCGGCGCGGGGCTGTTGGAGCCGGGCATGTTGTCCGGTGCTGGTGATGCTCGCGGCTCTCTGCTTCGGTCTCTTCAGGTGTTGGCGTTATGAACGGAGTTATGCATCCATGGGAACATGAGAATATTAAGCAAACACTTCTGCAAAGAGGAAGAATATAAGAAAAAGCAACCCGGGCTGCTCCAGTCCCGACTCATCGGAACCCCCATCCCGGAACCTAATGCCTCACGATTTCTCCTTCCCGTGCTCCACTCCCTCGGGTTTGCTCTGCGCGAGACGGCGAAATCCACGGCGCATAGCCGAGGTTACCGTTAGCCAGTCCCCTTGACCCCCAGTCTCTCACTCACATCGCAGTGCACGTGTTTCGAGTGACTTTGGACATGTTGTCTAGCTATTGGTATGCCAAACTATTATCATACAATGCTAATGGCCAACGTGCAAATCATGCTAAAATGGGAGAATTCAACAACCCCAAAACTCCTACGCTCATCATCTTGTGCTGTGGATGTCTCCGTCTTCGGGATCATGCTCTGCCAGAAATTCAGGCGGTGGCACATCGCTATCACTTTCGTCCCTCTCTTGTTCGTGCTCTGGTAGACTCGCCGGCTTTAGTTCCTGATGCCCCTGTTCGTCTGCTCTTGAAATGAGCAAGTCCTGCGGAACCTCGTTGTCGCTTTCCTCCCCGTGTTCGTGGGAGTCACGAGACTTGTTGCCTCCGTCCTCAGGTGCTTGTTCCCCAACTCCGTCCTCGAGCAACGACTTCTGCGATTCTTTTGCAGGCTCGTCCGCGAACCCGAGACTGGCTCGAAGCATCCGTTCAGCCTCTTCGAAGGCTTCCAGCTCGGCGCCTACGGCACAAATGAGCAGGTTCCAGTTGTTCGTCTCCGCAACCTCCATATACCCCCGAAGTTGCTCTATGACGCCAGACATATCGGAGACGTGTGTTCGTAGGGCCTCTTCCGGTGTAGCAGCCTTCTCCTTGCCCTTGCCTCCGAGTTCACCTTTCATCGCCTTGCGCAAGTTGGTTTCGAAGCTGGTGACAAGCGAAGCGCAATCCGCCCATAAGCGGAGTCCGGCTTCGAGGGCCTCGCGATCCTTGTCGACTTGCTTCTTGCGAGCCTCCAGCATGGTTATCTCTCCCTGCCACCACTCCATGGCCAGTTCCGGCGTACGTCGTTCTGGAATCAGCTGCAGAAACTCTTCGCCGCTCGGCGTGTCAGTCGCGTCGCCTGAATCTGCCGCAAGAGCGTCAAGATCCAGAGGTTCGATAGGTGGTCGGTGCATCAATGAAGATACCTCGCCCTCCACCTCTTTCAACGCACCCCGATAACCGCTTAGACCAGCCTCGCGTCGGTTCTTGACGTCCTCCATCTTGCGTCCAAGCCATCGCCGGCGGTTCCGCATCCCAACGAGCCTCTCTTCCATCTCACGTATCTCGTGATCTAGGGCCTGGTGCTGATCACCCAGATCACGAAGTTCCTTGGCTAGGGGCTCTTCGCCGTCGTCTGCGAGAGAGTGGAGCTCGCGCGAGATGCCCTCTTGCTTCGTCGCCAGCTTCTGCAGATACGCAAGCGCCTTCCTGCGCTCTGACAAGGCTGATTCGACATGTGTATCTTCCTCAGCTTTGAGTTTGGCTAGTGCTGTCATGGACCTCCGGAGGCCGTGGCGAGCAGCGCGGAGACCATGTGGCTTCGATGTCTTCGGTTGGCGAACGGGAATGACGTCTCCTTGGGGGGTGGCCCGAGTGGGGTTGTCAAGGGACGCCGTCATACGTGATCTTGAGGATACGGTCGAGTAAAATGTTGCCGTTGGCGTGCTGCTACCCTCGTCGCTGAAGGCATCAAAGTCGCTGGTATTCGACGAAGGTGCAGCTTCGCTACCAGCCACGAGACCTATCGCCTGCATGTCTAGGAGGTCTTGCAGGTCCTTTCCGATGGCCTTTTCCCGTCGCTGCAGCGCCCGCCATATTGAGTCCGCCGGGTTGGCCGACTGCCTCTGAGAAGTGGCATCGAAGAGGACACTGCCCAAGCCGAGTCGACTGGAGCCGGGGCCTTTCATAGCACTCTTGTCGGGCCTCCGTTCGCGTGAGCGCGACGACGAAGCCGAATGCTGAGGGATGATGATCGAAGCTGCGATGGGAGGCGGAGGCCCATCGAATGCATGACGGGGCTTGAACTTGGAGGATGAGCCAGTCGAACTCGATCTCTCGTTCCAAGGATCGCGGCCCGCAGAAGAAGGCGACCACATGGCAAAAGTCCCTTTGGCGGCATAAGGGTCTTCGGACAGAATCGAGTCTTCAGGCTTTGGTGACAGCTCGTCAAGATCGTAATCATTGGATCTACGTCGTTTCTCGTGGAAGGGCAGGAGAGGTGAGCTGCCGCGGGGCGACGATAACCGATCCAAGAAGGAGGATTTTGAGGGGGCCATCTTGAAATGCCAGGGTTGTTTTGAAGCCCTGCAAGATTGGCAGTGGTGAAGAAGGGCTATTTCTTGATGTCTGTTCTAAAAGCCAATAGAGTCGTCGACGACCATGCTGACACCATCAGCCCTAGACAGCAAAGCCAGAACGAAGAGCGAAAGGTCGGTTCGCGCGGAGTCAGGAAGCAGATCAAGCGAGATCGTCTTTGCCCTTGCCTTGGTGGCTACTGGCTGCCTGGCTTGGATCACTAAGGGCCAAGATGTCCTGATAAGGAGGGTGATGTTGTTCACGAGGGAGGAGCATGTGAGAGGATGAGCTTGTGAGCCTGCGACGTCACAGGACGGGCAGCCCCTTGCTGCAGGTGTTTACCTAAGCCCGCTGTTTTCTCCAGGTGTACCCAGTGACGACGGTACGCTGTAACCCCCTGTAACTCGACTGACAGAGCCTCTTTCATTGAAGGTGGTCTTCCCAACAAGGTTAGCGGCCCATAACAAGGCCTGTGCGGCCTGTCTTCCCAGCGAGCTGCCAGTGAGCTGCCAGTGGTGATCGCAATGCCGACCTGAGCCCAAGCCCAAGCCTGAGCCTGGTCGGAATCCACCTCACCACCAGCCGCCAGGCCCTGCCACCGCGGCCGCCCAATCAACCCCTCAAAACCATCACATTGACCGCCAACCTCCAACTCGTCCTTCGTCCCTCGAGTGTCGCGCTGCCTACCCGCCCCTCCTCGAGCCGAATCACCGGCAATTGCGCGAGCTTGTGCCAGCTTCTCACTGCCATCGCATCTCGTTCCTCGGATACTCTCTGTCCAGTCACACCAGTCAACAGGACTGGGCTCCGTCGTCGACGTGGACGTTGACGCCAGCATCGTCCAGGACGCTTGATCGCTTGATCGCTTAATCGCCGCGACCCCTCTCCGCCGTCCTGCGTATCTTTCACCAGCCTTTACCCTCGATCGCCTCTTCAACACGACCATCCTTTGAAGCATCCCCCTCGCCTTGCTCTCCCCGCTTGCAACGCGCCATGAATCAACAACAACAGCAGCAGCAACAATTCCCTCCCGGCCCCCCGAGAAGGACGGGCACGTACGGCTCCCAACACGACGAATTGCACATGCCACCTGCAGGCATGGCTCATTCAGGGCCCACGTCGCCGCGCGAATACTCCTCCGCCGCATCGGGGCCCCAGATCAAGCTGGACCAGGCCTCGCCCGGTGCCGCTTCCTATCACAGCGCATCCGCTGTGCCCAACGTCTTGCAGCCTGGAGGCATGGGCACCGGCTCTCGTCCCTCGCCCATGTCCGCCAACACTGCGCCCACGTTGCCCACCCTGCAGAGCCCCAGCCAGCAGGCCCAGCAGCAGCCCGACTACGCGGCCTCAGCGAAACCGCCGACCCTCAGCTTGTCGCATAGCTACTCGCGCTCCTCGCCCGTCGCAGGATACGACGCACCCTCCAACTTCTCTCCCTACACGCCCACCACCCCGGGCGGCACGACGCCTTCGCAGTTCATGTCTCCATCTGATGGTCGGTACAACGCACCAGGGTCGCAGAGGACCGTCTCCAACACACCTCTGGGCCTCGCCGATATCCGCCCCCGTGCCGACTCCAGCATGTCGGATGGCATCCCTGGCACGTCTGGTTACGACCTTGCGAACACCCAGCCAGGCGCCAGCAACTACCTGGCGCCATGGGCTCTCTATGCTTTCGACTGGTGCAAGTGGGCGCCGCAAGGGAACAGCGCAGGCAAGCTTGCTGTTGGGAGCTACCTCGAAGATGGCCACAACTTCGTACGTCAGGCCATGTCTCTGCTCACATTTGCTTGCTAATCAAACCCCGATAGATCCAAATCTTGGACACCCAAGTAGTGCCCAGTCCCTCTGATGTCCAGCAGCCCGGCAGCTCGAAGCACAGCCTAGAATTCTCCAAGATTGCCGAAGCGACACACTCATACCCTGTCACCCGACTGCTCTGGGAGCCTCCTTCGTCGCAGAAGCAGTCTACGGACCTGCTTGCAACGTCAGGAGACCACCTTCGTCTGTGGTCGCTTCCCTCGGAGGCCTCGCCCACACAGCAGAGCAGCTCGATCAACAACAAGCGGGAGATGACCTCGACCAAATTGACCCCGCTGGCTCTTCTGTCCAACTCGAAAACTCCCGACCACACCGCCCCCCTGACATCTTTGGATTGGAACACCGTGTCGCCCAGCTTGATCATCACCTCAAGCATTGACACGACCTGTACCATTTGGGACATCCCGTCGCTGACGGCCAAGACACAGCTTATCGCGCACGACAAGGAAGTCTACGACGTACGCTTCTGCGCTAATAGTGTTGATGTGTTTGTAAGCTGCGGACAAGACGGCAGTGTTCGCATGTTTGATCTTCGCAGCCTTGAGCACAGCACTATTATCTACGAACCTACGTCGAAGGACGAACGAGGTATGTTACTAACCCCGCCTCCCCCCTCAGCCTCACTATGGCGTAGCTGACACGATGCCTAGACGCCAACGGAGGAAGGATTAGCCCCACGCTGGCGCAGCAGACTATGACGAACCCTCCTCCTCTGATGCGACTAGCTACGTCGCCTCACGATACCCATCTGCTCGCAACCTTTGCGCAAGACTCGAACATTATTCGCATTCTTGACGTGCGGCAGCCTGGCCAGGCTCTTTTGGAGCTGCGTGGCCACGGCGGTTCTGTCAACTGCGTGGAGTGGTCACCCCTGAGGAGAGGAACTCTGGCCTCAGGAGCGGACGACTGCCAGATCCTGATCTGGGATCTTCTCAACCAGACTGGCGCCGCAAACGGGGCTGGACAGCCCGACAACTTCCGCACCCCTTCTGCCAGCTGGCAGTGTGATTACGAGGTCGGCAACTTGGGCTGGGTGCCTCACCTGTCGAACGGCGAGTACGGCGACTGGCTTGGTGTCACTGCTGGAAGGGGAGTTTGGGGTGTCAAGATGCCATGAGATTCCTGACGAAAACAACCCGCGGCGACACGGATCACGGATCGCCGCCGTCGCCAATGAACTCAGAGCTTTGGCCGACGACGTGTGGAATCTACATTACGAAGCCCGGCGTTTTGGGGACCAGCATTGCCTCCACTTGTATTTTGTATGTCTGGCGGGATGAGGTGCTTTGCAGGCTTGCGGTGTCAACGGACCGATGTCGACAGATGCCAGTTCCTCCTCAAAATTGATGAGATGACGTTGATAAAGTTGCTAGATGTGGCCGAAAATGAAGGACGGACAACGGGTTACGAGCGGCGTAGAGGCAGAAGTCATATATACCAGGCATTGGCACACGGCATCGAGGCTCGGCTGCGTAGGTGTTTTACTTCCAACCGTGTACCTCTTACAGTCTTGCTCCTTGCCGAGACGCTTGGCTCACCGCGATGACAGCCTTCCCCCAGACCTTTCTGTCGACCATATCTTGAAGAGCCCGTGGCACGCTGTCCAACCCAGAATATACCGTCTCGTACACGACAGGAACAATCGAACCTTCGTCGATCAAGGGCTGCAGCCCGCTCCACAACATCTCGTCCTCTTCAGGCGACCGCCGCAGGGTTTCGCCAAACCGCTTCCAGAGTCAATATTCGAGCATTGGGAGAGATGGGGGAGGGGCCTTACGTATCCTATGAGAGATGCTTGCTTCAACAGCACACGGTTCGCAGCCACCTGTTCAATCTCGCCACCAGCAAAGCCAACAATAAGCAGCTTGCCGAAGTGCGCCGTGCATTTGAGAGAAAGGTTGAGGAGGCCCACGGGATCAAACACGACGTCTGCCCCCTTTTCTTCAGTCAATTCAAGTACTCGCTTCCACCATTCGGCATCTTCCGCGTAGTTGATACAAACCTCTGCGCCGTACTTCCTGGCAACGGTGCATTTCTCGTTTGAGCCTGCTGTTCCAATAACGCGGCAGCCCATGGCCTTCGCAACCTGGACGGCCATCGTGCCCAGACCACCGGCTGCGGCATGGACGAGAACAGTCTGTCCAGCTTTCAATCCAGCTCTGAGGAAAGCTCCGTACGCGACGGGGAGCGTAGCCGCAATACCAGCCGATCCAGCGAAATCCCAACTAGGAGGGATTCGGCGCAGGGTGACGGTAGACGGAAGGGCGACGACTTCGCTATAGGACCCGGTGTGGCCGGCAAAGACCCTATCGCCCGGCTTAAAGGCGGAGCCGGGGGGCGCGGCGAGGATGGTCCCGGCGAGCTCGAGCCCGAGGGTAAAAGGAGGTCGGACAAGGGAGCGATTGTTTTGATGCTTTCCTTGCGCATAGAGAATGTCTACGAAATTGACGCCTGCTGCTTCTACCTTGATGAGGAAACCATCCTGTGGCTGGATTGGGCTTGTGACCTCGGTAGTGTGGATCTGGTCGAGCCTCTATATTTGTGAGCGAGTACTATCGTGCCGATGTTGTAGAGATCTGGTACCAACCGTGACAAACTCGTCAATAACTACTGCTTTCATTTTACAGTGTTCCTGAACAGGAATCCGAGCGATGTTAGATGAATGAGGATTGTCGCACTAAGCTGCTACTACAACTAAGGACGTCAAATTGGAACGAAAGTAGCAATTAAAACTTTGAATGTCATCCATAGAATCAAATCCCGAGGTAGCCAGTTCAAGCACATAAGAGTGTATCGACAATCGAATTGCCGGGTACTGATCCTCATCCTCGGCACTTCACCAGCACGAGAGGAGGGGTTTCGGTGATCGGTGAGGGCTTCGGTCTATTTCGGTCAACAACCAATCACAAGCGACTTTCATGTTGAGTCCGTGCACCCAAGGCCAGCTAGGTTCCTTCCGTAGAAGTCAGCTCCGGCCAACCAAAAAGTCCCGTCGCGAGCCTCGACTTGCCTTGTCTTCACCATCCTCCCACCTCTTGTCCCTATCAACTTCTCTGGGCGCAACCTCAGCTGCCGACGTATAAATACCGCGTCTGCCTTGGGAGACTCTATGCGGTAACGCGCCAGCACTTCTCTCTCCTACACTACCCGCCTTCAATCCAGCCGACTTCCTGGTCGCAAGCTATCCGTCACCCTTCACCGGAGGCAACCGCCATCCTCCCAATCATGTCTTCCAACTACAATCAGTTCGATGACTCCGATGAGGAGGACAACTTCAACCCTGCCCCCGCGGACGTCTCCGATGACGAGAATGCCAACGATGACGCCGACCACGAGAGGAGCGACGCAAGGGATCAAAGTCCTGCCCACGACGATGACGAGGATGGATCGCCGGTTGCCCCCAAGTCGGGAGGACGCGCCATACACGACGACGAGGCTGAGGAAGACGAGGACGACGATGACGAGCAGCCGCAGCGTCGCGGCGCGGCCAACGACGACGATGATGAGGATGACGAAGACGACGAAGATGACGAAGACGATGTTCAGCAGGTAAGAGCCGCCATTGCACCTTCCCTCTGCGCACATGCTCCATCAGCATGCCACTTTGGCGCAAGTGGCCACGGGTGCTAACACGTGATCCGCAGGGTCATCGCCGCAAGCGCCGCCGAGACAGACGCGCTGCTTTCTTCGATATCGAAGCCGAGGTCGACGATGAGGAGGACGGCGAGGATGACGAAAAAGACGGCGAAGAGATAGGAGACTTCATCGACAACGAGCATCCCGACGATGTCGTCGACACGGGTAGACTCAACGATGATCGCAGGCACCGCGAGCTCGACCGACAGAGGGAGATGGAGTCTAGCATGGACGCTGAGAAGCAAGCCGAGATCCTCCGTCTGCGTTACGGAAAAAGTCGCGCAGCTAAGGGCTTCGGCGACTCGACCGTGGTTCCGAAGCGTCTGCTGATGCCCAGTGTCGACGACCCTACCATTTGGGCCGTGCGCTGCAAGGAAGGCAAGGAACGTGAGGTCGTCTTCTCCATCCAGAAGAGGATTCAGGAGCGGATGGGTACCAAGGAGGAGATGTCCATCATCTCTGCCTTTGAGCGTGGTGGACCCAACTCGGTCATGAAGGGCTACATCTATGTTGAGGCCGCGCGCTCTGGCGATATCATGGCCGCGCTTGACGGCATGCTCAACGTTTACCCCCGGAGCAAGCTGATCCTGGTCGAAATCAAGGATCGTCCGGATTTGCTGCGCGTCACGAAGACCGCCACCCTGGAGCCTGGCGCGTGGGTCCGTCTCAAGAGGCCGCAGAAACACGCAGGTGACCTGGGTCAGGTTGTCGATGTCACTGAGAGTGGTCTGGAGGCGCGTGTCCGCTTCATTCCAAGACTTGACTATGGCGTACGGGACGACTCGCTGGCTACCCAAGTAACCGCCGACGGCAAGCGTAAACGCCCGGTTGGTATGCCGGGACCTCGCCCACCGCAACGCCTTTTCAACGAATCCGAAGCTCGAAAGCGGCACCCGCGGTTCATCCAAGGCAACCCTCAGACAAAGGTCTGGACCTACATGGGCGACGATTTTGAGAACGGCTTCCAGGTCAAGGAATACAAGATTCAGCAGCTTGTCGTCACCGATGTCAACCCTACCCTCGAAGAGGTGACTCGCTTTGCGTCAGGTGCTGAGGATGGCACAGAAAACCTCGATCTGAAAGCACTTGCTGCGAGTTTGAAGGACAGCAACACAAACGTAACCTATCTCCCCGGCGACGTCATCGAGGTGTACGAGGGCGAGCAAAAGGGCGTCGTAGGCAGGGCGACCAGTGTCTCGGGTGATATTGTCACCTTGGAGGTCATTGAGGGCGTTCTTGCCGGACAGATCATCGAAGTGCCCACCAAGGGTCTGCGAAAGCGCTTCAAGGAGGGTGACCATGTCAAGGTCATCGGCGGCAGCAGGTTCCGAGATGAGGTGGGTATGGTTGTCAAGATCCAGGACGACCGCGTGACCTTCGTCACCGATCAGACGAATACCGAAGTCACAGTCTTCAGCAAGGACGTGCGCGAGGCAAGCGACATGGGCGGACAGGGATCTCTCGGGCAGTATTCGCTGCTTGATCTGGTCCAGCTGGACCCAACGACAGTCGGATGCATCGTTAAGGTCGATCGCGAGTCGGTTGTTGTCCTCGATCAGAATGGTGACGCCCGCCAGGTTGTCCCGTCGCAAATCACCAACAAACTGCCCCAGAGAAAGATTGCTGTCGCCGCTGACAGGAATGGTTCGGAAATTCGTCTCGACGACGTCGTCCGCGAATGGGGTGGCCAGCAGCGACAGGGCAAGATCATCCACATTTACCGGTCCTACGTCTACCTGCACAGCCACGACAACAAAGAGAACGCCGGTGTATTTGTGACAAAGGCTGGAAATGTCAACACAATCGCCGCTAAGGGAGGTCGAGTGGTTCCCAACGGCCCCAACCTCGACCAGATGAACCCTGCCATGAAGAGGCTTCCTGCCGGTTCAGACGGCAAGATGGCGCCGCCAAAGACCTTTGGTCGCGATCGCGCCCTTGGTCAAACCGTTATCATCAAGAGGGGTGGGTACAAGGGCTTGCTGGGTATCGTCAAGGATACCACGGAGACACACGCGCGGGTTGAGCTCCATACGAAGAGTAAAACCGTCAGTGTTCCGAAGGATCATCTCAGCTACAAGGACAAGAACACAGGAGCGAGAATCGAAATTGGCGGCCGGGGTGGCCGCGGCGGAGGCGGCGGCTTCGGCAGTGGTGCTGGCCGCGGCGGTGGTGACTCGGGCTGGCAGGGAGGTCGCACACCCATGGCCGGCGCAGAGCGGACTCCTGCATGGGGCTCGAGGAGTAAGTTTCCTCTCCGATGGGTACTGAACTTGTTACTGACATGACACAGCGCCCGCAGCGAACCATGGTGGCAGGACCCCGGCCTGGAAAGCCAGTGGATCGGGTGATCTGGGATCACGTACCCCAGCCTGGGCAGACGGCTCTCGCACGGCTTATGGAGGCGACGGCAGCCGCACTGCCTACGGTAGCGGTAACCGAACACCGGCTTGGCAGTCGGGTGCCCGTACGCCTGCCCCTGGGGGCGATGCATTCGGCCTCGGATCGCGAACGCCAGCGTACGGAGCGGACACCTGGGGCTCTGGATCCAAGACCCCTGCCTACGGCGGAGGCTCCGCGCCAACCCCTGCTGCTAGTGGAGGCGATTCGTGGGGTGGCTACTCGGCTTCAAACGCCTACGACGCTCCTACTCCGGGTGCCGGCCTCAGTGCGCCGACGCCCGGAGCACTCAATGCCCCTACACCAGGAGCCTATTCGGCACCTACCCCGGGAGCGGCGAACGCGCCGACGCCCGGCTGGGCCGGCGGTTGGGGCGGTGCAGATGCCGCTCCGACTCCAGCTGCTGCCGCGCCCACTCCCGCTGCCAGCGGCTTTTCGTCCGGCGCCGGCTACTACAGCGCACCCACACCAGCGGCATACGGCGCGCCTGAAACGCCTGCAGCGAGCGGTCCGCGCTACACCGATGATGATTAGTATGTCACTCATACCGTGTCCGCTGGCCACTGAATACAGGATGTCAGTACCCGGGGGGGCGTGGAGGAAGAGAGCGCGGCTTGCGGCTGGCAAGCAAACTGCGGATTTGCGAGTGGAGAACTGCATCGCATCATCAAAAGATTGTCAAGGTTGGCAAAAGGACTTGGCTTGATCCAGGCTTCGGGAGTTTGCTGCGCTTGGGACCATATTGTACAGTATCACAAAACCAGCAGTAGAAGAATCGCACAGGCGGTTCACCCAGAAGTATTATCCGGGGGAACATTTTCGATTCTAGCTTCTGCAGTGATGACTTATTTGCTCGCATTGCTGTCAAGAGCTAGCTGCCCTGATACTAGGTACGCTGGCAGCACTGTCAGTGCACTTCTTGAGCCTACGAGAAGACAGATCTTGCAGCCTTCTCCAACCCTCTGCCCGCTGTTATGTAGAGGAATAGGTTTAGTGAGCCCGACTGGGGTCTCGGCTTCTCCTCCTCCGGCTATATGTCTGCGGCTGAAGCGACGACCCAAACTTTGCGGCCCCTCTTGACGCCACAGAGCCGGCTCGGGGTGCTGGAGCTGTTCTGCCGGCCGGCTGAGCGAGATGTAACCTCACGATGTGGTCCGGTAGGCAGCCGGCAACTCTTTCCGCCGTCGTGGTTCGTCGCTGGAATTGTGTGAGAGGGGTGTTACTAGCGAGCAACGATTTGGCCTCAAAGCCCAGGCGTTCATCTCAGGATGAGTAACCAGAGAATGCATGGCCTCAACATTCTTGTCATATTTGATAGTGTAAGCTACTGCTCTACTACCTGGTGTTTCGCTGGTCTTTTGACCGTACCTATACATGGGGCGTAACGGAGGAGTCTGGAGGCAATTGACCTGACCAATAAGCCGACATGATGATGACTTCAGGCTGATACTCGAGATGCTATCCCGTCATGCCACTCGGTCTGCCACTATCACCCCTTGGTATCGGCGAAAGAAATAAAGTGCCACCCAGCGGACGCTGAATTTGGTCGCGGTGGCAAGTAGTACGGCTACTCGGTACGCTGCTACCCTGGCGTAGCACTTCTACCGATAGCTGAAAACCGCTTAGCTACGTTTAAGGTGTCCTGAACGGCGAGAAATGTGAATAGGCGTAGGTTGCACATGACACGACGGCTCGTGGAGGCCAATGGCTTCCGGTGTACAGATTGAATTGGCGCTGTCCCAGCTGGCCAGAGGCCTTGGCGGCATCCAGGCCACCTCCCGGGACTCTAGGAGGTCTCATTGATGCTGCGAAGATATACTCGACAGTATGGGGCATTTATCCGATACCACCCTACGATCAGGATTCAATAAAGTAGGAGTCGCCACATCCAACCATGCGCTCGTTTGCGCCCTTCTGGGTCTTGTTTTTGGAACCAGCAACCACGCCTGGGCCGCGAAGCATATAAGTCAGTGCTGTCAGCGGGGCTGCCCCAGAGTCATCCACCCCCTGAGCTGATATGATCAGAAACGTCCATCACGGCGGGCTTCACGAGTAGAGTAACAAGTCAGTCTAACCGCCTTGACACAGCTATTCGCCACAATGGTCCGTCTCTCGAGCTTTCTTACTGCGTTTTGGGTCACCTCGGCCGCCAGCCTGCGCGTGCGGTCCGTCTCCCACAGCGGCAAAGGCTGCCCCCAAGACACGAAGGTAACCTGGTCGGCCGTTGACGAGGCCTTCGTCTTCACGTTTCACGATTTTAGCGAGACGCTCCCCGCCGGCACGACCACAGCCTGCCAGGTCCACGTCCAGATAGAGGAGGGCGAGCCGGGCAAGGCGCTCCTCATCGAGGACGCCACGCTCCGGGGCGGGCTCTATATCAGCCCAGTCACGAAGGCTGACTTTTGGACGGTCGCTTTCTGGTCGGAGAACGCGTCGGATACGGTAAGCCGGTCGGAGGAGTTCTGCGGTGGCACTACGGACCCCACGGCGCTAACGGATGTGAAGACAGCCAAGGAGTCTACCATCGCGGCCGGGGCCGGACCCATCTCGCGCAATGTGGCGGTCTTGCAGAGCCTCGACAAGGCATCGACTTGCGTGGGGGGCGATGGGTACGTGGGGATCCTGAACGTGAACTTCCGCATCGTGGCGCAGGGCAGCGGCAGGGTTTCGTTCGGACGAGAACGGGGAAGCGGCGCGCCCGTGACCCAGGTGCTTAAGCACAAGTGGCAGGGTTGCTGAGCGGGCATTTATGTCCGGCGGGCTGTGGGATGAGGGACGGGGGCAATGGGTTGAAGAACGAACTGGAAGCGCAAAGGTGGAGCGGGAGGGTCGTGATCTTGCGTCTCATCGTGCACTTGTGGGCCTTGAAAAGCCGTGATATCTCTGCGATGGGTAGCCAGAATGGAATTGTGTGATCTGAAGAAGTTCTAGACTCGTCTGTCTCCAGAAAAGTTCTCAGACTGTGCATGATGAGTGGACACGGTGATCCTCACGGGGATCAAGGAGAGCGTCACGATGCTTGTTGTCCGTCCGAGGGCATATGGCGATGAGCTCCAAAGGGACAGGCTTGGCAGCAAGCGTGGTCGAATTAAAGCATTGTAGCCGACACCATGCGTACCCAGGCCTAGTGGGCCGAGTTCGCCTTTTCTGGGACTCGCCGGCGCTTGCGGCTGGCCATTTGATCCCCAGTGCTGCAGCACCACCGAGACGCCGTTCAAAAGCTAGGAGCGCACGATGATACCTTTTCAGTGGAGTCATGGTGTTGCGACAGAGCCTCGACTGGTCACAATTGAGGAGATTGACCCACGTAGGCACGTGAACTGAAGATTATGTCTTTGTTCCACCAAAAGGCCGCATGAGCCGAATATTTGGGTTGGCGGTTCATGTTGCGAGCCGGTGCACCGTGGAGACATCTCGGCGAGGCTTAACGGAGGGCGGGGACTCCACACAGTTGGCTCGAAAGGTCATGGCGAAAGATGACGGGTCTTGGAGGGGCGGGGAAACCGAGCGATGGAGGTATGATATGCCCTTCGTGGTCGTGCGGGTCGTGAGAAACAGGAGGCTGTCACGCACCATGGCCTGTCGGTTGGGTAGCCTGTCACTGTCACGGTGGAGAGCGAGCGCACAATGACGACGAAGGACCTCCCAAGTGCATCCTACAGTGATTCAAGGTCTCGACTTGGCAAGGGTCTGTCACAGGACTGTTCGCTGACAGGGAGGAGCACAGAGAGGGTGTGAACAGCAGGGGAAGGCGGTCCTTTGGGCGATGCAAGTGAGCTGAGAAGTTCGGTTGGGTTGCGGGCTCCCGAACGGTCGAAAGGCATCAGTCAGGGGTCGAGCTTCGAGAAGTACCGTCCATAACGCTAGCGTGGATCCGATGCAGGGTCATCATCGCGATCGACTGCATGTGGTGTGGTTGGTCGGGATGGCGCTGACTGGTGCCGCGAGGTGTGTACGCGTGTACGTTTGCTCTGTTTGTAGATGCCAAGGGCGAGGTGTGTGGGCGTCGTAGCATCATGAAAATAGCGATCAGCGACGAAAGGCCTTCCGCGGCGTCTAGGAAGGCAGTCAGGCAGTCCCAAGGCAGTGGTTCACCAAGAGGTCACGCGGTCCTGGGAAAAAGCTGGCCATTCCTGATGCGACGGCGTTGGCGAGGCAAAGGGTTGTTCATGTCGGTGGTTGAGGTTCGGTGAGAGACGGGAGCAGGAGGATCAGAGACAAGAAATCGACAAGCCGCCGAGTTTGACGCCGAGTCGGTGGCCCCGAGCGCCGAGCGACTGGCGTCATGTTGATTAGTGCCTGGGCAGTCGACAAACCCATCCTTTGGCTGGTGATGGAGGGGGAGCCGAGGAGAGGGGGAGCATGTCTCCTGCGCGCAAGCTGACGGTCGCGTCTCATGTGTAGGGCTGGTATCGAGGCCAAGAGCATGGCAATAAGACGACGCATTCCTCAGCCACGCCCAGTATAACCATCAAGGCGGGGTGGTCTCTGGAATTTGTCAGACTCGGACCACGAGAACGATTGACCGCTGGAGCAGTAACAGCGGTCAAATTGGTCATTCATTGTACCGAGGAGGGGCCCATGGCCTGTTCAACCTTGGACCGATCCGGAACCAGCATCACCTTCGCCATCGAGGCGGGCGTCGGAGTAAGAGGCGGAGGTCATGGTGGACGAGGCGAGGGCGGAGAAGCGGCCGTTGGGGGGAAACGGCTTCGTATCGAAAAGAGTCAGCAGAATCAACAGGTTTTTGGTGACGAATGCCTAGTCTTTGCCAAGCCGGCTTGCGAAGGATGAAGTGAAGGACGGTTGACGGTCGGTGGATGCGGATGGTTGCTGTCGGGGCGTCGTTGTGTCTCCGACGGTGGATCGCGGTGGATCTCGGGTGGAGACCGGCCCGCTTGCGCTGCTGATCTTAGCGCCAACGCCTCGCACGGGATACGGAAGAACAGTTGAGACGGGGTGTTGGTAGGACCAAGTGGGGCGCCATCCTTCCCACGGTGACGTGACGTTGACCTCTCATCATCCGAATCCCTGTATCTACGCACGCGCTCTCCATGGCATTCCGACCCTCAACGTCTCTCTCTCGCATGCGATGCGCCCACTCGATTGCTAGACACGGTTTCGCTGTTTTCCTCGTGGCAAGCATGTCTCCGATGAGTCAACGACTTCAGCTGCCCTGTCGCTTCGCTGCATCCGCGGCTGACATACGCGCATTCTCTCCCAACCTCCGACTTGGTGGCCAATTTGTCTCGTCGAGCGAGACTGAGTGAAGCGCTCTTCCGTCGACCGCGCCATCTTGGCATCTTGGCAGCCAAGGCTCTTGGCCCGTCCGACTTTTCGCTCCCATTCCTTCGCCTCTTCGCCTGCATCCCGTCCCGCTCGCAGCCTCGTCGCCCGGCACACGTCCGGCACATGTCTGCTCACTCGCTGCTCCGAGAGAAAACAATGACGTCGGCCAATGCTGCACTGGTCTTGGCGGATGTCGCCGCATTCACTGCCGGTTACAAGCGCCACACGGATTTTTGACCTCGAGCGATGGAGATGCCGAGGAACTGTGCACCATGCTGGCTGCAAGCCCAGACCTGAAATCCGGACGCACGAGAGACGAAAAGGACAAGCAAGGCATCGGCGCACCTCCAAGACTTGTGACAGATGCGCTCACCCTACAGCAGGAACAGTCCTCAGCTTTCTTGTCGTGTTTCGCCCAGACCACGTCTGATTAGAGTGTCTGGAGAAGCCCCGCGCCCGCCCTCTTAGCTTCTCGGACCCTATCTCTAGTGTCTCGCCCGCCACCTCGCCAGTCCACCTGCTGTGGCCGGACCCATCCTGCGTTGCCCAACGCCGCCTCAGTACCATGTTGAGCTGGCTCCCCGAACGGTCTTCTGGCGGCTCCCGTTCGTTGGGAAGCTTTTTGCGCCTCACGCCGCAAGTCAAGCAAGCGGCAACTTGAACAGTACGCTATCTCGACTGCACATCGCCCCACCATCCTTCCCTGCCGTTGGTCTTCCTGCAGGACGGGCGACGTGATCGTGTGAGAGAGGGAAAAAATAAGACTGGAGACGTCGGGGATGCGGACAGCGTCATCCTTCTTCTCGCGCGCAGGGCTCTGGGTCGCGACTCCAGCGTTTCCACCGTCAGGTCCTCCACCCCGCCACCGTTTTCCCATCGCGCCTTGACATCTCCTCCGCGCCCCTCCCCCATGGCCCCATGGAGGACCAGACCGCTGTTCGCCGATGGACAATGCCGTCACCTTGGCTGGATTCTCGTCCTCCTGATCATCCCACATCCTGGCCTGGGGGAATGCGGTCCACTTCCCCATGCCCCACCAGGCATGTAGCCTTGGTCTCGCTCGGCGTGGTGAACGTTCTCGTCCAGCATGCCCTCTTGTCTTCTGTTTCCGTACATGCCCCTGGTCCATCCCCAGATGACCCTCGACTTCTTAAAGCCCCCTCTTCGCTCCGTGATTTCCATGAATCCCTTTCTCCCTTCATTCCTCTAAACCCACAGTTCCTTTGCTGTCGAGGCCCTCTTAGCTGAGCCCTCTATCAGTCTTGTCATCCCCATACTACAACCATCTTCAACACATTCAACCTTTAAGCAAGACTCGCCTCGAAATCTGGGGTAACCATCAATCATGCCTCCCCCACGCGTCGACGACGAGGCTCCGCCAACAGACCTCACCAATGACCACCCCCGCATGGTCGGCACCGACACCAGCCGGAGCAGCAGCAACAATGAGCCCATCTCTGACGAGAAGGCCATCGACGCCGGTCTTGGTGGCGGTGCTGGTGGTGGCGCCGGCGGCGATGGCGGCCACCGCCGTCGCAGCTCCGTCGCTGCTCTCCTGCAAAACCCTCTTGCAGGCCTGACCCAAGATCAGCTGATTGCTGACGTCGACAACTTCACCGAAAGCAAGGGCTTGGGGGAGTACCAAGATGTTTTCCGCAAGGGCGCTCTTGTAGCCCAGGTCAACAACCAGGACGGCGCCTTTGAACACATTCAGATGCTCGACGAGAGCGAGAAGAATGTTCTGCGCAGGGAGCTCACCCACCGCTGGAGTCAACCGTTCATGCTGTACTTCCTCTGCACTCTCTGTGCTGGCTCTGCCATTGTCCAGGGCATGGACCAGTCGGCAGTCAACGGCGCCCAGGACTTCTACTTCAAGGAGCTTGGCCTGGAAAACATGTCGGCAGAGATTCGCGGTCTCGTCAACGGTGCCCCCTACCTTTGCTCTGCGCTTATCGGCTGCTGGACCAACCCCTTTCTCAACAGCTGGTTTGGCCGTCGCGGAACCATCTTTATCAGCTGCGGCCTCTCCGTCATCACCGGTTTCTGGCAAGCTGCTGCCAACAACTGGTACAACCTTCTCATCGCCCGCTTCTTCCTCGGTTTTGCCGTCGGCGCCAAGTCCTCCACCACACCCGTCTACTCAGCGGAGTCTACGCCCAAGTCTATCCGTGGTGCTCTCACCATGATGTGGCAGATGTGGACGGCTTTTGGCATCGCCCTCGGTACCATCGTCGGCGTTGCCTTCTCTGGCGTGACCGTATTTGGCGAGGAGACTCAGTGGCGCTGGATCATGGCCTCCACCTCCGTTCCTCCCCTGATCGTCATGGTCCAGGTCTACCTCTGCCCCGAGTCGCCTCGCTGGTACATGGAGAAGGGCCGCTACATCGAGGCTTTCAAGGCAACTTGCCGCCTCCGGTACACCAAGGTCCAGGCTGCCCGCGACATGTACTATGCCCACAAGCTCCTCGAGATCGAGAGCGCCGAGCGCGAGGGTCGCAACTGGAAGGAATTCTTCACCGTTCGCCGCAACCGCCGCGCTGCCCAGTCGTCTTGGTTCGTCATGTTTATGCAACAATTCTGCGGCGTCAACGTGATCGTCTACTACTCAAGTAAGTCCCATTCATCAGCTGAGATGCGGTAGCTTCAAATACTGACAAACAACAGTGGAAATGTTCCAGAATGCCGACTTCACCCGAAACGAGGCTCTTCTAGTCACCATGGGTACTGGTCTCGTCAACTGGATTTTCGCCATCCCTGCCATCTACACCATTGACACGTTCGGCCGCCGCAACCTGCTTCTGGTCACCTTCCCGATGATGTCCTTCTGCATGTTCTTCACGGGTTTCAGTTTCCTCATCACGGAAACATCGGCCCGTTTGGCATGCGTTACCACCGGCATCTACCTCTTCATGATGGTCTACTCGCCCGGTGCCGGCCCCGTCCCCTTCACGTACTCCGCTGAGGCGTTCCCGCTGCACATCCGTGACATCGGCATGTGCAGTGCCACCGCTATCACCTGGGGCTTCAACTTCATCATCTCCTTCTCCTGGCTGCCCATGGTCGAGGCCTACGGCGACACTGGAGCTTTCTGCTGGTATGCGACGTGGAACCTCATCGGTTGGGTGTTTGCGTACTTCCTCCTTCCCGAGACGAAGAACCTCACCCTCGAGGAGCTGGACAATGTCTTCAACGTTACCAACCGCGACCACGCCAGCTACTACCTGAAGAAGCTTCCCTGGTATGCGAAGAAGTACCTCCTCTTCCAGGACGTGGAGCACATGCCCCCCCTGTACGCCTTTGACCAGTCGTCGCCGCACGACAAGAAGCACGAGCTGCACTCGGGCTCGGCCTCGCACAGCGAGGGCATCGTGCGGTAGTTTCTTTTTCTTTGTTATGACAGTTGTATGAAGTCTGACGGCGAGGTTGGCCTCTTTTTGGCTGGCGCGTGCTGGTCGGGCATGTTTATATGGCTTTTGGGTACGATATGGCGAAGATACCACCGGGAGATATTCCTTTGTAATAGCCTGTAAAGCTGTCAGCCTAATTAAGTTTGTCTCTATGTGGAACAAGACGTGATTGTGTAATCTGCAATTTTCGCGAGCATTGAGAATCCCATGCATGGGTGGTTCGGAGCGCAAGCTCAACATACGTCGTACAGCTCGCCGCTATTAGCAGTCCTATGCGTCGTGAACATTGAACATCTGAATGTCTGCTTGTTATTAGAGAATAGGGAATAGAGGGAGCGAAGCATGGTCAAAACGTTTGGGTCAGCAAATTAGGTGCACAAAGACGAGATAAACGGCCAGCTGCTGAGACTGATCTATGAAGAACTCTGGTACCAAGCTACCCTACATAAACCTAAGCATGTAGAACTGGTCAATATTTCTACTAACTCGCCTAATAGAAATGTTGCTGATATAGCATGAAAGGGTCGTGGCCTCCTTCTCAGTTCTGGTTGATCTTCTTCCAAGAATCCCTGCTAGAGACATTTTTCCACCAAGCGCTGAGGTTTTTGCGCTGCTCGATGGCGGGACCCTCGCCAGCGTAATGGAGAGCATTCACAAACGGCATGTAGAATGCATCCACAAGACTAAAGGTAGGCCCAGCGGCATATTCCTGGCTGGATAGAATCTTATCCAGGGCGTCAAGCTTGGCGTGCAACTTTTCGACGCTCTCCTTGATATCTGCCTCATCTGAGGTCTTGCCAAAAGACCTATCTCCATTGTTAGAGAGGAAAGTCCCTATAAGAATTGTTCTAGGTCCTTACGGGTTGAAAAGCTTCAGTGTCAAGACTTGGAGGACGGGGTCGTAGACCTGAGAGTATTCCACAGACGCGTACTGCTCGAAGAGGGCCCACGCTTGGGCATCGTCTGCAGGAGGGAGGAGGTCGTTTCCCTTAGCCCGGTATTTCGAGGCAATGTAGCGAGCAATGGCTCTGGACTCTGGGATCATATGAGATTAGTGACCGTTGTCACCATATGGTGCGAACACTTACCATAGAGGCGGAGCGAGCCATCCTCCAGTGCCGGAATCTGTCCGAATGGCATCATCTCATCGTAGGGAGCCCGCTTATGAGACGGTTAGAATGCGACATAAAATGGGTGTTTGCCTGAAATTAACCTTTTGTTCTCCCTTCAGAAAATCAACGGTCTCAAAGTCGAATTCAATGCCTTTCTCCGCCAAAACAATAAGAACGCGACGGCTGCATAGGGAAAGAGGGTGGCCGTAGAGCTTGAGAGCCATTGTAAAATAGGTTGAAAAGTAATGATGTTTTAGTCTTTTGGGTGTGTGTGAGTGAAGAACGATGAGGAGTCGAGGGCAGAACAGTCAGTTACGGACCAAGCTGGTGTTTTATGGCAGCGTGATGGTGTATGCATCGCGCCGAGCCTTCTGCCTGTTGGAAAGGAGCTGACAAACCGACCAGTGAGGGCAAACCACTGCTGTCTCTATGCTCAGAAATGTAAAACTTGACATGACTCGATTTCCTCCTGGTAACCTTGATTGTTATCTTTATTGATTGGAAATCCTATGCGTGTCCGTCTGGTTCGGCCCAGCGACCAGCGTTCATGCGTACCTGTGTTGGAGAATGACTCGCGCGCCAAGATATTTGTAAGCTTTGGCCTACTCCTCGCGCACGTTGGACGGTGTAATATGTTTGCCGAACACCGCCTACCGGACATCTCCTCGCGCACCTCGGACGGTGTAATATGTTTGCCGAACACCGTTAACCGAACATCTCCCACAGGAGGGCCACAACATGCCGTCAACCGATTCAATCGACAAGCTGTGTCAGGGCCCAACCTGCGAATCTACAAGGAACAGGCGCGTTCAAACCCCTGCCCAAGGGCCGCAACCGCTGCGGGGACTCGAGACCGCTAAATAAGGAGCCGCGGAGGGGCTACTTCCTGCAGGAGGGGGCAGATTTCACACATTCTATATCGCTATATCTACGAATTGACTGCGGAGCGCACTACTGGGAGACTCCCTCACTCTGCCTACGACTACGCCTTGACAAGGTGTTGCAAGAGTAGAACCCTGGTCCGTTGAGATACCAGAAGGGGTGTCTCATTAGGAAGAACTCCCTGAAACCAAAGTAAGCCATAGATACCTCTTGCTGATAATATATTCTAGCCTTGAAAGATTGATCCGGCAGAAAGCTCATCATGCCCATGAACGGAATGTACATGATAATTGGAAGACCACTGTTTCCACTCCGTCGAGCTCCGCTGATTCAATCACCAACTAAAGAGAAGATAAAAAAACGGGACTGCGTTGCAAAGCCTGTCGCTGTTTGACCAATTACTTCGGTCTGGTTGTATTGGCTCAATGTCCACCAGAGCCGTGCATGCATTGGCGCCCAGTAATGGACCGTGGCAGGATATTGGTCGTCTTCAGCCTTTGAACAACGGTATTGTTGTTGAGAGATTCGGCAGCCTCTGTCCAAGCCTGGGGAACCCAAGAGGCATTTGCCCAAACAGGTTGGCCACCAACAAGTGTAAGAAGCACGCGGTTGCGCGCAATGTCATCGTCAGACACGGCTTTGACATCCATGAAATCCTTGTCAATGACGATGATGTCAGCAAACTTTCCCCTCTCCAGAGAACCGATGAACTGCTCCTGTTCCAAGTAGGTGGCGGCATTCAAGGTCATGCCGCGCAACGCCTGCTCACGAGTCATGGCAGTTTGAGAATCGAGACGGCCGACAAACTGAGGACCGAAACTGGAATGAGAGTTGCGATTGGAGGCATCGCCGCTTCGTGTGACGCCAATCTTTAGCGCCAGGAATGTGTCAAGGGGGTCCACAGGCCAGTCAGAGCCAAAAGCAACGAGACCGCCGGCCGAGATGAGCTGTGAGTGCGGCTCCAAACGCGACATACGCTCAGTGCCGAGAGTCAACTGTGTCTGCTCGTTCCAGTACGTTGCTTTCTGTGCCCACTGATATGACATGACAGCTGGAATGCCAAGGGCGGAAAACTTTGCCAGATCTTCAGGATCAACAAGCTCTGCGTGAGCGATGGCAACCTGTGACGGCGTAAAAGTCTGGTTCATGCGGGCTGCGACGGTAAGAATTTGTCGTACAGCCGCATCGCCACAGGCATGGAGATGCAAGCCTTGATTAATACCCATGATGCTTCTGAACAGACTTTCGAGCTGCTCCGGAGTTGAGCCAGGGATACCAAAATTGGTACCCGGTGTCCAGGTGTTGGTGTTGTTGACCAAGTAGGGGGTCAAAAGCAGGCTTGACTGCGATACAGCGGACAATATACCATCGACGAAGAACTTGACGTGACGCCAGAACTCGCCCGGCCGAGAAGCAACCATGACGCCGTCATCAAGCTGTTGGCTGATGTTGCGTGCCTCGGCGGCAATGGTAGAGAAGTCGACAGACCCAAAGACGCCATAGGCATTGAAGATGCGGGCTGTAAGTCGGTTCTCGCGCGATAAAGTCTTCCACGCGTAAAGTGGACCGGCAAGGGCATTCAGGATCGTGGTGTAGCCCTGTCGACGTAGCACAGCGAGACCGGCAGTGGCAGCATCAACATCCGTGACTCCTCGGTCACCCGACAGGGCACGAGCGCTTCCGGCAGCGTTCTCCTCGAGAACACCAGTAGGAAATCCGTTGCTATCTTTGACAATGCGCCCACCATCCGGGTTGAGTGTGGCCGCAGTGATGTTAAGCAACTGCAAGCTACGCGTATTAAGCCAGACGTTGTGCTGACTGGTCGCGATCAGCATCACAGGGCGAGTTGTGTTAAGCTGGTCCAGCATTGTCGCGTTAGCGTGTCCGTTCAGGGCGGTGAAGCCTTCGCGATCCCACTCGCTGACGGTGAACATGCTGTCGGCCGCCGCGTCGGGCTCGTTGTCAAGACATTGTTGGATGGTGCTGAGGAGCTGTGTCAGGACGAGCTGGCGGTATTGAAGGGAGCAACTGAGCATAGCTCGACCAGCGTCGATAGGATGAACATGGGCGTCTATGAGACCTGGAAGAACAGCTTTTCCTTGCAGGTCAACAATGGTGGTGTTGCTTGTTACGCCTGAGGCGCATCCGCCTCTCTCCCCAACGCAAAGAATGGTACCGTTGGCGAAAGAAATTTCGCCACAATGAAAAACCGTGGATTCAGAGTCCATCGAATATATAGTGCCATTGACCAGCACAGTTTCGGGAGCGATAGCTTGGGTAAGATGCGCAAAGCCAACTGCTCCCAGGCTGAGAGCAAGAACAAATTTCCTCATTGTAAGCTCGGGCTGCGAGAGCGGTTTTGGAACAAGAATTGAAGCTGGTTGAGAAGATAATCAGAGACGAAGCGTAACTTGTGCGGGAAAAGACTGTCGACTCACAGGCGTCTCAAGGGCTGTATAAATAGGTGTCGGGTAGATTCATAGACCCCTTAAGCCCGATTTGATCTCATCCATTTCTTTTCCATGTTGGGAAAGGCAGGCACGATGAAAAAGGCATCGGGATGGCTGGTAACGAAATGTTACGCGTCGACCCCTGAATGATAGATGCACAGTAGTCTTACCACCCTGCTTATACGCGAGGACCAATCATAACCAGAAAACATTACGTGTTGTGACTGTGCATCGATATTGTATCCCAGCAATGTCAAAATTAGCGTCTTTGTTCTTACTACATGGTTCCCAGGAGTCCACATCAGTCTGTCATGCGTCCCCGTATATTAAGCTTTAACGAATCGGTTCAGGACAGAGCACAATTCTTCCCGGATCTGCGGGGTAAGGTGGGACTCGGCAGTTTGTTCGACCTCGTCGGGAGTCGCATGGTACGCAAGAGACACGAGGACCGGGGGAAACTACGACCTCCGTCACGAAAGTTGAAATCGCAGGGGTGCAACTCCTGTAGAGGAACGATTACGTCAGGGTAGATAAATGCTTACCCTCTACCAACGTTACTTAGGGTAGTACCCTGAGATCATCGGTAGAGTAAATCATTCAAGCACATTTAGGTTCCCTTTGGATGTTGATACAGACGCTGTCGAGCAACTCAGGCGTGACGCTAGTCCTATCGAGATAATAGCCGAAAATGAGGTTCCGACACGGGTGAGAGATTAGTGACGGCTCAAGCGACTTGAGCGATACCGGCGCACGATAGAGAATGTTTCTTATATGCATCCTTAATCCCATCTATGTTAATATCGCGAATGACGGACGCACGTTGCAGAAGACTCCGGGAGTTCGAGTGCAGCTCTTTCCCTTGACGACACCAATGCTGAGCTTACTGTGCTTTATTGATTAGCGAATGTTTGGATGCGTCTGTGGCAGCTACGTACTGCCGGTTTCCTCATACACTTTGGATTGACCCGCCTGCATCGGCCGCAAGTAACCCATCCAAGAACCTCAACGGCATTCCCGGGTGAAACGCTTCAACAATGCCCGGCAGGGCCCCGGGAACAGGATGGTCACTCCAAAACTGACTGTCATTGTTCCTCAGGTCAGCCTCGTGCATCTCACTGATCTCCCGGCTGTCCCATATCCCCTCGCGGTGGTTCAGAGAGCACAGTAGTTCAAAAGCTCGGGTATGTGCGGAGGTGCCAATGCCAGCGATGGCTGCTATCATGGAGAGGCCAGAGACGAGGTCCCCGCTGATGGAGAACGTCGGCCGCGGTTGAGCGAGGAAAGGGTGGGCAATCCTTTGGGCCTGGTCGAGGCACGTATCAAAGAGCTCCGTCAAGTACTGCTCCTTGTCGTCTTTGCCTTCTTGAGCGATGATGAGCCATTGCTGTCGCTGGTGCAGCAGGCGCTGGAGATGTTTCTGGTTGTCATCCGCAATTGGAGACGCCGTCGACTGCTGATGCAACAGTGGTATTGAAGACTCGAAGCGTGTATTCCAACGTTGGAACCCGCACATGATCTTAGAATGACCTTGTTCGTTGAAAGAGGTGTCGCCAGGGGCAGGAGACATAACCAGGTCAACATCGAGCTTTCGGAGGGCGGAGCTTGCTTCATGTAGATTTCTAAACGGTCGGAGGGGCGCGACGACGCCATCGTCGTAGGCCTCTTTCATTGCGATCCCCTTAATGGTCAGGTCGTCGGGGATGTCGACATCTGACATGATATTATTAGTGAAGATGGCAAACTCTACCGCCAGTCTCGTGAAAATGTCTGATATATCAACGATGAGGCGGGATTCTGGACTGTGTCCAGTGAGCGTGTCGTGGGGAGGCAAGAGGGAAAAGCCGGCGCGCAAATGCCTTACAGCCTCTAGGCGTCGGCCCATCATGCTTTCGAAGCAAACGAACAGTAAGCAACAAATTAGGACAGTCGGCACCTGTAACTGCGAGGTCGACGTCCTACTGGAGGTAATAGACATGATTGCCCTGTTGTATTGCCGCAATGCCTCGAATCGATGTCGTGGCTGACACATCTTGTTCGGTGGGTCGTTCCAGTCGGGCGTTGAATTTGCCGCGAAAGACAAATGCGCTGCACCAACGGCGGTGATAGAGAGCCGTACAGATTCGTGTGTGTGGGCCGAAGGTAGCACGTAGTAGTTCCAAAACTCTGCGGTATCCAACAAGTCCGGCTGGGTCCAGCGACAGAAATGTTGGAAGAACCTATGGTCCGAGTCGGGGGATCTGAAGTCGGAGAGTATCTGGCGCTGCAATGGGATCGTTCGGATCCGGCAGTCCGGTGGAGTCAGTTTCTGGGGTTCAAAGGCCACGTTGGTATTCTTGTTGCTTGCAACGGTCACAACGGAAGCGTCGCCAGCAGAAAGATGTGAAGCGGCATGGCCAGGGACGTAGCCATCGCACTTGAATCCTGTATCTCGGCATCGACGGCAAATGGGTCTTTCCTCGTCACACTTCTTGCGACGAATCCTGTAAGGAGGACAAAGGATGTACCGTCAGTCACGGCTCTGAGGGGTGTTGAGGATTGGGCCCACTGGGAGAACCGATGACGATGCTCTTCAGACAAGAACAGGAACAGCATTCCAGAGGAAAACCT
The DNA here is from genome assembly GCA_002851755.1 of Verticillium zaregamsianum. NCBI lineage: Eukaryota > Fungi > Ascomycota > Sordariomycetes > Glomerellales > Plectosphaerellaceae > Verticillium > Verticillium zaregamsianum. The sequence goes on along the minus strand of NMXM01000004.1, from coordinate 1,519,101 downwards.
ACTTGCTGTATGATAGAAGACCCACCATCAAATCAGCGTCATGTCTGCTGAGGCCATCCTTTCCAGATGATAGACCACAAAAGGGGTTGGCAGCACATACCAGGTAATGCAGCCGGTGCGGACCTTGTAGCCGAACTTCCTGCGTCGCTTCTCCATGGCCGGCTGCCGGCAAGGATTTTCGACTTGGCGATTGACCTTCTTCGCAAGAATCGATGTTGCGGACAGGTTGGTGGGTTTTCAGGCGATTGTCAGGTAGGCATCTTAAGTACCGATGAACATCTAGCCTCCTATTATACGCACCAACCAATAGAAGTCGTGGGCGGCGAGCACAGCCCCGTTACCTTTCCATTAGCGGTGGCTGCGGTCAGGGATCGGCCGGCAGTTTTTACCACTGTGATTGGACGGAGCGTATAGATCGGGACCTTATTTAGGCAACTGCAATGGTCCAACCAAACGGTAATCTTGACTGCAATGGAGAGCATCAGGGTTGCTGAAGCTTCAGGGTTGCTGATAAAAACGTGCCTTGGGTGCTCCTATTCAAGAGGTGTAGGGAGATTTGTCTTGACCCAAGAGCTTCTTTCACTTAATAATTTTACCATAGTCCTTGACGCTCAGTACGGCGTCGAGCCTCATCTCATGATGCATTCCACTAAGGCCGCCTGTTTTCTCGGAGGACTCATGCTACCCTACACGGCTTTAGGGATAAGCTGCACGTCTCTGAAATCCGATATCCAGGCAGATATCAACCGCGATGGCTTCGTGGACATGGAAGGAACCTCCGACATTGAGGGAAAGGCGACATGGACCGAAGAGAGGGGCGCCATTTTCCTTCCAAACATCGGCGACACGGACCACCGGTGCTCGAAGCTTGCTCTTGGCGGGCCTGCGTTGACGAACGAGCAATTGGACAGCTGTAATGATGCTTCCGATAATATTCAGCGAGCTCCGGAATTGCTGGCTTCGCTTCGGACCGTTCCGATCATCGGTCTAGCAGCAACCGCCATCGGAACCGTTTCCGTCACCGATGCTATAGCTCGCAATAACACTCGCATTTTCCGCCGAGACGGTGATGAGTGGGTCTTCACGGACCAGAATCACGAATTCTCTGCTGAGGAACTCGAATCTGGCTTGGAACTCGGTATCGATGGCCGGGACACACGTCGCCCTGGCGTGTGGGATGGCAGGGTATTGGTCCGCTTCACTGTTGAAGACAGGAACAGCACAGCCTCAGACGAGGTTGCTCTGCGCGTAGCTCCAGTTCTGACCCATCACCACCTTCAGAACGTCCAGCAGGTTCTAGCTGTTGAAGGGAACACCACCAGCACCCCCTATTTGCTGAAGTTCACTGAGGACTTAGTGGCTGCTGTCTCTGGCGCTGGTGTATCTGAGCTTTATAAGTTCAATGCCAGCGACGACATATGGGCGCAGGATTTTGTTGAACCAGGCTACGCCAGCATACCCGGCCCAGAGGGACCCGTCTCCATCCGCATCATGATCCGAAGCCCTCAGGATGAGCGTGTGGCTGGCCGCCAACTTTTTGAATACTATCGCCAGGCGGGAATCGGGGCTGTCCAGCACCTTGGGGGTGCCCGTGACGAAATCAACTCAGGAGGCAACATTGAAACTATTCCGCCATACACATTCAACGGCACCAGTTGGCCTGCCGGCCGTGTTATCCTCGGGAACCATGGGAAACAGAGGCATCACATTACCCCCTTCCTCGAGGCACAGGAGACTCAGTTTCCCATTCACGTCGACACGGCATGGCTAGGCATCGGTCATGTCGACGAGTTTCTTCAGTTTCTCCCCGCCGACAACAAGAGAGGTTGGGTTGCTATGATCGACGATCCCCTCGCCGGCATCCAGCTGCTAGAGGATTTGAAGGCTGCTGGTCATGGTTCTCTTCCAGCCATCTCCCGTAAGAACGACACCAGAGCACCGGGCGACGACGAGAACTGCAGCGGCTTTATGTGCGACGGGCCTATTCCCGTAACCCCACCAACCATTGACGAGGCCCTTGCCAATAAGGACCTTATGACCGTCAATCGACGTTGTGCCGAGCGCATTGAGGCCAACATTCAGATACTCAAGGATCAAGTTGGTCTCACAAACGACGATATTCTGCGACTTCCTTCACTTTTCCAGCAGAGCTTCTTTGCCGAAGAAGGCTCTGAACGTCTAGCCGTCGGTGCTTTCTTCCCTGGCGTGATCAACAATCTCGTCCTCACCGGCACCGGTGCCTGCATCGCCCCCAATCCCTGGGGTCCCAGCGTGGATGGCGTTGACGTACTGGCTTCCGCTATAAACGCACAGTATGCAAAGATTGGACTCGAGGTCCAGTACATCGATAACTGGAACACTCATCACAACTTTGGCGGTGAGGTTCACTGCGGTACAAACTCCGTTCGTGACCCTTCGGTTGCGTGGTGGCAGTAAAGGCTTTGTAGTCTGCTCTGGTCCACTTCGTTTTGAGCGCGAAGTCAAGGAGCAATCCGGTTGTTGCTCGTGGGCTATCGCAGTCATAGTGGCTCGCCTCATGACATGCATGACCGAATCTCGTCTTGGTGACTCATCGGATGACAATTACGGTTTGACGACATCAAATCCCCTGTCGGTCAGCAGAGTTAAGCTGCTTTTCCTCAGTGCCTCTAGGCTCGTCTCCAGATGCCTTCCGCGTCTTTCCTTTTGTTGCGAAACGCGCTTTTCCGTCTTCCGCCATGACTGGCTCCTATTCAATTTGATGCCAGTCTAGAGGCATCATCAGTCCTTCCTCATTCAATTCCCTCAACCTGTCGGACTAGTACATAGTTTGATCGTCATACCTGAGTGCTCTTAAGAGGCTGAGCATCGTACCAGCCGCTTATTTCCTCAGTACACAATTTGTGTATAGCCTGTGGTAAATCATACATCGGTAGTAAAGAATAGATTATCCTATGACGATGATGGTGACCTTGACGGTGATACCCGGAGTAGCCAATCGACAGCTCAAGGCTGACTGGGGTTTAATGAGGCGGTCAAACATGTTCGTGGCCAAACTTTCTGCCATCTTCAGAAGGACGAGGCCGAAGGCCATGCAAGTCAGGGCACTTCTATCGGGCGGAAACGTGGAGCAAACGGCGTACAATATGTTCGTTAGAAGGATTCCCCTCACTGTTATTGACGCTCTACAGTTCACCGAGAAAGTGAAGAAAGCTATGTCGAAAGAGCGATCTTCCATTAAAAATATGCGGGCAAGAACCGACGGCTTACGCTTTTGGGAACAGCTTGGAGCAACCTCGTCATCTGCGCAAGCTCGATCAGTCTGGTTAATGCCAAGCGGACATCATTTCAGGGCTTGATATATAGTGAAGAGAAATGGTATTCTCTGACACGATAAATCTCGCAGATGGTGTCCTACGAGGATGTCGCACCGCTTATAATCGCGGCTAGCTCGCCTGTTATGACGACGATCATGTCAACGGCATTCTTCACAGCGTTCTGAGGGCTGGTCAGTATGAAATGCTCGTGCTGTGATGATGACGGGAATAACCACATCCATGACATTGCGACGGGCAGACTACTCGCAGGCGTGGCCCTCGGCCGATACCCAGAAGAGTGAGTAGTTATAGAAAATCTGTAGGCGTAACGTGGAATCGGCAGTGGCCTCTCCGCTTTTGTCGCTCTCTGGTAGACTGATGGATCGCGAGTCAGTCGCCTCTTTTGGCGTCCGTGGAGATTCCCGTGGCACCTTGTCCCCTAGTCGCTTCACCTGCCAAACTCCCCATTACCGCGAGCCGAAAGCCAGCATGGAAAAGAAGTGATGCTCAGACTGGTTTTTCTTTTCTAATTTACTTGCACCTTGAAGCTAACCACAGGTTTTGTTCCTTACTATTTCTGAATACCAGCTGAGGTAGCGACCGCACTCGAGTCCCTGTTGTACGATCCCTAAACCTTTTCTACCATCTTTTACAACCATGATACTTGTCGGTCTCCCTCACCATCATCTTAAGTGTAGCGGGACCACCTTTTGATCGCCCCCCTAGGCTCTGATTCCATGCGTCCCTTACGATGATCGAGACACGTCCCCGCGTACAACGGCCAAAAAAAAGCCAAGTCTTGACTGTTCTAATTACGACCTGAAATTCGCGAGGCCAAGTCGCAAAGCAATCTTCAAAAGACGACAACGGATTTATTGAACGGAAGACCAACCACAGGAGGAAGGTTCCAAGGACGATCAAATTCTTCTTTGGGCTTTGAGTGCTTCTACATGCATGCTAATCACATCGAGGCCACCTTCCAGGTTCGGCGTCAGTGCCGGCTGACCCACAAACCAAGTAATGGCGTGCGACGAGGCATTGGCAGTCCATCAACAGGTATAAGAGCACGGTATAGGAAAACACCAGCTCTGCTTTAGCTCTTTCTCGCACATCTTATTACACTATTCTTCAACGTCAACTCGCGTCTGCCACGATGTTGTTATTGAGTACCTTGCTCTCGCTTGCGAGCCTCGCTGCCGCCCACCCTGCCCGAGGGTCTGCACAAACGCGAGAGAGCAAGCGTGCTGCAGTTCTCAGCAGCTATCGTTTCGGTGCTGCACCCACGTACACAACGTTTGATGCTCTACCGAAAAAACAATCTCAGCGGGCCAGGCGAGAACGGGACTTGACTGTAGACTACACACAAATTGCCACGCAGGCTCTTGAGGAAGCCGTCCCCGGGTCCCGTTTCCGAGTGAAGGATGATTTCTACGTTGGGACCAATGGTGTCGCTCACGTTCATTTCCAGCAAACGATTGACGGAATTGATGTGGATGATGCTAACTTCAACGTCAACGTGAGTTTGTTCACCTCCTTGCTACCACCAAATGGCACCTGACCCAACAACTCGCAATCTCAGATTCTAGAGGATGGTACTGTCTTATCTTTTGGAAGCTCCTTCTACGCCGAAGCTCCCGAAGGAGTGAGCTCTAGGGATGCCGAGGCGCAACAAGACCTGCTTGTGGCCTTTCAGAGCGCTGTTGAGATCCTGGATCTCCCCATCAGTGGGATTTCAGGCGCCACTGCTGATCCTACGGACGAAGCGGAAACGTACGTCATCCGGGGAACTAAAGGCGCCGTTTCGGATCCGCAAGCCAAGCTGGTCTACGTTCGGCACAACGGGTCTGTCTTATTGACGTGGAGAGTGGAAACCGACATTGACTCCAACTGGCTTCTCACCTACGTCGATGCCGAGACAGGGAAGACCGTAGCTGGCGTAGTGGACTATACCAACACGGCGAGTTACGAAGCTTAGTAGGTCTATTTTTGTATCTCAAACTTCTCATCACTGACGATATCGCAGTCCCTGGGGTTCCGGTAACCCCACCGAGGCGGCCCGCAGGGTCATTGAGAACCCTGAGGATGCGGCCACTTCACCTTTCGGCTGGCACTCTGATGGTTCCCAGAGCTACACGACCCTTCGTGGAAACAACGCTTTCGTCACTATTTTCGGAAGTGTCAGCTCTCCTAGCTCCACGTCCCTGCTCTTTTCATACCCCTATTCGCCCGCCACAACAGACCCGCGGTCTTATGTAAATGCATCCGCCACCCAGGGGTTCTACACCGTCAACAAATTTCACGACATTCTTTACGCCCTTGGATTCAACGAGGCTGCCGGGAACTTCCAAACCAACAACAATGGCAAGGGCGGAGCTGGCGGTGACCCTCTCGAGCTTGTCGTTCAAGACTCCATAGGCAGCGCCGTGATCGTTGTTCCGGGAGACGGCAGCAGCCCTCGTATACAGATGGGCCTGTGGTCCGCCAGTTCTGGCCCTGCGCGCGACAGCACGTTTGAGACGACTGTGCTCCTTCACGAATATATGCATGGCGTGACGCTACGCCTGGTAGGTGGTCCGGGCAGCGGGCGGTGCCTCAGCAACATGGACGGTCTGTCGATCAACGAAGGCTTCTCCGACGCCGTTCCCACGCTTCTGCGTGTCAAGTCAGGCGACACCCGCAGCAAGGACTACACTATTGCTGACTGGGCGACCGGCCGGCCCGTGGGACTGCGGAGCCATTACATCTCCACCAGCCTCGAGACGACGCCGCTGACCTTCGCTTCCCTCAACGAACTGGTCAACACGGGAGGATTTGACCTTGCCACCGTGTGGGCTTCGGTCTTCTACGACATCTTCTGGAACCTGGCCGACACGTACGGCATCGGAGACGTGAACCAGGTGGTTCTGAATGCCGCTGGGGTGCCTCAGGGGGCTCGATACCTGCTCCTGAAGCTGATTCTGGACAGCGAGGCGCTCATGCCTTGCAATGCAAACCACCTTCAGGCACGGGACGCACTGCTGGATGCTGATCGGGTCCTTACCGGGGGTGCGAACAGGTGTGCTATCTGGAAGGGATTCGCGAAAAGAGGTTTCGGGCAGAATGCGACCATCGGGTCTGGTACAAGGGGTCGGGTCAACGGGTTTGCGGTGCCAACAGGTTGTTAGACAAGTGTTCGGTCTCTTTGCCTCTGGAGGCGACGATTTTTCGCACTTGCCTTTTGCTTGGCATGGGTTCAAGGTCCAAGATGCATTGAATTGGTGATAGTACATGCTTACGCATATGTGACTGAACCTTTCAAGTCTGTTTCAATCCAGCCCTTTGTCTATCCCTATTGTCATCTGTACCAAACGGGGCCCTGGAAGTTGGCGCTAACCGGCTCGGACCGCTTCCGGAGCGATCGGAAAACAAGTGGGGCCGATGCCTGGTCCGGCTCCGGGCCAGAAGCGGCGCCGTGCCGCGACCTCAATGGTTCACTTGTGATCTATCGACACATCCTGTTCTGAATCTGCCGATTATATGGCTGCCTTGTCACTTCATCACATGATCCCAGTACTCGGTGTGTCGCAGTGTGTCGCCATCGAACCTGTCGCCGATAAAGCTCGCCAATGCCACTGCTTCCATTCTGCCTACTACTCAAACTTCTGATGAATCTGCTCCCAGAACTTCGGACAGAGTCAGACACAAGGTCCTCGATCATTAGGACCGATGTCGTCATGAAATCTTCTCACGCCAGCTTATAACCAAAACCTGACAGTAGAACACCCACGAGACGGGCACGCGCCGCAGCTGCCAGCACCGGGCGCCACAAAGGTCTGCTACTTGTCGTCCTAGTTCTTTTTCAAGCAGTATCCGGCGTACTCGCCGGAGGCGCCAGCCTTACATACAGTCATTAGCGAAATCGGCTTCCGCCTTTTGCTTACTGCTCAATTGTCTGCAGACATTCTTCTGGGCCCCTCGGCGCTTACAACTTGCCTGTTCCTGCGGTCAAATGGTTTGCGAGCACAATTTATTCGCTCCGCCATATTACACCTGCCTGGCGACCACGCATACCAACCCCCATTGCTGATTCAAGCGCCAAAGCCTCCTCCAGCTCAGCCCTCGCCGGCTGATGATCCATAGCGCCTCCGCGTGTACGAACAGACGCTTGACGTCGTCCGGTTCCTACCGTCTCCCGGCGTAAACAAAATGGCCTTCCATGCCATGAAATGCTCTCCTTGAGATTCATTTCCAGTCCTCGGGCTGACTCTGCAGCGACAAACCGATGTGTTCATTTTCAGGCCCTTGGTGGCGGACCGTGGAGCAGCTGTATAGGTCGAAGTTCACAGTAACAAGAAGAAACACGACGATGAATCACCCCCGGGAAAGACGGCTCAGATAATGTTGGCCTCTGCCATCTGCAGCGCGGTGACCACGACATTGCCGCCCACCATGGCAGGGATGGAGGTCCCCTTGGTCGTCGGGTAGTTGACGGCGGCGCAGTAGGACAGGCGCGCAATGTAGGCGCCCAGGCTGGAGACCTCGCCGACGAGGGCGGCAGACTTCTCGACGCCCTCGGGCTTCTTGGACAGCTCGTAGAAGTGCCAGCAGGTGCAGAAGCACGAGGCAATGACGAGGAAGCAGTCGGTGCCGGCGCCGAAGCCGCGCGCGTCCTCAAGGATCAGGCTGCTGAACAGGACCGAAGATTGGGTCCGCTTGGCGAAATACTTCTGGGCCGGCCCCGAGAAGACGACCAGCTCCAGCGGGGCCAAAAACGTCATCACGGTGTTGACGGAGCTGACGACGTCGTCCTCAATCTCGTACCGCGGGGCGACCAAGTCCGCAATGGCACACGACACGCCCTGTACGGCGACCACGGCGGCCAGGACTCCGGCGTAGTCGTTCTCGCCCGTGGGCTGCGCGGCTTCGATGGCGCTCACGCCGGTAACCGCTATGCCGAGGATGCCGGCCGTCATGTGGCCGGCAATGAAGATGTTGAGGCGCGGGGGCTTCAGCGATTCGTCGTCGTCGTCGAGGGGCCTCACGGCCGCCGAGGGGTGTGCCCTCTTATGGGGCGCCGCCTTGTGACCGTGCCCCTTCCGGGCGGTCGCGTTCTTGGTCGCCATCGGCGTTGGAGTCCCGTTGGTGGCGAACACCGCGGCCAGCGTCGTCCAGTCCTGGGCTGCGATCACGGCCCTCGTGTCGGCGTCGTCGGGGAAAGGCGGCTGGGCGTCGTGGGCGATCTTGTAGACGACGGTGTAAGCGACGGCGGCGATCCAGGTGAAGAGGTCGAGGAAGGAGATGCTCGGGACGCCGATGTCCTCGAGGATGTCCGAGATGATGGGCACGTAGATTTCGGTTTCGAGGAGGCCCACGGCGGCGGAAACGAGCTGCGCGAACACGTCCAGCAGGGCGTCGATGACGACCTGGGCGCTTGACAGCACGCCCTCGACGAGGATGCCCGCCAGGCGCCTGAGCACATCGCCGACGCTGAGGTTGGGGAAGTCGGCGGCGAGGTCCTGCAGCTTGTTGTAGACGGTCGTGAGCACGTGGCCCTCGTTGGTGAGGGCCGTGATCAGGTCGTCGATGAGCTCCTCCGCGACGCTCGCCGACGGTTCCGTGCCGAGCACCGTCACGGCGCCGGCCTGATCGCGGAAGTGGTTTAAGAGCAGCTGCGAGCCCGAGGTCAGATCCGCCAGCGGGTTCGTCGCGTTCGCGCTCGCACCCGCCTCGGCCGGCTTCGCCGCCGATGGCCCGAGGGGCGACCAGTCCTGGATGCCGGCCCAGTGAGCCACCGTCTTCTCGACGTCGGCGACGTGGCTGTCGAAGGTCTTCCGCATGTCGCCAATGCGGGATGCCTTGTCCTTCAGGTACAGGCTCGCCACGTTGTGCAGCACGTCCTTGGTGCGGCGGATGTCGTCCCAGGCGAACAGGAACTCGATGAAGCGGATGACGTCCTCGATGGCCGTGCCGATGACGTTGAGCACCCACTCGACGGCACCGACGACGGCCTCGCACGTGTCGAGCACGGCGCGGTAGACCTTGTCGCCAATGGTGGCGAAGAACTGGCACGTGTCGGTGATAGCGTCGTGGAAGACCTGGATGACGGGGTCGACGGCCGACTGGAGCACCTGGCGGAGGTCGCCGAACGCGACGGCAATGTCGTCGCCGAAGCTGCGCGGCGACAGGGACGACGAGGCGAGGAGCGCCGTCGACGGGACCACGCGGCTGGCGCGTGCTACTGCTGCCGTCCGCGCCGAGGCTGCCGTCCGCGGTGCTGCTGCCGCCGGCGTCGGTTGAGGCGTGCCGATGCCGTCGTAGACCGTCTTGAGGGTGGACAAGCTAGTCGCAGCGGCCTGGGTATCGTCACCCGAGGTCGAGGTCGGGACAAGCGGCGCCGTCTGGACGGGCCCCACGATGCCGCCCGCCGTGACGCCGATCGCGATAGTCGCACTCCGGAGCGCGTCCGTCGTGTTGAGGGCGGCGAGCTTCTGGAATCCCTTGTCCATGGGGTTGATGACGGTGTTCGTATCTGGACCGCCAGTCGCCACGGTCAAGACGGTGCCGTTGATGGAGTCCGTCGCCTCGATGACCGTTACCGATCCCGCATCGTCGGTCGGCACCGTGACGGGCGTCTGGCCCAGCACATAGTACAGGCCATTCATGTACACGGGCGTGCGTGTTGCCGCCGAGATGGAGAGATTCGCGCCCTTCACCGGCATGTCGTTGGCGTCGGCCGCCCGTAGCAGGGTCGTGTACGAGCGGAAGGCCAGCGATGTCTGGCGCGGCGGCGCCGCGAGGTGGATGGGCTGCGCGCGCCACAGCTTTGCCGGCGTGTTGGTGGCCTGCATCAGCTTCTGCAGCCGGCCGCCGCCCGACGCGAAGATGGTGTTGCCGCCGTCGCTGCGGTTGACGTAGGCCGAGATGCGCTCGATGCCCGTGAGGATCGGCACGGGCGCGCTCCAGGCGCTGGGATCCTTCAAATCGTCCGTCAGGCACGAGAGGTAGTAGACGGCGTCGTTGGCGTTGCGGCCCCAGAGCGTCGTCACGCCGTCGTGCGTCATGGCGAGCAGCGTATCGGTGCCGGCGAACACTTCGTTGGTGATGAGCTCCACCCCCACCGTTTTGTCCTTCTGGTCCCCGGCGGGGAAGCGGTAGAGCGTCGAGCTGCTGATGGCGTAGAGGTCTGAGGTGCCGTACGTGGCCGATCCTCTCGTCACGTCGCGGGCCGCGGCAATGGCCGAGGCGAGCGCGCCGCCGGGCAGGCTCATACGCTTCGACAACGGCGGGCCGCTGCCGTAGACGTTGGTGAGCGGCACGAAGACGAGCTGGGCATCACCGGCCGCCGTCCCGGACGTGTACACGCCGTCGACCAGGTCCCTGGAGGTCAGCGGCCGGCCCACGCAGCTCTGGTAGTTGCCGTCCTCGATGTCGATGGGCACGTCGCTCAGCACCCAGTAGGTGCCGTCCGACTTGGACGGGTCGAGGGAGTAGCGCGCAATGTCCCTGACCGGCGAACTGGGCGCGCGGTCAATGTCGATGCCGAGATATTGCTGACTGTCGAAGGTTTCCGAGAAGAGTATGCCGGTGATGGAGATGGTGGCCGGTGCGCCGCCGAGGGCATCGAACGGATAGACCGTCCACTTCGGCGCGGCGGTCCAGGACGTGTCGGCGCTCGAGTTGGAGAGCGAGACGCAGAGGTTGTCGACGTTGCCAAACGACACGGCCATGGCCAGGCCGATGGTGCCGTCGATGGCGCTCTGGCCGACGTCAAAGGTGCGGACCGTGCCGCCGGGGAACTGCTTCGCGATGAGGGCCGTGGACAGATCCGTCAGCGCCCATCCGTTGGCTGTCTGGCCCGTCTGCTCCACCAAGACCTCAAAGACGCCCGCGGGCGACAGGGCGAACAGCAGGGCGTGGCCGTCGTCGGTCTGCAGGGCCTCGAACTTGGCCCGCGGCGACACCACCTCGCCCTGCAGGTAGTTTTGCATCATCTCGGACGAGTAGGTCAGCGTGAGGGGCGTGTCGGCGGCGGAGGCCGCGTTCGTCGTGCGTGCCATCTTGGTGAAGCCGCCCCCCTTCTTCGTGAGACCCTTCATGGCGCGCAGAGACCGCGGGCTGGCCACGGCTCTGGTGGCGGCGGCCCTCGTCTCCAGAACGCGGCGCGAGGGGGGCTTGGCGACGGCGGCCTGCGGAATCTGATCCAGGTTCATGTCGACGTAGGTGATGGCGCAGATGAGATCCTGGTACTCGGAGAAGCTGGCGTCTTTGTAGGTGAAGACCCGCGCGCCGGGGAAGACGAAGCTCTGCAGCTTGTTGAAGTCGATGGCGTTGAGGTCCGTGGTGGCAAAGCCGCTCATATTGCTCTGGCAGTCGTTGATAAAGTCGTCGATGCCGGAGAAGAAGTTCCGGACGGGGTTGGGGTCGAGGTGCTGGGAGTTGTCCCGCGACATCGTGTCCGTGTGCGTCGTGACCAGGTCGCCGTTCTGTCCGACCGAGATGGTGTACGTGTCGCTGATGATCTTGTCCACGATGTTCAGGTCCACGACGTCAAGGCCCCGTTGGACGTACAGGTAGATGATGACCTCCTGCGACACGGTAATGGTGTTTCCGCTGAAGTCCACGTCGCATGTGTACCTGGGCGCGACTTCGAACCGCCCCACGGTAAAGCCTGACTTGTCACTGTTGTTGGCATCGTTGTTGTATTCAATATGGATGACGTGGCTGCCGGCGTTGCCGGGTCCCGGATCCGTGAAGACGGCCGTCTGCGGCATCTGCCCCCTCGTCAACGACCACCCAAAGTCGACTTCCCCCCACCAGTAAGCATTGACACTGGTCGTGGCGGCGATGCACGATGCTCTCACTGAGACAAGCAGCTGCTTCATGATGTAGATGGCGATGATCTCGCGCTTGATGGCGATGTAGCCGCTTTCCCTGTCGATATCCTGGACGTCGACCCAGTTCCAGTTGAAGCTGTGGGCGGCCGGGAGCGGTTGGTTGTCGGCGGAGTATAGATAGCTGAGCGTGGCCGTCGCCTTCTCCAGTTGCGTCGGGTCCTCGACTGGATTGCCCGTAGCCTCATCGATGTAGGGGTTCACCTGCGTTTCCATGCCCGTCAGAACTAGCGGCTCGTTCGGGTCGGGCCCCATCCACATGGCCTGCACGGTCAGGACCGGCTCGCCGAACTGCTTGGCGACGGTGCTGTACATGGGGACGAAGGACTGAAGCAGGACGACCTCGGCGTTGGAGTCGGGCGGGATGCCCCCGAAGGTGGGCACGGTCTGGGGCGTGGCGTTCTCGAGATCGAACACCAGCTGCTGGAGGCTGTAGTTGTCGATGTTCAGATTGTTCAGCTGGCCTTGGAGCGCCGACTGGAGATCCGGGTTCTGATTAAAGTAGGGCGTGTCGAGAGTCCACGGGAGCGGCTGGTTCACCAGGTTGACCGTCGTCTGCACGTACCACGGATCCCCCGACGGCTGGCTCCAGACGCTCCACCTGCCCGGCGGGCCGTAGCCCGGAGGCGGCGAGTTGTCCACCACGGAGAACTGTGAGCAGTACATGGTGAAGCCCACCTGGTTGTTGCTGCTGCCGAATTGGATCACGGGCCAGGGCAGGTTCTTGGGCAGGACACCCGGCGGCAGGCCCATCTGCATCTTGACGCCGCATATGAAGAGAGCCTTGGTGAGCGTCGTGATGCGAGGATCGTCGTAGGCCGTGCCGTCCGGGATGTCGAACGGGTTCACGTTGTTCGTCTTGGCCAGCAGGTCGTCCAGCTCGATGACCTGCGACGGGAGGCCCGTCTGCGGATCGGCTAGGAAGCATATGTACACCACGGGTTGGTTCTCACTGCCGAGATATGCCAGCATGCAAGAGTTGATGCTCGCCTGCGTGGTCGCCACCACGACATCGTAGCCGAGATCGCCGCGGGACAGGAAGGAATTGGTGGCAGGCATGGTTCGCTACGACCGACGGCGGGTCAGGGTGCCGACGAGTGTGGGGGTTGTAGTTGTCTGCTGCCGAGATAATAGTAAGAGCAGTTGATAGTAAGAGGAGGTGGCATTTAAAGATGGGCAAACTCCACTTCGTTGAGAACGGCGGTTGGTGTATCGCGCTTTATATAGATGGACCCAGACGGAAGGCATCGAGGCAAAACACAGACAACACCCAGCTCACATGCTCCTCACATGCTTGTGGCCATCTCCAGCAAACCCGGCATCCAATGCTGCATTTCAGCTGAACCCTCAGCTGCTATAACGTTGATGTCAGCAACCACATCATACGGCGAGACATGGAAAGGGATTACTGAGCAAAAAGCCCAGCGCGGCGGAAGTTACCATAGGGCGCCCAAGCAGTGACCGAAAAAGCCAATGGCGAACGAGTATAAAGGTGCTATCAACCTCCACGCTTCCCCCGCTCGCCTTCACCCATTATGGTCACATGCACGCAACGACGGGCAGGGAGGTATGCCTTCCTCGATCGGCTTGGGCATCTAGTGGAGCAGCTTCGTCGGGGCGTTTATGGTTCGGGAGCACGACATACTCAGCTCCCACTAGATGTGAGAATCAGTATGGCATCCTTGGACTCCTGAGGTGAGGAATGCGCCTGGTCTGCCCTGATCATCGGGCTTCCGCTGACAGTCCCACAACGAGGTCTTGCGACGCCGACTTTTGGAGCTGGTCACCGTGGGTTCGGGCCAGTCGGTCTAGGGGCTCTTGTAAGGGCAGAAACGGGCCGAAAGATGGAGCTGAAAGAGTCAAGTTTCGAGCCAAGAATGATGCGACTGGGTGGTGAATCATGCCAGACGAAGTCGCCTTCAGACACGAGCAGACCAGACCAGACCTTTGGGGATACACACGAACCTTGTGTCGTTGGAGGAAAGCTTCTGCGCCTCGATTCCCGACATTGACAGTCTGACACCCCTCGGCATGGCCGCAGCCAAGGACCACGCAGGATGCTGAACCACCTCCTCGGCCGGGGGCGGTGCGACGTCAACCTCAGAGGCAAATGCCGGAGGGCGGCGTGAGACCGCACGGGCGGGGCTTTGGGGTACGTTCTGAAGAGCTTCCCGCCATACATCTCAACCTGACGACCGAAGGGACAAAACCCCTATCTCATGGGCTACCAGTAACGGCCACGCCGGCACGGTCGGTCAGTTAGTCAAGACTAAGCAGGCCGACGTGGGACGACAAACAATAATAGGAGGAGCCTCAATTCATGGGCATTCGGGTACGACGAGGCCTGCTGACTGGTAGGCGCAAGGGCCTGACGATTGTGACGTTGACGTCTGGAACGCCTTGCCTGGGTGATTCAACGGGAGTCCCCTGGTGTTGTGTGGGCACTCATTGACGCAGGTATCGACACCTCGGAAGAAGGACCAGAGAAACATTGTCGTGGGCGGTCGAGTATGGGCACCTGTCAATCGTCAAGGCGTTGCTCAGAAAGGGAGCCAACCCTCGGAGCACCCTGACGGGATCCCCTTGCGCAGGCTATGGGGCGGTACGGATCGGTGAATGAGCTGCATCTGATGAACTGCATCTGGCAGTACACAGGCGTTCATCACCGGACGTTGACTCTAGATGGGGACGCAGGAACAGCGGGTCAGAGTTGAGAACGTTTCGATGAAATGTGACAAGCCCTCCAGGCGCAGGGGCACCGACGGATCTGCAATCAGATGTATACTCTCCCTGACACAAGACCTCATATAGACCATCGCATACGTGACTCAAAGTCGGAGAATCTTGCTGGCTCGGAACCGCACTATAAAATGACGAGGGTATGAGAAGATGAAAACAAAAACCGGGCGGCCGGTCAGGGCCGGGCCCGCCACCTCCGTCCCGATGAAGCCGTACTGTTGCTCGCGAAATCAGGAAGCACCTCAAGACATGGCCACTCGGGAAAAAGAGACGCTGCAAACCGCGAGGTCAAGGAAATCCGCACACATGCAATGGGGCGGGTGAGCAGTCACATGCTGCCCGAAACAAGCGCAACCATGAATACCTCCAGGCCCTCCCAACGACTACCTCGGCGGCATCCGCGCCCCGGCGACAGCAAGGTGGTCTGCCGCCGTGTTACCCACATTGTCGGAGTGCCCCTTGACCCAGGTAAACACCGTCTGCGCCCCCTCCGCCTCCCGCGAGTCGATGAGCTCCCGCACCTCCTCGACGAGGTCCCGGTTCTTCACGGGCTCGCCCTTGGAGTTGTGCCAGTCCTTCTTCTGCCAGCCCTTGTACCAGACCGTCACACAGTTGATCGAGTACTGGCTGTCCGTGAAGATCTGCACGTCCTCGTCCTCGGGCGCGATCTCCAGCGCCCGGATGATGGCCGTCAGCTCCGCGCGCTGGTTCGTCTGCGGCTCGCCCTCGAGGCGCTCCGACAGGTTCCTGGTGACCCCGTCAGCCTTTCTCGTCCGAGGACAGAACAACAACATCATCAGTAGGAAAGTGCAAGCCGTCCTTACCTCGCATCCTCCACGCCGAAAAAGACGCCCACCCCCGCCGCGGCGCCCGCCCGGCCGTTGGCGAGACTGCTCCCGTCCGTGTACACGGATAGCATGGTGCCGGCGCCCTTCCTCGCCGCCTCCTGCGCGGCCTTCTTCGTCAGGCCGCTGCCGCCCGTGACCTTGGCGACGGTGGCGGCGTCGCCAAACTCCTCGATGAACTCGACCGCCTCGGCCCGCGTCTCGAACTTCTTGTACTTGGGCCCCTTGCCCTTGGCGTTCTGTCCGATCGCCTTCTGCGCCGCCGGCCAGTCCGTGTAGATGCCCGTCTGCTCGCCGCGCGCCACGGCGTAGAACTTGGCCGGCTGCGGCGGGCCCGACGCCGGCGGCGCGGGGTTCTTGCCCGCCACGAACGCGAGCGCGTCGTCGCGCGAGAGGAATGACTTGTCTGCGCGGTCCACCTGGTCAGCGGAGCTCCCGAACACCTGCCTCATCCCGTCCGGCAGCCGAAAAAACGGCAGAAAAAAATCCAAAAGAAAAAACGGGGTCAGAGGCCGGAACGTACACTGCGCGCCGGCAAAGCCGTTGATCTGCTTCTGGCACTCGGGCCACGTCAGGTAGACGCCGGGCCGCACGCCCGCACGCACGGCGTAGTATTTTTGCGCGTCCTTGTCGGTGCGGCGCTTCTTCTGCGCGGGCGCCTCGGGCGTCGGCGCGGCTCTCTTCTTGGCGTCGGGCATGGTGAGAATGTCGGCCAGCCAGCGGGGAAAGGTGGGAAAGATGGGAAGGTCGGGGAGGGCGAATCGGAAAGCGGCGTCTCTCGCTGTCGTGCGCTCGGAGACGGTGCTGTAGGCGAGGGTGGTGCTCGCAGGTCGAGCTTTAAGCGGGCGGTTCGCGAGGCTGCAGCGGCGGCGGGTCGGAAGCTCTTTGTCGAGACCGAGGCGGGCGTTCGGGAAAGCACCAGGTACAGGTGGGCGCGGCAGGAGTCAGATTCGTTTCATTTCTGGAGGGGCGAGAGGTCAAAGAGGGATAGACGACGGGCCTGGACACGAATTTCCTTCAGCAAGGGTGGATCGGCGTAATCGCGCAGACCAAATGAGTGACGACGGTGGTCAAGGGGAGGGAGGGTCAGGAGGAGGGTCGAGAAGGAAACGACGAGGTGCCGATCAAGGGCCTGGCGCTCGAATGCGAGGATGACGAGGTCGCGTTCGGCGACAACCTGGTGGATATCGTGCCGGGCGAGGTGGTGGTGANCCCCCCCCCCGAAAAAGGGGGGGGCGGCCCCCCCCCCCCCCCCCCCCCCTTCTAAAACAATGGAAGGAACCCCCCCCCCCCCTTCCCTTCCCAAAAGCAATGCGAGTTGGAACCAACCTTCCATCACGGGACCAAGACCAGCAGGATTCCGTCACCTTAGCCTCATCCGTGGCTGCATGACCTGGTCGCGCCAATTCGGAGTGGTTGCTTCATGTCGATTGACTTGGTATTCTTGTTCTTTTCATAGACCTTGATGAGCAGCAGCCAGATTTGCACTGCAACAGTATGCTATCCGCACAACGCCTTCTGCGACCCCCTCCCTGCCTGGGAAAAGCGGAAAAGGGGCCTCCTGCCTCCAAAGTCAAGCATCGTAACCACCACATGTGAGAACGGAGCCGAGAGGGCTATCTAACCCCTCTGTTTGCCCTGACAGCCAAAAAGTATGAACCACAAAGAAAAAGAGAAGAGTAAAAAAGCATGATACACGGGACCGAGGAATAATGCCAGCCATCCCGTCTTCCCAGTCGTCCCGCAGTGTCTGGATCCGCAGCGCACCAAACATCTCGGAAACGCTCCGTACAGCCCGTGTTCCTAGGCATGGCGCGTGTGTGCGACGGGAGGCAGAGGTTTGACGTGGTCGCTCAGCTCCCACTCCCAGGCCAGCAAGCTCCAGTTGAGCTCCCGCCTCCAGAAGAGACCAAGCCCGTTCCCGCCACCATACTCGGCGAGCTCGGGGTTGCCCTCTCCACGCTGCTCCGAGGCGATGCCGCCCGTCAGCGGCATCCGGTTGCAGAAGACGATCTTGCCCATCCGCGAGTGAAGCATGGCCATGGAGCACTCGACGCACGGCTCGTGTGTCGTGTACAGCTCCAGGCCGTGGCAGAGGTAGCCTTCCGAGTTGGGGTGATCCTCGTCAAAGAGGACACGCTCGTCTTCCAGCAGCGGCTGGTCCTGGAAGCAGTCGTACTCGAGGTTGGAGCGAACGAAGGGCAGACCGGCCTTTTGTCTTTCGTGGCGAACCAGCTTCTGGGCGACCATGCTCATAGCACGGAGCACGCAGTGTGCCATCGGGTTGCCGGTGCCGGCCCGCGAGGGTTCCTGGTGCCAGCGGGCATCCCCAGCGATCCCGACGAGCTCTGATTTCCCGTTCTCGCGCTGAATAATGACGGCGCCCATGGGCTCGCCGATGCCGGCAGCGTGAGCAGAGCGAGCGACGCGGTGGGCGAGGGCCATCCAGAGCGAGGTCTCGTCCTTGACGACCTCGGAGGCGCGGGCCACCAAGGCGGGGTGAGGGCCGAGAGGGTTGTTCTTGCGGTAGACACAGGGCCAGAACTGCGACGACCACATGGCGGCCTGGACCTGCGAGGTGGGGGCCACCAAGGGGATGGGCACCGATTCGAGGAAAGGGTCTTGGCCCATGCCCTCGATGCGGGCCAGCTCGTCGACGAGCGCATCTCGGCTGAACTCGGAATCCTCGCAGAGCATGATGTAGATCCAGTTGGACTTGCCCGTGTGAATTTGTCGGCCTTCGGGGGTGGCGTTCATGAATTGCGTCTTCAGATGGGTGGGGAGATCCGAAGGCTTTGCGCAGCGCCGCAGGTGGAACAGGCCCTTAGCCACGCCTTCCGGGAGCAGGGTGCGAAGCAATCTGAGCCTCGTCAGCGATGGATCGACGTGCACGACGGCATCTGACTTACGTGATGACTTCGTTGGCTGACTTGGTCGGCGTCCTTGTGATGAGGCCCTGAACGATGGTGTGGTCCTGTCGGATCTCGAGGGTCGTCTTCAGGGGGATGAGGACGCCACCTCCCAGATGATCAGGGAGGAGGTCGTTGATGAGGGGATGGGGTTGGACAACATCGGGACCCGTGAAGTCGGGAATCCGCTCGGAGGATGCCTCCGACGGAGCGGCGGGATTTGAGCTGTTCATGGTGTAGGCGACGCGGCGTTCGACCTCTACCACGCCGAGCTGTGCGTGGAAACAGTCTCTGACGGCAGGCAGGACAGGGCCACGAAGGCTGCGAGCAAGTGGTGGAACGAGTGATGGTCGTGCTGGTGGTGGTGTGGTTTCACGAAGGTGAAGAGTGTAGAGTGGAAGAACAGACGAGTCCAAGTCGATGGCGGGGTCGTCGTGTGGTCTCGAGTCTAACAGCAGTCGCTGCCTGGCGGGTGGGAAGGAGCACGAGGCGCGCCTGCCACGGTTGATCTGGGGGGAGGGGGAGAGTGGGTGTTGACGGACACCCGGAGACAAGAAGCGGGAGAGGCTGGAGGCGGGGTCTCTAGGAGCACTTTCCAACTCCAAGGTCTGTACAGCAGCACTTAGAGTGAGGCTCGCGATGATTCAGACCTGCCCCAGCGACGAGGTTTCCCCACAGGTTTTCAGGAAGATGTTGACGAGCGGCGTCCACTGCAGCGTGCCGTGCAAGAAGTTCAGGCCCAAACGGCTAAAGCTTGCAGAACACGGGTTGATGCCGTACGTTGATGACCGTACAAAGGAGTGGCAGAGTACAGGTCAAGAGAACAAGCAGGTGCCAAGGGAAGCCTCGGCCGTCGTTGAAGATTTTGACGTGGGTGTCCGGGGTCACAGTTCAGACAGAATCACATAGATCTACAGGGCAAGACGCTATTAGTCTACGACTTCATGAAGAAGATGAACATCACGGGAGAAAACCATGAGGCTCCTACGCACTTGGGTCTCTTGCATCGGGCTCCAATTTCGGGCGTTCGCAATATCGATCTTCAACAACGTCGTCCGTCAGACATTTCCTTTCTGCCGCTTCGCTGTTCCTGCATGAGCCACCGCCCCCCCCAAGCTTTCGGCTTATCGCTTATCGTCAAGCGCCAGCCCCAGGCGTGTGGGGCGCAGTCGGCGGCGGCAGCACAGGCACAGGTGGAACATCTCGGGTGGGTCCAGGGACGGGGCGGAACTCTGGCCATCGATCGCACTGACGCAGCAAAACACGTGAAGAACGAGATCTCGCCGAGATGCTGCGTTCCGCTGTGGTTTTAGTCGTGGCTCCCCACGGCCTCTAGCGTAGCTTACAGGGCGACCCTTTCCGCGGCGAGCCTCCCGCGGGACGAGTGTTTTATTTTATTTTTGTTTTCTATTTTTTCATCCACTCTCCTTCCCTCCCGTCAGACGCGCCACTGGGGGGGCACCACTAGAAGAGGCAAACAGCTGGCACCGGTTTGGCTGACCAAACACAGCAGTAGAGCCACGAATAGCAAATCATCCCATGTAGCACGTTTCTTCGTGCCGTGTTTCTCCCGGGCCCGTCACGAAGGGCGAGAAAGAAGAAGCTTGTTTGGTTTTGTCTTTTCTTAGCATCCGACAGGCTCACTGACCACCCCTCTGACATGTCACGGCCGCGGGCTCCGCCCCAGCTTCCGCCCGCGAAGACCTGGCCGTTTGATTTCTCGGGCGAATGCCCGAACCAGCCTCTCCAATCGAGACAAAGGGAGGGCGTCCTGCCGTGTGTGTGCATGCCGTGGGATGCGGCTTTCGACCCACGAGCGGTTTTGGCGGGCACGGCACCTATTTTCCGCCCTGGCGTTCTGTTGCTGCTGCTGCTACTGCTGCTGCTACTGCGAGGCCACCCCCGTCTCGTCTCATCTCCGATGACGGCCCAGCGCCGCGGTGTCGAGCGTCGATTCTAAAATGCCTCTCTTCCCCCCTCTGCTGGACCCCTCCTTTCGCCCTGGGAGGGGTCCCCCGCCCCTCTCCTGCAGCTCGAGGGCTTCATCCCGAGCTGGTGGATCTTCGTCGAAGGGGTCCCTCGTTTCGCGCCAGGCGCCGCGAATTCCAGAGCACCCGTGCTTCTTCTCCCCCCCTGCTGGTGGCGGGCGAGAAGGGGAGAAGAAGACTGCAGGTGTGGGCGCAGAGGCGCCGGCGACCGAAAAGCCCTAGCTTCATCCACCGATTTGTCTCCACGGCCCGGCGGCGCAACATGCAGGTTGGACAGGGTAGCAAGGGTTGGGGAGGAAGGGAGAGGGGCAGACGTGCTGCAATGCAACCGCGTCGAGAGCTTTGGGATGTGGGGGGGGGGGGCGCATGTTGAGGTGCGCCGGAAAGCCCTCACTGCTTTTGGGTTGGTGGTGAGCGGCGGTCGTCTTTGAGGCTGGCTGCCCGGCCGCCGGCAGATCGAGCTGTCATTGAAAAGTGTCATTGGGAACTGTCACTGCCAAGCGAGGTACGGTACCGCTGCATCTCCATGTCTCACGGCCTTCTTGGCTGGCCCCAAAAGCTTGTCGATTCGGGCCCTTTGCAGAACCCCGGAGGTTGCGCGCAAAAGGTTTCAGGGCACAGCTATGTCATGTCATCGAGCGTCGTGCCAGCTGGCCGGATGATGCCTGGTGGCGCACGCTCGAGGCGGAAGATCGCGACGATCACAGCGGTGTGCTGCTCCTCTCCATGACCAGGTCATAGGCGGGATCAGCAGCCCGCCTCGTGGAAGAGCACCTGGTAGCCAGGAGCCAGAGCCAGAGCCAGGAGCCAGAGCCAGGAGCGACAACTGGTCGAGAGTCGACCACGACGGGGGAGACATGTCCACCGAGACACAGCGGACGGTGGGCGCGGATCTCCGGCGACAGGCGCCTGCGCATTCCATGGGGGCGGCCGGGGCGCGGAGGTCTCCCGACAGCCTTGGGGAGGACACCGAGAGACTTGTCACGGCATCAGTGGTGAGCACAAGCACCCCTCGAGGCAGGTCGGTCGTCACAACACAACACGGTCCATTCTACTTTTAGCCAGTCCTGTCCTGGCGTCCTGTCCTGGTGTCATGGTCCTGGTTGCGGCTGCGGCTGCGGCGGGCGGGCCTGTGCGACTGCGGCGGTTCCAAGCTGGAGGTGACACTCGGTGCTTTTGGGACGAATCTTGGCAGCTAGCTGTGCGGCGTAGTGAGATGACCTTCTGTAGTTGGTCGGATCGGCGTTGAACTGGGCGGGTGCAACACTGGTGGCGGGCAGCAGAGTTGATGAGGGTTCGGGGAGGGACTGGTGAGAGCTTGCCGCGCCATCGGTGAGAGAGACGGTTGTCTCGTTGGGACACGAGACCCCGGGGGAAGCCAGGGCGACAGGCCGCTTGGTGAGAGGGTGCCATGGAATGCCCTGTGTCGGTCTGCCTCATCTCTGGGGACGCGCCAGTCCCTGGAGAGTTCCTTGGTGTTTTGAGTGAAGAAACAACGGGCCGCAGCAGGCGGGCGAGTCGCAGTCGTCCGTCATCCCACGCCGCCACGACGAGTGATGTTCGATATTGCACCGAGTAGGAAATTGGCAGGGGAGGGGGGGGGGTGTCGTCCAAGTGAGTGCCAGCGGCAGCGGCTGCGGCAGCACCAGCGACAGCGATCCGGCAAAAAGTGAAGCAACCAAAGCAAAGCACCTCAACATGGGGCGTAACCTGGAACTGCAAGCACACGTACTTCCTTTAAGGTACCTATTCTACCTAATCCAACCTTGCTTTCCCACGTTTCCCAATGGAGAGGCTCCTCCACCTCGGCTTGCACGGAGCCTGGGGCCCTGAACCGTGGTGTAGCTTGGAGCTTGGGGGGGAAGGGGACCCCCATCCCATCCCATGCCCTCCCATGCCCATCCCCATTCTGTCTCATGGAGGATGGTGGGTGCGCTTCAGTCTTGCGTGCAAATAGAGTGCGAGTAATAAGCTGGAGAGGGGAGGGGGGCATCTGGTGAAGCTCGAGAGATATTTATCGGCCCTGCTTCCCCTTCCCTCCTCCACCGGTGCTCCCACGTTCTTGGTCTTCATTTCGCCCCTTCCACATCACATCGAACACCAAGACACGGGACGCGCCATCTCAACAGAACATCGCCCGCGTGTCTGTGCCTGACCATCATCGCCACAGCATCTCGCCATCATCTCCCTCTTCGCCCTCTGGTCACCTTCTCCCAACTCAACACAACAGGCCATCATCGTCATCGGGCCCCCCTCCGAGAAGACCGAAATACAGGGCACACCGCAGACCAGGGCACCAAAGGCACGCAGCCGATCGACTGCCCCCTGTTAGGTCTCCTCTTGGCTTCGCCCTTCCCACACTCACCTCTCCTCCCCCCCCCCTGTATTGAGCGCCCCCTGGTTGGACGCGCCACCCAAGCACCGCGAGAAGGGCTGGGATCAACCACGTTCTCCATCCTCCTCTCCATCCTCGATTTGGAGAAAGACCTCACCAGCGACCGCTGATTGGACGGGCCGCCCTTCTCCGCTGCACGACGCCCCGAAGGACCCCCAAAAGCGCCGTCACCGCGCATCTGACTCAAGGCGGAAGGCGGACAGGGAAGTGCCTGCCTCAGCTCTGGGCGCCTCCTTCTCCTCACGTCCCAGACCATCACCCAGCACCCTCAGGCAGGAAAGAAAGCCTACCCGGGTGGGAAGGAAGGAACCAACACCACTAAACCTTACCAAGTGCCACCAAGTACCTGCCTGGCCTTAACCCATAATTTTTCCAATGCCTTCAAGAATTCTCCACGAAGAGCATCAGCCAGGTCCGTCCCCCCTTCCTTCCTCCTTCTCCCAACTTTTTTTTCCCTCCCACCATCCAACATCCAACCATCCCACCACGAACACCACCCCAAACCCGGCCCTTCCTCTCCTCTGCTGCACCTCACCACCTGGCGCATCGCATCGAATCCACCTTGGTGCAAGCTATTACCATCACCTTACCTACTGCATCCGCCTGACGGGACCCTGATTAACGGACCCTGCATCCAGACTTCGGTCGCAAACAGGCGAAACAGTCGGCCCTGGCAAAGTTGGCCATGGGTGGCAGCCGCGCATCGCTGTCTCCTTCGCAATCGCCGCCTTCCTCGTCGCCCGACCTCAACGGCATCAGCCTCCACGACAACTCGAACCACAAGAATGGCGTCCAGCCGCCGCCCTCCTCGCACCCGCAGGACGGCCTCCTCCCGCCGCCTGCCGTGCCCGCCATGCAGCATGCCCTGCGCTCCATGAATGACATCAGCGCCACCCTTCCGCTGCGCGACCGCGTCCCTTTCGCCGCCTCCGACACGCCCCCGAACCTGCGCAGCGTCGTCTCCACGGCGCCCAACTCGCCCAGGGTCGTTCCCAAGAGGCAGAACTCCGCGAGCGCCACCCCGCGCGTCCGCGGCCATGCCACGACCCTCAATGTTCCCGGCATGACCAGGTCGCGGGCCTCCCCCGACGGCCGCATCCCCGACCGCGATGTCGCCGCCAAGATGGTTATCATCATGGTCGGCCTGCCCGCCCGCGGCAAGTCGTACATCACGAAGAAGCTGCAGCGCTACCTCTCCTGGATGCAGCACAACTCGCGCATCTTCAACGTCGGCAACCGTCGTCGCGTTGCCGCTGGCGTCCCGCCCACCTTCAACAACAACAAGTCCGTCTACTCCCAGCCGAGCATCACCAACTTCGACCCTCCGACCGCCGCCGCCTCGATCCTGCTCAACGGCAACCCGGCGCCGGGCGCGCAGTCTTCGGAGCCCACCGAGTTCGACCTGAACGGTGTCGATCCCCACGACCCCAACGTCGACCAGTCTGCCAACTTCTTCGACCCCAACAACGAGACGGCGAGCAAGATCCGCGAGCAGGTGGCTCTCGACACCCTCGATGAGCTCATGGACTACCTCTTGCACGGCAAAGGCTCCGTCGGCATCCTCGACGCGACCAACAGCACCATTCACAGGCGCCAGCTCCTCGTCGACCGCATCAAGGCGAGGGACGACCGTCTCAACGTACTCTTCATCGAGAGCATCTGCCACGACAAGGACGTACGTAATCGCGCCCTGGCTTGCGCGCTCCATCATGCTAACATGCCGTAGCTCCTCGAAGCAAACATGCGTCTCAAGCTGTCCGGTCCGGACTACAAGGACAAGGACCCCGTCAAGTCCCTCGAGGACTTCAAGAGGAGGGTGGAAGCGTATGCGAGCGCCTATGAGCCCATCGGCCAGTACGAGGAGGACCACGACATGCAGTACATCCAGATGATCGACGTCGGCCGCAAGGTTGTCCAGCACCGACTCCGCGGCTTCCTCAGCGGCGGCATCAGCTCCTACCTCACCACCTTCAACCTCGCAGCCAGGCAAATCTGGCTCACGCGCCACGGACAGAGCATCGACAACAGCCTCGGCAGGCTCGGCGGCGACTCTGAGCTCACGCCTCAGGGCCAGCAGTACGGGCACGACCTGCACGACTTCATCACCCAGAAGCGTAAGGAGTGGCTCATTGAGCAGACGGACAAGATTGCGCAATCGTCCTTCCCGCCTCTCCCAGGCGACCACACACCTCCGTACCCGGAGGTGAACCAGGAACTCGACGACAAGAACTTCTGCGTCTGGACCTCTATGCTGCAGCGCAGCGTGCAGACGGCCGACGACTTCGAGGCCGACGACGAGTACGACGTCAAGAACTGGGAGATGCTCAATGAGCTGAACGCGGGTCTCTTCGAGGGCATGACCTACGAACAGATCGCCCGCGACTACCCCGGCGAGTACGAGAAGCGGGCCAAGGACAAGCTGCACTACGTCTACCCCGGCGTCGGTGGCGAGGGCTACCTGCAGGTCATTGCCCGCCTCCGCGACATGGTGCGTGAGATTGAACGCATCACGGACCACATTCTCATCGTGGGACACCGCTCCGTCTGCCGCGTGCTCATGGCGTACTTCATGGAGCTGCAGCGGGAGGACATTGCGGACCTCGACGTGCCTCTCGGCATGCTGTATGCGATCGAGCCGAAGCCCTACGGCATCGACTTCCACGCGTATCGCTACAACCCGGAGAAGCGAACATTTGATGAGATGCCCAACTACAAGCCTCGCAAGACGCTTGACCGGAGCGCCTGATTCGGCATACCGGCAATAGAACCACACCACACACACCTTTGTACATATATGACGACTTGGGGGGCGCAATCGGTTTGGGACGCCCGCGGATTTAGGGCGGGGCGGATACACGGGATGAAGGTTTTCTCGCCTTGGCGGGGCGGTTGTTTTTTCCTGCCTGGCGTTTTGGGGATGAAAAACAGCAACCCCCCTTTTTGCGCAGCCACGGATACCCATGACGCAACGAGCAATGATCAGATCAGGTTGCTTTTGTTGCTTTTGGCTTGCTTTCAAGATTTGTACAATATGATAGAGTCACCTTAAACAGCGGTCAAACTACAGTCTCACTTGAAGTATTCCTCACCTTTCGAGTTGGCAACAATCGATGACAGCTGTGTAAAGATCAAGGGCATGCTGCATACAATACTTCACCGAGCATCCCAAGGACGTGTCAGGGGCTGCAAGATATCCAATGAGCCCAAGGTCTTATGACCTGGGTAGAGGTGTCCCGGCGCTCTCCAGTCTGTTGATTAGGTCATGTGACACGGGCCTCGTTCATGGCTCGCTGGTCGTATCATTTGCACGCCCAGTCTGACAAGGAACGTGCAGCTGACTGACGATGCAACAGACCAGGACACGCCAGAAAGCAACGATATCGTCATGAAGCTCAGATTCAAG
This sequence comes from Verticillium zaregamsianum, assembly GCA_002851755.1. Taxonomy (NCBI): domain Eukaryota; kingdom Fungi; phylum Ascomycota; class Sordariomycetes; order Glomerellales; family Plectosphaerellaceae; genus Verticillium; species Verticillium zaregamsianum. Next base: position 1,492,656 of record NMXM01000004.1, on the reverse strand, counting down.
GTGCAGACCGCTCCACCGGACAGGCGGCCTTCCAATCGAAACGACCAGACTTTGGGGTCGAGACTCACCTTTGTCAACGTTGACTGCCCCTTGCAGATCAAGAGTGAGACCACTCAACGCAAGATTCGCCGACATGTCATGAAGGACATTGGTCGCGCGAGGAGGAGAAACGTGGCTCGCTCCGCAAGCACCAGTCAACTTGCCGTGACGGTGCCGCGGTCTCTGCCGCGTTCGATCCCGTCCTATTGGGGTGACGTCAAGGTCTGCATCAACTTTCAGCGTCTGTTCTGGGCCATGGACATGGTTTCCGAAGGACTCCTGGCCTTGGCGATGGCGGACTCGGCTCATGAGTTTCGCGAGAGGCTGGACATGAGCATCCATGATTCATTGCGGCCGAAACGTCAGCCGGAGCAGGCAGCGTCTTTGGATGAGATGAAGCAGTACACGGAGTCACTCGGTCTGGTCCGCGAGTCCATTGCTGCGCCGGAGAGTCGGGTCAGTCGGCATGCCGTCATTGGCACGATCATCTGCTTGGCGATTTTTGATGTGAGAAGACCATATCCATGTGCCTGGCAGTTGGGTCTGGTACTGACTGGCGCAGATGCGTGTCCGCAACCGCGAAAGATGGACGATGCATATGAGAGGCCTAGACAAGGTGGTTCAGCTCGGTGGCGGCGTGGAAGCACTCGATTCGTGTCCACCCGTCCGCCAATCATTATTCATGTGAGAGCCTGCCTCTTTCTCTTGCATCTTCCTTCTGACTCTGGGCTCTGGTAGTGCTGATGTGCTCGGCTCGCTGGTGGACGATGCGCCTCCACGGTTCCAGCCACCACGACATTCCGGCGTGTTGCCCTTTGCCGAAAGGCCCAACCTGCGTTGCGCGCAAAGGCTCCGGGCGTGTTCTCCAGCATTCAATCTGACCTCGCCACTCGACGAGACGGCAATCTTCGTCATTGACAGCGCCCTGTACGCCGCCTCGCAGCTTGCAGCCCTGCTCAACCACGCGTGGAACGCTAGCAGGATGACCCTGGATCTGCTCGTTCCCGTATGCACACTTGCGCACGACGTGCTGTCACTGCCGCGGGTGATGAAGTCTGCTGGGTCGTGTGAAAGGACACGGGACGGCATATTACGAATGACACCGGTCTGTGCAGCCGCGGAGCTGGTGAGGATGTCCGTCCTCGCTATGCTGTGCACCGTGATAACCACGACCTCCGGCGACAATCTGTACTGCGCCACGCACCGCAGAAGCCACGTGCGGCAGCTGTTGGCGCAATGCGGACCCAAAGTCTGGGATGGGTGGGCAGAGCTGAAGCTGTGGGTGCTGGTCGTTCAGACGTTGATGGAGGCGGGATCAGCCAGGCTCTGGTTCATGGATGAGATCATGGACACCATGTCATTGCTATCGCTGCAGTCTTGGGATGATTTGATATCCTGCCTGCGTCAGGTCGTCTGGGTGGAGAAAGCGGCCATACAGGAGATGGCACAGCTCAAGCACGACGTCGAGGCGCGTCTGACATCCCGAAATCACGCATGAAACGATGTTAAGCGGAACGGGAGTTGCTATCTGAGTCTGTTGATGGAAAGCTCGCGTAAAGTCTTGTTCATTGTTGCCCCGACTCGGCCAGTATGGTCATCCTACTTGGTAACTCCTCCGTTGACGCCAATGTACTGGCCCGTGATCCATCTGGATTTCTCGCTGACCAGGAGAAGGACGGCATCGCCAATATCAGCGGTGGTTCCGACACGGTTTTCGGCCCTCGTGAGGGCCACCTCCGCGGCCATCAGCTCTTCCTCGCGTCCCTTAGGGTATATATCCGTCAACACCGGACCGGGAGCTACAGAGTTGACGGTGATGCCCTTGCTCCGGCCGAGCTATGGAAACGGTGATTAGCAACATACCAAACATGAGCTTCGGCTCGCCACTTGGGGTATTGAAAGGTCATTTCAACAGGAGCGACAAGTGAGTATGGCTAAGACTGGCGGATAGAAACCCTGCAAACGTACCTCTTCGGCCCAAGTCCATGTCAGGTTGTCTAAAGCGGCCTTGGACGCCGCATACGTCGAAATGTTCACGTTGCCCCTCTTGGCATTGGTGGAGCTGATGTTGACGATGCGGCCGCCGCGGGGCATGTGCGGAACGACGCTGTTGACCATGTAAAAGGGCCCGAGAACGTTGACCTGGAAGACCTTGGCTAGCTGCTCGACATTCGGCTCGTCGGTGATCGGGCTGAAGAAGGCGGCGCCGGCGTTGTTGACTGCAAAAAGGGTTAGTTAGGCTTGCACCAGAATATCTGCTCCATCACTGCGCCTCATACCTAAGATGTCGATACGGTCCGTCTGGAACCTTTCGAGGGTCTTGTTGACGAGGTCCCGAGCTCCTTCGAGCGTGTCCACGGCAGCCTGCACGGGGATGGCCTGTCCGCCAGCCCTGTGTAAGCTGGCGCAGACGTTGGCGGCGCGATCCTTGCTGGAGTCGGAGACGTAGTTGACGGCGACAGAAGCACCATTACGGGCGAGGGCGAGGGCGATGCCTGCACCGATGCCGTTTTCGCGGCCGGAGCCGGTGACGATGGCGACTTTTCCTCGGAGGCTTAGAGTCTCGGCCGTCATTTTCGTTGCGATGAGGACAGTTGGTATGTAAGAATAAATATCAGAGTGGACGATCGAGTGTTGCCATGTGAGAGAGCTTCAAGGAGCGCTTCTTGGGGAGAGGCCTCTCCATACTTATACCTCTTGATGTATCTAAACATGGCTACATAAACTGTTGGGACGACTCTTGACAGAGACGGAGCCTCCCAACATGCACGTCGTGGCTTACGCCTGGTGTTTGGACGTGCAAGTGAAAGCTGGAATTTCCTAATTAGGAAAACGGTGATGCGTCACGGGCGGTTCACAGCCATTGCGGTGGCAGGAGACGTTCATCATACCGCTAATGCACTCACACATGTGTGGGTCGATGATAAGTCACATTTTCTCAAAATAGAGACAGCAGGTGAGGTATTCTAGTTCCATGTTTCCCTCGCGGACTCCTGTTGTTGACAGAGGTTTGGTGATTGAGCTCCCGATTCAGTAGAAAAGTCCTGGTACGGGGTTCTCGCGCTTATCCCACCTGCCCGCTTTGTATCTCTACCTCTGCAGCTGCCCCCGTTGCCCGGCCGCCCCCACCAATCACAGCTGGTGGGCCGTGGGTCCACATCCCCTGTACCGGGCAAGCTCCAGCACCAGCGCCAGCACCAGGCACAAGGCTGCTCCAGCATCAGCAATTGATTGAAGCCTTGAGCTCCCTCCCAAAATTTATCATCACCAAAACGCGCCCCAGGCGTCTCAACCACCAGGCGCGTCCTTCCCCCATCGCAATCCCCGACAAACACCCCGAAAGGACGCGCGCTATCCATCACCCTCTCGACACATGCACTGAACGATTTCTTCGATACCCAACATGTCCCTCTTCGGCGGTGCCTCGAGCGGCAACACGGGCGGTGGCGGGCTGTTTGGCGGCGGCGGCGCTGCTGGGGGCTCTGGAGGAGGCGGGCTGTTTGGACAGCAGAACCAGGGCCAGCAGCAGCAGCAGCAGCAGGCGACGACACAGAGCTCAGGCGGCCTCTTCGGCGCCAAGCCCGCAGCTTCGACCGGCGGAGGTCTCTTCGGCGGACAACAACAGACCCAGCCCCAGCAGCCCCAGCAGCCCCAGCAATCATCGGGCGGCGGCCTCTTCGGCGGTCAGCAGGCTCAGCAACAACAAGGCGGGAGCTCGCTGTTCGGCGCATCGACCCAGCAGCCTGCCAGTGGAGGAGGAGGAGGCCTTTTCGGCAGGCCGGCAACGACACAGCAGTCCCAGCAGAGCGGCTCCCTGTTTGGCGGCTCGACTCTCCTCGGATCAGCGACCACCAGCGGAGGCAACCTGTCCAGCTTGGGTGGACAGTCTGGAGGAGGCGGCCTCAGTGGGCTGGGAGGCCTGGGCATGGGCGCCTCGACGAACCAGACGCAGAGCAGGCCGTCCCTCTTTGGCGCCACGACGACCCAGCAGCCGCAGCCGCAGCAAACAGCGACCAACACGAACAACTTTGGCGGCGGCTCGAGCCTCTTCAACCAGCAGCCGCAGTCCCAGAACAATCAGTTTCAGTCCCTGAACAACCAGTCTCAGTCCCAGACGGCCCAGCCCTCGGGCGCATACTTCGACAGCCTCTTCGCCAAGACGAAGAAGGAAGGCGACGGGGAGGGTTCGCTCGAGGATCTCCCCAGCCTGCAGCTCGGCCTGGGAGACCTGCGCCAGCGACTGAAGAAGCTGGGCTCCAAGCCTCAGGAGAGGGGCCTCGACGGACGCGCCCACTACCTCCTCGCCGCGTCGGGCGTCGATCCCACCCTCGCAGCCAAGGACCTCGGCTCCCTCGACCTGCAGACCGGTCGTGTCGAGCGCTCTTCCGGTTACGCTCCTGCTGAGATCGACGTCGAGACCTACCTCTCCAACCTGCAGTCCAAGACGACTATGAGCATGATTGCCGACGGACTGGAGCGTTCCGCTAGGGACTTCGACAACTTCCTCGAAGACAATGTGACCATGGAGTGGGACGCCCAGCGGAAGCGCATCTACGAGCACTTCGGCATCAAGCCCCGCGAAGAGTCCCTGGGCGGCGCCCCTCGCCGCGAATCCGTCGGCCAGGGCGGCTTCGGTCGCTCGCGACGCAGCAAGAACCCCCAGGCGGGCAACCGCACCGGCAGGCAGAGCGTGTTTGGCAAGTCAAACCTCCAGCGCTCTGTCATCGGTACTCCCAGCCGCATCGGGACGCACCACCAGTCTGAGTTCTCTGACGTTGAGCGCTCCGGCGACGGCGGCAGCCTCGCGGCCGGCGGCATCACCTCGGACGACAGATCGCTGCGCGAGAAGCAGAACAAGCTGGCCGACAAGATCCGCACCCTCAACTCGGCTCGTCTCATCGGCCACCCGTACCCTATCCTGGCCGAGCTCGCAGATGTCGAGCAGAAGTCGCACGACCCTCACGCTCCGCACATCGTCGAAGCGTACCGTGCTGTCAGCGAGATAGTGGGCGAGGATCCCGAAGCAGACACCACCATCAACGGTGCCACGGCCAAGGAGAGGCAATTCGCAGAGATGTACATGGACGAGTCCGCCAACTCGGCCAACGCCGTGGCCATGCGGAAACGGATCCTCAGCGGCGCCAACACCTTCCTGGAGAAGCAGTTCCTCAACGAGGTCGAGGCTCTCATCGCCAAGTACCCTCACGAGGCCAACCTCGGCGGCCGTCCCGACGTTGTCAACAAGATTAAGGCTTACATTCGGCTGCGATCCGCGCGCAAGGACCTTGTCCCCGATAACACCGAGCTGCAACAGGTCAAGGACCAGTACGTCTGGGCCATCATCTTCTATCTGCTTCGCTCCGGTCACGTCAGCGATGCCGCCCGTTTTGTTAACGACAACGCGACGGCATTCCGCAGCATCGACCGGACCTTCCAGGGCTATCTTAACGGGTACGCCTCCAGCGACGACAGGCGTCTTAAGCGGAACCTGCAGGATCGGTGCAACGCGGAGTACGTGCAGCGCGTTCGCAACGCGCCTGAGAACTCCATCGACCCCTTCCGGATGGCTTGTTACAAGATCATCGGTCGCTGCGACCTCAACAACCGCAACCTCGACGGTCTCAACACGGACATCAACGACTGGATCTGGCTGCAGTTCAACCTCGCCAGGGAAGGCGACCGCTCTGTCGAGGTGGCCAGCGAGGCCTACGGTCTTGCCGAGGTGCAGTCGAGCATCAAGGAGATTGGTGCCAAGCACTTCCCCAAGACGTCGTCTGAAGACACGAGCGGCAGCTTTGGCATGTTCTTCTACCTGCAGGTTCTCTCAGGCATGTTTGAGGAGGCTATCGCGTACCTGTATCCCTTCTCCTACGTCGACGCGGTGCACTTCGCCATCGCTCTCGAGTACTATGGCTTGTTGCGCCCGTCAGACCCCTACATGGCGACGAGCGATCTGCGCAGCCTCAACTCCAGGGACCTGGTGCAGATCAACTTCGGCCGCATGCTCGGCTTCTACACCAAGGACTTCCGCGCTGCCGACGTCGTGTCTGCGGTGGATTACCTGGCGCTGGTCTGCCTCAACATGGACCTGCCAGGCGAGGCGGGCCGCCGCAACGCCAACCTCTGCTGGGAAGCCCTGCGCGAGCTTGTCCTCGAGACGAGAGAGTTCAGCAAGCTCATCGGCGACATCCGCCCCGACGGCCAGCGGATACGCGGCATCATCGAGGAGCGCGGCCCTCTGATCGGCCTGACGGAGGAGAACGACTTCATCAACACCGTCACCGTGCAGGCTGCCAGCTTCGCCGAGGAGAACGGGCGCACCACGGACGCCGTGCTGCTGTACCACCTTGCAGGCGAGTACGACACGGTTGTCGCTATCGTCAGCCGCGCGCTCAGCGAGGCCATCTCGCTCGACATTGGCCAGGATCCCCTGAAGCTCATGCCCGTCAAGCCGCGCGCGGCGGGCCAGCAGGTCGAGGCCGGCAGCAGTCTTAGCCTGGCCTCCATCGACGACCCCGTCGAGCTCGCCCGCACCATGATGTCCATGTACGAGCGCGACGCCATGTTCCACCGCCGCATCCAGGACCAGAACCGCGTTGCCTGTCGCGTCCTGCTCGAGATGAGCACCATCAAGTCTCTCGTCGAGGCGAGCCAGTGGGCCCAGTGTCTCGACGTACGTCTCCCGGCCCCCTTGTCTTGGCTCCATATTCTTGATCCCATGCTGACTCCCTCTCGCAGAAAATCCGCAGCCTCGAGATCCTCCCCCTCGAGGCCAACGGCGACCCGGCCCTCGTGCGCGCCTACGCCGCCAAGTTCCCGGGCCTCTCCCAGCCCGTGTCCATCAACGTGCCCAACCTCCTCATGTGGACCGTCCTCGCCTGCACGCGCCAGCGCGAGCAGCTCTCCACCGGCGCTTTCTCCGGCAACGAGGGCACGCGCCGCCTCATCATCGAGCAGATGCGCCAGATGGTGCTGGACCTGACGACGTACACTTCGCAGCTGCGGTACCGGTTCCCGCCGATGCTGCACGAGGCGCTGGCGAGGGCGTCGGCGGATTAGCGGACAGGATGAAGCGAGCGATGTCGGGGAGAAAAAGGGAGTGCCGGATGGCTTGGTGTATTGGTTAGTGTACGTAGACAACATGCGCAATCGACGCTGCTGCGTCGGATTACTTCACCGTGTTGGGCCTGGGGATGTGAATGTCATGAGTATCACCGGCATACGACCTAAGTAAGGTTCTTTGGTTTGTTTACCAATATGCCGACTTGTCATCCCATCACAGGGGGAAGTTGGTCACGCATCATCACCAACCGCTCCATCCATCACCACAGGGGCAGAATGATGAATCAAAAACGCATCATCGGGGATGCGCTGGTGGTCACCCACCCAACTATTAACCCGGTAGTTTCATGAATGGAACCATAAGGTTCGAAAAGTGGAAGAATGCGCCTCGATGTAGCTCCAATGCGTCTCTGTGCAACCTCTATGGCCTTCGCCAGCACATAAATGCCAGCTAGTCTTTCCCTCCATCCCTCCCAATGCCGAGACATGTGTCCCTGCAAACACCCATCAGCTGAGACCAAGCTACGACATACACTAATATAGTCCCTGCATTTCGAATCGCCAAACGCAACATTGATGTTTGGCGCCCTCACTCGAGTCCAGGGCCTGCGGCCATTGCGACTGCTCTCATTCCGCAGCCATGTCACCCGGTCACGATGCATGTCTCGCGACCAAAAGCCGCAGCGTGACGCGCTGCTCCGCAAAGTCTACGCCCCATTCGCGGGCCTCAACAAGGATTCCCCCGAGTATCAACAGCTTGCCGACTCTGGTAAAGTCTGGGAGGACTACTTCCGTCCGGGTGACGTGAAACGCGGCGGCTATGATGCTCTCCAAAAGGTACAGAACTCGTACCCAACGTTACTCGGTCTCAATGGGTTTTAACGTCACTGCTGTAAATCATCAACTGACAACTCGTGTCTCGAGCAGGGGCACAAGGATATTCTGACCGAGATCGACACATTCAAAAGGCTCATGAAGCCTCATATTGGCCAGCTCGCAAAGACATTGGTCGCGGAGTATGCTCACCAGTCCGTGGCCATTGAGAACAACCCTCTCACGCTCGGCGACGCCATCGCCATTTTCGACACATTGTCCCACAAGCTCTTCAAACACGTCGACCTCACATCCCTCAATACCGCCGGCCTAACACAGCTAAAGCTTCCCAACATGGGCAATGACGCCGAACCCGACGAGCCCTCCGTGGTCGAGCTGAAGAACCACATCGTCGCGTCCCAGTGGATTGCCGAGAACGCCGTGCTCCATCCCCGCACACCTGGCATCAGCGAAGAGCAGATGAGGGACCTCGCAGCCATGACAGTCAAGGGAACTACGTCTGAGGTTGCCTACACCCATTCTTGGGGCGGCCGTGTTCCTCTCGGAGGATATCGCAGAACGCCCATCTCCGTCAGAGGCAACCCCCTGGCCGTATTCCCGTACCATCGCGAAGTCCCCGCCTGCATCAGCCGCTTCTTCACCTGGCGTGACGCAATGCATGCCGACGAGAACGTGCATCCTCTCATCCTCGCTTGTCACATGATGGTCTACTTCGTCCACGTCCATCCCTTCCCCGACGGCAACGGCCGAGTCAGTCGCATGCTTGTGCACGACTACGTGGTCCGTCAGGGATACTTGCCTGTCGTCGTGCAGAATTTGGACCGCAATGACTTCGTTCGTTCGATCGGCGATGCTGCTGAAGGCGACCCCAGGGAGCTGGTGCTCACCATGCTCACCGCTCAGTTGAACGAGATGCGCACATTTCACTGGCGACTGATGACGGCTGAGGACAGCATGTGATTGCTTGGTTGGGTGACTTGGGTCCATCCGCACCTTCGTCTCGGCTTAGAGCAGCGACACATAGTGAGGTTCTTCCACTTTTTGAACCTCATGATTCCATTGATGGAATTTTTAACCAGGGGGAGGAGAATGGCTGGCCGGTATTTGATGTGACAAGAAGCTAGCGCAAGCCATAAAGGTCGTAGATATCAAAGTTACAGCTTGACTGGGATTTCAGCAACCCTTCTGTCTATAGTTGGCTGTTTTCCCCGGTTGGCAATAGTCATTTTTAAAACCGGCTTCCTCCTTTTAACTTTGACGAATTTCTCTTGGGAATGACTACCCGCCTTGACGACGAGGCGGCGACTTCTAGTGGCTACGCGGTACTGACGAGGCCATGATGATACGATAAGAGCTTCTTTTGGTCCTTTACTGGGCCCAGAATAAGACGATCAGAGCCAACAATGACATACAGATAATGGTGATCATGCTGATTTAGTAAATATGACCATATCTGATGGACACATTAAGTTAGCCTCGCGTTGGCTTGTCAGCCGTGAGAAGGTCTTTAGGGCAGGGTTCGTAGTGGGACGCATAGTCACGGCTGCACCCTCCGACCAGGTTCTCAGACGATCACCCATCTCTTTAGGTATAAACAGTGCTCTTCGCTTCATCGGATCATTTTGAGCTCCTCGTTATTCGACTGACCTTTGCGACTCCCACTCTGATAAAATCCCAGCTGACCGCACCGTGTGGGGATGACTGCTTCCCAAGACAGAACGCTGGCCCGCAAGACAAGCCTGCATCAAGGGCAGTGCTTGGTCATAACGCGAAAGAGCGTACAATGTAATTGCAAGGTGTCCCATACTCCCGATCGTTTCAGGGTGCTTCTCGCCAAGAACATCACACTGAAGATCCAATACCTTAATAGAGATCTCTTCATCCTCAGCGTACCGGCCTTGCGCATAGTATGTCGTCGCGAGTGACTTCATGCTCCGTAACGTTTCTGGATGTCTTTCGCCGAGAACATCGCGCCTAAGATCTAATGCCTTGACTTTGATCTCTTCGGCCTCGTGGTACCAGCCCTGCTCATGGTATGTCGCTGCGAGTAAAGCCATGCTCGATAACGTATCTGGATGTCTTTCGCCGAGAACCTCACGCCGAAGATCTAATACCTTGACTTTGATCTCTTCGGCCTCGTGGTACCGGTCCTGCCCATGGTATGTCGCTGCGAGTAAAGCCATGCTCGATAACGTATCTGGATGTCTTTCGCCGAGAACCTCACGCCGAAGATCTAATACCTTGACTGTGATCTCTTCAGCCTCGTGGTACCGGCCCTGCCCATGGTATGTCGCTGCGAGTAAAGCCATGCTCGATAACGTATCTGGATGTCTTTCGCCGAGAACCTCACGCCGAAGATCTAATACCTTGACTGTAATCTCTTCAGCCTCGTGGTACCGGCCCTGCCCATGGTATGTCGCTGCGAGTAAAGCCATACTTGATAACGTATATAGATGTCTTTCGCCGAGAACCTGACGCCGAAGATCTAATACCTTGACTTTGATCTCTTCGGCCTCATGGTACCGGCCCTGATGTTGATATGTCGACGCGAGTGACGCCATGCTCTGTATCGTATCTAGATGCTTCTCGCCAAGAACGTTGCGCCGTAATCCGAGGTGTCTCTGATCCACTGGCTCAATCTCCCGCCATCGTCCCCGTTCATAGAGAAAGTATGATACTGTACTTAACAGCTCAGCCGTTTTTAGCTGCTTACCACATATCTCAGCCCAACTGCTTACCTGCATAGCATGGGCTAAGTACTTCTCACATTCTGCCCACGTCTCTTGTTCCGAGCTTGGAAAAAGTCTGCATACGGCATCAAGAGCGGCCGCCGAGAAATATCGTTCAGTGTATTCCAGTGTTTCCCCTTGACCTTCGTGCCTGTCGCCCTCCTCGGCAGTCATCTCGGCCATGTTGAGGCCGTACCTGGTCGCCTCCTGTACCAGTTTGTGCATGTCGTAGCTCCGGTCGCCGGTCTCTGTATGGCGTACACCAACGAAGGAGAACTCTTTCAGCCGTACGACTGCGTCTTGCACGTCTAGTGCGTCTGGTCTCTCGTCCTCGGCCACGCTATCGTCATCTTGACGCTCGCTCGCGCCGCCTGCGGCTAATATGAGGTCGAATGGGATGTTCTGATTGTCGACATACGCAAGTACGTGAAGAATCCTGTACGCCAACGGGCTCTCGCACCGAATGCGGTCGATCGAAATTCTCCACGTCTCCAACACACTGTTTGGTGCGTCGCGCCGCCGATGCCGGTCGAACTGGCTTCTCCGCAGAACCTTCCAGCGTTGCCTCTCCAGCAATAGCATGGAAAGGTACTCCTTGGTCGACGTTGAGGTTCGCCTCATGTATGCCCCAGCCTGAGTAATGGCAAGCGGCAGCCAGTGGAGCTCTTCGAGTATCGTGTCGAAATCGTGATCTCTTGTTTCGGCTGCCGGTCCAGGTTCGTCGTTTCTTGCCGTTGCCAAGAGCTGTCTTGCCTCCTCTGGTGTCATCCGCGCCACCTCTACGGCCCGCCGCGGGCCAACTATCTCGGCTACCTGCTCATCGCGGCTCGTCCAAACAATCGTCCCTGTGTCGTTCCGCGGAACATACGCGCTGAGATCCCGCGTCTGTCCCGAATTCTTCCCTACACCAAACAGCGACAGGTCGTCCGCGTTGTCGACAACGAAAACCCACTGCGCTTGCGTCTCGACCGCGTCGCGCACGGCTTCAAACAAGTCCCCGCCCTCGAGACTCTTGTCGACGCCTAGCTTGCTTGCAATCGTCTTAAAGTCGTGCGTGAATGTCGCCTCGCTGTCGGCGTGCACCCAAAAGACGGAGCAGTCACCGGCGTCATATTGTCTGTATGCGTAGTCAAGCGCGATCTGTGTCTTCCTGAGATGGTCCCCGTCAGTGGACGCCGTCAGGATGATTGGGATCATGTCTCACCCAGACCCACCGAGGCCCCATAGTGCCACGGCTTGGTGGTCTTTTCCAGGAGGCAGCAGAGCGTCGAGCTTGTTGACTAGATCCGATCGATAGATGACTCCGGTGTTGGGGGGGTACGGGATGACGCGAATGACAGACCGATCCGGCTGGCGGGGCGGGTAGTAGTGATTGTTGTGGATATCGCCTTGGTTGATGGTCGTGCCGTCGCGGAACTGATTACGGGTCACGCCGCGGGACCCTGGAGTTGGTGTAGCCATACCTTAGTTGACTCTCAAAGTCCAACTGGCACTGGTGCTCTTCCGCAATCTTCTCTTGTATCGGCGTTGTTCCTTTTGCCGGGAGTCCCCAGCCTCATGAGGCTCTGGTTGTACGGAAGGACGCAGGGCTTACTTCGCCATAACCTAAAAATAGGTTGCCTGATACGATACCCCGCACTCTGTCTGCTAACCGCCGACAGACGCCTTCCAATGATGGGCGCTTAATCAAGCCATGAGGCTTCCTAGCCTTTCGGGACGGGCCGTCCGTTCTTCATCACTCCTCTATCCCACGACCTTGTCCGCTTGTCCAGCTGTATCAGTATTCTGGCGGCCCAAAACTCTGCGAGACATGGCAACTCTACTGCCGCCTAAACATCGAGATCAATTTCATATCGCTGTCATATGCGCCTTACCTCGAGAGGCCGACGCCGTCGCGCTCCTGTTTGACGAATTCTGGGACGAAAATGGAGATCCCTACGGCAGAGCTTCTGGAGACAACAATGTCTACACAACGGGCCGCATTGGACATCACAATATTGTCCTCCTGGTCCTTCCGAACATGGGCACCAACAGCGCCGCAGCGGCTTCAGCCAGTCTACGAACGAGCTACCGCCGCCTCAAACTTGCCTTACTCGTTGGGATATGTGGCGGGCTTCCAGAGATCGCGCAGAGAGCAGCCTTCTTAGGCGACGTGATCATCAGCAAATCGATCATACAATACGATTACGGACGGCAGTATCCCGGGCGCTTCGCAGTCAAGGACACCGTGGAAGACAGCCTTGCGAAGGCTGGCAAAGATATCCGTAGCCTCTTGGCTCATTTTGAGACGGAACTCGGCCGCGAGCGTTTGCAATCCAGCTCAGCACTACACCTCAAGCGACTACAGGACAAGGCACGGCGCAAGCGGCGACGGGCAAGCTATGAGCGCCCTGGTCGATTGCAAGACCATGCCTACAAGTCTCCCTACTTGCATAGACATCGAAAAGGCTGTGCCGCGTGTTCAGACGAGACAGGAACCATCTGCGATGCGGCGTCGAGAGCTTCGTGCGCTGAGCTCGGATGCGAAGCGACCGCTAGGCTGATCAGGCCTGCACCCCCTGAAACTGACGGCTATGAGCCTGAAATCTTCATTGGTCGTGTAGGGTCGGGCAACACGGTCATGAAATACGGTCTTCATCGTGATCGCATCGCCAAGGAACACGGCATCATTGCTTTTGAGATGGAAGGCGCCGGAGCTTGGGACGAGATCCCTTGCCTCGTCATCAAGGGCATCTGCGACTACGCTGACAGTCACAAGAGTAAAGATTGGCAGGACTTTTCAGCGGCCACCGCAGCGTCTGTAGCAAGAGCTGTGATCGAACGTTACCACCTGGACGACGACGCCCGAACCACAAGCCAAGAAAGGCCCGGCCCATTGGCTTCAGAATTACGGCGGTCAGATGCCATGTTTGGAGCGAATGATTGGGGCCGAACCGTTTCCAATAATGTGTTTAGAGACGGTGCTCAAATCAATCAGGGAAATGTGTATGGAAACCTGCGGTCTAGGTGATGGACTGTCAGGTCGCAACCTGCGGGCCTACAACGAAGAAGATGCAGTCAGACTGCTGACAAGGGGCGCAGGCGCCGCGGGGCTCGAGATTGCTATATAAGGAGCTGCGGGGGGGCATCCCTTCTACAGGAGGAGGCCAGATTTCTTATGTTCTATATCGCCATACCTACGAATTGATTGCGGAGCGTACTGTTGGGAGACCTCTTCACCCTGCCCACGACTGCCTTGACATGGACATTGGTTGATTATGGACCACTTGTGGTTCGATGCTGGGATGAAGACGACGTCTCTACTATCACCAAACCTGGAATGAAAATTGCACGCCTTCCTTTCCCGAGGCTGTGTGTCGTCCGCTTTCTTTCTCAGAACGTGAAATCTCTCCCCTGATGCATCTGCGGGACACATCCATAACGTTTTGATGCTAAACACCCGCGGCCACTTCGGACCATTCCCACTTACTTTACTGGGCACTGTCATCGATTATAGCTACGTCGTTCGTCCCAGTAGACATCTGATCCATGGCTTTACCACGGAGTGGCACTTCGTTGACCTGTTCTGTCGACATCTCCAGCATCTCGCGACGGTGCGTCTTACTGAGAACGCCGCGGGTGATACCAGGATAGTCAAATACACTATCGAGAGCCTCGAGCGAAAGACCGGCAGTCTCGGGGAAAAAGAAGTATATGACTGGAATGAACGAAAAGTTCAACACCGTGAAGATGATGTAAGTCCTGATATCAGTCAGTGCGTGAATTTGGCCCAAGAGAAAACAAGACATACCTCCAGCCGATGTTGGTCGTGCAAATTGGGGTGATCATGACCACGAGGAAGGTGAAGAGCCAGTTGCTCATAACAGATAGCGAGACACCCTTGCTTCGAGTTCGGAGAGTTGTGATCTCGGCGGGGTAGAAGAAGGGAATTGCGAGGAATCCTTGCGCGTAGCATGTGTTGAAAAGGAAGAAGCATGCCACGGCCAAGATACCCATTGCGTAGTTGGCGGCTCCATCTGGCCTTTTGGTGACATACCAGATAGCTCCTGCGAGAATAGCCATGGAAGCTGTTTGTCCGCAGGCGCTGAAGATGAGAAGTTTACGCCTTCCGAACCTCTCGATAGTCCAGATTGGGATCATTGAAGCGATAAGATACTCGAGACCGTTAATGCCGCCAACGAGCAATGATGTATGTCTGTCGAGGCCGACGGAGTTCTCAAGCACGTAGGAAATGTAGTAGGTCAACAGGTTGATGCTGCGGTCATATTAGAGACTTCATGCCACAATGGATCTTGTGGGAACTCACCCGCTCAATTGCTGGCAAGCCATCACGCCCGCGCAAAGCGCCATGCGCCTCCAATTCTGAACTTTGCCGCCATGTAGGAGTTCAGCATAGGAGAAATCACCCTCGGCCGCCTTCTCCGTCTCACGTGCTGTGATGATGCTCTGATGTATGGCCTGAACGGCAATGTTGTGGTCGTCGTCCGTTTGCCCCTTGGTCCTTGGCGTGATCCAGTCTAGAACATCTTTTGCCTCGTCGTCATATCCATGCGATATCAGCCATCTTGGTGACTCAGGCAGGACTTTCCTAGTTTTAGCAAAATACCGGCCCAAGAGATGTACAATGAAACTCACAAAAGACCATGAACATCATGATTAATCCGAAAAGCATCTGCAAAGCTGAAACATGAAGTCAGTACTGGCACCCAGAGTGGGTTGACAAGGTTGCATACCAATAGGGAACCGGAACTGCATGTCAGTTTCGTACCTGGCACAGGCGTAGTCGACCCTGTGTTTTGTTAAGATGAGTTCCCGAACCTGCTGGTATAAGCAGCCTACCAATATGCAATCACCACCCCCCAGATGATCAGCCAGCCATTGAATGCCGCAACCTTGCCTCTTTCTTCGTGGCCAGATATTTCGGAGGCCCAGGTGGGAATCGCAGCAAAGTTCAAGCCATTTCCCTAGGGAACAAGAGTCAGCACACAACGCACCACGCAAGAAAATCACACAGACCCATACCAATCCTGTTATAATCCGACCAGCGATTAGCTGTCCCATCGTGTTTGCGACCGTCTGGAGAGTCGCCCCGGCACACATGACGATGACTCCAATAATGATGCATGTCCGACGACTCAAAGTTTCGCCCCAAACAAACGAGAAAAGAGCCCCAGCAAAACAGCCGATCTCGTAGATGGCTGGCCGCTATTAGCTGTATGTACATTGCCAAGGTCTGTGCTGCTTGACTTACCAACCATCAGCCCCAGGCTTGTGGCATCAGGGTTGTTGAAGGTATTACTGAAAGGAGTCCCTTCAGAACCAATGAGGCCGGCCATTACACCTTGGTCGTAGCCAAGAAGCTGGGATTTGTGAGTAAGTCTCCTTTGATGCAATGCGTCACCTGCACTTACCAGCATGCCGAAGCCCGCAGCAACAGCAACTGTACTGACTACGAATCGCCCAGGGCGAATGATGCCGATTCGGTGAGTCCTCAAAAATCTCATGTTGGTGACCAAGGTTTCTAAGAGTAAGGAGTCCGTGGAAGATCAGTTTGTAGATTGGTCTCCCTAGTGGTTGTTGAAATCATGGGATGTCTTCCGAAATCGAGGTCCTTGGTGAAGCTTTAAATGGAATCCGAACCCTATTGCATGTAGACTAACTAGCGTGCGGGGTATATGGGCCTCCTCCGCAGTTCCATCCTCTCCATTACCTTGACCCCAATGGAGAAACCAGCGTGTGGAGGGCCAAAACACGCTGCGGCCTAGCTTGTGTCTGAATCGTGGGGAGAACCGCTTCCAAGAGAAGCACTGGGTGACCATGGTGGCCAGAACACCAGGATGTACATGATGCGCGCATACGAGCTTATTGCGTGTCATGGCAGTTGCATGCGCAAGTGCAAACGTGCTAGGTAGGAGGGAACTCGGACTATCGGAGCGAGCTACGCTAAGCGTTGCCCTTGCGGCTGACGGAAATTGGAAGCGCATTTTGGTCTCTAGACGATAGGACAAGCGCCCGTGTCCAGATGGACGACGAATGATGGGCTTGGGTTCATTTCCTGAGATATCATACCCCCCGCGAAAAGCTGTAGCCACAACTGTCGCTCATGAAACCGTCGGTCAGTAATGGCAAGTCGCCACATAAACTTGATAGCACTGAGAACATTAATCACAACTTTGTGCACAAGCCTTCTTTGGTAATTCTGTGCATCCAAGGTTTTTTCAATGTGGTTCTGGAACGTTGCTCTTATTGTAAAATCTAAAGTTCCAAGGTCTTGGTGCCTATTTGTTTATTTACGGCGTGAGTCCCACTCTCGGTCAAATCTCGTCAACGCCCTCTGTGCTGTTGGAACACAATCCAAAGCTTTGATAGAGATCCTGTCCGGAAGACTCAGCATATAGAGAGTCGAATCGGCAAGATCTTCGGCCACCAATGGCTCGTAGCCCGACAAGAAATCGTCCATCGCGCTCTGGTCATACTTCACACGCTGTAGATGGAAGTGGGTCACAACACAACCCGGGCGGAGGGTCATGACCTTGATGTCAGATCCGGCAGTCTCCATCCTGAGGCTGTTGCTGAACCCCTCGAGGAAGGCTTTACTGGCGTGATAGACTGCCTCCCCGTCAAAAGGAGGACATTCGAGACCCGTGACCGATGAGACATTGATAATAGCACCCTTCTTGCGGGGCCACATGCTGTGGTTAAGGACCGAGTGACTTGTGAACATGACGCCGTTGATGTTGGTACCGGACATCTGCTGCACTTGATCAATGGGAATTTCCCAGAACCTGGACGGAGACCCCAGAGCGAGCCCCGCCTGCGATTCGTCAGCGACTCGAAAAAACCTTTGCACCTTATGCTACTGACATTGTTGATGAGGATATCGATATGTCCCAGCTCCAAGATTGCCTGCTGGACAACGCGGTCGACGTCAGAATGATTTTGGATATCGACAGCATACACTCCTATCTTCACTCCAAATTTCTTCGCTTCGATCGAGTCGCGCACGGCTTCGAGCTTGTCCTTCACAGAATGTTAGTAAAATATCCACATCCACAGGCGACTGACTTGCCTTGCTTCTAGACACAAGTGCAATGTTCACGCCTTGTTCGGCGAGCTTGACGGCAATGGCCTCTCCAATGCCCATCGAAGCACCAGTCTAATACCATTCTGTCAGCGGTGTCGATCTCAAGTCACCGCTATTGATGTCTTACAATGAAGGCAGTCTGCCCCTTGAGAGATGCCATACTGTCGGGATGCTTGGAGGTCGATCGATGTGTTCTTGAATCCAAATGGTGTGTAACCGTTGCAAAAGACGAGGAACGCTGTTGGTGCCGTTTGATTTTGGGCGTCACTCACCATGTCTTGTATACAACATGCAATGTGATGAACTCTCTCGGGGCGAGGGGTGGGGGAGCTCGTAGCTGGAAGGTGCAAGCGCCGAGGGGAAGGCTTCTGCATACCATCTTGAAACATCCTTGTCGAACTAAGCCCAGATCGAGTCCATCGTGCAGACCGACTCACTAAGCGTATTTGGCAGATCGTCCGATTGGTGTTGTCTGCGTGGTTAGGTCCGTGTTGGGTTTTGGCCCAGCTGCTGGCTATAGGGTGGTGCTGAGAAACGTCGTCGACAAGTGGATCTCTAAGGAATGTTCACCTGGCCTATCTATCAATCGCCATATCCAGCAGGTGTTAATCCTGCATCTGATGTCAGAACCAAAGACCCAGGGTCGGCATCGTAACGAAATGTCCTTGCCTGAGCAGGTGTGGTGATTGTAGCCTACAGGGCAACCACTTAAGCGCGCCGCTGGTGACTTCGGCAACAACTGCCGCACGATTCAAACATGAAGGAGTTCGATGCTCCAATAAATTTTAGAAATTCAACTAAAAAAATAGCTGCGGCGGCAATTGCAAGCGACCTTGTAAACATGTTTGGTCCCGGCTTCGATATATAAGTGCAGAGCGTCAACGGTGCATTGGGTTTAAATCGTTAATTTCATGCTATCAAATGTCGAGTACACCGAGCACATCAAGCACCATGTCGAACGGAACGTTTTCCTTGAATCTCCCAGGGTCTGGGCAAAAGATCCCACAGGTTGGCTTTGGCTTGTGGAAGGTGGCGCCCGAGGCCGCGGCCGACCTGACTTATGAGGTAAGCCAAAGCCAGTGTATATAATTGGCAATCTACGTGATTGATCATTCACTAATCGAATTGATTTATAGGCAATCAAGTCGGGCTATCGCCTATTTGACGGAGCATACGATTATGGCAACGAGAGGGAGGCTGGAGAAGGAATCCAGCGTGCTATCAATGAAGGCATCGTGAAACGCGAAGATGTGTTCGTGACCACCAAGCTTTGGAACACGTGTCACGCCAGGTACGACTGCCAGATGTCAAGATCTCTTCTTATGATCGATCAATGACCATTCTTGCAACAGAGAACGAGCCATCGAAGTTGCGAAACAGCAAGTGAGCGAGTGGGGACTCGGGTACATCGATCTCTACTTGATTCATTTCCCCATCGCTTTGGAATACAACCCGGAGTCTACGCGGGTGAGTTTACGGTTGCTTTGAGGATGATTCTCAGTCACTGACGATTTGGGCTAGGGCTGGTACTACGATGGAAAGTCCGAAGTCCGTCTGGAACGAACTCCAATTCGCGAGACTTGGGAGGCGCTCGAGCATCTTCACGCAGGTGGGTTCGTGAAGAACATCGGCGTGTCGAACTTCAATTCCCAAGCAATTTTCGATATCCTGACGTACGCCAATGTGAAACCTGCCATGCTACAGATTGGTGAGTTTTTCTTTTCAATGATCAAGTTGGCCTTCACGCTAACATCGCAGAACATCATCCATACCTTGTCCAGCAGAATCTCGTTGACTTTTGCAAGGACGAAGGTATATTGATCACAGGCTATTCTTCCTTTGGCCCACAGTCATTCTTGGAATTGCCTTTTTCATTCCCTACAAAGGCTTCGCAGACCCCGTCCCTTTTTAAGCACCCTACGATTGTCAAGTTGGCCGCCAAATACGGCAAGACGCAGGGCCAGGTACTATTGCGGTGGGCAACACAGAGGGGTCTCTGTGTGATACCGAAGAGTGGTCGAAAGGAAAGAATGGCGGAGAATCTGGAGGTATTTGGCTTTGATCTCCAGACGCGGGAGCTGGAAGAGATTTCAGAGCTGGACCTAGGCCTTCATTTTAACGACCCGGGTGTGTATCTCCCTGGAAGGCCTCTCCGTTTGTTCACATGAGCATGAGAGACCTTGTCATCAGAGTCTAGTAAATATTACATTCAATTTCTTACACTCCACGTATGTTTACAAGCTGTCTATCCCAGCTGAGTGGCGGTGTTGCTTCGCCTTTTGGGTTGCAGACGCAAAGCGGTATCGTAGGATAGGATTCTTTGAATCAAGCTCGGAAGTGGTCGTTCTGCGGCTTCGGGATGGGTTTTCAATCATGCGACCGATGTCAACATTACTTTCAGGCAATGATGTCTACTATGGTCAATACATGGTCGACTATGTCTGCAGTACTTAAGAGGCGCTCCAGCTCGAAAACTCCTCCTTGAACTCGTCACGCCATCGGCTTAGAGGCGGCCGACGACGGACTAGATCCTGAGCAGCCCATGTGATCCTTTTGGCATCCATCTCTTCGGTGACCTCATTGTCCGGACAAATAATGTAGAACTCGCTTTTGGTCATCTTCTTGCCCAAATAATCGGCAACCTGCTCCGATGTCCAGCTAGCAGCGGGCTTCTCGCCACTAGACTCGGCTGTGCTCCGACCTAGGCCCGTGAATGTCCAACCTGGGACAAGGAAATGCACATTGGTCTGTGAATCTCTCAAGTCGTACGATAACTGCTCGGCCACCGTCTTCACGGCTGACTTGCTTGCATTATAGGCAGGGTTGCCAGGCGGGTTCGTGATGCCCTGCTTCGATCCAGTGATGACAATTGCAGATTCAGGTGTAGACTTGACCGTAGGTAGGAACGCCGAAATACCGTGGATAACGCCGAACAGGTTGACGTCAAATATAGCCTGGAATGACGAGACATCTTCCCATCCAGATGAAGGTTGGATGCCAGCGTTGAGGAAAAGAAAGTCAAGACGACCTAGCTCTATGTTAGTAAACAGTCCAATGGCAACGGTCTACACAAAAAGAAAACATGCTTGTCGCATTTATGTGTCTGTCGAGAGCGTCAACGTACCCTGGAACTCGCCATTGACGAGCTCTTGGAGCCGGGTCCAGTCTGCCGCATGGCTGACGTCCATCTCAACAGTCACAAGCGCACTACCAAGACCCTGCTTCGCCACAGCCAGGTTTCCGGCGTTTTTGTCCGCGATAATGACCTTCATGCCGTGGCCGAGACATTTCTGGGCGACCGCAAGTCCTATCCCTGATGCACCTCCGGTTATCACCGCAGTCTTCGAAGACTCAAATGCGAATGGCGCCATTTTAGCTGTAGCTTGCAGATGGGTTTGGAAAGGAAGTAAAAAAAATAGTTGTATCAATGAGATGGTTGGAGAGAGTCAATTTCTCCTTCTCGCAGGGGGGGGGGGATGTGGTTCAGATCAGTGAAGAGCGTCCGATCAGGGCGCTGACCAATCAATGAGCGATTTCCGATGATGGAGGCCTTGACGGTCGTACCGATTCGGAAAGGAAAGTTGAAGCGCTTCCTTGACGTCACTTGCATCACCTGGTTTGCCCGAGGAAAGAGGGGTAACCCAGCTGTAAACACGCCAAATAAGCTTTCGAGTTTGTTTCGAGCTGACCGACCGAGGCTTCGCTTGTACATACCAAATGTGCTTAGGAAGGCAGGAGTAGGCGGTGCCGCATCAAAGGGTGTTATCTCGAGAAGCCTATTTGATTCTGGCTGTCAGCAACGCGAGCATGAACTCGTCCAAGACATCTCACTCGACAGGTTTCAATGGCGCAAATAACCCCCTTTAAAGTATGTACGCAATGCTCAAGTCAATGAACAAGTCTTGATCGCTAACATGTGCCCTATCTCGTAAGATACATCTTGCAGATAGCTTGCTTGAGGAGACAAAGATAAAGCTGAGATATGCGAGACTCGATGACGGGATGAACGATGTCGAGTGGAACGACCTCGAAATTGGCCACGTCTCATTCAAATCACTGGTCGAATATTGGCGTGATCAATACGACTGGCGCAAATTCGAAGCTCATCTAAACACGTTCCATCATTTCAAGACTGGGATTCAGGTCCCAGGCTTCGAAACCCTGAACATTCACTTCTTGCATCACCGCTCATCCCGCCCCGACGCAATTCCGTTGTTGTTTGTCCACGGGTGGTACGTCAGCACCGCCTCACCTGCGATCATGGCAGGGAATGTTTTGCATTGCTATGCTGATGTTCTCCAGGCCAGGATCATTCCTGGAATCGCTCAAATTGATTCCACTCTTGACAGAGCCGTCAGGTGATGCGCAGGCGTTCCATGTCGTCGCTCCGTCAATCCCTGGCTATGGTTTTAGCGAGTACTCAAGGAAAGCCGGCTTCGGCCTTGAGCAGCACGCTCAATGCTTTGCAACCCTGATGGAAAATCTTGGCTACAAGAGATACGTCTGCCAGGTGAGATTTCCCCATGACTGTAGAGTCATTATTTAGTACTGATCGAACTGCAGGGCGGCGATTGGGGCTCATCGGTGGTCAGATATATGGCGCTGAACCACCCAGACGCTGTTCAGGCGATCCATATCAACATGTTCCTCGCCATGCCCCCCAGCCAAGAGAAATCGCCTGCAAAATTCGAGCGATTCAAAAACAATGACTACAGTGAGCAGGAGCTGAAGAACCTCGAGCGAACCCACTGGTTTGCGACCGAAGAAGTACGACGACATGTTGTACCACTGACGTGTCCGGAGTTGCTCAGCTGACCCATAATGTGATGACAGCGAGGCTATCAACGCATTCAGGAGACCAAGGCCGTGACGTTTGGCTACGCACTCCACGACTCACCCGTTGGAATGTTAGCTTGGTTTGTCGGAAAGCTGAAGGCTTGGACCGACAACTATCCTTGGACGCCCGATGAGCTGATCCACTGGGCATTTATCCACTACCAAGGAAGCCCCAGTGCTGCCATGCAGATCTACAAGGAGGCGGAAGCGGTTTTGAACAATAACCCGCAGAGTATGCTGGGGCGTTATATCTCTCAGCCGGTCGGCGGCTCTCTTTTCCCTAAGGAGGTGAGTCGTCTAGTTCACCCAAATATCTGCCGGAAGCTGTCAAGCACAGCCTTCACAAGCTCTTAGCACGCATCGCTGACTGATTATCTAGCTCTGGCTATACCCTCGAGACTGGTTGGAAGAGACGTGTAACATTCAGTTCTGGAGACAGCATCGGAAGGGTGGCCATTTTATCGCATGGGAAAGGCCAGACGTTCTTGCCGCGGATGTTGCAGACTTCTACTCGCGGTCTGGTCCAGTCTTCGGGACTTTCCATGTGTCTTAGAGACCGCCAATCGTGCGCGGCTGCTTATGTGTATTGCAGAACTTTTAATCTAACAACACCCCGATGTGCTGGCAGCCATACCTACAGACCGCGTTCCTCTACAAGCTCATCCTATCATAGCTAACCATATTTCCTAATGAAGCTGCTTAACTAAAGAAGCTTAGTAGCAATTTGACTGCTCTCAGGTTGACAACCTTGTGCGGACTACAGCCCTCAGAAGGACACACTAGGGATGAATACTAGGCTGCCAGAGACTGCAACCCAATCTGGGTGCCTGGGGCTGGAAATGTGGCGCCGATCAATTCCAAGGAGCCAAAGAGGAATTGCGCATCTGCTACGGGATCTGCGGGAGCAACTCGATCGTTCTGAGGTGGTATGGCAGAGGGCGTCAAGGGAGGAGGGAGGACCAGACATGCCCGTCCACCAATAGCTTGCATGTAGTGAGCGTTAATCCCAGGGGTCTGCCAAAACACCATCTTTGGATCATATTTCGACTTGATCGCTGCCAGTCGGGGGTAATTGACACCCCAAAAGGATTGGGTCCAGTCTTTCTCCGCGATGCTTGCCTGTGCGTGGCGTGTTAGTCGTAGCAGCTGCGATGTCAGAGCTCCAACATACCTCGTTGATGTAGGCTCCCATATCTGGGGCCAGGGTCCGCAGCCCGTCGGCGTCTGGTCCAGCAACGAGATGAACCACCGCTCTTCTCCATCCCGGATTAGCTGAGGTGTCTTTGCCGGAGCCTTGCGATTGACCTGGCGCGGTCATGAGAACACCGTACGTTCCAAGGGCCCCTCCTAGCGCGTCCATGATGCTTGGATCTCGAAGATGCTCAGGACCCATGAGACGGCTGTCGTATGGAAACATTCCGTGATTTCTCGGTCGAGGTATCGACCCATTTACAGGAATGAGAGGACCATACGTTATGTCGAAGAAATCCTTGTAGTTGTCGAAGTGGTAGGGTTTGGTTTGGAATGGTGTCATATTTGGCAGCGACTCCATTTTTGCGAGAATCGGGCCCCAAATGGCATTAGCGTTCATTATACCAGAGGCATTCCCTGGATGGATGGCGTAGCACCTGACGAAGCTGATATCCACGTAAATGAAAGCGCTGATGCCTCGTTCCTGAAGTCTGGGTAACTCTCCCAACAGATACTGCATCGCATCATTGACTGGTGTGGCCCCGGTGACAGGGTCCAGCGCATCCGGACTGGTGATTGTCGAGTTGATATACCAATTGTAGCCAGTGATGGGCACGGCGACATGTGCTTTCCAAGTAGCTTCGACAACAACGCCGAAGGTTCCACCGCCACCGCCGCGAATGGCCCAAAAGAGGTCTTGATTAGACACATTGTTCGCCACTCTGACCTTGCCATCTGGAGTAACGACCTTTGCTTCAAGCCACTGGTCAACCCCGAGGCCATACTGCGCAGTCAACGGGCCATAGCCACCGTTCTGACCCCAGCCTCCGGCAACGGCAACCCCAGCTGTCATTGTGTTAGTTCTCAAGAGAAACAGTCCGCATAGGGGGTTTTCATACCGGCTGCTCCACTCACTGTGAAGAGTCCTGATGGGGAGACTGCATAGTTGAGAGCAAGCCCGGTCACGCCGGGATGAAACGTGACGGCAGCTTGAACCCCTTGCCTGGGGACGATGACATTTGGTGCGTCGATAGGATGAATGGGACTTCCGACACCTTCCTGGGTTGCGGTGAATGACTCCAGAACTTTGACCTTGTTCATCAGGGACAGGTCAATTATTAGACCAGAACCCGCATCGCTTCGGCCAAGCTGGTCGTGGCCTGTGGTGATGACCGAAAGGCGAATGTTGTGCTTTGAGGCAAACTTGACGGCTGCCTGGACGACAGAAGCGCTCTCAGCTCGTACGCGGTAATCAGGAAGGCTTCCGTAGACGTCGCTACCATTCTGACGGATCACCCCCGGTATGGCTGCTTCCCAGACCTCGGGGGTGGGCCAGTCGCTATCTGTACTCAGCTTCCGGCATCCTACTGGCGCTGTACCCGAGGAAGTATCGCCAAACGCAAGAGTCGGCAAGCATGCAACGAATTGAAACAATAAGAGTCTCATCCTCGTGATGTTGAATG
This sequence comes from Verticillium zaregamsianum, assembly GCA_002851755.1. Lineage (NCBI taxonomy): Eukaryota > Fungi > Ascomycota > Sordariomycetes > Glomerellales > Plectosphaerellaceae > Verticillium > Verticillium zaregamsianum. The sequence continues at coordinate 1,467,418 of NMXM01000004.1, read as the reverse complement.
AGAATAAAAACGATAATCAGATGCAGAAGAGAAACCGAACTGCTGAGTAGGAAAGGTTAATTGATTTATATTCTGAGCTGTGGTCTGTGTCCCGACCACAGTCCCAGAGCCTCCGGAGCGATGGTCACTTCACAAACCAGGGAACTGCGTGTTCAACGACCATGCTTGCGGATCAATCATAGCAACCCCCCCCCCTGGCGCCCATCACTGTTCACGCCGTTGACCCTCTCTTCAGCAATCTTCAGGCTGCGGCCCAATGCTTTCAAATTAAGGGGCACTGGTTCTAGTTCGTTGTCATCCGAGACCACGTCCGCGTATCTCGTATCTCGTTTTCGTAAAGGCGCAGTTGCACTTCTCGAAGGAGTTAGCCCCAAGAAGCACCTCAACAGATCATCGTTGCAAAACCTTTTTATTCATATATTGCCGAAACCTTCGGAACCCCAGCGTTTCAGTTGCTTCTTAATCGTAAATAAGTGGGAGTTGTTCCCTTTGGATCTTTGCCACAACGCAAGTCTTCATAGAGCATGTTGGTCGAGAGTGCTGTGTGACAGGCAGCAAGCAGTAGCATTAGACCTCCATAATTTTCACAAGGGCAAGACAATCTACCAAAGCAAAAGTCGACTGGGAGAGTGAATGAGATCCTGAGTTTTCTGTGGTGGTATCAATACGCAAGCTTCATTATTCTTTCGCGAGCATGTGCTTGGGTGGACCTGCTACGGCCATCATGATTACTAGCATGTCATAACAAAGCACAAGACGGATACTCGCCATCCATCCGGCTTCCAGGCCCTGCTCACGCCCAGACCCTGTCATATCATGTGCAGATTCTTGGCTGTAAGCCTCATGCGCCTCGCAGCTAGCTGCCCCTGGGCCGGCCCCTCGGCCGTCCGCGTCCTCGACCTCGACCACGACCACGACCACCCGAGCCTCGCATGCCCCTAATAATGCCCCGGCCGCGAATGGACCGTCCAACGGGTACGCTTGGGATGTCACCATCGCTACTATCATTGTCTGAGGACGACGACTCATCACGCACCGACCTCTCCCGTTCGCCATCCTCGGAATCCGACTCCGAGTGAGAACCCAGCCGCACGATCGTCGGCTTCGCTTTGACCGGCAGCTTTGGAGGCGGCGAAGGGTCCGGCTCGAGAGGCCCGGGAAGCAGATCTGCCGAGGGAGAGGGAGACGGCGACGGCGATTCCACCCGAAACTCTTCGTCAACGGGCTCATTTTGCTGTTGTCGGGCATCGATTACGGGCTTAGTCTCGGGAGGCGCCAGGTCCGACTCGGGGAAGACATCGTCGGCCTCCCCGCGTGTATCGCTGGATGGCGCTTCATCGACCGCAGTCTCTTTTGGGGCTGAAGATCGCGACGCGGCCGAGCTCCTGTTGCCTATTATGCCGCCCCGCGAATTGTGAGCGCGGCCGCGGTTGCCAATCTTGAATTTCTTGCCGCGAGCCGCCATTCGTTCGGCCATAGACATATGCCTCATATCCTCAGGGGCAGGCGGCTCCTGAGCCTTGACCTTTGGAGGACGTCCACGGGGCCGCTTGATCACAGGTTCTGCCGCGGGCTTCGGCGTCGGCTTCGGCTCAGGCTTTGGTCCAGGCTTTGGTCCAGGTCTTTGTTGTCGACTGGACGACGCCTTACCGTAGTCGCCGTCGTCGGCGGCATCATCTGCCAAGTCCCGTTCCAACTCGGCCTCTGACTCCTGGTCGACATCCATCGCATCGTTAGCGGGAAGCCCTTCGCCGTCGAGCATCTCAGCGTCGTCAGCAAGCTCCACACCTGATCTCCGGTTTGCTCTAGCCGCGCGACGTCGAGTAGCAATGCCAGCGGCTGAAGGGCCAGCAGGCTGTTCCGAGCTTCTCGTCGAAGAGGCTACAGCCCTCGTCTTCCCCGATGGGCGCCCCGGTCCTCGCCGTTTTCCTACATTGGCTGCCGCTGCAGCTTCGTGCCCACCAGACGTGGTCTGCTCGAGCAGTGCGCGAACAGCCTCCGATGCTCCTAATAAGGGATCTTCTGCGCCAAGTATTGGCTGGTCTATGAGCTCCTTCGGTTTGCGGATCGGTGGACCCGTCGACCATGCTGGCAGGACGTCATCGGGGTCTTCCACCAAGGGCTCGTCGGCCTCGGCATACGGTACTTTGGGCTTCGCATGCCGCAGAGAGGGCACGTTGGCTGGGAACAGGAGCCTCTGTCTTCCAGCTTGATCTTCGGCCTCCTGCGTCAGTTGAGTCGAGGGTTCGACCGACCCGTCTTCGTTCATTGTCAGGTCCACAGCAGACGTATCAGCCACAGATGGCTCATCACCCCCGAACAGGGCGGGATCCATAGAAGACATCTCGACATTATCCTTTCTCCTCTTCTTCTGCCACTTGGGCTGCATGAAGTCGGGGTCATCCTGGTCTTGCTGTTTTGCCCTCCTCTTTTGGGCGCGGATATGTTTCTTGACGACCTCGGCCTCTTCGTCGAAGACCAAGGCATCGGCAGACGGCATCTGGAAATGGTCGAACAAAATCTGATCAGGTCCGTTATCCTGGTCGTAGTAGCCCATACCGAGCATGCGCTGTCCACCGAGCATCATGGGGTCGGGGTAAGCAGAATCGTCGCCCAAGTCGGCGGTCATCATCGTCTCGTCGGGGTCAAGTTGGACAGCCGGTTGATCCAACCCGTTTTGAGCGTCATGAGTATCTGCGCCGTTCGTGCCAGAGTACTGCTGACCTTCGAAAATATGGCTCTGATCCCCGTATCCGTTCATGACCTCGTCGGGACCTGGTTGGGACATGGATGCACTGGTGGCGTTTGCGATGGCTTCCTCTGCAGCAGGCCCAGTGCTGTCCTGGGCCTTAGCCGTGTCAGCTTGCTCGCGAAGATTTTTCATTCTCTTGCTGTTGGTCGTACGGCCATCTTCGCCCATGGCCTTCAGCCAGTTGAGGTTGTGAACTCTGAAGTCGACAAGAAGCTCAACGCTACGGTCATCTGCGATGGCCTTGGTGTCATGACCGAGAAGGGTGTTCTTGGGTGTGTATGGGTCGCCAAGCTCGGCACGGCGACAAGCACCGCAGTTGCAAATACCCAAGCACTTGGGACACAGCCAGTGCTCGTTCTCCAGCACTGCTTGCGGCATCATGTCGAAGGCGCGGTAGAGTACGCCGTAGCAATAGCTTTCCTTGCACGCGGGGTTGCTGCATTCGTGTACTCGATATGAGTAGTCCTTGTGGCAACAGACGTGACATCGACGCAGGTCACCCTTCTTCGCCTTGCGCTTATGCTTCTTCTTCTTTTTCTTGGGCTTGCCTTCGTCGTCCAAATCTGGCTCCTGCTCGGACTCGCTGGGCATTTTCTCCTCTTCGGGTTTTGAGAGGTCCTTGAACGGACGGCGTTTCAAGGCCTCCTGGCAGATTTGTGCAGCTGACTTCTTGGCTTGTAGAGTTCGCGCAATCTCGAGAGGCTGCGGAGACAACTCCATGTCGACAAAACCATCATTCTTGATGACCATGGCTCGCCAGATTTCGAACTCATCAACAAGGTCCCCAAAGCGGAACTGTTCACACCAGGTCAGACCGGACTGGCACATGCAGGATCTTCCCATGGCATAACACTCCATGCATACGTCATAGGCATCCTCGTCGCCGGTAACGAGGGTCCTGACGCAGTTCTTGCAGGTAAGGAACCGATTGAATATATTGCTTCGGCAGTAAGAGCAGACGACGCATGAGTCGAACTCGACATACTCGGGACGCCTCTCTTTGGTGGCAAATATCTCGTCGGTCATGACCTCAGTGAATAAGCCGAAGAGCTGACGGAAGTCGCGGGCCAACTGCTTGAATCGCGGGGATGAGCGAAAGAGGTCTTGCCCAAAGCCTTCGAATCCGAGCATGCTCATCTCGTTCTTCTCTTCGGCTTCTTGGAGTCGCTGGTGGTACTTCTTCAAGGTGTAGTAGATGATGGCCTTGTTCTTGTACTGCTCATCGCGGCAGACCAGACGAGCCTTGGGCAAAGCTTCGTGCAGGGCGAGTTCCAGGGTCTCGACGGTGGTCCGGTTCCAAGCGACCTTCATGGTGCGTGTGCCTCGGTTCCAGACTTGGTGGGGAGCCAGGGGCGGGATCAAGATGAAGTCTCCCGGCCTTTGGTCAACAATGTAGACAGGGAAGGTAGCTTTCTTCCAGGCGTTGATCTGCGCAAAGTGCTTCTCGATCTCGACATCGTGGCCCAGCATGGAGAGGAAGTACTCCCTGACCACCTCGCGGTCCTTGGTCTCGGTCATGAACCATATGGAGCTTCCTTCCTTCTCGCCGTGTTCGTCGCCGGAGGCTTCGACCATGATGTTCTGTCCCAGGCTCGCGCACATCTCCCGATGCGCAGGTGTATATGTGCCTTCGTGGCCGATGTAGCACATCAGGTTCTGGGCCCTCATCTCCTCCGGCAGACTGGACATCAGGTCACCGGCAGTGGCTGCTGTGGCCTCTGATGCGCCGCCGAAGATGTCCGTATTGCGCTTGTCTCCGCCGCCTCTTTCGGTAACGTTCTCGTTCATGTAGAAGAGGTTCGGTGGGATGACATTGCGGAGCTGCTCTTGCCACTCGGGGGGGCAGTCGATGTCCTTGAGGTACAGTCGCTGTCGGCGCTCATCGCGGTAGTTACTGGGCGACCACTGGTTGGTGAGCTGTTTCATAGATCGTAGGTAGTGACCGGTCGTCATGGGGATGTCGCTTCCAGCTCCAATGTCGCGAACATTCTCTTCTATATCGTAAGTCAGCAAGCTGCCCGGCGAGGCATGCCGCAGTCAGGGGTGGTGACACACGCTTCTTGTCATACGTCGCCTCAAGCCAGTCCCTGTTGAAAATGTCCTTTGGCAGGACTTGGTTCCAGCCCTCGATCACCAGAGGTTTGCCGCCGTTGATAACGTGCAGCAGGACCAGCTTCTCGAACTCCTCCGGGCCAAGGTTGCGAATCTGGTGGGTTGAGATGCGAAGGACCCATTCGAAGTTGGCGCATCGGTCTACCAGGCCGTAGAGGTCCAAGTCCGGTGATATGGGGTCGAACTTGGCCTGGGGGTGCATCGAGGTAGGCATCGTGAGCGTCGAGCGGCGCGGGGTGGCGCGATCATGGCATCACGAGAGGATGTGCTGGGGAATTGGAGGCCTAATATGAGTCTTGGATGGTACTTTCGGTTGCAGAGGACTCTGCGGCACGTCGAATGGCTTTCGTCTGGGCAGATTGACGTAACGGTGGTGTTTGCGACAACTTCGAGACGGAGTCGTGAGTATGTACTTATCGCGATAAAGAAGTCACGGTGGGAGTTCCTGGCAGGGGATTCTTCTGGTCGCGACAGCCAATTGGCAACGTGCCTGGCACGCGAACTGGATGGTGCCTACCCCTACGGTAGGCTGGTAGTAGGGTGGGGCTGCTAGTACATTAGTGCTGGTTGGCGGTTGCCAGCCAGCTGGGAGCTGCCAGTCGGGCCCGACTTCACCCTGATATGTACCGTGATCCCAGCAGCAGATTTTGACTACGAGGTGCCGTGTTGTTATGAGCCTCTCCTTGATCTCTTTCTCTCACACAACTGAATAAATATTCTAAGACTTAGTCAAGCGCAATATCGGCATGAAGCCAGTCAAATTCTACGTGTGCTTGGTCCCTGAAATCGAGCTGTTGTCTTTCGTGCACGAGCCACGAGTCATGTGACGCCACTTAGACTGAGATAGACGGAGAACCTCGTCTTCAATTTTGAACGAGTCTGCCCTCGACGATTGTCCAGCAGTCCCGCAGCCTGCGCTCAGCTACATGTATTGAACCTGGTCTGGCAAGGCGATGAGTGAGTCTCTCCTTAATTCTTCATAACTGTAAGTCTCTCCACTCAATCAGCACCATCGCATACTGAACATGGCTAGAGTCATCATGAGAACGTTCAAGATCCCGGTGAGCCCGGCTTGGGGGGCTGGCCGGATCCAAACCCGCGGAGCATCTCTCATATCGCGAAGGGCGCATCCCAGTCTGGCCCTGCGATCATATCACAAACCACAGACGAGCATCGTGCAACACTCCTTCGCTCGCCAGCCGACATCAGTCTCACTCACTTCGACGAGGTGCGCCACTACCGCCATCACCCCTGGGAGCTCGTCCGGACCGTCAGCAGAGCCCGCCTACACACCACCAACGACTGGCATCCTCTCTGTTCTGCCTAAATCATGGGTCCCTTACGCGGAGCTCGTACGGATCGACAAGCCCACCGGCACCTACTACCTCTTCTTCCCCTGCCTCTTCTCGACCCTCATGGCCGCCCCCATGGCCATGCCCATGGCCGGCCCCCTGTCTGTCCTCGGGACTTCGCTTCTCTTCTTCTCCGGTGCCCTCATCATGCGCGGTGCAGGATGTACCATCAACGACCTCTGGGACCGCAACCTCGACCCCCACGTCACCCGAACGCGCCACCGCCCCATCGCTCGCCGCGCCATCACGCCCTTCAACGGCCTCGTCTTCACCGGCGCCCAGCTGTTCGCCGGCCTCGCCGTCCTCCTCTCGTTCCCGCTGCAGTGTCTGTTCTACGGCGTCCCGAGTCTCCTGTTCGTAGCGTCGTATCCCCTCGCCAAGCGCGTGACCTACTACCCGCAGGCCGTCCTCGGCCTGACCTTCTCTTGGGGCGCCTTCATGGGCTTCCCGGCCCTTGGCGTCGATCTCCTCGCCAACAGCGCCGCCCTGACAGCCGCCGCCTGTCTGTACTCGTCCAACATTGCCTGGACCGTGCTGTACGACATGATCTACGCCCACATGGACATCAAGGACGACGCCAAGGCGGGCATCAAGAGCATCGCCTTGAAGCACGACGCCGACACGAAGAAGGTCCTGACCGGCCTCGCTACTGTCCAGATCGGCCTGCTGGGCGCGGCGGGTGTCGCGGCGGGCGCCGGCCCGGCCTTCTTCATTGGCAGCTGCGGCGGCGCCCTGGTGACGCTGGGCATCATGATCAAGCGCGTCAACCTCAAGAGCGTCAAGGACTGCTGGTGGTGGTTCGTCAACGGCTGCTGGATCACCGGTGGCGTGATCAGCCTGGGCCTCGGCGCCGACTACGCTGTGCGATATACCTCCCAAGAGGATGGCGAGGCGGAGTCCCAATCGTAGGCCGTAGTGTAGACTGCTGTATTGTATCACGCTGTACTCATAATAGACACACATCTCACGTCACAAGAAGGAATGACCACATCCGCGTCGCGTGCAGCAATTCCGTGCCTGGTGCTCGATTGACACCTCAACAGAAGGTGGACGTTTATGATCTTGTTTCATTCATCCGACCATGTCTGCCTTCCGAGAGTATCAGGATCGTGACCTTATGATCCATGCCCAATGCAAAGCGTGAACTCCAAGTGCCGAAATTTTCCTTCTCCCACACGACGACCCTGCGGCCCGTTTACGAACGGGGCTTCTCCTTCTTCTCCTTCCACAGAGCGAGCAGACCGACACCGGAAACCTTGACGACCTTGAAGCGGACACCGGGGATATCACCCTTGGCCTTGCCCTTGCGACCGAAACCGGCGAGCAGGACCTCGTCGTTCTCGTCGACGAAGTTGAGGCAACCGTCGTTGGGGACTGCGCGGAGCGTTAGCGACCTATTTTCTCTTCACACAAACACAAAAGCACGAGGACCGCGCCGCGCTGGGCTGTCGCCACGCGCGACACTGGTTCCTCGACCTCTCCGCCCGGGTTGCGTTGGGGTTGTTCATACCGAAAGCAGTGACCTTCTTGCCGTTCTTGATCAACTGAACACGAACGCACTTTCGGATGGCGGAGTTGGGCTGCTTGGCCTCGACACCGACCTTCTCGAGGACGATGCCCTTGGCGTGGGAGGAGCCACCGAAGGGGGAGGACTTGAAGGCGGTTCCCAGAGCACGCTTCTTGTATCCCAGATCCGCCCAGCGCTGGTCCTTTCGGTTCAGGCGCAGCTTGCGCGCCGCGTTGAGTCCACGAGCCATGGTTGCTGCAGCACCGGGACGTTAGTGATTTGGTTCAGTTTGAGTGCGAATTTTGTTCAAATTCTCGGTGACGGCGGCGGCGATGAGGCGGTTCGATCGGTCGGGTCGGTGCAGGAAAATGCGATGGGCGTCGAGAGGGCGTTCGTACGTACCGATTTAGTGAGGTATCGCGGGTGATGACTTGATTGATGGGTGGTGACTGGGCGTAGCTGCGAAAAGTCGGGACACTGGGAGCTTTCGTCGCTGTAGCGGAGCCGAGAGGAAATTCTGTAGGGTTTGACGACCCTAGAGGGGTGGCTTGGGCGAAGCGGGTCACGTGAGCGATAAGATAAGAATTGGTCGATGATGCGGAGAATCGTTCGACGGGTGGCCCCCAGGCGTTGAGGTGCGTCATCCAATCACGACAAGGCTTCCTCGGCCTTTCGCATTAGACACCCCCATCGAACATTCTCCATCCAACGTTCCCTCCCGGTGCGATGCAGTCCAGCTTGAGCAAAGCGCGCAGCTCGTCGATATCTGATCGAGCTTGGGATGTCACCAGCGAATCCCACAATGGCGGCACACCCCAGCTGAGTAGGACGAAGAGCAAGCAGCAGCGGGACCCTCCGCCGGCACTCTTCCTCCACCCATCGCCCGCCGCGTCCCACGTCTCGATCCCGGGAATCCCTCTCGCGGCCACCACCTCGGCCGGCGTGCCTCCTCTGCCCCAGCAGCCTCCGACGTCACATCATCGGAATGGATCCCTTACAGTTTCGGCCCCGTCCGTGAACCGGCCGTCCGTCGCCCTCGGTAAGCAGGAGAGCGTGCGCAGCACCGACCGGACAGATGCTCTGTGGGCGGAGATGCAAGCAACCCTCGAGGAGGTCGAGCTTTCCGCATCTGGCGGCACGCACGTCTTCGGGCCGGAACACGATCGCAAGCTGGCAGACCTGCGGTCGGCGCAAATCTCGCTCGCCCAGGCGTGGGCACGCAGCGAGGCCGACGACGCCATCGGGCATGGCCACCGCGACACCGGCGCCTTCGCAACCGCCGGGGCTGACGAGGTGCGCAACCTCAAGAGCGCTGTGCTGGGTGATACGACTGCTGGGAAGAGCGGGGACGGCACGGACGCAGCCCGCAGTACCGTGGGAAGTGGGAGCGCCAGGCCGGGCAGCAGTGGGATGGGCACGGAACGTCTTGGCGCAAAGCTCGAGGAGGAGACGGAAGCTGACATTCTGCTGGCAAGGAAGAGACGCGAAGCGAATGATCAGTACTTCCAGCGGGTGAACCAAGGCGTGCTCGATGTGGTCGCGCGGCTCGAGGAGGTTGCCGTTGCCATGCGTGCTGTCGAGCAGGAAAGCAAGGACATTTGGAGCGAGAACGAGAGCATACCCAGTGAGAAGGTATGAACGTTATGATTACAGCATTGCGTCGGCGCTCTGGGGTTTGGCTTGGTTCGCTATGGTTTGTGGTCGACGATCGACCTCGGCGCGAAGCGTGCCGCTTGAAAGGATGAGTAATATTCCTTCTTGGGAGACCCTACAGATTGCTTGGGGAGCCGTTCATGAATCATTAAACCCTCGTATCACCAACGTTCGCTCTGGAAACCAGTGGCAGCCCTCGGAAATCGCACTTGCCGGAAGACCACTTTCAGACATGTCTGGTGCGCGAGACGCAAGGTTACCAATAGGCGCAAAGAACCCTGAGGACTTGCTGGAAAGAAACTTTCATGCGGTCATCAAGGGCCGAATCCTGTCAGCCTCCCAGACGAGTTCGAAGTATGGTAACGAGGCTGGCCTAGTAGGGTCGGCGTCGACACAGTAGTCATGTGCTGACAGCCGAGGCCGTCGCATCCGGCACCACTCAGAATAACACTGCAACGGGAAGGAGCGGCAGGACGAGGTATCCGAGCGTGTTGGAAGGAAATATATGAGTAGACCGCGCTACTACGTCTCCCCTCCCCTGAGCACTGTTACACTGATGAAGTGCGACGAAACCATAACCCGTCCGTAGTGTTGACCTAAAGAACCAAACGCCGGCGCAGCCCGAAAGAGGGGGCAGCTGCAAAAAGAGAAAGCTCGCTAGGAAGCTCAAGCAGTCTCGCAGTCGCCAAAAGTGTTCTCGCCGGAGTAGGTGATGTAGAGGAAACTGGACACCATTAGTAGGCGAACGAACACGGGCAGGAAAGAGGCAGTGAACATACCCGTCCTCGTCCTTGTGCTCCTCGTAGATGCTGCTCATGAGGGCAGCGGTGGGTGGCAGGACCTCGTCGACGAAGATGAAGATGGCCTTCTCGGGGGAGAGCTTGATACGCTTGCGGATGACGTAGACGAACTGGCCCACTGTCAGGTCCGCGGGGACCAGATACTTCTTCTTGTCGATGGTCGCAATATCGGACTTCTCGACCTTCTCGCAGATGACCTATGGGAAGAGCTTGGTCAGCTTCGGTCTGCGTTGACGATGGTGGGGGGGTTGGCCGGCGCGACCAGGCAGCAGCGATAAGACGAGCTTATCAGTCGTGAAGTATCGTTGACGTCGTCACCAGTCGCGCGCACACACGACACGACGATGCAGACGACATGATCGCCTTGAAGCTCACGGCAAAGAAAGAGGGTCACATACGGGAATGCGGTCGGAGTACTTCTGGCGGATGCGCTCGGCCTCAGCCTTACGCTTCTCGAAGGGGTGCTCGTCCTTGAACTTGGATCGCATGATGACGGCTGAGGGCGGTGACGTTGTATTTGTTGGCAGGGGCTGAAGATTGCAAAGTAGCTGCGGCGAGACGGGGTTTATGTATGGGTGTCGCGGCGATGACGGATGGATTCGGAGAAGGATGTAGAAGAGAGAGTTTAGGTAGAAGAGGTACGTTTGCGAAGGAGAGAGATGGTGTTGGGTAGGTTGCCGCCTGGGGGACCTGGACCTGAAGGGGCGGTGTTCACAGGAGGCGGCAAGCGGGCAGCGCGGGGCTGGCAGGTGACTAATTGGGCACGCTAGTCCGGATCGGACCTGGTGCGGGGATGTCGGTGAGTGGGCAACGACCTCAAGGGTGCCTGCCTGGCCGCATCGTCGAGCATGACAATGCAGACAATGCAGCCAAAGACGAACGAATACGTCAAGCCCGTCTACGGCGACGATCTGTCGTATCTCACGGCAAGTCTACTTCATTACGATTCGCTTCTGTCCCGTTCTATGATGATGCGACGGCGACAATAGTCATTGTCTTGGAGCTGGTTCCGTACAGGTGGCCGAGTATCGTACCAGGGGTGGCCGTCCTAGGAGCTCGTGAACCAACAAGGCGAGGCAGCTGACCCCACGGAGTCATCGGTGTCCACGCCTGCTGCTGCTTGCACGAGATCCCACGTTTCAACCACGAACCCGCAAGCTGCCAGTGCAAAGCCCATGATAAGTCAATCCGACTTGTTCCTTTCCCTGCCGGCACAGGACGGAGTGGGGACTCAACAGAGCCATGAGCCATGGACATGCACAACATTCCACTGGTCTTCCGGTCGCACTCACACCGCACAGTACAAACGACGGCTGGCGTGACACGGTGACGCAATCGGTGGTCTGACGGAGGCCATCGCGGTTGAGGACTCAGGAAGCGCGAGGTTAGGTAAGGTGCCTGAGCAAGGTACCTGAGCGAGGTACCTGAGCGAGGTACGTACCTTGTCCGCATCGTCCAGGCTGACATAACCCGTTTGCCCCTGCGCCGCCCGGGTTGGCGGTACGTCACCCCACCATCCCACCATCCGATTCGATGCCGAGCGATGAGTCTACTGCGCTGGGTGCATGGGCTCGCAGCCTGGGCCGAGCCAGGCCGCCCAGGGGTCCAGCTCCGGTCGAGCTCTTCCCCTTCGAACATTCGATTCTTGCAATCCAACCCACCTGACTGGCTGATCTCCCCAAACCACGTTCAACCGAAGCGGTCGAGTCCGTTGCGCTTCAAAGTGGTCTTATGTTGCGGCCATAAGATCGTTCGATCATTCAATATTTGTTTCTTTCTACCCCTTCTCTGTATTTATACCCCCGTCACGATGGCCTCCCGGTGGCAGGCGCGGAAGCTGTTCACCCAGCTATCCGCCCAGTCGAGGATTGCCACCAAGCAACAGCAGCAGCACCTGAACCGACTTCCATCGCGATTTGGAGCCCGGTTCAGCTCTTCCGAGCCTCAATTGACACCTCAAAAGTCATCTTACACCCCCAACTACTTGCTCATTTCCGCTGTCGGCCTCTCCCTTGCCGGAACCCTTGGTTACAAGATGGTACATGCCGCCGATCCCATCCCGCGATCCTCCCCAGAGCCAGGCGCTGACCTAGCTCTCCCCCAGGCTGTCCAGGAACCCGACCAACTCGACGGCCCTACCCTTGCCGAACGCGATGCCCTGACGAAGAAGGAGTCTGGCGTGACCGGCGACGCCCCGATGCGCCTGCGCATGGAGAAGTTCATCAAGGAGCAGCAGGACGAGATTGTGTGGGAGCTGCAGAAGCTCGACGGCGCCAAGTTCCGGAGGGACGAGTGGAAGCGCGCCGAGGGCGGCGGGGGCATCACCTGCGTCCTGCAAGACGGAAACGTCTTCGAGAAGGGCGGCGTCGGTGTCAGCGTCGTCTACGGCACCCTCCCCAAGGCCGCCGTCGCCAAGATGCGCGCCAACCACAAGAACATGCACCTCGACGAGAACATCGACGCCCTTCCCTTCTTCGCCACAGGCCTGAGCATGGTGCTGCATCCCAAGAACCCCATGGCCCCGACCGTGCACCTCAACTACCGCTACTTCGAGACGTCGCATCCCGACGGCTCGTCTAGCGCCTGGTGGTTCGGCGGCGGCAGCGACCTGACGCCGTCCTACCTGTTTGACGAGGACGCCGTGCACTTTCACAAGACGCTCAAGGAGGCGTGCGACAACCACGACAAGGACTACTACCCGCGGTTCAAGAAGTGGTGCGACGAGTACTTCTACAACAAGCACAGGGGCGAGTGCCGCGGCGTCGGCGGTATCTTCTTCGACGATCTTGACGAGAAGGACAAGGAGAACACGTTCGCCTTTGCCCAGGACTGCCTCAAGTCTTTCCTCCCCGCATACATGCCCATCATTGAGAAGAGGAAGGACATGCCGTTCACCGAGCAGGAGAAGGAGTGGCAGCAGATCCGCAGGGGCAAGTACGTCGAGTTCAACCTGGTCCACGACCGCGGCACGGCGTTCGGCCTCAACACGCCGGGATCCAGGGTGGAGAGTATCCTGATGAGCCTGCCGCTCACGGCGTCGTGGCACTACATGCACGAGCCTGAGCCCAAGAGTCGGGAGCAGAGGCTGGTGGATGTGTTGAGGAGCCCCAAGGAGTGGGTGTGAGGGCGCGAGGCCCAGGGGTCGCCCGCAATTGTAATATCAAAAAAGTCCTTTGAGGCTGTGTAATGACATGTAGACGATGTAGACTTGGGTAAAATCATTTCATCTGTTCACTTGACGAGGCTGCTTGGGTTGCGATATGCCCGATCGACTGATGACGTACAGTCTGCTCACGGTTTGCACTGTCTTGATGATTGATCCGCTGTGATTTTGAACCTCGCCTTTACTACCTACCTACATCCCATCGCTGCCCCGATATTCAGTTGTGGAACTGCGCAAAGTTCAACGCACACAGACACTAAAGAGAACAGTAAGATATCTTGAGACCGAAATGAATTTCGTTGCTGACTTTGAAGATCAGATCGGGATTATCTCACGCCGCCAGGGAGCAATCTGGAGCCAGAGGCGAACATCATTATCATCAACCTCAACCATCTCATATCAGTAGAGCAGAGGATTCCCCAAACTTGACAATGCACCCTTCACAATGACCCTCCCGACACCAAGAGCAGTCCTAACCTCTCTTCTCAACACCATAACCTCCACGCCCCCGACCGTCGACGACCTCGACGGTGCCCCCTCAAATCCCCTATCCCACCTGCCCCCCTCCATCCGCCCGCTTCTCACAACTCTCCACGTCCTCTACCCCACCCTCCTCCTCCCGGCCCTCGACCTCCTCGACCGCTCCCTCGTCACCCGTGTCATACTGGAACACCCCCCTTCAGCCGAAGATGTTGCGAAGGAGTCAGCACCGTTCTACCTCGTCCGCTCGGCAGCCGCGACCACGAAACGGAACGCCTACGCCGCGACGTTGACGGCACCGTACATTGTCCACCTCGACGCATGGAACTGCTCATGCGCCAATTTCGCGTACGAGGCATTCCCGACCGCCGCCGGTCGGGACGAGGATATCCTTGAGCCGGGGGTGAAGTTGGACGACCCAGCAGCACAGCAGGAGGAGTGGCAGTTCGGAGGTATGAGTCTCGATGGACGGGAGGGCGGCGGGGCGGTGCCGTGCTGCAAGCACCTGCTGGCCAGCCTGCTCGGCGAACGGTGGGAGATCCTAGGGAGGCACATCGTGGAGAGACGAGCGTCACGAGAGGAGATAGCGGGCATGGTGCTCGACCTATAAGCTTGGCATGCACCCGGGAGTTCACGGCGTTCAGTCGCACAGTAGTCGGATGCCGGGGATGCAGGGCGTCGTCACAGGTCTGTTCAAATCAATGCTTTCAATTGTACAATGCGAGGCGCGCAGCCCCCAATGCCGACGGCCGTACCCGCCGTTGATGATGGTTGATCCCGGCCAACCTCTTCCTCCGGACGCCAAAGTGTATCGTGACAAGCCCGCACCGCCCGCCGCCCGTCCCGCCAGTCTATTTTGGCGCGGCGCGCCGCCGTTCTCGCGCTCCTTCGCTCGCCGACTCTGCACCAGGGTCGAGCGCTCTATTTCTTCTTCTCCTTGGCCTCCTTGTCCTTGTCGGAGCCCTCCTTGCTGTCGCCGTTGACGCCGTTGGCGGCGCCCTCCTTTTTCTCGTCCTTGTCGCCGCCGCCGGCCTCGTCCTTCTTCGCCTCCTTGTCCTCCTGCTGCTGGCGGTTCTGGATCTTGTTCTCGATGAGATCGTGGAAGGCCGTGATGGCGCGGATGAGACTGCTGAGGTAGATGGCCATGAGCTGGTCGTTGGTCTTGACACCCATGGCGTACGAGAGTTCGCTGCCTGCCGGCTTGGTGCTGCCGTCGGCGCTGGCCTTGGGCGTGGAGAGGTTGGGGAGGAGGTTGAAGACGTCCTGCAGGTTGCCGAGGATGGCGTGGTTGACCGGCAGCTGGCCGTCGAGGACCTTCTGGAGGTAGGCGCCGATGTCGCGGAGGCGCAGGTGCAGTCCTTGCAGGGACTGGAGCTGATTCGTTATCCGGGTGGAGAGGGTGCCGACGGCCACATCGCGAATGTCGCGGAGGAGGTGCTCGACGCCGATCTCTTCGGCCTCCTCGGCCTCGATGATGGAGGGGGTGTGTACAAAGGTCCTGGAGGTTGTGGTGCCGTCCTATGCCGTCAGTAATGATCCTCCCAAGCACGTTCATGCCAACTCACATCCTTGATCTCCTCTACCGCGAAGTATGCATCTGTCGGCACGCCCGACTCCTTCGGCTGGACGTCAATGATGACGAGGAGGGGGTTTGGTGTGTATCGCTTGAAGAGCTCGTTGATCTCGAGATCTGACGCGCGCAGCTTGGGCCCGGAGTGGTACCATCCGATCAGCTTTTCCTTCGCATTGACCTTCTTGAACATGTCGTTCATTCCCTCAACATAGTTGTGGTCCAAGAACCACACGGACGGGTCCTTCTCATCCTCCTCGAAGGGCACTGTGGAAGCGTTTGTCAGCCTTGCGACCATGACTACCCCCAGGATCAGGTGCCAGATCTCGACTCACCCGCAAAGCTGTTAGACACCCTCACATTCTTTCCATCGTTCTGGCCCAGAAGCACACCAACGACTCTACGCTTCGAACCCTTGAAGACGGCACGGTTGTAGTGATCGACGGCGGAGAGGAGGACGAGGGGGGCGACGGAGACGTTTCGGGTGACGAGGGAGAGCGTGTCTGCTGTGGTGGCAGGCATGATGGGTGGTGTTTCGTTCCGTGCAGCAGTAAGAGGTGGGTTGGCAGTTGACGGGAGGGAGGGATGGTGGTGATGGTGGTGCGGCGGCGGTTTTGGATTTCGTTGGTGTTGTCGTAACTTGATGCTGCCTTCCGCCTTGCGCCCAGCCAGCTCAGAGCTCTCAGAGCAGCTTAGCGCGGAAACGGAGCTCAAGCCGCGAGGTCACGTGGGTATGGCGTTCATGATAAGATAAGGTACGAGACGATTAGATAAGGTGCACATACACGACCCCCGAAACCGACACCCATTCAATCTCTGGAACTGAGCATTTGCTGCTTTAGACCGACCTAGCCTGAGCTGAGGCTGAACCATCCTGAGCCGAGGGAGATCCCTTTGTTGATAGGCAGCGCTTCGTACTGTGAGGCGCGGACCAGAATTGGGAACCATTTTTAGCGACCCTCCCTCAAGTTTGAGGACCCGGCCCCAAACAGCTAGGCACACCAACATTGTGGCATTCTTGATTCTTCAGTTGCTGCCCTCGTTAGATTCTTCAAGTCATCCCTGAAATATACTTCCACTCTGTATGGCGTTAATAGTTCGAGCTTAGTGTCACTAGACACTAGGCATTGAAAGCATTCGATGCATGCACGCATACTCGTGTAACCTCTGTTAATACGGGACATAAGATCTCACTGCTGTAAAAAGTCTATAGGTAACCCAGGTGACCTAAAATGATTGTGGCTAAATCCTTCCCCGAAGATTCAGAGCCGAGGCATGCAAGGACATGTTGGTCTGGCCGCACAAGCATTGCACCTCCCTCTGAGAAGCACGCACCATCTTCAAAGAGCTTACGATGCTCGGTGTTAGCAAATTCGAAATCAAGACCCACGACCCGTAGTTGAAGACGAGGCCCGAGCCACCCGAGTACGCTCTTGCAGTCCTGAAAACGTTGGGCCCACCATGGATAGGAGGATGCAATGAGGGTATAGGATGACGGGTTTACGAGATCGAGGGTTGAGTACTGGCGAGCGGCAACTTCTTGTGCTGAAAATTCCGGGACGTAGGACGTATCGAGAGGAGGGCTTTTTAGGACTAGGCCTGTCACTGGCTTTACCCATGCATGAGGCAATCTCGCCCCTGTCTGGAACTTGGGTGTGTAGCGAGAGGCGTGAGCGGGAGGGAGTTTGTCGCCATACACGTAGCCAATATGGATCTCGAGCTGTTACCTCTCAGCGACACGTACGCAAACCTAAAAGAAAGATTCTCAAACGTAAAAAAACATGGAAGGGGTTGGGAAGCTCACATTGTCGAAATGTTCCCGCTGTGCCTCGACGTTCCTGTCGATAAGTTCCTTCTTCAATGGGTCGCGTATGGACTTGAACATGTTTGCGCGGGCTTCATTCAAATCTTCGATGCCGGCTGTGCCGAGGGCCTTTAGGAAAGAGAAAATCTTCTTGCCGTTCTTGACACTCTGCGCTGAGTTGACCAGAGCGATCTGGCGGCGTTCAAGCTCGTAAGTGTCGAGGATGAGCGGGGTAGCCCATCCCTGATGGACGGCTGCAATCTTCCAAGCAAGGTTATGTGCGTCTGCCAGCCCAGAATTAAGGCCGAGGCCGCCGGTGGGTGGGAACGAGTGGGCAGCGTCGCCGACCCTGCGGCTCGTCAGTGGGGGGCTCTGGACGGAACGGACGCGATAACGACTCACAGGAATACATTTCCTCGCCTGTAGTCTTTAGCGACTTTGCGGCTTAAGACCCACGGCCTATAGCTGAGTATTTCAAGGGGGATGTCTTTCCCGATGGCGGCGGTCACAGTAGCGCGCGCGAGCTTGTCAGTCCAGGACTTGGCAGGGTTTTTCTCCGACTACATATGGTATCTCAGCACGGGGCATCTTTGCCCGGTTTGATTTACTTACATCAAAGTTGCTGATCAGAACCTGGTTCCCTCCAAGGTCGTAGGCGATGATGAACCCGGAACAGGCAGGGTCGAGAATCCAGTGGAGCATGCCTACTTGTTCTTTGACGACCGGGCGCAGGTCTGCTTTGAAGTGAATCGTCATCATTGTCTCGTCTAGAGGTAGTTAGTAAACTGTCCGCGTCACGGGTTGGCGGCGGCGAGACTGACATCCGTCCTCGCCTTCTGACTCGATGCCGAGAAATTCACGGACTTGGCTCCTGGCTCCGTCGCAGGCCACGACGTGCCTGGACTTCACGTGCCACAGGGCCCTGCTTCCGCGATCCTCGACAGTTGTGACAACCTCGTCATGCTGCTTCAGTTTCGGTAGAGATGAGCCCAGGTACGTGTGCTGGGGTGGGACAACGTGCTGTACCTGTTGGCAGGAGACGAAAGAGACTCCCTTGAGAATCTGAACATAGGGGTCATCCGCAAGCTTCTCCGCCACGAGTCTTTCGAATTCTGGCTGCGGGATGTTGTGGATCATCTGCGAATTACTTAGCGATCTGTTCCATGACCTCAGACCTGCGTGCAACTCGCCTCTGGGGTGCTCTCCAGTACCTGTGGATCCATCCGCTCGTAAGGGAGAGAACCGATTTTTTGGCCAGCCAAGCTCGTCATGAAGTTGACCCAGTAGGCATCGGCTCGCGCCGTGCCTTGCGAGCGGATGGAATTGGTGTCCAAGCCGTACTGCCTGCATATTTCGAGGCTTCTCGGGCTGAGGGCGTGCGCTTTGGGCGCTGCTAGTCGAACCGGATATTTTTCAATCACTAGACTTTTCACTGTTGAATGTTAGACTTATGGTGTTCTTTTATTTTAAATTCAAAATGAATCAAAGCCAGCGGCATATACCTCCGTGGACCGACAGGAGCAGGGCCATCAGCAGGCCAGTAGGGCCGCCTCCGACGATGAGGACAGGAACATCCACTGATGGGGCAAATCCTTCAGCCATGGTGGTCTTGATGCAAATTTCTCGAATTCTGATGGTAAAAAGGCCTGACCGAGATGCCTCTGCATCACTTTCTTATGTGGGCATCAAGGCAGTGCCGCATTGGTGGTACTTTGGAGGGAAGTTAGGAGATCGTGCTCATCCGAAGACTCGCACCCGATTGGCCACACCGGGGTCCGGCACCTCCGGGGCTTCGGCCTGCCACCCGATAAACACGCAGCTGCCCCGCCAATGTATCCAACTGCATGTCAATCTTCCTCAACTCCACCCAGCTTCTATGAACAACATCAGCTCACAGCCAAGCTTCTCGAGACAGCCGGGCTCCGGCACCAAGCGGAAGCGGCGTCCTCGCGCCCCTGTCGCATGTGACACTTGCCGGTCCCGGAAGGTCAAGGTTTGTGACCTCACTCCCTACCCTCGGGATGGCAAGACTGACGCGCCATGACAGTGCGACGGTGCTCTACCGTGCTCGAATTGCGTCCGTTAGTAGCTCTCCCTCTGTCTTGCGGCAGTGGTGTTCGTCCTCCGCGTGCTGATGCCCGCGCCTAGACCATGCGTTCTCCTGCTCATTCAAGAACCACCAGCCCATGGGCACCTTAGGGTGGGTTCTTTTGGTCACTCCATTTTCCAAAACCGGCAGATGTTAGTGCTCACAGCTCATCGTGCTGAAGTCCCAGAATCGCCAGCGTCGCCGCCCCCACCGCAAGTGTGCCAGAGTCGCAGCCACCACCCTCCCTGACACCTCCATCTTCGACGAGCATTAATGCATGTGATGGAGAGGATTGCCCGCGGCCGTCGAGCCGCCCACGGCTCCCAGATGACAATGACACCGGCCCTTTCCAGCGAGTCTCAGATGGCCTAGGCCAAATCAATGACTACACAGAAGGTGATGAGTTCTATGGGTCGACCGGGACCTTCTACTTCCTCGCACGTCTACGCTCGGAGGCCAAGGGTCGCAAGCAGCCTTCTGCCTACTTGAATGACAAGCAGAGACCGCTCGATCGCAACGTTGATGACACCTCGGTCGTAAACCTGCTCCACAGCTCCGACTACACCCTGCCGGCAGCCGCTGAGGATCGAATTCGGCAAGAAACCAGCCCTTTGCCGCGTAGTCTACCGGCACCCGATCCTTCTCGACACGGAGACGAAGGGGAAGGCGCCGATTCACATCTGGACACCTCTTACGGAATCGAGATGGAGCGCGAATGCATACGTCTTTATTTCCAAAATTTACACTATATCCATCCCATCCTCGACCCTTCCGCATTTACGATGCGGTGCGAGAGAGAGATCTGGCCGACCGCTTCGCTGCCGGAAAATGCCACATCGCCATGGATCCGTCGCCAAACCAGGCTTCTCGCCCTTTTCAACATAGTCCTGGCGATCGGAGCTGTGACGGCCGGCGAAACCTCGATGCTCATGTCAGAGCGTACGACCCAATACCTGGCTCGCCTTGGGCAGTCTTGCGGGAGCGAGGTAATACACCCTCCCGTCCGAATCGCCCGACGGTTTTTTGAAAAGTCCAAGGACTATCTTGAGGACATTTGTGAATCGAGCTCTTTAGAAACAGTGCAGACGTTGCTGCTTCTGGTGCGCATACCCCGCCAACCTCAGTTTCCCCACCTCATGCTCACCACCATAGAAGTCGGTGTTCTGCCAAAACGCCCTCAAACCACATAGTTGCTACATGTACAACGGCATGGCCGTTCGAGCCGCCTTGGCTATGGGGATTCCCAGCTCGATCCGGTCCGGCACAAGCCCAGAGGGTTTATTGTGGTGGCAAGTTGACGGCTCCAAATACGGGTTCCTGCTGCTAATATATCCCAGGTCTCTTTACTCTCATGAGATGTGTGTATCCTTTGACGCTATGTGGAGCGCCAGCTAACGTCGCAGTGAAATGTGCTGCTCCGCCGGCCGCCCCTCCGCCCTCCAAGCAGCAGGCTCATTCTTGAAGCCGTTGCCCAAAATATCTGTACGAGCCCTGAGGAAGTCCCGCGTCAGTGAATACTTTTCTGACTTCACAAGTCCGCAATCTCGCCTAGCGACCTCATCAACTGCATGGTTGATCTGTCGAGAATCATGATGCGGATTTCAGCGATTTCAAGTGGTCTCAGCACCCTTCAGCTCAGGCAACATGTGTCTCAAGCTACTTTTGACATGGAAAAGGAGCTATGCAGCTGGAAAGCTGATCTGCCTCCTCACTTGAGCTTTGAGATACATTCGCTGGACGAGAGCGAGTGGTCGATGAAGCAAAAGACGGTGCTCAAGCTGCGTACGACTTCCCGTGTAACAATTTCCGGCTGGCTTTTGACTCTTGTTGTAGGCTTCCTCAACGCTAGGGTCCATCTACACCGACAGATACTCATCATGCAGTCACCGGCGATAAGCCAGCAACAGGTGTCGGCACACGTCGTCTCGTGCGTGACCGCCGCCCAGGAGACCATAGAGTTCATGTACGAGACGTACCTGCATCGCCCGTACTTTAGAACATGGTACGCAGTATTCCAGTTGGTAATAGACCTAGGCTGACACTCATATGCAAGGTGGTACAACTGCACGTACCTGCTGGACGCCTGCATGGTCTTGCTCCATGTACTCATCTCCAACACCTGTCCCTTTCCCATCGAAGAGGTTACAAAAAAGGTGGAGAAGAGCCTCGAGATCTTTAAAGCAATGAAAGCGCTAGCCGTCGCACGTAAGTGCGCCGAGGCTGTCCGAGAGCTGCTCATCACGGCATCCAGGCAGTGCACAGGGCGACGGCAGCCCCCGGTGGATACTGGCGCAACACAGGCTCAACCACCGCCTGCCGCGGACAATATTCCTCGCTTGGACCCTTTCCCGGGGCTTATGCTCGACGACGACGTCCATGGCCACGACGACGATGGCAACCTGGGGGTCCACTATATGCCGGAAAACGCGGATGCGGATCTTGTTGACCCCAATGTTGTTTGGGGCTTCTTTAACTTTGAGAACTGGAGTGCTTGGTCCGACGTCTCTTTTCCATAGTAATACGAAGCCTAGTGTGCTTTTGATATATTCGGGATCGCTGTTTCATCCAAGAGAGAGAGAGAAATTAGGTTTGATCCGAGTCTGGGGGCTACAGGGGAGCTCACATCCGCCCCCGGGAAGCCGATATGAGTTCCATCCTGATAAGGCTAATGACTCTTCTCCTGGCTGAGCCAACGGGAGTGCCGATTTCCGGCAGTCAATTGGCCAGCACTTTCGGGGACAGAACATCTTGGGGTTGCCGAATACCCCGTGGGGTATTAGGCTACCCCAGTCTTCCTCCGCCGAACTAAAGAGTATATATTGTCACCGATCGAGGGCGTGGCTTTCGTGAATTTACAGAATGACCACTTCATAATACTCCTAAATAACTAATAGCGAACCTCACTGTCTAACGATTCACCACATCATGGCCTCATCTCAGGGAGAGGAGATCACCCCCACAGCCCGACTCGCGGCGCCAGGAACTGAGGTTCTTTTCGTTGACGGCAAGCTCGACTCCGAGTCGTCGACGTTGCAGTGGGTCCGAGTCGGCGGATCACGTACGCTGTTGGTGCCGCAGCCGTCACTGACGGACCCAAATGATCCTTTGAGATGGAGTACGGCCAAGAAATGGGGCGTCTTTCTCAACGGCCTGGGGTACGCCTTCATGGGCAGCGTGACTGGCCCGATCATGGCAGCTGGCATGCTTCCCCTTGCGGTAACTTTCAACGAGTCGCTCCAGAGGCTCACTTATGCCAATGGGGCAACGCTGATTTGTCAGGGCGTTGGAAACATCTTCTGGATGTATGTATAAGCTGTATCCCCCCGCGCGATTTGAACCTACTAACCTATCTACCAAGGCCACTTGCCATTAAACTTGGGAGGCGTCCTGTCTACATGTTCTCCAACATTCTCATGGGGATTGCCTGTGTCTGGCTTGGCTTGGCATCAAATGCGTCCTACATCCCGTTCATCATCGGCAGAGCATTCCTTGGGCTTTTCGAAGCGCCCATCGAGTCCATAGTCCCCACCACCATCACCGACATGTTCTTTCTGCACGACCGAGGCGAAAAGGTTTCTATCTACGGGCTTGCCATTCTTGGAGGAAATGAGCTTGGACCACTGGTAAGATCTTATACGAATGGTTGTGCCCACCTGCTGACCATTGAATTTTAGTTCTCTGCACTTATCATCCAGCAGCTGGGGATGGCCTGGGCGTTTTATATTGTTGCGTGCTTCATCGGACTAAACGCTGTTACCATGTTCTTCTTCATGCCCGAAACCAAGTACACCGAGAGGCGGCCGGATGTTCGCTTCCCTGTTGCTGCCGACGACGAGCAGTCCAAACAAGACATTGCACGAGTCGAGTTTGTGGATGCGGAGGTAACAGCGCCCGTGTCAAAGCCGCAAAAGTCCTTCATCCAAGGCCTTTCGCTGTGGCCAACTCCAGACCCGAACGTGCACTTGTGGAAGACGTTCTTGCGACCTTTTGTCCTTGTGACGTATCCGACTGTTCTCTGGGCGTGCCTGGTCTATGGTCTGTCTCTTGGCTGGAATGTCATCCTCGGCGCCACTGTCGCCCAGCTCTACGCGGTACCTTATGGTTTCAACTCGCAAGCCCAAGGACTCGTCTTTTTGTCTCCTCTGGTCGGCTCACTGGTCGGCACGTGGCTGTGCGGCTCGCTCTCTGATGCCATTGCCAACTACTTTACGCGGAAAAATGGTGGCATCAGAGAGCCAGAGATGCGACTCCCGACGTGCATTCTCGGGTGTCTGCTCATCTTCTTCGGAGCCCTCATCGTTGGACTCACGTACCACTACCACACCCACTGGGCTGGATCCGTGATAGGATTCGGTGTCCTGAGCGCTGGTGCGCAGATGGGCGTCTCGCTGTCCATGACTTATGTCCTTGACTGCCATAAAGAGGCAAGTTACTCCTTTTTGTTCTTCCGACAGCGTATGTGCTCACGAATCTACCAGCTTTCGGTCGAGGTCATGGTCGTGGTCGCCAGTCTCAAGTCCGTTCTGGCATGGATTTGGACCTGGGTCATCAACGACTGGATCGATCTTGACGGAGTCCTTACCGTCGTCATGGTGATTGCGAGCATTAACGTAGTGATTTTCATGACGACAATCCCCATGTACTTTTGGGGCAAGTCTGCCCGAATTTGGATTGCCGAGAGGGATATGTTGGGCAGATGTGGTCTAAATTGAGAAGGGTCCACAACCACACCTCTAGTCTTTCTGGGCAGCTGCAAGGAGATTAGCCTGTTGGCTGCTTGTTCTCTTACTTCTAAGAAGGGTTAGGAGACGCTCAGAGGGTCTCGGAGATATTCTTGTTTGTGCTGCTAGAGGCGAGCTCTGTTTGGTGCATGGCACGGCAGGGTTACCCACAGCTCAGCCAGCTCGGAATTCCCGAGAAGCTCTCCGGATGGTGCCCGACTGGGTTGATGATATTGCATATATAAGACGGACCGAAACCTTAGCAATGTCTTCCACGCAAACTATCTTGAAAATCAAGTCATCATGTCCGGTCCAACAACCTCCTACAAGTTGCTCACCGTCAACACGGCTCCTGAGCGTGCCAAGAAGCTCGTTGGCCGCGTCATTGAGATCCTAAAGGGAAAGTACGACATAATCCATGTCGATAATTGCGACAGTGAGTGGTCGTCTTGTTTCATCCGTCCTGCCCTGGTTACTAAGGTGTCCTAGACATGGATCAGGTATTGCCAAAGGCTACCAGACACCAGCCGGACCTTCTGGTTAGTAGCCCGTACCACCCTCGACCGAAGAACTCTCTAATGAAACAATAGATCTCGGCATCCATGTGGACTGCTGCCGAAGCTTTGGTTATTCACGAACGTGCCCAGTCTGTTGTTGCTGGTTTGCGGACCCATGCGATCCCGACGGGGCTGCAGGTGGAGAAAGGTCCGGACGCCATCGTCGAATATCTTGTTGAGAAAATTACATTTATCCTGGGCTAGCAAAGATCACGGGGAAAACTGTCCGAATCATCACAGAAGGCAAATTGATCACCTACAAACTCACTTCATAGTACCGCAGACCCAACTACAATTCAGAATCTTTCGTGCGATCTTATCCCAAAGAATGCCCAGCGGTAAAAGATCATCTTCGCCCAGTCCCTCAGGCTTCATTTTCGAAGGTATTTACAAGTGTCCCGATGAGAGGATGAATTTCCACGGAAAATTCATCTCCGTGTTTCAAGGTCTCTCTGGGAGTTCTGCCCAGACCAACACCAGCAGGTGTCCCGGTGATTATGACTGTTCCCGGCAGCAGCGTGGTCCCTTGGGACAGAAAACTCACCAGGGCCGGAATACCAAAGATGAGGTCGCTACTCACTGTGTCAGCATCTAAACGGAATTCGGGACTAGTAGATGGTCCATACTCTACCCCACAATCCTGTAGTAAACGCCCGTTCTTGAAGCCTCGGATGCGAAAGTCTGACGGATTTGTGATAGTTGATGCCGACACGAAAGTAGGTCCTGTTCTCACTCAGCCAACATTTTCCAGTGCAATGTCAGTGTCAGCTCACCAATGGGACACGACCCGTCGAAACCTTTTGAATAACACCATTGGGACTGTGCCAGCTGTGAAGTTCGGCTAGACACGTCGTTTGCGGCTGTGTAACCCGCGACATAACCCATGGCCGCCGCCTCAGTGACATTCTTCGCAGATTTTCCAATGATGACGGCAAGCTCTGCCTCGTAGTCTCCGCAGTCGTCTAGTTGAGTGATTCTAGGGAGGACAGTAGTGGCGGGCCATGGGTTTCCAAGAGCTGCTGATGGCTTGCTTCAGAACCAGTCAGCATCCTTGAACAGCCATTTGTCCGATCATCTCCTGACGCACAGGAAAACAGTAGGAATATCAGGTAGATCCATCTTAACTTCGGCTGCATGTTGTTTGTACTGCATTGGTTGCCCATTAGCTTATTGCCACAAACTCTTGAGGGCCACACACGTTTAACCCGATACACCTGATGGTTCCAACTTCATTCTGGGCTAGTGGTGAAAGGATGCGTTCAACAACCTCCACAACCCCGGTCTCACGACCCGGTGCCAGAACTGAAGAGCCAGAGAAGACTTGGACCACAACTTCATGGCCTCTGCGGACAGCAATTCCGACGTCAATGTCACCTGAGACGGGCTGTCCTATAAGGATTCGGTCCAGGTTTGATCGTGGAACGAATCTAACGAGGCCTGGTTTGTCAGTCTCATCCTGGACGAGGTGGGAAAGTTATGCCTACGGGTGAACATGCTGTTTTCGGGACGCATCGCAGCCTGTGAGAAATATGTGAGTGTAATGAATTCTGAGTAGAGGCAGGCGGGAGATTCAAGGCTCTAGAATTATGGCATCTACAAGCCGATACTCTCATGTAGTAGTAGTAGTACCTGTGTTATGGACAAGATGTGCCGACTGGCCAATCGGAAAGACCTGTTCGGGGATTACCCTTCCCCGAAACCATGACGGCACTCCGAAGCCGACTCGTGCCGACACGGTATCGCACACTTGAAATAGAAGCACAAGTTTGTATTTGGCATTTTGGCCCAGATGTTGCTGAATTAGCTTCTGGATCTCCCTTTTCACCTCTTCCGGAGTTCCTCCATACGAATTATGACCTGCAACGACACGACCATGGAGGCCGACGGCCCATCTTCGCAAGGCACAGCCAGCTTCAGAAAGTATCTACCAGAGCTGGATAGTCACCGCTTCTTGAACATGCAAAAACAGAATGCCCACGAGTACGCTGCTACGTTTAAGACTTCTCAGCAGCCACCATGGCTTCATGCGCTTTTCGTCCATTGGCGCGAGCTGTTTAGCGAGCCGTACCGAGGAATCACATCTGATGGTACGTTGGAAACAGTCCTGGGTCCGCAGCCAACTACTCACTCTTGTTCAGGTCATATTCTGGATGACCTCTACGAAGTGAAGGATGAGGAGATCTCCATTGAGCCTATTGTCGACGCCACCAGGGCGCTCCTGTCTGAAATGACGCCGGAACAGGCCGCGAAAACGACCTACCATGTCGATTCCCCAGAGTGGCGGAGCTGGTCCAACCCAGAATTCCTCCTCTCAGATAAGGGAGTCAGATTGGATGAGGTATCGGCCGAGCTACGGCGGCTCGTCCTGCGTGTCCTTGAAACTACAGTCTCTCCCGAGGGCTACCAGAAGGCTCTCGACGCAATGCGTATCAACCACTTTCTTGGACAGCTCGTCAATGCACCAGCTATTATGAATGAGTTCTCATACAATTTTGTTCTATTCGGAGAACCCTCCACGACGCATCTCTGGGGCTTCTCATTTTATGGACATCATCTCTGCCTCAACATCGCCCTTTATAGAACACAGATCATCATCGCACCATGGTTCACCGGGGCTGAGCCGAACGTCATCGACGAAGGCCCAAACCAAGGAACGAGAATCCTCCAGAACGAAGAGATTCTAGGGCTTAGGCTGATGCAAAGTCTTCCCGCGAAAGCTCAGATCGAGGCGCAGATCTACAAGCTCATGAAAGACCCAGAAATGCCCTGGGGCCGTTGGAATCACGACGATCAGCGGCACCTCTGCGGCGCGTACCGTGACAACCGGATCGTACCGTATGAGGGAATCCTCGTTTCGAGCATGGGCCCGGACCAGCAGAAACTCATTATCAACATTCTGAACGAGTTTCTTTTATATCTACCGCTGAGGTCGCGCCAACTTCGCCTTGCACAGATTGAAAGCTGGTTCCACCAGACATACTGGAGTTGGATTGGGGGCTTTGCCGATGAAGATCCGTTTTACTATCGGATTCAGAGTCCGGTCATCCTTGTCGAATTTGATCACCACTCGGGGGTTTTCCTAAACAACGAAGAGCCGGCCAAGTTCCACATCCACACCTTGTTGAGAATGCCAAATCGAGGCGATTATGGCATGGCCTTGAAGTCCCAGATCGAACGCCGAAAACAAGCGTTCACGTGGTGCGGTTCATAGGCTCCGGGAGCCGTGGACATGGCTTCCAATACATGAATAGCGCAAAAGGGGGACGTTCAGATTCAAGACCGGAGGCGAGAAATGCTTATGATACGTTGTGGCTTTCGAATTTCACATGACATCAATCAATAACTGCTTAATTCCGTACCTGTTTGAGGTTCCCAGTTGATTATTTCCTCTACGATTCGGACATGTTTCTGTTGCTTGCCATGCCTCTTTGATTGATGTATTTCCGTCGTTCCAGCCATGGAGGTGTACTCTTGGAAATCATCCCGTGGATTGCCCCGTAGAACTATGACGACAGGCGAGATGAGTTCGGTCGGGTTTTCAGGTTTGATACTCAGGGATCACGATTCCTCGGCATCCATCCGATGCGGAGGTTATGATTGGTTAGCTCTTTGATCATTCATTCGCTCATCCGATAAGGACGTTATAATTGGTTAGGCTCTGAGTCCATCGCCGTCTACCCAACCAATGATAGAACACCCTTCGGCGTCCAGAACACCCAACCCCACAGGGCAATATCGACGGCCGACAAAAACACTAATGAAGACCTCCTCACCTGGCACTTCTTTGACCAGGAATTGTCTTGACAACGCGGAAGACGGACTTTCGAGAATCCCGTGGGCACAGCCCCGTGACTGAGCTGTCATGCCAGGGATAGTTTCCCCATGTCTGTGGTCTTGGTCATCAGACTTCCTTAATCAGAAATTGCCTCCACAACACGAACGCGGCAGACGGACTTGCAAGAATCCCGAAGGCATAGACCTGTGATTGACCCATCATGCCACGGAAAGATCCCCTTGTCTATGCTCTTCGCCATAATGACTCGGCCAGACACTATAAGAGGCTGCTTCTTCTGTCGTCGGAACATGGCTGTTTGGTAAGTCGCTCATCCAACTACTTCATCATGTTCACTCTAAAGCAACTTTCTTTGCTCATTCCCACCTTCACCAGCGTCGCTAGCTCACTTTGTGTCGGCTCCACCAAGGCCTGTTCCCTCATGGACAAGACTGAAGCCGAAGTCGTGGAGGGGACCATCAAAATTTGGGGCGACGACAACTACCCCGTCTACCTTCGTCGACTACTCCCCATTTGCGCCCCGCGGGCCCGGTACCCGGGATTCAACCCTTCGGTAACAATACTGAAGAAGGGCACTATCCGGAGGGAAGGCGCCTTGGCCCTCGAGTCGGACATTGTCTACGAACGCGATGTCAAAGTCAAACTGCGTGACGGGATCACCATCTACACCGACATCTTCCGACCCGTCGGCAACGAGTCGGTCCCCGCCATTGTAGCATGGAGCCCTTACGGTAAGGAAATCGGAGGCCAATGGCTGGACGACCTTGAGGGACGGGCAGGGGTCCCCATCGCCAATGTGTCTGAGCTGCAAAAGTGGGAGGCTCCTGATCCCGCATACTGGGTTGCTAAAGGTTACGCCGTTCTCAACCCTGACTCCCGTGGTTCCTACAACTCGGAGGGCAACATCTCGTACTGGGGCCGCCAGGTTGCAGAGGACGGCTACGACTTCATCGAGTGGGCGGCTGAACAGCCTTGGAGCTCTGGCAAGATCGGGATGGCCGGAAACTCATGGCTTGCCGTGTCTCAGTGGCACATTGCTGCCCTTCAGCCGCCCCATCTTGCCGCCATCGCTCCATGGGAGGGCGCGACGGACCTTCTGCGCGATGGGGCTGTTTCGCTAGGCCTGGGAAACCTGGGCTTCGAGGAAGCCATCATCACTACGTTTGCGGGCCATAACTTTGTGGAGGACTCTCCAAGAATGTCTCTCAAGGACAGCCTGGACGGCCCGTACTGGAGGAACCGCAGCCCTGTTTTATCCAACATTACCGCGCCCGCCTACGTGGTAGGCAGCTACACCAACTTGGTTCACACGCACGGTGCGTTCGACGGTTACCGACACATGAGCTCAGAGTTAAAGTGGCTGCGTGTGCACAACACCCACGAGTGGCCCGATCTATACGAGCACACTGAGGAGCTCCGCCAGTTTTTCGACCATTTCCTCAAGAACGAGAACAACGGCTGGGAAGAGACCCCGCGCGTTCGGATCGCGGTCCTTGACCCCGGAGGCGAAGACAGCCTGAACCGGGTTGTGGAGGAATGGCCGCTTCCCAACATCGAAGCGTCCAAACTCTACCTTGGCGCAGACAAGGCTTTGACTGAGGAAGCAAGTTCTGGGGCGGAGTCGGTCAGTTATGACTCTGAGGCGGCGGCGGGCAATGTCACTTTCCAGTGGACATTTCCGGAGACGACTGAGATCATTGGCTACATCAAGCTTCGCGTGTGGGTGGAGGCAGAGGGTTCTGACGATATGGAGCTCGCTGTCAGGCTGGAGAAGCGATCCGCCAACGGCACTGCCTACCCCAAGACGGGGCCTCCCGAGAGCACAGATCCCGTGGCTCGCGGCAACTTCAGGGTGTCCCGTCGGGCGCTAGATCCAGCAAAGTCGAACAATTTTGAGCCGTACCAGCTCCACACGCGGGAGGACCTGCTCAGTCCGGGAGAGATTGTTCCCGTCGACATTGGGCTGTGGCCCACCGCCCTCCGCTTCCACCCCGGCGAGATCTTGTACATTACTATCTCTCCTACCACCCTGACCCCTTCCACCCTGGACATGGGTTTCGGCGTGGCTGAGATTCCTGTCCCTGTCGCGGGTGGCACTTTCGCCCCCGGCTCCAGCCCCCAACTGCTCACTCTCGGTGGCGCCAGAGACTCAAACCCAGAGTTTGTCAACGCCCAGAGGACCGAGACGCAGGCGACACGCAACAAGGGACGGCACATCATTCATTTTGGAGGCAAGTTCGACAGCCATGTTCTCCTCCCGGTGAACAAATCCTAGCCAGCTCTGCGATGTGGATCGTTGATTGGAGCATGAAGTTTGGCATGGATGCATAGTGCATTCGAGCATCAGTTGCTAGTTCAATGAGTGTTTTTGTTTCTCTTTCACTCTGCAGACACAACCAACTGTACTAGTCCCTCGTATAATAATTGGCTGTGCTCCTCCTTTTGCGAACAGGCAGTGGTAGGCAGTGAAGCAATGGACTACTCCATGTACATTAATTAGGCGGCCCCATATCGCCATTACCAAAAAATCGAACAAGCCAGTGGAGGGCCTTTGTGTGCACGATGTCAAACGCAGCTTCACGTAACGATCTGAAGTGACCTCCATATCAATTGAGATGTCCTGGTGACAACACCCCAATCTGGGCACCTGGGGAACCCCCTGCTTACCTAAGACCATGCAGCTTTTGCTCAGGGCTGCTCAGCATTGGCTCAGGTTCAGCTCACCTGCACTCACCGCTCGCAGCCCGTGCCCGCCTTCGCTCACCTTGCACTCACCTTACCCCCCTCGCTCACATGTGCTGGCGGTCACTGGCGCATTGTGCATGTGAAGCTCGCTCACTTCCCGTACCGATCGAATGTCACGGAGAGGATCCCCGCCATGAATGTGAGTCTATTTAGACTGTCATTATATCGATGAGCATGTCTGTAATGCCCATCCATTCGTGACGGCCGTTAAAATGTCGCACCCGACATCAATACGGTGACCTCATACCAAGGTTATCCGCGCTTCTCCCGACGAACCGAAGGGATTATCCGAGTGCCAGGCTACGTGCCCTGGCCGAACCTCGGCGCAGTGGAATGCATCGTGGGGGCCAGGGCCAATAGCGATGCCGCCGCTGTAACGGAACAGCTGGCAGGCGGAATTACGGAGGCTGTAGCGCGCAACAGCAGGGCGAAACAGCCGGACGACCGCTGTAAGCTCCACTGTCGTACGCCGCCCCACATGCTTTCTAACCCGTCCGTCACCTCACCTGGCGGGTGGATGGTGGAAAGGAAAGCCACCGTCGCAACAATGGGATCCCATCCCCCGGCGCGCTCCCCCCCCTGGTCCCTGCTCGGGTGCACAGGTGCGCGAGAAGACAGCTCCCGGTCCGGCCTTAACCTTCGACCTTGGTTTCCCGTCTCGTCCTGTTCTCAACACCATCCAAACCTCTGCCAATTTATTTTTTTCCCACTCCCTCCCCCCACGACATCACGCCTCGGTCCTCCCACCTCCCCTCCCAGCCTTCAATCAGTCCCTCCTCCCCTTCGAGACGCACTTTCGCACTCTGCCTCGGTACGGCTTCGTTCGCTCGGAGCTTTGCAACAATGGGTATCATCGAGGATGAAGTCAAGCGGTTGACCGGCGTGGTCGAGGGCCTCGAGTCGCGGATCAAGTCTCTGGAGCAGAAGTCCTTCGGCACCACCACCAAGAGTGCCGAGGAGGTCCGCATGATCCTCATCGGTCCCCCTGGTGCCGGTACGGCCTCCCAATGGCGCTTTTTCCCGCCTCTCCTCTCGCCCTGCTGATTCTGACCCTCTCTGCAGGCAAGGGCACGCAAGCTCCCAAGATCAAGGAGAAGTTCTCCTGCTGCCACCTGGTATGTCAATTGAGTGCGCCGAGGGGCGCTTCGCCCGATTCCGGACCGCGTGCTGACGTTTCTCCCTCGCCCAGGCCACCGGTGACATGCTGCGGTCGCAAGTCGCGAAGAAGACTCCGCTGGGCCGAGAGGCCAAGAAGATCATGGACCAGGGCGGCCTCGTCAGCGACGAGATCGTCATCGGCATGATCAAGGAGGAGCTCGACAACAACAAGGAGTGCAAGGGAGGGTACGTCGTTCCCCGTTCTCATCTTGGCCGACAGCGTGCTTCGCGAACCATCATCATGCTGACCGTGCACCCACAGCTTTATCCTCGACGGCTTCCCCCGCACCGTCGTCCAGGCCCAGGGCCTCGACCAGATGCTCGCGGAGCGCAAGAAGACCCTCCAGCACGCCGTCGAGCTGCAGATCGACGACTCCCTCCTCGTCGCCCGCATCACCGGCCGCCTCGTCCACCCCGCCTCCGGACGCTCCTACCACAGCACCTTCAACCCCCCCAAGGAGACCATGAAGGACGACATCACCGGCGAGCCCCTCATCCAGCGCAGCGACGACAACGCCGAGGCCCTGAAGAAGCGCCTGGCCACCTACCACCAGCAGACCGCCCCCGTCGTGGGCTACTACCAGAAGACCGGCATCTGGCAGGCCATCGACGCCTCCCAGCAGCCCGCGCAGGTCTGGAAGAACATGCTCAACATCTTCGACACCCAGCGCAAGGCCAGCGCCCCCGGCATCATCAGCCGCATCACCGGCACCCAGTAAGCGGGTCGCCCATCGGTTCGACCGAGGCGTCCCCCGGCCCTGCCGCCGCTGGAAGCAGGCATCGCGCGGTGTGATGGGAAGGCGAAAGGCAAGGAAGGGAAGAAGGAGCAAGAGGGGAATTTTTTCTTGATGTCACGCCCGGCATGGAGGAAAAGCGCTTGATGATGTTTGTTTTGCGCTCCGAGGCCTCCGGAGGAGGTGTTGGACACTTGGGGTGCTGCATCGGGGAGCCTGCGCTCGCCTCGTCCGGGGGGAGCGACGGAGTATGTTCATTGTACTTGTCTGGGAGAACCCCCGGCCACCATCACGCCTTGTATGTATCACTGTCTCACTAATAAACCGAATGGAGGTTTACGGATGAAATGTGTCTCGTTCGTGCGCTTCGCCCTCGCGCTGTTCTTCGCTGTGATGCGTTTCCGCGCGATGATCCATCGTCTCGACTGAACCAGAGGGCCATCATCTCGTTGATCCCCGAAATCGTCTGGATTCCAAAAAAAAAAATTGGCAAAATAACATAGATGGTAGATATGTAGATGCTGTCACACGGTCTGGAACACCACTCGCTGGCATGGGATATCACAGACCACGGACTAGGGCATCACGACTTGGGACATGTCACGAACCAGGTTCGAACGACATCACACGCAGTCTACGTCTACCTCTACGGATGGGTGACCAGAGACTTTGACCATTCGGCCATCCTCTCTGGCCACCCAGTAGTGCAGTCGTTGTATTCAATTTAAATACTGCTGGTCGAGGGTTGGAAACATTGTGGCGGCGCAGGGCAAGAAGATATAGACTTTGGGGCTGTCTGGCCGTCAAGGTTGGGGCTTGTCCTACATTCAGCCAGGAAATTTCTCCAGTAGGGTACATACAACCACGTCTTGGAGCAGTCAAGTCACTTATGATCCTCGGGACAAGGTGTCGCATGAACGAAATCCTCCGTCGGAACCATCATGGTATTGAAAGGGGTATTTCTTCTACTGCTGCTCTCTCAAACCTCCCAGATTATTCCTCTACAATCAAACGGCCTCAGGACACTCGCCGAGGATATACCGCGCGCCAAGGGGATTCGACGGAGCCAGCTACCGTCGGAGAGACCAGAAAGCAAACAGCTACTTGACGAACACGATCCAACTCCGCGAGATGCCGGCTATCCAGTGAAGGTGATAAAAAGTGGTTTAAGTGAAGATGGACGAGACGCTGTCCGGGACTCTATGCGATGGGTGACATAATGATAATCGTGGTATAGGGCGAGTAATGAAGGTCGTAAGTCAGGTGCGGCGCGTTCGCCGAGTTTATGTTGAGGGTGAGGGCAACCTCATTTCCTAGGGGTGGCTGGAGATGAGAATATCAGCGGTCATGTTCTGTTGTGGTCTTATTCTCGATCGTGACACTAAGGTGACACCGTATCAAGCTTGAAAGAAGCAAGGCTTAGCCGTACCGTTGACCATCTGGCGCTGCTTGTTGAGCCAGCTGCGCGGCACGTCGTTGCGTCTTTGCAAGACGACGTGGTTACTTTGCAGCCTGCTAGTCAGATCATACCACGCCGTGGCGATGAGGGCGTTCTCGCGCTGCAGGTTCTTGATGATCTGGTCACTCTGGGTCTTGAAGAGGCACGGTCGTCAGCAGTGGTTCCCTCGAATCACGGGAGAGACTCCTTTGAGGAATTGGAAGAACTCGGTGCCATCTATTCTGCGGAGGGTTATGCACGCAACATGTTGCGGAAGACATACCTTCTGTGCCAGTGCCGCGCCTCCATCTTGCGAAGCCTTGAGCTTGCGCATGAGATCGTGCCTGTCGCGCTCTGCCTTCTCGAGTTGCTGAAGCGTAGCACGTTAGCCTCCACTCGCACAATTCATATTCGTCAAGGGATCATCGCTGTTGGCAGAAATCTCCACTTGAAGACGTCAATCCATCTACCAGAATGCAACCCAGGACCTGCGTTTCGTCTGGTTGCCTGCAATGGACAGCCTAGAGTTGGGCCTCTTCTTGGGTTCCTCTGGCACCGTCGGCACGGGACTTGTGCCCTGGAAAGGGGCAATCAGGCGTGTCCATCGGTTCGCCTTCGGTGGTGGAGACACTACAGATGGGAGAGAGTGTTCGGGGGCAGTCAACTTGAAAGCTGGGGGTTGGGCCAGTGGATGGCTGTCCCGGATCAGGACAGGGCAGGGACGGGGAGGTGAGTTGCAGCTTGGGGCTTGTTTGCACGTAGGCGGCCTGCCCAGCTGCCCGGGGATGCGAGTTTCGTTATCGGGAAGGATGGTGATGTGATCACGCGTGTATCTAGACTCGTGAAAAAGGTCACTCACCTCGTTTCGCTCCTTGAGACGATCCCGCAGTTGCTGAATCTTCTCCAGAGATTTGGCCGAGTCTTGGCCAGCACCTTGCTCCTTGGCAGCGTCAAGGTCTTTCCGGAGGTCATCCTTCTCGAGGAGAATCTTGGTCAGAGCCTTTTGCGCCTCTTGCGTATCATTCGTGGCGTTCTTGTGGTCGAGGCGCAGCGCCTCGAGCTCCTCCTGCAGTGAGCCGGAGATGAGCTTGTCCGTCGCCTTGAGCTCCTCGAGCGCTTCAATGCTATCCTTCTCGACAGCTGAGAGGTCAGTTCTCGCACTCAAAAGCTCACGATCACGGTCCGCAATCCGGTTCCGCAGTTCTGTCTCCGTCTCGATGTGCTGCTTGAGCTCGAGCTCGGTTTTCTTCTGTTGTGCAACGAGTTCGTTGTAAGCCCTAGCAGTGAAGTACTCCTGCGTTAGCATTGGGACGTGGCCACCGTTGGGGAGCAGGGCGTCCATGACTTCGACATACTTTTCGTCCGTCATATCGCGCAGTAGGGACTGGACTTGCGCCTCTGCGACGGTTTGCTTCTCGTGAACGTCGTTGTAGTTCTTCTGCAGTCGGTTGCGCTGAGTACGCTCTTCCTCAAGCTCCTTGCGCAGACGAGCATTCTCGGGACCGGAGCCCATGCTGCTGCGCAAGAGCTGGTTCTCGGCCTTGAGTCGTGAGATCTCGAGGCTCAGGTTGGGCGCCACATCCTTTGCATTTTCGAGCTCCTCGTCGAGATTGAACCCCGCACCACCGGGACTTGACGGAGACTTGTTTCCAGAGCCGTGGCCTCCCGTGCTGATCTGCTCCTGCAACTCCACGATGAACATCTCGTCGGCCTTGCGCTGCGCGCTGAGGGTGTCGAGGTGTTCCCTGAGCGCGAGCATCTCGTTGTACTCCTCCTTTCGCTTGCCGTCCAGCTCGATGAGCTGCACCTCGTAATCTTGCATCTTCTCGGCATACTTATCGTTTGTCAGCTCGAGCGCTCGGTTCCTCTTCAGAACCTTCTCGTACTCGAGCAGGTCACGCTGCATCTCCTCCTTCTCATAGCGCAGGTTGTCGAGCTCGCTTTGCATCTTGTTGCTGGCCTCCAGCTTCTGCTTGTATCGCTCGACCATGTTGGCCTTGCGGCCGAGTTCCTCGTTGCGGTAGCGCAGCTCATTGACCTCATCGTCCAGGGCGTCAGCCTTGTTGGCCTTGATCTTGAGATTCGCGATCTCGGCCTGGAGTCGGTCCTTGGCTATCCGCATGTCTTCTGCCTGGCCCTCCTGTGTCGCGATGAGCTCATCCTGCTCACGGATCTTCTGCTCGAGGTTCCGGATGACCTGGTCGCCGGCGCCGCTGTGCACGCTGCGAATGTCCTCAAGCTCGCTGGTGACGCGGGCGGCCTCGTCCTTGAGGTCGTCGTAGCTCTCCTGCAGGTGCGCCAGGCGCGTCTCCATGTCGGCCAGGTTCTTCTGCTTCTTGTCGAGCTGGGCCATGAGGCCGGCGTTCTCCTCCTCGAGAGCGAGGTCGGGGTCTCGGGCCTCGATGGCCACGTCGTGGGCCTCGTCGGAGTCGGCGTTCGCCAGAGCCTCCTCCATGTCGGTCTTCATCTCGACGGTGATCCTCTGGAGCTGGGACAGGGCAGCGCCGTCGGTGATGTCGCGGGTGATGCGAGTGACGTATCGCTCGTTGTTGCTGCCGAGCATGGCAACGGCGAACAGGAGGGAGAGAAGCTGGAGGACCGCTGTGGTTAGAGAGTGTTTCTGCGGGTGGGAGCAGACCTGGGTGCGGCATACCTTGCAGATTCCCTGGGCATCAGGGCTCGAAGCAATGGCGCGGAAGTCGGCAATCCTGGCCTGGCGGCCGAGTCCGGGGCACTCGCGGTGGATCAGCCTGGCGAGGCCTTTGTATACGCTCTGGAGGTTTTTCTTGTTGGCGAGCCACCTCTTGTCTTCGGTCTGGACTTCTGAGGGGTCGTAGCTCGTGTCGAGGTCGGAGAGGATCTCGGAGAGCAGGACGCCATCGTGAAAGTCGTCCATGGTCCTGGCCTTCTTGCCGAGGGTGAAGGTGTTGGCCCATTGCAGGAGCGCGTCCTGCGCGCCTTTCGCGAAGGCCATGGTGCCGTGATGTGTTGTGCGGGTTGGGCTGGTTGGGTTAGTCGGGATTCGCGGCCAAGTAATGTCGTCGTTGGGGTGGCTGTGGTGGGTGGTTGAGGTCGGAAATCAGATGTCGTCAAAGGGTGTCGGGTTCCATGTGTTCGACGAGCGTTGGTGGTGAGGGCATGCTCGGAACGAAGGGACTGATAGTTGGGTATTAGTAGCTGGCCATGCGAGAGTGCCCCAGGGAATCGGAGGCGGTGTCCAGAAGCAAGAGACGAACAAGAAGGGCAGACAATCGTCGTGCTGGATCACGAAGGTTGTTCTAGGGACCGGGACGAGGGAGGTCAAGTCGAGTTGGGTACGGTCCAAGCTCTTTCACCTTATCGATTACGGTGTCTCAGCGTACTCAAGGCCCCCGAAGTTCAATGTCCGAAACAACGGCGACGTTCTGCACAAGGTTGAGGCGACGCGACACTACCATGTACGAGGACCGGGTCCCCCCAGCCATCAGCCATGACTCGACATGGGGGTGAGGGCCAATGACGGCGTTGCATCGGGGGACCTGCATGACATGCCGTGGCTGCTGCTCTGTGCCGGACCCTGCCTACCAGCTTTGAGCCCGCCTTGAGCCCGCCTTCGTCCTTTGTTCCTTTTCTTGCCTGCGAGGAGCAGGAAAGGAAGCAAGGACTGGGGAGCTGAGCTGCGCTGTCGAGCTGAACCCGCCTGAACATCCCCAGAGGTGAACGCCAGAGTGTCTGTTCGCCATCCCACCACACACACCTCCGAAAGCACACCATCTCTCTTCAGGAACAACCTGCTCTAGCTCGACAGTGCAGACAAAGGCAGAGTTCCCTCCGGCCCTCCTACCAAACCACACGATGGCCCCGTTAGCTCTACCCCATGCAGCGCTCTGGCCCCCTCACGACCCCTAGCCACTTTGCGCAGATGAGGCGAATGTCAGAAATCCCCGGTCAAGCAGCAATCCTCTATGTGTCAAACAGAAGCCTGGTACAATCAAGCCTTTCTTCCGGCGGCTGTCATCTCCGTCGACTGTCGGCATCGTCGGTCCACTGATCGCGGTCCACTGTTGTCACTTGCGTAGAGTCCGCGGGGGAGCTCGGTGAGTGGGCATCCACTGGACGGGTCCCCCTCGGCCGCTGAGCATCAGCTCTGCATGTCATCATCGCGGGGACCTTAGCGGGCGATCCCGTATCTTCTCTTCCAGACACCTCGTGGCTGCCACCCATCGGTTTTATGCTCCCGAAGACATCTCTCACGAGCGTCGTGACCGCATGAACGCTGGGTCCTGCTGTAGAGCGGCAGCCCGGGCGGCTGAACGATCACCGGCTGGGCTGACGATCCACGAGTTCGTGGCGTGGCTCACGAACCACTCCACACCTCGAATGACGTGAGGGTCGCATGCACTCTTGAAGTGTAAGCGGGAAGAACACGGGAAGAACGGGCAGCCACTCGAATCAATTTTCGTCTATTAGAGATGTCTCTCCAGCGAGCCTCTACGGGCTCGTTCATTCGACCAAGGTATTTGCTAAAGAAACGCCCAACACCAGTACTCCGGTCGTTAGCGAACGTGTGATGTGCCCCCTGGGGCCATCCATAAAATGCACATGTCATCGCATCGAAGCCCGCCCGATAAACGCAGTCGTCTTTTGTCGGTGCCGGTCCTGTCGTCGGCTACTCTCCTTCTCCTCCTCTAGTTGTCCTTGTTCTCGTACGTCGTCACGATCTGGTCCTCCTCGACCTTGAGGCCGGCATCGAACGCAGAGACGGCCTCGACGGCCTTGGCGGGCGCGACGGCATCGAAACCACTACTTCACGTTAGCGATCCCTTTCCTGCTTCTGGCTCACGCCCTGCTGGCGTTTGCGCGGTGGGTTGGGCGGCGTACCGGATGAGGGTGTAGATGTGGGTGACTTTGCCGCCGGCGTCGATGATGGCGTTCTTGGCCTTCTCAAGCATGGCGTCGGTGATGGAGTCGTCCTGCGCCCAGATGATGACGTTCTTCATCTGGTCGACGGCCATGGCGCCGGGGACGATGGCGAGGGCGGCAACGAGGAAAGACGAGGGCTTCATGTTGGCGGTGGTGGCGAAACTATCGGTAGCGATGTCGGATCGTAGAGTTCAGTCGTCGAACGGTGCTTTGGGAGTCGTGATCGAGGTATGAGTGTCTGGGTCTCGAGGAAATGGGACGATTAGAGGTGCGGTTGGGAGTGCTTTATCGTTGGTTTGGGAGGTGAGGTGATTCAGGGAAAGGCCGAAGGCGAAGAGGGTTCAGGGTCAGGTGTCACAGTGATGATGGGTGGCCGGCGTCGGTGGAGTCGCCAGAGTGGATCCTGTTCCATCATGGTGGACCTATCCGGAGGCGACTGGCTTTGTCATCTGGGGCACTAACAATATCCGGCCACTGACGTCGCTGCCCTTGTCGGGCGGCCTTCCCGGGTCGGCAGGTCCAGAGCCCAAGGCAACCACCGAGGGGACCACCATCACGGGCACCTGTTCGCTCCGCACTTCCGCTCCTTCCGCCTGGGGAGGGCTCGCCCATTGCCTCATTGGTCGTCTCTGAGCTCTGCCGGTGCTGCAGGTGCCACCACAGGCGATGCCACCCAACGTCCGTCTTGGCGATGGCCGTTTGCTCTGGCTCCGGGGCGGAGTCAAGCACGACATGGTGCGCAATTCAGGCAGCCGTTATTCCTGCACGCTGGTGTTGTGTATTTATTGTATGCTGCGACTTTCTATCGGCTCAGTCAGGATCCGTCTGCAGATGCGGATTCCTAGGAAAATCATGTGCTTCGGGAGTCGTTGGCTCTCTGGTGGCTTGCACATGAATAATGTAATCCTCTGAGCACA
The DNA here is from genome assembly GCA_002851755.1 of Verticillium zaregamsianum. NCBI lineage: Eukaryota > Fungi > Ascomycota > Sordariomycetes > Glomerellales > Plectosphaerellaceae > Verticillium > Verticillium zaregamsianum. The sequence continues at coordinate 1,427,171 of NMXM01000004.1, read as the reverse complement.
CGTCGCTTCAGAACAATGGATCGACGAGAGTGGTCTCGTTCTATCTTTTTCGTTGTCTCATATCAAACCATGTAAATCATGATTCGTTCTGGTTTGGAACGAGAATTTTACAGGGATTTCCATTGACTTCAAAGAAAACCCATGCATGAGAATCAGACCAGTTTGTGGCTGTATCACGAAACCTCTGGAACCGTGAAGTCATACCCAGCCCCTTTCTACTGGTTTCAATATTCCCCGATAGCTTCCTTCTGACATGCTTGGAAGCCCATAGTGCCGCTCTTCAAAGCCACACTAATATAATATGAGCCTGGCTGGCTCTTGGTGTCTTCTCTCGTATCTCCATCAACTGTGCTTCTGAACCTGTACCCGACCCAAGACAACATGCAACGATGGCTCACCAACAACCACCCAGTCAAGGGGCGTCCGAATCTCACAACCAGCCTATGGACCAGCCCCCCACACCCATGTGGAGGTCTGTCCTTCTTCGGTTTGGCTCCCGCCCGCACCGGCACAACACACTCCCCGCGATCATCCCGTACAGTCCCGTTCCATGTCGCCCCGGTTTGAATCGTCCCGACATAAGTTACGAAAGCTTTTTGGACGAGCAGGTCACCAACTGTTACTATGAACTGCTCGGTGGAAAGTAATGGATGCCCTGGATGAAGGCCCAAACTCCAGGAGAGATGAGATGGACGCTGTGTCTGCGATGGAGCCTGGGCACGGCGGACAGCGGATCCACGATTCTTGATGACTCTAACTGGCATGACGTTATGGGCATGCTCTGGCTGGGGACATTCACTGGGTTCATCGAGGCTGAGCTGCCGGATGTGGATGAAGTGCAGTTCGATCTTTGAGACACTGGGACAGCGAGAGCAAGGGAAGCAGATACGCAGACGAATATGCAGAGAGGATGACAGAGCTCTGCGACGATGCTTGTTCAGTGCTCAAGTTGGCTAAGACTTGGTTAAGAAACTCTTTAATGTCTGTGAAGGAGAGAGGGTGGAACAGTGATGCGATTTGCAGCTTGCGCGTGCATGCGGTTATTTCGTCGGCCTCCTTTATCCCCAGTGTTGGTCCTGGTGAGTCTGCATCGCGAATCGAGAACAATGACACCTATTGCGTGCCTGCCGCAGCCTTCAGTTCACCTGTAGCTTTCGCTTCTTTCGTTTCTGGTCAAGCCTGGCCCCTGTGAATCATCCCCCATCCACCTCGTTGATGGACCGCAGGGAGTCTCGCGAGTCAACATTTACATCGCTAGAAACAAACCAGTCGTCACTCCACCATAATACACGTCGCGATACACCCTGGCTCACCCGGCAGTCCTCATCAAGATGATACCCTCGCGACTAGACGATGATAATTCTAATCTACCTCCCCTGAGCCCCCAGGCCGGACCATGCGACAGACACAGATCGGAGGCCACGCTTGATCACGAGCACGATCACGTATACGACAAAGGAAAGAACGCAGCCAGCATCACCACCACCGACAAGCTCTGGCAGCCCAGCCTCTGCGACCTGGACGACGTGGACGAGATGGCCAACAAGGTACGCGGCATCCCCAACATGGACCCTCGGTGCGACGCGGCCTAGGGCGCCCGCACATCTCCGGACACCGCCATGCCGGCACCACGCCTTGGAGTCTGGCGATATACATGGGATGAGCAGGCTGAAACGTGGCGCGCATGGTTCTTTGTCGACACGTTCTGGCTTGAAGGGGACCAGGCGGCCGGGTTCCCTGCGTTCCCTTTGTTCCCTGGCATGCTGCTCGTCATACCTCAGCAAGGTATAGCTTCGGAAGATCACCAGCCTCCGAACACTGCGGTGGAGTGCTTGGATGCAACATATGTGAGTAGAATTTCGCGTCTGGCAGTTCTCCATGTGGTACATGAGGGCAGTGACTAATGCTTCCAAGGCACCAGGCGATGACTGAGTGATTGGGTTACTTGGCCTGGATGGATAGAGCTTGGTGGGGGAGGGCATCACTGGAGCTTTATCGCAGGATTACATAAGGGAACCTGTGTTGGAAAAGTCATGAACGAGTCTTAATAAACACAGCTGAGAATGAAGATGGCCTTGATCAAGACGAAGTGGTGGAGATAAAGTGGTGAGGTGAAGGGGGCAGGAAGCATCCGTCGCGATGCATGCCATTGGCCAATTGCGGAGGACGCGAAGCTGGCAGGAGCAGCCAGTCGGCGCGCTTTCCTCCCCACGTGGGAGCTCCCTTCCCCCCAAAACCCACCAAACCCGCCAACCTCATCCGCATCTCGGCATCATGGCTACAACGACGACCGAAATCCCACCACGCTACATCCTGTGAGCCTCAATAGCCTCTCGACCATCTCGACACAGGCCCGCTTCCCTCCCCATGCATGGTACCTATTTTCTTGCCCGCCGTGTTCCGAAATTGCAGATGCACCCCTCTCCTCCCCCAGCGGAGCACCGCCGACGCACGTGGTGACCTAGCTTGCCTACCTCTGTCTTTACCCGTGCCTGAAGGTACCTGGGTGAGGGGTTGTTGAAGCTGTCACCGAGCACATAAATAGGCCATGCCATGTCGTTGTCTGTGGCTACCGGCTGGAAGAGCTCTGCAGGCCTCTCTTCGCTGACCAGGCTCACCTTGCTCCTCCTTGGCATCCTCCTCATCGACGCCTACACCACGCAACACATCATGGCTTTCTGGTCCAAGACGGGCCCCGTTCTGGGCGCCGCCCTCGCCGTGGCCGGCTCTGCCGCCTCGGCTCAGTCTGTCGACGTGAGCTGGCACGCGCCCGCCAGGTCCCAGGTCAACGCCAACTTCACCGAGGTGCTCAACGGCGAGGGCAAGTGGGGGTTCATCTACGACACCTCCGAGACGCCCGAGGAGAAGTACGGCACCTACAACTGGTGCAACATGCCGCACGTGCGCAAGACCGAATACGTCAAGCCGTCGGACGACTTTGAACTGAAATATGTCGAGCTGGTAGCTATCCCTGTCCTGGCCATCCTCATCAGCTGGTCTCACGCATCGCATGCCCGTAACTGACGCGCCCCAGATCCACCGCCACCACAAGCGCACGCCGTACTCCTCCAACGCATTCCCCGTTGAGTCCTACCAGTGGAACTGCGACGAGCAGGGCCTCTTCTACTTCGGCGAGCGCCTCGACGGCAGCAACCCCGCCGCCAAGACCTACTGGAAGGTCTACATCTCGCCCGTCAACCCCTTCGTCCCCGCGGGCTGGATCGGCACCTGCCAGTTCCCACAGATCACCGCCGAGGGCCTCGACGACTCGTATGTCCACGGCGCTGACCTCTTCGGCGTCTACCACGACGCCCTCGGCTTCCTGCCCGATCGCGACGATCCCGCCTGGCCCGACAAGGTCCAGTACCGCGTCACCAACAACCAGATCACCAGCCAGGTCGCCGGCCTCCTCATCAAGGGCATGTACGACGTCACCGACCCCCGCGGCCTCAGCATCCAGGCCTCGGGCGTCGACAGCCTCGAGCCCCAGTACAGCTGCCCCGCCGGCTCCGCCCTCTTCAACCGCATCAAGTCCGGCAGCAACCCCGACTGGGCCAACCACCTGCGCGCCGCCGCGCCCCTCTACGCCGAGCTCGACCACATTTCCGGCGTCCCCGCCTCCAACGGCGGCTTCCACGCCTCCTTCGACCCCTACTATGACAACCTCTCCGCCCGCCAGTGCCACGACAAGCCCCTGCCTTGCCGGCTCGTCGACGGCCGCAACGACACGTCCGCCTGCATCGCCCAGCGCCAGGCCGATACTGTCTACCGCATCGGCCACTGGGAGTACTCTCAGATCTACCGCGACAGCCCCGACTCCCTCGCCGCCAGCACCGCTACATATGGCGTCTGGGCAGCCGAGCTCGCCGGCCACCTGCGCGCCGCCGTTGCCGGCGAGGCCGACGCCCCGATCTATAGGCACAACATTGCCCATGATGGCTCCGTCTCGCGTCTGCTCTCGCTGCTGCAGGTTGACAGCATGGTGTGGCCCGGCATGGGCGCCGAGGTCGTCTTCGAGCTGTACCAGAAGAAGAAGGACGACGCGCCATCGCCGCCCGAGCCGACCGTCGTGGCCCCTGGGTGCAGCCGCAACAACTGCCTGCGCCAGATGATCCGCGAGTCGGCGTCCGCGTCGGCCTTCTGCCCCTCGTTCACCGCCGAGGCGACCGCCGCGGCGCCGCTGCCGACTTGGATCGCCAACTGCAAGGGGGACGCGGCAGCCGTGAGCTCGGCGTGCGCATGCGTCGTCACGCCGACGGCCACGACGGCCGCGCCGGAGCCGACGAAGACCGCAGGAAGCAAGAGTGGGTGGTACGTGCGCGTGCTGTTCGGCGGGCAGGTCTTCAAGTCGTCCAGCCCGACGCTCGGCAAGATCGACATGATTCCTGTCGAGACACTGCTGGGGTACTTTGACGGGCTGGTTGGGAAGGACGCTAGCCTCGTCAGGGGCAAGTGCAGCGCATGAGTGAGATGGGATCCCGGAATGTATACACATATATATATGTACTCGTGCCGTGGGTAGACACTTGTGCTCGTAATGTACCCTAGTCATCATCATGTCATATCCGTAGTCGTACAAGCCATCTCAATGCAGGTTGTGCTCTCGCTCAAAATCATCCCAGCGACCCTTGCGCATGGGGTCCAGCCTCCGCAGCTTGGCGAGCCAGCCCTGCAGCTCGGCCCTGTCGGCCTCGGTCTCGTCACGCCCCTCCAGCCGCGCCAGTGCGGGCGTGTAGTCCATGAGCGCCTCGTACGCGAGCTTGAGGTCGTCGTCGTAGTCCTCCAGGAGGTCCTTGATGTTGTCGATCTCGCCCCGCAGGATCGGCACCTTGTCCGCGGCGGCGAGGTTCGGCGCGATCGTCTGCCTGCCGACCGGCTCGGTGATGTTGAGCACGAGAAACTGGTGGTAGTACCAGCACGACTGGTCTTCCGGGCCGACGTCGAGGGCGCGCCGCACCAGCGCGAATTCTACAATAGTCAGCACACTGCCGTGCGTCACGAAGCAAGGGTAGCTAGCATACCGGCATCCAGAAAGGCCCGCCTCTCGTCGTCCTTGGTCCCCCTCTCGTCCAGCAGCCGCGGGATGACCCTGCTCCGGTGGTGCCAGGCGGAAAAGTTGGACAACCCCGCGGCGATCATGCGCTCCGTGTAGGCGAACTCGGCCTCGGCCATGGTGCTGCCCTTCAGGGCGTCGCTCTCGAGGGTGCGCACGACGTGGCGGCGGTAGCCCCAGGCGTGGAAGTTGCGCTGGTCGCGGGTGAGCATGAGGGCGACGAGGCCGAGCTCCTCGTCCCAGACGGCGCGCGCGGCGGCGGCGGGCAGCAGGTCGATGGCCCGCTGCAGGAGCCAGAGGCGGTAGTTCCAGATCCAGTAGCACTTGGGGTTGGCCTTGATGAGGGGGAAGGTGAACTTGAGCTCGGCGCGCAGGGTGTCGAGGACGCGGGCGGCGCGGTCGTCGTGTTCGGCTGCCGCTGCTGCAGGGCCCGCGGGATCAGCTGTTGTACCACTCCTCCCATTCGACGGCGGTGGCCGGGACGCGGGGGCTGGCGGGGTCGCGGCCGAGCCAGAGGGCGAGCATGCGGCGGAGGACGTTGACGCTGTGGAGGGTGTGGAGGATTTCGCGGACGGCGCCGACGGCGACGGCCCAGGCGAGGGTCTTGACAAGGAGCCACAGGTTAGGCAGCGCCTGCGGACGTTCCATGCCGTGTAGTGCTCGGGGTTGCGGGCGAGGAGGTCGGCGGTCAGGGCGAGGGTCGCGGGGTCGGCGAGGGCGGCAGGGTCGGCGTTGGCGGCGAGGAGGCGGGCGTCGAGGGCGCGGTAGGCGGCGATCTTGTCCTGGTCGGCTTGGTACTGGGCTGGCGTGCGGGCGCGGGATGTGCGGGCTACGCCGTGCTGGGGGGCGTTAGCTCCGTCGCGTGGTGATGATGCAGAGGCAAGGTCGAGGGGTGCTTACGCTGGCCATTGCAGAGATGAGGAGGTGGAGAGGTGGATGAAGCCGTCTGGGTAAATGCACGGGAGACAAGATCGACGAGGTGCCGCGACGGGCGTATGATCTGATTACGCAGCAGGATTGGGACGGCTCGGATGGGATGGATGGGATGGTCTTGGTGTTGGAGCAATGCGACGGTGCCAGGGATTCCCCACGTCTCATTGTACTGCACCTTCCCCCACCTGCCCTCACCTGCCCTCACCGAGACACCGAGACACATCAACCGGGCCCAAGCTCCTTCTCGACCCGCTAATTCAACGTCATCTCCTGCTTCATTGCGATCCCACACGGTAAATCAACAAGTACTCTGATTTCGTCACGGGAGATATTTTGATCATGATTTTATCTTCTCCTGAAACAAAATTATGTCCTGTGATAGAGCAGGGTACCCACTCGTTCCCCCAGGACTGTCAGTCAAGGTGCCCTTCGGACCCGTGAAGCTTCCCGGAAGAGCTCCAGGAGGCACCTGTCCGTTATGAGTCAGTCTCCGACTTGACGTCGCAAGTATTTTTCCTTGACTAGGTAGGTAGGTAGCTTAGGTATCTGGGTAAGTATATCCGAGTGACGCTTCCTTCAGTGCAAGCAGCCAGCCACATTCGGCAGCCGCATCCCTCACCACGTCGGATGCAAAGCCAACCCCGCCAGCCGTCGTCTTCCCTCGGCCCATCCTCCACTCCTCATGCTCCTACGATAGTCTCTTCTCTTCTCTTCTTCCTCTCCTACGTGCCCGACCCGAGTTGTATCCATCACCCAACATCTCATCGCGCCGGTACGTGAGCTGGCAGTGGACGCCAGTTTCCCAGCTGGCACCATCAAACCAACAGCTTCGACTTCGTTATCTGTATGATCCAGTCATCCTTTCTTTAGCTTCCCATCGCCGGTGCCAGGCCCTCTGCGGTGGAGCCTCCCGTGGCATCGCGACCATCACCTTGTCACTCTCTTCTCCCGGGTCTCTCCATCCCTCCACCGATAAGCTGCCTGCCCAGACGATGCCGTCGACCCCCCGGACCCCTCGATCTCGTCGGAATCGAGTCGTGACAAGGTTTCTCTACCCCTTTGGTAGCCCGACGGATTCCGGGTACGGCTCCTCCGAATGCCCATCACCACAGAGGACCTCCTGCAATGAAGACGCCCCTAGCATCCCCGCGTGCTGTCTCAACTATGACTTTGTCTGCGATGGTTCTGGATCTTCCGACAAGCAGGAATCCGACAATGAGTCCGAGATCGAGAACATCCCTGCGCGTTCTGATCCCCCGCGACCGAGACCGGTTCCAGAGATCCCCTCGAGCTTCCATTCCATACGTGCCACCCCGCGGCATCACCTGAAGTCAACACGCCACAAAACACAAGGGGCCCTCCGGCTACCAGATCGTTTTGTTCCTCGCTTGAAGTCACCCAGCTCCATCTCCATCAGGTATCGCACCTCCAAGTCGGTCATTGACCTGACAACGTCGGAGAGATTGTTGAGACATCGCGATGCTACTTCTGACCCTTTCCTCCGCCGCTCGAGGTCCGTCGTGCCCTTGGCCTCGGACTTCCGCTATGTCTCCCGAGTAGAAGAAGCGCCAAGTAAATCTCATCCCCCAAACCACCCTGAATCAAGGTATCTGCAGCTCTGCTGACAGTCATCCAAGTAGGCACTACGATACCCCCGCTGCCCGAGAACCAGCGCATCTTCGCCACCAGGCAGCTTAGCCATGGCACTATCTGGGCCATCGGCGGTGCAGCTCCCAGTGGCACAGCCATCAACAGTGGCCACGGCCAACTCATTCGAACCGGCACAAATGCTCGATTCCACTACAACGGCTTTCTTGGCCTAACGAATCCGGGATATCCAAAAGAAGTCGAGCAGCTCGAGGCTCGCCTCGCATACGCTTTGGACATTGATCAGGCGTCAAGGGTTTTACGTTTTGACGACAAGCTGTCAAAAGACCCTCAGAAGTTCATGAAGAACAGCTTGCGGCAGCTGACCGATAGAGCGAAAACAAAGTGGAACGGCACAGAGTGGGTGATACCTGACCAGGTCGGGTGTAAGCCGCCCCGTGCAACCCATCGCCGTCTACCTTGCTGACCACACATCGGCAGCTGCACGAACCCGCCTCCATCGTAAACTTCCAACAGCACCGTTCCGTGTTCTCGACGCCCCTGACCTCCGCGACGACTACTACTGCTCGATATTGGCCTACTCAGCAACGTGGAATGCCCTTGTGGTGGGCCTGGGTGGCACGCTGTACTCGTGGTCTAGTCGCCACGGTGTCATGCCTGTAGTGCGCGGGCCCGACTCGCCCTGGGTGACCTCAGTCTCCTTCTCTTCGGATGAAGGCAAGAAAGGCATCCTCGCATACAGTCGCTCGAGTGGCTACTTTGCCCTGACGTCCCTCGACAGCCACGTCCCTCGCTTTGAGATGACCCACCCCTTTCCGATCTGCTGTGTCAGCTAGCGGCCGACGTGTGCACTGCGGCAATCAAGGCATCCGACGAACCCGTCTCGGAGGGTCTACACTGAGGACCTGCTCGTCGGCGATGTGCTGGGGCACGTCTATTACTATGTAGTAGAATGGCCTGAAGCGTGGGAAGTGGCACGGGATAACTGGCCAGGCTCCATCACCCTGGTGGCCAAGATATCCGCCCATGCGTTGCAGATCTGTGCGTTGGTTTGGTCCCCCAACGGTCAAGTCTTCGCGACTGGTGCCAATGACAACTATTGCTGCTTGTTCGAGGTCGACAAGATTCTCCGGCCGCAACGGCTGCAGGGCTCGGTCTCGCCGACGGTCCGGAGACGGACGGGGTCATCGGAGGACGATGGCACCGAACTGTACGACATGCTGATACAGAACGCGGGGGACGATGAAGAGACGCATCAGCTTCTGAACGACGGCACGAGCATCCGCACCGTTCGTACCTCGCCCGATAAGGTTCCACAGTTCGGGTCCGGCGCAGAGACGCGTCGCTGGACTCACAGCGCCGCGGTCAAGGCCGTTGCCTTTTGCCCCTGGCAGGACGGTCTCGTCGCGACGGGCGGCGGCTCTAACGACAGGTGTATCCACTTCTTCCACACGAAATCAGGGACAGCCCTCGCAACCATTGCGTGTGCGGCGCAGGTGACGTCGCTCATCTGGTCCACGAACCGGCGCGAGATTGTAGCGACTTTCGGCTATACACAGCCCGAACACTTGTTCCGTATTGCCGTGTTCAGCTGGCCTTCCTACGAGCAGGTTGGCGTGGTCAAATGGGACAAGGGCCACAGAGCGCTTTGCGCCATCCCCTATCCTGGAGGTCCGAAGGGGCTATGCCGCTATCGATCGAGAGAACGTCCGGCGGAGGAGGGCGGCATCGTCGTGGCGTCCAGTGACAGCACGATCAAATTCCACGAGGTTTGGCAGACGGAGAAGAGAGTGACTGTGGGAGGGAAGGGCATGCTAGGAGGCAGCGATATCCTTGAGGGCCTCGAGGGCATCTACAAGGAGGGAGACATCATTCGCTGAGGATCAGGGTTGTGTGTCTCTGTGGGTAAACACCACAAAGAGACCAAACAGGCCTGACCCCCGGTGCAGTAGTTTGGTAGTGGCAAGAATGATATGGTGTATTCGTACCTGCCCTGTTGCAAGGTGGCAGCCCTATTGTTGCAAGGTGGTGTTCCGTGGCAACCGCGGTGAGAGTGGTTGGTCTCCAGGCAACGAAGGAAAGGGGCCAGAGGGTACTTAAGGGTCAATTTCTGAAAACTTTCCTGCCGGCGAGGAAGGCAGCCTCTTGGCTAGGAGGATCGGGTCAAACCACGCCGGCGGGGTGGAGCTGGTTATGGTGTTGAACGACTTCGCAAACTCACCGCGTTCGATTCCTGCTGACGACAGCCCAAAACCGACAACACAGACTCACCGTGACCGACGACAACGCAGACTCACCGCGACCGACCGAGACGCAGACTCACCGCGACCGACGACAGAGATGTAGGTAGGGGCAACAGACGCTGTGGCCCCTACCGAACTCTTTTGCCTATGCGACTTGGATATGGTTCACTCTTATGGGCTGTATTTGTTACCATCTACAGCGCACGCACAACACCGCCAGACCATTGTGTGAACCATTAATGCGAAGTGTATGCCGGCTGTTGCGAACCGTGACATTAGGCTATTCAACCTGCCGAATACTAGTATATGTATATTGAGATGATGAAACGGCCGACTGGCAGTGTGATATCAAAGGACCCCCCATTGGTGACGCCGAACTCCGAGCCATGCTGTGTAGGTGGTGGGGATGTGGATGGACTAAATCAAAAAGCGAAGGGGGGGGGTGGTCCCGCCCTGGAGGCGACAAGGGGGGGAATATCCAAAAACATGTTCGGGGCGCGACGGCCCCGCGAAAGCCCGCTCTCGTCCTCGGGTCTCGCCCGGCATTACGTCCTCGCAGCGCCCTGGAGCGTTGCGCCGTGGTTTTTTTTTTCTGGTGCTTCGCTCGCCCGCCTATTTCAGCACGGCGATGAGCAGGACGAGGATGATGATGAGGGCGATGATGGTCATCATCTGCTTGCTCTCGCCGGCGGTGTGGGCGATCTTGTTGAGGTTGCGGCGGGCGCGGTCGAGGCGGCCCTGGTGCCTGTCGGTGGCGGCGTCGACGTCGTCGAGCATGGCGACGTGGGAGTCGAGCTCGTCGCCGATCTGCATGCTCAGCTCGCGCTGGCGGCCGATGCTCTCGCCGAGGCGGTCGAGGTGGTCGTCCTGGTCGCGCAGGACCTGGGAGTGGTAGGCGTGGAGCTGCTGGTTGTCGAGGCCGCCGGCGGCGTCGCGGTGCTCCGTCTCGGAGGGCTCGTCGCGGTAGGGCGCGGCGCCGAAGAGCTGCTCGGTGAGGGCCGGGTCGGCCGAGTCGGTGAAGCGGACCGTCTTGGGGATGGTGGAGGAGCTGGAGGGCGAGCGGAGGGTGGCCTTGCGCGGGGGCGGCGCGGTGACGGACTGGGCGTGGGTGAAGTCGGGCGAGAGGGAGGGGTCGTTGGGGTGCGTGAGGGTCGAGGTCGTGTCCGGCGTGGGGAAGCCGTGGAACTGGGAGGTGAGGTCGGAGTACTGCTTCTGGAGGGCGGGCAGGGCGTCGGTGATGGTTTGGGCGGCGCTGGGGGGATTTTGTCAGTGGGGGAGGGCCGGAAGCTGTGAGTGGGTAGGCCGGACGAACCTGTTGTTGCCGGACTCGGTTTGCCTCTTCTGCTCCTCCTGCAGCGCCTCTAGGCCATCGCGGAACTGGTCGAGGGAGCGCGAGATGTGGCCCTCCTGGGAGTCGTCGTCGAGGTTGAGGGACTGGGCGCGCTGGCGCTCAAGCAGGGAGAGCTTGATGTGGTCGGCGAGGAGGAAGAGCTGATTTGGGTTCGACATGGTGGCGGGTTGGCGAGGGATGCAGACGGCGGGCGGAGGATGATGGCAATGTTCGAGATGGAGATGGAGATTGTCGTGGTGGTAAGGCAGGCGAGGCGAGGCAAGGTAAGGCAGGAGAGTTCATGCAAGTGGAGGCTGCGACGTCGTGAGTGGATTACGTGGGACTGGGACCCGCCCGGCCAACGCAACGCAACGTGCGCTTGAGGAACGAACCCGCAGGGATCGGCGGCCCGGACTCCCCACATTAGAACGCCGGCCGGTCCAGACCTTCGGCGCCGTCATTCTATCTTGGGGTCTACGTCCAAGGATACTGGATTTGATGGACTCCTGCAGTCTGGCTTGAACTTTTCCTGACCAAGAATTGAACAGCAATCACTGGTCAATTCGATCACACACACGATATCACATTGACGCTACTAAGTAACAAGAAAATGCGCTGTGGTCGAGCTCTACAACTTCTACACCAAGGTAAAACTCTGGACCTTCCGGGCGGAAAAGAACTCCTCGTTATAGACTGGATGCGCTTTCCCTAACGGTCTTGCGGATCCCACATAAGTCCATCCATTTCTCACAGGTCGAAGGACGCACGGGCAGGCAGCCCCTTTGAGCATGCACACCAAATCCCCCTTCCTCGGGATGCATGAACTATCCACCCGATATAATAACCCATCCGAGGTGAAGAGATGAGTTATCCAAGGAATGATCAAATGATCGTGGGATGATCCACTCGACTGCCCCGAGGCTACAGGGTCAGAATCCGCGACCCCGGGCTCGGTGTTCCTCGCAGCAGCTTGCCTCTTCATCTTGCGGCGATGACGCATCCGCATATTTTTAAGCCAGGCCCTAGCCTCAGAAGACCTCCGTATATCGCGATTATTTAACTTAGGGCTGGTCCTGTGTGCTCGACGAACGAAAGGGATCCAGGCAGATTCGCACCGATGCTCGATGGCGCCTGACACAGTCATGATAGTTCGGTCTGGGGAGAAGGTTGGCCTGTGCTTGGTGGCTAAACCCATGTGTGCCACTTCGTTTGGTTGCAAGAAGTTTGGGACCCACGAAAGAGCATTGTGCAGGTCATGCTAGCAAGCGGACAAGATCGTCAAGTCCCCTGTTGTCTCCATCAGGTACGACGAATAGTCTCGGTAAACCTGTTGGTATGGCAGCGTGTAGTCTGGAGCCAGGTATCGTGGCAAGCTGTTCTCTGGGACAAGGGCGACTAGAGAGTATAGAAGATCCACCGGTAGCGTGGTATGACGCTGCCTGAATCTCACAAGGGCATCTGTGAGAGTCTGGGCCGCATCTGTTGGCAGGCTTGGCTGGCGACTATCTTTCTTCCTCTGTACTTTGATTCGTGTTTCCTCGAGTGTCCCGACGGTGTCGTGAAGAGCGAAGTCGCCCCCATAATTCCCGTCCAGACTCGTGACCAACCCTTGGAGACTGGTGCGATGTCGAGCCAGTAATATAACGGGGTCGTGGCGGGCAAGAACAGTTTCCTGGACCACCCATCTTCTACGAAACCATGGCGAATAATGAAGTAGCTTATAACCCAAATTTGACGTTGACATGGGCGGGCCTGTAGTTCTCCGAGGCCGAAGCCGCCTCTGAGGAACCTGCCTGGCGGCTGCCAATTTTGCAGGACTCGACACAATTCTGAAGCGCAAGGCAATTTCTGAATCTAAAGCCTCCAACTCCGTTCTAGGAAGTCTAGAACCTAGCCAAATCAATACCTCGTGCGCAAAGCTGTAGATCTCTCGCATCCGCGGAACCTGCGTCGACTTCTCGTCAATATCATCCTGGTTGATGCAAACAGCATCCGCCCAAAGCGGCAGGACCTCGATTTTGCGAAGCCGGTACATCGACTCGCGTAGCTGCTTCAAGGCCTCAAATAGCGACATCGTGATGGAGAAGATTTGATCGTCAAGTAGAATATCGGCTCGTTCCGTCGCGTCGCCCCAGGCATACGACAGAGCTCGGAAGTGAGGGGTGTCCACGTCAAGAGGGATAGTGACGAGGCGGCATTCTATGGCCGACCTCTTTGACCCTGGCTGGATCTCGATGAGGCGAAATTCGGTGCTGACGAGAGGCTTGTAGTGGTCGGGGCCGGGAGTTGGAGTCGACATGGTAGGTTGGCTCTGCGGCTTTGGTTCTTCGGTTGGTCGAGAAGGTTCGCAAAGGGCGTTCGAGGTCTGGGTCGATGTATGGCTTTAGAGGATGGCCCTTCCTCAGATGATAGAAAGTCTGCTTAAAGATGGCTCTGGAGGCCGAATTGAGTTGCCGTTGTTTCGCGATTGATCGCAACGCCTATTGCTCAGCGAAAAACACGATTCTAGCAACGAAGATAAAGTTGCGGTGAAATCTCAATCATCACCTTGGGCAAAAGTCCGGAGGCAGCCTGAAGAGAAGAGGGGCAATGCGGCAGTGCTGTTGGCTCACTGCAAGGCTGTCACTGTCAATCACCAACCGCATCATGCGGCCGACCATTCGGCCACGAGACCTGCCACCTAACACCATAGACGAATTAGATCAGGGGATTCAACTGAATGACGTCTCTTCTGGTATCTCTCAAGATGTCCATCGCAAGACAACCCACACTGCGCTGTCTGCCTGCCTGTCTGCTTGCTTGCTTCTGTACACATTACATTTACCGGAACTCCTCCGCATGGTGGTGGTGCCACCCCTGAATGAGGGCCACTCGGGCCCCGACGCCATGCTATGCCTTATCTGCGTACCATCTTCCATAGCACCGTTTGTTGTTGTTGGTTTTGTATATCAGAGTGTGAGTGTGAGCGCGAGTGCGGCGTCGCCCCCATCAATTCTAGGCCCCGTACCCGCCTCAATCCAGGCCCAGCATGCGTTTGGAGTTTTCGTACATGACCCAAGTGATGCTCAGAGCCGGAGCGACCTTCATGATGTTCGGCGTGAGGCCCTTGTACATGCCCCGCATGCCCTCGTTCTTCATCGTCTTCTGCGCCACGTCCCAGATGCCCGTGTACGTCGCCGGGTGCATGGCTGTGCCCTGCGTCTGCAGGCGCGTGCGCAGGACATTGAGCGGGTAGACGACCGTCGCGCCGAACGCGCCGCTGCTTGCGCCGATGATGCCGGTCACGATGTTGCCCGGCTTCGCGTCCTCTTCGTGGATGCCCTGGTACTTGGCCGCGTACTTCTTGTATGACGTCTTGAGGAGCTCAAACGTGCCCATGTCGATGGCGCTGTATGGAAACATACCGATGAGGCCCATGGTGACACCGCGGTACGCCGATCGGAAGCCGCCGGCGAGCCACATTTTTTTCGCCGTGTCAATGACGAGGGCGTTGCCCGTGAGACCGCCATGAACGGTGGACGTCTGAAGTCTGGGGGGTGTTAGGGGTTGGCTAGGATACGGCACAATGGATGGAAGTGTACCTGAACTTTAGAGTATCGAGAGGGTAAACGCAAAATCTGTGGTGCTGTCAGTTGACGCTCACAATGAGGCAAGAGCGAAACTCACTGCGCAACCATGCCAGCAATGCCGCCTGCCGTGAACTTGGAGTACGAATTGATCCGCTTGGGGTCGTTGTGACCCTCGAGCTTAGCGAGGGCTCTCTTGGCCGCTTCGTAGGATCCGAACTAAACGCTTGTCAGCGCTGACGTTCCGTCTCGAATGGGAGAGAAAACAAACCTTGATGGCGCTCTCAGGCATGATTTTGATAACGTTCAGGCCGTTACCTGTCGCGTGTTAGCGAGGGTCGGTACATGAGGAAGGCACGCGTGACGCACCAGCAAACAAGCTGCGCATGCCGCCGGCCTGCCAGAGATCGCGAAAGGCATCGCCAAACGGCTTGCCAGCGTTGGCCAGGGCGACAAGGGGCCGGCCCTGCTTGAGGGCGGCGAGGGCTGTGTCGGTGCTCGACTTCGTGTTGACGAGTAGGTAGACCTTCAGGCGGTCAAGGGGCGCAGTGGCGGTGCGCGAGACACCGCCGGCAACGGCTCCCGCGAGGAAGTAGCCTGGATCAGGGATATAACTTGTCAGTTTGATTTTCTTCTGGCGCACCTGAGAGCCTTGATCCGTCGTGCTAGGGATGGTATCCTGGCCGAGGCGAAGGGACTTGGCGATGGTGGCGCGCTCTTCAGCGTGAGCGGCGTCGAGGGCCGTGACGTATGATTGGAGAACGGAGACTTCCATGTCTTCGCGATCGCTTGTGAAGTGTTCTGTGGGTTGTGGTTGTGATGATGAGGAATTCCGTAATGATTGTGCCGCGAGGCGCTCTTCTGCGGTAGTAGTACTGGATCTCCCAGGGAGGGAAGGATCGGGTGTTGATGTCGGTTGGAGTTCTGCTGGTTCGTTTTCGCGGTCCACGGGGGAGCCAATGCGCAGGATAGACCCAAAGAGAGTTTGTAGAAGGAAGCCGGTCGTACCTAAACCTTCAAGTGTCTCCTCCGATACCATCGAGTCGCCCTCTGCAGTCAGGGTGACGATCGACGAGTAGAAGCTGAGGACAGCCTCAAGCGGGGCACTCCCATTGTGCACCGGCATAAAAAGCAGGAAGTCCCTAAGTGAATGAAGCAATGAATTAGCGGCTGTTGTATCGTAGAGCCTTAGGAAGGCACGGCTTCCATCCGCTCTTTCAGGCAGCATCCAGCAAGGTTCTGTCGATATCTTGGTCCATGCCACCCTTTGGGCCATTTGCAGCAGACAAAAACCAGCCCACCAGCCAGGGAAGACATACCGCCATTCACCAAAGGTGATGTATCCGTCGTTGTTTAGGTCGATGTCGCTGAAAAAGGCGTCGAGTTTTCGCATGGGCACGACGAGCCCGGCGCGCTTGAAGGCTGCCTGCAGCTCTGCCTTGTCGAGCTTTCCGTTGTTGTCTCTGTCGATAGAGTGGAAGAGGACCAGAAGCTGCTTCTCGGTCTGTTCGACGAAGGTCCGGAACTCTGCATGAAGATCTATCAGCAATCTGGGCGGCTGGGGCCGTGAGCCTCGAGGACGACGCACCTTCATAGTCGATCCTCCCATCCGCATTCGTGTCGACCCGCGCCAGGATCTGGCGCAGCATGTCTCCGGCATTTTTCATGGCTACGAATATCAGCACCGGCATGCGAAACGACCCAAGGGAGAGAGAGGCTGACGGTGATCGATCCTTTTCAATCCCCGCTGCAGGCCCTTGAAGTCAAGGAAGCCCGAGTTCTGGGTGTCCAAGCGTGCCCACAGCTCCTCCATCCGCTTATCCCTCTGGTTCTGCGACTGAGCCCATCCCAGCTCGAGGTCAGCTACAGGTCGTGTTACCCCCATCGCAGCGGCGGCATGAGGAGACGACAATCGGTAGGTCGAGGGTCGGAAGTCGACCGAGAATTCATCAAGTCGCACGGCAAGCTAGGCGAAGTCGTCGGTTCAGGTCAGCAGAGACATGATGTGTCGGCCCGAAGAGAGGTTCGTCTGAGGCCTCGTGGGAAGATGCGCCGGTCGTCAAGTCGAGTCGATTCGAGGTGAAGTGCACTCGGATGGATTGCGGTAAGGTTGATCCTGGGTCACAGCCGCAGAGGTCAGAGGTCACAGGTCATTGGGGGTGCGAGGGATTGACGTAGTTTCGCGACGGGGACCAAGAAAAAGCACTCCCGCATGCCAAGGGCCGCAGCCACAGAGCACCCGTGTCTAGTGCGGGTTTGAGCCACATGTCATCATTGAACCCCTCCCGCTGCTGACCATTCCTGACATCGGCCCAGCATCGCCCTTATCTGAACCCCCGTGGCTTTGCCATACCCCAAATCTCATCAGCCACAGCCTCGCCAACGTCCAGCCATCGACTCCGATCCCGCCGGCCACCGACCGACGTTGGCAACAGACAGCCCCGGCCATCCCCCTCCTCCTCCCGCGACATCTCTCCCCGCCGCTCGACCCGCTGGACCGAGAGGCGCTTCTTCCGAATGACTATGTCCACGAGGTGACATGGCCGCCAACTTCTGGGACTCGACCCAGCGGCGATACTGGCAGTTCACCAAGGATGAGCTGGCCACCATGCGCCAGAAGCTCGAGGACGAGAACGCCGAGCTCGTCCAGCTGTTCCCTCTGCCCCAGGTGCGCCATCTGAACATCTACTTCAACCAACGTTCGTCTCTTTCGCGCCTCGTTCATGCCACCCCCGGAAACTAGCCTCGACTGACACTCCGCGCCCCAACAGAGATCAACCGCCTCGGCAAGCGGCTCGGCGTCCGCCAGCAGGCCATGGCCACGGCGCAGATGTACATCAAGCGGTTCTACACCAAGATCGAGATACGCCGCACCAATGTCTACCTCGTCATCGCGACGGCCGTCTACCTCTCCTGTAAAATGGAGGAGTGCCCGCAGCACATCCGCCTCATCGTCAGCGAGGCGCGCTCCCTGTGGCCCGACTTTGTCTCCCTCGACACCTCCAAGCTCGGCGAGTGCGAGTTCTTCCTCATCAGCGAGATGAGCTCGCAGCTCATCGTCCACCAGCCCTACCGCACCCTGACCGCCTTCCAGGGCGACCTGTCCCTGACGCAGGAGGACACGGCCCTCGCCTGGTCCATCATCAACGACCACTACATGACCGACCTGCCGCTGCTGTTCCCCCCGCACACCATCGCCCTGACGGCCATCCTGCTCGCCCTCGTGCTGCGGCCGTCCTCGGGCATGGCCCAGCCGACCACCACGTCCGGCATCGCCGCCGCCACCGCCGCCCTGACCCAGGCGCAGGGCCGCGGGCCGGGCGGCTTCCAGATGCCCAGCGGGCCGACGACGCCGAACCCGGCCGACAAGGAGAAGCAGCCCGAGGCGCGCATCGGCAGGGTGCAGCGCTTCGGCGCGTGGCTGGCCGAGAGCAACGTCGACATCACCGCCATGGTGGACTGCACCCAGGAGCTCATTTCCTTTTACGAGTGCCACGAGCAGTACCAGGACAAGCTCACGAGGGAGCAGCTCAATCGGTTCATCAAGGCGCGCGGCCTGGACAAGTAGGGCCGGTCGGACTGCGGAGGCTACGTCAGAGCAAGTGCGAGATCATACACGGGGCTCGACACCCGGGCGGATTCAGCGGTGGCTGCTTGTGTGCAGACGGCTGCTTTGTATATATTTCGGCATGGACTGATGAAGCCTACAGAGCAGTTCAGCGTGTCTATACAGATTTATGAGAAATGAAACACGTCTCGTGATGAATCACCATGATAGAGATATGAATGCAGTAGAGAATTGAGTTATCAACCGACAGACGGAGGATCCTAGTACAGTGCAGCATCATTAAGTATACTGGCATTTTTTATCGTGTCTCTGCCTGAGGTGAGAAGAGTGGGCGCTGGCGACAGACAAATTCGGTGTTGACACGGTATTCCTGGACTCTATTCCCAATTCAACACTTGAGACCCTTCTCGTAGCTTTGTTGGTTTTCAGCAGAGAACTCCAATGTCGTGGTATATGGTGTATCCCAGAGGTGACCCTTATCAAATACCCAACATCATATCCCTCTAATTGTGAGGCGCCCGGGCAAGTAAGCGTATGGAGGGGCTGTGAGTTGGAGAGCGGCTCGCATCAGAGAAGTACTCCATTTGCTATTTTGTCCCGGTATTTGTTGCGAAGTACTCGACCTCCCAGTGCTGGCATGCTGTTCGTGCTCGGTATGGAGAGTGAGAAGTACTCGATCTCCCAATGCTGGCATGCTGTTCGTGCTCGGTATGAAGAGTGACCGAATATTTCTAGAATAGTGTCTACTCGAGACCGGCTTGGTCTTTCTATGTGTCTAAGGTATCTCACGATCGTCACCATTCCCAAGCTACACCTCCAAAGACTGCCAGTACCGCACAGCAATATCCGCGACCTCCCTCCCCCTCGTGATGCCGACCTCATGCCCCGCCCCCAGCACAACCCTCAGCTCAACCGCCTCCTCCCCCAGCACCTGCCTCGCGTCCTGCTCCAGCTCGCCCGCCACGATCACCGGGTCCGCGTCCCCGACCACGAAGCACACCCGCCCGCCCTTCAGCCCCCTCGCCCCGCTCCCCTCCCGCCGCTCGGCCAGGATCCCCCGCAGGGGCTTCCACTCCCCCTCGCCCTGCCCGTAGATCGGCGCCCACCGGATCGTGCTCCGGTACGCGGCCACGAAGCCCGGATGCGCCGCGAGCTGCCACCCCATGACGCGCGCGACGCGCAGGTCCGGCCTCGTCGGGTCTAGTAGCGCGTTGTCGAACGACGACCCGCCCGTGGCGTCGCTCTCCCCGGGCTCGGCGTCGTCGACGACGGACTCGGTGACCGCGGCCGCCGCGACGGGCGGCCGCAGGCGGCGGCGCACGAGCCAGCGCAGCAGCGGCTCGGGCAGCAGGCCGACGGAGTACAGCAGGCGGCTGGTGGGCGAGACGTGGCGGGGGCGGATGAGGCCGGCGGGGGCGACGAGGACGAGGGAGCGCAGGGCGTGGGGCGCGTAGCGGGCGAAGGAGGCGGCGATGGCGCCGCCGAGCGAGTAGCCGACGAGGTGGAAGGCGTCGGCGCCGGACCAGGCCAGGGGCGACGAGGAGAGCGCGAGGTGCAGCTGGGTGTTGTACAGGCGCGCGTCGTGCGGGATGTCCGTGGGCGAGTCGGAGTACCCGCGGCCGAAGAAGTCTGGTGCACGCCTGTCAAGATGGCGCTCGGTTTCACAGCAAGGGGGACGACGTACCGAAGAGCATGACGCGGTGGCCTCGGTCGACGAGCTCGCGGGCCATCTCACCGAGTGCGATGCAGGGGGTTCCTATCCCGTGGAGGAGTAGGACCTTTTCGCCGGCTTCGGGGCCCCATTCGTAGACGCGCAGTGAGCCGTAGGGCGTGTCGACGTCTCGTCCACCGGGGAGCAGATCCGGCGGGTAGGGAAGCTCATCGCGCTGAAGTGCTGACAGGGACGGGAGGACGGTCCATTTCGGAGAGCGGGCCGGGGCGGGAGGCGTGGTGACGGAGGGGTCACGGATCAGGGCTGGGCGAAGGTACAGGTAGGTGGTGAGACCAATGGCGGTGACGGCCAGTGCCGGGGTGAGGAGGCGGGAGGGAAGATGGTCTCCCATGATGGTGCTCATGCGGCGGTGGTGTTGAGGTCAGTGAGCTCGAGGTACAAAACGATCACGGAGGGAAAGTTGGGCCCGCCATGAAGCCCCGAGTAGGCCGAGGTTGTGTGCCGACCAGAATGCGCCGGCAATCCCGGGAGGGGTCATCGGCCGGCGGTGCCCGGGCGCTTTTCACTTGCACCACCGCCGGCTATCTTCTATCGATACTGGCTCCCATGGTTCTGGTTTAGGGAGAGAGGATTACTTGCATAGGAGACCGAGTACCGTTGCTAGTGATAATGCACCTGACTGTCAGGATACCACTTCATATGGAGCCAAAAATAACCACAGGCAAAGAGGCACGCAACTAACTGCAGTGTCGTGCAGTCTACAATTACACTTCAAGCTACATGTACCTCAACCAACATGACTCTTCTGACCTGGCTTGCGAACCCTGTGTGACATCCGGATCAAAACCGTCCGGTCGCGCATTTGCCGCTGAGCAGAGGAACATGCTTCGGAGGAGGCCTGTGACCGTGTCGGGGTCGCCGCAACATGAGATCGGACGTCGTCCCAAGTCAACCACACCCGTGTCCCGAGAGCTGCAGGCCGCTGGCACCCAACGTCAAATCTTGGATTGGTACACGTGGACGTTCCTAGGCAAGGCAACTCGCCGCATTCGTGAGCTGGCGGGTATGCAGGGGCATCTCTGGACGAGTCGGGGGCTCAGGGTTAGCAGCCGCGCATGCCGCCGAGGAGCAGCATCGCCAACTGTCGAAACCCCCGACAGTCAATCTTGCAGTGCAGGTGGGCGGGTATGCTGCGCCGGTACACTCGCTCACTTACAGCATGCAAGCCAGCCCAGGCGGACCCTGTCTGGCCGTTTCTGTGGCCCCGTGTGCACACAGGTTGTTTTCTTTTTTAACCACTACTGCACGGCCTCAAATGCCATGCCAGGCATGGCATTGCCGTGATACATCTGTACAGAAAGCGTATTCGTCCGGAAGGCAATCCTCGATCCGATCTGGCGTCCCCCAACAAAGGGCGGTGTGGCAGTGAGAGTGACGATGACCGAATGGGGAGGGCAGGAGACAGTGGCAGGGTCGGGGCGCTCAGCCCGCATTGTGCACCGTGAGCCATCGTGTCTGGGGCTATCGACCCTTGGCGCAAGCGGCACACCGCCTGACCGCCAAACCGCCTCGCCTCGGAGAAGGTTGGGGGGAGCGGGCCTGGAGACCAGGGTCGATTCGGCACTGTGACGGTTGGTGGTGGATGGTGGTGGCCGGAGGTGGCTGGAAGCTGTATGACGGAGGGCGGCGTCAAGGAGGGATTGGACGGAGATGCACCTCAGCCATCTCGACGATAAGGCAAGCGTCTCTCCACCCCTCCATCTGGCTGCCTCATCGTCAAATCGAGCGGCCCAGTTCCCTTGCCCAGCGGATGCGTCCATGGATGCAACAAGCGTTGCGGGCGCCCTTTCGCGACGAACATGGCAGAGCTAAGAAGTGGTGTCTCCTGATGGGGAAATAATCGCCATTCGAGATTCGAGACCCTTCTTGCGCAAGTGGGAGAGAGAGAAGCTCGGTAGAAGGGTTCCCTTCAGGCACAGTACCCATTCCAGGAACCGGTGGGCTGTCCTGTTCACTGGCGAGCCTGGCAGGCCGTGTCCGAAATAGCATCGTCCTTGGACTTGGCCTTCGCCCCTGCTTGACCTTGGCCCCTGCTTGACCTCGACCCCTCTGCCCCGCACTAGTCCTCGGTCGACGCTTGACAACTCAGTCCTGTCTCGACTTGATGGGTGAGGTGGCTCCTCGAGCTGGGTACTGTTGCAGAGTGGGCGGATTGTCGGGTGTCGAGTCTGCCGACAATGACGACGTTGGCACGCGATGAGGTCTCGCGTCTGGCTCTCTGAATTGCTGTGCCATTGGCATCAAGAAGAAGCAATGACAAGCAGGTTCTCAGGTCTCACAGCCACCCCCGGCCCGCATGTCGAGAGGCTTGGGAGGGGAGGGAAGAGGGGGACAGGGCGGGCTGGAGGGCTGGAGGGCAGAGGCCAGGAGCCAGGAGAGGGATCCAGGGTCTTCCATGGTCCTGGGGATCGACCACCCCCTTCAGTGCGGGCGAGGGCTGAGGACAGGAGGCTGGTGTCAACTGCCCTGCCACGAGGTGCCGGACGAGACGGCGAGCAATCTGGCGACCTCCCGAACCGTCGAACCGTCGAACGGAGGGGGGCGACTAGTTGGACAGTCGGTGTCGCACGAAGCCGGCATGGGATCAACGCTTCCCGGCACAGCCGTTTCCATCATGGGAGTGTCTATCAATTGGCCACTTATATCAGCCAAGGCGAGACAGTCATCATTCGACGGGCGTTCCCCAGGCGCCTTCCTTCGAGCGCCAGCGCTTGTCTGACGCCGCTTGTCGCCGTCGGGCTGGCGTGCTTGTGGTCGCGGTGCCCTCCTGGAGGGGGACTGGGGGGGGGGAGAGATTGTCACCCACCGACCAGTCCTTGTCGATCCCCACACACACAGCGTCGACGTGCAGATGGTTGCTCACACGGTGGGGAGGGCGATGCTTCCCATAGCTCGTTCCTTGGATCGGACCCGTTGGTGGTTGAGAGAGAGAGAGGCTCGCCAGCCGCCACGTTTCCGGCTCAATCCAGGCCTTTGGTCGACCTTGACGGACTGGAGGGCCAAGCGTGGGTGTTCCCAATCTTTGTCTTTGGTTGTCTCTTCACAGTGTGTATTTTGGAGTCCATCCCTCTGGCGTTCGCGGTCGTCGCCTGGTCTTCATGTTCGGTCAATAACAACAAGGAGTCTCACGTCTCGAATGTTGACTTTTGGGTTGCGAGTCCCAACAAAGGCTGGCCAGTGGCAGGAGAGGGACGCTGGAAGGTGGGCAGGCGGTCGGGCTCTCCGCAATCCAGCTGCCCGGCTTTGCCTTGTCTCGCCTTGCTTTACAAGCATCTTGCCTACTGCCTCGGTAGATGCATTGATGCCTTCGGACGGTGGGGTGGTCTCGTCTTGTGCAGCGGCAGGAGCGAGTGGTTCGTGGGATGCACAAATCATCCCACAGTCATTCGGTCGGGCAAGAGCGACAGACTCATGGCGGCCTGACATGCCAGGCCATTCTGCAGAGGCCACCGAGGCACAAGTAGGGGGTCTTCCGGGTCGAGGGGGCCATGGGGCCATGGGGGCCACGGGGGGTCAACTGTGGCTCCAATCCGAGACATCCCGGGTGACACTGTGGGCGGCCAGGCAAGGCCGTCGCATGTCGCATGGAATGAGAAACACGCATAGTTTCCGCTAAGGGCGCCTCGCCTCGACTTCCAGGGAAGGCCAGGGCTTATTGTTTTCGTCCCCCTGATCAAGATGGGATTGGATGCGGGTGCAAGCGAAACGGGCTCCGTCTTCACTTTTCACCCTGAGATGACCTCCACCTCTGCTGAACGAGCCGAAATGGGGGGAGTGAGTGTCTGACTGACTGACTGACTGACTAACGCAGTCAGGTAGGCAGGCAGGCAGGCAGGCAGGCAGGCATGCCACGCCTGGTGTTTTCGGATGCTGTGGCCCTGGCATGGTGCAGGTACACAGATGGATCGTAAGCGGCGGCAGGCTGGAATCCACTGTGAATCACACGACTGTTCACGGCCCTGCAGCCCCATCCTCGCCCAAGTGCCAGTGACAGTGGGCAGTGGCCGCCGCCGTGCCAGTCTGCCCACTTCAGGCGCCCGTCTGCTGTGGCGGTTGACGCACTGAAGCCGTACGCAGTCACTAACTGTGTTCTGACGACAGGATGGGTCCCCGAGGTCAGTTGACCGCAGGAATTCTGGAGAAACCACCCCCCATCCGTCCCCCGTGCACAGCCATCCGGGGGCACTGTCCAGGGACAAGACAAGAGGGCCTCGAGAGAACAAAGAAGACAAGGCAAAGCCGAGCAGCGCACACACAAAAACACACACGCACACACACTGGACGAGGGCGGCGAAGCGTCCGTAGCGTGGCGCGGACAGGTACTGGCAGGCAGTGGCACTCTGACGACCCAGGGAGGGTACAGGGGGTGGCACGCACCAAGCACCGCAAGCACTGTGAGGTAAGGGCAGGCACGACGACAGGGGCCCTTCCTCTCAGCCTTCAAGCCGCAAGCGTCACTCCCGCACTGTCCGGCGACACCGCATCGCCGCAGGACCGCCCATGCGCTCAATCTGCTGAGGGCGCTAACCCGCACACGGCCTAGCTGCGAGTCCGGCATCCAATAACGTACAAGTGGCGAATGTGCAGATGGCGTCAAGCTGTGGGGTCACAGTCCGCCCGCTCCCAAACACTGTAACAGCGCCTTCCCGCCATTGGCCTGACCTCCACCCAAAAGCGGGGTTCCCAGCCGATCCCTCCCTTGCCTCCCTTCCCTCTGCACCCGCCTGCACTCGGTCTGCCCTGCCCTGCACCCGGGCACCTCGTCCTTCTGTTCTTGTGCCTCTCGCTCGTCAAAACCAATACCACCTCCGGGCCCTCTCCCACCCACGTCTCCCCCCAACCTTACATCTTTCCCCCCTTCCCACTCCGTCCAATACCTTTTCCATCGCAAAAAGCCCCCCTTCCACTACCTTGCCTCAAAAGTAAAAGCAAACAACTCCAACCTTCTTCCTCTCCCTCCCTTCCAACCGCCCCAACGACGCTTCCTCGACTTCCCTCGGCCGGTCTCATTGTTTTGTGCTACCAAGCCGATTTAATACCGCACCAACGCTCGGGTCACCCACACAGAGACCGTCAGCAAACCCGCCACACTGCCCCAACGCAAAAGCACCGCTTTGCGATTCGGCTCGACACATTCGC
Source organism: Verticillium zaregamsianum (assembly GCA_002851755.1). Lineage (NCBI taxonomy): Eukaryota > Fungi > Ascomycota > Sordariomycetes > Glomerellales > Plectosphaerellaceae > Verticillium > Verticillium zaregamsianum. The sequence goes on along the minus strand of NMXM01000004.1, from coordinate 1,401,999 downwards.
CCCCCCGCGACAAACAACAAACCCTCGAGACAAACCAACCAACGTCTGCTCTGGCGCGGAATCACCTCCCCCCATCTTAGATAATGTCTTCATATTACCACTTCAACCACCACGCACAACCTACCCCCGCCGTTCCTGGCGCGTCGCACAACCACCATGGCGGTCGCAACAGGAGGGCGCCCAGGCTGTCCGTCTCCCAAAACTCCCACAAGCAGTTCCGCGGCGTCCGCAGCATGAAGGAGCTCAACGAGTCCGCCGCCCTCAACGCCTTCCGCTCCAAGTTTGAGGTGTCGCGCTCCTTCGACCTCGAGGACGACATGGAATTCTGCCCTGGTCTGTTGACCGAGACCGACGTAAGTTGAGGCGAACATCGATCTCGTCCTCCGCTGCCCGTCGACTGACACACGTTCAACAGCTGGTCTCGATTCACAGCTCTTCTGAGCGCTCTTCCCTCGCCAGCAACTCGCCCGAGTCCTCCCCCACTCAGCAGCCCCAGCAAGTCGCGCCCGGCTTCTCCCTGAACTCGAGCTCCCCGCCATTCCACCCGCCCTCCTACCAGGCCCAGCAGTCCACCATGAAGATCCACCAGCCCGCCGCCACCCGCACTCGCAACGCCATTCCCATCATCAACCCGGCCACCGGCATCACCATGTCCAGCCCGCCACCATCCGTTTCGCCTGGCCGCATGCAGCAGGGCATGGGTCGACGGTGGTAAGGCGTCGCCGTTCCGGCTGCTCCGCGAGGAACAGCCGGGTCGGCACGTCCTCGCCGTCAGACGCCCTTGCAAACTGATGTACAAATTACTGCTCATTCGTCTCCCTTCGTCGCATCTTGGCGCGCAGGCACCGACAATCTCCGAAATCAAATGGCATCACAATCACCTCTCGCGGGCTGGTAACCAGGAGGATATGGCTGGACTCGCTAGCATGGTCCACTCGACAGCTGGCTCACAACGATCTACGACAACCAAATCTTTCTGTACAAACAACCTCAACCGACATATGGACGACGAGTCCTCTTCTCGACCACGGCGATCTTTGATACCATTTCCTTTTGGTCTGGTCATTTTTCAAAACAAAATACCTCAACGAAAGTTCGGTGCCCGATGTCTCCGCAAGATGGGACGATCGGAGTCATGAATGGCGTTTTCCAAGCGGTGGTTTCTGCATTTCACACTCGAACATTGCATCGGTGCTCAGCAACATTTCACGGCGGAGTTTCGGACCTACCATCCATCTATAATCATCGGCATGTTTTTCTGCGACGGACAGCGGGTCGATCCCGCTGCCCCACGATTCACATTTCGCGGGTCTTCGGGGCGCGGGTTTACGACGACGAGGACATTCTCCAAAGAAAAAAAAAGAGTCTCTCTCAATCTCATATAGAATGAGTGGTTTTCGGCTACCTTTTTCTCACACCAACACGAGCGGGGGTCACGGGTGTTTCTGTTACGGTCTCACATGGGAAATCTCAGGGCGCGACGGGGCGGCGGCGGGCGGCGGGCAAAGACTTTGCGTTTTGCTTTTGCTTGTTTGCGGGGCAAATCTCCAAGCCGGGGAGCGGTTCAACGGGAACTGATTTATGCCTTTCACCGGGGAAAGGCGGAGTTGTCGGGTTTTATCTGTTTTTGTTTGGTTGCGTTTTTCCGTCTTACTTGCGGTCCTCCATTTTCTTGCAAATATCCGGGACGGTCCGGGAGGGCTCTCCTCTCCTCGAAGGGGGGTGAGAGACCTCTGTCGGCGTCTCTGCTTTTTTGTACCACTCTGGGGGGCCGGACCTGGGCCTGGGCTGGCAGCACGTTTTGCGACGCATCTTTGGAGGTGTTGTGTTCTCAGGGAGCGCGGTATGATACGATAAACGGCTCTTTAGGGGGGTTGTTGACGGGTGATACCTTGGGCTGGGTTTGCCGACATTGCTTTGTCGGCCGGTGTTGGGCTCCCTTGTCCTTTCGGACCGGGTGGGGTGTAGGAACTCAAGATGTGAAACGTGTTCTATGAGGGTTTTGAGCGGCAGCTCGACCTTGGCACCAGATGCCAGCAAGGCGCAATATACGATATGTTCAGCAATGTTTTGATGGTTTTATGCGTGACTGTGTTTGCTGCAGGAGGCGGAGTGCGGGGATGCAAGCACTCAGAGCCATGGTTTTACGAACCACAGCTCGTCCACGCCATGTCTCGGCAGAGCATGCCACTGCAATCATGCTGGGAGAGAGGCGTCCCGACTGAGATCGTACCTGCGGTCTTCGTGCTACGGCCTAAAGGAGACGTGCGGAGTACAGGCGCCCACGGGATGCAGCGCGTGTCTCGAACATCTGCAAGCACCTATGCACGAGGGTGAGGCCAGCCAGGCAGGCAAGCCGCGGGACCCCGGTCTTGGCCGCCTTACCCCTCTGGTTGCTGCCCCTGAATCACTGGTGCGTCCGAGCCATGGCATCCTGGCGTCCAGCTTCCGAGCTAAGGTGCGTGGATCGGTAGGTCGGGTACCCTGCTGAGCGAGGTGGCATGCCGAGGGAAAGGGGCATGACGAAGGAGGAGGAGAAAAAAGGGGCGGGTTGGAGACGGGGGAGAGAGGAGCTGTTGCCAATGCGCAGGCCGCCGGTGGCCTGTCGCTCTCATGCCCGAGCCGGAGAGAGAGGAACCCCACTACCACCATCCGGAGGTGCGTCTCGATCGTGACGTCACGGAGAGTAACATGGCTCGCCTGCGCTCATCCGCGATCGTCATGACGCCGGGAGCTTCTGTCCTCTTCTTTCAGGTCTCCGATTCTCCTTTAAACTCATTCATCCTTCCTCTCCATCAATTGAATCCCAGGACTCACACTGTCACACACACATCACACGATTGAACCTCTCGACCGACCAAAAGAACCGAGACCCAAGCACACGCACACACAAACAAACACCATCATGATCTCCCGCATCGCTCTCTCCGCCCGCCCCGCCCGCGTCGTGGGCCAGAAGCTCGCCGTCGGCCGCAGCTTCCAGCTGTCGACGACGGCGCGGTCCGGCCTGAAGGAGTCCGCCGGCCGTACGCCCCCCTCCACGTCCGTACCTAGGAATTGAAGACCAGTGCTGACAGCAACAGAGGACGCCGACTCGGAGAGGCACAAGGCCGACTCGCTGCAGAAGCAGAAGCAGGGCAAGGGCCACTGGAAGCCGGAGCTCGCGTCGGACAGCGAGGAGGCCATCAACGCGGACCGCCACGAGAACCTGAGCCCCGAGCAGCTGCAGGAGAAGACCAAGGCGGCGGCCGAGGAGAGGAGCAAGGCCGGCACGAGCATGCGCGACGGCTTGTAGAGGCTCCTCTCTCTGAGATCGCCTGACGGAACTGGAAGGGAACGGCCTGGGCTGGAAGCCTGCTGGCAGCCTGCTGGACTTGGAGTTTGGGAGGGGCCCGGGGCTAATCGGGCGTGTTGTATTGTTGCCCTGTTTTCGAGGGTGGTGTTTTGCATCGGTAGAATGGGATAGCCTGTGCTGGCCTTGCTGCATTCAATTGACGGGTTCCATCGTCGGTGTTGTGATTCGTCTGGTGTGGCCTGTTGTCTGCTTGTAGAACTATGTCGTCAACATTGCGTACGTTCTCCATGCTGCGACAGGCGGATCGAGACGTAAGCGGACTAGCGTTTGCGGGTGGGCTTCTCTGGAGCCTGAGGTGAGCTGATCGCGATTGCTTACTAAGTGTCGTCAGTCTGGACCCGAAGGAGGCTGTGGTCGGTCGACGAATTCTCACAGCCTACCTCGCCTAGGTACGTGCAGCGGACGACGGCAGACACATGCAGGTTCACGGGCCGTCCCTGCATGAGTTGACCGCAGCGCAGTCCCTCGCCATTTGCGGTAAAAAGCCAACGCCGAGCCCCAGTCGGGCAGGTAGGTGTGGTTGGAATCGACTGTTGTCTCCCTGCGCTCGAGCAGGTGCAAAGAGGGTTCTGTAGGTCGCCGTCGAGCCAGTTCTGCAGGCCGCCGTCGAGCCAGTTCTGCAGGCCGCCGTCGAGCCAGTCCTGCGGATCTCGAGCCAGCAACTGGCCCAGATGTACCGTCGGAGGCATATCCGACATCTGCGAACCTCGAAGAACTGCAGCTGTCAATGGCATGCGATCGGGACGCCAGGGACGCACTGCAGAGAAAGAGAGTAAGAAATCTACCTGGCTCACGTCGAGGGAAGGGGACAGCCTCGCTTCCTTTCTCGAGAAGATGTCATCCCGAATGCCCCCTCATCCACCACGGGCGACCAGCCTCGAAAGCTATCCCGGTCTTCTCCGCCACGGAGATGAGCCAAAAGTTGGCACGAAGCAGCTCTGACGTGAGCAGAGAGCGGCGGTGATGAAGCCTCGTCGAACAATCACAATCTCCGGGCGAGACAACTCGCCTTTGTGTGAAGTGCGGCAACGGGCCATCCTTGTCGGCTGCGTTCTGGCGGTGGAGGAATGCCACGTTAAAACGGTGAGAGGTCGAGTCCGGATATTCGAGATCATAAACCCCTCCGTCTTCAGCTTCAGCCGGACGCTTCCAGGAATATCTCGAGCAGCGAACCGGGTATCGAGAGAGGCTCTAGATGATGGTCGTCATGCCGTGAGCGCAGAAGGCCGTGACGAGCGTGAGACGCCTCGAATCGATACACCTGGGTGCTTGCTGTATGAAATTTTTCCTGGGCCCTCAGCATCTGGGCCTGTCTCTGGAGAGAAGGGGAAAGGAAGTCCTGGGTGTCGTTTCGCCGGCACTAGACGTGTTGGGTGACATGTGCGCATGAATGGATCGACAGCCCTCGATTGTTCAGGGACCAGCCGACAATGAGTTGAATTGGGCGACCAGACGTCTCCTGATGTACAGCAACCCGCCCCGGACGAGATGGACCGATGTCACTTGGACGGAGCTGGGTACATGGGTGAGGAACCGAGTCCGCGGGTTTCATGGTCATCTCGGGCGATTAATGACCGGCAGCGGTGACCTTGAACCCATGATCCGGCGCAGTCACAGAGCGTGAAGCAGCGCGTCCGGAGGCATCCTGTGATCCGGGTCGTCGACGAAGACGGGCATCGTCAAGACAAGCCCCCCCTGAGAGCGCGGGGAGACGCGGGCTGAGTCCGAGGGTTGGAGAATGCCGTGGACATGAGGCGTCAAATTTGGAGAATCTGCAGGCTCCTGATTTGTCCGCCATTTCCCCGGATCTGGGAACTGCCACGCACTAGGGCATCAAATGCAGCGAATTACTCCGATACCATGGTACGCTACTCGGCTTCGCCGCCACGTGCCCACGAGTGATGGACAGCTCGGCATTTGCTTGTCCGCGGGCGACCCAATCCAGGGGGCCCTTTGTGAAGAAAAAGAAGGGTGGGAAGTTAAAATATACACTGCATCTCCGCAGGGGCGACGACTCGGGGTAACGATGCGTCCAACCCGGGGAAGTGCGGGGGCACACACGGAGACCTTACCGAGAGCCCCAGCTGTTCCCCTTTCTCTCCACGGGGGATGATTCATAAAAAGACTCGAAGGCCCTCTCCCTTGGCGGCTTTCTCTCACGACAGCCGCATCCTCCAGTCCGAGCAGCACAGTCTGCTTTCGTGTTCGTCTGGTCTTCAGTCAGGACCTCGAAGCCCAACCCGCAGCAACCCTGTATCGCTTTTTAGTATCCGTCATCCGGGCCCCTCGTCGCCGCAATGTCAAACGGCCGCGACCTAGACAACGAGGTGGACGTCAAGGGCGACGATGCCGAGGGCTTTGATGAGAAGCGCGAGCATGTTGCCCTCAAGTCCGATCACGACAAGCTCGGCCTCCGAGCTTCGGCGTGGAGATTTCGCAAGGTACTAACGCTGCACACGCTGTTTTTGTCGTCCCCAGGGAAGATCAAGATCACTTTGGCTTACTTGCCGTGTATAGGCCGTGCTGGTGTGCAACCTCCTCTGCATTGCCGCCGCGTGCGACGGGTTCCAGATCAACCTGAACGGTGAGCTCCGGGCAGCCCAGCAGCCACGCTGGCCGGGACGGTTCTGACAGCGAGACAGGAAACATCATCGCCAACCAGGGCTTCATCAACCATGTCGGCTTTCCGAACGACGAGGGAGTGTATATACTGAACGCCCAGTACACTGCTCTCTGGGGCGCCATGCAGTCCCTCGGCCAGATCATCGGCATGCTCACCCTCAACCCCGTCTCGGACAGGATCGGACGGAAAGCCACGCTCTATGTCCTCTGGGTCATCCTGGCTGCCGTGAGTTTGATGGACCGACCAGGCTTTGGTGACGCTAACTTCTCGTCTAGTCCATCGGCATCGAGACTGCTGTCCGCGATTGGAGGGACTGGGCCGGAGCCAAGCTCCTGGCCGGCATCGGTGTCGGCGCCTTGCAGGCCACCCTGCCCGTCTACATCACCGAGTGGTCCCCCGTCAACATCCGCGGCGCGATGGCGCTCGCCTACGGCTTCTGGAACACCATCGGAAACTTCCTGGCCCCGATGATCCTCACCATCATGCAAGCCACCGACCCTCTCAACTACAAGACCCCCATCTTGGTCCAGTGGGGTTTCCTGGGCATGATGCTGCCCATCTTCCTCTGGCTTCCCGAGACGCCTGGTAAGGAGCCCGATATTCTTGACTTGTTTTTTCGTTTTCGACTGACCCGAGTTCAGCCTACCACGCGGAGAGGGACCAGGACGAGCAGGGCAAGAAGGCTCTCCGACGTATCAACGGCGGAGTCCAGGACTATGACGTCGACGCAGAGTACGCCATCGTCAAGAACACCATTCTCGAAGAGCGACGCATCCGAGAGGAATACGGACTGGACAGCAACTCCTTCACCGACATCGCGCGCACCTACCTGGCCTGCTTCCAGGGCGTCAACCTGCGCAGGACGCTCGGCGCCGCCCTCCCGGTGTGCGCGCAGCAGCTCACCGGCCTCTCTTTCCTGAACACGTACGCCAGCTTGTTCTTCAAGCAGAGCGGCTTCTCGAACGCTTTCCTCATCACCACCATCTTGAGTGAGCATCTTCCCCCCCAGCCTGCCCTCGTCCTAGGACATGCGTGACTGACGAATACGATGCAGCCGTCATCCAACTGGTAGCCGCGGTGGTGCTGATTCTCATCTCCGACAAGACGGGCCGCAGACTCGCCACCTTCGTCTCGGGCATTGGCTGCTCGGTGGCGATGCTGGTGGTGGCCATCATCGGCTTCGTGAACAAGACGACGGCGGTCCTCAACTTCCTCATCTTCACGGCCTGCGTCTGGGCCTTCTTCAACAAAGCTCGTACGTCACTCACCGGGTGATCTCCCTAGCGTACTCATGGAGGCTGACATTTTTTCTTGCAGTCGGCAGCATCGGCTGGGCCTTCGTCGGCGAGGTGGCTTCGCAGAAGCTCCGCGCGCGCACGGCTGGCGTCGCGGGCGCCTCGTCGGTCGTTTTCGGCCTCATCTTCAACACCACGGTCCCCCTCATGCGTAAGCCTGCAGTTTCTCGAATGAAAATGAAGCCTTGCTGACTTTCTGCCTAGTGGACGTGGATGGCGCCAACTGGAACTACAAGACGGCGTGGCTGTTCTTCGGGACGGGAGCACTGACGATCGTCGCCATTTACTTCTACGTGCCGGAGCCTTCGCAGCGGAACCCGGCCGAGATGGACGAGATGTTCGAGAAGAGGGTGCCGGCGCGGAAGATGCGCAAGTATGTCACAGATGTGCAGAGGTCTGCCCACATCGGCGGCGACTATGCCGCGTGATCGCCAGGATCGCACAGCACCAGCTGAAGAGTGATGGGAGTGTCGTCCATGCTCGAAGGATGTGGAGACGTGCGATAGTTGTACCATAGACCTGTAAACGAGTTTTGGGGTGTGGCAATTGATCGTGCTATGGATTGTGGCAGTCTCAACCTTGATGATGTACAACTGGGGGTTCCTCACGGCCTGCATCGCCTGAGAGGACCCCGTTGACAAGAGAGGAAGAGGATGCTTACATAATCAAATGCCCCTTTCTCGGACTCCAAGCCTCCCCAGGTCACGGGTCGACTTCGCATCCGAGCTCCCTCCCGTCTTCAACAACAACCCCTGCTGCTGCATCTGCACCTCCACCTCACTGCCACCGGCCCTCCATCCTTCAACAAGCTGCGGCCATCTCAGCCCCGGACGTCGTCAGGCCCCAGGGGCGGCACGGCAGACCGGCAGACTATGGCTGCCGAGGCTCGTCATCGTTGGTTGGAATAGCCGCCACCCAGCCTTGTCCAGCCCTCCGACGTCGTGAAACCAGACGAGACGGGCGACCGAGGCGACATGGACTGGCCCCCTGCAGTGGCACTGGACCTGGGCTGAACTGCGTCTGCATCTGTACTTACAGATTGAGAATGCACAGCAACGGGCCTCCGTCCACTTAGCGCGGCTGTGGATGCCGCCTCGCATCAGCGCTAGGTCGTGATAAACCCTCGACCTGCCCGCCTTGCGGCCCAATATGTCCTTTCACTTCTGATCCGAGTCCGCACTGGCACTGGCATCGCCGACATTGACATTCGAATCGACCTGCCAGCGGCGCCTTCGCCATGGATTTCCCCAGGCTCTCCGACAGCGTGCGCCGCTTCATGCACCTCAGCATTAAAGATCCTAAGGAAGACTTCTACGAGCCCCTCTCCGAGTCCTCCATCCGCCTCCTCACGATCAAGCCGAGTGCCAAGCGCACCGACAAGATCGAGTGCGAATTGCGCACCGTCAAGTTCAACAAGAGGGTCCGCTATCGCGCCCTCTCCTACGTCTGGGGCGACCCCGAGGAGACGGGCATCGTGACCGTCAACGGCAGGCGCAGCAAGTTCACCTTGAACCTGACCGACGCCCTGCGCCAGCTGCGCGAGTCCATGTATGTCCACAAGACCCTCGACGTCCTGCCCCTCTGGGCCGACGCCGTCTGCATCAATCAGGCCGACAACGACGACAAGTCGAGAGAGGTCCCCAAGATGGGCCGCATCTACGGCTCGGCCGCCGATGTCATCATCTGGCTCGGTCCCATGGCTGAGCCTGACGGGGACGACCCCCCCGAGAACGGCGACAGGCCCAACGACGACATATTTGCCGAGATTGTGCCCTACCTGCGCAGCGTCCCTCACGTCGAGGCCATGACGGCCGACACTGTCGCCGACAAGCCGCCCGAGCACATCATGAAGGCCAACCACCGCCTCATCAAGGACCACTTGTACTACCACCACTGGTTCGACCGGACCTGGGTCATCCAGGAGGCCGTGCTCGCCCACCGCCAGCCCCAGGTCCTCTTCGGCCGCCACGTCTTCGGCATGGGCGGCCTCGTGGCCCTCTGGTTCTTGCTCGACATCCAGGAGAGTCCGTTCCACTGGGTCTGGGAGGACGTGTACCTGCGATGGCAGATGTACGGGCGCGTGTGGTGGGCGCGCCAGCAGAGGCAGCTCCGGCTGGCGGCGGCCAAGGCGGCGGCGGCCGCCGCCACGGTCGACTCGGCCGAGAAGATCGTCGCCGCCGAACTGCTCGACCTCTTCATCGCCTTTGGCTCCCTCGAAGCCTCCCTGCCCGCCGACAAGATCTACGCCCTCCTCGCCCTCGTGCCCTACAAGAGTCTGCCGCCTCACCTGACGCCCAACTACGACCTCCCGTTCGAGACCATCTACCACGACTACGCCCGGTTCGTGCTGCAGCACACCGGCAACGTCAACCTCATCGCCTACTTTCCCCCGCTAGGCGGCGGCGCCCCCTCCTGGGTCCCCGACTTCCGCGAGCAGATCGAGAACGACCGCTCCGGCGACTCCAAGGGTCCCGGCCACGTCGACATCTCGGCCGACGGCCTCGAGCTGACCATCCAGGCCTACGACCTCGGCCTCTGCGTCGGCATCACGACCCGCCCTACCGAGGGCGTCGAGTACGGCATCCGCGGCTACCCGACCCGCGTGCCCGACATGCGCGCCGTGGTCTCCCATCTGGAGGAAGAGGTCATCATGCGCGCTGCCGAGATCCGCGGTGAGGACTTTGAGGACATCCTCGTCGAGTGGCTCGGCCTGCCGACCTCGACGACCGACCCGGACCTGCGGCCCATGTGGGAGCGCGCGCGGCGCGAGCTGCTGCAAAAGCCCGACGGCGTGGGCGAGGAGGACGACGAGCTGCGCTTCTGGCTGAAGCTGGCCACGACTGCCTTCAACTCGTGGGTCACCTCGTCGGGCCTGCTGCTGTACTACAGCTACAACAACTGGGGCAAGGTCGACGCGCCCGCCGTGGGGGACCGCGTCGTCTGGGTCGACGGCAGCCACTTTGCCTACGTGTTGCGGCCGCTCGACGGCGGCAAGTACCGCTTCGTGTGCTGCAGCGAGTACACTTCCGACACGTTGGTGGATAATGCGCGGGATCGGAGCGCGGTGCATGAGACGACGCCTTTTACGTTGGTTTGAGGGGCATGGCTAGCGGGTTTTGATTTGAGATACCTATTTCTTTCTAGATGACATCGGATTGGATGATGGAGTGTTTTGGCGAGCATGGCGAGGCGATTCGTTGATTTGGACTGCGAGCCCCTTTTTGGGAGGCCATGTAGGCGACCCAGTCTGGTGGAGAGCACTAAGTCAACCTAATATTTTTGACAATTCCTAGATTGATGTTGAGAATGCTGAGATTGATGATGAGCTTACATCCGGATTCAACGGCGCCCCGAAAATGGACTTGTCGAGGGAAACCCTATCCCCGCTCCCTGGCCGTTGGTCGTGAAGCTGTCTTGTTGCCCTGAAGAGTGACCATTCACGAATGGTTACAGCCTGTATCTGACGACCTCCTCTCCCCCATACCTCACCTCGCCCATCTCTATCCCGACAATATTGGCAGCTGTCCCACTGCCTGGCTCAAGCAGCACAGAGCGTCTGAATGCCCAGTCACGCACCCAGGGAAGTCATCGCAACCCATGAACCCTCACACCTCACCTCATGCCTTTATGCACCGTCTCATACTCGCGCGCATCAGCTTCACTATGAGCCCTGGATAAACTGGAGTACCTTCGACAACGTTTCAAACCCGAACCTGCGCAGTAATAGAACAAATGCAATCAATTCAGGAGGCAGCCTCCGACATGGGTATCTAGTACTTTTTGGGAATCTCCGCCAGCTCCCTCTCCCGCGTAATCGTACACCCCCCTCGGCCGCCCCGCATCCACCTCAGCCGCCGGCGCCCACGGCGCGTCGCCGTGAGGGCGTGCCGCCCCAGCAGCCCCGTGTCGACCTTCTTGTACCGCAGCTCCCACTGTAGCCAGTTCTCGAGACCGGGCAGGTGGATCGGCACCGTCATCAGCCCGAGCAGCTTGGTCTCGCGCTCGTAGCCGCGCCACCAGCCGATGCCGGGCTGGCGCGGCGGCTTGGGCGGTTCCTGGTCCACTTCATCGTCCAGCGGCGGCGGGCTGTTGACGGCGTACATCGCGGGCAGCGTGTAGCGGACCTTGCCGGGGGCGTGACGGCGCAGCAGGTCATTGAGGCGAGTGCGGTCGGCGGGAGGCAGGTTGTTGCGGAACTCGGCGGCGTACGAGGGAAGGAAGGGACCTATGCGGATGACGCCCTTGAAGCGCGGGCGCACGCGGACCCAGTAGCGGCCGTCCCAGAGGGTCCAGCGTCGCCAGTTGAACCAGGGCGCCTTCTCGGGAGGGGGTACCTCGGGTTTGTCGAGAAAGATGAAGGGTGACGAGGTGTAGTCGTTCTTGACAAAGGATATGAGAGGAAGAGGCTGTGAAGAGGGATGGGGTTCGCGGGTGAGGAGCCATTCCTGGAACGGGGAGGAGGAAGAGGGTGGCACAGGAAGAAACAGGACGGAGGCGTGGTTGAAGGCCTTGGGGACGGCATCCAGGCGCGCTGCTTCGGCCGCGGAGGCAATGGACGGGAAAAGACGGGGCAGGAGGTTTTGCAGGCCGGGGATGGCGGGTGGCTTGGGGTCTGGTGTGGCAAAGGCGACGGCGCGGCGGACGAGGAGGGCGGCGATGGTGCGGCGGTGCGCGAGACGCAGGGCATGCCGACGGCGAGAGTACCGAGACTTGCGCCGGGGAGGAGGCACGGCGAGATCGGGGAAGCGGATGGTGAGAGTGCCGATGTTGGGCTGGAAGTTGCGGATGATCATGCCGGTCGCCCAGCGATCGGCCTCGGCCTCCTCGGCGTCGGCACGGGCGGCGCAGCGACGGGACATGGCCAGGATGGAGGGCTTGCGCAGGGCGACAGGTAGGTCGTGGCCTTTCCACATGTGGCGTACGGCGTTGCGCATGGTCAGGGTCGGGTCCTTGTTGGTGGCATCCTCGATCCAGGGCACGTTGTTAGCCTCGCAGGTCGCGATGAGGCGGTCCTTAGCAAAGCCCAGCAGCGGCCGGTACACGACGACGCCGGCGTCCTCGCTCTGAATGGGGGGGATGGGCGGCAGCCGTTTCTTCGGTCGCTGGCTGCTGGCGCCGTCGGCATACTGCTGGTCGATGTAGGCAATGTCGAGCTCGGTCTGCAGACCCAGGCGCAGCTCGGCCCAATGGGCAGCCTGGTCCAGATCGCTGCCCATGTCGCGGCGGACGAGGGGCCAGTCGCGTCTTCGCGGATGATAGCTGATGAAAGGCTGCGGGCGGAGCTGGTCGTCCAGGAAGCCGCTCTCGTGTGCGCCGTGTATGTCGAAGCATTCGGGTATGTTGGCGGCGGGAGCCATGCCGCGGAGGCCCCTGGCACGGTGGCCGCTGAGCAGGCGCATGAAGACCGTCTCGTACTGGTCGTCCTCGTGGTGGGCGGTGAAGAGGCTGGCGATCTTATTCTGGGCGCAGGCCATGCCGAGCCTGCGGTAGCGCAGGCGGCGGGCGAGGGTCTCGATGTTCGGCAGAGTGCTGGGATCGAATGTTTGGTCCGGGTCAGGCCTGAGGCCGAGCTCGCGCAGCCACTGGATAGACAGCACCTCGCCCCGGATGCCCACGTTAGGCCCATGCAGGACGTTGATGGTCTTGAGGGCCTCCTTGGTGCTCGTGGGGCGCAGGCGGTGGTCGACGACGAAGGCGGTGGGTTTGGCGATGATGGTGTTGTCGGCGACCTTCATCTTGTGGTTCATGTGGCGCATCTGGCTGAACAGGAAGGCGAGGGCCATGGAGTCAGCGCCGCCGCTTATGGCGAGACCCACGCGGCGGGGGATCGTCCGGTTGGCATGGGGGAACCGGGGCGGGCATGTTGCCCGGACGGCCTCAGCGAACTCGAGGAAGGAGATGGGCTTGGGGACGTGGTGGAAGACGGGGACGCTCATACGGCGCGGGCGAGCTGTCGTCTGCGTCTGTGCTTCTTACGGCGGCAGGGTGTCGGAGACGTATCGATTGGGGGCGGCTAGAGGTTGTCGAGGTGGTGGAGATGGTGTGGATGGGGAACATGTTGATGCTGGTGATGTCGGAAGGTTGCTCACTTAGGCGGTACCTGCAGTAGGTAGCTTCCCCGGAGCTCGGTTGGGGACGGACAAATCGTTTCACCGAGGATCCCCGGTGAGCTCGGTAAGAAGGACACAGCTCGGTGAGAGGAACGCAGCTCGGCTTAAGGCAAGAGCTAGGGGAGCTCGGTGCACGGGCACGCGACCTCCGATTGCGCCGACTTTCTTTCCCCTCGGCCCTCATCATTGACTCCTCCTCCATGTTGATCTGAACCATCCCCCCTCCTCCCACGACGAATCTCCCGACCCAATCGCCCCTCACCATGCGACACTCGATTGACTGATCAGGCCACGGCCGCTATACCCCTACGATCTCTCGCGTTTCGACTCGCCGACGCTCGTTACCCTCGACATCCACAGATCAGCTTGACCTTTCATCATCCCGACCCTCGACCCCGACATCCCCCCCACCCCTCCTTCGACACCCACCATGTCCACCTCCACGCCCTTCACGACCGCCCTCCTCGCCGGCGGCCTCGCCGGCACAACAGTCGACCTCTCCCTCTTCCCCCTCGACACGCTCAAGACCCGCCTCCAGTCCCGCGCCGGCTTCTTCCCCTCCGGCGGCTTCACGGGCATCTACCGCGGCGTCGGGTCCGCCATCGTCGGCTCCTCCCCGGGGGCCGCCTTCTTCTTCTGCACCTACGAGTACACCAAGGCGCGCCTCGCCGCCGGCGCCTCCCCCCTCCCGCCGGCCGCGACCCACATGCTCGCCGCGTCCCTCGGCGAGGTGGCCGCCTGCGCCGTCCGCGTGCCCACCGAGGTGGTCAAGCAGCGCGCCCAGGCCGGCCACCACCCGTCCTCCGCCAGCGCCCTCGCCTCCATCCTCTCGCTGCGCGCCGAGCGCGGCCTCGTCGGCGTCTGGCGCGAGCTCTACCGCGGCTGGGGCATCACCGTCATGCGCGAGGTGCCCTTCACCATCATCCAGTTCCCCCTCTGGGAGCGCCTCAAGGCCTGGGGCCGCGCCCGCAGGGAGCGCGCCGCCGGGCCCTCCGCTGGGCCCTCCGCCGCTGACGTCGGCGCCGTCGAGAGCGCCCTCTACGGCAGCGCCGCCGGCGCCGTCGCCGCCGGCCTGACCACCCCGCTCGACGTCCTCAAGACGAGGGTCATGCTGTCCGAGCAGAAGGTCAGGGTCGCCGACGTCCTACGCTCCGTGTGGCGCGAGGAGGGCTGGAGGGCCTTCTTCGCCGGGACCGTGCCGCGCATCACCTGGATCAGCATCGGCGGCGCCATCTTCCTGGGCAGCTACCAGTTTGTCGTCAACACGCTGCAGAAGACGCGCGACGAGAAGCGCCTTGTCAACGGGGGCCTGTGAGACGACGGCCATGGCGGGCGTATCGAGAAAACAGAGCACCGGGATTGCCATCTTCCAACACGGCAGCACAATTTGCTGTTTTTGATTTGATTGTAGCGGTATCCCATGCCACGTATGTACACTATCCATTAGAGGAAACGGAATACCCCTTGGGCATATAGAAGTATAGAGACACCAAGAAACACCTCAACGCTGCACCCGCACCTGCACCTGCACCTGCTTGCACCGCCAGACGGCCGAAAACCCGCCTCAAAAGCCGACGCTTCTATGCCGCTGCTGTCGTCGTGGCCGGCGCTGGTGTGGTGGCCGGCGCCGGAGTCGACGGCGCCGCAGAGCCGTCCGCTTCAGCGCCCGCCTCCTCGGGTGCCGGCTCTGGTTCGGCTGGTGTCGCGACCTGTGGTTTCGGGATCGGGTTTTCGATCACCTTGCGCCCGTTTGCCTTGTAGTGCAGCGTGATGTCGTTGCCACCCTTCCACACGTGCGCGCGCAACGTGGCTAGCGTCATCGTGTTGGGCAGTTTCTGTCTCTTGTTAGCAGATTCTTTGAATAAAGGCAGTCTGAGACTCACAATGTCGTTGCAATACAGCTCGAGATACTCCTCTGGCCTGAGCGCATCTGGGTCTGGCTCTGTCACGGGCGGTTCGATCCTCTCGGCGACGTATGATATGATCTTCTTGACGCGGAGCATCCTGTTGGCGTTCAGGCGGTTGTTGCCGTCCGTCGCGGCCAGGTCTGGCAGCGAGTTCTCCCACGGCACCAGCACGAACGACACCTTGACCGGCTCCTTCGGGGGCGTCTGGTTCTGCAGCAGCACCTCGCCGAGCCACATGGGGCCTCGCTGCTCGATGATCTCCAGGTCCTGGCCGACCGACTCGACCGTGCCCTGATAGAGGTTGGCGCTCGATCCCGACGTCTCCTCCTGGATGAACACCTTGGTGCCGGAGGGCAGCTTGAGAACTGGCGTGTCGTTATACAAGCTCGGCGTGATGCCCGTCTCGACAATCTTCTCCGGGTTGTCGGTGAGTTGCTTTTCGTATTCGTTGCGGATGCGCTGGACAACGCCCAGGAAGCTGTCGTCGACTTCCTTTTCGTGCGTTGACGACGACTCGGACTCATCCGCCTTCTCGTCCACAACGGCCGGTTTCTCCGTGCTCGTGGACGCCGAGCGGCCAATCTTCTTGCTTCCAAAAGACATGCTGCCCATGCCCATGCGGAACTTCTTCTTGCCGAACGGAGTGCTGGGCGCCTTCCCGTTGGCAGCGTCCTTGTCCTTCTCTTTGCCGTTCTCGGCGCCAGGCGACTTGACGTCGCTTGCCGCCGGCTCCGATGGCGTGGCGGGTGTCTGTCCAGCCTTGGAGGCACCATCGATGGGAGCAATTGCACTCGAGAAGTAGTCTCCGTTCTCGACCGAGGGGCGGTTGACCTGCGACGACCTCTTCTCCAAGGGACTCGCCGGGGTTGCCGCGCCTTCTGGAACATCCTGCAGACGGGCACCAGGGGTCGCCATGCCGATGGCGAGACCGGGAGTGGGTGCCCACTGTGCGCCATTAGCACGTGGTGTGGTCGCAGATCCCGGGCCCTCGGGCCCTCCGAATGAGCTTGATGGCATTTCGATCGAGGTAGGCGGGGCCACCCGGCGCGCGGCGATCCTCTTCTCAACGGTTTCGTTCAGAGCCTGGCGGTGCGCTTCGTCCTTCTTGATCTCCTCGTCGATAACCTTGGCGAAAAGGTATCGAAGAATCCATTTTCCAAGGTTGACTGTCTTCTGTCAGCCACGGCCATGTAAAGATCAACTATGGGCAATGTACTTCTCTGATCGTCCCGGAAATCCACTGCCTCGCCCGGCGCGAGGTCGTCAGCGTACATCTCGGCATCGAAGCAGTTGAACGGCTCAAGCACGACCGTCAGGCTGCCGGAACTGGTGTCGATCGAACACCAGGGGGCCACGGCCTCGCGGGTGTTGACCTCGGGCTCCACGTCCTCCAAATGCCGCTTGCCGTAGCTCTGGATCACCTCGCACTACATGGCGCATTAGCCAACTGGATAGGCAAAAATACAGGGTACATGCACGAACCTTGATGAGATCCCAAAGCAGGACATCGCCAGCAGTGTCCAGCGTCAGTACCCTTCTTCTATCGTTCAATAATTTGTGCTTAACAAGACCGAACTGGCCCTCAATGGTTTCTTGCGGTAGGTGGAAGATGGGTTCGGGGGTATAGGAGGTGGACTCGGTCACAACCTCAGATCCCTTTCTCGCCAAAACCGTGCTGCCGACGGCCGTTGCCTCGGAGTCCCGGGCTATCTGTTTTGGGAAGGTGGCAGTGTTGGAGATTTTGAGGATCGATTTCGCAGGGATCTCCTTCTTCTCGTCCTTCTTGTCTGCAGACTCGGTGGCCGGCGGCGGCGAAACCTGCCTGGGCCGAGCAGTAGACCCAGAAACAGATCGGTGCCGGCGGTAGGCCTCGGGAAGCTTGATGTCCGACGAAGTATCGACATCAGGCCACTTGTTGATGGAGGACGTTGAGGTGGCGGTCCAGATGTAGCCGTCCGCTGCCAGGATCTTGCTGATGTTGCCGTGCTCCTGCGCAATAGCGAGCGAGAGGCCGTCGTCCATATCTTCGATTGTGCCTCGCACGTCGGTCTTGGCCACCATGCCGGAGCGGTCACTGCTGTAGAAGATGCCCAGTGTGGGGTCGTCCGAGTACAGCGACCAGACGCTGTCGTTGTGCATGGTGAAGGTGTACATGCAGCGACCGGCAGTGATGCTCCAGAGCTTGATCGTCGAGTCGGAACTGGATGTCATGACAGTGTCGCCGGCCTCGTTCAGCAGAATGGAGCGCACGTTGTCCGTGTGTCCGACGAACTTGGTGACGGCGTCCCCAGTCCTGGGATCCCACAAGCGCACGCTGGACTCGGGGCCGCCACTCGCAATGATGCGAGGCCCGACGCTCAGGGCGTAGATGGAGCCCTTCTCGGCGACCTCGCCCTTGTTATCGATCTCGAGGGTCTTGCCGCCGCCGTTCAGGTCCCAGAGGCGGATCTTGCGATCGAGGCCGCCGGAAGCAACCCAGTTGGCGGAGGCATCGTTGGGCGGGGTGGCGACGCACTTGACGTAGTCGGCGTGCTCGCCAATGGTGACGGCATCCTTCTGGGTCTCGGAGTGCGGGCGCCAGACCTTGACGGTCAGGTCGGAGGAGGCGGAGACGAGGGCTGTGTTGTTCTGGGCGAGGACAATGTCGTTGATCCAGTGGGTGTGTGCTTGGGTTTGTGCGCGGAACTTGGTGGAGGATTTGGGCTTGTCGGCATCGGTGGTCGCGAGGCCAGCGCCACCAGCCTTCATGTCGAGGAGGTCCCAAGCGCAAACGACACCATCTCGTCCTCCGGAGTAGCTGGGAGGGGCAACACTGTCAGCGCAAGGGCGTCATTGGGCGAGGGGGTCCGTGTCGGGAGCCTACAGAATGGCATTGTCCTTGTCAATGGCAAGGCCGTTGACGCCAAGTCGGTGGCCGCCTGGCTGGGAGTTGGGGAGGTCGAGGACTGCGGCAGCGGAGGCAACAGGTCAGCATGGAGTTGAACGATGTGTCTGATACAATGTCTCGGAGGCTCTTGGTGCGCGCCAGGTCGTTCAGGCTGGTCGGCGTGTCGTCTTCTGGTCGTGTCGTGCGGGGTTGGGAGTTGTCGCATGTCGCGACAGAGAGGCAAAGCCGGGGCGAGAGACAATCGGGACGAGGGTGGGATTGGGGGGGAGGGGAGCACGTACCATAGCTGATCCTCTGGCGAGCCTTTTTCGCCGCCATGATGGAGGATAGATGGAGAGAGCTATTGCGGTATCATGTGGTAACGGGGAGAATGCGAGCCGGTGAGGTCGTGGATCACAGCATCCACCGGAGAGGCAGCCGGGGGGGAGGAGGAGGAATCAGGTCGGTTGGCGTTGGCGAGGCTTAATCAAGGGCGCTCGGCGCTCACAGCTGTGCTTCTCGAGAGGCGAGTTGGGTCTGGTCAGGTCAGGACTACTTAGCCGACAAAGCAGCGCCGCACGCACTGCATCTGCTCTGCTGCAACGCAACTCCGATGATGGTGGGCGGGTGGTGCTTGGCAGGCTGGATGCTTGGCTGGCGCGGGCGGGCATGGGCAGGCAGGGAGCAAGGGCATGGGGCTGCGTACCTGGCGCGGCGCTAGCTCCTCCTCCTGCTGCTTCTCCGTCGTTCGTCGCTTCGTCGTTCCCCTCACCAGGTAGAAGGTGCAGGCGGCCATGCAGCAGAAGGAGCACCCAGCGCCAGGGAAGGAGCAGGGGCCCGAGGGGAAGTCGGCCCCTCACCCCTGAGCGCTAGCCCGAATCGATGTAGCCTCGCGCCTTTGATTCGACAGGTGAGCTGTCAGTGGATCTGTGGCCTGGGGAAGACGGGGCCGCTAGTCCTCTTTCGACGCCACCCACCCACCTGCCTGTTGCTGCTTCCACGGCGACGACCATCATGTCGTCGCTTCCTCCGCTGACCTCAGGTGAGGACAGGGTCAGGACGAGGCACGGCCAGGGCTGGCCAGACCAGAGTCAGCTCCATCTCCTTCTCATTCATGTCGCCGCCCAGCTCTTGGTTGAGCAGCACTGTTTTTCCGGCTGTTCTGAGGTGAGCAAAGTTTGCCTTGCAGCCGAAAGCCCGTCGACCAGGTCAGAGGGATCTCGGTGGAAGCAGTCTGATTCCAGGGCGATAACGGGGTGACGCGGCACTGCCCGGGGTTTACTTGTTGAAGGACTATTGTGTTATGCGGTTGGCTGGATAGCCTCCTCCGGACAGGTCATCGATCACAGTACTATCCTGTGTTCGGTGGCACCTATCAAACTCCCTTACGACTTGGTTCGACCACTGGCGATGTGACATTAAGACTGCCCATTTCAGACGCCGGCTCTTCTCTCGAGTCGACTTGCGTTTAGCTCGCGAGTGATGAGCTGGAAAAGTCGCCTGGCCAGCCCCTCGAGGTCGGATCATCACGATGTTTTGCATGGCAAATCATGAGCCACTGTGTTGCACATTGCAGACTGGCCAGAGCTTGGGGAACCAGTACACCCTGTGTCGTAATGGAGACACTGACGATGCCTTCGTCGTTCCGGCAGCATCCACAGCTAAGCTTCGCTGGCAGCGTCTCTGTGCAGAACTCGTCGTTTCCGCCAGGCTTTTCACTAGTCTCGCACTCACCCCACGCAGCTTTAAGAAGCAGTGTTGGAATGGAATAGATGTGAATTGCAACCATCGAAGCAACAGCTCGTCGCAAGGCAAATTGGGTATCTCATTGGTTAAAGAGCAAATGCCCCCGTGCTGCTGCCTGACCTCGAGCAAGCATCAGACTACCTATGGCAGGTTCATGTGTAATACTGGTCTGCACAAAGGGTCAGGTTAGACTCTCAACAATAGATAGCTTCTTTGTTGACTCACCAGCATGTCCAACCAGCCAGCTTGCTTTGTTCCTTTGTCATGTCGTCAGACTTCGTCATAAAGGCCGTCCCCTGCATCATGAACCCCTTTGGGACGTTTCTTCACGGAGATCCACGTGCGGGACAAGGCCTTGAAGTCCAGCCACTCCTTGATAGACGGCTTCGCTTCCCAGCGCCACAGTCATGACCAGCGCGCCGACGTCACATCATGGACCGCGCGACAACCTCCTCCAACCCCGCGATGCTCCTCCGCGTCTCGGTAACCATATCCCCCCTATACTGCCCCCCAGCCTCTGCTCAAGTCAGTAAGCCTATCATCCAAGGAGGGAACGTAGACCGCAGACCGCTAAACGTACCTCGCCCGATCTTTGCCCTCCTCAGACAGCCGCGACACGTCCCGTCCACGGGCCGCGTCGCGATCTTCTGCCCACTGCTGCACATGGCCAGCGGCAGCTCCGCGGGCGGGCAGGCGGGGAGATGCTCGGTGTGCGCCAGCGTCAGCCCGCGCGTGGGGTGGCCGAGGTTGTGGCCGCGCGCGGAGCGGCACCGGAAGGTGTTCTGGTACTGCCTGTGGGCGCAGGACGCGTGCAGGGTGTAGATGTGGACGCACATGCCGGGAGAATTGCCGAGCCGGAGTCGTTGTTCAGAAAAATGGCCGGAGTCGTCTCGAGGTGATGTGACGACGGCGGAGAACCGATGTTGTGGGAGAGTTCTGCTGCTGTAAACTCGTGGTGTTCAGAAGGCCGACTAGAAAAGGGGCGTTGCGACAATGGAGACGAGAACCAGGGGGAGACGGCCATGTCTTCAAGACAGAAGGAACGGTTTATTAGCCTCCTTCCTCCTACTCAACAGCACGAACAGACAGCAGATGAGACGGCATCAGACAACCACAACAAAGCCGCCATCACAAAGCACCTCCCTCCATGGTAACAAAGCTCAGAAACATCAGACAGGGCAGCCGAGCAAGCGTCGCACAGTCACCGCCCCGATCCCATTTTTCAAAGTCTAAACGCCGTGCTGACCGAAGACGCCAGAAGTACAAGTTTTCCCGGATCCCCCGTCCTCCATCCTCGGGGGTATATTCGCGGAGCCCGCCCCTCAGCCAGACCGCCCCTGCTGCCTGAACCGATCGTTCTGCCTCGGCTGGCTGCCGTACGTCCTCCGCCCCTGGACCTTCTTGTCCCGCCCGCTCGCGCCGACCGTCACGTCGACGCGCGGCGGCACGGCGAAGCCGAAGCTCTTGGCCAGCTTGGCGAGGTCGAGCTTGTTGATGTCGTACACGGAGCGCAGCGAGTGGCTCGCGTACGCGTGCAGGTAGCTGCGGTAGCCGTCCTTGGCCGACTTGTTGAGGTAGTAGTTCTGGCTGATGAGCTTCTCGAGCAGCGCCTGGATGTTGGCCACCTTGTTGGCGGGGAACTCGAACTCGACCACCGGCACGCGCGCCGCCTTGAGGTGCGAGAGGAAGCCCACCTCGCTGGGGTGCAGGAAGAGGAGGGACTTGCCCTTGGCGCTGGCGCGGGCTGTGCGGCCGACACGGTGGATCTGGGTCCGTCAGTATGGCTGGCCTGAGGGTGGGGGGGAGGGGTGGTGTAACTCACGTAGTCGGTGGGCGCATCGGGGGGGTCGAAGGAGACGGACCAGTCGACGGAGGGGATCTAGTCTTGTCAGCGTACGGTCGAGGAACGTCGGATATAGTGCCACATACATCAAGACCACGGGCGGCAACATCAGTGCAGATGAGAGTGCCCTGCTTGGCGTTGCAGAACTCGAAGAAAGTGTTCGTCCGCGCCTGCTGCTTCATCTTGCCGTGAAGACCTGCGCCCGTTAGCGTTCCGCCACCAGAAAAACCTAATCAGGAGGTCGACTCACTCAGCACCGGCAGGTCGATGTAGTTCAGCAGCTCAGAGTGGTACTTGACCGAGTTGCAGCTGCTGAAGAAGACAATGACCTTCTTCTTGAGGTTGCGCTTCAGGAAGGAGAACAGCAGCAGGAAGCGCTTGTCCTCGTCGCAGATGACGTAGCCCTGCTCCAGGCCCTCGACGGTGCTGTGCTCCTTGGTCTGGTCGACGTTGATGTACAGAGGGCCCGCGCGCAGCGATATCCGCGCCAGGTCCTCAACCTTGGTCGTCTGCGTCGCCGAGAACAGGCTCGTCTGCCTGTCGGCGTTGGGCAGGATCTTGACAATCTGGCGCATCTCGTCCTCGAAACCAATCTCCAGGATCCGGTCCGCCTCGTCGATGATGAGCGTCTTGAGGTTCTTGAACACGAACGGCGTGTTCTGCAGGTGGTCGAGCAGGCGGCCGGGCGTGGCGATGATGAGGTTCACGCCCTTGGCCAGCTTCTCGGCCTCGGCGCGGCGGTTGGCGCCGCCGATGACGATGCCGTAGGTCTGGGAGTGGTGCTCCATGAGCTCGCGCGCGACGCCGAAGATCTGGAGGGCGAGTTCGCGGGTGGGGGACTGAATGCACGGTTAGGCGAGTCTGACCTGCTGGGAGTACCGCTTGTTCGACTTACCACGACGATGACACCGGTTCCGTTTCGGGGCTTGAAGCGCAGCGAGCTGAGCATCTCGATGGCGGGGATCAGGAAGGCCAGCGTCTTGCCGGAGCCCGTCTTGGCCGCACCGAGGACGTCGCGACCCGTCAGCAGAGGTGGGATGCCTCTCCTCTGGATCTCGGTCATTTTTGTGAACCCCATACCCTCTATCGCCTTCATCGTCTTCTCCGACAGCTTGAGCTCCGAGAAGTCCTGCGCCTCCTCGCCTGAGGGGGGCAGCGTCAGGGCCTCGCGGTTCGGGATCTCGAGGTCGGCGTCGTCGTCGTCTGCCGCGGGCTCGGTGGCCGCAGCCTCGTCCTCGTCGGCCTCGACATCGTCGGCACCCTCTTCCTCCTCATCAGCCTCCTCGTCGTCATCGCTGAGAGACTCAAAGTTGTCCTCGGACTCCTCCGCGACATCCTCGGCCCGCTTCTGCTTCTTCGACTTTCGGGAGGCGACTACCGGGGCCTCAACGGCCTTGCGCCGGGAGATCTTGTCGCCATTGGCGTCGCGGAGCTTGCGCTTCTTGTTGGATGCGGCGTCGACCATTGTGCTGGTGATTGTCGGGTTGGTTGCTGGGTAGCTCGAAAACGGTGTCGAGGCTCGGATGGGTTGAAGAGGTGGGATTTTTTCTTATCGCCAGAAAAATTCTGGGACAGCGGGACTCTGGGGTTGGGAGCAGATTAGATTAGATAAGAGGGTGAGAAGGTGGGCTTTATGTAAGCGGGCTCGCATCATCGCCATCGTCCACTCGCTGAAGGGCGAGTTTCCGATTGAAGCATGCGTCGATGAGCTTGTCTATTATTGGGTGTTGAATTACCTCGGAACACGCAAATGCTGTGTGTGGTCGTCTAACACACGATACTTGCCTCAGGATTCGTCGTGGCTCGTTACGAGACATCGCGACCATGGTGGGCGACAAAGGTACCTTGAGGGACCTGGCTCGTCACGATTCATGGGCTCGGAAATCCGCCACAGGCAGTCATGTTCTCCCAGGCGCAATCATCAAATCCGGTACATCGTATTGTTTGCTCATCCCCTCCATTCACATGCTAATAGCGATACAAGCCGCGAATCCTTCGCGATTCACGCCGTCAGGCTTGCCCTCAGTTTTCATTGCCCGGTCCCCCTCATCCATGCCTTCCTGCCGCAGCAGGGCCGTCCGTTCCAGATGTCCGTAAACGCCAATGAAGCAAGCAATTCATCCTCGCTGGTCAATAGGCAAGTCGCTCATGACAAGTCTACCCGCCGATGCAAAGTCCACGTCTTCCCCCCGACCTCCACGGCCCGCCTACAGGGTCTCGGGTGTGGGGTTCTCGTGCTTGGCCGTGCTGCCCTTGCCGCGCCAGGTGCTGACGGCGGGAATGTTGGCCTCGTAGCGGACCTCCTCGGTGCCGTACGCGCGCGGGGTGAGCTTGATGAGGGTGTGCAGGGGCACGTTCATCCAAGGGCTTTGGGTCTGGTCCTTCTTCATGAAGTATGCGTAGATGCAGCGCAGGACGGCCTGGTGAGTGACGATGAGGATGTCCTCGGAGCGCTCGAGCTCCATGATGATGGGCTCGAGGCGGATGACCACGTCGCGGTAGGACTCGCCGCCGCGGTAGCGATAGTTGTACTTGTCCTCGTCGCGGGCCGCAAAATCATCGGGATAGCGGTCCTTGATCTCTTGGTAGGTGAGGCCGTCGCAGACGCCGGAGTCGAGCTCGTCGAGGGCCTTCCACTGCAGCTGGTTGTAGTGAGGCGGGTGGAAGCGTGCCGTGGCGATGGTGCGCTTCAGCGTCGACGTCCAGACGGTGAGGGGACGGTCGTCGCCGACAGACTCGCGCACGAGCTCGGGGAGCTTGCGGGCGTACTGCTCGCCACGGGGCGACAGCATCGTGTCACCGCCGATGCGGCCATCAAGGTTGTAAAGCGACTCGCCGTGCTGCGTCACTCGTCAGTACGTAGGCTGGCAAGCGCGGCTCGCCAGGCCGACCAGGCAAGGAGACTCACCCTCGATAGCCAGATGGAGCGGGGACGGATGTGGAGGTTCATGAGGTAGTAGACGATGCGACTCTGCAGATAGTCCTGGATCCGGTTGATGATGACCTGCTTGCCGACGTCCATGATCTTGAGGAACGTGTAGCTGCTCTCGTCGCCGTCCTCGTCGATGGAGGTGTACACCTGCTCGTAATTGCGGATGCGGTTGCGGAAGTCGAGCGCGGCCTGCTCGGGGTCCTGGCCGGCGTAGTCGGGCGAGGTAGCCTTGACGTCGCGAATGTTGGCCATGATGAGCTCCTCGTCATCGCACTTGCTCTCGACGAAGATGACCTCGACGCCCTCCTTGTTGCAGCGGTCGAGAACCCACTTGCGGCGGTCCTTGGTGGAATTGGTGGCGTCGAGAATGGCGACGGTGCCCTTCTCCTGGCGAAACCAGGTCATCATGTCGACAATGGCAGCCTCGGCGGCGGCGCGGCGCTTCTGCTCGCCCTCGCGGTTCTTGACGTCAAAGAAGTCGGCGGTGGGCTGGGCGGCCGTCTCGCGGCGGTAGTTGCCCACGTTGAACGTCTTGGCCTCTATGGAGAGCCATTTCAAATAGCGTTGTGCTGGCGAGCATGTCAGTGTCGGGGCGTTGGTGGTGGCTTGGGGTTGCGATGAGGGACGGCATGTGAAATCTTACCCTTTTGGGCGATGAAGCTCTTTCCCCGGGCTGGCAAACCCACCATGACCACGCAGACCTTGGTGTCCTCCACCTGGACGCCCATGCCGTTAGTCAATCGCACCATCTTGACTTAATTGTCGGTATGGTAACTGTTGTTGTTTCGAGAAGGATGAAAAGAGGTAAGAATATGACAGAGTGGAAGTTGAACACATGAAGGAGACGTGGTGGTCTCGTCGAAGGAAGTGAAGTGGAACAAGAGCGCGTGACGTCGCCCGGAAGGGGGGGGTTGTTGGCTAAAGCAGCTCGTGTGATAACAGCAGCAGCAGCAGCAGCAGCGAGCTCCAGGTCAGTCCAGAAGAACTGCGGGTCTGGCTCGGGTTTTTAGGGTGAGCTTTGCCGGAGAAATGAGTGCAGGGGCTGCTGTCGTGGGCCAATTGAGAAAAGAGGCAGGTGAAGAGGGATGTCGGGAATATGAACTCTGAAGCAGGCCGCGAGGCAGGTAGGATGAATGGAAGGAAGGAAGGCAAGGTAAAGTAAAGTGATGTGATGTGTGGTGATGCGACTTTTGGTAACTCGGAGGGGGAAGGCGCTCTGCTGAGTGGTGCGGCACAGGCCTCGTCGACTGCAAGTGCGTCGTCTTCGGAGGTTCGTCGAGCGACTGAACAAAGACTGATATGGTCTGGTCCTGGTCCTGGTCCTTCTCCTAGGGCTGAAGAGCTTGCCAGCACTCGTGTGATGTGAAAGAAATGGCCGACGAGGCGGGCGAGGGGTGGAGTGGACTGACAACTAACGGCAGCAGGACCCAAGAGCCTGAACAGGGAGCCAGAAACCAGCACCAGAGCACCAAGAGATCCCAGACAAACGGATGACGGATGGCGCGAGGATTCCCGAGGATGAACTGGTGCGCGGGCGGCAGGCGACGGGTGACGGCCAGGGCCTTCGGGAATCGCAGGATGAGCTGATGGGCCTCCTCCGACACCATTGGCCCGGCCGAACGCCCACACCGTCTCTTTCTCCTCCCCGTGGCCCGTCCGCGACCTCCAGGCAGCCGACGAAGCGACAGACGTGTGTCAAGAACTCGAGAGGTGTGCGTCCAGCTCCTCCACAGGCTCGGCTGGGCCACCCCGCATCTCCAACCCGCTCAGCTTCACAGCTCTCGTCGTCAGCTCAGGCAGGCCTCCCACGATGACTGACTCTGGTCGTCGCGGTCCCCTGCCTCACCGAACACCCGAGGTGGAGCCCAGCGCCCGCACCGCCAGCTCGCCGTAAAGCACTGCGATGCGACCTGCCAGCGTGACCGTGTCCGACGAGCCGCACCCATGTTGCCGACTTGGCACTGGAAAAGCGAATACCCGTCTGGGACAGACCCTTCGATCCTCCCTCATCGTCGCCCTCTTCGTCTTCCCTCTCCCACCGTCGTCACATCACGTCTCGAACGCATCGTCGAGCCCCAGTCGGCAGCCTCTCGCAGCGGAGACTCCAGTCCAAGTGGACAGGACAGGGAACACCAGCGACACTCGCCGTCAGCGCCCTCTCCGTTCTCTCTTTGACCCCCCTCCGCTTCCCTACCCCCAAACATCCCTTTCAGGAACCAGGAACGAAAAAAAAAACCCTAGCAAATCGGCACCTCGCCGGCCCTGCATCGTCGGGTCGGCCCCTGTGAACACACGCCCACACCGCCTCCACGCCATCACTTGACGACGAGGTCACGCGGCGCAAGCACGACACGACCAGGGTGGGACGGTCGAGACTCTCTCCACGGCCGCTTGGGAGGGCGTACGGTTGCCGCAAGGTGGACGGACGAGCCCGCCGGGAATCAATCCCGGGATGGAGAAGGGGGGGACGAAATGAGACTGCTCGATCCAAAAAACTCACCCTGCTGAAGCTGTACGTGTTCTGGCGGCGCCTGCCCGGCCTTGTCTCCGGCAGCGGGGGCCCCGCGGCGACTCCTCCGAACATGGCTGCTGCGTGTTCTCTCGGTCGGGACCAGCGGGTCTTGGAGGGGAGCTCGATGCGTGCTCTGGTTCGGATGGCTGTGTCGTTCCACGGAATGCTGAGGATGCAGGTTGCGAGAGTGATGGGCGAGGAAAGCCGCTGCGGCAATTGATGGCACTGGCGTTGAGGTGAGGCCCGTCGCGCGACGAGGGGCTGATGGCGGTCGAGGTGGACTTGCTAGGGCCTATGGAGTCCCAACGTGATGCTGCGTCCAGTGCAGAAGGTGCAGCCTGGCTCTGGTCTTGCTATGGGATTATTCTGGTGAAGATGAGGTCGCTTGGTCTGTGAACACTGCTTGGTCTGTGAACACCGCTTGCCCTGTTGACCACGCATTGCGTTGGGCTCAACCTGCCTTCGTCTCTACAGATCCAGTGCTCAGGCGCTGCGAGTTGTCTCCCACGTCACTGTGGCTGGCGCTTGGTGGGGTGGCTCGCTTATCGCACAGCAGAACACAGACACCGCTGTGCTGTGACTGTGATTCGACGCCGCCGCATCGCCCTGAGCCCCTTTTCGTCTTCAACATCACACCGTCGCAGCATGTCACAAGTAATGTCGACAGCAACAATCATGTGTCGTTAAGGCAGAGTCTATCCGAAGACAAAATCCACACCCATGAAATGAAAGGCCCCTCCTGCTGGCCACAAGAGGCGGTACCAGCATTACTGGTCGTCCCACGTTTCTTCTTCCCCTTTCACTACTGGCCACAATGCTGATGCTACTTGGTTGACCACGCCCTCGTCCCACCCCTCAACTGGGCCTTCCTCGAAGCTGCACCGCAAGCAGCTGATGCTTCAGCCTCGGCTCCCCGGCTGGCCATGGCATCCTGCTCCTCAGCATCGCTCTACTGATCGGGAAGCGCCGGGGTCGGTCCGTAAAACTCGCGGCCGTAGAACCGCATCTCAGCCGCGCCAACATCAAACACGGCTTCGACGTTTTGCAAGAACGTCATGCCGAGGATGTACGGCCCAGGCCCACCTGTCGATATGCCAATCTGGCAGTACCCCGTCAGGGGGTCCTTGAGGTGCCGCCACATCATGTCGACGGTGTTGACCCAGAACTTCTTCCCGCCGATGAGGAAAGCAAGACGAGGAGCAATGGCATCGCAGGGCGCAAAGTAGCTGCCGTAGGAGAACATGTACATGGCGGCGGGCTCAAAGGCGTTGGCGATGGCCTCAGCAATGGGAGGCGGCACGTAGGTGAGCGTTGTGGCCGTGTCCACGATGTAGGCACAGTGGGTCGTGTCGGTGGTTTGGCCCCATTGCACACCTTCGACTATGATGGTGTAGTACGAGTGCTTCCAAGCCGTTTCGCTCCGAGTCGGGTTGATGTTGGCCTGCGAACTCATGTTAGTAGGGGCGATTGATCACTGCTGGGCTACCACTTACGACAATAAGGTCAGTAGAAGCAACCGGGCCAGTGGTGGGCAGGCCGGTACGTCCGCCCCAGGCGATGAGGCCGTCGGACGAGTTCCGGGCGAGGGCGACGCTGAAGGAGTCGGAGCTGAGCCCCTGCTGGACCATGGTGGTGAAGAAGGGGGCGTAAGGGATCTGGAAGGCTTGGCGGTTCTCGCTGAGGCTTCCCGAATAGGCGCTGGTCAAGGCAGGGTACGCCATGCCAAGGACGCCCTGGGTTACGTTGTTACCGTACCAAAAGGTTTGGTTGGCGAGGCCGACCTGCGTCTGCTTGACGGTGATGCCGGCGACGGTGAGGTCGCTGTGGCCCATGGGTCCGGAGACGCGCTCGCCGGAGCCGTAGCCGAGGGTGAAGTGGATGTCGGGGATCTCGCCATACTTGAACCTGTCGATGACGGGGTCTCCGAAGCTGCACGACTCCGGAGGATACTCGGTGGTGCCTCCGCGGTTGGTGCATGAAAAGTCGGAGCGGACGGCCCAGGTGTCGCTGCTGCCCGTGTCGAAGATCATCTGGACGGGGGTGCCGTCCCAAACGACCTCCATGGCGTACTGCGTACCGAAGGGCGAGAGAGCAGTAATGTTCTGGTAGCCGGCGCCTGGCTGACCCTTCTCGGCAGCGGCGATGGCGGTGGCAGCATTGTGGCCGGCGAGGCGGCCGCGGAAGGGTTTGAGGACCTGGCGATGAGTCGAGGTCTCGTCGGACGAGCGGTCACGGACGGCCGTGATGCGTTGGAAGGAAACGCCACTGAAGGGGCTTGAGAGCTCGATCTCAGCATGGACGCCGGAGATGACCAGCAGACCAGCTCCGACGAGGGAGATGAACAGGTCAACGAGCTTCATGGTGGAATGCTCTGTCAAGGCAGATAGAAGTGGACGGTATTAGGAACGAGAGACTTCGGGCTCGATGAGGAATAGGGTGGAAGTAACGAACGAGGGAATTGGATGTGAGGTCCGGGACTCCCTTAAAGAGACACAGGCAAACGATGGAGGAGGAGCGGTGACGAGGAAAGTAGAAGAGAGGAGAACTGCCGAACGCGAGGGCCAAGGCGTCGGAGAAAACAGGAAAAGAACAGGTTCGGGTTGTCTTGCCTAAGGTAGGTATGAATTCAAGGGTAGGTTTGCCAGAGGAAGGAGCGAGCGGACGGCAGCAGCAATACGATGCGAGGAAGGCGCAGAGAACCGGCCGAGACGATGGCTGGGGTAGGAGCATTGGACGCAGGTGTCCGGGGAAGCCTCCACTCTTGAACCGTGTTTGATCGCTCAGCATGGAAAGGGGAGGGCAGGGACGCTACCTGCTGAACTGGCGTGGTGAGGCCAGCAACGACGAAACCACCTAGACCAAACATCACGACGCCCGTTAGCCGAGCCGCCGAAATTATGTGCGTCCTGCCACGGGCCAGTCTTCGGCACCGATCCCGTCCAAGACTCGGCAGCCCGCTGGCTGTGCAGCCCATCGCCGGGTGCCTGCAGTGGCGGCCGCGGATCGTCGTCAGTCCCAGGTACAGGACAGGCACGGGTGACACCAGCCAGGGGCAGCGTGCTGGTCGTGTGGCAGTCCCAGACATCGGCCCCCGTCCCTCCCTATCAAGGCCCTCCAATATTGGCCGTGCTGCATCTGTCAAAGAGGTCGTGGACAGTGTCAAACAAGTCGTGGACATGTCACACGGCGAGCGGCTCCCGTTTACGAAGTCTTTCCGCCTCGGCATCGTCAAGATGAGGGCTAGGGTCGTTTCCGTAAGCGAACAGTTCTGCTCGAGCGTGGCATGAGGAAAGGATATGTCGTGTATTTTGCGTGGCTCGTGTATCTGGTTCTCTCTCTCGCCCCTTTTCTCTCGATGCTACGACCGTCCTACAGAATGCAGACCGCAAAAACCATCGCCACGGCCAGAGCTCCCGTACCTGCCACCAAGCTTGGCCTACCAAACATGGTGGCACCAGACTCCGGATCAGGGTCCGGGGAGGGGTATTCCTCAAAGACTAAACCTTTCAGATCCATCGAGGTGTAGTAGTCGGGATGTGTACCATTCTCATTCCGAGCCGTCTCGAGGGTGGCGTGCAACCGGTTGCGCTTCTCGGGCAAGACGGTGACAGAGATCTCGTCCAGGTAGCGGGTGAAGTTGCTGGGATCCCATTCGTACCGCAGACTCCAAGGATCAAGGATTCCTCCCATGTCGTCCCAATAGGTCACAACCTCTCCGTCCTCCATCGTGTCGACGAAGAGTGTTAGGATCATGCGGGTGAGGTTTCGTGCCGACTCGGGGAGGGTCCACTCAATGGTCATGGGAGCTGTGATGTCGTAGGTTCTGGACGTATCAGGAGCTGTGAACTCCATCTTGACGTCGTCGGCTCGAACAGCCGTGACGGCGTAGAGGAGCACGGCGGCGGGGGCGTAGATGTGCATGGCAGACTTTCGTATTGTCGGTCAGATATTCCGGTAGCCACTCGAGAAAGCAGATATTGTGGGAGACAGCGATTCGGATAAAATGAAACGCAGCGACTCAAGTCAAAGGGGACGAGAGGGCCTGGTTTTAAAGAACAAAATCACCATCACCATGTGCCCTAGTGACGGAGGTGGCGACGATATCATCGGGATCCTTCGTGGGACCCCAACCCATGAATGTCTATATCAGTCAACCAAAATAACACTACATCGACTTGCGTTTGCCGTCATGGGGAGCATGTCTGTCCGTTTCGGGACCGTCATCGGGGAATTGGTTCTCGATGATCTTCAGTCCCCCACCAACCAAACAGCCTGGTTGGGCCTGTATAGTCGCAGGTACGAGTATACCTTGTGCTGGCGTTGCTGAGCCGCAGGGCTGGGCAGATCGGCACCAGAGCCAAGTGCCTCGTGACGTGATTCTGGCCTCAATACCTAGACGCTTGCAGGTGCAAGTTTCGAGACGACCTCAATCGGTTGCTCGGGTCTGGGGCGCCTTAGGACGTCGCTCGGCAGACAAGCTGCACCGTAGTCGACAGTTGTGGATTGCCTCCGCAATTGCAGTGCCGATGTCTGGCCCCAGTCACGGGCCCGGACTCGGGGGATCTTTTCCCGCGCCTGGACGGACCCCCGGCACGACAATGCACCGGCCCCACCAAAGGCCGGAGACTTCACTTCAACGACTCGACACATAAACGATGACGCCCTATTTTCAACTCAGATCATCTTGCAGGTACGCTTAGACTTCCGGGACTGATGATCATCGCCATGTCAGCCCAAGCCCCGGACCCCTTCGCCCAGATGAAGGCCCTGACGCCCTCAACCCTCCTGTACGATCCCCCCTCCGCCTCCCCCGACCTCACCATCATGTTCGCCTGGTACGCCTCTTCGGACGGCCACATCACCAAATACCTCTCCAACCACCTCGCCATCTTCCCTCGGACCCGCCTCCTCCTCATCAAACACCCCGCATTCGACATCCTCTCCCCAGCCCGCTCCCGCGCAGCCCTCGCCCCCGCCCTCCCCCTCCTCGCCGGCCTCTCCGCCGCCGACCACGCCCCCCGCCTGCGCCTCCACGTCTTCTCCAACGGCGGCGCCACGAATCTCGCCCGCCTGCTCGCCCTCCTCGGCCCCACCCCGCTGCCCCCGCACGTCGCCATCTTCGACTCCGCCCCCGCCCCCTTCCGCTTCCGCAAGACTTGCCGGGCCCTGACCACGGGCATCCCGCGCCCACTCGCCCCCGTGCTCCTCGTCATGCTCGCAGTCTACTGGCTCCTCCACGTGCCGCTGCGCCGCCCGAGCTTCCTCGACCGCACCTCCGCGGCGCTCAACGCGAAGCAGGTGACGGCCACCGAGGCGAGGCGCACCTACATGTACAGCCGGGAGGACGACATGGTCGGGTGGGAGGACGTCGAGGCGCACGCGGACGAGGCGGAGGCCCGCGGGGTGGCGGTCAGGAGGGAGCGGTTCGTGGGCAGCGGGCACGTGGCGCACGCGAGGAACCACGGGGATCGGTACTGGAGAAGCGTCAAGGAGACGTTTGAGGGGGAGGGCTCTTGAATTTTCAGAAATCCCATCACAGCATTACATGGACGGAGCGGTTCTTCCGACTGGTACATCAAATTACTGTCTAATACATGTGGACAACGTCCATCCATCCTCTCCTGCCTCCATGCCTTTCTTTTTTGTTTCGTCGGCCCTGACCTGCCCTGTCCTGTTGCGTGCTGTCTGGCCTCCCCGCTCGTGAGCATCCGATTACACCAATCGGGCAGATGCGTCTGCGGAAAACGCCTGCGTATAAACATGGAAGCCGAGGCTGAATACCAAAGGGAAAATAATAAGAATGGAAAGAAAAACCGTCGCTAGAGTGGCAGGGCAGCACCGGATCGCCATTCAACGCAGCAAGCCCGAGCGAACCGTCATGACGAACCGCCTTGAGTAGACTGTCTCAAAAGAAGCGTCAACCCAGAAGCATGCTAGTCTGGCACGCTGTGCAAGGCGCGGCGGACAACGACCGTGGGTCGATGCGAATCCTAAGGACGGTAACGACAGGCATAACCATGGCATGGCTGATATCCAAGGGAAAGTCCAATGGATGATCATCAGGATGAGAACAGAGCGTGCGCCAGCAATGCCCTCGTGCAGCTGCAGCATCATCGCAACTGTCACGAGAGTGGCACGCGGGCCCAAAGGATCAGGTTGAACCTCTCCCACCAGAAGCGTCTTTTCAAGGTCATGCGCGTGTGAACGGTGTCCCAGCAGGCAGCGACGAGCATTAGTGTTCAAGTCGTCAAGAGGCGTCATGGCGCGTCAATCAAAATCTTGGACATGTGCATCGAAGGTCGAACGGGCACACGTCAAATAGTAGTCTCGCTCCGAGGTCGTGTATCATGATGTGGACGTGGTGGCCCAAAATAGAAGGTGAGACGTGCGAAAGACAGCATCCTGTATCAAGGGTCGAGGCGAAATCCACGAGGTGTCGATGATGCAGTGGCAGTCAAGGTAGGCGCGAACTCAAAGTAATCGTCAGACGTCATGCGTCATGCGAGGTATCATGTCGATCGAGGTCGAGAGACCACGCACATCACACAAGGGTGCATCCCCAAGTCGACGAGAGGCAGGCGTAGCGCGCCTACGATGCTCCGGGCGGCGGGGGGCCGCCGGCCGGAGGAGCGCTACCGCCTTGCTGTTGCTGGTACATCAATGACTGGTACCACAGGGCCAGGTAATTCTGGTAGCCGCCGTCTGCGTTCGAGTTAGTCGTGTACGAGGGCGTGGATGGCAAGCTGGTGTCAGTACCACTGGGGAGAACTTACACTGAGCGTACGGGTCAGATCCGTCTGCAGCTGCCGGTGCCGGGGCGGCCGGAGCGTTAGCCTGTGCTGGAGCATTAGAAGCCTGCTGCGAGTAGTTGTCATAGTCCTGGTGCTGATGCTGTCGACCACGGCCTCCACTATCACGCCCACCACCACCGCCACCGCTCTTCTGGCGCTGATGACATGTTAGTTGACAATCTCCTCTCTCGTCGACAGGTTGTGTGAACTTACCACTGCGTCGACCTTCTCCTCGATGGCTGCCTTGGCCTGGGCAATGCTGTCGCGGCTGCCGATCAGAGCAATCTCGCGCTCGACCTCGCCTGGACCAGAAGACTGGGCGACATTGATCTTGCAGCCGGTGTTGTTCTGCATTTCCCGAATGGTTTCACCGCCCTTGCCGATGATCATGCCAACAGCTTCGGATGGCACGTGGATCGTGTCGTTGATCTTGTCGTGACCACCACCGCCACCACCCCCGGCACCATGGGCATCTCTGGGGTTGTCCTGTCGAGGGCCACGCTTGGGGGGTGCTGGTTGGCCGTCGCCGCGGCTGTCACTGTCGACGATCTCAAGAATGGCCTCCTTCGCCATGGCAGCGGCCTGAGGAGATCCGATGAGGTTGACTGGGCGAAGGCCGTTCGTGCTCTTGGCCTCACTCGTAATGTTGATGTGGCAGCCAGATCGCTCCTGAAGGTCGCGGATTGTCTCGCCACCACGCCCAATGATCAGGCCGACAGTCCTGTCAGGCACCATGATCTGCAAACAGTCTTCGCCGTCCTTAGGGGCGGGAGCACCAGCTCCCATGCCGCCAGCGCGAGGATCGCCCTGGGACTTCAAAGCTCCGCCGCGGTTGATAACGCTCATGCCACTGTCTTCAATGATGCGGTTGATAGCGGTCTTGACCTCGGCGCGGCGCGGCCTGGGGCCTGAGATCTTGCAGGAACGGTAGGGACCGCCGTCGGTGGACGGCATGAACTGCACCCGGCATCCGCTCTCGCCCTCGATGCGACGCAGGTTCTCGCCTTGACGGCCGATGATGAGGCCCACCAAGCTAGACTCGATCTGGATCGTCTCGGCGTGATCGTCGCCGCCGTTGCTGCGCAGGGGGGAGCGCTCGCGACCGCCAGCACCGGCACCGCCGCCGCCGTTACGGGGCGAGAAGGTGCGGCCTCGAGGGCCGGGGGAGTAGGAGCGCTCGCGGCCGTGGCCATAATCACGGGAGGGACCCCGTTCTTCGCGTCGCTCGTCACGGTAGGGGTTGCTGCCATCTCGGTAGGGGTCACGGCGCGAAGGGGGCGATCGGGACCGCGAGTTTTGCTGATAGGCGCGAGGGTCTGATGGTCCACGGGGAGGCTCGTTGGCGTAGACGACTGGTCGGTCGTACGAGCTGACACCTTTCTCGGCGGCGAAAGCCTTGGCCTGGGCAATGGCGTCGGCAAGACTGACGGTGCCGGAATTAACGGGTCGAATGGAGCTGAGATCGACGCTGCCGGAGGCGGAGGGCTGAGGCAGAGAGTAGCCGCCGGCGCCGGGGTAGTGCTGCGGAGGAGGGCCGCCCTGGGGCATGGGAGGATATGAAGGAGGCTGTTGTTGAGCGCCGGGGGGAGGAGCATAGCCAGGATGGGCGGGGGGTTGGCCTTGTGTGGGTGTCGTCGAGGGACCACGCTGGGCAGCGCCTGCAGATCACCGAGTGGTTAGCTTCTGGATGAATGCAGGGGCAGGCCTCGACAGGCAGGACGACGCGTCGGGTCCGTGGCGCGGCCTCGACGTTCCGTCTCCTTTCAGGCTTCCGTGTTTCGGGTGCTTGCTTGCTTACCTAGGGCGGCGAGAATCGACGAGAGATCGCGAGGTTGCTCAGCCATGGTGGGCAGATAAATGTGTTGTGCTCTTGGTCGGGAGAGTTTGTGAATTATGATATGATATCGCGTGGGGTCCGAGACGTGACGTGCAGAATTCGGTCGCAAAAAGAGCAGATGCTGACGGGTCGATTCGATTCGCGTGGGCAATGGAGCTTTGAGGGAACGGAATCACAACTGAAGAGCAAGCACTATCGTGGAAAAAGATGCCAGTCGCAGAAGTGAGAGTGTCGCGACGGCGAGGTCGATGACTGCACGAAGCCAGAGACTACGGTTGGGTTGGAGAGGTTGGATTGAGGGGAGGGGAGAAATCAGTAACCGGGCCACTGGTGGATGATGTGGTGGTGACAGGCGAGGAAGGTTTGAGCTTTGCGCCCAGACCGCCTGCTTGATTGGGGGGTCTGAAAATCTGCAACCAAAAACTGCACTGCTTATCGCGTGGGAGATAACAATCGAGTCACGTGTGCTTAATAGTGTTAAAGTCATACTTTTGCTGCATTGACACTGTTTTCCATCGCTCTTACCTCAGCTTGCTTGACCAGTGCCTTCCTCGCACCATGACGTGAATGAGGTACTTCCCCAATCCAATCGACAACTGTCGGGTGAGCAGGACTGTGAGGCAAGACCAGATGACTCCCAGCCAGAACATTTTCGGCTCTCAATTCCCACACCCTCCCCCTCCGTGACACCACCTCGTCAGGCCCTAGGATAGGTACCTTGCCTTAGGCACCATAGGTCACTTGTCCTCTGTCACTAGACCGCCTGTCTGCCTGCGCCTTGCCTGCTACGCAAGTCACGATGACTTCGACGAGTTTCAGTCGATCAGCAAGCCGACTACAATGAGCCCGTGGGGATTAGACGTTCGTACCAGTAGCCCGGCTAGTTTTCAGGCTCGCAGACGTCTCTCAACCTCGGACGCAGCACCACAAGCGACGCATATCTCCATCCCCCGTGCTACTCAATCGCAACACGGTCGGTCTGGCCACAATGGCTAGCAAATTCCCAAGGGCGGGCCTGCCATCCGAACACTGCAAAAGTCCAAGCTCCCCCAAGACGGGCTCCTCAGGCCAGGCACGGGGTGCATTGTACCTTAGGGTCCCTTAGGCGCCCAACAGCTGGTCGACAGGGCGCTAGCGCCGTGGACTGCTTGAACCTGCAGAAACGCAGTGCAACTGAGCCCAATCGCCTGGATCAGAGAGAACAGATCTGAAACGACCAGACGGGAAGGCGAAGAGGGTGGCGAGGATCGAGACTCCCGAGAGGCCCGTCTTGGTCCCCCATCCGCTCGACTTCGGGTTCCCTTCCTCCACGACCGACCGCAATACGAGCAGCGAACGGCAAGATGAGGAAAGAGTCGGCCCTTGAAGGACATTCCAGAAGTCTTCCCGCATGCTCTGAAACCTAGTCTCTTGGTGAGTCGTCTGCCGTCATGGTCCCGACGCGGTAGGATCATCGCCTCTCGTCTGCCAGGTCTGCCCACCACCAGTTCGGTTCCTGTCGCGCAAACCGGTTTTACCTCTACCCCAGGCACTAGCCTTGGCAGCCCTGGCAGCCCGGCAGCCCTGGACAACCCAGAGTCGGACGGTGGCGATACTTGGCAGAGATCATGGCAACCGTTGGACCCTTCGTGCCTCTGTCCTGGGAGCCAGCATACGGCGACAGGGGTAACCCCCCCAGAGGGTCATCCGACTTGGCCCGTTCGAGCGCTTGATTCGTTGCCAACTTGCCAAAGCAGAAAGGATTGACGCCTCACCGTCACTACCGTCCATCGGTCTCTTCTCACCGCGACGATCGCTGCCTTGCTGTCGGCTGCTTCCATCTCCACAGCCCTCCAACACCACGGTGCACCCAGTCGCGATGGACCCTTGAGAACAGTCCTTGGGCTAAGCTACTTTCCAGGCATTCCAAGACGAGCAGCATCCTCCGCTTGCACCCTGGACAACTGCCAGCACGCGAGCGAGAGCACAGCCACCACCGCCAGCTGGTTGGAGTGGTATTGGGTGTTTGCTGGCCACCCCAGGGCGCCTCCACTGTCTTCTCGTCTTGGCTGTCGAGCCGACGGCAGGTGTGCCAATGGCGTCAGTCTGCATTCGCAACCTTGCTTGCCAACCTGAGCCTGCCAGCCAGTGAAGAGACATCCAGATAAAATGTACATCCCACAGGCCTCGCCTCCCCAGGGCCTTTTTGGAAAGATGGGCACCATCAACTTCTCTCTCCGCGGTGTCCCCTTGCCTTTGACTCACCCAGATTACTTATTTGTATATCTCGTCGCCCTCCCCATCCAAGCCAAGCCAAACAGGGCGCCTACAGTATATCCAAAAAGTCATCGTGCAAGTTTGTTGTACGGCAATACAGCACACAGGAGCAGAGAGTGATCACACTCTGATCACAACCACAACCACAGCGCGGCACTCTTTACCACCAAAGCGCCCCTTACCCGCCAGCACAGCCCTACGAGATATTCTCAAGCGCTCGCCCTCGAACCATCAGAGCCACCGGGCCGCGACCACTTCCTTCGGAGCCCCATCGACGTTTGGGGAGCCGCTCGTCTCGACCCCGGACCGACGGGTTTGGTTGGCTGAGAAGCATCGCGAAAGCGCCCAAGGGGGACCTCAACCTAAGCCCACCTGGCCGACTTTGACAGACGACCCGAGCGACCTGGGCCGTTTGCAAATAGACCAAGAGCTTCCAAAGAAGCGCCGCCATTGGACTCATTCAACCGTGCATTGAAGTCAGGTGAGCAATTTCTTTCATTGTTGCGGCGCTGAATCACGTCGACGGCCTTTCACTTATTGTTGCACGACCCCCACTACCCACCCATACATTTTGACTCCCATTGTCGATCGCCCACGCCTATTCCCAACCCATTCAACCCTCCTCAACTGCCCGCGATGTATTGATCAGCCATATTGTTCAACCTCAACCTTGTTGAATTTCCTTTGTATCTTTTCCTTTGCCTGGATCGACCTCGACCTTTCCTCTTCATCTAATCGACATTTCTGCATCGCCAACCCCGCCGCCGTCTTACCCCTTGACTCAACACTGCGCCTTCCATACTCCATTTTGAGACGAAAGTAAAGTACACCGAATTCTTACACATCATAGACTCGACAATGCTATTCACACGAAAACACAAGGAGGAGGAGGCTGGCTACCCGGCCGTCCCCGACTCCCTCCGCTCCGACTCGGTCGAGCTGTCTGAGCTTAGAAAGACGCAGATGGCTCGCGCCGACACGGCACCCACCCTCACTCCCTACCTCAGCCTCCGGTCCAGACTTTCGCAAATATGGATCAACCGCTGGACTATCTTGCTACTGCTTGTGCTCGTCCGAGTGCTCCTCATGGTCGCTGGCGTCGACGAGGACGTTGATGAAGCCAACCGCAAAGCCCTTTCGGCTTGCACCAAGGTCGAAGACGTCGGCAGTGCCATGGCTTCCATGCCCCATTACCTTTCCGTCGGCGTCAACGAGCTGTCGGCTCAGGGCATTGAGAAGACTCTCGACGGTCTCGTCGCAGTGCTCGGCCTCGTCCTCACCGGCATCCAAGGGCTCATCCTCTTCGTCATCAACATGGTCACCCAGATGTACGTCTGCCTGATCGCGGCCTTCGTCCACGGCGGCCTTGACGTCGCCTCCGAAGTCACCGAAAAGGTGACCGACCTCATGAACCGCGCCATCAGCCGCATCACCGACACGCTCGAGTCTCGCGCCGAGAGCATCGAAGACGGCATCAACAACGTCAAGAGCAAGATCGAAGATTCTTTCATTGGTGGCGTCTTCCCTGACTTCCCCGACATCAACCTGTCCGGTCCCATTGGTGACCTCAAGGACATTGAGATTAACACGGACGGCCTGGTCAGCGACCTTGATGACCTCAAGGACGACCTGCCCACGTTCCGTGAGATTCAAAACATGACGGCCGAGGCGATTGCTATCCCTTTCAACTTGCTCAAGGAGACCATCGATGATGCCTACAAGGACTACCGGTTCGACCGTTCCGTCTTCCCCGTCGCCTCGAAGCAGGCTCTCAACTTTTGCTCAGACAACAACACCATCTCTGACTTCTTCGACAACTTGCGCCACCTCGTCCGCACCGCACGCACCATCTTCATTGTGGTCATCACCGTGCTCGCCGTCCTCTGCATAGTCCCCATGGCCTGGTTCGAGATCATGCGATGGCGCCGCCAGCAGCAGCACGCCAAGATCGTCGGCGATCACTCGTATGACTCGATGGATGTCATCTACATCGCTTCGCGCCCGACGACCGCCTCTTGGGGCATTAAGCTTGCCTCTCGTTTCTCCGGCAAGCGGCAGATCCTCGCGCGCTGGGCGTTCGCGTACGCGACGTCACTGCCTGCCCTTTTTGTGCTCGCTCTCGCGCTCGCCGGTTTCTTTGCCTGCCTGTGCCAGTTCATTCTGCTCAAGGCCATCGAGGGCACGGTGCCGCAGCTCGCCAACCAAGTCGGCGAGTTTGCAGACGATGTTGTCGGCAGCCTGTCCGCCGTGTCAAAGGAGTGGGCCGACGGCGCCAACGGCGTTGTGCTCTCTACCCAAGACGACATCAACAACGACCTCCTCGGTTGGGTCAGAGAGGCCACAGGCTCAGTCAACGACACGCTTAACACCTTCACCGACGGAATGACGGTCGGTCTCGAGACGGTGTTCAACGGCACAATCCTCATCAAGCCCATCAAGGATGTCATCTTCTGCACGATCGGCCTCAAGGTCGAAGCGGTGCAGAAGGGCCTCACGTGGGTGCACGACCACGCCAAGGTCAGCCTGCCGCAGTTTGCCAACGACACGTTCAGCATGGGCGCGCAAGAATCTATCGGGGACGACTCCGATCTCACCACCTTCCTGGCCACGCCCTCGTCCGTCACGACAGATGAAGTGACGGGCGCCGTGGAATACGTGGTGGAGAAGATTCGCAACCACATCGTCACGGAAGCGCTCATCTCAACGGGCATCCTCCTGGTCTACGTCATCATCGTGCTCGTCGGCGTGATCCGCGCGCTCGTGGGCATGGCGATGCCGGACAAGGGCCGCGGCGAGGGCGGCATGCGGTACACTGGCGACGCCAGGCCACCGCTGACGCCCCGCGAGGCGCACCAGTCGGACGAGCGGTTCCCGCAGTTTGGCAGCGATGCCTCTGCGATGGGCCGGACGGACGACGACGGCTACTACGCGC
The DNA here is from genome assembly GCA_002851755.1 of Verticillium zaregamsianum. Classification (NCBI taxonomy): domain Eukaryota; kingdom Fungi; phylum Ascomycota; class Sordariomycetes; order Glomerellales; family Plectosphaerellaceae; genus Verticillium; species Verticillium zaregamsianum. Next base: position 1,360,994 of record NMXM01000004.1, on the reverse strand, counting down.
GCGAAGCCGAGAACGAGAAGTACGTCTCAGCGGTGGCGGGCGGCAAGGCGCAGACCATGACGTCGCCTAAGAGGACAAGCTCCTATGGGCAGTTTGAGGGGTCGAGCAACAAGTTCTAAGCCTTCAAGAAACAACCAGAAAAAAATCCAACGACCAAACCACAAAAAAAAAGACATCAACGATTGACGACCTGGATACCTTTCCTCTGGCTGAAGGCTGGACCCGAGGCCGAGAGAGACGCTCCTTTTTCACGCAAACACGATTTGCATACAGGTCCAACCAAGCGAGGCGCGTTCACATGGGTATTGTTTTTGAATGATTTTTCGCATAGAGGACGGGTTACCAGAAACCCAGACCTTAATGTATTGAGTCATTTTGGCAGCCGAGGGAGAGGGTGAGGAGGGAGGAATCAAAGATACCATCGGCCCCAACAGCCAGCAGCCGCGCGAACGTCGAATTCTCTTTTTCTTTTCTCTTGAGTATGCTTTTGTTTGCCCATGGTCTGGTCTATGGCACATGATACATACAGATTGCAGCAGCCCTATAGCAGCGGCATATTTGGTTTTGCTGTAGTGAGGCCGGCTACTATCCGACCGACTAGTCGTAGCTGGGATTTGGAAATATACCACACTGCAAACCAAAAGGTTCAATGGAATAAGACGACCGTGATGATGGTGCGGACGGTCGAACGATCGGAAGGATTGACAGAGCGGCTGTCGGAGCGATGGTGCTGTCGGAGTCGGACGCTGCGGCAGTGGTGAGTCAGGGCGGAGGACCCCGTTGGCATCCTCTTTGGGCACCTCCGCCGACGATCGCCAAGCGCGGCGGTGCCAAGGGCTGGCGGGAGGGACGAGGAGCCACCTCTTCCGGCATCGGTCGGTGGCGACGAGGGCTCCACTTGCAGCTGGGGGCAGGCAAAGCGACGCTCATGATTGTGGAGAGGCTCTCGCCCCGACAGAGACTCCAGCGCAGCCCCGCTATGATTTCAGCGACCCCCCAGTGGACCGCTGCGACCGCTGCAGGGGACTCCGACGTAGGACTGGGGGCGGCCGGAGCTTCAGTGTCCACCTCCACATCCACTGTCGGTCTATCCTGCCACCTTCCCACCGCCGGAACATCACCACTTCATAAGAACCACTCCTGCCTCCCGCATTGAGAGCATTGGTACCAGCTTCACCATACCACAACTCAATTGGGATCATCGCACATCAGCAGCATCATGGAGGCCATTCGCAAAACTTTCCAGCGCTGCAAGGCCGAGAACAGGGTGAGTCGAGTTCCGTCTTTTTTTGCCCCTCCTTCCAGATGGCGGGGCACTTTTTTAATGCCACCAAACACCGACGATGACGACGACGACCCCCGAACACGTCTTCGTGATTCTCGCCCTAATGAAGCAAACCGCTGACTGGCCATGATTGCAGTCAGCCCTGGTGACCTATGTTACCGCCGGCTACCCGACCGCCGCCGAGACCCCCGGCATTCTCCTGGCCATGGAGAAGGGCGGAGCTGGTGAGTCTTCTCGACGACCGCTTGTTCGAAGCATCCCAGTGCTAACATGATCAGATATTCTCGAGCTCGGCGCCCCGTTCACCGACCCTATCGCCGACGGCCCTACCATTCAGACGTCGAACACCATCGCCCTCCAAAATGGCGTTACTATCGAGTCCACCCTCAAGATGGTCAAGGACGCGAGGAGTCAGGGCCTCAAGGCTCCGGTCCTGCTGATGGGATACTACAACCCGCTTCTCAGCTACGGCGAGGAGAGGCTCCTGAATGACTGCGCCGATTCTGGCGTCAACGGCTTCATCGTCGTCGACCTGCCCCCGGAGGAGGCCGTCTCTTTCCGCAAGCTCTGCAACAAGGGACAGTACGTCATGCGAGTCGCCCCCTCGAGAAGAACACAGACTGACGCTTGCCTCCAGGCTCTCCTACGTGCCCCTGATTGCGCCTGCCACCTCTGATGCCCGCATGAAGATCCTCTGCCAGCTCGCCGACTCGTTCATCTACGTCGTGTCCCGCCAGGGCGTCACCGGCGCTCTGGGCTCGCTCAACGCCAACCTTCCCGAGCTCATCTCCCGCGTCAAGAAGTACAGCGGAGACAAGCCCGCCGCCGTCGGCTTCGGCGTCAGCACTCGCGAGCACTTCCAGAGTCTTGCCACCCTCTCTGACGGCGTCGTCGTCGGCAGCCAGATCATCACCACGCTGCAAAAGGCCGCCCCCGAGAACCGCCTGAAGGACCTGGAGGAGTACTGCGCCTACCTCGGCGGCCGCCGTCCCGGCGACGAGAACAAGACGACCCGCGAGGTTGGCATCGTCGAGGCCATCGCCGATGCCAAGGCCCCCGAGGCCATCCCCACCGTCTCGGCCACCATCACCGCCGAGCAGGACAGCGACCTCGTCGCGCAGCTTGCCGCCATGCACGGCAAGATCCCCGAGCGCTTCGGTGAGTTCGGCGGCCAGTACGTCCCCGAGAGCCTGATGGACTGCCTGTCGGAGCTCGAGGAGGGCTTCAACCAGATCAACTCGGATCCCAAGTTCTGGGAGGAGTACAGGTCGTACTACGACTACATGGGACGACCGGGCCACCTGCATCTGGCGGAGCGTCTGACCGAGCACGCCGGCGGCGCCAACATCTGGCTGAAGCGCGAGGACCTGAACCACACGGGCTCCCACAAGATCAACAATGCGCTCGGCCAGCTCCTGCTGGCGAAGCGCCTCGGCAAGACCAAGATCATCGCTGAGACGGGCGCTGGCCAGCACGGCGTCGCGACGGCGACCGTCTGCGCCAAGTTCGGCATGGAGTGCACCGTCTACATGGGCGCCGAGGACGTGCGCCGCCAGGCCCTCAACGTGTTCCGCATGAAGCTTCTCGGCGCCAAGGTCGTGGCCGTCGAGGCCGGCAGCCGCACCCTCCGCGACGCCGTCAACGAAGCCCTCCGCGCCTGGGTCGTCAACCTCGACACGACGCACTACATCATCGGGTCAGCCATCGGGCCGCACCCCTTCCCGACCATTGTGCGCACCTTCCAGTCCGTCATCGGCGAGGAGACGAAGAGGCAGATGCAGGAGAAGCGCGGCAAACTCCCCGACGCCGTCGTGGCGTGCGTCGGCGGCGGCAGCAACGCCGTCGGCATGTTCTACCCCTTCTCCAACGACCCCAGCGTCAGGCTCGTGGGCGTCGAGGCGGGCGGCGACGGCGTCGACACGGCGCGGCACAGCGCCACGCTGTCGGGCGGCACCAAGGGCGTGCTGCACGGCGTCAAGACGTACGTGCTGCAGGACAAGCACGGCCAGATCTCGGACACGCACTCCGTCTCGGCGGGTCTCGACTACCCCGGCGTCGGCCCCGAGCTGAGCTCGTGGAAGGACAGCAAGCGGGCCCAGTACGTCGTCGCGACGGACGCCGAGGCCTTCATCGGCTTCCGGCTGATGAGCCAGCTCGAGGGCATCATCCCCGCGCTCGAGTCGGCGCACGGCATCTACGGCGCGCTGGAGCTGGCCAAGACGATGAAGAAGGACGAGGACGTCGTCATCTGCCTGAGCGGCCGGGGCGACAAGGACGTGCAGAGCGTGGCGGACGAGCTGCCGACGCTGGGGCCCAAGATTGGCTGGGATCTGCGATTTTAGACGGGGTTCGGAAAGGCGTTGCGTTGGGTACAGAAAAGATAGCCTGATTTGATGAGACATGATAATATATCCAACATGCGAAGATCACGGATCACGTTGTTGTTTGCGTGTGTGGTGATGCCGGACGGTGGGCACTGAAGCACGACGAAGCCCCTGAGAGTACCAAGATTCATGTCACTAATAAGAGGTTCTGCGACCACTTGATGCACTCCCAGGTGACCTGCCTTCTCCCGAAACGACACATGGCCACAAACATTTCAATCGGAGCATCCAGCCCGAGCAGAAGAGAGAAGAGGCTGCGCGCAAAAAAAGTACATCTTAAATGCCGTCTAACCTGGCAAAAGGTGGTACACCGACAATTATACATATGATACAGACCCCCGCTCCGCTCATGGCCTCTTGCCCTCGTCCTTCTCGATCTGCCTGATGGCGGCGTCGAGCTCCTCCATGGTGCCGACCTGCTCGCCCTCGGCGCCGCCGCGGACGTCCTCTTCGCCGGCGAGCTCGGCGTCCTCGCCGAGGGCGAACTCCTGGCCCTGCGCCTGGGCGACCATGTCCCAGGCCATCCTCTCGGCGGCGACCTGCTCGGCGCGGCGGGCGATGATGTCCCTGCTGACGGCGCTCAGGGGGCCGGGGGTGGCGCCGTCGACGAGCACGCGGACGAGGTCGGTGTTGTCCTCGTCGACGAGGCCGTCGGGGCGGACGACGCCGAGGCGGGCGCGCTCGTCGGCGAAGCTGGCGCGCACGGCGGCCGTCTGCATGACCAGCCAGCGCAGCTTCCAGCCGCCGGGGCCGAGGTCGCGGATGCGGGCGGCCTTGGACTTGAGGACGTAGGCGTCGAGGCCGCCCTCCTTGCGGATGGTGCGCAGGACGCGCAGCGACAGGCGGGCGCGGACCCACACGCCGAGGGCGGGCGACCAGAGGCGCTTGCGGTGGATGTTGGGCCGCCAGGCGCGCGGCGTCTTGACCTTGTGGTCGGAGGAGATGTTGTTGCCGCGGCGGATGCGGGCGGTGCCGTAGAGGCCGCCGTTGGACTGCTTGTAGATGAGGCGGGGGCCCAGGGGGTAGTCGGGGATGGGGAAGGCGGGGATGCGGTGGAGGGCGATCGTTTTCGTGAGGGCGGCGTGTGTTGTTGAGAAGGAGCGGGCCGGCGTCAGCGTCATGGAGTGGAAGGTCGAGGCGAGGCCGCGGAGGGGGGCGCTGCCGCGCTGGGCGGCGAGCGTCGACATGACTTGGGAGGGAGTTGGTTGGTTGTGGTGGGTGAGGAGGCCTGTGCTATCGTGATGGCATGGATGCGTGGGCTTTTATGGGACGCCAATTGGGAGGTGTTTGACGTGCGGTTCGGCGTGGGTGTGGCCGTGGGCTTCGTGATGGTCGTCGTGGAGCTTGGCCCAGAGGTGAGGTGATGTGAGCTTGGAGTTCTACTTTTTTCCGACTCGCTAAGCTGAGCGCTGAGTCGGCATCGGCCTAGGGAAAATCCGCTGGCTGGCAGGGGTGAGCGAGTGGCGGGCAGCTGCCAGTCAGGTGACATCGTGTCTCCTTCGCGACTGGGGGGGTTCCGCTCCACTTTGTGTCACCTCGAATGTTCCCCCCTCGACACGGCGCCCGACACGAATGTGAATTGACGGAGCAAACAGTCTTCGGTTTCCCTGTAATTCGGCCAATTGCACGATGCTGCCGCCCGTGGATCAATCGGTTCTCGACAACAACCCCGACTTCGCCTCTCTATACCACACCCTCACCACCGCCGTCCTCAACCCCGACGGCTCTACCAAAAACGACACTCTCCGCAAGGAGCGCGAATCCGTCCACAATGTGATCCCCTCCCGCTCTTCCACCAATGTCTCGCCCTCTGACGTCTGTAGGAACTCCAAACCTACCGCCAAACCCACGCAAAGCACCACCTCCTGACCCACGCCCTCGCGACGGCAACACCGCCCACGGCCCCGACTCCCAAGGGCACGATCGGCCAGCCCCGCCCCGCCGCCAAACCCTCGACCCTCCCCGACCCCCTCAACGACCTCCTCGTCCTCCTGCCGCCGCTCCTCGACGACGACGCCCCGCCCCTGTCCGACGCCGACGCCGACGCCCTCTTTGCCCACCCCCCCTTCTCCGAACTCCGCGCCCTCCTTCCGGAACTAGGCCCCCTCGTCGGCGCCGCCCTCCACACCGCCGCCACGGCCCTCGTCCGCGTCGCCCACCCCAGCACGAACCCGAGCTTCCTCCACCGCGGCGTCGGCAAGCTCGCCCCCGGCGCCGCCGCCCTGCGCCGCGACCTCCGCGACGCCGAGACCCGCCTCGTCGCCGACCGCCTGCGCCTGACGCACGACGTCGCGGCGCTGCTCGCCGACGAGGCCCAGGCCGTGGCTCTGCTCATACGTGCGCTCGAGGGGAAGCACGGCGTCGTCGCGCGGAGCCTCGAGCTGCGCGCCGCAGAGGTGAGCCTCGCGGCGCGGCGGGCCGAGGTCGACGCGAGGACGACCGCCAGAGCCGTCGAGGCCGAGGTGTACACGCCCGAGGCGACGGCCGCGCTGACCAACTACGGGGCGCACCTGCGGGATGCCAAGATGAGGGTTGAGGAGAGCATTCGCGGGCTCGAGGCGGAGCTGGAGGGATACGGCGTCGGGGCCCAGGGAGGCGAGGGACGGGAAGGGAGGATGAGGGAGATGGCGAGGGTGTACCGGGGCATGGAGAGAGAGGTGGAAGAGGTCACCAAGGATCTGAAGAGGTTGGGCAGGTGAGCCTTCCCTTGGTTGTATACACTCTACGAGGCATGACGCATGATCACGAAGCACGAAATGTCGAGAATGAAACGTAATAATGAAGCACGCAACACGAGCACATGGCACGAACACAAGTCAAACGAGATGAAGCATGCATGGTGTTGTACAGAATCAGCGCTGCCAGTCTACTGCCGCGGGAGGCATCAGGGCTTGCCTCCCCGACACCTAATCCGCCGCCCCGTCAAGAGTATACCATGGCCCCCCTGTCGCCTCGTGCAGCTCAATCAACCCTTGACCTTGAAGATGGCCTCGGCGAGACGGCCGACGTTGTCGCTGGTGATGCCGGCGACGGAGATGCGGCCGTCCTTGGTGGCGTAGACGCTGTGCTCCTTGGCGAGGACGTCCATCTGCTCGGGCGTCAGGCCGGTGTAGGCGAACATGCCAATCTGGCTGGTGATGTGGCTCCAGTCGTGCTTGCTGCCGAGCTTCTCGAGGTTCTCCTTGAGCAGGGCGCGCATGGTGATGATGCGGTCGGCCATCTCCTTGACCTCGCCGAGCCACTGCTTGTAGAGGGCGGGGTTGGTCAGGATCTCGGCGGCGACGCGGGCGCCGTGGATGGGCGGGTTGGAGTACATGGGGCGCACGACAATCTTGATCTGGCTGTCGATGCGCTTGCGCTCCTCGGCGTCGTTGGCGACGATGCTGAAGGCGCCGACGCGCTCGCCGTAGAGGCCCATGTTCTTGGCGAAGGACTGGGCCAGGCAGAGGTCGTGGCCCTCGGCGACGAAGTGGCGCAGGGCAAAGGCGTCCTTGTCGGTGGAGCCCGAGGCGAAGCCCTGGTAGGCCATGTCGAAGAAGGAGAAGTGGCCGCCGGCCTTGACGGCGGCGGAGATCTCCTTCCACTGCTCCTGGGTGGGGTCGACGCCGGTGGGGTTGTGGGCGCAGGCGTGGAAGAGGAAGGCCGAGCCCTTGGGGGCGGCCTTGATGTCGGCGATCATGCCCTCAAAGTCGAGGCCGATGGTGTCGCGGTTGTAGTAGCGGTACTTCTCGACCTTGAGGCCGGCGTCGGAGAAGACGGCGTTGTGGTTGGCCCACGAGGGCGTGGGGATGTAGATCTTCTTCTCGCCGGGGAAGAAGCGCTGGAGGAAGGCCGCGCCGATGCGCAGGGCGCCGGTGCCCGAGATGGACTGGGTGATGGCGAGGCGCGACAGGGCGGGCGAGTCGGCGCCGTAGGCGAGCTCGGCGGCCGCCTTGGTGAAGTCGGGCACACCGGTGATGCCGGCGTACTCCTTGTTCAGCTTGGCGTCGACGACCTTCTGCTCGGCGGCGCGGACCGAGGGGAGGACGTAGGGCTTGCCCTTGTCGTCACGGTAGGCACCGACACCTGTGGTCCCCGGGGGTGGTCAGCGGCAGGTTCGCCGGCCATCGGTCATGGGGAGGGCAAGGTGAGGGACGAGGCGTACCGAGGTTGATCTTCTTGTCGAACGAGTCGGCCTTGAAGGCTTCGGTGATGCCTGCACGGTTCGAGTCAGTTCGGAGTTCGTTCTGGCATGATCATCGCGAGCATCAATGACGTACCGAGAATGGCCTGACGGAGGAAGCCTCGGATCAGCTGGATGTTCGATCTAGGGGGGCAATCGGCATGGTCAACTCACATCCTAGCGATCGGTTAGCATCACGACGTCTCCGAGGTAGGCTGCGAACAAGAAACATACGGGAGGGCCCTGGGCAACATTGGCCCAGGTCGAGCCGGCGCGGGCGACGTTCAGCGGGAGGGCCGATGCGCGGCGGAGGCCGGCTTGCCTGGTGGCGATTCTCAGGGAGGAGAGCATTGTGACGACAAACGAACACAGAAGAGACCGCTTGAAGAGGAGAAGAGAAAAAACGGCAGGAAGGGGTTGGAGAGAGGGAGAAGACAAGAAAGTCGGGATGTCTTTCGAGTTGTGGTCTGACTCGAAGAAGGGGCACCGACTGTTTTGCTGTCGAGGGTCAAGGGCTAGGTGCCGTCTGTGCTAGCCATACCTAGGCAGGCCCGACTGGGGAAGCTCTATGCGCCCGATTGCGGAAGGTGATTGGCACGCTTTTGAGAAAAATACAGCGGGCCCCCAGTGACTGTGCACCTGTGGACCGGTGGACCTGCGGAGTCGTCGAATGGCGTCACGTCTGCTGAGGGGCCCCGGGACTATAACCCGCGAGTTCGGGATGTCACGTGCCAACGTCTCCTGCTAGCCTTGGCAGCTTGTGATTGCTTCTCTCGACAGCTTCATTCCATTATTCATCATCCAGATCAGATCCAGATTTAGTACCTTATCGCCCCGGCAACTGCGACAGCCTGTGCTCGATGACCCTCTCCTCCGCCTCGATCCTCTCCAGCTCCAGCGTCGCTCTCCGCTCTGCCAACTCCTGCCGTCTCTGGAGCAGCTGCTGCCTCTCGTGCCTCTCCCCGGCGCCCCCAGCCAGGCCTGGCTGAATGTCGACCGGCATCTGATCCAGCGTCGGTGGACCCCCTACTTCCATGTCGTTCCCCATGGCCAACTCGAATGGGCTCCCGAATCTCGCCTGCAGCTGCGGGAGATCCGAAACTTGCGAGAGTGACGACTGGCGATGACTCCGAGGCGGCAACGTCGTGAACGTCTCGTTTCGGCCCGGTGAATAGATCCCTGCCGTCACGGGTGCCTCCAGCTCGGATTTTGTCCACGATGCCACCTGGCCCCGAGTGTGTCCTCTTGGTTGCTCTTCTTCCTGTGCAGTGCGGCGCCGGTTCCTCCGTCTGATGCAGAGCCATGCTGCGATGCACACTAGCGCTACAGCTACGACGACGCCGACGGTGATGCCCGCGATGGCACCTCTCGAAAGGCCCCCTCCGTCATGCTTGGCGCCTGCATTACTGTCTAGGCTTTCAGCATCATCTGTTGGTGTGGCTTGGCTCGTGTTCGAGACTGTGGATGCCGACGTTTCCGATGATGCGGGTGCTGAGGTTTCTGACCTAGATGACGAGTCTGCGGTTGTCGGAGTTCGCTCTGTAAAAGGAACGAGAGGGTGATTTTCGATAAACGGGAGGCCCTCTGATTTCCACCTGATCTGTATCGCCGGCACGTACTCCGTCAGAATGCCGCCGGCGCTCTGCGTCTCCAGCACCGCCCATTTGACCACCAAGGTCCGGCTGTCACTGTTCACGATCGGATTGTAGCCGCAGACGAAGCCCCTGTATTGTCCCGTTAGCTCCCCTCACGATGATGCTGTTGCCTGGGGTCGGGCCGGCCTGACGTACGGAGGCACACAGAAGGCCGCTGTTTCGGACTCCGTCACGGGCTCCCCATTCACCATCATAGACGGGATACCTGTTCGGACGCACCCAGACGCCACCGTATAGCCACTCATGCAGAGCCCGGGCGAATAGTATCCGCTGTTGAACACCACATTCGCCCAATGCGGCATCTCGCACCCCTCTGAGAAGGTACTGGAGATGATCTCTGGACAGCCGCTCGGTGCCGTCCAGGCCGTCGTCATCGGCACCGCCCATCGCTCGCAGTCGACGTCGTCGCATCCGTTGATCTTTCTCAGGGTTCTCGTGGGAAACTCCGTGGAGGAGGCCGTCAACCCGGCCTCGGACGAATGAGCCATGCGATCGATGCGTCTTCAGCAGAGTGAACGATGCAGGCCGAAGAACCATCAACGAACGCGACAACGCGGGAACCCCGACGCGAGAACGACGCCCTATTTCAGGACGTGAGAGTCTCTGCCTGTCGCCAAGAAGCACAATCTCCAGGACATGGCAGATGACCTGGCTCGCGAGCAACGGAATCTAATTTGGGAACCAACAACCAACAACCAACAGCACACGCACAGCCACCAGCCAACAGCGCACTATTTTGCACCAACAAGCACAATGCCCTGCTCGGAGCCGATGCGCTACGTCGAGTCAGGTTAGGAACGAGATGTGGTAGCTCATGGAATCTAATAGAGACGACCTTCTTATGTTACGTTTTGTCCAGATGGAACCCTGGTTCTGTCTACGACCATCATGCCACCCACTTCCTAAACAAACCCTGTCTCGCCCTTATATTGGGGATAGAAGTTTCTGAACTTGTTGATGAACCCAAAGTAGCCAAATGAGGCCCTCATCTTTGACTCCTGGCTCTGGCTTAGAAACCTAGCAACTGTCATGCTGATGCTTCTGCCGCATCCCGTGTTCTCATCGTCTAGCGACCTGCTCTCCTCACTCTCACCTACTATTAAGAAAAAGGCGGCAGGTATCAACATTTGAACCTTTCTCATTATAATATTTTGTCCATAAGAGCACACTCGGACGCCCCGGCTGAGATTGAGGTTGAGAGCACCTACTCAACGTTTTGTCAAAGGTCGGCATTCGCTGATGACAGTTCACACTCAGTTTGGAGATGCTCGTTCACAGAACACTGCAAGTCATGGATCAGTCGCTTCGGCTGGTTTCGTTGATTTTGTCACAATGAGAACAGTTGTGCGAGATTAGGCTGTCTCGCTTGTCCGTCTTTCATAGCCACGAAGTCGGTGGCAAGGCAGCTGTGGTTGCCGGCCGGTGCAGCCACGGAACCTTCATCATGGGACTTCTTTTCTGCCAGTAAGGCTGTTTGAATTGTGAATTATTGAAACATGGCTATGAATGACACGGCAGGTAGTCCATCGTTTGAAGAGGGGTTCTGATGTCTAACCCTGACGGTCCGTACCCATCACCACCGCCGCCACATCAGACGAGTCGGGACAATGTCCAGTCCCATCCAGACCAACGAACCCGCTAAACCTCCGTCAAGAGTCCAGATCAAACACAGAGTCGTCCAGACTGGTCGCGAAAGTTGGCTGGTGCGGGTAGCTGAAGGCGTTTCGGACCGCGAGGTGCTTTGATATAGAAGTCAGTGCTTCCCACCGATCCGAAACGACGAGGCCACCACTACAATCCCCTCACGCAGATATTCATTCAACCTCTCGTCGTTTTGATCAAAGGGCCAACGAAAGCTCCTCATCTAGTCAGTCGCTGGTCTGCGCGCCATACGGTGCTCGCTCTATCATGAGAGTCTTCGCCCCCCTGGCCGCAGCGGCTCTCGCAGCGGCGGCCTCCCCCTCTCTCACCTCCCGCGACGCAGAAACCGGCCAATTCGACGCCGAAAGTCTCGCAAGGCTAGAAACCCTCAGCCAAATTGACGTGAGCGATCCGGCCGTTGCCGCCTCCATCGTCAGCAACGAGCTCACGCTGGGCGGCTGCCGGGATGTCATCTTCGTCTTCGCCCGCGGCACGTCAGAGCAGGGCAACATGGTACCACCCGCCCGACCTCGGCTTGGATACCCTCGACTGACCATCCCAGGGCACGCTCGTCGGGCCGCCCCTCTCGAGAGGCCTCAAGGCCATCTACGGCGAAGCCCGCATCGCCACAGAGGGCGTCAACTACGCCGCCATCCCCGCCCCGAACTTCCTCGTCGGCGGCACGGACGGGCCCAGCGTAGCAGCCATGAGCGCCGTCCTCCTCGGCGCGGCGACCAACTGCCCTGCCTCGAAAGTCGTTGTCTGCGGCTACAGGTGAGTCGACCATCATGCTACTCGGAGTGAGAGAGCGCGCGCCCCCGGTTGCTCACCCGTCGTGCCCACCAGTCAAGGCGCCGCCGTCGCTCACAGGTCCATCGAGAGCCTCCCGCCCGCGGCCCAGAGCCGCATCGTCGGCGTGCTCACGGTCGGCGACACGCAAAAGACGCAGGACGGGAACCGCATCTTCAACTTCCCGCCAGACAAAGTGTCGTTCCTGTGTAACCCGGGCGATGTCATCTGCGACGGGCAGCTGGTCGTGCTGGCACCGCATCTGGACTACACGCGGCGCGCTGACGAGGGCGTCCAGTTCCTGGCGTCCAAGATTGGGACGATATAGGGCGGGGTGGACTGTCAAAGTGACATGTGCGTGTGGTGCTGATGGGCGGCTACAATGGGAGGCTTGCCAGGGTTGATGATAACAAGACTGTAGGGCCGTGGTGGAAGCTGTTACCGTTTTTTTGGTTGCCTGCCGTTCCCATGTGTCTCTGGTCTTGGTAGGGAGCTCTCACCACAAGCTCATCAGGTAGCTAGCCAAACGGGATTCAGAAGAAGCGACGGCAACGACGAGACGGTCGACTTTGATGGCGAACAAGTCGATCCTGAGAGCAATGTGGAGCTACAGCGGCTCTCACGATGTTACGCGGGCATAGCGTCGAAGCAAGGTTCTGACAACATTGGTTGTTTAGAACTCAGCACCTTGGAGCATAGACTTCAATTCCCTCCTCCGCCCTGTTGAGTGATTGAATGTGACGCAGTAGGAAATTCAATGACCAGTTCGGCAGGAAAGCAATCCTGATCCATTCACTGCAACGTGCCTCCTGCCTCGGCCATCCTACCAGGCAGCTGGATGAAGCCCGACTTCAGCCTTCAGCCTCACACTAGCCATCAGCCCTTCAGTAACCAGCACCCGCAAGAAACACGCATCAGGACGACATCTACATCTCACCGCCTGCATCAACATGAGCGTAGTTCCGTGGCCGTTGTGGGCTTGTCTTGCATTTTGCATCATCGCGGCGCGGCTGCTCGCCCGAATACTCGGCTCAGCAGACCACCACGGCCGCGAGAACCTTTTGCCGGCTCGCTTCCACCAGTACATCCCCGGCAACCCAAACATTCGGGAATGGCGGATGGAAAAGCCTGCACCTGTGCCGGCAGATATCGAGACCTCCGAAGACGAGCCGGACCCGATATCCGTTTCGGACGACGAGCCGGTCGCTGAGGTCATCGCTCAGCCGCGGCCTGACGAAAACAGATCGGAGACCCCGGACGATGCTGCTGAGGCACGGTCATATCTGCGTGCCGTGGGACCAATTCCGCGGATCGTGGTCGAGTCGTACGGCTGAGCTTTGCACCTCCGATCCGACTCGTGTCGAAAGCTGAAGATGAAGATGGGGGGCCGCAACACGGCGAGGAGGGGCGGAAAGGTACCGAGCCCAAGCTATGTCATTGCGCAGCACAGAGCAGATCTGACAGATTTTGAACAGAGGACCGCAATTGGAACAAGTACGAGTGGCAGACAAGATCGGTGCTCACAACGAGCAAGCACCGGCGAGTCAAGCAGGGCGTGATTCTCCACACCTTCATGGCGGTGACAAGGGACGGCGTCCGTTTGGTGTCCGTAATCGTTTCGAAGACCAGCTGGCGCTATTGGCGTTGGCGTGCACTCGGGCTTGGCTGAAGCTGCTGGCCTACGCTGCACTTAGCTGTATCCCCGGGACAGCGGGCGACGGCGGTTGCTGACTGAACATCGCGTGGCCGCTTATGCAGGGGCTAGTAGGATTTCCCGGGACGACCGACGACTGTGCCATCCAGCTACGCGGGACAACAGCTCCTCTCCGTCGCCTTCGCCATGTAGGTGATACATCATGGCTGAGGGGAACCTGTTGGTTGGGACGATGACCTTGGCGCAGGGAAGGTAGGAGTCGAACCCCAGACCATCTAGTTCGGTTTAAAGCCCAGGGGCGGAAGGGTGGGTGGTGCAGCAGACAGAGAGATGGCGCCACGAGCCTAGAGCAGTCGCTTACTCAATGACTTTTGTTTGTTTGCCCGCCAAGTATCGTGATGGGAGCGGCTGAGCTGTGAAGGCTGGTTGCGTTGAGGACGCCACATGCACGATGCTTGTCACGCTCGGATGTCAATCAAAAAGAAAGGACGCAGCGGGAGACGAGGTTTCCGTGCGGGGGAAAGGATCCTCGACGGCCAGACGAGGAGCGAGCTAATCAACGAGATCCCGGGGCACACAAGACAGGAGACGGGGCTGCCCGCCGTCCTCGTCCTTGTCCACAGTCTAAGTCGAACAGAGCTTGCCATTCCGGTTCCAGACGTGACGAGACGCCATTGTTGACGATCGCCGTTTCGTGGCGTCGAGCCGTCGGAGTGTACAGTCAGAAGAATGAGACCGGTGCTGGCTGATGATAGGGGTCAAGTACCCTGGTCATGGAGAGTGTCTGTGGTGTAGCTGAGCGGAGATGGATGAATGGGTCGGCGTTAGCTGCAGTATGGTGCATCAACAGCCAGCGTTGGCGGCTGCGAGCACAGCAGCAGGCGTATGCGCTACCGAGTTTTACATGCAGGTACGAGTTCGCGGTCGGCGTGGCATGCGTGGCTTACACTGCATGTTCGCCGGTCGGCCTTGCATCGTAGTAATTAGTGCGAGTAGATGCACGCTGGCTGGCATGGCAGGCCCCCGAGGTCGACGTCGAAGAGGAATGGGGGCGGGTGTTGCGTGGGGCATCGGCGTTTGGCAAAGACCGGCTGAGATAGGGCTTCCTTGGATATCCCTGATCCTGACAGTACTCTGCAAGATTGGCGATGTTTCCGCCCGCAGCGCCATGACCACTGTTGGCGCCAAACCCCTAAGACCTTGGGTCCGTCCTGTTTTCCTTGATGATCCGTGCTAGAGACAATGGAGGCAGATCACAGAACGGGGTTGATCCCTCGGGCCATCTGGATGCCGCAGACGGTCGAAATGACACGGTCGGAGGGAATAGACCGACAGTCGCTCGTACTTGTAGGACTCGTGCTGTACCCTGCCGACGAAAGGGGAAGTTGAAAAGACGTGAGCAAGCCACAAGTCATTAACCGACTGCCGAGCTGGTGTAGTAATCAATTCCCGACACCCTTCCGTTGGCGAGCAAGCCCACGGCACGGCTGCACATGACCATTGCCATTTTGTCCGAAGGGTATGCTGGGCCAGGGGGGGCCAGCATCCATGAGGAGGGGTCTAGCTCAGGAGAGATATTGATCCTGCAGATGGTGTGGTCACCATGCATCTGGCTATCCACCGAGACGCAGCAGAATGGCTGGTTTACCCCTTGAGTTCGTCGACGGAGCGAGAGAGCCATGCGGCCGAGGCCATGTCCATAAAGTGGTGGCCCTCCTTGTCCTGTACTTTGTGCTTTCCTGTGGTCGTGTGGTGTGGCGGAACAGGGGCCGCCCCGTGGTGTAGGTAGGCTGGGCACCTAAGGTAGGTCATTTGGCCGATGCCACGGCGAGGCTCTTTTGGTTCGGCGGGCGCACGATGCGAGGATCGGACGAAGTCTTTGAGGAACAGTGCGAGTGTGGCCTGCATTGCATGGCCTGATCTGATGGCTGTCGAGAGCTGATCGTGAGGCGTGGGGCGCGATGCACGAGACAGCGACCAGAGACATCGGTCAACAAGGAGATCGAGACAGCGGTCGGCGACAGGGCATCAGCGAAGCCGGTGAAGAAGAAGAAGCATGGCTAGATGGACGGATGGGTGGGTGGGCTCTGTGGCGGTCTGAAACTGTGTTACCCCGACGGTGATGAGGTTTCTCGGTGGTCGACGAGGGGAGCCACAAAAAGATTGTGTGTGAGAGGTGATCTCACACAAGACAAAAGAGACGCAGGGCAGGCTGGCTGGCAGGCAGGGCACGAAGGCAATCTGACAGAAGCAACATCAAGACAGCGGTGAAGATTGAGGGGGGATGTGACAGATGGAACACGCCTGCCGGCCGGCGACGTGGTCTGGTCTGTCTGGCAGCTACGAGGTGTGAGGTGAGGGAGGTGTGCCGGCGCCTCCGATCCACTGCACCTTCTGAAGCCAACCGACGCGATGGATGGTTACGGCTCTGTCCATTCCTTGGTTGTCGCTGTCGCGGGCGTTGTCTGCTTGCAGGCAAAGCGGGCAATAGCGATCGGGCCCAGTGGATCTCGTCGTGCCTGAATACAGGGACCCCCCCGGAAGCGCTTTCCCCCCAAGACCCCCCAAATCACCCAAATGCGGGCAAGTGCGCTGGAGCAAGAAAAGGCAACAGCCGGGGGGCTAGTCGTAACTTCTGGCCTCGCAATCAAATCAAAAGAACAATAATACCGACAGTACCTTACCTACCTACCTTTGGGTACCCTCAGGTAAGGTACCTTAACCTTAGCCCGGCGACTTTGACGAACTCCCGACCTGGCCTTTTACCTCACCTCATATTTCCTTTCCTTCCGTCTCCGTCGACTCCTCCTGGGCACATCGTACCCATCGTCCTCCTCCTCCTCCTCCTCGACGCCGACGCCCTCCCCTCCCACCTCGCCTCAACACCTCACCTCGACGATTGCCGCATCCCGCATCTACTTTACCGACACCCACAGCCTCCGAGTTGCACTCCACACGACGTCGAGCCCATCGAACCACACTCCCCATTGAGCCTTTGTCGCCGCCCGCCGCTTCATTGATCGACCAACCCCGGTAGCCCCGGAGGCTCTTCGAATTCTCTTCGCCCCTTCTCTCCCTTTCTTGCTTCACGCATAGCCAATTCACTAGTCGCCTGCTTTTATTCGCCTCTTGCGAAATCCCACAGCATTCAGAATGCCGATTTAATCCTAATTTGCGATACCTGAACCTCCCCTCTTCCCGACGACCCGTCTGTCGGCCTCGAAGTGCCTTTCACAATCCTCAATTCCGACCAGCATGGAATCCTGCGAAGGAGTCCTGTTGATACCTCCCGAGAGGGGCCAGATCCTCGGCCGTGCTGTCTGGAAGGTATGTTGACGTCGCTGTTCCCCCGTCCACAGGCGCAGCTCTAACATCATCCGCACAGCCTCGATACGTCGTCGTTGGTCGTCGCAATGCCCACAAACAAGAGAAGCTGGATCAGCAGCCCAGCCCGAGCCTCGCCCAGGTCATGACCACCAGTCGCATCACCAACTCTTCCTCCTCCTCCTCTTCGAGAACGCCCTCCAAGCCGCTGCCCACCGAGGATCCTTGCATATCAGTCTACAAGTCCAAGGTAAGGCTCACGGCGTCGGACTTCTCGGGCTATAACCTAAGTTCCCCAAACTTGCAGGATGATTGGGAGCCCACCCACCAGTATCCTGTCAGCGCCATCGTCGACTGCCAGGTGCAGATGGTGGCACACCGCAAACAGGGACCTGTGCTCCCCACCCTCGTCATCACTATCAACGACAAAGAGCGCAAACGCCGCTCCAGCAGAGCCGGCGGCTTGATCTCTAGCAAGGAACCCAGCGCCACCGCCCTCTGGTTTCGAACCCCTCCCGACGACCACCACATCAGCCTACACGACTGGGCCCGCCACATCATGGCGAAGAAAACGCCCATGAGCCCAGACAGCCCCGCATCGCCCTCCTTTATCAACCCTTTCCCGCAACGCGCCCAAACGAGCGAGTACTTCCCGCGCCCGTCGAGCGGCAATGCCAACTCGCGATCGGCTCTCTTGCATAAGAATTCGACCCAGCACTCGGGTCGCGAGCGTCCCGTCACCTTCAGCTCGGAATCCCCCAGCTTGCGCTCCAAACGAAGTGACATCTCGTCTCCGTCGAGCGCCTCACACGCAGCGCACATTGGCTTTACCATGCCCGATCTCAACAAGTACACGACCGTCCTCCCCACCGATATCCCCTCACCAGTGGCCACCGTCGGCGAGTACCAGCAGGGCGAGCTGATCGAGGGTTGGACTTCTGCACAAGGACGGTCCTCCACCGTGAGCTCGCCGATCCGTGGGCGTGGAAGCGTCAGCTCTCAGGCCCAACACCAGGCGGCCATCAACTCCAGCTCGCCTCCCGCGCCACGAGAAACGATTCTCGACAGGGCTTTCCAGCTTCGGTGTATTCCGGGGTCTGAGAACGAGATACCGGGAGAGGAGAAGCTGACATCGCTGGCGCGCTTCGACGCCCTTATGCGGGAGGCTGATGAGAAACGTCAGCAGATTGCCAAGCAGAAGGAGACTGAGCGAGCAGCCCTGCAGAGCGCATGGGATGTAGATGATAGCTCGTCAGCCGAGGACGATCATGACGACTCGTCTTCAGACGAATATGCTCACGAGGCGGACGGAAACCGTCAAACACTGATACCACCAAACGCCCAGAGAGCCTTGGAATACCTTTCTGGTCCCCGCGACCCGCGGACATCTTCGGAGCCGCAGCCGCAGGCACAGCAGCACCAACCACAGTCGTCCCAGTCACCCACAACGAGGAACCCAACAAACCCCAACGCACCGCTGCAGGCACCATCCCGGCCTCACACTGCGCATTCCAAGCTCCGTCCCAGCGTTGCCTCAAGAACCAGCAGCCAACCCCAACTGGTGCCCCAGGGTAGACTGGACGTCCCATTGCCATCATCCGGTAAGACTTCCGAAGACGGAGGCTCGGGCTCGCGGTCGAGCCAGGAGAAACGCCAGTCCACCTCGAGTGCCAAGCGACTGAGCTTCACCGAGTTCACCAAGCGCCTCTCCAGCACCAGCAGCTTACTTCTAGTCCAGACCAACGTGAGCGGCGGGAGCAGTCGCGAAAGCATCGAATTCGACCGAAATCCATCACCAGTACCGAAGGGTACCTTAAACGCTAGAGGTGTCCCCCCGCGCCCGCGGGACCTGGATCGCGAGGAGTGGGAGAAGCGCTGCGGTTGGCGAACCGGTGTGGGCTTCACCGAGGGTGGCTTCCTCTGATATGGCCCCATGGCCACGAGCAGCCAGCAACGAATATCTGGCAAGCTCTACGACGCATGCTATTTTCTGATTTCCACCCGGCTGTGGGCTTTGACGCCCAGTCGAGGTGCTTCATGTACGATTGATCCGATCTGATACCATGGCTTTCACACGTAACGACTCATGATGGGAGCCGCAATTCAAGGGTGGCCTTGGCGTTCGATATTCTTCCTCTTGCGAGAGGGAGGCTGTTTTGTTTGCAAATCTAGGGGCAGGGAGGGCTATTTAAACCGATAAATGCGGGTGATCGCTGTGCCACGGCCACCCATGGCGAGGCGAGGTGCCCCCCCCATGTTGGCAGTGCTCATCAGGATAGACGCCTGGCTTCACCATGAACCAGCCAATGAACCAACATGCATACTATCGTCTCGTGGCTGCTCCGGCTATATTCTGCTCTGCATGATGTCTGCGTGATTGCGACGAGACCGCAATGGAGGCGGCGCAGTAAAGTAGAAGAACTGGTTCTTCATGTATGTAGACGTCGTCTCACGGCGATTTTGCCGCCTGACCAACCTTGTGGTGATGCCCAATCGCCTCGATCAAGCGTGGCCCCTTGCATCCGCCACTGGCAAATCCGAAGATGCGCGGAGACACGTACACGCATGAATATGTTCCCGCCTGTCACAAGCTCAAGGCGGATTGAGAGCACAGCCATTTATCCCTCCTAACCCGATCCTTGCGTCCACGCTCTCCCAGCGAACCCATCTACAAGCTCCACGCCGGCTCCACGACGATGAAGTCTCTCACCACCGCCGTCCCATCCGCGAGCGCCGCAATCTGCGCATCGGTGCACTGCCCCGGCACGACGGGCGTGCGGCCAACGTAACAGAAGATGGGCGCCGGCGCCGGCAGCGGCGTGCGCGCCCCGCCAATGTCCCGGGGGCCGACGGTCGCGTACCGCGCCCCGTCGCCGATCGCCACGCGCCCCGTGGCGACGTCCCTGCCGTCCAGCGCGCGCTGGTAGATGGCGTACGCGGCGGCGGGCTGGTAGCGGGGCACCTCGTGGCCGGCGCCGGTGACGACGGTGAAGCTGAGGCGGCCGGCCTGACGGACGTGGCCCGCTGGGGCGTTCGGCTGGTCGGAGGGGAGCCGGAGCGGAGCGTAGCCGGCTGCGGCGAAGCGGGGGCGGTGCGGGTGGACGAGGGCGAGAGAGAGGGCCTGGCCGCCGGGCCAGTGGGCGCGCCAGTCGCGGTCGCCGTGGATGAGGTGGACGGGGACGCCGGCGGCGAGGAGGCGCTCGACGTGGGGGCGGAAGGAAGCGAGGAAGTCGCCGGTGAGGATGAAGGGGACCTGGAGGGACGGGGTGAAGGCCGTGTAGTTGACAGGCACGCCGAGGCGGGACCGAGTTGCCGGGCGGTTGAGGAGGCCGTAGGCGTAGGGAGGGGGCAACTGGGCGGCGGCGGACTGGGTGATGTCGAAGGGGTTGCGCTGGGGGAAGACGTCAGCTGGAGCGGCTGAACAAGAGAGGGCTCGACCGGGACTTACGCCTTGTGCCTCGTATGGGACCTCGATCAGAGAATAGCATGTGTAGAAGGCTGACTGGCAGATCTGATGGACCTCTGGGACGTTCCCCCAGCCTTCAGGGTCGAGCGAGGAGGCGGTAGCGCGGCAGTCGTCAATCTGATCCTCGCAGCCGCCTGGGGCGGCGGACTGCTCGCGGATGTGCTCGACGGTCTCTTTGTCAAAAATCTCGATGCCATACGTGTTGTTGTAGGCGAACTCGAGGACGGTGTTCTGGACGGCAATGTCGACAAAGGGGGCGATGATGCCGACGGTTGCGATGCGGATGGAACGGGTGCGGGAGCAGATGCGGGCCGAGGGCGGGAGGGTGCCCGCGGCGACGAGGGCAGACTGGGCCTCGAAGTGGGTGGCGATGCCGGGGACCCAGTGGCCGCCGCTGGGAGAGGTCAGCCGACTCTGCTTCATGATAAACTCAAGAAGACGCCTGAGAGGGGTTGGAGGGACACGAGGGGGCAGAAAAGGGGCACATACTAAGACTGGGACCACAGGTTGATGCTCGGCCGAACATAGTCCTGGAACTGCTTCTCGGCTTGCCACACCTGCATGAAGTCCCACATGACGCGCGCAACGCTCTGGGTCGTGTTCAGCGTGTGATCCAGAGGCTGTGAGGAAAAGACGCCGTCAAGGAGGACGGGATCGTCTTCCGACGCAGGGGTGCCAGCAGGACGGACGAGGCCGGACACCAGACCCAGACGACCCCGGAACGCCTCATTGTAGCTGAAGCCGGTCTGCACGGGTTGGTCGACGTACAGGAGGTTTGCCCTGTTGTTCCACGAGTCGGGATTGAGCTTGGTCGTCTTGGAATCAGACTGCACGCGGCAGGGGCCGTTGCTGCCGAGGGCCTGGTCGGTGGACGGCGAGCCGGGTCCGCCGTTGATCCAGATAGTGAGAGGGTCAGACTTGGGCTGGCTGCGGGACGCGAAGAGCCAGAAGAAGAGGTTCTGCTCGAAGGGATAGTCGTTGCTCGGTGGCAGAGTCACATAGCCGCTGTAAGATTTGACGCCGGGGGTTGTCTCACAAAAGTCGGAGATCTGGACAATATCAGAGGCGAGTCTCTCACCAGCAAGGGTTGAAAGAATAAGGGACCAACCTGCTTCACAGACACACGGGGTTTGGGACCAGAAGAACAGGTCCTGTCGCTTGTGGTGTCACGGCCCTTGATGCCGGCAGACGGGGTGGCAGTGACGCTTTTGAGGCTCAAGATGACAGCGAGGCCCTGCACAATAAAGTTGGCTCTCATTTTGAGCTCGTCTGGAGAGACCCGGTATTGTCAATGTGCACCTGCGAGTATACTGTAGCGGAACGGGTTCGATTATATGCTTGTGATCGAAAGGACAGTGTAACGTAGCCCGCTGTTGCATCACGTGGACACTGGGATTAGAAGGCGAGAGTCTGATGAAGATTGAGGTGAATTGTGATGATAGAGGCGATAGGAGCAGATTATAAGCTGATCAAACAGGCATAGGCGCCTCCGAGGTCGATCTGATCACATGCTGCCAAAGGCAGAGAGGTAAGGTAGGTGAATGGTCCCTCCGGTGACCAAAGCACTACATCAGGATTCAATAAGCCTCGTTGCAGGGCTAGACATACAACCTGAGGCGGCCTAAGCGTCCAGTTTCTAACCCCCTGATGCTACGATGACTCTCTCAGCCGCGAGGCGCACAACCATCTGTCCAAATCGGCTAGTGATAGTGGTGTGTATAGGGATTCGGGGAAAGGCTGTGATCAACTCGGCAACAAATGTACGCCTGCTACATTCCATTGCATTGCAGTAACTGCCTGATGTGGTTCTGAATAGACAACTAACGCAGTTGGGCGTGAGGTACGAGCTCTGCGGTGGCCCCAACTCGTACACGACAAGCCCCCAGCGTTGCATTGCTACCACTTGACACACACAGATGCGGCAGCTTTGCATAGGGTATCAAGACGGAAAGAGGAAGGAAAACGAGGGTTGGGCAGAATGGCCAGCTAAGGTTGGAACCGACATGAACAAGGTGTGGTAGGTCTCGACGTCACCTCATCAGTTTTCTCTTTGTGATGAAATTGACAATGTAATATCAGGCACGTTGCCTCACGTCCCGCAGCATCACTCAACCAACCAGACACCCGGCCGCGGCTTGCCTCCTCGCAGCGAGCCTCGGGACGACCCGAGCACGCTGGTGCTGATCACTACCAGGTCGATGCTCCCGCCAGGCTTCTTCTTTTACGTCTGAGGTAGGTGGCAGGATAGGACCATGACAATGACAGACAGCTCTGCTATGACACTGCAGGAAACAAGGGAAAAGACGTGACCAGCGATTTATCACATCAACAACCCGGCACCTCAGTTTTAAATCAGTGGACAGATAGCAAGCCA
Source organism: Verticillium zaregamsianum (assembly GCA_002851755.1). Lineage (NCBI taxonomy): Eukaryota > Fungi > Ascomycota > Sordariomycetes > Glomerellales > Plectosphaerellaceae > Verticillium > Verticillium zaregamsianum. The sequence goes on along the minus strand of NMXM01000004.1, from coordinate 1,338,260 downwards.
ACTGACATGCTCACCGCCAGGGTAACGACCAATCCCTTGATGCGGTGAATGTAAGTGGCATGCAGACCGAACTTGACGGGATGAACGGATGGATGACAACGTCGCGTCCCTCTTCCGGCTTCGATAGGGTCTCTGCAGGTCGCCCTCACATCAAGGCGCCGCCTGAGAGCCATGCCAACGGTCTTTCAGCTTGTTGCTCCTCGGGTGGTCATCGTTCCTACCGCTCAGACATCCAAGAGACGACAAGATCTGATTACTGACAGACACACCGCGGCAGACGCATTGGCTTGGTTTCCCGTCCGCATTGGTGCCTGAATAAGGTCTCACCAGTCTCCTGCACCCCACGTGCCATAGCCCCCCTATTCACGGGCCTTCGACCAGGTGTGCGCGTCCCGCCTCGAAGCTCCAGAAAACGCCAGGGGCCCTGGTGTCTGTCGTTCACCGCACCGATAACGCGCCATGCGGATGCTCCCTTGCGTCGACGGACAGGCAACTGACCGCTAGCGGCCGCCACGTCGGATGCTGTCGAGCTCCAACGTTCTGGAAGCCGGCTAGAACCAACGGCGGGAGCTAAGCGTCCATCCAGCTGACTGGGGGACGGGGAGGCGACGGGTGCCCCGATCAATGGCCTCGCGAGCGGGGAAAGCATCGAGAGAAATGCTGCCAGGCAAATTCGCCAAGTCGGCAGAAGCCCCTGAGTTAAGGTAGGGTAGGATGCCCACACCATGTCGGTGCAGCAGTGTGGTCTCTTTGCCGCAGGTGCAGGCTTCGTCGAGCAATTGGAACTCCTCCAGGCGTCATCACCGCGAGACTCCTAATCAATTGATCTCAATCGATATTGGGTGGCCGCAGGGCACATGCCTGAATGGTTTGAGCGGTGTGCGCTCGTGGTGCCGGCGATATCTGAAGATGAGGGGCTGGCGGAAAGGATCCACATGGTCCTCAATTTGCGGGATTTCCACAGCCAATATCAGGGCTGTTGAAGCCACTGCTTTCAACAACAAACAACGGGCGTGTGGTCTAGGGGTATGACATCTGCTTAGCATTGATCTGATCAATACTAAACTGCTGAAGGTCCCGGGTTCAATTCCCGGCGTGTCCACTTCTTTTTGCCTTTTGTTCGTCTGATTTCAGTTCCCAGTCTCACGCACATCCCATTACCGACTTGGCTGGAGCCGTGCGGGTCGTGCTCCTAATCTGTACTGTCTGCAGCATTGTACCTATCCAAGGGCGATGACTAAGTCAAGAAGTAGACAGTGCTCCTAAAATGCTGGGCGGATCGATGGGCTTCAGGGCAAGGATTCCTTCTAAAAGGGCTCGACTCTGAAAGTGCTAGACAGGCCCAATGTTCAAGAACTACGAAATGCAAATTTTGCATAGCCAAGATATAAATATCATTATCGTAGTTTCATATGGCGCCCCTAAGTCCTCCCCTTCGTGGCATCGTAGATACAGAAAATCGTAGAAACAGCCTGACCAGCATGTACAACCAGGACACCAAGCTCTAGACCGGACTCTGAAGCCCGCCTTCGCACCTCCCCGTGTCTGTGTAGCAAGCAACAAACAGCCGGTCGCTCGCGTCCCCGACCCAGATCTTGTACCTCCCACCTGGCGACGGAATAACCCAGTTCTGGCTCACCACGTCCCAGACGCTCAGGTCCCTCCTCGTCAGCTCCAGTGTCACGACCTCGCTCCCGCCTGGCGTCAGCCTCGCCGTCTTCTCAAAGTCCCTTAGCTGCACGACCGGCGTCTCCGGTCCGCCCTCGGGGAATTGCACGTACGCCTGCACCGACGCCCTGCCCGCGTGCTCCGACCCGCTGTTGCGCACCGTCACGGACACGCGGAACACGACGTCCCACAGCCGCGGGTTCCCGCCCGAGGCGCCGCTCGCGGGCACGGCTGCCGACTGCACGGTCGAGTAGCCTGTCGGGTAGGGGTACTTCTTGCCCTCCTCGCGGTCGCGGACGGCCTGGCGGGCTTCGGACTCGGTGCACCACGAGTAGAGGTAGCGGAAGATCTTGTTGAAGCCCGAGGGGGCGACGCCCTGCTGCCAGGGGTGGACGTCCTGATCGAACTCGAGGACCGGCGCGCGGCTCGGAGGTGCGGGGGGCGTGCGGGTTAGCTGTGTGACGGAGCTGATGGATGGGTTGGTGAAGGTAAAGTTGGTGTAGGAGAGGCCATGACCGAAGGCGAAGCGGGGCTTGATGCCGTTCTTGTTCAGGTAGCGGTAGTCAATGTACAGGCCCTCGGAGAAGGTGTCCTGCGGCTGGCCGAGGGAGCCGCCCGTCAGCTTGGTGAGGCTGTCGGGAAGATCCTCCTCTCGGCGCGTGATGCTGTATGGGAGGTGGCCCGAGGGCGAGACGTCGCCGAAGAGCACGTTGGTGAGCGATTCACCGGCTTCCTGGCCGGGAAGGTGCTGGAACAGAACGGACTTGACACTGGGGAGGTCAATCCACTCTTCCACGAGAATGGGACCGACAGTCTGAACGACGACGATGACGTTGCTGTAAGCCGCGGCGACATTCCTGACGAGACGGTCGCCGTTGTGCCAGGCACGAAGCCCATCTGAGTTGCGATCGCCATTGTTTCCCTCAACGGTGAAAGAATTCTCACCTGAATCTGATGTGATGAAAACAATGGCTACATCGTTGGCGGTCGGCGTCGGCACCCGAGGGAAGTCGTCCGTCGCAAAGTACTCAACGCTGCCCGCCCTCTTTCGCAAGGCACCGATTGGATCATCGATGTACATGTAGTCTACCACACCGGAACCCCAACCCATGCCGAGCACACCCTTGTTGCAGCTGCGGAAGTCGCACGCGTTGGGGCCGTCCGGATTTGTCTGCGCAGCGGTGCCGAACACCTTGATGGAGCGAGAAGTGGTAATCGGCAGCAGGCTGCCGTTGTTCTTCAGCAGCGTGATGGCATCCTGAGCGACCTCCCGTGCCACCAGATGATGGTCCGCTTGGACTCGCACAAACTCATTGATGACGCCTCGAGGCGAGAAAGGCCAAGCAGCTTGGTAAAGATCCCCCACGGCGTCGTTGGACAGGAGATGAAAGTTCACTTTCGGGAATCCCTCATCTTGTCCGAACTTGAGCCACGTCGCGACGATGCGAGTGGTCATGTCATTCAGCCGATCCATGGGAACCGAGCCGTTGAGGACCGAGCGGGTCAAATCGTACATCCAGTAGCTGTAGCCAAATAGGGGAACCTGGGTGTCCCCAGGCATGGCCATATCGAGTCCCGCAATAGCTGTCCATATTAGTCGGCGAGCAAGTTGCAAGGGCAAAGATTGACATTACCAGCATCAACACCAGACATCTGCGAGAACCAATCGCTCATCACGAATCCTTGGAAGCCCAGCTCATTCTTCAGGATGCCGTTGATCATGTGGCTGTTGTGGACGCTTGCGGAGCCATTGACCTATGAGCGGGCATCAGTCAAGCTGTCAACCATCAAATGATCCTAGGAGTAACGCACGGCATTGTAGGCCGTCATCAAAGCGCCCGACCCAGCACGAATGCCGTCGGCAAATGGCCAGAGGTAGATCTCATGCAAGGTTCGGTCGTCTATCCTGGTCAGTTTTGATGACATGCCGGGCGTCCGCGCCGATCACTAACCAATATTCGCGCTCAATCCCTGCTGCAGAGGGTTGTACATCCGATACCTAAGATTGTCAGAGAAAAGAAATGGTGCGGGCCTCGCTGTCAGCTCACATCTCCTGCTCGTTCCCTATCAAGTGCTTGATGGTAGCAATGACGCCTTGCTCCTGAACTCCCTTGATCGACAAGGCGCCAGCCTTGGCTTGAAGCACAGGGTCAGAGCCGAAGCCCTCCCAGTTCCGACCTCCTTTGGGCTTGCGCCCGAGGGGGCCGACGCTGGGTCCCAGCCAGACGTTGACGCCTTTGCCGCGGAACTCCTTACCCATGGCGACCGCGCGACGGTAGATGAGATCTTTGTCCCAGGTGGCACCTGTAGTGATGCCCGGCGGGAACGCCGTGACGTTGTCGACCTGGTTGACACCGGTGGCTCCATCACCGAGGCATAGCTGGGGAAATCCAACACGAGGGGCGCTGCCGGTGTTGCCGACGCAACGGCTATCTAGATGTTAGTATTCGAACCCTTTTTTCATGCTGGCAGCAACATACCCTATGGTCAAGTTAGTATTGGATCTTCGATGCGCCAGTGACCCAAAAAAAAAAACCCAAAAAAAAACCAGACATACCCATCCACCAACCACTGCCGGAAGTTATGTTGGTCTTCTCAGCCAGAGTCATCTGGTCGACGATGGCCTTGGCCCGTTCATAGCTGTCTACCCACTCCGAATCCCAGCCCCCGTGGGGGGTGGGGTAGACCGATTTGGCAACAAACCCATCGGGCACTCGCTGTCTGGGGCTGATGACGCTGGCCGTGCTCTGAGAGAGAATGCCGCCGAGGAGCAAGAGGTTGAGCGGGGAGGGCACCATGTTTGCGAGTGTTGAGTGAAGAAGACGCACGCTTCTGGCCCGAATCAGTTTCAGCCGAGTGCCTTAACTAGCCCTTCCTTCGTATCAGGAAGCTGAGCTGCTCGTGTCACCCTCCCACACCAGAGTCCTTCAGCCATGGTGTGTACTTATAGTTCGCAGCATCGTCGAGCCAGTACCTTGGTCATGGCGTCCCTGAGTGATCATCTCGTAGCGCACTGGGGTCCAGAGACATGCAGATCGCCCGATTTCCCTCCCACGATAGTTCCCAGAAAGGATCAAGACCGCAGAGAATGGTAGGTTCCTGGCTTGGCAGCCATGATTCAGGTAATGAGCTCGCTAGATCACCATATGAGGTTGCACCAATTCAGGGGCCGAGCCACCGCAGAGTGGTCAACAGGACTGTGGGGTGGCTCGCGTGTGGTATACTAGAGCGCATATATCGGTTTGGGCGCCGCTGATTCGGCCCTTTGGTGAAGCGAACCAGTTGGACGATCAGTCACTTCCGCTAGCATCAGAAGAAATTCGGCAGAGTGATAAGGCTGCAAGAGTACGGTCGAAGGGGGACGGGTATCGCTAGTAGAAGGATGGGTGTAAGTCCGCGGTGGTGAACTACACGCTGTACGGACAAGCGGAGGTGACTCGGCCGAGAGGACATGGCGACGTTTCTGGCTGTTGTGAATACAAGCAGCCCCTCGGAGAGCTCTTTGCTAGAGAAACGTGAGACATGAGACAGTGGCATCCATGCTGGTAGTCGACTTCACGGAGCCAGCTCCAGCGGAGAAGGTTTGCGCCGTGGACGATGAATACGGTCTGTCACAAGATAAAAACGAAGTCCGGCAACTCAACCGAGGCTCGAGCATAGATCTGGTGTGTGGAAAACAGATCCTATTGCTGGATCAGTACGAAGGCTCGCATCGGGGTCGTAGATTGTAGGGCCTCGTGATGTGGTGATGCCCACTCTGGGAAGCCCGCTGGGGCTGGGCACCCATGTCTGCCGGCGAAAGTTTGGGCTGCTACCGACACTGGCGCTGGCATCGGTAGTCAAGCCGTGCCGCTGTGCTGCATCGAGGTTGCAATCCCGTGGTGCTCGGCCGGTGGCATGCAGCTTGAGGGTTGCATCGATACCGTCATTTGACGTGACGGAGGAGCGGTGCGTAATATGATGATGTCTCGGGGCAGACGGCCGTTAGCATGGCGTGTGCCTGTAGGATAGTGATCCCGGGAAACTCGACTCAGCCGCAGGGAGAAACATCCTGGATTGGTGACTGGAGCTGAAGGACCGACGACAGCTACGATCGTAACTTGACAGGCCCGGAAACGCACGGTTGCTGGAAGCTGAAGCTGACGAGAGAATGGAGGGGTCGAGGAAGGTGACGAGGTGAGGTCGCACGAAGCAGCAGCAAGTGGGCTGCGAAGGGAGGGAGGACGCATGGCGGTGGGGAAGTACCTCCACTAGAAAAACACTCGGCAAAATACATGGCACCCACTCACGAGACCCATCCTCATTTCTCCCCTCAACAAACCACCGGGACCCTTGGTGGTGATCCCCGAGCAACGACAGCTTCCACCAGCGCAGAGAACAAAAAGCCCTCATCTCCGGGCTCCTCTTCACCCTCAAACACAGATCCATCATCGGTCACACGACTCCAGTGGTCGCCAAAGTGTTGAATCGCCGTGGAACCGGTCGGAGGAACACCCCCAAAACCGCACACGAGCACCGCGACCACCTCACGATGCCGTTACCCTGCGCCCACCGCCATTGTTCGGCACAGCACTCCCCGGACACACACATCCAGTGACAGCCCCGGACCCAGTGCCAGTGCGGTACATTACTACGAACCCAGCGCGAACCAATCGCCAGCCACCCACACTGGCGCCCGCACTCTTCGTCCGCGTGGCCACCATCAAGTGCCGATCTTACCCCATTCCCCCCACCATCCCAGATCTCGCGATATCCTTGGTCGCCTGTCGTCTTGCGCTCCTTCTGGTAGCCATGTCCGAAGCCTTGCTCCTTCGGGGAGCTCGTCTGTCATGGACAAGGCCCGACGAGAATCCGCTTCTTCCCAACAAACACCCTTATGCCCCGTTTTGCGACCCGAGCAGAGAGCGGCTTGCGGGGAAGCCAAGTTTTTTTTTCGCGCCGCTCGTGCCCTCCTCGTCTTCCAGCCAGTCGAAATTGGTCGCCAGGCTTGCATCAGCGGCAGCCGACTTGCTAGCCTGCGAGGCGGTCTGAGTGGTTGCTTTCCAGGTCGACCGGACGAGGGAGGAGTGGCTTCGTACCGCGCCTCGCGAGCGGCCGCCTACCACATTTCGTCTCCCTCGCTGACCAGAGGAGCCTTGTCAGGTGTGCTTTTTCCGCCGCGACAAGCCAATATCCCACCTCCGGCCACCCGCCATGTCCGTCTTCGCGCTGCAGGCCGCCGGATGGGCGGATACTGAGACATGACGAGGCTCTCCAGCGATTCGCTCCATCGTTCCCCTTTCCGCCCCTCCCTCCGTGCGTCTACGGGCCTTCCAAGGGATGGCCCTGTCAGCTCCTTCCCGAACAAGGGGCGAAGACCCGGCGCCCAGGCACATTCGCATCCCACGATGTGGATGATCTTCCCCAGACGATCAGCTATATGAAGCCGATGCCGTCTGGGCCATGATGTTGGTGCCCTCCAGCTCCAGCCTCAGTCAGTCTTGCGAGAGATCCAGTTGCTTTAGTCGGCGTTGAAGGTCTTGACGGTTCGGAACCAAGCTTCTTGTTTGCTCATTGAAGCTCATCTTCGTTGTTACTGTTGTGAAATTCAGTCAACATGCTGTTCAAGCTCCCAGTCCTGTCTCTCCTGGCCGCAGCGGCCACGGCTGCTGTCGTCCCCGTGGAAGACTACCGCAGCTCTCTCGGAGCCCTCGACGACAGAGGTCAGTATCCTGACGCATGCCTCGTCTTGCTAGACTAACATCCGCCAGCCGTCGGTGTGACCAACGCGGACCTCGACAACTTCCGCTTCTATGTTCAGTACGCTGGTGCGGCCTACTGTAACTCGGCCAACGCTCCCGGCACCCCCGTCAAGTGCTCAGAGAACGGCTGTCCCGAAGTTGAGGCGAACGGTGCCACCACCATTGCCTCCTTCTCCGGCCTCAGCTCTGGCATTGAAGCCCTGGTAGCAAGGGATGATGCTGCCCGCGCCATCGTCCTTACTGTCCGCGGCTCCTCCAAGTAAGATCGCCACCACCCAGATCAAGGTCGTTTCCTAACACGCCACAGCATCCGTAACTGGATCTCCAACATTCTCTTCGCCTTTGTTGGCTGCGCCGACCTCACCTCCGGCTGCAAGGTCCACACCGGCTTCAACAATGCCTGGCGCGAGATTAGCTCCCCCGCCATCGCCGCTATCAAGAAGGCCCGCGCCGCCAACCCCGACTACACCATTGTCGCCACGGGCCACTCCCTCGGCGGCGCCGTCGCCACCATCGCCGCCGCCTACCTTCGCGCCAAGGAGTCGCTCCCGGTCGTCCTGTACACCTACGGCTCTCCTCGCGTCGGCAACGACCGCTTCGCCGCTTTCGTTGACGCCCAGGCCGGTGCCGAGTACCGCGTCACCCACGGCGCCGACCCCGTGCCCCGTCTGCCGCCCATCATCCTCGGCTACAGGCACACCTCGGTGGAGTACTGGCTCCAGGGCAAGGCGTCCGACTTTGTTGACTACACCGTCGCCGACATCCGCGTCTGCGAGGGCAGCGCCAGCATCCGCTGCAACGGCGGCACCTTCGGTCTGGATATCGAGGCGCACACGTACTACCTCCAGGACACGAGCGCGTGCAACCCCAAGAGCATCACCAGGCAGGGTGATGAGCTGACCGACGAGGAGCTTGAGGCTAGGCTGAACGAGTTCGTCAGACAGGACATTCAGTATGTCGAGGAGAACCTCGAGGGCTGAAAGGGGAGGCGGCACGAGATCTATGGGATATGATGACGATTTGATGAAAAGCAGATCTTGTTTGAGCGAGGGCTGCAGGATCTAGTACATATACTCCTCAGAATGAACATACGTCCAATCCAGGACTTGAGTCATGATGCTCGTCTAGAGTGACAGGCTCGAAGTGTCAAACGCAGTCCGACACCTTCGGTAAAGTGTCTCTCCCTTGAGGCTGCTTCCCAAGCCCTTGGGTGCAGGTGTCGTCCTGTCTGCGTGCTAGTTGTGTTCGGTCATCCCGCGTCGTTGTGACTCTGGCAGCACACATCATTGGTCTTGTATGATCACTTGCGTCACGTACCATCAGCAATTCAAACAAGTGTATGCCTTAGTATTCATCCTTAACGCCTACACCACGTGGTTCATTCATCGTAAATCATTCCCTCAGCCCCGATCTAGTCCGTGCCCTCGATCTCCACGCCCATGGCGTTGGGTACGCCGATCAACAGGGCGCCCCGAGGAATCTTGACCTGGCTCGTCACCTTCATGCAACCAAAGACCTTCAGCTGCCGGAGGGCCGGGCAGCTCCGGAAGATGCAACCAACTACAAAATCATCCACCTCGCCGCAGAAACTGATGTCGAGAATGTCCAGATTGGGGTAACGCTTGGTCTCGGAGAACACCTCCTCGAAGCCCTCCTTGGTGATGCTGCGGCAGCTGGAGATGTAGAGGAAGCGTAGCTCCTTGCCCGAGTGCTGCATGAGGGCTTTGAAGCCGTCGGAGCAGAGGCCGATTTTGTCAGGGTTGTCGGTAGCATCCTCGGCGTCGATGTGGCGGTTCTTGTCGAAGTCGATATACGCCAGTGGAGGATTGCTCCACTCGGTGAAGAGGTCGGTGAAACCCTCATCCGACAACTTCTCGCTCTGTGTGATACGAAGCTTCTTGAGGGAGATGCAGTTGGCCTTGATGGCGGCGAGAGCTTCGTCGTTGATGTTGGGAACAGCCTTCAGGGATAACGTCTCGAGATTCTTGCCAAGGTCGCGGATAATGGCAACATGTGCTTTTGGGGTTATGGGGGAAAGGAGGTGAAGGCTCAAGTGCTTCAAAGACTTGATGTCACCGATCTTCTTCATCCCGTCGCTCTTCAGTTCCTGATTGCTGTATATCTTGAGACGCTGGAGATTTGGGCAGCATTTAGCAAGCATGGCGACCACATCGTCTCCGAAGTGCTCATTCGTGTAGTAGACCTGTAAAGTGGTCAGGGCATGACCCTTGGCAGTCAGGTACTCGGCCCAGCGATCAGCACCGATCAGGTTCGATCCATGGAGAGACAGCTTCTCCAGGCTCATGGTGCGGCCCAACAAATAAGTCATGACCGAGTCCCTGAACTGGATGCCGTTGCGGACCTTCAACTCCTTTAGGTGACCGCAGACCATGAGAATATTGATGTAATCATCCGGCGTGAGCTTGGCGCCATCGTATATGCTCAGAACCTCGATGGATGGCCGAGTGAACAAGGCCAATGTCTTTGCGTCGAGGAGGCGTCCCTTGGCGATGGAACGAGCAATCTTGTCAATCACATGCGCAGGCAGGTCTCCCAGGTCCTCGGCTAGAACAAGATTCTTGACGAGAGTGTTGATACAGAGAACCATGAGGCTCTTGGCGCCGCGATGGTAATTGCCGTCCATGATGTTGCTCTGCACAGCACGACGTCTGCCAACGCCACCGGTAGACTTGACAACCTTTTTCTTGGGTTTATCGTCACCCTTTTTGGCGTTCCTGCTGCAAGTAGCACAGAGAAGGCCACCATCGGGGCCGGCCTTGGAATAGGGGGTGACGGTGAAGCGCTTGCTGCAGATTTCGCAGTTGTTCAGCTGGCCGGGAACAGGCACCACGGGCCCATCGAGCAAGTCGGCGAGGTCTCCAAAGAAGTCTCCGTCGTCACCGCCGCCTTTCTTAGCCTTTTTGGCCGCCTTGCGAGCCTTAATCTTATCGGCGGCAAGTTTGCTGGCCTTCCTCTTCTCGGCATTGGTCTGACGGGCGGCTGTGGTGCGAGAGGTGGTTGAGGAAACAGCTTCAGCAGTCACCTCCTCTGATGTGGTGATCTCAGTAGTCGGACCGGCGGCATTGGTCATGACTTGATCTCCATCACCGTCCGGCTGAGGCTCATCATCATTGTCGCCCTCATGGTCCTCATCTCGGTTCTGATTCTCAAGAGAGGCAGTGGCGGCGGCGCGTCGCTCTTCAACATCGCGAGTGATCTGACGAGCAGAGATGTTGTTGGCCTAAACATGGAATCAGTACGGAACATGCACCGGGTCAATACGGAAGCGACGAACGGCGAGGAAAGACGTGAGAGCCGACCGACTGTGATGTGCATTAGCGCCAAGTCAGAACCGGACGGTGGAATGATGTTGGGCGATGATACTTACGGGCCGGTCACGTTGCGAACCATGTTGAGATTGTCGTCCTCTTACAAGGAATAAGGGAGGGGCAAGCAGGGGGTTGAATGGGAAAGCTGGCGTGGAGACGATTGAAGTGCTCGGTCTGCCTCGTCGCGAGGGAACTTAACAAACAGGCGAAGGGCGGTTTGGTATTTCCATCGACATTGAAGATGAATTTGCCAACAGATTGTGGTGGAAATCAAAAAGAAGGAGGGTGGCAATTCTTTGTTCGCTTGAAAGACCACCCCGAGAAGCCGAAGGCAGGGCAGGTGGGAGAGACGCGCAAGAAGGGTCCTCCAACGCGACTGCCCGGACAGTACTGTCCCTGGAGACAGGGGGCTTGCGTGCCTGCAGGGATTGTTAGCACGGTGTGGAGGATCACTAGCCCGGTCTGGTACCTGGCTTGCTTTGGGCAAGTTCACTGGAAGTCAATCCGTGCAACTGGCCAACACTGTGCTTCGTGTGACATGACAGCCCGGAGATACAGTGTCAAGACCATAGCTCTGAACACAGTTGTGCAGCCGGCAGCCAATTATGTCATGTGACTTCGCGGGTATTTCGAGACTCCAAGCTGATGCCAAGACACCGGCTTCCCCGAGACGGACCATTCACTAGCTCCTTTACACTGTGACGGTTCACGTCTACTTCGTATCTATCCTCAACGGTCCGGGTCTTCTGAGAAATGACAGTGGTTCGGGAATCATGAGGCAGGAGAGAAATTACGTACCCCAGCAATTTATGATGTTCATCGGTGGAGAAATCATGGATTGCTTGTTTTTCCGCGTTTGACTTTTCGATGTCGCGCAGAAATGCCGATGACGTCCACGATGTTCTCAGGGGTTTCAGGGGTCTGAGGTACAATGCACTGTAAGGCGGGTGAGGAGAGTCAGTCGCCACAGCGCACGGCCCTCTGCAAGGGTTTTAATGGAAAACAGTACCTGCACGTGACTTCGTGAGTACTTGCCACCCCGCCCCTGCCCGCCAAACGCGTCCCCCGAAACTCCCCTGGACTTGGGGTGCCGTTCACCATCGACTTTTCGGGGGGCAAAGGGAGGAAACGCACCTGCCTACTGCCAGCCTCGACTCCTCCAGAATCTTGCTTCCTTCCTCTTAACACTGTAGTACTGTTTTTCCGATTTTTGTCTACCTATCTCGGCACCAAATAAATCCAGGTCCCTGTGTCACTCCTCAACTCAGGCATCTTGATAAGCACCGGTCGCATCACAGACGACCTGTGCCTCAGCTGCTAAGTTTCTTTGTCGCCTTCACGGAGAAGGAGCAGCATCTGCCTTTCGATTGGTCAATATTGCCACTCACTGTCTGCTGCCTTCGAGCCAGACCTGACGATCTTTTCTCTCCTTCCTGCCACTCGAATCGCCCCTACTTCGGGCCTACGCTGTCTACATTTCTATCTTCACACCACCCATTCTCAACTCCTTGAGCGCTGCTGCCATTCACTCCGCAGCCGGTCCTTCCCCGACACTGACTGCTCGCTGTCACCCTCTTGTGCGACCATCATTTTTTGGCAGAAGGCACCTTCATTGAAACAGCGACTCTTCGCGCCTGGCGCAGTCATCGCCCTTGACTAGTAGAGTCCAAATCCCTCTCGGTCTGAATCCGCACGACGATAGCGAAGATGGCGCCCCGAAAAGGACGGTCCACTGCTCGCGAGCTCGCCTCTGAGTCTGAACACACAGGTAAGCCCGCCGTCCCGCTCCTGCCAATTTGCCTCTACTTGGACGACTTCAACTACCAATGACACCTTCGCCAATTGAGAGCACACCTGCCGCCGCCTTTTGTGCCAGAATCATTCAACTAACTCTCCTCTCAAGAGATCAGTGGGGGCCCTCGCCGAATCACTAGGTCCACCTCAACCCAGAAACTCAGTACCGCAGCTCCTGTGTCAGCTGTTGGCTCTGTCTCTGACGCTGGAAGCACCTCAGGCGGACTCACTGGAGGCAACAACTCGGCCACGTTCACCTCGGCCAGCGAGGCCTCTACTCCTGCTACGAGCCACGAGGTGACGCCAGCTCCGTCTGTCGCCGACGGTCCCAGCAAGTCGTTCTCTGGTACCCAGATGTCCAGCCGCTTGGAGGTCCAGATCCCTGTCATGGAACGGGCACCTAGCGAGAGAGCCACTCGGAATACCCGGTACTCCCTCGCTCGCGGCACTAAGCGGAAGAGCAACACGTTGGAGATTCTCGACACCGATGATGATGATGAGCTCGACTTTGACACGCCTCGTGACGAGATCATCGCTCGCCGTCTGCAAAAGGAGGAGTTCGAACAGCCTGATACGTCGCCTCAGCCGACCTCCACCCGCCCAACCCGTGGTCTGCGAACTTCGCTGGGCCGGGCGCCTGCAGTGAAAGGCAAACGTGGCAGACCATCACAGTCGCCTCTTTCCGAAGACAGCAAGCGACCATCAAAGAGGTCGAGATTCGTCGACGATTCTGAAGTCGATGCACTCACTGATGACGCCAAGGGCAATATATCCTCCGAGCTCTCTGACCTCAGCGAAGTTGAGAGTGCAATTCTGGGGTCCGACGATGTGGAGTTCGCCGACGAGACCGACGTGGACAGCAGTGACGACGAGAGCGAGGCTCCACGACGTCGGCATGAAGCGCCGGCCAAGAAGAGGGTGGCTTCGCGCAACCCCGTTTCCAACGGCTTCCAACCGGCCTCAGCCCTTCCCCTGCTTTCCTCCGATCCCGAGGACGACGATTTCGACGGAGAAGAGACGGATGGTGATCTGCCTGAACTTGCCGATGCGAGCGCGCGTGTGAACCTCGACAACTCGCATGACTTTGTACTAGGTCGTCGAGCCCGCCGTGAGCGAGACCGACTCGAGAAACACCATCCTGAGCTCGACACCATGTGGTCGGATTTGGAAGCCAGACCCGCTATGTCCGGTGTCGAGGCGCCTCAGCCTACCAACATCACCCGGCAGCTCAAGCCCTTTCAGCTCAAGGGTGTTGCCTGGATGCAGGAAATGGAACGAACCGATTGGAAGGGAGGTCTACTGGGCGATGAGATGGGCTTGGGCAAGACTCTGCAGAGCGTCTCCCTCATCATGTCCGACCACGGTACGATCAAGAAGCCGTCTCTTGTGCTCGTCCCACCCGTCGCTCTGATGCAATGGACCAACGAGATCGCATCGTACACTGATGGAACCCTCAAGACTTTCGTCTTCCACGGCACAAACACCAAGGTCAAGAACATCACTGCTAAGGAGCTCAAGAAGGTCGATGTCATCATGATGTCGTACAACAGCTTGGAGTCCATGTTCCGCAAGCAGGAGAAGGGCTTCAATCAACGCAAGAAGGGCGAGGTCCACAAGCAGAAGAGTATGATCCATCAGATCGACTTTCACCGAATCATCCTCGATGAAGCACACTACATCAAGGGACGCGACACGAGCACTGCCAGGGCCTGCATCGCGTTGAAGGGCGACTACAGATGGTGTCTGACCGGCACGCCTCTTCAGAACCGCATCGGAGAGCTCTTCTCCTTGGTGCGTTTCCTCAACATCACACCTTTCGCCTCGTATCTTTGCAAGCAGTGCAAGTGCAGCCAGCTCGAGTGGAACATGAATGAGCACAAGATGTGCAACGGCTGCGGGCACTCTGCCATTCAGCACGTGTCGGTATTCAACCAGGAAATCCTGAACCCCATCATCAAATATGGAGCCATGGGCCCTGGTGCGCTGGCCTTCAAAAAGCTGCGACTGATCACTAGCAAGTTCATGCTTCGCCGCCTAAAGAAAGACCACATGAGCGCCATGGATCTACCCGTCAAGGAGATCAACATCAACCGCCAGTTCTTCAGCGAGGTCGAGAATGACTTTGCGCGCAGCATCATGACCAATACCCAACGTCAATTTGATACGTATGTGGCCCGCGGCGTCATGCTTAACCAATACGCGAACATCTTTGGTCTGCTTATGCAGATGCGCCAAATCGCCGACCATCCCGACTTGATCTTGAAGAAGAACGCGGAAGGCGGCCAGAACATCATGGTCTGCTGCATTTGCGACGAACCTGCTGAGGATGCGATTCGCTCCAAATGCCGGCATGACTTTTGCCGTGGCTGCGCGAGGGATTACTTGATGTCCTCAAAGATCAACATGGACGAGCTCTCCTGCCCGATGTGCCACATCCCACTCTCTATCGACCTAGACCAGCCTGAGATCGAGCAGGATCAGGCCATGGTGAAGAAGTCGTCTATCATTAACCGCATCAAGATGGAGGAATGGACGTCGAGCAGCAAGATCGAAACGCTGGTTTATGAGTTGCACAAACTGCGGTCTGACAAGGCCTCGCACAAGTCGATCGTCTTCTCCAACTTTACGTCGATGCTGCAGCTCATCGAGTGGCGCCTCCGCCGTGCTGGCGTGACCACTGTCATGCTTGATGGCTCGATGACCCCTGCACAGCGGCAAGCGTCCATCGAGCACTTCATGAAAAACCCCGAGGTCGAGTGTTTCTTGGTTTCTATGAAGGCAGGAGGCGTGGCCCTCAACCTTACTGAAGCTTCTCACGTCTTCATCGTGGACCCGTATGTGCTCTGTTCCCCGGCCACATGCAATACTTGTGCTAACTGAACTTCAGGTGGTGGAATCCTGCGGCCGAGTGGCAATCCGCTGACCGCTGTCATCGAATTGGACAGGGCCGGCCTTGCACCATCACACGCCTCTGCATCGAGGATTCGGTCGAGAGTCGTATCGTCCAGCTTCAAGAGAAGAAGACAAACATGATTCACTCGACTGTCAACGGGGACGATAAGGCGATGAAGTCGCTCAGCCCTGAGGACATGCAGTTCCTCTTCCGCGGCAGCTAGATCACTAGTTTCTTGGGGGGGCAAGTTTCTTATGACTTATTTTTACTGGGAGCCTGGAGTTTAAGGGCACGAAACGAGCGAAAGGGATCCAGGTCATTCAGGTACCACAATGGCGTCAAGGGGCGGATCATCGTTCTGGTTTCGGATTGGTACCCGTGGCATTTTGGCCGGCCGGGAAGAGGCAAGGTTCACCCCAGGCTGGGTGAGATGGATACCCGGTCTGTTTTCCAGTCTCGACTGTATATTTGTTTTTACGACTGTAGTCAACATAGCCGGGCGCGGCCTTGCTGGACCTTTGACATTCCCTCTCTTTCGTGTGATTGAACCACCGCCATGGCCTCGACAGGTTCAGACTCTGTAATCAACAGCTGCACTGTGCCACACGGCACCCATCTCGACACCCTGAATCTGCCACAACCTGCCCATGTCAGCAACATTGTCTCTATCGTCCACCTCTGCATAGTCTGGTGGACTGAGCCGCAGCGAGACAAACAAGCATCATGGCGAACTGTTCAAATGATCTCTTAGATATAACAATGGAGTGTGTAGATGAAATGTGAAGGCGATTTGTTATGGACCGTGGAGTACCCACTTGGTGGTGAGTGAGTGT
The DNA here is from genome assembly GCA_002851755.1 of Verticillium zaregamsianum. Classification (NCBI taxonomy): domain Eukaryota; kingdom Fungi; phylum Ascomycota; class Sordariomycetes; order Glomerellales; family Plectosphaerellaceae; genus Verticillium; species Verticillium zaregamsianum. Next base: position 1,322,002 of record NMXM01000004.1, on the reverse strand, counting down.
TGGGCCTAGTAGGATCAGCTTGGGAATCACTACAGACTTTTGGTCCATGGCTACTCTCTAAGCATCGGAATTGTCCTGTCCTGGCGATTGGAATGACTCATCGGGCCTACCATTCTAGCCAGACCTTACATACATTCCAAAGCTTCTGGGTGTATCACAGCCAAAGGTTGGTGCGTATCTGTCATCGGTTACCTAAGTGGTTACCTAAGAACTGAGGTTGCCGGTCTGTCAACGCGGTGTCCAGCCGAGGGTCCTCGCTGATGAGGGTAATGGGCAAATCCTCGAAGCGATTCCTCTGGATCTTTTGAAAAGTTCTTGAGAATCCTCGTCATTCAATTGCCACTTGAAATGTGCCTATCGTATTGGCCTCGACGATGCCAAGTCTACCGATATGACCATCGCCATCTAGTCGTTGACAGTTCTAGACACTCTTGGGGGTCTCCAAAACCTTGTTCTCGGGCCAGGCGGCGAGGACTGTTTGAGATACGGCCTTGGCACTCACTCGAGTAAAACCTGGTCAGCAGATGACCCGCTCGGACGTTGATCTTGGGGGTATATAAGCCGCGGTGCCCTTTCAAGCCATCCATCAACTACATCGACCCATTACTCTGTCACGGCAGATATACAGACTCGACGGCTCGATGACTTTATTACGAGACCTAAGCTACCCCAGGGGAAGGTGCCACGTGCCTTCCTTAGACCACAGTGTCCATCACCTCTTTCAAGTTCCAACTTGAAGAGAGTCCCGCAAGCGATAGCAGATAGGGGCAGTCAAGTCTTCAGATCGTTTGGCGTCCGTTTATTCATCAGGGAACCGGATTCCATCGCTGCTTTTCTGGCTAGCGATTGATTATCTACCCTTCAGCCGTCAATCTCCTAGCCCCAGGCTCAAGTGCATCTCACTTTGGACCTCCTTTTTCCCGGCTTCTGTAATTCGACACTAGGCAACCGCAGATATGGCGTCGTTGAATAAGGAGCTCAAGGTTAGGTTCCAAGAGCCCAGAATCATCGTCCAGCGCAAGGAGGAAGAGGCGCGCAAGCAAGCTCGGCTGCACAGGTCGAACCCTCGTATCAAAGAACTCCGCACTACAGGCAAAAGACTCACAGACGCGGCCCGTTCTTCACTCGGGGGGGTTCATCAAGTCTTCAAGGAGCTCAAGGCCGAGATCACTGTGGAAAGCCGAACTCTCATTCATCGGTACTTACTCTTCGCAACCTCCCGTGCTACGCCCGTGACTTACAAAATCGGACAGGGACCAGACGACGACCTTCAAGAGTTTCGGCCGCCTCCCATTCGAGATCAGAGAGAAGATCTGGGAGTTCGCCATCCCCAACCGCCTCATCACCTTCGCCCACCCAACCAGCAACTGGGCCCTCACCACGGACATCGCTTGCCTGCAGAACCCGCGAAACGTCCCCTTCGGCCACAACGGCATCAAGCCCGCCTTCGAGGCCTTCGCCCTCCTGCGCGCCTGCTACGAGTCCCGACTCGTCGCCCTCCGCCACCTCCACCGCACGAACAGCGTCCGCCACCCCCTCCAGCCGCAAGACCCGACCCCGCGGCCTGCGCAGTTCCGCCGCGCCGCGCCCGGATCCGAACTCCGACGCCCCAGCCACCACGACCCCTTCCACCTCGACGCCGACGCCGCCCTCGTGCCCCTCCACGACACGGTCCGCGGCCGCAGCTTCCGTGACCCGACGGTCCGCCACCTGCTCACGCTGCGGCACCTCGTCGTCGAGATTGACCAGGCGCCGCGGGGTCCGCATCTCGAAGCCTGGACGGGAGGCGTCAACCCATTCTCTCCCTCTCGAGCGATGGCCGCGGGGACTGGAGTGGAGGACGCGTACATGCTCGGCCACTTTGCCGACCTCGAGACCGTGACGTTCGTGTTCCGACCGCCCGGCTGCCGTCGGCGACACCTGCCCGCGCGGCTCGTGGGGCCGAGGGCGCACGTCGTGCACTGCGCGGACGAAACGGCGGGGCGCGAGGCGCAGCTGCGGGAGCTATACGGGGATGAGGGCCCTAAGATTGCCGCAGGAGCTGATACGAATTGCGCGCTGTCTTTCGTTCTGGACGGAGTTGGTGTCCATCCGACGGCGAGAGTCCGCATCGGGCGGGTCGTGGACCCGGATGAGTGGAAGCAGGAGGCGAAGCAGTTTGCATGGCGACTAGTGGAGGTTGTTGGGCTGGTAGTAGCTCGGATTCCGGCCTTTGTATTGTTGAGCCCCTTTTTCTCGAGGTCGGTGGCATGGGAGATGTGCTTCGATAGTTGTTTCGTCTGAGTTGAACCTAGGAGAGCTCAAAGCAAGGTTGGTTTACTTACTGTGCTTCGAGAAAGGGGTCGACGTCGTTTCGTCAGGCAAAGAGAAGCCGATATCAAGCAACAGGCTGCAAAGAGGAAGAAAATCACAGGCTTGTATCAATGTCTTAATAATACAGTTCAAACAGCCGCCAAATGCTTTCTCATCTTCAGATTACATCTTCCCCGAGAGCTAGAGCCGGCTTCTTCCCCCATCAAGATAGGTGCCGCCCAGTTTCAGCATCTCAACGGCCTCAGCCACCATTTCATCGACAATCTCTCCAGCGGGCTGTATCCTCGTAATGGACCCAGCGACCTGACCCATGAGGTGCGGCGGGTCTATGTCGTTGCCCTCCTCGAGATCATACTCGATGGGCACCGTCCCCTTGTCGCACAGCTCCTTGACTCTCTCCGGCTTGGCATGCCACCCTCGGATGTAATCATTCGTCTTCATACGCAGCGGCCGCCCGGACAGCACAAGCGTCCTCTCGGTGCCGTCAAAGCTGCATGACACAACCTCACGCTTGTGCTCCTCACTGCATCCGGCTTCGACAGACGCGACGAACCGCGTGCCGACCCACACGCCAGCAGCGCCCTGCATCAGCGAGCTCGCCAGCGACCGACCCCCGTAGATGCCCCCCGCGGCGACGACCATGGCCGTCTGGCCGCCGAGCATCTTCGGCCGGTATCGCCTTGCCACGTCGACGACGGCGGGGATGAGCACCGAGTTAGCGACGTCTCCCGTGTGGCCACCACCTTCACCGCCCTGGGCACAGATGAGATCGACGCCGAGCTCGAGGGCCTTGATAGCGTGCTTCGGGTGGCCGACCATGTTCATGATGAGGATGCCAGCATTGTGCAGGCGGTCGATGACATGCTTGGGTGGCACGCCAACGGCGCTTACGAACAGCTTGGCGCCCGAATCGATGGTGATATCGATGAGCTCGTCGAGCTTGCCGCCGGTGTAGTCGTGGTTCGTCTTGCGGGCGTTGCCGCCGACTTGGGGCAGGGCAAGGTCGATGCCGAAAGGGAGGGCGGGGTCGCGGAGGTTGGCTTTCAAATCGGCGACGATTTCGCGGAGCTGGTCGGGCGTGTACTGAAAGCCGCCGATGACACCGAGTCCGCCGGCGTTAGAGACGGCGGCGGCGAGCGGGCCACCCGAGGTGCGGGCCATGCCAGCTAGGAGGATGGGATGGGCGATGCCCAGTAGAGTTGTGAGAGGCGTGGTGATTGGGGCCATGGTGATGATGGTGCCCAAGGCCGTCGACAACGAGATGTGCCACTGGAACGTAGTTGGTTATGAGCCTCGAGGATGGCAGGAAAAATTGTTGGCCGGGGAGGGATGACTGGAGTGAGAGCAGATGATGTGTGCTCGAGGCCGAGGCCGAGGTCAGCAGCATATGTAGGAGGTCGAGATGCGCCGCCGATCTGGGGTCGACGTGGGGGCCTTCTCCAACGGCTACTTCTGCGGGGGAACATCTGGGGCACCGCGACCTCGGCATTTCCATGTGCGGACACCAGCTCGCCGTTTAGCCACCCGAGCTCCCAAGCCCCGTGCCTAGCATCAAAGTCGGCGTCGGCGTCGGCGTCGAGTTGTCCACGAAGTCCGTCGGAGGAATCGCCCCTGATTCTGGCTCCGGTCGCATGGCTAGCCACGGGATGCGGTGTAATGGTCGTCGGTTGCTCTCTGCCGCTGTGCATGACGCGGTCCTGTTTTGAAATGGCATTTGAACACCTGGTCTCTGTCGCCAGGCTTCATCTGATCAACTGTTCGAAAATCTCATCTGTGTTGCACATTCCCAAATCAGTGCGAGATGAGATCAGAAACGATGAAAAGTGTCGAGCGACCTGCCCTCCACCCTGTATTAACCCGCGCAAGCCGTGGTATCGTGACTGACGTGAACACTCGTTGATCGTGGCTCGTCTCTCGTCCCTCGCCCTTCGTCTGGGTGACTGGCTGCTCATCACCTGAATCGCGGTAGTCGCGCAGGAATGAACTCCTCGCCCCCGAGCTGCCCTCCGTCTGTAATCGTCATGAAGCCCCCAGGCATCCGACCGCCATATGCCGCGTCGCGGTCTTTTGACGGCGTTTGTGGTGCATCGTCCTTGATCACTGGTTCCGGCACATCCTCCAGATCTGTCGCCGTAGGTTTGTCCTCCTTGACAATTTCGTGCGCCTTCGTGGCCCCTCGTAACCCCTTTTCAATCGCCAACGCAATGGCCCTCCTGCGTTTCCTCTCCACCTCAGCGTCCTCTTCCTCTCGCATCCTGTCCTCCTCACGCTGCAGGTCATCCATCGACTGCACGCGGCCCATCTCGGGTGTCGCCGGCGCGCTGCCTGAGTTCCGTCGTGGGCCCGGGGTGCTCGATCGCGTCTGTATTGAGTCGATCGTAGCCCGCGATACTGTCCGGGACATGCCGCTCACAGGCCTCTTGCCCTTGCTGCTCCGTCTTGTCTTGCCGCTGCTGCGGTCGTCGCCCGTGTTGACCCGGTCCAGTACCATCGAGAACTCGTCGTCTAACGGCACGGCATCCTCTTCGCCTTCGCCGTCGCTCGGGAATAGGTCCCCCCTTGACCGGTACGAGTCTGACGTGTCGCCAGACCCCGTCGTCCCGCTGCGTTTCCTACCCGCAGCAACGGTCCTCTCAGGCCCATACGCCTCATCATCGTACCCCGCCTCCCCGCTGTCATCGTCCAGCAATGGCTCCGCCTCTCCCATCCCTAATGCCTCATGTTGCCCGGGGTGGTCCTGTAGGTCCGCCGCGCTCGGCTTGTACCGCAGCGTCTTGCCGACCTTCCACGGCAGCTTGCTCAGGAATCCAATCGGCTGTGTGCTCGGTATGATGGTCGGATCCAGCTCCCCGCTCGCCTTGCGCCGCCCGGCTCCTCGTGTCCCGTAGCTCATCCCCCTCTTTCGCTTCGGCTGCTCCTGCTGCACCTCGTCCACGTCGCCGCCGGCACCACCATGCCGCTTCTGCGCCCCCGTGCCAGCGAGCAGCCGATCCCAGTCGGCAATGCTCCAACCGCCGTCGCCGGCGCCAGCGCCTCCCAGGCCGGCCGCGTCGTCGCCGCCGTTGCCCAGAAGCCCGTCGTCGGCATACCAATCGTCATAAAAGTCAAAGCTGTACTCGGCGGCGCGGCGGTCGGCCTCGCGGCGGCGGCGGGCGCGCTCCTCGTGGTCACCGAGACATGGGGCGGCGCAGGCGTCCAAGGCGTGGGCGAGGGAGGCAAGGCAGGGATTGAGGTAGTGGTGCTGAAAGGACCAGATGCCCGCCGCGGCGTTCTCGGTGACCTCGCCTGTAGTGTGGGAGATTTGATTCCAGCGCTGGCGGAGGCGGGGGTCTTCCAGGAAATCCATTGCGGGGGGCGGAGGGCTTCCTGATCGGGGGCTGCTGATCGAGGGCTGCTAATCGAGGGCTGTTGATCATGGGTTTGTTGATCGTGGGTGAAGGTGCGGTGGTGGATGACGTCGCTAGCTTCGTGTTCGCATCAGGTATCGTCGCTCTCGTTGTCGGGTCTTAATGGTCGTCAGAAGGCGAGGAAGGAATTAGGCCGTGGCCTAGGCCGGTTCAATGGCCATGCGCGGGGATTTGGCTGGGTCGACGATGCGGGAGAGACATGGACTTGGAAGATCAGAGGTTCGATGCTGACAGCCTGAGTCTGAGTTTGAGCATAGGAATGGACCTGGAAGGAGGGTTCAAGGCAAAGCAAGCCAAGGCAAGGGCAGTTGGCGGTGGTTGGTGTTTGGCAGGCGGCCCCCACCACGGGTCCCCCAACATTCCCCAGCCGCCTGCCGCCTTCTGTCGCTGTGCACTACCTGTGGTAGGGATGCAACGAGGAAAGAGCTCTGACCCTGCAGTTGCCCACCGAATGCCCAAGCCCCGCTCGAGTCAATGGCGTTCCATCATTCGCCAGCTAAAACATCCAGCATCGGTAATGCATTCCACGTGACCTGAACCGTCAGCCGGAAAGCTGACCTGAAGCTCGGGTTTCGCATTGCGAAAGGAAAATCATGTCTAAGTATCTGCCTTGGCTCGAGTGAATACGACAGTCTATGAAAGACAGAGGGTGGGAGCGTTGAGCAGGATATCCCCACTGCTCTCATACAGTGAGTGCTGACAGGGTATGGGAATAGTGAAACAAGTTGAATGCCCTGCCGTAGTCTGGTACGGCGATGCATGGGCATGTTGGATCCAATAATCCGGCTCGGTTAAGGTATTTTCAGCGACATTGAGAAGATACCATACTCGTGCAACATCATGCAGGCATCAAATGACCAGACCATCTGTAAGCAATACTGTAGACATTCGCGCTACCACTACACTACCGCTGTACAGAGCAGAGAGATCCTAACAACACAGCGGGTCAGCCCGGGGCTCGAGGGCGACGCACTCACATCCGATACCCAGGGCTCGCTCACCACCACCCAAGATCACGCCAATGTCTACGCAGCCCATATCCTAGCAGAAGCAAAAGCGACAGCAAAAGCTAGACCAAAATAACCACACTGCCGGGCAGGGCCTGCCGCAATCGGCTGCAGCAACAAGGCACGCTACGCCCCCCATCGCGCAAACCGTGCAAGGCGGGACATAAGTCGCGACCGCCGCCCCTCCGGCGCTTGATGGTCTTCCAGGCCGCCCGTGATGCCTCCGCTGCCGCTTTCGGAGTGCTGTGAGTCCGGTATGCTCGGGCGTCGACCGCCAGCTGGCTCGCGATCCCCAGTCGCCATTTCTGGCATGGAATGAGATCGTACGCCCGTGCCGAGAACTACAGGTACCGGCGTGTCGGGCCGCTTCTTCTCGAACATGTTCTCGCTGACGGCTTCAGGCTCGACAGGCAGAGGTGCGACCTCGGTGCTGGCCCCTGACAAGCGCCTTGCGGACTCCTAGTGTCCGTTGGTCGCGGCTTGCGGGGCCGGTGCTGGCGGGCGCTCGGGGCCGTACGGGCGTGGTGGCGCGTCGTCCGCCGTCTGTGGCTCCTCTTCCGTGTCGTCGTCAAACTCCTCGCTGTGGTCCTCGTCGTCCGCCTCGTCGGAGTAGTCACTTCCGTCTCCGTCCATCTGGCCGTTGCTGTCCGAGTAGCAGCTCTCCAGTGTCGCCGCCATGCCCGGGGGCACCTTGCGACCCTGCTGCTGCATCTGCTCTATGATGCTGATGAGCTTGCCCGTCTTCTTGGTCGCCTCGGCTGTCTTGGTCCTCATCGTCTCGCGCTCCTCGGCCATCGAGATGATGTTGGCGTTCGTCGCCTCGTGCTTGCGCTTCATCGTCTCGTTCTCCTTCTCCAGCCGCTTTGTCTTCTTGGACATCTCCTCCATTTCCTTCCGAAACGTGAGAAACAAATCGTTACTATTATTCAGGGTGTCCTCAACCTTGGCCGATTAGCCTGGGGGATCTGGGCTAAGGGGTTATCCCTCCATACGTACCTGCTTGAACTTGTCCACGTAGACGTTGAGCTGGTTGCGAAGTTCGGTCTCCGTCTTAGTGAATGTCCGGACTTGCTCCTGCAGCTGGCGCGCCTTGGCCGCCTCGGCTTCCGCGTTCTTCTTCTCGCGCTCATACCGCGCCATATGGTATTGTACCTCGAGCTCCTTGGTCCGCATCTGAGAGTGAAAGTGCAGCTCGCGCAGTTCGTACTGCTCGATGAACGACTTGAACCGGTTTCTGAATAGCGTATCGACGCCTATCTCTACGACCTGCTTTCGGGGATGGTCCTTTTCTTCTTGTATCCCCTCCAGTTTGGACAGTAATATCGAGTACTTTTCGTCGTATGATGCACTGTTGTGCTTGAGGTTGTCCTGGAAAGTCTTGTTGTCGTTCTGCGATCGTTAGTCTCTGGCCGCTCTGTCATCCCTCCTCGTAAGAATCCATCCACGGGCCGCGCACCTTGTACTTGTTGTTGTCTTTCTGCAGCTCACGACACAGCTTCTCCAACTTGTCCTTCAGGCCGACGGTTTTGCTGAGCTCGGTACGGTTCGCATCCTTTTCCTTCTGGAGAGTGTCGCCTCGTTTCTTGTTCTTCTGGTTCTCCCGTTCCATACGTCGCATGTCGGCCAGGAGCTCGCTCGATTTCCGGGTGAGATGCTCGATCTTGGCCATGTCGGTCATCTTGGACACCTGCTGCATCATTTCCCGGCTCGCCTTCTTGACCTCCCGCTCTGTCATAAAGGCATCATTAGCCACGCAAGGTTCCTCGAGAGTCCGACGGCACACCCGGCTGGCGCCGGGCGCTCTGCAACGCTCGATGCACTCACCAATCTCGGCCTCCTGGTCCTTCTCGCCAGCGGCATCCTGCTCCAGTTGCGCGATCCGATGCTTAAGCAGTTTGGAGGCGTTCATGTCTACAGGCTTCTTCGCCTTGGTCTTCCTCGCGTAGCCGGCGACACCTGGCGGCAGAGCTCCATCCTGCCCGTTAGGAAGGGCAGCGTCGGGCGAGGTGGCGGGCATCGTGGAGGGGTGGTGAGAGGCAAGGGCTATAGCGTCGTGTCACGAGGGTGGTTCCTGCATGCGTCCCGCGACAAGGGGGGGCGGGCTGATTCGTCGGCTAAGAGACGTCGCAGGCGAGCGTGGTAGTTCGACTTGGTCGCGAAAGCGAATGTGGGAGCTGCCGGCGATCGAGGTTCGGTAGCGGTTTTTTCGAGGCTGTCGTCGTCCGGGCAGGCCTGACTCAGGCCAGGTAGCGTTGTCGACTAGGGGAAGGGTGCTCGCATTAGAAATGGAATGGAATGCAAAAGCAACGCCCAGGCGGGAGGGGATGTGTACTGCTTCGGATGGGTCGTGCGCTTGAGCGCTTCCCAAGGTGTCCTTATTGATTCCTTCAAGGTTTATGCTCCGATCTAAGAGGTCCGCATATCTTTTGGTCCGTCCTGTCGCGATCTGATGAAGCCAACACGAAGAGAGGAGATTGTCAACGAGAAGTCGCGGACGGTGAAGGCTCGATTCAGAAACTATCGGTTTAAGCAGATGATGACCCAGCGGGCCGGGGATTACGAAGGTGGAAGCACGTTGTACTCTGGTCATGGCACCCGAACTAGGCCTCACATTGGCCCATCCAGCCTGGGCCAGACTAGGCAGATGGGGTAGAGACTCGATAATGCGATGGCCATGGGTTGGGAACCCGATAGAGGGAGTCGTGGCTGGGGCATTGCATTTAAGCATCCTCCCACCTCCCGTTGATGACGAATGGCTGCACGGCATTGCGGGTTGAAGTGGGCCGGCAATTCCGAACTGCCAGAGAAAATTTGGGAATTGCCTCCTGCAAGGCTCCACTGTGGCTAAGGCCCGTCAGTTGATATCGAAAACCCGCCCGAAGCTCCGAAGGCTAGATGATTCATCCGCGCGTTGTAGTGTCCCCCCTGTCACAATATTATCCTGTCAGTCCTTAGAACCATGCTGTTGTTGCATGCTTGATTCCTCTTCATTCTTCAACCACCCATCATCACCATGCTGCGCAACACGGCCAAGAACGCCGCCAGCGTCGCAAGCACAGCTCGCGCAGCTGTCACTGAGCTTGCTCAGTACCCCAAGGCTGGCGAGAAGCTCCACGGCTTCACCTTGCTGCGGTCCAAGCATGTGCCCGAGCTCAAGCTGACGGCGCTGCACCTTCAGCATGACAAGACTGGCGCCGACTACCTTCACATTGCCAGGGACGACAGCAACAATGTCTTCTCCATCGGCTTCAAGACGAACCCGCCAGACGACACCGGTGTGCCTCACATCTTGGAGCACACCACCCTCTGTGGCAGCAAGAAGTACGCCTCTTGAACTCTCCCCAACTACGACCTCCGCAAGCTAACAAATGCCAGGTACCCGATTCGGGATCCCTTCTTCAAGATGCTTCCGCGAACTCTGTCCAACTTCATGAACGCATTTACCGCGTCCGACCATACCTTCTACCCGTATTCGACGACCAACGCGCAGGATTTCAAGAACCTCATGTCGGTCTACATGGATGCGACTCTCCATCCCCTCCTAAAACAGACCGACTTCACGCAAGAAGGATGGAGGATAGGGCCTGAGAATCCCCAGGCGATGCAAACCCCCGAGGCCACGCCCGAGGACAGCAAGCTCGTGTTCAAGGGTGTTGTCTACAACGAGATGAAGGGCCAAATGTCCGACGCCGGCTATCTGTTCTACATTCGATTCCAGGACAGGATATTCCCCGACATCAACAACTCTGGCGGCGACCCGCAGAAGATAACCGACCTGACGTACGAGCAGCTGTCGTCGTACCACGCCCAGCACTACCACCCAAGCAACGCCAAGCTCTTCACGTACGGCGACATGCCCCTGGCCGATCACTTGCAAGAGGTGGATGCACGGTTGAAGGCCTTCGACCGGATTGCCGAGGACACGCTCGTTCACAGCCCGATCGACCTGAGCAAGGGACCCCAGGAGCACACCGTTGAGGGACCACTGGACCCCTTGGTGGCCGCGGACAAGCAGTTCAAGACGTCTGTTTCTTGGGTTGTCGGCGAGACGTCGGACGTTGTGGAGACATTCTCGTTGTCTCTGCTCTCGACCCTGCTGATGGATGGCTACGGCTCTCCTCTCTACAGGGGCCTGATTGAGTCGGGTCTCGGAACCGATTTCAGCCCGAACGCAGGCTACGACGGCTCTGGCAAGTTGGGAATATACTCTGTGGGCTTGACGGGCGTCCAGGAAGCGGACGTGCCCAAGCTGAAGGCCGAGATTCAGCGCATTCTGAAGGAGGCCCGCCAGAGCGGATTTGACCGCACCAAGATTGACGGTTCCCTGCACCAGCTTGAACTGGCGCTGAAGCACAAGACCGCCAACTTTGGCATGTCCCTTCTCCACAGGCTCAAGCCCAAGTGGTTCACTGGAGTCGACCCCTTCGACTCGCTCGCTTGGAGTGACACCATCTCGGCTTTCGAGGCCAAACTGGCCGAGGGTGACTACCTGGAGAGTCTGATCGACAAGTACCTGCTGAACGACAACACTCTGACCTTCACTATGACCCCATCGGCTACCTTCAGCGAGGATCTGGCTGCCGAAGAAAAGACGAGGTTGGCCGCCATGATCGAGGACGCGACGAAGGAAGCCGGCGGCGAGGCCGAGGCCCGCAAGAAGTTTGAGGAACGCGAGCTGGAGCTTCTCGTGGAGCAGGGCAAGTCCAACACGGAGGACCTCTCTTGCTTGCCCACTGTCCACGTCAAGGACATCCCCAGGAGCAAGGAGCCAGTCGTGGTTCGTGACGACAGCACCAACGGAGTCAAGACACAGTGGCACGAGGCCCCTACCAACGGCCTGACCTACTTCCGTGCCGTTAACACGCTGGAGAACCTTCCCGATGACCTGAGAGAGCTCATCCCTCTCTTCACGGACAGCATCATGCGCCTTGGCACCAAGGACACGTCGATGGAGCAGCTTGAGGACTTGATGAAGCTCAAAACCGGTGGCATGTCGGTCGGATACCATTCCACGCCATCACCCACTGACTTCCAGCAAGCCACGGAAGGCTTCATTTTTGCAGGCATGGCATTGGACCGAAATGTCCCTGCCATGTTCGATCTCATGCGCAAGCTCATCCAGGAGACCGACTTTGACAGTCCCGAGGCAGGACTGAGGATCAGGCAGCTTCTGCAGGCCTCGGCGAACGGAGTAGTGAACGACATTGCGTCGTCTGGACACCAGTTCGCGCGTGGTGTTGCCGAGTCGGGCCTGACCCGCAACGCCTGGCTTAGGCAGCAGATTGGCGGCCTCTCCCAGGTCAAGCTCGTCACCTCGCTAGCCAACCGGCCCGAGTCCGACGGCCTGGTGGATGTCATTGACAAGCTCAAGAAGATTCAGCAGCTTGTTCTGGCGGGTGGCAACGTGCGGACCGCTCTCACCTGCGGTTCGGAAAGCGTGGGAGCGAACACGTCGGCGCTGAGCCAGTTCTTGTCGTCCGTGCCCGCGAGTACCGTCTCTCTGCCGACGGCACAGCCCACGAGCTTTGCCCGGAACGCCAAGTCGTTCTACCCCCTGCCTTACCAGGTGTACTATGGCTCGCTCGCCCTGCCGACCACCTCGTACACGTCGGCAGAGGGCGCTCCCCTGCAGGTGCTGGCGCAGCTCCTGACGCACAAGCACCTCCACCACGAGATCCGCGAGAAGGGCGGTGCGTACGGCGGTGGAGCGTACTCGCGCGCCCTGGACGGCCTCTTTGGCTTCTACTCGTACCGCGACCCCAACCCGCAGAACACGCTCTCCATCATGCGCAACGCCGGGCAGTGGGCGGTCGACAAGCCGTGGGCGGAGAGGGACCTGGAGGAGGCCAAGCTGTCGATCTTCCAGAGCGTGGACGCGCCGCGGTCGGTCAACGAGGAGGGCATGGGCCGCTTCCTGTCGGGCATCACCGACGAGATGAAGCAGAAGCGGCGCGAGCAGCTGCTCGACGTGACGAAGGAGCAGGTGCGCGAAGTCGCGCAGAAGTACCTCGTCGACGGCCTCAAGAAGGAGGAGGAGCGAGTGGCCTTCCTGGGCGAGAAGAGGCCTTGGGTCGACGGGACCTGGAACGTCCACGAGATGGACATCAAGGGCGCCGAGGACGTCCAATAAACGACGACCGCTATCGCAGCCGCTCCGGCTTGTATCATCTTGTAACCTTCTACTGTACCACCATGCCACGAGAAAATAATACCCCTTCTCCACGTGCCGGGACTGTCTGCGGGTTCGTCCCGCAACGTGACATGACCACACGCGTTCTACACGATACGTCTTCCTGCCCATACCATTCAATGGCAGAGAGACCACAGCAAAACGCAAGATCAAACCGCAAGGACGCCAGGGGGTGGTGGCCCTCCAGCCCGCGAGAGCTGGGGGGAAGCCACCACAACCGGCGGGCTCGCCTTTTCAGACCCGAGGTCCGCAGTTTTGGACCATCGGACTAAGTGGCAGAGTACATGCTTCCGATCATGACACACGCGTGACACTTTGCTGGGGAGAAACGCGGTGAAGCTGCGCAGCGAGGCTGGCGAGGCCAACGGGCATCCTGTCGACGGGGCATGGGGAGATGCGGTGGGATGTGCCCCGGGGGGGGCGAGCCACGAGCCTGTCGCCTGTCGGGCGGTTGACAGTGTCACCACTAGACAGCCCTGAACGCCGGAAGGTCAGCAAAGGATGGGGCCAGGTAAACGGACCGGCTGAACGGGGGGCGAAAGGGGGAGAAAAACGGAGTGCCCCGCATACGTCACGACCCCGCCACGCCAATTCACAAATTCATGGAAGCGGTGCGCAAGTGCGATGCAGCTTTTTTTGGTGGGGTGGAATATGGTGGAGCAGACCGGGAAGCTGTCGTGACCAGAACGCCGATGAGGGCCGTGATGCTCGATGGCTGGAGAGGGAGGTCGGGAGGTCGGGAGGGTTGCTGACTTGTGTCTGTCTTTCTATGTGTCTGTCTGTCTGCGCCCTCCCCGCCGCCGCCGGTTGTGGTTCTCCATGCATGCGCGAGAACCGGGAGAGGCAGCCGGAATGGAACACGACCGGGGGGAGGAGTGGAGGAAGATCTCTCAGCAGCAGCAGGATACAGCTCGGAGAGCTTCAAGACGGCGGCAGGGAGGACAGGCTGTTTCGGGGAGGCGCCCGAGTGGGTGGCTGTAATGGGGATGAGGGAATTTCTCGGGATGGACGGGTTGGTGGTGAGGTTAGAGAGCATGGCAGGACGGGGGAGCATTGGACTGGCGGTCTGTCGACGAGGTTCGAGCTCCCGAGCTGTCACGGCAGCAGCAGCGGCAGCAGCAGCTCGCCCCGGTCAGATGCGGGAGGGCGGCCTCCTCGAGGTCTCATGGTGCATTGTGCTCGCTGCTGGCTTGTGTGCCCCGCTGGACACGTCGTCGTTGATTGTTGTGCTTGCTGGGGTCAGGACGAGAGACTTGCGGTCTGGAAGACGGTGTCATTTCGGATGCAAATGGCGGGAGGGCCTGCTGCCGGCCTGCATGCGCGGCGTGTCTCATCGTATCCCGTCTGGGGAGGAAGAGCGCTCCGAGGAGCGTGTCAGAGGCCGATCATGGAGTTTCGCCCTCTTGGTCGCGCTTTCCTTCTGTCAGGTACCGTTTTCCGGTGCATCACTCGACGGATGTACATGTACATGCACTTTTAGCTTCCCTCCTGGTGCTGGTGGGGGACGGGGCCGCGACGGTCGAGAACCGTCTGGGTCCAGGTGGGCTCGAAAGAGGTTGGCGCGCATCATGACGAGGTGATAATTGGGTACCGGCACGCGCCATAGCGTACCGAACGGGCCTAGCAGTGGATAACGCTCCGTCATTGGCGGTGCTGGGACCTGGTACCTCGAAGAAAAACGCGAACTCAGTCCTGGCAGGAGCGCCAAGGTGGTCAGGGGAGGAAGCAGCGAGCAGGGGCTGCCTTCTGGCTTCTGGCCTCGTTGGGCGTACCTGCCCGTGAAGAATTTTAGCCCTGCCCATGGTACCACGACCACCCAGCGCTGACCTAAGAATTGGCCGGTACCGAATAAAAACCTCCCGCCTCGCTGCCACCCCGCCACGAAGTCGACCTCGTCCTCGACCAAAACACCTCGTTTTTGAGCTCACCACGCTTCCACCGCTTTCTCGCCTCATCAATCGCACCGCAGCTGTCTGGACGCTCCAGACATCTCCCGCAAACAACTTTTCCGGGTAAGTTCGAGCTTTTCTACGATGCACAAGATTTCGACCCATCCGCACACGCGATGAAAGACGATGGAGGATGGGCATCGCCATGGCCGATACGACATCACACTCCGAGGCGCCGATGACTCTTCGGTCACGAACTCGTCCATCCGACAGCATCCGCAACCTGCCTGCCTACCTACCATGCCAACTCTCCTCCTTCACCCACCACCACCCGAGTCGATCATCTATCTACCATTCGAGGCCGCACGCCACGCACGCACACGAACTCCCAGCTGACGAATCCTTCCTCCCCCAGATCTTCGACACCACGGAGACCCCTCCCCCCCCAACCTCGACTCGCCTTTGGTCGTCTCAAAGGCAACAAGCGCACCACGGCTACCGCGGCCGTCAGCTTCGTCAGTGATCAAGATTTCAGCCTTCGGAAGTCTTTCCACATCATCAACAACATCCCCCCTCCCGCCCCTGCGCACGCCTAGGCAAACGCTCGAGTTTTTCCTGTTCGACGTCTTGTCGCAGCAGACGCCTCCCGTCGACTCTACACCCGATCAGCTGCCGCATAGGACGCACTCGGAGCCTCTTCCTCTCGTCGAGGGAGAGTCGAGGAGAACTCGCCAGATCGCTGAGGGATCTGCCTGCTACCGCTTCCGGCCACCCTAGGACCCGCTTGACACCCAGGCTTCATCAACTCCGACAAGTAAACCGCCCGTCCACCACCACCGGTCACCTTCACGGATATGGTTATGGCAACTGCCGCTCTTGAGCACTATGCCCCGCCTACCATCAGCTATGATCGTAGCTATCATACCATTCTGAAGACGAAGCAGCAGTTCGCTGATCACGCCCCCGCCAACCATGCCGTGATCACGCCCAAGCAGCTCATCGGCGAGGCTCTCCGCCGCCGTGTCGAGAGCATCGACACCGAGTCCTGCGGACCCGGCGAGGAGGACACCTTCTTCGTCGCCGACCTCGGCGAGGTCTACCGGCAGCACATGCGCTGGAAGCTCAACCTGCCCCGCGTCAAGCCCTTCTACGCCGTCAAGTGCAACCCCGACCCTCGCGTCCTCGAGCTCCTGGCCGCTCTCGGCACCGGCTTTGACTGCGCCTCCAAGTGGGAGATCGACCAGATCCTCAACATGGGCCTCGCTCCCGAGCGCATCATCTACGCCCAGCCCTGCAAGACCAACTCGTACCTCCGCTACGTCAAGACCCAGGGCGTCAAGCAGATGACCTTCGACAACGCCGACGAGCTCTACAAGATTGCCAAGCTCTACCCCGGCGCCGAGCTCTACCTGCGCATCATGACCGACGACGAGTCGAGCTTGTGCCGCTTCAGCATGAAGTTCGGCGCCTCCAAGGAGATCGCCGACGAGCTCCTCGCTCTCGCCAAGGATCTGGGCCTCAACGTCGTCGGCGTCAGCTTCCACGTCGGCTCCGGCGCCTCTGACCCCATGGCCTTCTACAAGGCCGTCCATGACTCGTACCTCGTGTTCGAGCAGGGTCGCGCCTACGGTTTCGACATGAAGACGCTCGACATTGGCGGCGGCTTCTGTGACGACAGCTTCGAGGACATGGCCGCCGTGCTCCGCGGCGCTCTCGACGAGTACTTCCCCGCCAGCAGCAATGTCAACATCATGGCTGAGCCCGGTCGCTACTACGTCTCCTCGGCCTTCACCATTGCCTGCAACGTCATCGCCCGCCGCACCGTCGACGGTCCTACCCCCATCGACGACAAGAGCTACATGGTCTACGTCAACGACGGCCTCTACGGCAACTTCTCCTCCATCATGTTCGACCACCAGCACCCGGTCGCCAAGGTCCTCCGCACCAGCGCCCGCACCCTCTACGACCAGCCCGCCGCCAACGCCTGCCCCGAGGGCCAGGGCACCCGCTACTCCGTGTGGGGCCCCACCTGCGACGGCATCGACCGCATCACCGAGAGCATCTCCTTCGAGCACGAGCTCGACGTCGGCGACTGGCTGTACTTCGAGGACATGGGCGCCTACACCAAGTGCTCTGCCACCAAGTTCAACGGCTTCTCCGACGACCACGACGTCATCTACGTCTGCAGCGAGCCGGGCGCCCGCGCTCTGCTCAACCTCTGATGCTCCACTTTGTGTTCGCTTGGTGCCAGAGGGGGATTTCCTTGGTTGTGTCTGGTCCACGTTGAGAGTGGACTCTTGATTGAAAATGAAAAAACAATATGGAGAAAACAAGGCCCACAGTACAACTAGACTTGACTTCTGTTTTTCGCTTCTTGCCGCCTTGCGGTAAGCGCTTTTTGTTCCGATAGATCCTCCTGGGAATTAATATCGAAAGTTTTGGGCCGACTTGACGTTGCTCTTTGTGATTGTACTTGGTGACTAGTCTATATGCTCTGTTGTTCTGTGAGTCATGTGTCTGTAGTGTCTAGCCCCTTTCCTGGGCTTCGCTCCTCAGGGGCTAGGCTGCATGTCGACTGGAAAAGAAAAGACCCCAAAACTGGCCTATTCAGAAACCTCTTGCGCATGCCATCTCACGCAGCCGGCTCTGGGAGCACATGCGGTCACAGGCACCAGTACTACTCCGTCAGGCTCACGCTCGAAAGCTGTACCTTTCATCAATCGCTACTCTTCGTCTCCAGGCTCCGGGCTGTGGCTCCCAGCCAGCCCCAAAACGTCATGACCAAACTGCACGTTCATCTCTAATGCGCAGCGCCCGCTTTCCGTTCCCCAGCGGGATGCCACCCGTCTAGCTGCGCCCCATGGCGCTTTTATAGCACAATGCAGACCCGCTCCCAGCCCGATACCGTGCCGCCTTTCCCATGTCTCTATACCGGACACAGTCCTCCTTTCAGGGAGTCATCGTCTCGAGGATGCCCCTCACGCTCTCGTCCTGCTAGGGCTCCGATCTCTCCGGGGCTTGACCAGAGTCTTGGCCGTTGCTGTATCGTATCCGATCACGTGCATCAGGTATGCCATCCTGTCGTCTGTTAGCACGATGCGAAAGAAGCCTGGGGTGAAGTGCAACCTACTTTTCGTCCGTTCCCTCCTTCGCACGAAGGTCTTCGAAACGAACCTGAGAGTCCATCCACGCCACAGCCCGGGCCTTCGGCTCGATCCGCTTCACGGTGAACCTGAACCGTCCTGTCACGGGCCGATGATCGGACACGCGTACCTCGTGACGCACGTAGTCAAGTTGCTTGATCCGTCCGCGGCCACGATACAGAACCCGATCGCACCAAGCCGGCGAACGGCGCTTCTCGCTTGTGTCGTAGTTGTCGGTGCCCACGTCATACTTGTATGTTGGGGCGAACGTGATGGGTAGCTCCTCGAACGCCCGAAGGCGAAAGCCGGCATTCCGCCGCCGCGCCACGAGAAGCTGGTCGCGCTCAAGAAGCTTAGTCAAGTTGTTCTGCTTGACGGCCATGACAACTGTGTCGCGTGACATGGTGTCGATCCGGTAGTTGAGATCTCCGTTCAACAAGCAGAGTTCGTGGTCCAGGATCAGAGTTCCGTCGCCACCACCGGTGAAGCTGTCGATACGCCTCGTGGGATCCCGTTCGATTGGCAGGATCGGCGCCTCCAGGATGGCAGCGATATCGTTGTGACGGCTATTAGCCTGAGACTGGCCAGCAGCGAGATGGCAGTTGATGAAACACATGGAGGTGTCGTCGACAAGGAAACGCACAACAATGGCGCCCTTGTTTCCATGGAGCCCTCCCATGCCGCGCTTGACTTCGGAGGCACTTAGGTTGCGGATTCGATCCCGAAGTGAGGCTTTGACGAAGATGCAAGTGAACAGCCCCACAAGCGTGGCCGTATGAAGCAGGTGGTACAGATCCTCTCGAGGCATGTAGTCGTCGAGGCTCTTCATCAAGAAATCCCGCCAATCTCGGTACTGGTGGCTCATTCGCTCCTGGTCTGATCCTTCCTTCTTCTTGGACTTGAAGAACCGCTCTGCTCTTCGTTAGCAATAAACCGATAAAAGGGCTGAGTTTACTCACTGGCTGTAGCAGTCTTGTCCTCCAGGTCCACCAGTTCTTGGAAACCGAACACCAGGATATCGGGCGAATCGCTTGAGTGAAGCAGGTTACGGATAAAGCTGGCGTCTTGATCCGCATAGCGAAGACTGTGAGGTGTGGACGCTCCCGCGTTCCACGTCATAACCATGGCCTTGATATCTTCAAATTCGCAATACTTGGTCTCCTGCGCCTTCATATCGCTCTCTTGCCAGTCGTCCTGTAGCAGGCCGTCCCACGCACGGAGGACGTTGTCGGCTCCGAGAGAAATGACTTGCAGCCGGTCTAATCTGTAATAGCTAGAAGGGTCTGAGACCATTCTGACCACCGGATTCTCGTGTGCCTGCCACTCTTTCTTGATCGTCCATGGTACTTGACTGATGTCATAAACGGTAACCTTGCCGTTGTTGAAACCAGCCCATATGTAATCACCGACGCCGGTCAGGGAGTTTATCTTGTACCCGCTTACATTGAGCACACCAAGACAAGAGTAATCCTTTGTGTTGTAGATGCTGACCTTGCCGTCGGCATGTCCGAAAAATGCCTTGCCCGGTTGTGTTCGCATGAGTGTGCCAGCAGTGACATCGCCGGTGTTGTCTTGCATCAAGGGCCGGATCAAAACTTGGAATTGAGTCTCGCCCCCAAGAGTTGGGGCAAAGACTCGGATTTCTTTGCCAGTTGCGTGCCACAGCTCGTCGCCGACAACCATGCAAAAGGAGGGGTTTCTCGGCAGCCGGTAAGTTTGATGGGGGTTGCCGTTCAGATTTGGCGTATGCTCTTCATCTGGCCCCCAAATCGCCAGAGTGCCGCTCTCATCCAGACTCCATAGCTCGTTATAATGCCGAAATATCTTGGTCACTTCGTGCCGCGCGTGAACGGTCGCTTTCTTGGCAACGACGCTTTGCGTGGCGATGTCGGCTTCCATGATTTCACCCATGTTGTTGCCGATCCACAGCCGTTGGCCCTCTTCGTCGACATTGGAGCCGGGCTTGAAAGCGATGGATGTGGCTTTGACACCTTCGCCATGTGCAAAGCTCATCAGAAGCTCGCCATCTCGGAGACTCCAAACCCGAGTGAGGAGACCTGTGGTACAGACGAGATCACCACAAACATCAAAGACGCGGGCGTCATATTTTGTGGGTATCTCATGCACTCCTTGCTTGATGAAAGGTGGCCTTCGATTGGTATTAGACGGATCGGGGTAGCTGGAGCTTTGGTTGGAACCCTCTAGCTTGGTAACGGGCGGCTGAGCAGCAGGATTGGCGGTAGAAGGAAGGGCAGATGGCGCCGGAGCTGGAGTAGGGGCAGGAGAGGAACGAACGTCGGGCGGCGCGCTCCTATCCAGGGATCTGTCGACAACGGTGTTTGATCGTCCAGGTACCCGAGTCGGAGGTGGGAGAATCCCCGTGGTGGGCGTGGAAACAATACGCTTTGGCGGAGTTGCTGCTTCTGGGATAGGGGCTGCCACAGAGCCCTGGCGAGCCGGCCGAGGCGGGGGCATCATCGTCGTGGAAGACAGGGGCGCCGGCCTGGGCGGTGGTTCCACTTGCGTTTGAGGTCTGGTCGGCAGTGATGGTTTCTGTTCACCAGTATGCTGAGGGGCCATCTGGTCTTTCATGCCCATATCATTGTCTCGCTGACGTTTGGTTACCAGTGAATGGTGCAGGGGCGGTGGCTCGAATGCCAGGTCGAGCTTTCTTGGCCGAACCATCTCCGTGTGCGCAACATTGGGTCTTGGCCTTGTAGGCAGAGGAGGGGTATCTGCGCCAGGGCTTCCTGGGCTACTAGGCGGGCTATTAAACGGAGACGTCTCCTGCGGTTGTCTCCTCGGCTCCGGCAACCGGATTGGATCTGCGAAGACCGACGTCCGCCGTTGCGCCGGAATCAGGGGCTTGTCGCCACGGTTGATGGGTGGTGCCGGCTTCTCTCTCCGAATCTCCCCAGATCTCCTGGGAGGGGGCGGCGATGGTGGTTGCGAGGCGGTAAGCATGGGCGACTTTCGAGGTTCGAGTACGGGTGTAGAGGAGCGGCTGGGTATCTTGAACGAACGTGACGGTATAGAGGGGGTAGTCGGAGTCGCAATGTAGTCGGGGTTCAGCAGGCTAGGCGCGTCGTCCCGGACGAACTTGGCGACCACATGCTTCGGCGGAGACTGAGGAGGCTCAATCATGACGGACGGAGCGGTTGTCAGGGGCTTCGGGCTCAGTGGAGGTGGTGGACCGAGAGAACGCGTGGAAGAGCGGGGACCATGCTCTTGGTGAGGGAGGGGAAGATGCGTCGCCGAGACACTGGCACGCTCGCCACGAGGTTTTGGCGGAGGAGGCGGAGCGGGCGCATGGTGTGCGGTCTCTTGAACCGTCTTGACTTCGCGCAGTCGTTCGGGTTTGGGTGCCGGGGAAACTGTTCGAGGGGGTGAGGGCCCGTTACTGCCTGGTTCGGGGGTTTGGGTCATCTGCAGGTTTTCGAACTTGGCCCGCAGCGACGACACGGGCTTCTGGAGTCTCGTCAGGACGCTGGCAATGGCATCAGGTGGGCTTCGACGAGAATCGACTTACAAGTGACGAGCCGTCAGGCCCGTTCTGGTCTGGAGGCGCCATGTTGGGGTTGCGAAATCGAGAAATCAAGTGGACGGCGGGGTTTCGAATCGAGCACGCCCATAATAGCCAGGCTCAGACGCTGTGACTCGAGCTCAAGGCACGCGAAGCGAGCCGCTGTAGTAGTAATGAAGCCCACTGGCAAGCAGGTATTCCTGACGAGGCGTCGCTTGGGAGGACGGGGCTGTGTGCGTTCGGAGAGCTGACGAGATGGAATGTGGCCGTACTGGAGGCCTGACCATAATGATGCTTCTAGGTACCTGTTCGAAGCTTGCGGGGGCGGGGGACGAGCTATTCGGAGGACATGGTGGGTTCCGGGAACGAGCTGTCGGGGTTGGCGTGGTTGTGTTCCTGCGAGGCTGCTGCGATGCGCTTACGGATCGGTTGGTGCGTGAGCTGGCATCTATCTGTTGAGGACAGTCGGCATTGAAAGGGAGATCGGCGGGCGGTGGCAGTGTTCGATGTTCCAGTTGCTGTCAAAGTCTCGTGTCCCGCCTGGACGGCCTAGTCGCCTGTCGTAAGCTGGTTCCTGCTGGGCAGCGTCACCGGGCCGGGGTCCCACATAGCGCTGGGCCGAACTGCGCGGCCGTTTGTTGGTGTGCCTGGCAGTGGGCAGTGACAACTCGGAGCCTGGACAAGGGGGGCAGTGGCAGTGGACGGACAGCGGGCGTCAGGCAGGCACCACTGCACCAGGCATGAGCCAGCTGGGGTCCCACCTGCTGCGGGGCATACGAGGTGGTTTCGTAGTGCGTTTTAGGCGAGCTGGCTGCGCTCACAGGCTGTGAGCCCGCTAAAGCGCTCCGTCGCGGCCTCATGAGCCACCCCTGTAAGTCGCGTGTATCTGTTCAAACAGGCGCCGGCGCGCGACCTCAGGCGCCCCATCAGTGCCTTCACTGGCGGGCAATACCAGCCGGAGCCGGAGGAGGGGTGGGGTCGTCAAGGGAAACATGCACGGTCCAGGTGAGATTTGAATGGCTGGACCGCGGGAGAAGTCGTTGATATCACCCCATTAATCCATGTCGTTCTCGGGGCCATTGAACATTTTACGATCTCTCCTCCCGCTCGCTGCCGCCGCCTTATCTTTTCCTCTTCTTCGTCCTGTCACCTCTTCTCTCCAAAGCAGACAATCACCGCCAACTCCTCAACCCAACACAAGATGAACAACGTAAGACTCCAGGCAGCGGCCTCACGTCCCGCAACCGAGCTAATGTAATGACGGCATAGGTCAAATCATTCTGGTACGCAGGTCCAGTCGCGCCCAGCCCATTACCTCCCCAAGCTGACATGTATGGACTCTAGGCTCGGATGGGGCTCCCTCTGCGTCGGTACGGCAACCTAGCGATCCCAGGCATCGAGAAACCAACGACTAACACGCATCGCAGCTGGCGGAGGCGCATACTACTTCGCCAAGAAGAGCATCAACGCGGACCGAATGACCAGGCTTGAGGACCAGCGCAGGAAGAAGCAAATGATTGAGTCGATGGAGTACTCCGACAACGTCCCCAGCAGACCCCTCTCCTCCGCGACCATGGGTGGCACCCCGGCCGCCAGCCCTGCTCGCACCGACACGGCCGGCTCTCCCAGCCAGGAGGCCGGCGCCGACCCTGCGCCGACACGCCACGCGCCCACGACGGAGGAGCAGAGGATCTTCGAAAAGAGCAAGTACGAGAGTGCTACACCATTTCGGAGTCCGAAGGGAGACCGATTCTCTTGATCTCGGCAATGGCTATGGAAGGCAGCTTGGTGTTCTCTGACGGCCTGGTAACAAATACACTGCCGGGGGGTTCTTGTACGAGTAATACGGTGTCTTGACATTTTCTTCATCTTAGAAAAGGCGAGCTCATGGTGGCGCAATGAATTATGACCCGGGTCTCTCTTCTCCACGTCAGATCATCTCCCTCGTCTGTAAGAGGGAATTCCCTCGAGTACCCAACTGGCCAACCCTCGAGCTATCGCTTATCTATGCGACTCCCCAATGACGCAGCACATGCCTGGTGCAGGGAGCCGTAGGGGTCACGCCATGGCACGTTGTTTCTTACTGAGCACGATTTGGTTTGGCAGGAGGCCCAACCAATCCAGGTCGAGCATGCAGTGTCCCTGCAGTACGGTTACGCTCCCTTCACTTGGAGAAACCGTCGAGTGAAGTCTTCCAGGGTGGGGGGCATGCGGTGACATGACTTGGGAAAGTGCTCTGTGGACATGACATGATTAAATCGCCCGATGAGAAGCAAGGCGTCTGGCAGCCATGCTACCAGTCTTCAACACGGGAATGTAGTGAAGTTCTACGAGGCCGGACGATCGGAGTGATAGAAGAGTTACTCGATGCGCTTTGCAAGCCACTTCTCACAACAGACGTTGGTCGCGCAGCCAGCACTGGATCAACCGAGGCCAACCAACACATTTCTACGCAGACCGACCGCGGAGTGCACGATGAGGGGGCCGTCGTGAACAAGATCATTTGTGATTTTAGCTGGCGTGCATAAAGTCGAACTCCTGGGAGCTGTTGCCCCTTTTGGGCGCCTATTGTACAATCCTCAAGGTACATATCGAGACCCAATCTAAACCTTGACCTTCTTGGCGGCGCTACCATTCGTCTCCTCGGCCTCATCCAGTTCCCTCTTCTCAGGCTCGGCGGCGATCTCCTTCTCGGCCAGCTTGAACTTGGCGTGCTCCTCGGAGGTCAGGTCAGGGAGCAGAGGCTTCTCCTCGTCCGCCGTAAGGTTCAGGTGGAAAGTACGGATGACGGAGTCGGCATCGTCAATGGCGAGCGGTCTCACGTCTGCCATGGCCTTGACCTTCTTGGTGCACTCCTTAACCTGCGCGTCGGTCATGGTCAGGCCGAGCTGCTCGACACGGCTCTTGATGGCGTTCCAGCCGGTCAATCTTGATGCGAAGTGGACGTCTAGAGCGATTGTGTCAGCATATCGATTCTAAACGGGAACGAGCAATACATACAGCGAGACAGGCCAAAGTCGGAGGGGTTCAGGACCTCGTACGTGCTGGGGTTGTTCAGGATGGCCTTGGCGTGGATACCAGCCTTGTGGGTGAAGGCGCACTTTCGAGGTATTAGTTATCTTTCCTAGGTAAAAGCCGAGAGGGTACATACGAATCCGGTGATGGGGTTGTTGAAGGGGATGTTGATTTGCACTGCGATGGTCAGCTCCTGTGCTAGTACTTCAACCATTCTGGAAGGCTTGAAAAATCCGGGACAGAGTCCAGCATGTCAAGGGCACAATGTGCGCATGGGAAAGATACGAAGCACGAAATAGACATACCAGCGTCGGCCACGAGGTTCTCGAGGTCCTTGAGCTTGTGAAGCTTGTACCTGGATCAAGTAAGCAAAAAAGTGAATCAAACGATTCCACGAGATCAACTTACTTGCTAGTGACATATTCACGGTCGGCAACCACCATTCTCTGCGATTGAGTCAGCATCTCGCTTGCAAACATATTCAGGGTATCTACAACATACCGCCATGAGACCACCAAGCGTGGTGATACCGTTGCGCTCACCGATTCCTGTGAAAAAGAGTCAACAATGTCACATCCGAAGCAATTCGTAGTGATGGCATCAAGTCGCCAAGGATGCACCGAACTGCGGATAAGTAAACATACCAAGAACCGAGGTGTCCACTGTTGACTTGTGATTAGCACAATTCCAAAGACCGAGACGTTGCGGAACACCTACCGTGGGTGGCACCAGCCTCGAGAGCGCAATACGCGTTGGCGACGGCACAGCCAGTGTCGTCGTGGAAATGGGTCTCGATGTCGCACTTCACCACACCGCGCAGAGCTGTGGTATTGTGATTAGCCAATTGATCCTCACTAGCATAGCGACCCTTGCCCGCCTGAAGAATCAACCCAGAAAACGTAGAGTTTGATGTAGACTTAGTAGTTCTTTCTCCCTCCACGCGAAGGGGTTGCTGTAGGCGAAACTGAGGCCGGAGCGGGGGTATCTCAAAACTTACTCCTCACCAGGTCGTAGACCTGTCTGGGGGAGGCGCATCCACTGGACGAAGATCAGCAAACGTCTCAGGATGCACCAGATAGCTTCCTGTCACTTACACAGTGTCCGCAATGCCGACACGCGTCACGCCAACCTTGTCGACAGCGCTGTACACGGAGAGGAGATCCACGAGGTTGGAACGGAAAGAGTCCTCGCTGGAGAAACGGACCTCAAGCCCCTTGGACTTGACGAACTCGATGACCTCAATGGCAGTCTATGTTTCCGTGAGTATGCTGTCTGTTGGCGATCGGAGGTATCTGAAGTCGCCCGGGACATTTGAATCATGGGGACTCGAAACGGCGCGACTTACGTTGATAATATAGGTCATGTCCTTGCCGTGCGAGTGCTCGCGAAGGTACGATGATGTTCCAATAACGACATCAAGGCCGTCAACGCCGGTCTCGACGGCCAGGCGTGCATCGTCCATGTGGCAGCGGACGTGGGTGAGGATCTTGGCCTTGAGGCCGAGCTTGCAGATCGTCTCGCAGTCCTTGCGCGACTGCTCGCTGGACGCCGGTGACGTCAATTCAATGTAGTCGACGCCGAAGTCGTCGAGGGCCTTGGCAATCTTGATCTTGGTCTCGGTGTCGAAGAAGGCGTTGGCAAACTGCTCGCCCTCACGAAGGGTAGACTCGACTGGTTGAAGGTATCGGAGTCAGTGGGCGACGTTCTCTAGTACTGCCGACTTTGTCTGCGTCCGATTTGACTCACTGATCTTAAACCTGGAGACATTGCTCAGGAAGTCACCGACTGGCTGGTAAGGGCTGGAGTGCTGAGGCTTGGTCTGTCGAAGTTGCGATTAGAGCTCTGGACGAGTGGAAACAGAAACGCAAGGCTTCTTGTCGGAATCCAGGACTGCGGCTTACAGGAATGGCTGTGAAGCCAGGGTGGGCTGGAGCACGCAGCGTTAGCAACTCATTCTCCATTCAACGAGTCTATCGCATTGGAGGAGACATGACGAACAAGCATCAGAGCCATTGGCGCCATTGGCATTGCCATTCGCGGCCGGAACGACGTCGGGAGTAGGGCACATTGTAGATAATTTCGAGGGTCAATGGATCGGTCGGTCGGTCGGTCGGTAGGGGTTATCTAGCAGGTGTCGGAGCCAACTTCAACTGGGTCGTTTACACTGAATTGTGTATGAAATTTTGCCACGGCTTTCGAGTCACTCCAGGTAATATGTATCGAAGAAAAGGTTTGGGCGGGAAAAGGCAAACAAGCCAAGCTGATAGTGGGGCGCCCGGGGAAGTTCTTGTCATTCCGATGGCCGGAGGCAGTGTGACGCATGTACATTCAGTACGTCAGATCTGGGGGGTCCACATCACGCCGCGTTGCATACTGACTCACGTGCAGCATCACGTGCCTGCAGCAGTTCGCAGGTACCGGGTGTGCGGGGGGCCGACTAACCAAACTGGGACGCGGATCGCGAAAGCTCGACAGTCGCATGTCCTCTAGCCTTGCCAGTTATCTTGTTACTGCCAACGTGCCTTAAACACAGCTCTCTCGTCGCGCATCCGGCATGCGTACTTCAACAAAATGGCAACCCCTCAATTAGCGATCGCCAAGGTCAACTTCAGCGCTGTTTTGTTTCGCAAAGAACCCACGCCTCTGGCTCGCCCCCAAATCGAGTCCTTCCATAGCCTGCTCGCCGATGCCATCACCCGGTGCTCCCCCGCCAACGTCCAGGTTTGACTTGCCCTGTCCACATACTCGGTCCTCTCTATGCCGTTCCGCGCTCTCCGTCGCAAGGTTCGAGACTAAACCCCCGCCGCTTATAGAAATGCAAGCGCTGGATCCTCGACCACCTATGTCCGTCGCCGGC
Organism: Verticillium zaregamsianum; assembly: GCA_002851755.1. Classification (NCBI taxonomy): domain Eukaryota; kingdom Fungi; phylum Ascomycota; class Sordariomycetes; order Glomerellales; family Plectosphaerellaceae; genus Verticillium; species Verticillium zaregamsianum. The sequence continues at coordinate 1,294,658 of NMXM01000004.1, read as the reverse complement.
GCGCGTCGCAGCCCTCTGCAAGTACCTGGTCGCCCTGTCGGGCTCCCTTGCTGGTGAAGCTGCTGCCGACATCAAGAAACCGTCAGCGAAACGAAGACAGCTGCACCTGCTCTATCTCCTGAATGACGTCTTCTACCACACGAGCAGTCGACAGCGCGATGCGTCCTTCGCGAAGGAGTTTGAGGGGAGCTTGCCCAGCTTGTTCCGCAATGCTGCCAGCTTTCACGGCTCCCCGAAACACATGGCAAAGCTCGCCAGTCTTCTGTCACTGTGGATGGACAAGCGCTACTTTGCTCCCGCGCTCGTCGACAACTTGCAGGATATCCTGCGAGCGGGCCCTCAAAACCCTGCCCTCGTTGATGCTGCGTCGGACCAGACGAAAGCCGCCTCCGGCCAGCCCAGTACAGCCAGATCCGGGAGGGACGCGCCCTATCTGATCCCTACCATGCACGGCGACCCTCGAATGCCATGGCATGACCTGCCGGCCGCCAACTGGCTTCCTCACCTCACTCCCAACTCGACGAAGCCCATGCACCCCGATATGATCAAGCCGCTCCAGCTCGCGGCCGGCCCTGCCGACAAGGCCCTGGCGCAAGCCGTCAAGGACCTGCTGCAGGACGTCGAGAGGATATACAGCAAAGGGACAAAGGACGAGGACGACCAAATGGTGGACTTCAGCGAGATGGGAGAGCAAGTTGTCATCGACGAGATCACAGGCGACGTCATAAGTGGCACCACCTACTACGGCTGGTCGCGGGGGTTCTGCGAGAAGATGAAGCAGCGAAAAAAGAATGCCAAGTTGGGCATTGTAGATCGCGGTCGGGGACGGTCGCGATCTTCCAGCCGTTCCAGGAGTTCCTCCCGAGGCGGGCCAAGGAGCCGCAGCAACTCCCCGCCAGCATTCAAGCGGAGGAGGCTGTCTCGCGACAACACCAGGAGCCCGAGCCGCAGTCGCAGCCGAAGCAGAAACCGTGGTCCCGCACGGCGCAGCCCTGAGCAGAGGGGACGATATCGGCCGCGCTCCTACAGCAGATCGAGGTCCCGAACGCCCCCTCGAAGAAACAGATCACCGTCTGCGTCAAGAGAGCGGGACTTCGGCAGCGGACGCGATCGCAACGGCCACCAGCCGTACAACACGGCAGGCAGCCCATCGAAGGGCCACGCGCCTCCTCCACCACCGGCTCAGCACTTTCCCCCTTTCCCCCCTGCACCACCCGCTCCGGGCGGCGGATTTGCGCACTTCGCTCAGCCGCCTCCACCCCCTCCACCACAAGGCTATCAAGGATCCTGGCCGCAGCCACCGCCTCCGCCTCCTCAGGGCATGGGTGGCCCGCCCCCGAACTGGTTCCCCCCGCCCCCGCCGCACGCAGGCGGTCCCGGCGGCGGCTGGCACCAGCATCCTCCTCCCCCTCCTCCGCCGCCCCAACATCAATATCACCAGCCGCATCAGTCATACGGGCGTGGAGGTCACGGCCCCCCGCAAGGAGGTCGCGGCGGCCGGGGCGGTTATGACAGGGGCAGAGGATGGTAATCGGTGTGGTAGGCTAGTGTACAGTGTATGGACAGGAGTCACAGCTTTAACAAGGCTTGGCTGGTCTTAGTGAGACCTGCATGTTTCCAACATGCAACAGAAGAGTTGATACCCGTCGAGCCTTGTAAAACAGAAGGAATTTTGTTCACCCTAGCCGTAAACACCCATTGAATGCTCTGCGGCATGATCTGCAGCACCATAGAAGTCCAGTCTAAACGGCGACATGTCACGCCTGTACTCATTCATTGTCTACTAAAACTGACCGATGGGACCAGAGAAGCCTCCTCCACCGCCCACGCGCCATTTGACTACGGACCGACCACCACCTGTTCGTCCGCAGCCTGTTCCACCATCCCTCAGCTGACAAGATTCGCCTTCGGCCACGTGGCGGAAGCAACTGTAAAACGACGAAGGGTGAAAAAAGAAGAAGAAGAACGAGACCCAGTCCCTTGTATCCGCTGTACGCCCAAGTGACTGCACACTCCCGCCGAAGTGGGCGAACCAGGACAGAGAAACCTGCCCGGCTGGTACCGGTGACAGGCAGCTCCGGTGCCACACCTCGGACAGCCTCGAACCAACAAGGTAAGTCTAGGCCATGATGGCACGTGACGAGGACGCAAGAGTGACGATGATTGAATAGTATATGCAGTCGTCGAAGGCCACGTGCCTCCTCCAAGGCTCCAGAAAGTACCGTAGCCCCTAGTCGTTTTCTGAATATCCTCAACTCCGTAATCTTGCTAGCAGAAACGGCAAGCCGGCCAGCAAGCAGAAAACCATATTACCGCGTTGAAAAGTAACGCGGAATCTCGTAAAAGTCGTCACCCAACCGACCGTGAGACGCCACATCGGCACTGCTATCTGAAGCGCTCCCACATACTCTTCGTATTCGTTTCCAATGGCTTGCCGCTCAGGCCTTATCTTCACTGTCGCCGTCTTCTGGCGAGTGTTCCGAGTCTGATCCGGTGGCCTAGAGTGGGTTGTGTTGGTCAACCGAGCTTGCGGCGTGGAACGCAGGGAACGAGGAGTCGCGAATAAGCATTTGACAGCGGGCAGCGGGGGCGAACCATGCGGAATCAGAATACAACGAGTGGGCCGAACCAATCCCAAAATGAGCCTATTGCTGCTTCGGCGGCAAGGTCGATAAAAAGCAGAAACAATAGCAGGGCAGACGACTTTTAGCCGCGGGGCGAGCCTACCGAGTTTTGTGTCGCTGAACGGCCGTCTTGGAGGTTCAAGGAGTCCAGACGCTTCTGGCTGTCTTCGGTCCCATCCGTTTCATCCACCTTGGCAAGGGAAGGAGTATGCGCCCTGGCACCGGCGGTGCCATTCGCAGATTTCCTTTGGTTCGCGAGGTCGGTGATGGAAGCCCACTTTTGTTCTCTTTGAGCCTCACGCGCGGCAGCGGTGTTCTGCTGCTCGGTGTACTCGTGGGAGCAGTCGTCGAAGAGCTGGGGGTTAATCTCCATGAACAGCTTCATAGCGTTGTAGACCATGCCATGGATCGTCCTGCTGGGATGTTAGCCTGTGTAATGGGTAGGTACGTGTGCAACGGGCTGACCTGTTCCAGTGTCCCTTTGAATTCTCGTAGAGAGGCGCAAACATGATCGGCAAGATGATTTCCACGTTGTCGCTGACGAGGTTGCAGAAATACTCGTTGTTCCAGAAGTATAAAGCGCGCTCTGCGACCTGGAAATGGGGGCTCGCGACCGACTTCGCGAGCTGGTGGAACAAGGGCTCCTGGACCTTGGCAAACTCGGCTGGGTCCATGACTTCAAAGATGTCCTCAACCTCATTGAGGAACATAACCTCCTTGGTGCTGTTGGTCTTGGGCCAGTATCGGAGTAGGCCAAGAACGACCTGATAGCAGTTAGTAATTGATTTTCTCTCGTAATGCCGATGGATACTTACCTCTTCTGTGAGGGATGCGTCTTTCTCCAAGAACTGCACAATGCAATACGCCAGTTGGGGGTGGTACATGCTCAAGCTTTTGACCTTGTGTAGGGGAATCAGAACCCGAGTCAGGAAGGTCTTGTGCTCCTCCTTCAGCGGCAAAGCGAATCCGTTGATGATGGATCCCAGGATCTCCAGTAGCTCGGCAATGCCATTGAACCTCTCTGTCTCATAGGTGAACTGGAAGAAGACGTTGTTGATGGAGCGCCTGATGAAAGATCGCAGGTTCAGGAACTTGCCGTAGATGCGATGAAGAGTGGTCTTCAGGAAATCTCTTTCACGAGGGTCCTCAGAGTCGAACAACTCCAGCAGCTGCAGGACGAAGCTGTGGTCGATGTATGCCTTCGCAATGTTCGTGTTGAAATCCTGGCTCTCGATGAAGCGAAGGAAGAACTCGTACACGACCTGGATATGGGGCCACGCTACCTCTAGCACGGGCTCATCCTCTTCCGGATCGAAAGCCTCGCCTTGGGGGTTCATGGGGGGTGGAATAGGACGGAAAAGGTTCTTGTTAAACATTTCCACGACCCTCGGGTACATGGGTTCCGTAATGACCTGGCGGTTGTTGGCGACGTAATCGAGCAGTTCGTGCAGCGCCAGGCGCTTGATCTCCTTGGACTTCATGTCGCCGCTGGCATCGTTAAAGTCAAAGATGACATTGCACTGGTCGATCTTTTGCATGAAAAGGTCCTGGCGTCGGTTGGGAGGGACCTCGTGGAAGCCGGGCAGCTTCTCGAGCTCGCGGTCGGCCGAAATGTCAAAGCGCGATGAGTGCTGGCGTTTCGGTGTCCGCATGCCCTCGGGAACATCCTTGGGAGTCTGATGGAGGCGGTCGAACATGAGCGACTTGGTGCCGGCCTTGGGGGGTGCCAGGTCGTGGGGCATGGTCTCTGCTGCGCCGGGAGGTGGAACGTGCTGAAAAGGCACCGCGTCAATAACAGCTCTCCGCCCGTCTTGCGACACGACTGGAAGAATCTTACCGGAGCACTTGGGCTGATGACGACCGAGGGAGGCAGAGCTCCTAGTCGCGAAGGGGTCCCGTTTCCATTGGAGGCTTGTGAAGCGCCGCCGAAACGATCTTGGCCTGCCGTCTGCTGGTTGCTCAGAGGCGAAGGCTGGTTCGGCGCGCCATGATCGACTGCGGTGCTGTTAGGCAGGGGCTTGTTGCGGATATCGTTCAGCGTGGACGTCGAAGAAGAAGGCGTCAGGACGGGAGACTGGTTTGCGTCGCGACCCGAGCCCACGGACGAAGGGGAGGCGGCGCCATCCTTGGAGTCCTTGTTCTTCTTGGGCTTGTTGGGGTCCTTGCCGCGCGACAACTGGGCCTGTACGGAATTCGTCAGCAAGATCAGATGGCAGTTCGTAGCAAGGATTGAGTGAGGGGCTTACCTTAACGCGCTGGCTGAAGCGATTCATGTTGTTCATCGGAGACCTTGACGAGGTCTACGGTCGCGGGGTGGTGGTGTTGGTGGTTCGAGACTGGTGACGGTGACCGTCGAGGGGTAATTGATTGTGTCAGGCACCGGCCCGTAAGCAGTTGAGGAGTGACACGAAGGTATGCGAGCAAGGCCGATGAACGCAAAGGTACAATAGGTAGCCCGGGTTGGTTTAGGGATGTTTGGGGTCGGTCGGTTCGATTCAGGGCTATTGTCGGGGTTTCGCTTCAACGGGCGGGTAGGTGGCCAGGTCGTTGTTACAATGACACCGCCTCCTGCTTCGATCAGAGAGGGTCGGTTAGGAAGGAGCCGACGTGGTGACGGTGTTCAGTGTGAGGCACTTCGTTTCCAAGTGGAAGGTGTTGATGGCTGGCTAGCAGGAGATTGGGCTCGCCTCGCGAGGGTGTGTTACCACAGTGTCGAGGGGGTCGAGAGGGTCAGGATGATGATGGGTGGTGCAGGGCACAGGCCAGGCCAGAGGCAGGTGTTCGGTGAGGGGGGCGAGAGGCCTGCACACCCATTCGGCTGAGAAGAAGGGCACTCGAACGAGAGCTGGTGCACATGAACCGAAGTGAGTTGGGATGCTGGAGGAGGAGGCAGAGGCGCCTTGCTGCAGTTTGACCTGGGTCGAGCTGGGTCGGGCTGTGGCTGTGGAAGTGGTGTTGTCGGGGAGAATGCTGGGAGTTGGAGTTGCAGTTGCAGTTGTTTGCGGGGCCAGCGTGAGGTGTGCGACAACGCGGAGCCAACTAGACCCCGGTGCTCTGGTCTCCTGGCTAGAGCTGGGCTGCCCTGTGCAATAACAGGGGACTCGTGGCTACGGGGCCAGCCTCGGAGTCGTCAGGCGTCGAGGTGGTGGGCGCAGGGATACCGGCAATTCCAGTGCCCGTTAAAGGGTTATCAGGGGACAAGCGACGAGGCTAAGAGGACTGGATGATAGCTCCGAGGAATAGGGTGATGGACTTCGCGTTGGGCAGGCCTCTGGAGGTTCAAAGGAGAGATCTAAGGTACTGAAAGGCAGGTCGAGTTGAGGTGCCAGTGGGATGTGAGACGATAAGCAGGTACTGCCGAACACAAGGGTGTCAATGCACGCCATGACAATGACGGTCACCAGGGCGGAAATGTTAGCAGGTACCTTGCCAATGGGAGCTGTAGGCAACCAGGGGTGGGTGGTTTGCGCCGAAATGGATCAATGCAGCACGGACCAGCTGTCACGGGATCTTACTGCTTCTTCAACCAGGAAGGTACAGTGCGCGTTTCCGTGGGTCGACGGTAGGGTCTGTGTAAATCCAACACGGTACGTACGGCCGTCAACCTCACCGTCAGGAGCTCCTGCCTTGTCTTGACCCAAGGCTCCTCCGTCACCAAGCAACTCTTTGTCAAGACGTTCCTCTTCACTCTGGGCCTTACAAGTAGCCTTCCGGACGGCGAGAGCGAGAGAAACCCGCATGGTGCCAATGTTGCCAGAAGACATGGTGGACCACCAAGAAAGCTCCTCCAGCACGAATCACCTTTGACACCTATCCATCAAAACAGTCAAAAGTCAAGATGCAGGCAGCCGACAGGGACCTGCCGCAGACTGCGGCCCCCCCGCGCAAGAACACCATGGAACATGCCTTCGCCAAGGCAGCTTCCAGGTCGGCAAATATTCTAGGCTCATCCGAGTCCGAATCCACATCGAGCTCTGAGAGCGACATCTTTGATGATGAAGCCCCCAGGCACCCCATTCCCAAACGCGCCTTGTCCGCCGTCGAGGTTCCCATGATTGTCATGAACTTGGACCGAGCTGAAAAGGCGTTTGGGAGAATTGCCAGCTTTCAGAACGTTCTTGACCTGGACCGCCTAAGCATCCCCTTCTACCTCAACCCTGAGAGCCCATTCAGGCGTCCCATCATGTCCCACAACGCAGCCACGCACAACGTGGTTCTCAAGATCACTGTGCCCAAACGCACAGGCAGGAAGCGGAAGCGGGGGTCCAATGGCCCTTTCGAGGGCGAGGTGGATATGGCGGATGCCGGATCTTCAGAACCCTCAGCGCCCAACGTGTGTTCCAGATCGCGACTCGACAACCCTCGCACCCTGCGGCGGAAGCTGCAAGACAATGTTGACGACTATCGTGTTGAGCCAGTAGGCCTAGTGAAGGGGACACACAGGTTCAGAGGTACGACGCCAGGCAACCCTTGTGCCGCCGCAAATCTGACTCAAAATAGCTCCTGCCGACTTCCAATGGAACATGGACGAGTCTCCATTCATCCAAAGGTTCCAGGAAGGCGTCATGTCTGGCGATCTCAACAAGATGCGAGAGTTCAAGTTCAACGAAGGAACCGACATGGGCCCCAATGTCGAGCTGATCCCGCCTCCACAATGGGCTACTACGGCCCTGCCCTTCAACTATACGTACGAGCAAAACCCCTATGTTCGTCCAGAGATGGACCCTACTGGCAAACAGACGCTGGTCAACACGCAGATGCCAGTCTTGGTCGGCTACTTCTTAAGCGCCGACCAGTACCCCGTGCCAACGGGTCCGCAGTTCGAGTATGATGGTGGCGACCCAGAGGTCGAGATGTGCATCGCTCTCTCCAAGGAGCTCATGAAGGATAGGCCGATTTGGACGCGCCGATCCCTTCTCAATGCCCTCGGCACCAAAGTTCGCAACGCGCACATTGTCAAACGTTGTGCCGGTTTTGCGGGATACCAGTTTCGGGGCGGGCCATTTCGCGATTCCATTATCAAATATGGCGTTGACCCGCGGTCTGATCCGAGCTTCCGCAAGTACCAAACGGTCATATTCAACCTACGCAAGCTGCAGCCTGGATATGCGGGCGAGACATGGCAGGGCCTGCGCAGCATCCGCACCGAAGCCCGACAACAGATGGGTGATAACTTCAACAGCCACATCTTTGATGGCAAATCTTTCTGGTCCGACGGCAAGATCTGGCAGGTGTGCGACATTACAGATCCGGTCATTGCGCGGATAGTGAACGACTCGCCTGTGCGGCCCGAGTGCAGCATCTTGACAAGCGGGTGGTTTCACGGAGCCACGTGGGCCAAGCTGAAGGCGGTCATGAAGACCAAGATGATGGCAGTGCAGTTCGGGCGCAAGTTCCCGGACGAGGCATTCGATGGGGTGTTCGAGGTGCGGGACACAACGCCGCCACCCAACTCGTCGGCTGTGCGAATCCCCGTCCCAGATCTCAAGCTCACAGACGAGGAGATGCGGGAGATTTACGGCCGGAACTGGAAGCAGCCCAAAAAGAAGAAGACGCATGGCTTTGACTATCGTGTTCCTGGCCAGAACAAGAGGGCCCCCCGATACACCAGCGTGGCCGAAGTTGACGGCGAGGACGACGAGGCAACTGAACAGCAGTCATTTGGACCGAACCGGTACCAGTCTGCACACGAGACAGCTCGTGCGCTAGCTGGCGATGACGATCAGAAGCCAAATCAGGGTCATGATGGTGATGCCGACATTGATCCCAATCTCGCGGTTGGACTGGACGAAGATGATGAGCAAGAGGAAGACGACGAGGAAGAGGGCGACATCATGGCGCAAGTAACAGGCCAGGCCGGCCTGAAGGGCCACAACGGCGCAGGCATGCCAGCGTTTGACAACCGAGAGTACTATGTCCCGATGGAAGGTGAAGCAGAGGACACGGCCAACGAGTTTGACGAAGACGACGAGGAAGAGGATGAAGAGGACGACGACGATGGCTACGTTGGTTTCGGCGCCAACAATTTCGGCGGGCCCATGACCCGGCGCGGGGATGCATACAGGGACACGGATATTGAGATGACGGCAGCCGAGTACGATGAAGATGAAGGAGAGGAGGGCGAAGAGTATGGACAGGAGGATATCGAGGATGGCAATCGTGTTGTTGGAGACAATCAGGGGCCCCACGGCGATCATGTTGGCTGAAGGCCTGCCGGCATACGGCAGATACACGCCGGCAATTGGTGGCTTTCGATCACTTGGCCAGCCTACAGAAAAGCTCCGCAAGGCATTGACAAGCAGGGACGGGGAAATAAGGTGTGGCGGTTGATGACGAAGTGCAAAACCGGACCCTGCGATTGGGCTTAGAATTGCCAAGTCGAGTCACCGACACGAACTCCAACATGGGACACCGATTATCAAGTAATGTGACTCAATACCCCCCCCGATCAGGCTCTGCACAGTACCACGAACCAATCCCGTGAGTAGCGTTCACCTTCTTCGGACGATTGCTGCCTTGGGCCAGGGTTCTAGGCTTGTCGATCGAGGACAGTACACAAAACTCCTGGCTTCGGGATCTTGCACTGAGGACTCTCGGTTCGCCACCCAACCTGCACCAGAATCCACACCTAAATGGACAGCCAAATAGTGATACAAAATAGGACGTCACTAGCTTCACCTACCTACCACGCCTTCACCCCGATTCCCCGTCGATGCACAGTGATCCGGCGACAGAGTGCGATACTTTCGGCGCCAACTCGTACTGTCACAACAACTGGCGGCCAGGATCATCTGTACATGTCGCTCGAGCCAGCTGAGCGGCCACTGGCTCTCGTACCACACACAGTGCTGTCTACTGCAATCTTGGCCTTTTGTCGGTTGCATGCCGCGTCTGCATCACCCTAAGGCCTAGGCTGCTTCGGGTGTGAGTCTGCTTTGCTGCCTAGGATTCTTCCTAGACTTGATCAACGGATATAAAACAGGTGGCATCAGTCTCTTCAGTCTGGGTTTTTTCCTGCCTACTCTTTTAAGCCTGTTCTCGTTTGGTCTTATCACACGATTCGGTCTGCTTTTATCCATCCCCCGGGACAAGTGAAAACCACATAGACATTAGGGTTGACAAGGGGAGCGTGACCACCAGCCAAGTCGCAGAGGACTGGACGTCAAAAGGGAAAGGACACTGGGGACAGACTGGACGGGACACGACGGACGCCGGAGACATCACCACACAGACTACCACAAACACCAAAGTTAAAGCCTTCAACACAACGCAGCAAGCATAGTAACGAAGACCATAACAACACCAATACCAACGAGGCAACCGCGATGGACTTCAGGGAGGCCTTCTTCGGCCTCTTCGGCCCCAATTCCACGGTCGATGCCTACGCCGAAACGCCCACAGCATCGACATCCTCCCCCTATGACACCCATGGGCGCCACCCCAAGAGCCCCCTCCTCGATGCCCTCGCCCCTATCCTGGGTGGCCAGCTGAGCCCCCTGCTCCGCGGCCTGACTCTCGCCAACAACGTCTTGGGCGCCCGTCTCGGCCTGCCGATCGATCCGTCCTTCCTCTTGACTCTAGCAGCCGCCGCCTGGGCCGTCAATCGTTTCGCCCGTCAGCTCTACAACGCTCTCGCCGCCATCGTGACCGCTCACTTCATGGCATCCGTCACTGTCGCATCTACAGACGAGATTTACGTCCACATGATGAAGTGGCTCGCCGTTCAGCCGCTTGTCGCCACATCTCGCTCTCTCATGGCCGAGACGGCCGCTCACTCCGCCTGGGAGGACGACGAAGACCAGATAGAGGCTCTCCAACTTCGTACGATCGCGGGCGGCGGCGATGAAAAGTACCTGAACTTTTCGAACCAGCAGGCCAACTCTCCGCCTCGTTTCGTCCCCGCCGTCGGTCTTCATGGTTTTTGGTACGGCGCACGCTACTTCCGCCTCCAGCGCAAGCACCAGTCGTTCATCGACGAGGCCTCCGCGGGAGCTCGTGGCTCCAGCGGCACGACCCTCGAGAAGGAAGAGGTCCTTGTCATCTCCTGCTTCGGTCGTTCCACCACCCCCATCAAGAACCTCCTTCAGGCCGTCAAGCAGCACTACTACAGCGACCACGTCGCCCGCACCACCATCAAGCGCCCCTCGCCCCTGCCTCTCCGCCGCTTCAATGCCCGCAACTGGGCGACCGTCGCCATCCGTCCCGTCCGCGCTCTCCGGACCGTCATCCTCGACGCTGCCCAAAAGGCCGCTGTCCTCGCGGACATGAACGAGTACCTTCACCCCGCCACCCCGCGATGGTACGCCAACCGCGGCATCCCTCTGCGCCGTGGCTACCTCTTTCATGGCCCTCCCGGCACCGGAAAGACCTCCCTCTCCTTTGCCCTCGCCGGCGTCTTCGGTCTCGACATCTACGTCATCAGCCTTCTCGAGCCGACTCTCTCCGAAGAAGACCTTGGCACTCTCTTCAGCAGCCTGCCCCGCCGATGCGTCGTCCTTCTCGAAGACATCGATGCTGCCGGCCTCCGCCGCCCTGTCGAGGAGGCAGAGGCAGAAGAGCCTGCGCCCGAGGCCCCGACTGCCGACAAGAAGACCCGCAACGGCCGCGGACCCCGCCCGGAAGTCAACGGGGACAAAGAAGCCGGCGCCGGCGCTCCCACTGGCGACGATGCCCCGAAGCCGGCCCCGCGCCGCGCCCACGACGACTGGAAGGTCTCAGACCTCGCGCGGGCCCTCAAGGGCCCGGCCGCCGGAGACGAGCGCAAGGGCATCTCCCTCTCGGGCCTCCTCAATGCCATCGACGGTGTCGCCTCGCAGGAGGGCCGCGTCCTCGTCATGACGACCAACCACCCCGAGGCGCTCGACGCGGCGCTCATTCGTCCCGGCCGTGTGGACCTGCAGGTCGCCTTTGGCAACGCGACGGGCGAGCAGGGGCGTGAGCTGTTCGAGCGGATGTACGAGGCCGACGCCGCGAAGAACGAGGCGGTCGAGAAGGACGCCGCCGAGCAGGACGGCGGCCGCGCGGAGAAGGACGGCCACGACGTGGAGGACCTGAAGGGCACCGCCGTGGAGTTTGGCGACAAGATCGAGGACGGCCTACTGAGTCCTGCGGAGATACAGGGGTTCCTGCTCAAGAGGAAGAAGGACCCCAGGAAGGCGCTGCGGGAGACGGACCGCTGGGTCGAGGCGATGAAGGCGCAGAAGGAGAGCAAGACGAAGGTCTTGACGGTGCAGTGAGCACGTGGAGGGGATGCATGCGCAACAGCATCAGCATGAGCATCAGGTTTGAGATAAAGGCCTATACCCCCGGGCTGGTGTGCATCGGAACAAATTGCAATAGACGCTTGATCGAGGTCTTTTATGAAATTGCGAGGGAAAAGGAACGCGTCGGAATGACGCTACATTTGCTTCTTAGTTCCGTAATGATAGGGTGCCTGATTTGATCGAGGCCGCAAATGTTAGTCCTTGACATTACCAACATTGCCCATTGAGACCACCCCATCGTGTCATCAGGGGTTAGCGTAGCTTGGCCACGATAATGTGAAGAAAAGCTCTCGATTACGGCAGCTAATATCTTGCAACGGCCCCTTCATCACTTGGCACCATCAAATAATCCGGACCATCCACGCAGCTGAACGCGAGCTCCTAGTACGTGATGACCATAACAAACTGCCCAAAATCAACCGTTAAGCGCCGGCATGCCCGCTCGACGCGTGGTATATGCATTAAGCCCCAGACTCTCTCCCCGCAGCAACACTCAGTCCAGATCGTCGTCCGTCGCCGCCGCACGCCTGTCGAAGCCGGCCCCGCCTATAGATGGACTTGTGCTGTTGCTGTTGCTGCTGTGTTTCCTCAGAAGGCCGCTCGCGCCGCCGCGGCCCCAGCCCCCATTCGTCACAAGGTTCATGGCCCTGTGCTCCGCCGCCTCGGCGTCGTCCGCCGCCGCGGCGTCGCCTTCGTCGTCTGTCATGTCCAGGTCGTCGTCCAGCGTCTTGCCCCTGGGGCTCAGCTTCCGCATGGAGACCGAGTCCTGCGTCTCGTCGGCGTACAGGCTGGGGTCGCGGCCCAGCACACGGTCGGCTTTAGAGGGCGTCCTACGACCCGCCGAAAGCGACGGGGAGGGCGCCTGGTGGAAGTGGCGGCCCGCGCCCGCTGGGGGACTAGGGCGCAGGAACTGCGGGGGCGCGTCGTCGGAGCCCCAGCCGGCGTTGATCTCACGGGCGCGCTGGGCCTCGCGCTCCTTGCGGATGCGTTCCTGGGCGGCGAGCCACTTGGGGCTGGCCTCCCACGACCAGCCGTTGCCGGTGGTGTTACAGATCGGGAAGGCCCAGAGCCATGGGGTGGGACCAAACAGGTGGAGGAGGTTGCGCTTGGTGCCGAGGTCGAAAGCGTTGGGGAGCTTCTCCGAGTCCTGCTCGTCGAGGTAGTCCTCGTAGCGCTTCCGGGCGTTGTGTCGCTCGACCTCATCGTAGGACTGGAAGGCGGGTCGCTGTCCATCGAGGGGGATGGGCCCGCCGGATCGGTATTCCTCACCCTCCTCTGGGCGGGTGATGCCCGGGAGGGCGTTGGCATGCACGTCTAGCAGTTGCTGTCCGTACTGCGGCAGCGGGACGCCGCGGATGTTGTTCGTCTGCATGGCCTTGCGGATGGGTGAGAGGTAGCGCGTCTTCTCGAGACACTCGATGGTGGTCTGGCCCCGACTGGCCAGCAAGATGTGCCAGCCTGTGAACGCTCCGACCACGATGCCGATGATGCCGGATACGACGCTGAGTATGATGAAGTTGATGGGCAGCAGTGTATCCACGTACGTCGTGTTGTTGACAATCTCGACGTAGACCCAGCTGCCTGAGACGGCGAAGGAGTAGAAGCACAGCACCGTTGTGTAGATCAGGAAGAGTAGGAAGGCCTTGTGATTCTTCAGCCCGATACACGAGGCCAGCCAAGGACAGTGATGGTCCATCTTCAGCACACATCGCCTGCAGCTGGAGCAGTGATGGGCACGGTCGGGCTTCCTGGCCTGGCACTTCTTGCAGAAACGTATTTCTCCGTTCGACTTGACGGTGAAGGAGGTGGCGGATGGCGGGGCCTCGGTCGGCAGCTCTGCGTAGCCATTGTCGTTGGTCGTGCTGCCGGGATTCGTGAAGACGGCGGTTGTGTAGGACCAGTTGAGCAGGCCGTAGATGAGGAGCGCGCCGAAGGAGGACCCGGTGCCTAGACAGACTCGTCAGCGCTGGTTCAGCGATTCGGGAGAATGGGGGAAGGGGGGGGGAATATGTTCCGTACCTAACCAGGCGACTTTAGAATGGGAAGAGCCAATGCTGACGTCTACCCAGACGGCCCATGTGGTCAAGCCGTAGACGAAGAGCAGAGGGAGATAGGTCAGGGAAGTACAGCAGCAGCGCTCGATTCTGCGCGCCCACCGACGAACCCCGGCCATGGTGAAGGATGTTGGAGATGCGGATCGGGCGGACTCCATCAGCAGACGGGAGAAAGAGAGAGAACAGTGAGAGAGCCTCTCATAGCGGGAAGGAGAGCGAGATGGGACAGGTTATCGTCGCATGGAGACACTGCAGATGCTGTGCTGCGCTTGGGTGAAAGGTCCAGGAGGGTCGTGTTCTCGTCGGTAAATGGTGGTGATCACGGAGGCATCGAGCAAGGTAATCACCGGAAATGGGAGCTACCTTAGGGTCTCGAAACTCGCAATCAGGGGTCTTGGCCAGGCCAACGTACCTGCTACGTACCTAAGATAACTGTTAGATAGGGAAAGAGAGGCTGATGTTGACCATGGTCTGTGCTCGGCTGTGGCGGTGCGCAGTTCCCGGTGATTCGGAACACGCGTCTCGACTAGGTACCTTACTAAGCATAATGACCCCGATGAATATTACGACGGGCATCGCCAGGTTGCAAGCTGAATTTATTGACTGCATCGAGCTGCCGATCTCTGACTCCAGGATATCACTGGGCCAGTATGATGAAAGGCCCCTCCAAGCTTTGAAGCAAATGATTGAAACGATCGCGACCCCACGACAATGACAAACCAAACTCCCTTGCTTCAGAATGCGAGCATTGCATTCTACCACTCCTCGTCCTTGATGCTATGAGAGGCCCAGTAGCCGTTGCGCTCAGCAAGCTTGGGTGAGCTCAGGCGACCGTCGGCTGCGTCGTTTACGAGACGGCTGGCCTTGGCGTACTGAATTACGGCGTCGTTGGTCACCTCGTACTTGATAGTCGTGTCACTGTGCTGCCCCACGGCATCCATCACACCGGCGGTCAGCTGGTCCAGGAACGGTCGGTACTTCTCGGAGGAACGAATGTTGCACCGGGTCGACTGGGACTCGGCGTGTTGGGTCATGGCCGTGACGTCGACGAAGAAACGCAGGCACGCTGGGCACTGCAGCCTGGTGTTGCCGTGCATGCCCCGAGTCACTAGGTGCCTGGTGATCTCGGCAGCCGAGTCGAACGACTGCGGGCAACCCTTCATGGGGCAGTCGAAATGCTCATTGAAATCATTGAAGTACTTGTTGGCGTCAAAGTGCGGGTTGGCCGGATCATGGATACCCATCAGGTACTGAGTCTTGGAGCTTGGGGCCGTGGCCGCAGCCAACTGCTCGGGAGTCGGTCTCTGGGCGGATGCCGCACTTGGAAAGAAGTTCTCCTGTTGTCCCCATCGGCTGACAGGCTCCTTGTTGGCAGCCGTCGGTGGCGGTATGGTGCGAGCCTCTCGAGGCAAGGACGGAAAGGCATCGGGAGCGAACGAAAGTCTGTTAGCCGCGGCCTGGTTCTCAGCTGGAACCCGGATCGAGGCTCTGTCCCAATCGTAAGTATCGTCCGCGGTTGAGCTGGCAACGTAGGGGCCGAAATTGGGTGTGCCACGCTTCTCAAGCTCGTGGGCAAAGATGAGCTTTTCGGCTCGGTGGGTGTCCAGGGCAGACCTGGGAATCTTGGAGCACTCGTGCTCGAGATGGCCCATGAGGCCGCCAGCCCTGGCGAACTTGGCATCGCATCCAGGGCACTTGAGGTCCTGCTCCTTGCCGTGAGCCTAACAGTGAGGCGTCAGCACCCTAAGCTTTTCCAGGCGAGGGAGAGGGTGAAGGGCCTTGACTGACCTGCTTGACATGGTGGATCATGACAACGACAGAACCAAAAGTCAGACCGCATGTGGCACAATGGACGTGTGAGCCATTCTCTTGATACTTCGCTTCCCGGTGCTTCTGAAGCGCGTTCCAGGTGTGGAAGGTCTCCTTGCAGCTCTTGCAGTAGTGAGGGGCTGCAGCAGGAGGCATCTTGATCTGTCTTGTCTGAAGGATTATTCGTGGGAGAGAAGCTTGGAAAAGGTGTGACGCTTCGGGGGTGAGCCAGCCTGTTCAAACGCCTCCTTTGTTAGTTGATAGCTGATAGGTAGCTTGGGATTGGTCCTTTTCTTTCCTAGGTGAGGTAAGGTAGGTTGGTAGGTTAAGAACACCAGTGACCAAGCCGAAGAATCAGATGCGAGTGGGTTGTCTGAGGAGAAGAGATTCGTACTGCCGAAATGAAACCTGGTGGTATGCGTCGAGGAGAGTGGTGAAAGGCAGGACCCGCAGGGTTGGACTGAAAGGGAGGAAGGAGCCGGTGAATTGAACCTGCCTTGGGATTATCGTACCTGCCTCAACGAAGTGGCTAACTCTCATCTTTGTCTTTGGGGTCTCTGAGAAGCCACTTTTGGTTTATACATATTTATTGTCATGAAGAGCAACTGAATGCCATCGGTGCAAACTCGATCAGGTTCAAAGAACGATCTTTGCCCATTCTATTTTGGGCTCTGAGGCAAAGAAAAAAAGTTTGACAAGGACCGAAACAGAGACCTGCAGAGGGTGGCACCTCGGGGCTCTGTCCACGAGAGCAGTCGAGGTTTGAAAGGGAAACGAGAAATCTGCCTTGGGGTTTATCCAAGCATAGCAGGTGTTCTCAACCTAGTGGCCATGGTGCCACAGGCTTCGGCTGGGATCCCCGCAAACCTGTCTCTGTTAATCCGACAAGTGTGAGTCCTTTCCTTGTCACTGGATGGTCAAGGTTGATATGGAACAGCAAGACGGATCGCCCATACGAGGGAAACCCATCTACGCCTGGGAAAGCCTCCCTCAACCAGTACCAAGGGCGGCTGAGTGATATTCACTTGCGAGTCCTATTGATCCGATCTCGTTCAAGAGCGAACAAGGCCGATGTGTGGTCCGAATCCGGAATGGTTCTTACCATACTCGTCGGGTTCGGGTGCGGGCTCGGGTGCGGGTTCGGGTCATTGCAGTGCACATCGCACCAAGAATCGCAGTTTGGAGTACGAGGTATTCTTACACCCCCGGCTAGACCTGCCTCCCCGCGTGATGAGCTTCCCCAAACCATGAAGCTGCATTGGTCCATAAGCGACTCCTCGACTCCGCGGGGATAGTCGCCCGAACTCACGGTACCCTGCTTCGTCGGAACGAGGTTCATCTCTGACCACGTGGCTCCATTCCCACAACTTGATCATAATCAAGTCTACGGCGTCTGAAAATTAGTGCGAGAATTACATTTCGAAGGCCTGTTGAACTCTTGTAAATTCAAGATGAAAGTCCTCACAGGACGTCCTACAGTCGAGCCCCGAGGAAGATATCCTGCTTAACACCCGCAGTATAATTATAACTGGACCATGTCGCGGGGTATCTGATGCCCACTAGGCATGACCCCGGACCACGCCCATGGAGAAGAATACCAATACCAAGCCCCTGGATCCATGCTTTATGCGGAGGCCACAGTCTCTGCCCGCAACCCCGCAAAATCACCTCGAATTCTTCACCTCGGCCCGATATAACGACTGATTTTGCGGCGAGCTACCATTAATAGGGTTTGTAATCATCGTCATGGGGCCAGGTGTGCGAAGCCATTAGAGTAATGTACGACTAGCACACTTGCTCGGCCCGATGTCGTGCGGACATAGCAAGTGCGCCCCTCGACGGATGGTGTGCTGCGGTCTTGTAATGACATCGACGAGACCTGAGAGCCAGGGCACGCCTGTCTTCTTCAACGCCAAGTCAAGTATGCCACCGAAATGGCTCCGGCCGTGAGCTCATCACTAGACTGAGAGGGGCGGAAAATCCTGGTTCTGAGCCAATGAGTTTGGAGTCTGGGCCAGTATACAGAAGTGGCTGGAAGAACCTTGCTGTTGACGAGGATATAAAGACTATCACTGGAGCCAGGAGTCAAAGAGTTGATCACCACCAAACAACGTTACTCGGCAAGTTGACCTCGTCGTACCTGACCATGGCGTTCTGCAGTCTCACCAAGACGTTTTCGCTCGGAGTTTTACTGTATGTATCTCTTGTTTTTGAGCCACACTTCTGTTAACAAGCAACAAGCCAGGCCACTCTAGCTTCCAGCCAGGATACTTTTGAATGGCCTGTTTACCGTGAGCTGGAGTACGCAACGCCGAGGCCGAGCCCCAGCGCAACACCCAGCTACGCGCCTCCCTACGCAAGTCTCTCTAGCCTCGTGAACCGGACAACGACGACCTGGGCTAGTGAGCCGTCTCCAACGGACGGTGATAGCAAGTACGGAAACGCTGCTTGGTCCTCTCTCTGGGTAGACATCCCTGTGTCCCCACCCCCTTTCACTTCCACTGTTTCGCCTACCCCTATCCCCAGCAGCGAGCTCATCAAGCCTCCCCCTTTGCCTCTGGGAGGCGGCAAGCGCAGCTGCTACAGCTTCCCCAGAGACTTCCAGTGGGGCTTCGCCGGTGCTGCCCTCCAGATCGAGGGTGCCATCAAGGACGGCGGCCGCGGGCCCTCTATCTGGGAGGGCAGGGACGGGAACACATGGGTTCGAGACCGCGGCGCAGGCCCCCCGGACATCGCGGCGATGAACTACTATCTCTACAAGCAGGACATCGCTCGTCTCGCCGCGATAGGGGTTCAGTCTTATAGTTTCAGCATCTCGTGGTCGCGCATTGTTCCGTTTGGCGTTGCCGGATCGCCCGTCAACCAGGAAGGCATCGACCACTACAACGACCTCATCGACACGATCCTGAGCTATGGCATGAAGCCTGTCGTGACATTGCATCACTTCGACACCCCGCTGCACTTTTTATCAAACACCTCGTTTCTGTCAGTCAGGTCTAGAACCATCGAGAGCACATGGAGAGGAGAGACTGACGTGCTGCCAGATCGTTCGACCATCCCGAGTTCGTGGATGGCTTCGTCTACTACGCCCAGACTGTCCTTCGGCACTACGCCGACCGCGTCGCCACGTGGTACACCTTCAACGAGCCCACTATGGATGTCAACATTTTCGGCAATTACGCCGCTTCCTACGATGTGCTCATGGCCCACGCCCACGTCGTCCACTGGTACCGCGACGTCCTCAAGGGAACCGGCCAGTGGAGTATGAAGTTCGATCTCAGCAACACGGGCTTCGCCCTACCACTTGACCCCTCTGACTCTTCGGACGTCGCCGCCGCCGTGCGCCGCAACGAGTTCACCGTCGGCTACTACGCTTCTCCTCTCTTCCTCGGCCAAGCCCCCCCTAAGGCCATGCGAGACACCATACCTGATCGCCTCCACGACTGGAGCGACGAGGACCTCGAGTACGTCAACGGTACCGCTGACTTCTTCGCCTTCGACATCTACACGGCCTCCTACCACTCCGAGCCTGCCGGGGGATTCGCCGTCTGCGCCGCCGACGAGGACCACCCCAACTTCCCGGAGTGCACCGTCCCCTCCAACAGCCGGCCCGCCGGCAGCTGGGAGGCCAACTTCCACGGTAACGTCGACCGCGTCGCCGTCCCGCCCGAGCACATCCGCGCCATTCTCGGCTACTTCAACAAAACGTACCCCACCGCCGGCGGCGTCACCATAGCCGAGTACGGCCTGCCGCAGTTCCGCGCCTCCGAGATGACCCTGCGGCACCACGTCAGCGACCTCGCGCAGTCCATGTTCTACATCCCCATCCTGCGCGAGGTCCTGAAGGCCATCAATGAGGACGGCGTCCACGTCAAGGGCCTGTACGGATGGTCCTTCCTCGACAATTGGGAATGGGGCCAGTATGACGACCGGTACGGCGTGCAGGCGTACAACCACACGACGCAGGAGAGGTCGTACAAGCGGGTCATCTTTGACTATGCCGACTTCATGCAGGCACACCTCGACGAGTAAACGAGGGGGCGGGAAGGGTCGGATCACAGTCGTACTACGGCTACTCAGCCTAGTGAAGGAATGTCTATAGCAGTTGTTAGTACACAAATGTACAGGGATGGAGTGCCATTCCGACTTGACCAAGGCCTGCATCTTCATGATCAGCTGTCTCTCGTGACGGGGATGCCATTCACACCTCGAATGTGGATCGATTGGACGTTTATCTGCCTATGAACGACGCCCAAATTTAGCTGGTAGCTAAGTCATGATTGCTCACCACCATCCAAGCCCACGCACTGGAGACGGCCTGCACTGCAGTCGAAATGAATTCATTGCGCCTATGATGCTTCTATGACTAGAGATTCGCCCCTCCGCGTATCGATTGAAGAACAGCCACTTGGGCCTTGTTGGACCATCTGCGCTCCATGTCAGTATCAAGTCGCGAGGGAAATGGAAAGAGTGGTCTCACATCTTGATGATACCCTCATCGCCACAGGACGCAATCATGCATGGGTCAGTGGGGTTCCACACGACAGCATTCGTTCGCGGGCTGTGTCCTTGTAGCCTTTCCACAGCAGCCCCGCTGTTCTTATGCCAGATCAGTATGTTGCCATCTGTAGGGCTCGTGTTAGTAAACAATATCGCCGGGGTTGGCTGATCACACACCTTCACTGCCGCTGACGACAAAACTCTCGTTGGCTCCTCCGAAGGCGCTTCGAATCAAGCAATCACCGCCAGTATGCCCCAGGAACTTTTGGACAGATACCCGAGCGGTCAGGTCGATTAGCTGCGCTTCCCCATCCTTCTTATTGACCAGCAGATGCCTCGAGTCCACGCTGATGCTGATAGAGGTCGGCCTAGCCTCCAGCTTCATGGTGCATTCAAGCTTCCGCGACACGGCGTTGTAGACGTGGATTGTGTTCAGATCGTCCACCGCAACGAGCCAGTGGCCGTCCGTGGAGCCGCAAAGGTCTTGTACTCTGTGTTTCTTGCCCCAATCGCAGATCAGGTCGCCGTCCACACTCCAGGACTGGATACCATGCTCCTTGTCAAGCGAGCTGACGACGAAGCTCTGCCCGTCTGGTGCCCAAACGCAACCACTGACTGGTTCCCCGAAGCGATCGATCTTCTTGAGAAGTTGGCCGGACTACTTTTGTCAGATGGCAAGTTTCAACGACGAGAGACACAAACTGACCTTGGCATCCCATAGCCTTGCATACTTGTCACGACCACATGTAACTACCATAGAGTTGTCGGGGCTCCATGACAAGTTTGCACAGCCTTCGTAATGGTCCGGCAGAGTCCGGACGACGTTGAATGACGGGACATCCCAGATGTAGACCGATTCATTGGACCCAAACCCCGCCAAGTTCCGCCCGTCATTGGAGAACTGAACACCCCAAACCTCGCCCGTCATGTCGGCGAGCATGAGTGCTACTTCAGTGGGGAAGTGATTCCTGTCACAGAAATGATCAGAGTAGAGGGATGGAGAGGATGCGCTCGTATGCCAGGCACAGCTGTCGATTTGGCTCTGCTTCACCTGGTCCAAGAGCACGGCCAGGCGGTTTTGAGGAAGCATGACCGAAGGCGAAATACATTCTGTTCAGGAGTCAGTGCGGACAACCTAAAAGGGGTGGCACGCCGGAACTTACTGGAGAGTTCTGACAGCAGCTCACGTCTTGAGTCCCCTTGAGCGCCATCCCAGCCTGATTTCGCCTTCAGATCCTCGGTCGAAGTGCACATTAGTAGACTAGACAGCATATGGAGCTTCTGAGTATCCTGATACAGCGGCGTGAGCTCTGTCCTCAACACGACGAGAGCGCGACTGATTTCCTTCCTTTCCAGAAGCTCCAAAAACTTCTGTTGTCGTATCCAAAATCGCATAAGGCTTGGGTTGGATCCTGAAGCAAGCACGAGGCCGTTGCCCTGCTGACTCCTGTCACCGGAGACAGCTGCCCCAGAAAGAAGCTCCTCGGCCACGGCCCAGGCTCCGTCGAGAACAGCGGTTCGGAAGCTTCCAACCGTTCTGCTCTCGAGTTGGAAGCCGCTGTCGCGACTGAGGGACTCGGCGGCAGACTGGTACCCCATGTCCGATAATGTCTGTATGAGGATTCGGGTAACCTCCTCGCGGTCATGGCCGTGATAGGTGGTGGACGCAGTTCGGGAGGCAGTGGAAGAGCCGTTGGTCGCTATCGCAGCTTTGTGTATGCCGTTGGCCGAAGCGACCGGGGGCTCTGCGGGGAGGGCCCCATTGTGACTGGGCC
Organism: Verticillium zaregamsianum; assembly: GCA_002851755.1. Taxonomy (NCBI): domain Eukaryota; kingdom Fungi; phylum Ascomycota; class Sordariomycetes; order Glomerellales; family Plectosphaerellaceae; genus Verticillium; species Verticillium zaregamsianum. The sequence goes on along the minus strand of NMXM01000004.1, from coordinate 1,272,633 downwards.
TCGACGTCCCGTTCGAGGTGCGAGTTTCCTCATCAGCTGGCATGTCGGCCCGCTGACGTTTGTGACGATTGCTGATATTCGAAGGTCCTCCAGGAGAGTCCTCCCGTTCCGGATCGGAATCACCGCGTTGCCTTCGGCCTAGGGCCTGGCGTGGCTGATTCGATGCTATCGTATGGGCGTGGGAGCGAGGGCGAGAGCTCGAAGCTGGGTCGGCTTGGTTGTCGGCGGAGTGTGTCTGTTGTTGTAGTTGCAGTTGTAGTTGGCGCTGACTTGGGTTCGGGTTTGAGGTTGGGGCAGAGAGGACGGGTTCGGATGGGCGTCGAGGACTTGGCGAGGTGGATGGGCCGTCGGAGCTGAGGTCGGGGTTGGAATGGGGAGGGGAATGCGGATGGGAGTCCAGCGTGAGGTCGACGACCTGCCGTTCACCGCGGGAATGATCCCGCGGTGGAATGAGCAAGAGCTGGTCTGGGGAATAGAGTGACTTCTGTCTTTGTCGCGCCCGGAACCATGTAGAGAGGAACGGTGGGCAGTTGTTGCTATCGGTCGTATGCTACGGTGCCGGCGGCAAGGTTGGGACGAGGTGAGGTTGAGATGTAGGTCACCATCATCCGTCGGTACGTACCGCCGGGTGCGATTTGGAGAAGCAATGCTGCAAGAGCTGAGCACATGACAGAAGGCGACCTTGATTGGACGTCATTGTCGCACCGGCACCACCACCAAGGGAGCCGATACAGGGATTCCACAGGCGCCTCTTCAGTGTGGGGTGCGTGCTGCTTGTATCTCATTTGTCTGGGGCAGTCTTGATCGCTGCTGTGTTTCCCACGGCTGGTCAGGTGTCTCGTTGACGGAACCCTCCCGCAGTCTCGACTTGCCGGGTACCAGCCTGCTTGTACCTGTTGAATTTGCCTTACCGGAGGTGGTGAGTGTAGAAGCCGCTGCCTGGTTGACCATGATTTCCGCCATCCAGGTGCCTTGTCACAGTGCTCAGACCGATAGAGACATGGAGGCTGTCCAAGCGATAAGGCCCAACCAAGGAAGCTACGTAGTCCTCATAGACCATAGAAATCTACCTTATGAAGAGTAGAAGATCCCTAGACCCGCGGTGTTGTTGCAGCTTGGTCCCATGAAATGAAACACTGCTGTTCAAGACCTGGCCGCCCGTTCACGCTTCGACAACCTTAGTCAAACATGCCCAAACGAACAGCAATGAGGCGGTCCGCACCTCACGGTGTCGGCCCAACTCTAAAAGCTCTCTTCGCCGCCAAAGTCCGATCTCTCGTCACAAGCTGTTGCCTGCTCTACCCCGTCAAAACACTTCGTCAGTGACGACTCAGATGACGACAACCTCGCGCTGGACTTCCCCAGGCACCTGAATTCGAGCAACCTCGATTGGTGACCCGACGGCTCGAAGACGATGAGTAAGCGTATCTCACCAATCACATGGGAGGGCCTCGTTGGGCCCTCCCATGACGCCAAGCAATCCAGCGACTTCCAGGCCCAGACTGGCAAGCAGGAGCCTGTGGTCAAAGTGGTCAAGGCTGAGCTCGAGCCACACGTGGCTAGCGCCCCTGCTCTGGCCAGCGACGTCGTAAGTCGAGGTGGATTTGTTGCCCCGGTCAGGCTTGTGAATGTCTCCCAAATCCCCTACCCAACAACCACGCCTCGGGGAGAGAACCTTCGAGCATTTGCATCTTTGCTGACCACCACCTGTCGTCGCGTTAGACGTTGAACACATCGACCGAAGAGGCCAACACCGCCGAGTTGCGCTCCCGACATCATTCACCGCATCACCCGAGTCCTCAAGTCACGCTTCAGGAGCCACCATCTACGACGCGAGACGCCTTCACCGATATTTCTGAACCGGCCACCGAGCCCATCGCCACGACAATCACTGCCTCGACACAGAGTCCCTCAGACCACGTCGCATCCATCATGGCCGCCAACGCGAATATCGCCAGCGCCCACGGCGGCATCTCCGATCCCGCCCTTATCACGTAGGCTCCCCCATTCCGATGCTTGAGGTAGGGACAGGCAGCTAACAGTGCAAACAGACTCGTCAACAAGCTTCAGGATGTTTTCTCCACAGTCGGTGTCAACAACCCCATCGATCTTCCCCAGATCGCCGTCGTTGGCAGTCAGTCCAGTGGAAAGAGTTCCGTCCTAGAAAACATCGTCGGCCGCGACTTGTAAGCCCCTATTCATTACCCCTCCTATCTCCGTTGACCTCGAGCTGACGCCTTCGCCGCCAGCCTGCCGCGAGGCGCCGGTATCTGCACGCGACGACCACTCGTTCTCCAGCTCATCAACCGACCTGCGCAAGAAGCCAACGGAGTCAACGATGAGGTTGCCAACAGCTCTGACAAGGCCGCCAATAATGACGAGTGGGGCGAGTTCCTGCACATCCCGGGGCAGAAGTTTTTCGACTTCAACAAGATTCGCGACGAGATTAGCAGGGAGACGGATGCGAAGGTTGGCCGGAATGCCGGCATCTCGGCGGCGCCCATCAACCTGCGCGTCTACTCACCCAACGTTCTTACCTTGACCCTCGTCGATTTGCCAGGTCTGACCAAGGTTCCTGTCGGCGACCAGCCCCGCGATATCGAAAGACAGATCCGCGACATGGTCCTGAAGTACATTTCGAAGCCCAACGCCATCATCCTCGCTGTCACATCTGCCAACATCGATCTGGCCAACTCGGACGGTCTCAAGATGGCGAGAGAGGTCGATCCCGAGGGTCAGAGGACCATCGGTGTCTTGACCAAGATTGATCTGATGGACGACGGAACCGACGTTGTCGACATTCTGGCTGGCCGCATCATTCCCCTGCGCCTCGGTTACGTCCCCGTCGTCAACCGAGGACAGCGCGACATCGACAACAAGAAGGCCATCACCAGCGCCCTCGAGGCCGAGAAGAACTTCTTTGAGAATCACAAGTCGTACCGAAACAAGAGCTCCTACTGCGGTACGCCATACCTGGCAAAGAAGCTTAACCTTATCCTGATGATGCACATCAAGCAAACACTACCCGATATCAAGGCCCGTATCTCCAGCTCTCTGCAGAAGTACAGCTCCGAGCTCGATAGCCTTGGTCCCAGCATGCTTGGCAACAGCGGCAACATTGTCTTGAACATCATTACCGAGTTTACGAATGAGTGGCGGACGGTTCTTGACGGCAATAACACGGAGCTGTCGAGCACGGAGCTATCAGGTGGTGCCCGTATCAGTTTCGTGTTCCACGAGCTGTACTCCAACGGCGTCAAGGCGGTCGATCCTTTCGACGTCGTCAAGGATGTCGACATCCGCACGATTCTCTATAACTCCTCTGGCTCCTCGCCGGCACTTTTTGTGGGTACAACTGCCTTCGAGCTGATCGTCAAGCAGCAGATCAAGCGCCTGGAAGACCCCAGTCTTAAGTGCGTGTCGCTTGTTTACGACGAGCTGGTCCGTATCCTCTCCCAGCTTCTTAGCAAGACATTGTACAGGAGATATCCCCAACTCAAGGAGAAGGTTCACGCTGTCGTCATTGGCTTCTTCAAGAAGGCTATGGCGCCCACGAACAAGCTGGTCAAGGACCTCGTCAACATGGAGGCTTGCTACGTCAACACCGGACATCCCGACTTCCTCAACGGCCACCGCGCCATGGCTATCGTCAACGAGCGATACAACCCCACCAAGCCTGTCCAGGTTGACCCCAAGACGGGCAAGCCCCTGCCCGGCGGCACCCCGCGGGCGCAGAGCCCAACTGTACCCGAGAGCGACGCCAACGGTGGTTTCTTTGGCAGTTTCTTTGCGGCCAAGAACAAGAAGAAGGCTGCTGCGATGGAGGCTCCGCCGCCCACCCTGAAGGCCTCTGGCACGCTCTCCGAGCGCGAGAACATTGAGGTTGAGGTTATCAGTAAGTACACACTGGACTTTTCTTGCCCACCGCCATCCGACTGACATCACCGCAGAGCTGCTCATTTCGTCATACTTCAACATCACGAAGCGTACCATGATTGACATGGTGCCCAAGGCTATCATGCTCAACCTTGTCCAGTAAGTTCGATGGCATGGATATCTAATCCCTATGCTAACCCACGGACAGATTCACCAAGGACGAGATGCAGAAGGAGCTCCTGGAGAACATGTACCGGAGTGATACGCTTGACGACCTGCTCAAGGAGAGCGACTTTACGGTCCGGCGGAGGAAGGAGTGCCAGCAGATGGTCGAGTCCCTGGCGCGGGCCAGCGAGATTGTCAGCCAAGTCCAGTAGATGCAACGACGACAACGACGTGGAGGATTTAACGAAGCGCACGTTCTCGATTTGCATACCAGAGGGACGATTGGCGGGTGTTAGAAGACGCAGGACACGTCCTGCTTGCAGATCTCTGGCGTCTCAATCTCCGACAACGGGCGAAGACTGTTCTAATGAGGGTTGCACAAGCGCAGTCGATCGTCGCGAGACCTTTTCATTCGCAGGAGCCCGGCATAGGGAGGAGTGGGGAGTCTAGACGATGCGTTTTGGTGTTGTACGCTCTTGTTGACTCGTCTTCAATAACTTTGGCTTCTTCATGCGTTTGGCTTCGGTCACTGTTAGCTGTATCTCGTTGAGAAGGGGAGTAGGTTAGATTATCACTATGGTTCATTGTTCCTGAGCCTGGAGACAAGCCGTGACTGCAGTACCAAGACGTGCCATGCTCAGTCAATGATGTCCCTTTCACAGCGGGGGGTGGACCCTGGTCCGCCAATCTGCTGGGGTGCCTCGCCCCGATTCAGGACCCGTCTGACATGCGTAACCGAATCCCAGTAATCCTGCTCCACGATTGGTGTAACTGAAAAGTTACGATGTCCAAGATGGCAGACGCAGTGTCGTCTCAAAACCTTTGACAATCATCGTCTTTGGCCTGCCAAAACACGTCGGGAAGAGAGGCGGCGGTCGGTATGGGCACCGGAAGACGCTTATGCTCATAGGTTGCATACATGTATCGCCAATGAGCTTAGGGACGTAACCGTGGACTGACGACGCGTCCCCGTCTGGATCAACCGAGCAACGAGACATCGGCTCGTGCCTCAGCACTTTCAACTTCATCAATCTCGACCTCGCGCCATTGGAATTAGGCCTTAGATCTGTATCCGGTCTCGCTTATCCTGATTTGAATTATATTCCTTGAGTTACTCTATCTTACCTGAGCTCATCCCCACGGATTTCCAACCGCCACCATGATCTCCTCATTCATCTCCCAGTTCAAGAACCTCCCAGTTCCCGAAGACCTACAGACGGGCAAAAACATCATCATCACGGGCGCCAACGTCGGCCTCGGCCTCGAAGCCGCCCGTCATTTCACACGCCTGCACGCCGCCCGCGTCATCGTTGCCTGCCGCGACACCGCCAAGGGCGACGCCGCCGTTCAGGCCATCCGTGCTTCTCTCCCTGACAGCCCCACCCGCCTCGACGTCTGGCAGGTCGATCTTGGTGTGTTCGACAACGTCAAAGCCTTTGCCGCACGCGCTGAAAAGGAGCTGGATCGAGTTGATATCTTCCTCAGCAATGCCAGCCTCGCAGCCGCCGTGTACAGCGACACCGGCGAAGGGTGGGAGTCAACGCTCGCTATCAACGTCATCGGCACGTTCTTGCTTGCTATTTTGCTGCTGCCCAAGATGAGAGCTACTGCGAAGCAGCACAAGACGACGCCGCATCTGACTGTCACCGCCAGCGCGGCAGGCCATCTAGTTAGTCTCTCATGCTCTCACTCTCGTTTCAACTCTCGTGCCGTTACTCACATTGCCAGGCCTTCTTCAACGAGCGCAAGGAGAAGGAAGTTTTCAAGGCTCTCAACGAAAACCGCAGCCTTCTGGATCGCTACAATGTCTCCAAGCTCCTGCAGATCATCGCCACCAAGCACCTTGCCGTCGCCACCCGGGCCTCGGCCCATGATGCCGACGCCAATGTTATCATCAACTCGGTCCACCCAGGTCTCTGCCAGACGGAGCTATTCCGCTCCATGCCCTTCCCTCTCAACTATCCGGTCAACTTGGGACTGCGCATCATTGGTCGTACGTCGGAGATGGGCTCGCGTTGTTTGTTGGCGGGTGCGCTGGCGGATGAGGAGTCGCATGGGCGATACATGGAGAACTGTGTTGTGACGGATTATGCGCCCATCATGAATGGCGATGACGGTGAGGTCATGCAGGTAAAGGTTTGGGAAGAGCTGGTGGGCATTTTGGAAGACATCCAGCCCGGTCTTTCCAAGATGATTTGAGATGGGTCGTTTGAGGAGATAGCCAGCTACTGTATGAGTATTCTTAATTGAGCGAGTCGTTTGTTTTCGTGTCAAGGCTGAGTTTGGCTGCGCTAGGGCCGGTCGTTTTCATCGTTTGGCCATGACCTCAGTGCAATCCAAAGTTCCTGCCCTGAAGCCATAATTGGCTATTGCTCTTCGATGCCTGCTGACATCAGATGGAATCAAACAAAAGTACACGCCTATCGTCTTTGCTGAAGCTATGTATGAGGCATGGTGGTCCCATTCCGACTATCCTCGACATCGCTGACAATTTTGTCACATTTTTGGGTAAACTTTGGTCTCTTGGATGTTGACGATACGGCATTTGGCTACCCAAGAACTTTCGCATTGCATCGAAGATGATAAACTTACTGTAGGTGAGAGCGTCTACCTACGGTAACTGCCGCTGCATTTGCTTTCAGCACCGAGACGCAAGCCACATGACCCTAAATAGGGCAGTGTCTCACCCCGGACATCGACGAATGGTGTACCCCTCACGGAATGCTGTCGGTCCGCAACACAGCTTTCAGCTCGTCGCAGGTCTCACATCAGACTTAATCAGCCATTGCATGTGACGAGGACTGTCGGCGGGTTGCTAAACTGTACGCAGGCGTTGGGGATGAAGAGACGAGGCGACGAATCTAGGTGTGACGGTGATCGGCTTGACTATTGGCTGGCAGACCGGGGTGCCATCACTCGTGCGGACTGCTTTGCTCAGCATCGATGATCTAAGGATTGCTGCAGTCGACAAGTCACCATGTCACAACACTGGCCCCTCAGATTCCACTTCTTTGTGTCCCTACATAAGGTACCTTAGGTACTGTGGCGAGGCTCAAGCCGTATCTTACCCCGCCATTTCAGCAGCTCCTGCAAGGGGAATGGCCAGAATGCCATAGACTGCTATGCGAAAAAGCCCATGTGCAATCTATTCGACGTTGAAAATGCCACGCGACGGCCCGAAACGCCCCAAGCCGTGCACTCTGCGGCAAGCTTTCGCCGTAGTTCCAATTTCCTGAGACCGCAGCTCGCGGATGGTCGTCCGCGGTCACTGCACTAACTCACTTGTGATTGAACTCATCTGTGGCTTGGGTCTAGACCTTCCTGTTGAGCGTGAAGTCCGTGTCAGGGATGGACAGCCCCAGAGGACCCTTACCTCGTTCGTTCAAACCAAAGGGTTCAGCTCATCGTTGCCCACAGGTCGCCACATGTTGTATGATGTGATAGGTCATGTTCACCATGCCGCAGCCGGACACCAGCTAGCCACGGCAAGTACACGTAGACAAATGCAGCGGAGAGTTGGTCAAGGCTTTGCTCAGGATGTCGGTATGCTTGACTAGGTCGCCGGTGTTCGGGCTATCTTCAATCAAGAGATGCCAATCGCACCTTCGTGCGATCGAGCCGACATTCAGCTGACATCTTACGGGTATATAAGCTTGCCTCATCCCATTTCCTATCTCAAACTTCACACAACGCACAGTTTCACATTCTTCTCTTTAGAAACAAACCAAGCAAGTCTTCTTTTCAATCAACACCACTATGGCTCTCCGCGTCACGAGAATGCCGGCAAGCATCCTGCCCGAGGTGCCACCTGGCCTGCGCGCCGCTGTAGCCAAGGCCCACCTGGCTAAATACCTGGAGGAGAAAAGGGCTCGATTCAAGGACCAGCCAGCCGAACCTCTACCTACCTTCTCGCTCCCATCTCTCGACAAGGCGCATGAGATGTACGGCGTCGAAGGTGGCTACGACGGTCGTGTGTGCATCGTGGGGGCCGGTGCTGCAGGACTCTACGTTGCCATGATGCTCAAGTGGCTCGGTATCACTAACGTCGATATCCTCGAGGCTGCTGATCACGCAGGCGGTCGGTGTGCGACGTACCAGTTCACTGATCCCACTCCTTGCACCCACAACTACTACGACATGGGAGCTATGAGAATCCCTGACATACCCAGCATGACCCCGTGAGTTGCAATACGATGCCGTATGGAGTATCTTTGGCTAATCAATGTCTAGAACTTTGAACCTCATCAGAAATCCGAAGTTGCTGAATATCCCAGACAAGCTGGTGGATTACGTTTACCGAGTACTCGACGAGAACAAGAATCCATACGAGCCAACTTGCTACTGGTATTCGAACACGAAAACTCCGAAGTTAGTGATCTCCCCGGCTTCCACATGATTCTATCTATGTGCTGACTTCCTGCAGTGGAGATGCTTTCGAGGCTGCCATCACTGCCGTTCTCACCCAGTTCATAACTCAACAGGATCAGTATTATGCTGACGGCAATGACAAGTATTCGACGAGGGACTACCTCATGCTGAAGGCTGGATTGACCTATGATCAGACCATGTCGGGTGAGCTGAACGATACGTGAGTCATTCTTTTCGACCTTTTCAGGGGTCGACAACACTCGCACTCGACAGAGGTTGACCAAAGCCGTGCAACAGCTCCACGGGACTCTTCGACCAGGCTCTTACTGAGACGCTCTGCGATTACACCGATTTCAAGCTAGCGACTGGCAAAGATTGGTACAGAGTGGAGGGCGGCATGTCCGTCGTCACCGACACCATGAAGGCGCAGATCGAAAGCACGAGCTGGCCGAACACATCAGCATCCGCCATGAAAGTCACCTGTTCGACCCCTGTCGTGGCGATGGGCCTGTCATCTGATGGTAGCGCGATCGATGTGACCACTACCGACCAGAACGGCAAAGTTCAGCAACCGGTCCAGTACGACATGGTCTTCAGCACGACTGCTATGGCTCCTCTGCAACGCATGGACATCCAGAAGCTCGGTCTAGATGACGAGATACTGACGGGAATACGTGCGCTGAGCTACGACCGCGCCACCAAGGTCGCGATCAAATTCAACACCCGATGGTGGAAAAGCTTTTACAAAGGCCATGACATTTATGGTGGTGTGTCACAGTCCGATCTGCCCATCAGCAACATCGTCTACCCATCGTGGGACGATGGCGAGACCAACCCTAATGTCCTCATGGTATCCTACTCCTGGGCCCAGGACGCCTCGCGCATGGCGGCTCTGGTACCGGACTACACTAAGGTTGCTCCCCAAAAGACGGACGCCATCGTCACCGTCTGTCTCCAGGACCTCGTCAAGTTGTGGGCCGATCAACCCAACCCCCCCAGCTTTGACGACCTCTGGAACGACTACGCGGCCCACCACGCGTGGGCTTGGTCGCACGACCCGTACACCGGTGGTGCCTTTGCCCTATTCGGCCCTGGTCAGTTCAGCAACCTGTACCCACCCTTCCAGAACATGTTCTGCGGCAAGAAGTTCACCATGTGTGGCGAGGCGCTCAGCGCGCATCATGCTTGGATTTCGGGTGCACTTGACAGCGCCTACGGAGCGGTGATGAGGTGGCTCATGTCGAAGGAGATGTATGCCGAGGCCGCGAAGCTGAAGCTATCGTCTTTTGGTCTTGGGAAGGGTGAGCACGCGGAGGAGTTCGACGAGACTCTGGCTCACTGGACTGTCAAGCTTAGCGATTAGTGATTTGGGATAGGGAAAGATGGTATCGTTGGAAGCAGAATGATGATTTAGTACAAGATTACACCGGTTCTATAACTTGGACTTGAGCACGAGCCCACCCTTCTGTACCTCGAATTCCTTGCCGCTGCTCCAGCCGAGCCACTTTTGCAGCACAGCCTCTCCTCCGTCACCAGGGCTGAGTGGGATACCAACATAGCCGTCGCCCGGTACTCCAGAGCCTTGCCCTTGCCGTGCGTCTTTGGCACCTTCGACAACAGCTAGGCAAGGTGTGTCCGTCAGCGTGACGGCTGGACGCTGGTCGCCCTCGCGCCCGGCTTCTGACTCGAGCTCCGGGTACTCGAGCACCGGCGTACAACAAGCGTCCGTGCCATCAAAGACCTTCTCCCACTCTGATCGGGTTTTGGAGAGGAACAGACTGGTGAAGAGGTCCTTCATCTCAGGCCACACCTTCTCATCATGTCTTTTTTGCTCCCAGCCTTGGTTCTGGAGGCCCAGTCCCTGGATCAGCGCCTTGTAGAACTGGGGCTCCAGCGCGCCGACGGACATGTACTTTCCGTCCTTCGTCTCGTACGTGTCGTAGTAGGGGCAGCCACCGTCCAAAAGGTTGCGACCCCTTCCCTTGTCGCCCAGCGGGGTCTTGAGAGCGAAGCGCGGAAATGTCGTCAGATAGCTGGAGCCGTCGACCATATTCGCCTCGACGACCTGGCCCTTGCCGCTGAAATGCCGCGACACGACCGCCAGCAGGATTCCCTGGAACAGCATGCCGCCGCCGCCGGCAAAGTCGGCCAAGATGTTCCACGGCGGGTGCGGCTTCTCGCCATCGCGGCCCAGGACGCTGAGTGCACCGGAGACGGCGAGGTAGTTGATGTCGTGGCCGGCCATGGAAGCGTACTTGCCGTCGCGGCGGAAGCCAGTCATGCGGCCGTAGATGAGGGCTGGGTTCAGGGCGCAGAGGACTTCAGGTCCCAGGCCAAGTTTCTCGAGGACGCCGGGGCGGAAGGGGTCGATGAGGATGTCGACGGCGGCAGCGAGCTCCTTGACGAGGGCGATGCCGGCGGGGGACTTGAGGTCGACGGCAATGGAGGACTTGTGGCGCGCGAGCATGTCTTCGGTAGGAAGCGGTTTGCCTCTGCCGTCGGCCTGTGCTACGGCGCGATCGACGCGAAGAACACTGGCGCCGGCGTCGGCGAGGAGCATGCCGGCGAAGGGGCCTGGTGCGAGGCCAGCGAACTCCAGGACCTTGAGGCCTGTCAGTGGTGGAGGGCTGACCATGGTGGTCGGCAGTGTCGTCGAGTTTTGGTTTGACTTCGGCTTTGGCTACGTAGCCCGGGTGCGGTCTCGATTACATGTTTGGCGAGATTCGAGACGCGACGGCGTCTTCTTATGAAGCGGAGTTGGATACCCGCGGTGACCGGGACAGTTGGCGATGGAGAAAATGCCGAGGATAGGTACGGATAGCGGGAGGGGGAGAAGCTTGGGCCCTGGAGCTCAAGTGGGCGCCGCCAGTAATGCGGGGGATACGCCTTGGTTGCTGGATACTTACTCCCTCCCCAGATTTTTGGTGGGGTTCAAGTACTTTCTACCAGGTTGAGTTCCATGAAATGGTTACCCGATCCAGCCAGTCTCCCAACTTCACGTGCCGACCTCAACCACATCGTCAAGATGTCAACCGTCAGATGTCAATTCTCCCTTGATTGCATTAATTCAAACTATTAACTTGATCTTTCCAAAGCAAGAACACGGTTTCGCGATATTCGATCAGTCCACGTCCTAGCCAGACTTTGGCGGCTCCTCAGCAAACACACCTCAACAGCAGAGAGACCACCAGACACACCGAGAGCTCCGTTCAGACAGCATAGCGGTACTGCGGCCTGTTCTGCATCCCGGGCGCATGTGCGACCTCACCACTGTCCAGCTTCTTGTTCTCGCGCGCATAGTATACACGCATGGCCAAGGCGGCAACGATGAAGGCTCCCTGCGTGCATCCGACCGTGATAAGCGCCGGCCGATACACCGGGGCGTCTTCTGCCCGGAAGACCATGGATGAGATGACACCTGCAAGGTTCATGAACATGTAGTTCAGCCCCAGGGCGACCGCACGTCCAGTCGTCGTGGGCACATTCGACGAGAGCCACACTGGCACAATGTTACTCGGCGTGAAGGTCGCCAGCGGGATCAGGTACGAGATGAAGTAGCCCACCTCGACGTGGTTGACGAGATCCAGGGTTCCAAGAAGAATCCAGGCGAGTAGCGACACGCACAACGGGCCCGTCGCGAAGTAGGCTCGCTGCTGGTAGCGGTCCGAGAGCCAGGTCGTCGTCAGCTGAACCACTGAGGCCACGAGGTTGGGCCCGACGGTGTAAAGGTTTGCCTTGGTCGTCTCTTTTGTGAGGCGCTTGATCATGACCTGAAAGAATCATGTTAGCTCAAAATGTTCTCTCGTATATGATTGCCAGCTGGACATACCGGCAGGAAGTTGGAGCTGCTAGCCACGCCAACGCCATACATCAGTGACATGAAGGCGAAAGCCCAAGTTTGCCAGTGAAGCAGTTGCTTCTTGGCATCCGACCATCGGAACTTCTTGTCGACGTCTTGCGAATCTTCCTCGAGGCGAAGCTTGGCGACGCGTACCTCCTCCTCAGTGTACCATCGCGACTTTTCAGGGCTGCGAGGCGCAAAGATGTAAAGGTAGATGGCGACGGCAATGGTGATAGAGCCTTCAATGATGAAAAGGTATTGCCAGCCCTGGAAATAGATCAGTATGGTTGTCTCCTTTAACCGGACTAGGCCAGACGACGAGAGTCTACTCACATGTAGGGCCTTGTTCCATTTGAAGACGCTCCAAGATATGAGGCCACTCACAGCTCCCTACTCCCAGTCAGTCACAATCCTTCCCACGCATGCCCGTCGTTGCTACTCACGGCGATGAATCCCATTTGACCGATCCAGCAGACACGGAAGCCCATCTCTTTGCGCGTGTAAAACAACGACAAATAGTACACCTCGCAGGGCTTGTACGCCGCCTCGGCCGTACCCATGAGGATACGCGTCGCCATGATCTGACCAAAGTTGGTGCATGCTGCCGCGCCGAGAGTGCAGCCGCCCCATCCAGCGATGGCGAGTGGGATGATGACCTTGGAGTTGAAACGCTTCGCTGCGATGGACCATGGGATGTTGAACAAGGCGTATGGGATGTAGAACATGACCAGCAGAAGGGAGTATTGGTTCCCCACGAGGCCAAGGTCCTCCTCGAAGCCATCAGTCTTTGCGTTGCCAAGATTGGCTCGGTCGAGGGTATGAGTGAAGTAGGCAAGCGCTTTTGAATCGTCAGTCTGTGATCATGCAGGAAGACCGACAAGCAAGTGAAAGAAGAGGGCGCATACCAAGACCGGGCATCATCAGCAAGTCAGTCTTGCGTACAAGACGCTTCACGACTGCGAGATCATACTCCGAGCCTTCGTCGACGACTGGAGCATTGGTGACGTGCTGCTGCTTCTCGTCGGCGCCGCGATCGCTGCTCGTCGCAGTGTGCGGGTCGTCCCTGTCACTGTCTCCATGTCGGTCGGCCATAATAACAAAGCTTGGAATCTCGCCTCGACTCAATCCAACAACAGATTCACTGCGATGAAAGCGTACTGAAAAGTTGGTGGTTTCTCGATTGGGCGACCAGCAGGCCAGTTATTATACACCGTGACAACGACCTCTCGGCCATCCAGCACCGACCGTCCTCGCCACCGCCGCCCGCGCATCTTTCTTCCCCGTGCCTGACCTTGCCTGGAAACCTGGAACCCGTGCCTGACGGACGAGGCACGGGTTTTAAATATCGCGTCCCTCCACTTCGGCCGGCGTGACGGGATGCGGAGGGGCGATGGCGCGATAGATAATGCGACGCGTGCCAAGGCTACTTTCCTGTCAGTGGGTGGGGCTGGGAGCAACTTGTTAAGGCTGGTACTCGGAGTTCAGGAGATGATATCGCGGGGGAGAACGAGACGACAGGGACAAGGGGAGGACCGTCATGGGCGTGCTGGACTGGGGGTAGTTGGTTTGAACCCCCACCTCAATGATGAAGTGACCCCCTCGCTTACTGAGATTCAAGGGGGTGATCAGTATGCAGAGAAACGAAATGCGCCACAAGCACCGCCACACAGGATCACGCTCCTTCGAGGAGCTGCCCGAGTTGCACAACATGAGGGTGATGCATGTCCATGATGCTATGTTCTTGTATCCAATGATTGGAGTTTCTCTGTAATCATACCCGTGAACATTGACCCCGCATTTAAGGTGACCTGTACATGACTTCATCTGTGAATCGTTTTGCGTCGATCACGCCCTCGAGCACTGTCCCAACATAAACCTTCGGAGAAATGCCTGAGAGTGTTCGGTTCTGGGACTCTTCTTCCAGAGAAGAATTCCATCAGATCGTTGAAACATTGCATCGGTTGACCCAGGTGCCGGCAGAGGGACTGGACTACCGAAGTCGACCACCTCCACAATCCGACAAACATATCCTGTCCTTCGAGGACGAGCAACAAATCGTTGATCACCTTGCATTCATCGCTCACTGGAAGGAAACAGCGAAATGTGTGTCCTCGGTCACGATTCAAGAGCACACAAATCACATGGGTGTTCTCCTCAGCTGCAACAGAACTCCCTCGCAAGTTGTTGTCAACGCATTGGAAGACATCTTCTTCCTTTTAGGAGAATACGCAACTGCTGGTCAATGTTCGTAATTGCAACAAAGCAGCTACTGCAGAAGCTGAGCTTAGCAGGGAAAAGTCGTGTGCAATTTAACGAAGCGGCATTTTGCAAGATCGTTGAGCTCGACAAGGACCGGATCCTTGGCCGCATCCGGCCGCCATGGTCACCAATACCTGCCAAAATGACGAGACCTCAACCATTCCTTTTGGACAAAGTGTGCCGCTTGATACCTTTAATCAAAGCCCAAGAAGAGACTCATCAAGATATACCGTTCATTTTAGCAGGATTCGACGAGCTGGTTGCGTCAATGAGAACACTGCGTCACAAAACCGAAGGAAGTCAGAACCTCAGCGTCTTGAAGAAAATAACCGAGCAATGCTTCAAGAATACCAAAGTTGGATCCTATGGCTCTTTGGAACTGAACCTCAAAGCCTTGGGGTTTTTATCTGAGGTGTACGGAAAGCCGGAAGTCCGGCAGATCGACAAGCTGGCAAGATACTATGCAATTCCTAAGGACCTTTCTCGACTGGCCCAAAAGAAGGAGTACTCCGCTGTGTTCCAGCACTTTGAAGTCCTCCAACTTACTGCCCCCCCAGTATCTAAGCCGAAAGGAACCGTATCTAAGTGTTACGTCCATGCCGAAATGCAGCAAGTGTCCTATTACGAAGAACACCCATATCATCCGGCACCACGAGCCCTCGGATGCAGCAAAGCGGCCTGCTACCTCTGTGACAGATTTATTGCAGCACAAGGTCGCTACCGTATTTTACATGTCCATGGACGACTGTATCCTCATTGGACTCTCCAGGACGCGAATTGGATGACAAAATCTCAAGCGGAAAACATGCTGGGCATTGTACGTACCGTTATACAGCAGATGAAAGCGACTATCAGCTTCTATCAAGCTGCGACAGGAAAGGTATTTCACAGAGCCTATCCGCTAGAGAGCAGAGCAAACCTACCTCTGGTGATGCCTTCTACAATCAGTGACGCCGCTGTGACCAGCCTCACCGTCAGTAACAAGGGCGAGCAGACGGATACCCTGGTTGGGCCAAGCCAAGATGATGAAGATCACATCACCGTATCGTCTCTTGGTACCGAATCGGTGATCTGCATCACACGTGGGAACACTCCATTCTCTAGATCAATTCATGTGGGGAGAGAACCCTTGGATATCCAGGTTGAAGACCTAACAGTATCTTTTGAGTTCCTGGGCGTTTCTGCTGGAAAATTGCATGTGAGATTGTCCGATGAGCCTGCAGAAAGTGAAAAGAACGTCATCGAGGTGTTTGAGATCGCAACGGATATCGAGACACAGGTATCATGCGCTGAGGGCAGCTCTGAGTTACGGCTTCGTCTATGCAAGCCACCAAAAACAACGGTGGATCTTATCTTCCAGTGGGGGACCTAAGGAGATACTGTTTCAAGTTCTGTTATGAACGGCATGGGAGGCAATTGAAAGGCTTTGAGACCCCACGACGTGCCATAAGGTCATAGCCTGGGGACTTTTGGCTTCAAGCCAAGTTCTACACTGTGTGTAAGACTCGAGGTGTGACTCAATACCGCTGAAAGGGTAATGCACCTATGCGAAGTTGATTAAGATACTAAGGGAAATTGAATCGGGACTTTACTTGATAGTATTCGATAAAGACTGACTAAGACAGAGCTGAGAGCTGAGGACAAAGAGCAAGTTGAGCAACACTTTGGGAAAGTAACGCAAAAAAAGAAATCCCCCTCTTAAATCATCGAACCTGTTTGCACTACAGGCGCTTTTCTCCGAATGGAGAGTTCCGTGGTTGATCCCGCCACAAATACGCGTCGTGCGGTCTACCATATCTAACCGAAGCGCGCCGACTTGCTTCTCAAGGCACGAATCAGGGCACGAGGCCGTTGAGGTAGTCAGCCATCGAGTTGAAGTCCTCGGGCGACAGGTTCTCGTATCTGATACACCCTTCACCGCAGTTGATTCCTGAGCCGCTGTCCGGGTCGCCAGCCAGGTTGTCGTTCATCAGGACACAGATTGGCGGAAGACCCTCCATCTGAACCCAGTTGTTCTCGCCAGAGATCACAACATTGGCGGCGGTGACGGTGTCCCAGAAACAAAGATCCCACTCTTCCTGGCTGATTCCCTCGGGGGCGGCGCCGGGCTCGGCAACTTCCTCCTGGCGGGCCAAGAGCTCGCGGGACAACAGCTCGGAACGGTCAGAGTAAATTCGGCGCGCCTTCTTGCCATTCTTGCTGATGTTGCCCGAGATTGTGCCTGAGACAGTACCAGAGATGGTGCTGCTAACGATGCCGTACTTGAGGAACTTCTTGCCGTCTTCGGAGAGAGCCATAGCTTGGCGAACCGCAGCGGCGCGGTCCTTGATGCGGGTGGCAATTTGACCAGTGTTGGGCGTCAACATGGTGCGGACGTTCCGGAAAGCGTTTTGGACCAAGGTGTTGACCTGGCCTGACATGCGAGCAGCACTGGTACCAGCACGAACGCCCCTCACGGCGGCGCCAATAAAGCTTGCATCTGCTGTTTCCAGACAGACAAAAGCGAGAAGAAGAGGGTGGGTGATCGAGGAAACACGCATTTTGGCGGTTGGGGAGGGCGTTGAGGTGTCGTTTGGGGATTGGGAGGTGGCTCGAGGGAAAGACGTTTGGAAAGGTTCGTAGAGTGTAGAATGACTTTGTCAGAGATGGTTGTCTGGTGATTGATGCTGGGAGTGAACGAAGATGATTCAAATTCGAGGGAAATGGGCTGAATTTATATCTTCATGCTCCCAGGAAGTTGACGCATTTACATAGAACCCGCCTGGCGTGACATACTTACAACTTGCTGACTAGATCTGGTAACAACTCGAGCAACAAACTTTGCCTGACGTAATGATTCCGAAGACGAAGTTAGCAATGAGCAATGCGGTAACGCTGCCCGATGATCAAACTTCTATGAATATCTGGCCTTCGAACTAACGCCAGTCTGATCCTTCACGAATCCTCGTGGATGAAGCTGGATGCCCGCAGGAAACGTCTTCTGGCGGAACCAACTGGTCCATCGATCCAGAGACTTGGTGCACGCCATAGTAAAGTTTGAGGGAATCTTGAAACTCAACGATCACCGAAGGATTAGCAGTGACGTTGATGCCTCCCGGTGATCATCCAGCCTATGCTCTCAAGGCTGCCTGACGCCTTGGGCATCCCGGAAGTCCTTGGCAGCTTCATGGCTGAGGCCACTCACGATGCCACCTGGTTTTCTCTTGATAGCATCCTTCGTGCCTTGGCATGGATTCTCTCGATATCCGTCGAAGTCGCTTAACAAGTTTATGGGCCTGCGATGGCAACTTACAGAAGGGGCCGTTGTGGACGCCACCCTGCAGCAGGGGGTTCGATCCTACCTACCCACGGGCGACAGGAACAATTGCTTCTGTTCATGACGAAGCCTGGGCTAAAAAAGGAACATCTTGTGCATAGGCATTGAAGGGAGGCACACACATGGTGTTCTCGCATATACGTATTGCTTACACGTGGGCCGCTCTATGGCTACCAGCCCCTGACAACACAAACATCCGCCCCCACAAGCTTAGCCGCTTAATATTCTCCGAATGGTTGGGGCCCCCACTTTCCGCCATGTACAAGTACAGACAATCATGGGATTCGAATGAACTGGTGTACCTCAGGTTTGGACGGCGATCATTCTGTTGGATGCATTCCTTCGCGTGCCTGAAGCCAGAGTGGCTATCCTGCAGGCGGGGATGACCTGTCACGCAGGGTATGCCGAGACTGAAAAATCGACAGAGTCGGGGCTGACATTGAGTTCACTCCTCGTCTTCCAGTCGCATTGTGGCAGTAAAGCCAGAGCGGTTCTAGGATAGGCGGTCACGCAGTGTATGATGCTGAAATCTACCTCAACCGGGCTCTTATTGATGTCATTCAACTTCACGATCTCGAGAGCTATGGTGGAAATTTCCCAGTGCACTGGGGGAAGAAATACATGACTTGACGTCATGAGATTTCATTGAAAGAAATAGAGGCTGCTTGGATATGTAATGTGATTCAGTCGAGACGTACCCTGCCATACGCCAACCATCAGAGAGAGAGAGATGGACCATGATTCAGCTCAGATACCTAGGAGAGCTCCCCGAAGAAGAATGCAATCTCCATCTCCAGCTGTGCTACCCTCTGACTGTGAAGCTTGGGAAACTGCCATTTTGGGACAATCCACATAAACCAAAGATACACCCAAAGAAAGCCCATGGCACGGCCCAGATTCCTGACCGCTGTGCGATCGAAGAAACCCCTGCTTTTCAACAGGCGAAATAAACGAGAATACTGCAAGGCTCGCGATATCAGGATCTCTGCCGCAGCAGCAGTAAAGTTGGCGACATAAAACATGATGTCGCGGATCTCTGAGCCTTCTGCGGTTCTCCAAGCCACGATGGAATGCGCTGTACCGGAAAGCAAGAAGACCACGAAAGCAATTGCTGTCTTTTCGAGTGGTGATCCGGGCTTACAGCGAAGAAAGCGCCGGGAGAGCGGGACCGCTAACGCCATCATGTTGTGTGCCGTGATGCGATGCCAAAACTTACCCCAGAAGCGCTTAACAGTGTATGCTTCTGCAATGCTACCAAACAGCGGTGGCCAGGCTTCATCGGAGTCAGTCTGCAGAACGCAGACAAAGATGATGGCAAGGATATTATGGTAGCACTCAAGGCAGACAAAGTTCATCCAGATCCAGTGGATGGGCATTATCATGCGCAGGGTGATCTCATATTGTGAGACGTCGGCCGTACACCAAATCAGGCGTCTGAAAAGGCTTTCTCGAGTTGGTGACAGATCTTCGAGCTCGACTTCTGCGAAGTAGGGGCCTGCAAGCCTTTCAACTACTTCATAATGTATGAAGAGAAGAAGACCGATCCTAGCTGTGCGGCGGGCCCCGAACAGAAGAAACGACACTAGTGGAAGTTTGCTCGGGTATGTTTTCGCACTGGAAAGATTGCGAGGGTTGTTCCAGATGCTTGCTGCAGCTGATAATCTCTGGGAAAGTGACGTGGATCCGTCGCCGCCGCCGAGCTGTGTGGTTTTCTGAGGTTTGGAGACACCCGAAACAGATGTAATCCCGCTCTCCCAGAGCAGAATGCGTGGCAAGATGATGAGGTTGACAATGCAGGTGATTCCCAGCGAGTAGTCTAGGTACGGTGGAGACCATGCCGAAGTAATGGGGCTGATACAAAGCAAAGACCACAAGGTCAAGACGTATGGTGGAATGAAACGGATGAAGAGAGATCTTGGTGGTGAAAGTAGTGCAACATTGGTGAAGGTAACGGCGAGTGCAAGGAGAAGGTATGGCTTCCAAGCCTCGAAGGGTGCTTCCAGGTATTGGGTTATTCTGTTCGGGATCATGTTGTTTGCCGGGTGCTGATAAAAGTCATCAATAGATCAACCACGAAGCAGCGTTATGTTGTTTGTAGTGCAGTGAAAGTTTGGAAACCAGACATGTCCTCGTGGGGATGCTATAATAACCATGCATGTGAAAGATGCCTGAAATCTTTGCTGTCGTGTGGCTAGCGTGTAATCTAAATTCAGATCTATGCAGAGCGTGCGTGGTTGCAGTTATGGTTATGATCTACTCTACATCTAAGTCACAGGTGTGGGCGAACTGAATCTGACGTCACCCCGACTGAGTTGCCTGTCGCTCCGACCAGCGGCAAAAACAACGCAGAATCCTACGGCGGCATCAAGCATGAGAGTAGATGCGCAACCTCGCACCGCCACCCATGGGCTGATGTGGGTGGCAATGATCACCACATCACGAGGATCAGGTAAGAAAGTGGGCTGAATACTTAAGAAGTGAGGAACTCGAGCACCCGCCATGGATACGCACCTCGGTCCTACTTGTCGACTTCTGAAAGCGTTTCTGATCCACTAAACATTTCAACGCACTCAATCTTTGCAAGCCACGCATGATGCCCTTCGGCCATTACTCCTCCGCCAACAAAAAGGCCTCCACCAACGACTCCGATCTAGAAAACATGTCGTTCAGCGAGCCTTCACGATCTGGCAACCGGCCAAAGTCCAGCAAGCACATGGTGCTCAGCATTGTGGTGGGTGTGGTAATTGGTGGTATTTGTGGTACTGCTATTGGACTGGGCATCAGGTATGGGTCTTAATAGAATGTATTCGCTGGAAAGTCTGCCAAGAGAGACGCTTCTGGATCGCTGGTGACCTCCTAGAAGTTGGAAAATAACATTTCACATTCGACATGCCCTGCCCCCTACCCCCACGGTGAAGTCAATATCGCTCCAGCAGGGGAGAATGTGATGAACAAACTTGAAGGTTCTGATTGCCTCACCATTACCTGGAGGACCTGTCAAGCTCCATGGATGACATTTAGTGGCTGTCAGCTTCCGCCTGCTAGAGGTTCATGCTGCAGTAACGCTAACATGATGCGTCCACGATGTCAAGACCTCCATCCCTCCACCACCTTGACCCCCGTTCACCGGAAGGCTTCGTCCCTGGCAATATGCAGACGCCACTCTATTTAAATTTACTGATGTACCAGTACTTGCAGCAGAGTTGATTTTTGATCGCTTCTGTCTGGGTAAGCAAGGTCGCGACTGGCTTCGCTGACCACGTGGGAGAAGTATGACTCTGATTCGTCAGTGCGGACTAATCCTTCATGTTAGAGTTGCAACGCCCTGCCCCCCGGATTTTCCAAACTTGATCGGCTTCGACCGTATTGGCCCTCTAAGCGCAGTCGCTTGCTCCGCGTGTATCGTCTTCGTCGTGATTCTGTAGCTGATTATCTACAGCAGCTAATTGGCGTCAAGGATTCCATCACACCCCAGCGACAGGTTTGCCAAGCACAGGGCGGACCAACACCAGCTTCAACTCCTGTTTGTCTGTCCAAGGATGGAGGCAGCCTTGGTGGCAACGCTATGATACTAGAAATAGCTCTACTGAGAATCGAGGATCGTCGTTTTTAGGAATATGCAGTTGAAGCCGCTGACGATGAAGGATCGCGATGATGATGGGTCTGACTGACGGAGTCACTGGGGTCTCCGAAGCAGGAAGACGATGCCATGGACGCCACTTCGTGATGAAGGGTGCATTCTGTTCGGCGAGAAACAGAGATGATCACCTTTTTTCAGGAAATCCTCCAGAATCCTCAACCCTGGTACGTTACGTAGTAGTAGGTTGAGGACTTCGACGCTGACACACAGCTTCTAGAGCCTCGTCATGGAGACCATGGTGGCCAGCCAGCACCCTTTCATGGCTATAAAACATGACTTCCCTTCGTCTATCTTACCCAGTCCAAACAAGCACCAAACAGACTCACACCATCAACTCAATCTTTGGCAAAACCCAAAAACACCAACCTCGACACTTTCTCTCTCTTCGTTACCAAGATAACTGTCCACAGCCCAAGAACAAACTTCCACAAAAATGAAGTTCTCCGCCATTGCTCTTATTGCTGCCCTGAGTGGTTCAGCCGTGAGTCTTCCGTCGAAGCAAATTCTGTCTAGTTTCAAACCGGCAGAAAGACTTCTCTCCGCATCCTCTCGTGAGACACCTTCTAAAATGACACAGATCGCGGCTGCCCCCGAAGGCTACACCGTTACCGATCTTGACTGGGTCTTCAAGACGCCCAACGGGGACTCGATCACCCTCTATGGCACTCTTGAGGAGGTCACCGAGGAGTTCCAATCCCTGTATCCCGACGCCAAACTCAAGCGCCGCAACGCTGGGAAGGACAAGAATGAGCTGTTCGTCCGCCAGTGGGAAGGTGCTTCGTACGAGTGCATCGACTCCAAGCACCCAGTCCACGGTTGGGAGCCTGCCGACTACGGCAGGATCCAGGAGGGCTGGAACTACCTTTGGGATCTTGAGGGCCAGCCCGGACATGGTCCAGGCCCTGCTGCTTGTGCTCGCGTCAGCTGTTCTCACAACGCCGGTATCTACTGGTGCAATGACGTGAGTAAACCTCTCCCTATCCAGTTGATTCTCTCTGGTTGGAGAACCAGACTCTAACAAATGACACCATAGAACGACCACGATGTCACCCTCGGTTCTTGGGGTGACCTTGCCCGTGGCGCTGCTGAGCTGTGCAACCTGTGCTCCTCTGCTGGTATTCGGAACAAGTGCGGCGGCCAGATGTTCCACCCGGACGGGTACAACGTCTTCATCACCAGTGACAGCTGCTGATTGGTTTTGTTGGTCTTCCTATCGACAACGTCTTCGAACCAGTGAGGAAGTGATACAATAGACGGAACCCAGCAGGCGTGCGATTTTACCAGCGATCCACTTCTTTGTTAGAGAGCAAGTCATGAGAGCACTACAGTCATTCCTTTACATACCAATTGATTTTTATTCAACGTCAAGGTTTGAGCCCACATGATTGTGTGTTGCATGACCTTATTGTCTTCCCCAAGATGGTAGGTTGTGATTGGCTTCAAAGAACGTTCGGTTGCGTCAAATGCTCCTTAGGCACTTGCCATTGCTTCACGTCTGCACGGTGGATGCCGATCTAGGTAACGTTGCTCACCCACATTTGGACCACCCGCCCATTTGGACCACCCCAAAATCCCTCACCGCCACCCCAACCCCCTCTCTTCAACCCACCACATCTTTACCAATTCTACTACGATTCCTTCTAAATTCTAGACCCTATTACCTTGGTTGACGATGCCTAGATATTCCGAAGATGATATCAACTAGGCCCTCAAGGCTATCACAAATAGGCAGTCTATTTAGAAGGCTTCCGTTAAGTAGGGTATCCTGAAGACTACTCTTTATTACTGGATCTAAGGAACCTAACCTAGGAGTATCGCGTTTACTAGCTAGTAGAAGTTATCCCTAACGTAAGAGAAGTATTTAGTCGACTAGATATAGATATAGGCTACCCTAGGGCTCCTACCGACCTATTCCTAAGTTAGGGAATTTATAGAACGTATCCTAGGCTTACGAGGGGGGCCTTAGACGATTAGGAAGAACTAGTTCTAAGCGTTCCTACGTAGGAACCTATCTATTAAGGTCTAAAGAGCTAGACCTATAGATTCTTAACGTATTAATAAGGCGTTAACTAACGTAATTAGGAACTAATTCTATCTCTTAATGATTCCTANTTCCTAAGTTAGGGAATTTATAGAACGTATCCTAGGCTTACGAGGGGGGCCTTAGACGATTAGGAAGAACTAGTTCTAAGCGTTCCTACGTAGGAACCTATCTATTAAGGTCTAAAGAGCTAGACCTATAGATTCTTAACGTATTAATAAGGCGTTAACTAACGTAATTAGGAACTAGTTCTATCTCTTAATGATTCCTAAGATTAAGGCTATCTAACTAGTTAACCGTTATAATATAGATAAGACTAGGATCCTTAAGGGCTACGGGTTAAATAGCCTAGTCCTAGGCTTATTAGAAGCTTAGAATCTACGGAAGAAATAGCCTAGTTTAAGGGCCTAGACGTTAATCTTTAAGTGTATTAGCGTAATAGGTTCTAGGCTACCCCCCTTAGTTATATTTAAAGGCTAGTTAGTCTAATAGTAGTAGTTCCTTCTAGATCTATAGCCTTATAAGGACTAGAGGTTTACTACTACTAAAAACGGATAGACTAATAACGATATAGCTATCTTCTAGCTTAAGGAGATCTTTATCCCTTCTACTAAACTAACTAACCCCTTAATAGCTAGGCTTCTAATCCTAGATAGCTACGGTAGCTATAAGTTAATAGAATTTATATATCTCTACTATAGTAATAATATCTATCTTATATTCCTACCTCCTTATATATTATATATATTAAGGTTTATAATACTTTAGGGCCACGTATCTAGCTACGTGGCTAGAAAGAGGATAGGGTAAGGTAAGTCGGTAGAAGTCATAGGGTAGGTAAGGGATAAAAAGTAGACGTAGGAGGGCCGTAGGAGGTAGGTATCGGAAAACGGATCGAGTATCCTCGTAGGGCTCGTTGATAGCTACGTATAGGTGTAGATATCGATGATGAAGGAATAAGGTAGGTCAGGTAGTCAGTTAAAGGTAGGTAGACGGAAGGCGTCGCGAGACGCTCGGCCGTGGCCGAAGAAAAGTAAGGGTTATCAAGAAGGCTAGGTCTTAAGTATAGGAAATCCGTAGTTTTTAGACAGTCACTACCGTCCTAGCGGCGAGGTACGAGATAAGCAGTAAGGTAGCCGTCTTTTCGACTCATATATATTTTTTCTTAAGTATCTAAAAATCACCCTTAAGGGGAAATCGCTAATATATAAGACAGGCTGACCCTCTGACCTGAATGCGGGGACTAGGCGTATTAACTAGGTCCTGACGAGTGGGGAAATGGAGAAAATATGGATATAGCTGTAGGAATGAGCCAATAAGAGACTAGAGAACTAAAGTAGATATAGCTATATAGTGGTTCCACGTGGTTATATAAATACTATACCACTATAAAGCTCTGCTTTTTGTCTTTTTAACCGTATAAGGTTTGTCCCGTTTGGTCATTATATGATAGAGCTATCGACCGTTAAAGGTCGTATATAGACCTTAATAAGGTCTAACTCCTATACCCCCTCGTAAGGTAGTATATATAGTATATATATATTAGCTTATAGTATATATTAGAGGATAAAAAGGTAAAAACCTCTAGTATATTATAGATAGAGGAAAAATTAAACCTCTTATACGGAAAAGTAGATAAAAACCGTATTATAAGTTATAGGTATTATATAGAAAACCTTATAGGAAAAACTATATATATATATAGGAAAATTAATTAAGATAAAAAACCTATAACGTAGGTGCATAGCGAGTAACGTAACATAGCGAGTAACACACTCCACGGCACTTCCATACTACCGACCCATGTAATATAAACCATAACGCCCAGAATCAATTAAAACTACTTTTCGTCGTCTTCTTTAGACGATAAAATAACTACCTAATAGGTTCTAGCGTTATAACTAGGCTTACCGTATACGCTATACTACCGTCTCTTTATTTCTATCCTTAGTTAACGAGGATAATTCTCCTACGTTTCCTACTTTACCTACGTATTTATATCGTTCTATACTTATAAGTCCTATCCCTAGCCCGTAGTAAGACTTCCTCCTTACCGTAGACGTATCTTTTTAGCTCTCCGTCGTCGGCTTAGTAGAGTATTCTCCTCTCGAAGGATTTAGTTCTCTAACTTTAGAAGAGCTAATTTATATATTATCCCCTATATCCCTTTCGAAAACTAGTTAACGGCGTTAATTATAGATATAAGAGAGCTACTTCCGTATCTAGTGATTCGATTCTTGATATAATTAGACTACGAATTAGCCTCGATTAGGTTATTAGGCGTCTAGGAGACCCAAGGTGTTAGGATAATGCTAGCGCTCCTTAGCAGCGTTAGCGTCTTTAACTTTACATCTAGCCTAGAAATAACCTTTTTAGGGTCTAAAGGAATGATTCTAGCTCCTTGAAAACCTCCCTAAATATTCTTTTTAGATATAGCGGCTTAGAATACGCCGTAAAACGCCGTAAAGAAGTCTTCCTTTGTAATATACGTTATACTAGCCTTTATCCTTAACTCGATTTACTAGCCGTATACTTACTTAAGTAGGCTAAAATAACCTATATCTAAAGGTTAGAGTATATATAACGAGTAAGGAGGTATAAATAGTATTACGATATTATTTTCCTTATAATAAAGCTTAAAGTCGATAGAGTAATAACTTTTATACCTATTAAGGATAAAGAGGTGATAAGAACCTAAAGTTTATAGTTTCGTATACTAATCGAAGTACTATACCTATTCTAGGCCTTTCTTATTTATAGTCTAGCCGTTTTCCGAGAGTGAAATAACCTAGGCGGGAGGAATTACGCTATCTTTATACTAGCTACTTAGGTAGTTTTTACCCTTTACGACGATAAATAGTAGGACGTACTACCTGCCTGAACTAACGCCTTAGATTACTATAACCTATTCCTAATTCCCTAGCTACTTTATCTTCGTAGTAGTACGCTTTTTAGAGCTTATTACGACTATTCTAGTAGTAATTACACCTATTATAAACCTAGTCTTATTAAAGTTATAGATATTAGACTCTACGATACTATATTTCGCGATTATATTACGAACTAGTATAAACCACGCGTTTATCGCGTTAGGATCCTCATATAAGGCCCTCTAGTAGTTATATCTACGAAAGAAACGCGTTTAGAGCTCTAGTTATCGTTTTACGAAGTTTAATAACTAACGTAACCTGACGCGCGACGCATTATAGTTAGCAAGGAGTCGATTCACTATATCTTCTACGTCACGTAAGCAAGCAAGCTATACTCAAGAATCTAGCTTAAGTAGATACTTAATAATCGTTTTCTCTTCGAGATCTATTAATTTCCTAGAATTAGGTAATATTTTAGCGCGTAATTATTAGCCTTTAAGCCGGTAATAGAGCGTCACTTCTAGGATACTATACGTCCTTACCGAGGAGCGAATACTTAGTTTTAGGTTTTTTTAAATAGCTTAGATAGCTAAGATAAGCTATCTTTCGTTTAAAGAGGAAGCCATTTAATTTAGTAGAGATATTAGAGATGAAAGAGAGAAGGATGTATCGCGACCGTGAAGTGCGTCACTCGCTATGTTACGTTACTCGCTATGCACTTACGTTAGTACCTAGTATATTATATTATTTATAGGGTTATATTTAGGTACTTTATACTCTATAGGTATAGAGGCTTTACTTCCTAGTTAAAGATAGCCGCTTAGAGTATTATGTATAGTCTTATTAAGACCCTTTGTAAGGATATCTGATATATTATACTAGGTGTATATATGGAAGAGCTTTATTTTATTTTCTTTTAGTAGATTACGATAGTAATAGAACTATCTATCTATATATTTAACCCGTTTATAAAATTTAGGGTTTTCGGTTATCTTTTTAGCTCCTTTATTATCTATTAAAAGAGTAGGTATAGATGGCTTTTGTAGATGTAGTAATTCTGAAATTTTAGAATATACTGTATATATATATATAGCTTCTTTCGAAGCTTCACATAAAGCCATATATTCAGCTTCACACGAAGATAAAGCTACGACCTTCTATTTCATAGATGTCTAGCTTATAGGGTTATTAATTCCTATATAGAATATATAGCCTAATATAGAAGTTCTATCTTCTATTATATCGCTCTAGCTAGAATCGCTATAGCCTACTATATCTAACGGCCTTTTATAGTCGTAGATTAATCCGATATTCGGATACTTATTTAAGTAGGCCTAGATTCTATCTAGGGCTATAAAGTATTCTCTAGAGGGGTTACTTATATAACGAGTATACCTACTAATACTATATGTTATATTAGGTCTTATATGTAAGGCTAGGTATAATAGAGAGCCTATTTCCTACTGATATAGTAATATTTTAGTAGCTATAGCCTGTATAGGGTTCGGTACTAGCGCTAGTTTACTAACGCTAGGCGTATCTATAGGGCGTAGACGTTATTTATTACATTTTATAAGTATTTTCTTATAGTAAGCCTTTTGTAAGATATATAGAAGCTTTTCCTCTCTCTTTATAGTTATTTCATTACCTAGAAAGGTATTTATAAGACCTAAGTCTTTAAGATTTAGAATCTTTGAGAGTTTTGCTTCTATAGTTATAGTAATAGCTTATGTTTTCGCTATAACTATTATATTATTAACGTAATAAAGAAGTATAGCCTCTTTAGGTAGTATAAAGACCCCTAAATCTAATTCTAAGACCTTAAATCCTAGGCCTGTTAGGGCCTTAGATAGGTATTCGTACTAGAGTCTAGGAGACTGTTTTAAACCGTATAAGGCTTTATTTAGTTTATAGACTTGATCTCTATTTCTAGAGAATCCTATAGGCTATATAACGTATATATCTTTATTAATATTAGCGTAGACGAACGTATTATTAACGTCTAGCTATTTAAAGTCCTACCCTAGATATAGACCTAATATGAAAGTAAGCCTATAGCTTTCTAGTCTATAGGTAGTACTAAAGGTCTCTAGGTAGTCTATACTAATAATTTAGTTAAAGCCTTATACTACCTATCTAGCCTTGTATTTTATAGGTATCTAGTTGTTGTTATATTTTATTTTATAGACCTATCTGCCCCCTAGGATATTAGCCCCTTTAGGTAGGTCGGTTTTATATACTAGAGACTAGGTAGACTGATTTTCTAGCTGTTGAACTTCTGAATGCATAGCTTGTATCTAGTTATTTTTATCTGTATTATTTACGGCCTGTTTATAGGTCGTAGGTTCCGTTATATTAGTTATGGTTAGAATACTATTCTAACGTAGGAAATTAAGGCTATTTCCTAGTATAGTATCCTATATAGTATATAGGTTAGCCGACTCTATATATATATATTCCTTAGGGCTTTATATTTTTAGAAGTTTGATTATGAATTTAGGCTTTTTAGCTATAGCTAGGTCTATAGCTGTATTTTTATGTTTATGAGATATAGATGAATTAGCTATATCTTTATCTCCTTTAGCTGGGTAAGCTATGTCTTTTATATTTGAGCTAAATAGCTCTAGGTCTTCCGTATTAGGAAGATCCTTCTATATTTTGTCTGAAGGAATAGGAGTAATAAAGGTATTTTCTAGTATATATATGTCCCTAGTCTAGAGGACTTTCCTAGACTGGGTATTATATATCTTATAGTTATATTCGTCTAGTCCTATAAGGACTGACTTGCTAGCTCTTTCGTCTAGCTTTTTCTGTAGAGGCTCTTTATTTTTATAGTATGCTATAGAGCCCTACGTTCTTATATTGGCTANCTGACTTGCTAGCTCTTTCGTCTAGCTTTTTCTGTAGAGGCTCTTTATTTTTATAGTATGCTATAGAGCCCTACGTTCTTATATTGGCTATATTAGCCGGTTTTCCCTCTTTTAGTTTATAAGGGGTTTTAAATCCTATAGAACTGTTAGGGGTTCTGTTATATATATATATAGCTGTATAAGCTGTATCTCCCTAGAGATATAGGGGTAATCCTAAGTGGAATATTAAGGCCCTTATTTTATCTATAATAGTCTATATAGCTCTTTCGATAAAGCCTTATGGTTTATGAGTATAAGGTGGTTTAGTTATATGTTTTACTCTTATAAGCGTATTTTTAACGCTTTTATTTATAAATTCTTTACTACTGTCGGTATAGAATTCTTTTATAGTATAGGAAAGCTTATTATTTTCTATTTCTTTCTGGAACCTATTAAGCTTTCTAGATATTGAGGTTTGTATAGGCTTAGGCCACGTAGGTAACTACGTGGCTTAGGGAGATAAGGTAGGTCGGTAGAAGTCGTAAGGTAAGTAAGGGATAAGAATAGCCGTAGAAGGATGTAGAAGGTAGGTATCGGAAAATGGATTGAAGATCCTCGTAGGGCTCGTTGAGAGCTACGCGTAGGTATAGATATCGATAAGGAAGGAATAGGGTAGGTTAGGTAGTCTGATAGAAGTAGGTTGACGGAGGACGTTGTAGGGCGCTTGGCCGTGGCCAAAGAAAGGTAAGGGTTGTCAATTTAGTGTCTCCTTAAGTATAGGAAACCGACGATTCTAAGACAGTCATTACCATCCTAGGGGTAAGGTACGAGGTGGTTGCCAACGAGGCCGTTTTTCAAAATGTGTGTTAAATTCCTTAAGTATCTAAAAATCACCCTTACGGGGGATAGCTAATATATAAGACAGGCTGACCCTCTGACCTGAAATGCGGGGACTAGGCGCATAGACCAGGTCCTAACGAGTGGGGAAGTGGAGAAAATATGGGGATAGCTATAGGAATGAGCCAATAAGAGACTAGAGAAGTAAAACAGCTATAGCTCTATAGTGGTTCCACGTGGTTATATATATGCTATACCGCTATAAAGCTCTGAATTTTCTCTTTCTAACCGTATAAGGTTTGTCCCTTTTGGTCATTATATGGTTGAGCTATCGTATAATATAGATTATATATAGACCTAAAAGGTCTATCTCCTATACTAGAAACTACCTCTTCTAATTTATTAGGTAGTAGATATATCTAGATATATTTAGTGAATTTATCCCTAAGGAATAGAATCTACCGTTTATTATTATATATAGGGGGTATTATAGGACCTATTAGGTTGGAGTATATATTTTCTAGATATATATATTCTTTATCCTTATTAGGGGAGATTTTATTTATCTGAGCTATGAATTTACCCCTTTTATAGGTATCATAAGCTTCGATTTCCTATATAGCTTCTAAAGATATAGGCCTCTTATATAGGGCCTATATAGCCCTAATATTATAGTGGCCTAATTAGGTATGTAGGGTATATACCTTATCGTGAGGTAGGATTATAGTAGATTTTAGCTTATTTATAGTCCTTTTCTTTAGCCTAGAGGCCCTATTCTATAGTTCTAGTATTTCCTTCTATTTTTCACCTTATATATAGCTAATACGCTAAGTATTACGGAAATATTTCCATATATTAGCGTTATTTATAGTTAAAGATAAAGAGGTATATTTTA
Organism: Verticillium zaregamsianum; assembly: GCA_002851755.1. NCBI lineage: Eukaryota > Fungi > Ascomycota > Sordariomycetes > Glomerellales > Plectosphaerellaceae > Verticillium > Verticillium zaregamsianum. Next base: position 1,241,676 of record NMXM01000004.1, on the reverse strand, counting down.
TAATAGTAATAGAAGCCTAATATAGGCCGTTATATAGAGGTACTATTATTATATAAGTATTTTAGTTATAGATATTAAGCTATTAGTTTCCACTAGTATATATATACCCTAGTTTATCTAAGGTAGGTAGGCTTATTATATTTATTCCTAATTTAGGAAAGTAGAAGCAGTCTTTTAGTAGTAATTTCTGCTGGGTATCTTTTATGCGTATAATCACGTCTCCTATACCCTCTAGGGCTAGGCTATTAGCCTTACCCTAGGAGGCTTTTTAACCTTATATGATTTTAAAGGTAGTATATAGTGATTTCTTTAATATAACATAAATTATAGCTACTATATCTATATAGAAACTAGTACTAACGCCTAGGCTCTTAGCCTTACTAGCTAAATTAGCTATATATAGTATAGTATTAGCGTTATTTTAGGTAAGGCTCTATATATAGGTATATACCTTAGNCTATATCTATATAGAAACTAGTACTAACGCCTAGGCTCTTAGCCTTACTAGCTAAATTAGCTATATATAGTATAGTATTAGCGTTATTTTAGGTAAGGCTCTATATATAGGTATATACCTTAGTATTCCTAATATTTTCATTAGATAGATCTATTAGATCTTCTATTATTCGTCTAGTATCTAATATATCTTCGTCTAAAGCTTCTATATCTTTATTTTCCCTATTTATTAATAAGGCTATTTATTTTTCTTCTCTTTTGTCCCTAGAAGTAGAATTCTAGGACTTAGAAGAAATAGAAGCTACTAGAGTATTCCAGGAAGAAGGTCTTTTTTCCGGATAAAGGAAGAAATAATTTTCTTCCGTATGATTTTTTATTTTATAGTTACGATAGAATAGACCCTTAGTATTTTTCTAGGGCTTTTTAGCCTTAGAAATACCCTTAGGTTTAGAAGATTACTATAAGGTTAAGACCTTTTACTTATTCTTCTAAGCTTTAGAAGCGTCTATAAGCTAGGTAAATATCCTATCTAGCGTATAGCTAGTAGGGTCTTACCGTAAGGCTTGCGTTATATAGGCTACGGTAGATTCGTTACCTTCCTAGATTTTATTAAGAATCTAGGTAAAAGTCACTTAGTCTAGTAAATTTATATCCTGACTTTTTAATTCTAATAAAAGCTCTTAAACCTTATAGAAAAAGGTTTCTATAGAGGGAAAATTAGAAGGGTTAAGGGTAAAAAACGACGTTAAAACGTCGAAATTAGTAGTAAACCCTTTAGGTTTATATATCTACTATAATTTATTCTAGATTTTAAGTAGATCTATAAGGGTATTAACCTATAGAAGAGGTCCCTCGNGTAGTAAACCCTTTAGGTTTATATATCTACTATAATTTATTCTAGATTTTAAGTAGATCTATAAGGGTATTAACCTATAGAAGAGGTCCCTCGTCTAAAGTAGATAGTATAGTCCCTATATATTTAAAGGCTTCTGTCTGCTAGTCTTTAGAGGGGTTTTCAGGAAGTTTCTTTATAGTATCTTTAAGCCGGTAGCCCTATTATAGGAATATAGCTCTTAGTTACATAGACTAGATTTTATAGCCCTCGCTTCCCTTTAGTTTCTTAAAGGATAGCTTAAAGGATGTCTTTTCTATCTTAATAGCTAAATATATAGCTATATATTTAAGATAGATATCATTAATAGAGATTACTCAATAATAAGAAGGGTTCTCTATACGAGAGGTATATTAGAAGAAAGAGAATCTTCTAATATATCTAGGTTACGTAACGATAGTTAGGTAGACCTAGGTATATAGTAGCTATCTCTAGCTAAAGGTATATAGTAGCTGAAATCCTTCTTACTTTTTCTCATAGCTATAGTCGTTTGTATACGCTTCGAAAGGCTAAGCTAGGCTTATAACCTATTAAGGTTTATAATACTTTAGGGCTACGTATCTAGCTACGTGGCTAGAAAGAGGATAGGGTAAGGTAAGTCGGTAGAAGTTATAGGGTAGGTAAGGGATAAAAAGTAGACGTAGGAGGGCTGTAGGAGGTAGGTATTGGAAAACGGATCGAGTATCCTCGTAGGGCTCGTTGATAGCTACGTATAGGTGTAGATATCGATGATAAAGGAATAAGGTAGGTTAGGTAGTTAGTTGAAGGTAGGTGGATGGAAGGCGTCGCGAGACGCTCGGCCGTAGCTGAAGAAAAGTAAGGGTTGTTAAGAAGGCTAGGTCTTAAGTATGGGAAATCCGTAGTTTTTGGATAGTTACTACCGTCTTAGCGGCGAGGTGCGAGATGAGTAGTGAGGTAGCCGTCTTTTCGACTCGTATGTATTTTTTCTTAAGTATCTAAAAATCACCCTTAAGGGGAAATCGCTAATATATAAGATAGGCTGACCCTCTGACCTGAATGCGGGGACTAGGCGTATTAACTAGGTCCTGACGAGTAGGGAAATGGAGAAAATATGGATATAGCTGTAGGAATAAGCTAATGAGAGACTAGAGAACTAAAGTAGATATAGCTATATAGTAGTTCCACGTAGTTATATAAATACTATACCACTATAAAGCTCTGCTTTTTATCTTTTTAACCGTATAAGGTTTGTCCCGTTTGGTCATTATATGATAGAGCTATCGACCGTTAAAGGTCGTATATAGACCTTAATAAGGTCTAACTCCTATAATATATTCTATAGCCTCTTAACTAGTCGGTTTTTAGTCTCCTAAAGGTAGCCTATAGGAAGTAGCTTAGATATCTTCCCTAATAGAATAACTCTATGGTTATAGGTAAAAGAAACTTCCTAACTTACTATAAGAAGGCTTAAGAGATAGCCTTTTTAGCCTAGAATATACGTAGTAGCTAGAGGTTAATAGGTCTTTAGCCTATATCTATAACCTAGCCCCTCCTTAGCCCTTTACTACTTAAGAATAACGCTAACGCTACTAGGGTAGTTAATCCTACGATAGATAGGGCTATTAGGTCTAGGGCTATTAAGGAATATAGAATAGTAATGTCTATAGTTACGTAATTAACCCCTAGAAAGACGGTTAACCTATAGGTCTAACTAGCCTAGTTTAGCTAGCTAGATTAAGTTATAAATACGTAACGGCTACTATTCTATAAGGTTTAGAAAGGCTTTAAGGAAAAAGACTATCTCTTAGCTACCTAGGAATATAGGATATAGATTCTAGAATAGCAGTTAGAACAGGCACGGCCTAGGAAGAGGAAGAAGGTCTAAATTAGCCTAAACTCGAAGTTTACCGACATTAAGGCTATCCATAAGGCCTAAATCGAGGCAGGCGATAAAGAGGATAGTCTAGGTGAAATCAGCGACTCTGAATTACCTAGTGACGTAGAGGATTGTATTGTTGTTGCCCCATAGGCGTAGGAAATCAGCGTTGAATTCGAGGGTATAGGTTTTGGGGTGGGATTTTTGGGGTGGTCCAAATGGGGGGGTGGTCCAAATGTGGGTGAGCAACGTTAATCAGGGGAAGCTTCAGGTGATCGGCGTTACTTATAGGTATTCATAGCGACTACAAGACGAGTTAGTAGAAGAGACGGAAGATGCTCTTGATTGTAACCGAGGATAGGGTAGGAAGTCAGTTGACTAATAATATGGCCTCGACGCCGCTTGGTCAGTTGTGGTCGAATGTCAAGAATAGGGGTGGAGCGGGGTTGGCTCTGGTGTGGCACACACTTCAAATGGCAGCCGTACATTGGGGGTTGCCCTGGGGTTCTGGGGGCTTTGGCGGTGACATCATCCGCTGTAAAACCAGTCGCCGGGGGTTCAGCCTCGAACGGCTCCTCTACACTATCCCCGAGACACCATTGGAGTTTGTCCCAAACTGCACATGAGTCAATTCAATGTACCCATCTTCCACCCTGCAAACCTTGTTTGTGCATCACATACGCTCTCGGAGCTGCCAGTACATCGACGCTCAAGCTTCTGTGGGGCACTGGAACATGCGCGAAAGGCTCTCCGCTTCCAACCTCGCACTGCCGGCGGGGATCTTCAGCTCCGGCCCTTGAAAGTCCTACGTCACCAGTACGCCATGTATCAAAACGACAAGGCGTGCCAGTGGCGTGGGGTGATATATCATAGCCATCCAGGCCGCGATGCTTTCAGTCTGGATTCTGCTTGCCGGATTGTAACTGGACCCTACTCTTCAGGGTGACCGACACATTCACAAGATGTCTCTCGCTCAGCATGTCACCCAAGCTGAAGGCTTTGATTACGAGCCTCCGACCGCCGAAAGCCCAAACGATGTACACCGCGCCTCATCAGGTAATGGAAGCTCGTGGAACTACGGAGCTCCTGACTCGCCGGAGCATCTGCCAGGCGACAACAAGTCCGAATGGCGTCGCATGAGCTTCGCCCCGGCTGAACCGGTCATTCAGACAGAACCACCGCTCCGGACGCCTGCCTACACTGTGTCCAACACCAAGAGGATAGGTACGCACTCGAGATTTCCTGTCTTTTATGCCCGTCTTCTGACAATCCCATAGCTCAGGTTTTCACTGGCATTGTAGCGTGTTGGCTCGCTGCCGGCATTGTCTTCGGCTTCGCCGCTCTCAAGCCCGTCCTGATTGCAGAGGGAGTCTACAGCGAGCTCTGCGGTGCCGCGGAAACATATGAGGCCGGGCAGCCTTGTCCTGAGCAAGACCTACGCCTTAATCTTTTTTTCGTTGTTGCCTCGGTCACTGCCAATGTGTCGTCGCTCATCGCTGGTTCGGTACTGGACCGCTACGGGAGACGAACGTGTTGGGTTGCCTCAGCGGTCTCCCTGACCATCGGCAGCATCCTAATGGGACTGTCTTCTGCCATTCCAGTCTTGGATGTCTATCTCTTGGGAAACATCCTGCTGGCTCTCGGCGGAACCCTTGTGTTCGTCTCTAGCTTCCAGCTATCGAACACATTTCCACAGCATTCCGGCTTGATCATCGCCCTGGTCACTGGAGCATTTGACGCATCGGCCGCCGTCTTCCTCATTTACCGGCTGGTTTACGACGCGACAGGCGGTAAACTATCACTGGCCAAGTTCTTCTTTGGTTATATCACCATCCCCCTGCTCATTCTCGTGGCTGAATTTGCCTATATGCCTGCCCAATCATATCATACGATTCCCGAGTTAGAGCGAAAGATCGCGCACGCCCAGGACTCAACACGCGATGCGCACGACTCTGACGACGACATCGCCGATCCCAGGGAGCTTCGGCGCGTGCGCAGTAACCGTGCTGACCGTCGAATGTCCAAACTTAAACAGATAGAACAAGTTGCCGGCGACGCGGAACTTCGCGATGAGCGGGTGCGGGTCGAGGAGGAGCGACAAGAGGCCAGTGGAGTTTGGGGCGTGCTTCATGGCGTACCAACCTCGAAGCAGGTAACGAGTCCTTGGTTCATCCTCATGCTCCTCCTCACCATCACCCAAATGCTACGCATGAACTACTTTATTGCTACTATTCACAACCAGTACCAGTATTTACTAGGCTCGAATAGCCAGGCAACCTCAGTCAATCACTTCTTTGACGCCGCCTTACCTGTTGGTGGGGTGGCAGCAACGCCCTTCATCGGCCTTCTTCTGAACCATCTAAGCATCCCCGGCATCTTCGGCGTCCTCACCTGTTTTGTTATTGCGATCAGCATCCTCAACTGTCTCCCCTACGTCTGGGCAGCATACGCAACTGTCATCCTATTCGTCATATTTCGGCCGCTTTACTACTCTGCTATTTCGTACGTGACGTGGTCTCCTACTGATCGGGACCCATTGACTAATGATACCCAGGGACTATGCGGTCAAAGTCTTCGGCTTTGCGACATTTGGACGCATCTACGGAACACTGGTGTGCGTTTCTGGTGTCGTTAACTTCGCCCAGTCCGGCCTAGACGCACTCACCCATGGGCCTCTCCATGGTAATCCCACCCCGATCAACATTGCACTTGGTACGGTGGGAGGGTCGGTTGGCCTGGCGCTCACCGCATTTGTCGCCATTCAGGGTCGCAAGTTCGTCACGAAAGAGAAGGTGGCATCGGCAGCTGCCGAAGAGAGGCTGAGGCTTCTCTCTAATGCACAGACTGGATACGGTACGTGAGGGCGAGGCAAATCATGACAGCGAGATGTTTGCAGCTTCCTACAATGCTACAAGGTCAGAGCTTATCGAAGGCCAATTGAGACTCAAGTCGCGGGCAACAGGAGTATGTCTAGCTTTCTGCCATGAGATACAATATATCATCCGTATACCGAGATATCCGTGACAAGAATGGCTTCCTCGTTCGCCGTATCTTCCTGACAGACCAACTTCACAATGAACAAAGGATCATATGTAAGCTGCACAGAGATGACTGGGCCTTGGTACCGCTGCCAGACACCCGGTGACTGCCCGTCATCTACTATCGTGAACAAATTCTCCGGAGACCTGTTGACGCTTGCAGCGATGCTGCAACCTTCCGAGGCGCCCGTGAACTGGTAGCTGAAGCTGACCTGGATGTCGACGATGGGTGGTGGGTCGCCGCAGCGAGGTATGTACTGGTTCAGGTACACCTGTGCAAATTGCTGCTGCGACGGGATCAGAGCAAAGGAATAGTCCACGCCGTCGGGACCTTCCTGCACAACACGCGAGTCTGCCGTAACCTCATCGGAGATAAACCAGGCGCCGATGTTGCCATTCTCAAACGAGCCGTTGCTGATATCCTCGCACGTCTGGGTGGGACTGGCAGACGAAGTAGTAGATGTCGCCAGGGTTGTTGACGGGCTACTCGGCTCTGCTGAGCTAGATGGTCCTGGGTCGGGTGGAGTTGATGAACTGGGTGTAGAATCGCTTGAAGACGGTTCAGGCCGTGGTTGGTCGGTTGAAGATGGAAAGGGTTCAAGCGACGACCCAGGAGAACTGCTTGGCAATGGATCTGGCTGGCCGGTCGAAGATGGCAAGGGCCCCGGAGGATTGGATGAACCGCTTGAATAGGGCTCTGGTTGTTCTGTTGACGACTGAATGGGCTCAAGGGATGATCCAGGAGAGCTGCTGGGCCAGGGCTCCGGCTGATCAGTCGACGACTGAACTGGGTTGAGAGAGAATTCGGACGTGGTACTGTAAGGAGGATTTGGCTGGTCTGTCGATGACTGAATAGGGCTCGGGGGTGAGTCTGAAGAGCTGTATGGCCAGGGTCGCGGATGCCAGGTAGAGACCGAAGAAGGGCCCGGAATGAGGCTGTTGCCCGTAGGCTCCGGCCAGGGTGCCAAGCTTCCAGTCCGGTAGGGATGACGAGAGTGGTGGTCATAGTACCAGTGATGCGGTGGCTCTCCTTCTCGTTCGATATATCTCACCTCATACCATCCACCACCTGAGCCTTCATGTTCAGGTGAAGTTTCGTGTCCGGAATGGTCCAGCCAAGGCTCGTGGTGGTCGCCGTCGACCTTCCCAGAGCCATTGAAGGGATCAACAGGGGGTGGCGTCGGACAGGCCTCAACGAGGAACTGATCCCAGTGAGAGATAGAGGGGTCGACGAAAGCAACGACCGTAAAGGTAATCGTATTGAGGCTCTGTGTAGGCCGCTCTGTCTCGCACTTGACTTTGGTGACCTGGTCTGCTGGCCAGGCATGTGTTCGAGGGAACAAAGTCAGCGCCGTGGCGGCCAAAATGTGGTGATACATTTGCGCGTAGGATCCGAATGCAAGTTCTTTAGAAAGTAATAGGGCTGTTCTGTGCGACTGATCTCTCGAGGGACAGATTGGCGTAGGAATCGATCCTGAATTTATGTTTGACCAGGCCCAATTCAAGCAGCGTATGATCGTCACCAAGTGGGGTATGTTTGCTATTCTAGCATCGTGATTTTAGGCTTTGCAACACGTAAAGCCTTTCCTAGTTCTGGCATGCGGATGCATTCAGCATTCGCATAACCAAATGCGCGTATCTTCGGATCGTGAACTCCGGGCCGAGGGTTGCCAAAAGCGGCAATAGCAAAAGTGAGACACGGAAGGCTTCGGCCGGATCATCTACTATCTGCCTTATCTCTAACTATCCTAAGGTAGGTAGGTAGATCACCCGAGACATGCACTAGAAATTTGCTATTTCACGCACAGATAGACTTCCCGCGGCATTCTCGGTTTGTTCAGTTGGGTTTAGTCAAGATCTTTTAGGGGGTTGGCAAAGATCCGGTCGGCCACAGCAAACGAAAACGTACTCCGCGACATGGAAGTCAACAAAAAGACGCATAAATTTCCTAATCATGCCGTGAAGGTCTCCAGAAATCCGGAATTATCCCAGCGTTGCGATCCATTTGAGGTGCCATCAAACTTTGTACCGACCAGCTATTCTACTCACAGAATATCGGGCCGGAAACGCGTGCAGCATTTTATCTGTCATACATCATCGAGGGGAGAAATTAGTCGCTATCTAGAACGGCGAGTAAATTGATGATAAGACCTGTTGTTGGGATGCTGGAAAAGACATGCCATTTTGAAGGAGGCTCAGGGCGTGATGTAACCTAATAGAGAGCACAGGGTGGCTGAAGCACGCATAAACCACTGTACTGGCTCAGCTACTGTGTCGATGTGAATTTGAGCCCCCTTTGGCCTCCATAAAAGCATATTCATAATGGGCTCACTGGTTGGCGACAGGGCTCGCCTCGACCCCGCGGCAATGAGATCCCCTTCCTTGTCCCTAAGGCATGGGTTCCGTCCGACTTGTCCACTGTCCGACTCCTCGCTGTCGGTACCGAAAACCCCGCCCGAGATCCGCTTTTCACAGCATTGCGGGTCCGTTTGAGCGGCCCATTGGCGACGTTCAATGGCCCAGCTCGGGATGTCGTGATGCCAGGTTCACAGCACGCCCCCGAAAGCCTGCCCACAATCGAGCGATAGCGTTGCGGATGGCGTCTCTCACGACACCTTCGGAACCGTGTATCCGGAATCCTTCGTGCCAAGTGTCGAGTGACGATAGCTACACCTCCGGTATCGCTTTCATGGCGACTGCCGCACAGCCGAATGGTAATGACTGTTCAGGGTCGAACGTCTCGGCCGTGAGCGTCTGATTTATTGCGCCTGCCAGCAACATGCTCATCTCTGATCATCAACGTCAATTCGAAATCTTGGAGCAACATGGCAGACCAACGTCAAGTCAGTGATGCGCCGCCGACCCGGGAACATCAATCCTCGCCAGCGCCTGAGCTACCTGGTGAAAGCCCCGCCAATGCAGTCGTCATTCATCCTCAGCGTCGCCAGCCTGCTTGGTTGAGCGGTTGGCGCCTGCCTATCGTCGGCGCAGCCCTCGCCATCCTCGTCACCCCTTTCACGACTCTCGGGACCTGGCTTCAGCCAAGCGAAGCGCCGATCGACCCCACGGACTACGCGCTTCGGACGAGGCGCGTACTGGAGAAAACGCCTCTCATTGACGGACACAACGACCTCCCGTGGCTTCTCCGCATCGAGCTTCACAACCGCATCTACAGCGACAACTTCGACCCACGGCAGCGTCTGCTGGGCCACACCGACATTGCTCGCCTTCGCCAGGGCATGGTCGGCGGCCAGTTCTGGAGCGTCTACGTTCATTGCGATGCTGCGCAGCAGCATTTCGAGGATCCCTCGTGGGTTGTCCGCGACACCCTTGAGCAGATTGACGTTGCGAAACGCTTCATCTCGGAATACCCGGACGTCTTTACTTATTGTACCACGCCTGCCTGCGCTCGCGCCGCTCATGCCGAGGGACGTGTGGCGTCCATGCTGGGTATCGAGGGCGGACACCAGCTTGGGGGATCCATAGCCGCCATTCGACAGGCGCATAGCCTCGGCGTGCGATACATCACGACCACGCACAACTGCGATAATGCGTGGGCCACAGCTGCGAGTACCGTGGCGGCTGGTGGAGTGGATCGAGGATTGTCTTCCTTCGGTGCTGCCTACGTCAGGGAGATGAACCGTTTGGGCATGATGCTCGACTTGTCACACGTCTCGCACCAAACTATGCGAGATGTGCTGTCGTTGACACGGACCCCGATCATCTTCTCCCACTCCGGCGCCTATGCGGTCACGCCGCATCTGAGAAATGTGCCGGATGACGTGCTGCGAAGCGTCAGGCGGAACGGCGGGATTGTCATGGCTGTGTTTGTGAACCGTTTCCTCAACATGGACGACCCGGACGCGGTCACGATTCATGATGTGGTTGACCATATCTGGCATCTCGCAGAGGTTGCTGGCTGGGAGCACGTTGGGCTGGGTTCTGACTTCAGCGGGACGCCTTTCACACCCTCAGGACTCGAGGTGAGCTGCTCAGCCGCCCTAGCTCACAAACGTTCAAGATCTGATACTGTTTCTAGGACGTATCGAAGTTTCCCGACCTCCTCCAATTGCTCATGGCTCGTGGCGCGACTGACGAGCAAATTCGCCAACTCGCAGGTGACAACCTGCTCCGGGTGTGGGCCGACATCGAGCGTCGCAGCGAGGAGATTCGCGCCGAGGGCGATTTACCGGTTGAGGAGGAATGGGAGGGCCGAAAGTGGCAGCAAGGATACAAGAGCTCTCCGTTTATGTATCGCGAAACCAGGGATCGTGCGGCGAAGGAGGGATGGGGACAGCCACATCAGTTCAACGTCAAGAGCCAAAGTCAGCCTGCCATTAAGGAGGAGAAGCACCTGTAGCTTACATTCCTTGGACAATCGGGAGAATAGAGTAACACAAATCATAGCTCTGTCGATTACTTTACACGGTCTGCCGTCACTCTCTACAGCCTTATGACTGAGAGTAATCCTATCTAGACTCACTCGGACGCCCATGACACAATGAATGTCCTATTACGCGTCCCGCGTAACATGCTTGCAATTGACCAGTGAAATTTCCAAACAGCGCAACGAGTCCTAGTTCCGACATCGGCTCTTGCGAACTGCGCGATGCGTCATGAGAGCATCTTCTCCATCCAGCGTACCCTGGGCCTGGCAGCCTTGGCAATGTCAACTGCGCCGTGCTCATGCCTCAATCTGGGGCACAATGCAGTTGAGACCATTTCCTTCCGGCTATCGTATTACTAAAGACGTGTTTAAGGCGTCAAAGATTCCCGAAATGGTGCCATACCGACAGCCTTTCCTTACTGGTCCAAGCCGTCCATCTCAACTCGGGATTATTGCCGTGGACCACTTAACCGTCGTCGACCAGCCTCGCCAGCCCGCGAAACCTCCCACCGGACCCCGCTCGCTATCGGAGCGCAGATCTCCTGCGCCTCACCGTGAGACCAGGCTCTGGTCCCATCTGCCAAGAACACGCTACATGAGCTTGCACGAAGTCTCACACGTGTGAATGGAGAGAAGCCGCATGAGCCCTGGTTGTTGTATTTTGCTAACAGCGGGGCCGTGGGGGGTTACCCGTTCAGTCGGGACTTGGCCCTGGCCTGGCGTCCTCGACCCCGGCCTGACACGAGGTGAAGCGATTCCAGGCTCCGGCCGGCATCATCTTACCGGCCCTAGCACGAGTCAAAGAGGGGCGCTGCCTTTTGCGAGAGCATCTCAATTATAAATCAGTCACGCAATTGGTTCTTTGGAGGACTCACAACGTGAATCATCAAATCCGCTTGAGCAAACACGCAACGTAAATTGATCTCGCATCACACTACCAAGCTCAGGGCCCGTGAGTTCAATTCTTGGAGCAGATTTACACAACAGACTCATGGTAGGATGGCTGTGCTTCCTTTCTCTCTAGATGGCATCACATCCCATCCAGCCCTTCGCCACCCAGTTACAGCCCGGGTTATCACATATGGGTTTGTCTTTCCAGGCCTCGCCCTCCTATTATACCTTCTGCTCAACGAGATCACTCGATACCGCCTCCGGATATCCAACCTCCCCGGCCCACGAGGATTTCCAATTGTTGGATCGCTGCCTTCACTTCGGGAGAAGGTGCCATCCGAAGAGTACCGCCAATGGGCTAAGGACTACGGCGACGTCTTCCAGGTACAGCTGGGCAACACAACGGCTGTCGTGGTGAACACAGCCGCAGCCGCACGTGCCCTTTTCATCACACAGCGCGAGGCGACAAACTCACGTCCGTGGTTCTATGTGCTGCACCAGCAGGTCCAACAGGGCGGAGCCGTCACGAGTATCGGCACGAGCCCTTGGGATGATAGCTGCAAGCGGAGGAGAAAGGTTGCTGCGACGGCGTTGAACAAAACCAGCGTTGAGAGTTATCTTCCTGTGGGTTCCCTGGTCTCATCGAATTGCTCATCTTACTGATCATTGAGTGGCAGATCTTGAACCTTGAGTCCAGGGCTTTCCTTCTGGATATCCTCAAAGGCTGCCAGGGTGGTGAGACCCCTATTGACATTCTCGATCCGGCCCGGAAGCTGGCTCTGAACCTTAGCCTGACGCTTGCCTATGGTACCCGGTTGGTTCTATCTTCTCCTATCTTTAACGCTCAGCGCTAATTGTTGCAGCGTTGACGATGTTAAGGATCTGCACCAAGACCTCGTCATCTCGGAAATCATCTACATCGAAGAACAGATTGCCCAGTTCCGCGATGTCTCTACCAACTACCTCAACTACATTCCTCTCTTGCGGCCTTTGCACTCACTCGCCGCGGCAATTGGTCTCAAGGATGGCGCGCACGCCGCGAACGTGGGTCGCCGTCGCAAAGCGTACCACGCCGCCCTTCAATCGCACCTGCGCGCCCGCATCGCTGACGGCACCGACCGCCCTTGCATCCAAGGAAACGTGCTGAAGGATCCCGAGTCGAAAGGCCTCTCCGAAGGCGAGCTTCTGAGTGTTAGCCTCAGCATGATGGCTGGCGCCGACACGACCAAGAGGAGTCTAATGTGGGCCATGTTGCTGCTTGCTCACCGTCAGGACATTCAAGACAAAGCCTATGCAGCCATCCAAGAGGCAGACCCAGCGTTGCTCAATGCAGCCGACGTTGCGAGCTCGAAGGTCGAATACGTCGATGCTCTGACAAAGGAGATCGGTCGCTTTTTCGTGGTTTTGAGATTGGCACTGCCCAAGGCTACGCATTCAAATGTTCACTGGAATGGAGCCATCATCCCGCCGAAGACGTTGGTCTTGCTGAACACATGGGCGTGTGCACGAGGTGAGATTGAGCCCCTGAACCCCTGAGCCCCTGAGCCCCTGAATCGTGTTGACCCCGCACCACATCAGACCCAGCTGTGTTCTCCGACCCTGAAGTCTTTGAGCCTGAGCGCTGGCTTGATGGCGATCAGACGGCAAACCGGCATCAATTCGCCTTTGGCATCGGCGGGCGCATGTGTGTTGCCAGCCATGTCGCCTCAAAGGCGCTGTACACCGTGTTCTTCCATCTCATAGCGCACTTTCGTATTTTGCCTGCGGAAGAAACGATGGATCCCATAGTGGCGAACCCGATTGTCGGACTATTGCAGAAAGGAAATCATCAGGCAGCGCCGGCCGCGAGAATGTTGAGGTTCGTGCCTCGGGATGCGGATGCCACTCGGCGGATGTTGGCAAGAGGGCAATGAGAGAGTATTCGTACACATCTGCCAAGTTCAAAGTCTTACTCAAAGTCCAATAACCCAAAGTTTTTCTTATTTGATGAGAAATGTTTTGTACAAGGTGGTCACAATACTCCAATAGGCTGGTTGTCCTCATAGTAAGTACCCTTCCTTCATGAAGGACATGAACACACTTCAGGTGATGTTTCTCGATCGCTTGAAGAGGGGTTTTTTTAGTTTATCTAGCAAAAGAACTCCTGGCCTAAGTAGCTCAGATACCAAGAAATCCCGTTTTGTATGACCGATCGAAAAGATACCGCCATTTGAATGTGAAAAACCATTTGACGAAGCAAGTTTGGGCTTGTCTCTTCGTACCAGCCAGCCAAATAACGAATCTGGCTTTGACCAGACCCAAAACCTTTGAGCAAAGCAAGGCCTGCTAAGACTGTACTCCGTATAGTCGGTTCTAGAAGCATCAAGGATATAAGAGTGCTTCGCTAGAAAGCTTTGTCAATTTGTAGCAACGCAGGAATTCATGTCAAGCTCATGACTCGTCGATGGGTACGCGGATTTCAACCGAAGTATTCGCTCCGTTTTAGAACCCCTAGGATACGCAAACGTCGTCTGTTTTTATGTCTTTGCTCTTCGGTCTCTTCTTCGCCATCGAGCGATAATGGGTGTTTTCGACGTCTGCTCACGGGGTACATCTCCAAGACAATCAAGCCTGGCCCAATCCTACTGGCTTGGTCAAGTTGTCTTTCGATCTGATCAGGAGTGGCGCCCGGGTTGTAAGATATTGCCGGCTTGAGCTTTCCACCTGAGTGCTGCAATACTTTTGAAGGGTCTCCGGCATGAATTCGGAGCCTTTCAAGCCGTTGCTGAAGCTGCCCAACTCGAGCGTGCGCGCTTCCCACACGAGTCATCCAAGACTGCGGCTTCATCTCCAGTTCCTTCGCTCCCATGCGAATTCGAAGTCGCTGTTCCAACGCGAACTCTCTGACTGCAGGGTCTTTGAGGTCCTCGATTTTCCAGACTCGTCCCTGGCCACCAGATAGGCCTCTTCGGAGGAGGTTCTTGTCATGGTCAATGAGGTGCCGAAGCGCGGTAGGAATTGACCAAAACTCCTGTGAGTATTCTTCCCGGGTTTTCAATTGAAGGAAGCCATCCGTTTTGTCGTATGACTTGTCTGCGGTATCCTTGGGAACCCAGCCACGTATGCCACGAGTCTCGGGGTCCGGTATCGCATTCGTGACAACTACGGGCAGGATGCCCTCTGAATTTGTCATTGTTCCCACCGCTGTGGGGTTACTAGTCTCGTCGTCGACTATCGAATATAGGTGTCGGTCTTGAATCAACTGGGTCGCTTGTGGGCTCCGGTGAGCCCTGTCAACGTCATGTTGTAGCATGTTGAGAAGGTCTATAAGGCCTTGGGCATGCTGGTCACGATATCCCATCTCGGCGAGCGACAAGGCCTGATCGACCTGTCTAGCCTCCCGATACCCGTGAAACGAGCCGCTCACCTTGAGCCTTTTCACTTGGATGGCGTTCTTTTGACCAATCTGTCCCACCAAACGTTAGTCTTATGCGACAAACTGCAAAATCAGACTACTGAGCTTACTCGATTTATCCGCCCTGTGGCATGATTTTGAATTGTGTATGTTCGCGCTTGTCCAAGGACAATGGCTCTGTTGCAGTATTGGTGAAGGTTGGTTCCTGTGCCGACATGGTACGTCAAGATGAGGTACTGAGCTGAGTCCTCGAGACCAGAATTGAAACTCCTCATCAGATCACCACGACTTGATTGGTAAAGCTTCCGGCTCATTTGACCACCCCTGAGTCCAATGTGTTTTAGCACCCGGTCGTAGTAAAATGCCATAAATGGGTCATATTCCACGATGAGAAGCTTTTGCGGGCTTTTGCGAGACGTTGTGGCAAGAATGTGATCTCGCACCTCTTTCAAAAGATGTAGAATCATGGGCGACTTAGAAACAGCCATCTTCAGATATGCGAGCTGCGTTTTAGGACGGTTCTGGACCTCAGCGCACCGGAAGTTCATCAAACGGTAGAGGTTGACCTTGGCAAGTCGCATGAGCTCAACTGTGCCGCATTTACTGTCAGTCGATTCCACAGCCTGAAGCTCTTTGTGTCTTCATCATGTGTCCTGTTAGCCATGATATCAAGACATCGTGCTGGGTTTCTACTCACAGCTCAAAAGCATCCAGGCTGGTGGTAGCCAAATGCAAGCTGCGAGTCGGGTTCGAGACACTCAAGTCGACGCCAAGATCAGGATTGTTGCGAGATTTCTCGACTTCATTTGCGTATGTCCTTTAAACTAGTCAGTAAAGTTCATCTAATGTACCCAAAAAATGACGCTCTCGGGAGGTATGTACTCAATGACATCGACGTATGCTGAGTTCAGCTCTGAGAAGAGTCGTGGTCCGAGAGACATCTCAACAGTGCAGCTATTAACCTTAGGTAACATGGTGTCCAAAGTTAGGTGCTTCGTTCTATCAGTGTCTCGATAGATGAGAGAAGTTGGGTTGCGTCGCAGTATTGCGACAGATTCGAAATACCTATAGTATTTCTTCATGTTGCCAGCGGGACTTTCAGCAGAACCTACTGCATGAAAAACCTTGGCCAGAAGTCCCGGGCGGCAAGCAATCAACCGGCGAGCATCAGCTTGTGAAGTCACCCTCATAACGCTCTGGAGGGCAGCAAGATCGGCGGTGGAATTGACAAGACCATCGTAACCTTCGCTTGTCAAGGTCGTCTGTGCTCCCGGCCAGATCAATCGTGCAAGAGATAGAACATCCTAAAGAAACGTCAGCTCGTTTTTGTTGCGATCGTTACCAGTCTTGATTCTCACCTCCATGGTTCTCTGCTCTGGTGTTGCTGTCACAAGCAGCCGCATGTCAGCCTCTAAACCTTTCACAGACACCCACCTCTTGCTTGCCGCATGGCTCAAGCTGTGCGCTTCGTCGAAGACCATGACCGAGAACTTCTTTTTTCGTTCTGGCCAGACAGATCGGAATACTTCCTTTTCCTTGCCAAATTCGGATTGTTTGACCCTTGCTGTCCTACAGGTCCGATATTTCCACGCTCCGCTCGTCATGACGATGATTGTTCCCGCCGTGAGATTGTTGTCACGGAAAAGCTCTTCGAATTTACGCCACACGTAGTCATTTGGAATTTGTTCAACAACCTCTGTGCCGAAATGAAGAAAGCGACTGGATGTCCAAGATCGATTCCAGCCACCAATCATAACAATGCGACGAACGATTGCAGAATCTGTATTCTCTTCGAGGTCATAGGCCCATTGCCAACCAACATTTTCGTTCGGTACGAGAATGATAACGGGTCGTTTTGGGCCATTCTGACTTAAGCCGAACTGAATGACGAGCTCAAGAGTCGCGACAGTTGCGAGGGTCTTGCCGAAGCCAGTTGAATCGCAGAATAGTGCCCCTCGAAGATGTGGTCCTGATAGAGATTCTCTTGCAGCTTTGGCATCTGCGGTTTCGTTGGCCGTGTCGAGAACGGGCAACTTCCCCAAAAGCCTGGACAAGAGCCAAACTATTGCCGTGATCTGGTGGGGCAGAAGCGCTTGATTCAGCTTTTTGAGAACAAGGGCGGACTTGTAAGTTGGAAGTCCGCTATGCGGATGAGTACCCGTCTGCTGAAGTCTCAGATACGCCAAGCAAGGATCTAGAGGGGGTCCGAGTGACTCCAGTGTGGGTTGACGAGCTGGGGAAGGAGGAGCGGGGCCATAATCTTGTTCAGCAGCTGCGTCTTGCTGGTCTTCTGGTTCCTCATCATCCTTTTCAATCAGAACCTGGTTCAATAATGATGTGTTAGACTCTCCTCATACCGTGTGTAAGACTCGCACTTGCCTCATTGACGAGATCATCCTGATCTGCTGCTCGAATTGCGCTTTCGACATTGGCTGCCTCTTGATCGCCGTGTAATTCCTGTAGGCGACCGAGCATCTGATCTCTTTGGGTTGTGGTCGAGTAAGTCTGTGGGCTCGAAGAAAGGGTTTGGTCAATCAGCCACTTGGCAAAGTCATGACGGGATGCAGTAGAATCCATGTCGACACTGTGGCCACTGCGAAAGCGCTTCAACGATTCCACGGAACCGTCGTCGACAGGGGCAATGTCGTGCTTGGGGTTCCACGCATCAAGTTCTGTGAATGGCCGGCGGCCATCCAGGATTTCCCGATAGCGCTGTACTGCATGACGCCTTCTTTGCATGTGCTCGAGTTGTTCCACAGAGTAGTGCGTAGGACCGGCTTGAAAGTTGTGATCAGCCATCTTGCCAGTTGTCTGAGTTCTCAATGGAACGCCCGGATATGTTATGAGCGACGCGGGTTTCCAACCAAAGAGATGTAGGAGGGATTAGATGTAGGACTGTTTGTTGACTATCCTGAGCCCTGGCGGTTAGTAAGGGAAGGAATTGGGCTGTTAGTAAGATGTGGTAGGATAGTGAGACTCAGCAAGACCATACTAAGGTTGAAATGTCAATGGGACGCCATGTAACCGGCCGGATAGAGCTGTGTGAGGTTAAATAGTCTCTCCTAAATCCGCCCTCAAGACCAAAGACCTCTGGAGGCTCGATCGAGACTGGTTTTGGTTGGTTGGGGTAACTGGATTGGTGAATCTGAGAGAATGCAAATGGAGCTTGAAGAGACAGGAGGAAGATCTGAATGGGCTTTAGGAAGCTTTGGAGGGAGGAACGATTTTTAGTTTAGTCAAGAAATCGGAAGGAGGGTAGATTTTGGGCTAGATTATTGAGAGAAAAGGTTGTGCGCAAACGCAAGATGAGAATGACCAAAGGTAGTAGCTGCTAGCTGCCTTCAATAGCTGGAATGAATATGGGAGAGTTGGAAAGAGTTTGAGTTCAGGCCAGATGGCCTGGGAAACAGCAGGTGTGGCCGAAATGATGATAGAGCCAGGTCAAGATTTGGATGTCAAGGCTTTTTGAACTTTTGGCAGGAGCATAGGTTCCGAGCTTCGGAGGGGTGCAAGAGTCCCCGGGTTTTTGTAAGGCTTTTGAGCTTCGATTCTCGACCTCCTGTGCTCCAGGTAGTTCCAGAGATAAGTATGAATCTTGAACGCAAACACCGGGACGTCAAGAGGACCTCACAAGCACCATGGCACCATAAGTCGAATAGGACGGTCGCAGGGGGCCAGAGTTGACAGACGGATGATAATGGATAACCGGTTCGCGGAAAAGCTCGAAAGGCTGCTGGATAAAGTCGATAGGCAGACCCGGTTAAACACAGGAAACAAGCTCAAGCGGCGTGCATTCCGACACCAAAAGCTCATTGAAGATGGCGAAAGTCTCATTTTGGATGATGACCACTATCATTTCAGAGAACTAGCTCAATCGTTTCACTTTCAATTAGGCTTTCGAAAATAGACCTCAGACTTCTCGCTATATGCCGGGTCCCCCAACACCGGTGATGCCATCGTTGAGGCAGTCCGCAAAGAACTTCATGATAGGCACCATCTCCTCCTTCTCCCGCGGCATCGACACGCCCTTTCTCCTCCACTGCGCAACCTCCACGTTCTCGAACTCCTCCTTGGCGTGCTCGATATCGTCCTCCTCGAGCTGGAGAACCAGAATCTTCGTCTTCGCCTTCTCCCTCGAGCTGACCGTCGGGACCATCGACCGCGGCACCGGCCCTCCCAGCGAGAGCACGCCCTTGAACGCCGCACCGTCCTTCTTTCCCTGCCCGCTCTCGTCCAGCTCCTCCACCGCCGGGCCGACTCTCAACTTCGACGCCAGGCCCAGCGCCAAGGACCCGCCCTGGCCGAAGCCGAAGAACATGATGTCGTTCAAGCTCCACCCGAGCTTCTCAATCAGCGTCTCCCTGACGAGCCTCTCCATGACGATCTTCTCGGCCTTCTCGTACCCGGGGTCGGGGTCAATCTCCCCCGTCTCGCCGTCGATCTTGATGTCGTCGCCCCAGTGGAAGTTGCGGCCCGGCTGCGCGTCGGGGTCGCCCAGCAGCGCGAGCGGCAGCGGCGTCGTGCCCTGGACGGAGATGCTCAACACGCCGGGCAAGTTGACGCCCTCGGCGAAGCCGGCGTAGGGGATCTCGCAGTCGCCGAGGCCGTGGAAGACGATGAGGAACGAGGTCGTCAGCTCGGCGGGCTTGGGCCAGGTGAGCGCGATCTTGACGGCGGGGGAGTCGGCGAGGTGGGCGAAATCAGCCTCTGTGGGGACGCGGGCGGGCATTTTGCTGGCGTGGGGGATGCCCGGGTGATTTTGCAGGAGGGGTGTGAAAGGTATCTCGGTGGAAGCCGAACTTGGGTGAGGGTACGCGTCTGTTGATGAGCTGGAGGGGTGAAGATGCGATGACGTTGGTCTGGTGCTGGTTAAAGGGGCGCGACCCCGCCATTCTTCTAACTGAGATTTCTCATTGTGCGGGGTGGGTTGGACCCCTGGTGCTAAGGCGCTGATTATGTCATCGGTTCTTCAACCACGAGGGTGTTCTCTCCTCTCCTCCCCTTTCAGAGGAAAATCGGACAGTCAAGTACGGTGCACCTCGGGATCTTGATGGCTGGTTTGGAAGTTATTCATCTTGATCTTTGAGATCTTTCTCGGAATCCAACCTGGCTCTGCACCAAGACATGATGGACACGACCGAGTCCAAGAGGAGGGCAAGTTCGAAGAGCAAGTTGAACAAGATACGAAAATTTACAGTCACAATGGGACAATGGTGATCAATCTTTCGCTTTAAATTGTAGCAAATCCACTACATCATCAAGGTCAAGCCTTCAACACAACTCCCGCCAACACCTCGCTGCCCATTCCTCAAATCACTCGACGGAACCTTACAGAGCACGCTTCCTCTTGCAAGGGCTGTTGCTGTCGCGGGGCTGCGCCAGGCCGAAGCAGTTGGCCATCTTGTAGAAGATGTCCGTGTTGTCGTAGGTGCCGCCGAAGGTCTCCTGGCAGGGGCCCATGGCGTAGACCATGACGTCGGTCAGGGAGTGGATGCCCTGGGCCTCGTCCACGGGGATGGTGCCGTTGACGACGAAGCCGTCGGGCGCGTCCTTGGGGTTGACGTAGTTGTCGTCGGGGGCCAGGGGGACGGTGGGCTTGCGAGGCGACTCGTGCAGGCGGTAGTTCTCCCGGCGGTCAGGGTTAGCGCCGAAGCCGGCGGCGATGGCGTAGCGGGGGGTCCAGTTGAGGGGGAAGTTGGGGCCCGTGTTGTAGCTGACGTTGGGGTTGGGCGAGGTGTACTGCGACTGGCCGGAGCGAGCGTAGGTGCCCACGGCGCGGCGCTTGGAACGGGAGTCATCCTGCTCGGAGAGGTACTTGGTGTCGGTGCCGCCAAAGACGCTGCACTTGTTAGCGATGAGTTCACGATGTGAGGGGCTTTTGTCACTCACTCGAAGCCGTGGCCGTGGTCGGCGGAAATGACAATCAGGGTCTCCTCGAGGATGCCGAGCTCCTTGAGCTTGGCAACGGTGGCGCGAACGGTATCGTCAAGCTCGAGAAGGTCGCCGAGAGCACGGTCGTAGTCGAGAGCGTGCATCTGCTTGTCGATGGAGGCAGCCTCGGACATGAGGAAGAAACCATCCTCGCTGCTGCGCTCGTGGAGGACGTCGATGGCCTTGAGGGTCATGTCCTTGAGGCCGGGCAGGTCCTTGGCATCGCCGTCACCACCGGCGGGGCTGTTCTTGAGACCTTCGAGGTTCTTGGTGTAGATGTTGCGGTCGAGCCAGGTGGGGAGGTTGCCCTTGCAGAAGATGCCGAGGGCCTTCTCGCTGGGGTCGGCGGCCTCGAGGGCCGTCTTGTTCTGGGAGACGGTGTAACCCTTGTCGGCGAACTCAGCGTAGTAGTCCTTGCCCTGGAAAGAGCCGCTGCCGGGGATGAACTGCTCGGCACCGCCGCCGAAGTAGGCGTCGGGGCCCTTGTGGTTGGGCCAGGAGTAGTTGGTCACGCCGTTCAGCGCCTGGTCGATCAGGGGACCGTACTGGGAACGGGCACGGGTGTGGCCAGTGAGGGCGATGGGGGTGGCGTCGGCCATGAAAGCGGTCGAGACAGCGCCCCAGATGGTGCCCTTCGAGATGTTAGCGTCGCGGTTCTCTAAGACGCTGATCCATGAGTACTCACCCAGATACGAGTGCTGAGCTCCACAATGGTCTCAACCTTGGGGTCGTCAAGAGGATCGGGGGAAGAATCGGCATAGACACTATGATCCGTTAGAATCGAGAACCATCAGTCACGAGAAGGGCGTGCTCACCCCATGGCGTTGACAGTGCTCTTGTGGCCGCTGTACAGGGCCGAGGCCGAGTTGGCAGAGTCGGTGATGTAGGTGTCGATCGAGTGCGTCATCTGGTGGCCGAGGACGGGGAACTCGTCGAGGGCCAGCTTGGTCTGGTACTTGCCGTTGATGCTCTTGTGTCCGAGGAGACGAGCGGCGGTGATCTGTCGGCGCCAAAGTCAGTGCTGTCCCACGTTTTCATCCTGCAGATCGCTTCATACCATGTTGGTGGTCATGCCGTCGCCTGGTAAGATCAATTAGCTATGAACCGGTCGATTGGCGCGCGAAAAACGTACCAATGAAGAAGATAATGTTCTTGGCCTTCTTCTCGGTGGCCAGAGGTCGCACGACCCACTTGGCGGTGGTCTTCTTGTCGCCGTAGTAGGTCAGGCTGACCTCGTAGTTGCCGGGCTCGTAGATGGCAATGCGGCGCCAGATCTTGGACGCGACATTGACGGTAGAGGGCTCATCCGCGTCCTCGGCGTAGAGGTCCTCGTACCAGTTGAACTTCCAGGTCTCGAGCTTGGGATCCTTCTCGATCTTGAAGAAGTCCTCGAGGCTCTTGGTCTCGCCGCCCTCCTTGGTGATGGTGACGGAGAACTCCTCGTCGGGGACGCCCTTGTTGAAGGCCTCGGAGCCGTTGACGGGGGCATGGACCTCGACGCGCAGGTCGAAGTACTGGCCGGGCAGGAAGTCAGACTGGTCCGGGGGAAGGACGCAACCCAGGTCGGGGCACGCGCCGAGACGCTGGAAGGTCTGGGCGGAGACGGCCGACAGACCGGCGGCCGCGAGGGCGAGGATGTTGAGCTTGGCCATTGTGGACGCTAGCTTTCTCACTCCGAGTCTTGGGTCGGCGAGGTCGAAGAAAGGTGCAGGCGAGCGCAAGGTGCGGACTGGACAAGCGAGACAACAAAGCTCCGGGCTGCTGAGAGGCACCGAACTCTGACCTTATATGGGCTGGGGATGCGCGCCCTGCCAGGCACACGTGCCGATCAATGGGCTTCCGCGAGGTTACAGAGCTCCAGCGCCGGGCCCAATGTCATTCCGCATGGCGCCAGGCTCAAGACGGTTCGTGACCGCGGGTACTACGTCGTGTGCAGAGCCGTCGCGACCAGGTTCGCGCTGTGGTTGAGGACAGGACGGGTGGCCGTTGCAGCTTCTGAACCCTGCGACTGGGACCGCATGCGGGGCGCTCCGCTCGTTGGCTCCGAACCGAAGGGGATGATTGGACTCGTTGGTGATAACACGCCGGAGCAGCGCGCAGCGACCGACACAGGGCTGGAGTGGACGAGATGACGGCGACGGCGGGGTGGATGTTCAGCCGATCACGTTGAGCAGCGAGGACACGTGCTGCCCCTTCTGTGTTGCCAGCTTGGCGGGTCACAAGCTAGCGTCTCTTCGAGGCAGCGTGGTAGTGGAAATGAGGATCACCAAGGAGGAAGCTCGAAGCTGGGAGGTGAAGCCGGCAAGGGATGCCACGCTCGCGTGGGGAGCTTTCCGACTGCCATCGACAGCTATGGAGTCGACGGGTGGATGGCCGAGCGAGGTGCGCTGAGGAGAGGGGCGGTGGCTTTCCGATCGGGTTCGAAGGCCGGTGGGGGTTGCAGTGAGGAGAACCAGTCGAGAGGGGTACCGTGGTGCATTCGGACGCTTGCAATCCCTTGATTCGTCAATGGCGACGGGTCTAGCGCAAGGTTGCGATGATCGATGATGGTGTTGACCCCGGCAAGAAAGACAAATTGAACCACTCCAAACCTCGTGGACGGATCTGGGCTTCTCATTGGCTGCCGTCTCGACCGAGGTGGCCCAGTCTCGACGACGTCAGGAGGAGGGGAGTCAGCCAACACTGCATGCAGGTGCCCTTCGGTCCACTCGCTTTCGGGTTGGACCGTGTACAAATTTTCTTGCTTACTGGGAAATGGAATGTTGTTTGTGCTCTTGTGCAGGGTGCTGGTGCTACGTCGGCGAAGTGGTGCAGAGAAGTCGGCTGGCGAGTCAAGCCAGTATGTCGTGACTAGCGAACCGCCCAAAACCTTTTGCTGTGAAAACCAAATGGCATGCCACGATGATTCGAGATGTCTCGGACCTGCGAACGTAACACTCTAACGGCGTTCTTATTCTTGCAGATCACATCACATCCCAAGAGATTACCGAATCGATCGTGCATCCAGAACACCTCGATCACCTGCGGGCCGCTGCATGGCTCCCGACCGAGCGTGTCGAGGCCATCAAGGTGACGGTTCATTTGGAGTCTATTTTATCTGACGAGCACGCCGCCCTCCTCGGCAGTTGCGAATCCCTTCTTGTCTAGCTCGATCGAGCTCTCCTCTGGCACCACAGGCGTCTCTGTCGCGTCCCTGCCACCCGTGCCAGCCTCGATGGCTGCGTCGACCACAGGCACAGAGGCAGTTCCGTCATCGCCGTTGAAGTTGGCCCACTTGCTCTCGTTGATCTTGGCCTGGCCCGCGATGCCCTTGAAATGATATCCGCGGGCTCTCGGTCGTGACCCAGAGCCCAGCGGCATGTCCGTCTCGTACGCGGCGACGAACTGCTTCGCGAGCTCCTCGAACTGGGTGGGACCTGCAGCGAAGGCGGCACGAATGCCGGCAAAGAACTCGCTCACCACGTGGTGGTTGTGCACCTGCAGCAGGGTCCAGGCCAGCATCTCGTTGGCGTTGAGGAGATGGTGGATGAATGCCTTGTGGTGCTTCGTGCAGGTGTAGCACTGGCAGCCGGGGGTGAGCGGTTCCACCGATGTGACGTGCTCGGGCGACCACATGTTGGTGCCCAGCGGAAGCGGGTGCCCCGGGGCGGTCTGCGGGGGTGGGAACGTGAATTCCAGGGCGATGCCCGCGTCCGAGATGCTATTGAGGAACGGCACCGTGCAAATGTCGATGCCCGCAACGATCTGCTCGAGGATCTGCTGCGGCGATGTCACGGCGTGGAGCGAGAGCCGCGCCAGGGGCACCAGCGGCTTGTAGTTCTCGAGGACGTCCGGCAGTAGAGCGATGTCGTAAATGGCCAGCCCCGTCAGGGCGTCGATCTCGTCCTCGGCCAGTTGCTTGAGGTACTGCCACTGCACGGGGTACGGGACGGCCAGGATGGGCGCGAACACGGAGACGCCAGATTCGTGCAGCCTTTCCCTCCTTCCGGGCTTCAGGAACTGGGCCACCCACTCTTCGGTTCGATCCGACATGCGCACTAGCTTTTTCGACGGCGGACTTGCGCTCGTGTGGAAGAGATCGGCGGGCGCGATGGCAATGTCGGGTTTGATGGCTTCGATGTGCGAGGCATAAGTCTCGATGGGCAGGGTCAACGCCCCGGTCGATGTCCAAAGCGAGAGGGTCTTGCTGCCGTTGCCCACGGGCGTCTTGACTGGCGTGCATCTTCGCGGGCCCATGACGGTGGTCATGTCGCGAGGGAAGCCTGTGAAGGCATGCAGCGGTCTGGCTTGCGTTGGCGGAGCGCTGAGAATGGGGGGGTTCTTCTTCTCGATGACTGCCTGGTGTGAGTCTCAAGATATCCGCCCAGGAGGCATCAGGGGCGCTCACAGTCCTCGAGCGCCATGTAAGCTCCTCCAAATGATGCGTACTTTGAAAGTGCGTCTGGCGTGATGTGTGGCACCGTTCCTCGTGATGAGACGGCGATGAAGTTGGGCGTTTCGATAACCTTGCGTTTGGGCAAGGCGAGTCTCCCTAACCTCGTGGCCGACCCCTCCTGCAGTGCTGACTGAAGCACCTTGAATGCCATTTCGTTCGGTTCTGCCTCGTGTGAGGATCCAGACTCATTTATCATGATATCATAATAACCCGGCTGGGCGATGAAAGAAGTGAAGAGCAAGCTGAGAGAGTGAGATGGTGGGTTCGTAGTCGTTGCAGAGACTTCGAGGTGAGCTTGAGGAAGGAAAGAACGCAGTCAATGAGTGTATCTAGGGATTCCTTGGCGGCGTAGATAATCCGGTATCTAGCAGGCAGAATCACCTTTGGTGAGGATGTCGATATCGCGATGCTGGCGGTTGTGGTTGTCGCAGCCTGCCCGCTGAATCACTCATCGACGCCCACTAAAATTTGGGCATTGCTCCCCCCACGCAGACCCCCCATCTTCATCGGCCTCAGCCACGACCACGACCACAGCCACTGGCCTTTTTGAGCCAGTCATGTGGCTTCGCCGAAACGGGACCGATTAACACCGCATGCAGGGACCCGCGCGGCCAGAGCCAATCAACGGAACATCCCCACCAACGTTGCTCTACGGCTTCTTCGGGGTGGAGGTGGAGGAAGTCCCTAGGTTGTCCTGATGGTTGCCTGGTTCAGGTCACCGACTCCTGCTGGCGGGCTTGCAACATTGTTCTCATGATCCGGAAGGGTCTCAGCCATTGATCCTATATACTCAGCCATCCCCTCGCGCAGCCCCAAGAGTGCCGGTCGAAACGTCTGTTTCATGACTGCCAGCGCTCGTCGATCTGCCCTGCAGCGCAACCTCCACCAGCACATCATCGATTTGGTAAGCTCGGATCGCGCCCGAGTGGCGGTCCGGCCGGGGTTCAAAAGGCTGACGGATCGGTGCGGCGCAGCATCGAAACACCCATCCCACCCTTCTGGAGTCGCGGGGCTGACTTGCTCTGCGCTTCCACCAACATCAACAACAGAATGAGCGACGACGGCTATGCCGAAAACGCCCCCCTCCTGAACAGCATGGAACGACCCGAGGCCGAGAGGCCCGCCGAGCGAAACGATGCCAATGCGACGGCCGACCATCCCGACGCCCCGATACCCGATTCCACGACCCAACAGCGACGCGAGCTGGAGGTCGAGGACAACTCCTCGGCTTCCACCCCGCGGTTCCTGCAGGATGACCGTACCGGCAAGAGGTGGAAGTGGGTGCCGTTCCCCGTATATCGCCTGTGCAAGGCCACAGCGACTTGGTCCAAAGGCCCGCAGAACCCGCGGGACTGGAAGATCAAGCCGCTCCTCCCGCGCGTCCAGGAGTTCCCGCTCCTGCTCGTCGAGAAATACCTTCCGAAGCGCAAGCAGCGTCTCGCCGTTGTCTTCTTCTACGTCGCCATCTGGGCCGTCACATTCGCGCTCGTCAAGCGCGAGGAAACGCTCGCCACGGAGATCGAGGGCTGGGGCGCACCCTCCGAGGTCGGGTGCGGGTCCACATACTGGGGGGCCGGAAATCGGTGCGGCATCAACGGCGTGGACTGCCGGCCGTTCAATGGGAGCGGCTTTCCCTTCAGGTGTCCGGCCAATTGCCGGTCGGTTCAAGTGCTGAACCCTCGCGCTGTCGGCGATCAGGAGATTGTCTACCGGCCCTTCGTCATCGGCGGTCCGAACGACACGAGCGACGCCTTCTACCGCGGTGATTCCTTCATATGCGAGGCTGCTATCCACGCCGGTGTCATTTCCAACGACAAGGGAGGTTGCGGTGTCGTCAAGCTGGTCGGCAGACGACAAGACTACGTCAGCTCGAACCGCCACGGCATCAAGAGTGTTGCTTTCGACTCGTACTTCCCGCTGTCCTTCGCTTTCGAGGAGGGGATCGAGTGCAGCGCCCGAGACATGAGGTGGGACCTGCTGGCCGTGTCCGTGGTCTTCACCTCGGTGCTGTCGCTGTTCACCCCTTCATCGTCGCTCTTCTTCTTTGCCAACTTCGTCGGCATCTTCTGGCACGTCGGTATTGCTTCCGACCCTCCCAGGCACTCCACCATCGCCGGGCTGGTGTCTAATATTCTCGGAAAGTTCCTCCCCGCCATGTTCTGCGCCTACGTCATGTATGACAAGATGGGGGGCCGCCGCACGCTCCGAGGTCTCACCGCACAGATCGAGAAGACTGTCCTGTGGCTGGGCGCCTGCTGGGTGGGCGCTCTGACCAACTACACGCTCGACTTCATCCCGATCTCGAGGCTTACAGGCCACGACCTAAAGCAGCAGCCGGGTGCAAAGGCCGCTCTCTCCATTATCGTCATTGTGCTCTTTGTCATCGTTGTCAAGCAGATCTGGTTCTTCAGACAAGAGGGTCGGCTGCTGAAGTACCTCAAGTTATACTCGCTCTTCCTCGGAGGCATCGTCATTTGCCTGGTCCTGCCAGGTCTGAACCTGCGCATCCACCACTACATCCTGGCCCTTCTCCTGCTGCCAGGAACGAGCATGCAGACACGCCCCAGTCTCTTGTACCAAGGCTTGCTGGTCGGTCTCTTCATCAACGGCATTGCGCGGTGGGGCTTCGACCCCCTCCTCCAGACAGGCGCCTCCCTGCAGGGCGACGCTCAGCACGGCTCGCCTCTGCCTATCATTGGTGCCCCCTCCATTGAACTTGGCGACACTCTCTGGACGGCCAACTTTACTTGGGAAGCTCCCCCGGCCCCACGGTTTGACGGCATCAGCGTTCTCGTCAATGATGTGGAAAGATTCCGAACTTACTTTGATGACGGCGAGGGGTCAGAGTCGAGCTTCCTATGGGAACGAAAGCCGGAACTCCGCCACAACGAGTATTTCCGCTTCGCGTACATGGAGGGCACGCAGACCTGGGACTACACCAAGGCGGGCAAGTGGAACACGGAGGGCGAGTGGACTGAGATGAAGTCTGGGCCGAGCAAGGTTCGTGCGCGAGACATTGAGGAGGGGGAAATGATTATGCACAAACGGTGAGTGCTGTGTGAAATGAAATTACGCTTATAGGAGTCTTAAATGCGGTGGAATGCATGTGGCTGTCGCTTTGATCTTGATCTAGAGAACGGTAGTTGCGAGCTTGGATACGAGTTTACAGATGGAGTTGTTTGCTAGATGAATACCCTACCTCGAGTCATTCCCTCATAGATGAACATTCATTATAAGCTGCCTGAATGTATGAGCACTCATGAATACCGCGGACAGCGTGCGCGTCAGCGGATTCCTACTATCGGGCCATGCTGTCTACTCAAACCCCTGATGTCATTTGCTAGGATGGGTCTCATCCTTTCAAGACTGACAATATTCCCTCCGCCTCATCATCGTCGATCTTATCCCCCTTGGCCGCAAGACAACTTGAGTGCGCCCAGACATTGCGTTGATCATCGCTCAACTTCTCTAGAATACCTTTCACGCTGCCACTCCTCACGCCGCCTCCGATGATGACGGTTAACTTGTCTTTCGCCTTTTCAGAAACGATCCTCAACACCTCCACATTGTCCGGTGCACGCCCAGGACCTCCGGACGTCAGGATAGCGTCGAAGCCACAAGTAACAACCCCCCGTATCGCTTCCTCGGTTTTCTTCTCCCTTTCTTCTTTGCTGGTATCCCCCAGCCCAGCAACAAGCTCATCAAAAGCTCGATGAAACGTGCACCCCAAGCCCCCGGCCGCCTTCACCAATTCCGAGTTCCTCTCGAGATCGACCTCCACCCCGGACACCCCCTGCTTCAAGACGCCGAACACAAATCCATCCCCCCTTTTCGAATCCAAGCCTCCTTCTGCGCGTAGCCTTTTCAGATCATCAAGCATCGTCTGAAACTCGTCTTTGGAGTACACGAAATCCAAACCCTCGGCCGGCGGCCCCCGCGGCCGGATCATGACGCGGTTGGGTATCGTCAACGAGGGCGAGACGGCGCGCAGGTCTTCAAGGGTGGGCGTCAGGCCGCCGGCAGGGTACGATCCTTGGGCATTAAGCTCGATGCGCTGGGCGCCGAGATGTTGAGCTTGGAGTGCGGCGGCGGGTGAGAAAACGGGAATCTCGAGGGGCGTGGCGGGCGACATCCTGGTTGTTTCTTGATCGTGTTTTTTTGGTGCGTCTTCGGCGGTAGATGCTCAGATAGACGAGTCGGTTTCTGCGTTGTTTTGACGCGACAGATGAGTTGGTGAGAGCATCATGTAACGTTGTAGACACCTTAGTCAGCCTGTGGATCGACCGACTCCCAAATGCTCACGACATTCACCGAAAGTCTTTAAGGTCATCTTAAATCAGCTCGTGTTTTAAGTAGATTGGTACAATTTATGGTGTTCCTTTTTCGGGGATGGCGTGGTTGCCTTTCGACCTTGCTGGGCAGTGCGCCTTTTCAAGATGTGACCTCCCTTTAAGACGGCTGGCGCCGCCTTTGTCGTCGTTCTCCTTCAGGACCAGGCCATTGGAACCTGGCTGTTGGTTGCGTTTACCGACGCCTCGGAGACAAGTCCTCCAAACATCTTGTTATGAACTGATCGCATCACAATCGCTTAAGCTATTCGTTGGCTCCTGAAAGTATTTCATCGTGGGTTAGGTCACTAGAGTCGTGTAATAGACAGCATACAAGTCACAGCGAACACTTTCCAGGATCAACTCAGCGAAGTAGACTCAATTAGCTCGGTACGCAAAGCTCCAGCTCATCTCCCTAGTCCGATCCAGCAGGAAACCAACGTGCATCAAGCTTCATCAAAGGTCCTAGCTCCAAGTCCTAACGCGCGCTCGGATCTCGAGTCCCGTGAGCAATCCTCAATTAATCGGGTGATCCAAGCTGCCTGCCACCCAAATGTTCTTCTTCGTCTTCATTACGGTACAGGATAAGCATGGCCCTTGGATGACGCTGGGGGTTCTTCCGTTCTCAAAGACGACGGTCCTGGCGCTCGGAACGAGCGACACTCTCGAGTTGCTGGCGCCGAATACTGGCGTTGATCTCCGCATCAACACGGAAAGCTTTCTCAACGCGGGCACGGGCAGCCGCTTCCACAGCGTCGTCGTGGCGCTGGACGCACTGACGAATCTCGTCATCGGAGCACTCATCCTCCATCTTGGGGTCGCAGTCGTGAGTTGAGCATTGTTTGTGCTCCTCGTTGGTGGGAAGTCTACGGTCCTCCATCAGGGCAATGCGAGCTAGGTACTCGAGGCTGTCTCGAGGTTTGGCCTCCTCCGGGCTCGTCTCGGATTTGAGCTCAGCGGGCATATCGCTCTTAGAGGGAGCAAGGTGCCGGGGGGCGGAGAAGGTGGGAGCGCCGGTGTCCAAGGTGGAACGTTGACTCTGCTCAGCATCGGGATAGTCGACTTGTTTGGAATGCTCGTAGTCCATACGGTCGCTGGAAGCGCGGTCACGAGCGGAATTCTGGACGTTGAAAGCGTTGATGTGGTCGTTAGCGGTGCGCTCGCGACCACCAATGGTCATTTCTTGACCATGGATAGGAGCCGAGATTGGGCTGTTCCAATAGCCTGTGCGACTAGCAAGATTCTCGATAATATGACCCGTAATCTGGCCAGGTGGAGTGCAGGGCGCGAACTTTCGGGAAGCACACTGTTCGTGCTCATGGCCAGGATTGGTTGCATTGGCAGAAGTATCACCAGAGTTGGGGGGCAGCGCAGCGTCGGAGATGACGGCCTTCTCAGAGACAGTGGCGGGTGTGTTTGCTGGAGCCGCTCGGTGGACGTGGTGTTGCTCATCTCCATATTGACGGGGCTCATTCAGTAGAATGGTGCTGGCGTTGGACTGGGCACGCACAATCTGCTCAACACTCCTCTTCACGTCTTCCATCTGATCCAGAGGCTCGAGTCCAGAGTATCGAAGCGCTTGGCTGGGTTCAGACGTTTGATGAGCGTGGTGGGAATGGTCATCATCTAGGTTGTAGGGATGAGTGATTTGCATGCGGAGCGGGTGGCCCTGAAAATGATTGGGCTGGCGGTAGCCGCGTTCGTGGGTGCGGTAGTCGCGCTGAGCCAACTGACGATCGTCTGCGTACTGGATGTTCTCGCGGGCCCTCTGCTCGTAGTCATCCTGCGAGTATGCATGTCGGTCTTGGCCATGACATCCAAATGGATCCTTGGCCTGCGGTTGAGGGTAGCGCGCAAGTGGACCAGCTTCGTAGTGGGAGAAGGTACGGTAGGGGTGGCGGGGCTCGAAAGCGTACTGTCCAGGCATCGGATTATAGAAGTGAGGCGGGGGCGCTTCGTATCCAGTATGCCACTGCTCCGGATATTCACTGTACTCCACTGACGGCTGGCTCAAGTGGTCGTCCTGGTAGCGGCCGTAGGTCTGGTCATGTTCGTGGAAGTATCCAGACGGACTGCGGGCTGGACGACCTCCACTATAGTCGGCGTGGTGGTAGCTTTCGTAACCACGAGGGTAGGGGTGCGCGTAAGGGCCGCGGTTGCTGTAGCCATTGTAGGGTTCCTCAATGTAGGGCAGAGGGCGCTGGTCTCGAAGGGAAACGGGCCCACGCTCATGATCGCTGATGACGGGCTCCATCCGGATGTGTCGAGCCTTTCGACGAAGCCTAGTGCGACGAGGACGGGCGCCACTATCAACGCAGTCGCCAGCGTTGGAAGGCTCGTAGTTGCTTCCGGAGCGGTTGCCTTGGTCGACATCCTCGCCCAAATCACCGAGAGAGCGAGCAAACTCCCGTGTGGCCTTGTCGGTCTGGTCTTATAAGAAGTCAGTTGGTTTGTATTTTAAAAATACTGTCAAAGGAACAACTAACTCTTGATGAGCTTGTACTCTCTGACAAAGGAGTGAGCGTTGGGAGAAGCACGACCCTGCTCAATATTGAGGAAGTAATGCTCAACTAGGAAAGAACAGACAAGTCAGCTTTTATTGGCTCGAGACCGTGACGATGCAAACTGTTTCTTACAGAGACTGAGTGGTGTGTAGGTCCTGCGGGCTCCCTCGCCCATGTATGCGAACATCTCCTCGGTGAGTTGGGGCCAGCTCTTCTCTTTGTTGGCACGGTCCTTGCCAATGCGCTTCTGAGAGTAAGGAATGATCTTCCTCTAGAAGATCTGCTCTTCCTCCAGAGACCAGGTTTTGCCACCCATGATGTTGGTTGCTTCGTTGGCTTGGTTTTTGATCCTTCGCGAAGCTTTGATCGGCTGGCGTGAGCTGCCGTAACTGCAGATGAACCAAGAGATGAGTGGGGTTCAACCTACCCTAGCTACTGAGACTTTGGTTGCTCCAAGAAAGCCCAGCCTTGCCCCCTTCTTAGAAGCGAGGTCTTCCTCAAAAACGTGGGCTTTGGGTGGTTGTGGTTGCAGTTATGAATGATAGGCTGTAGTTTTTTGTGGTTGCTTTCGTGGTTGCTTTCGTGGTTGCTGTCGTGGTTACGGTTGCGTTATGGATGACGGGCTGTAGTTTTTCGTGGTGCTGTCGTGGTTGCTGTCGTGGTTGCTGTCGTAGTTGCGGTTGCGTTATGGATGACGGGCTGTGGTTTTTCGTGGTTGCTTTCGTGGTTGCTTTCGTGGTTGCTGTCGTAGTTGCAGTCGTTATTGCGGTTGTAGTTATGATGACGGACTGTAGTCTTTCGTGATTGCTTTCGTGGCTGCTGTCGTGGTTGCAGTTGCGTTATGGATGAAGGGCTGTAGTTTTTCGTGGTTGCTTTCGTGGTGCTGTCGTGGTTGCTGTCGTGGTTGCGGTTGCGTTATGGATGACGGGCTGTGGTTTTCGTGGTTGCTGTCGTTATTGCGGTTGTAGTTATGATGACGGACTGTAGTCTTTCGTGATTGCTGTCGTGGTTGCGGTTGCAGTTATGGATGACGGACTGTCGTCTTTCGTGATTGCTATCGTGGTTGCTGCAAGCGAAAGAACCCCAAAAAGCACTATTGAGTGGAAGGAAGGGAGTTGGAAAGAAGCATGACGGAACCCAGTAGCAGGCTTTTGAAGAGAACCAACGAGGAAACTCCTGAGGCAGCTGCAAGGATTCAGCCTTTAAAAGTTGGGGCATTGCATCGCCTAACCTATGAATACTCCGGGTTCCTTCCTTTCAAAAGCAAACAAGCACCTATCTACCTATCCAGCAATATCATATTCAACGCTGCCATGCGAACTATTATGTATTTACGGTATAGAATCACGGTGCCTAAGTATTCGATTCACACACGTGGTGAGATCAAGACAACAGCAGTCAGGTTGTGAATCCCATTCAGCTCTATTGAGTCTGCCACGTTGGAATGCCTGCCTGAACCTCTTGACGGAACGGTCGTATTGAGGTGTGCTCCTTGGAATTTCAGAAATGGCATGTGACCGCACAGATGTAGTCTATGGTGTCAAAAGAGGAATCCATCCCTACGGAGGGCTGTTTAGTCAAGTCTTGAAAGGGCTCAAGCACGGCTGAGGGTCTTCCCTGGCTTAGGGGGCCTACTAGTTCAGGTGAATTTGGGATGGCGAGTTCTGGATTTCTTCTAGATGAGCAATTTTGTGGCTCGCACGCTCGAGTCAAGAGGGAAGAAGAACAATGCAGGCTGTTGTAGAACGGCAACTTCCTCCACCTCGCATTCATTCCGACTAGGCTGCTGCTGCGTATGAGATGGTCTGGATTGATGATGATTCTGTGCAAGCCGGGCAAGTGGCAGGTTCCTTCCTGCCGCAAGAGCGCTCATTGCAATGGTACGTTGATCGAAGATTGCGACATCGCAGGCACGCAATAATAATGCTAGGCCCCCATCATGAACGCCCTTGGACGACCGAGAACATGAGCTTTATTCGAATTGACTAGAAGGGTCCTGCGCCTGATAGCCACGAGAGAACAATGATGCGGCCAACCTCCTCTCCAACCTTGAAAACTGGCACGAGTTAGCCGGGCCTTATTGGTCGCAATGGCGCGACGGAGCCATTACTCACCACACTCTTCTCTTCGTTGGGGACGACGCCATCTTTGACCCAGAATCCCCAGCTTCCCATCATGTTGGCCATCATAATGTCAGTACTCAAGCGATCGCCAACGATCGCCACCTGTGATGGATGAGAGACGCCTGTCTCGGGATGCTGTCTGAAGTACTCCATTATCTCAGCGCCGCAGCCTGGCTTCTTCGACGAATGAGGGAGAACAGTCAGGCCGGTGCCTCTCTCAAGCTCAGCTGCCATAGCCAGATTCCTATCGTACGTAGTCGCGCCAGCGGTGTTTGACACGATGAGAAGGCGACGTCCTGGGTACGCTGCTTTCAGCTCCTCGAAGCGGGCCTAGGCCTGTCAGCCCTCATAAAGATCGCGAATACTCAGGTGGAAGCTCACCTCATAAGGTTTGTAGACTTGGTTTGTTTCGGGTATGGCGAAACAATCATCTTTGTCCAGCACCACAGCCTTGATGTCAGCTTTTTTCCCCTGTGCCTCCAGGGCCTTGTTCAGGGGTATTGGCAGGTCATTGAACGTGGCGACTGTTTGATGGGGGAGGCAAAGAGATGGCCTGGCAATCAGCTTGAAAATGTTCAACGAGGCAGAAAGATTGAGATTCATAATGTGCCGCGAGGTCTTAACGCCTTTCGAGATGGTAGTGGGAAACGTCAAGTTGACTGGGTACGCCGCTTGGCGCCTGTGATGGTTGACAAGCTCTAGGAAGCTTGGACCACATGCTCGGAAGGCACCTCGCGACTCGACGTCAAACGCGTCTCCCATTTTAATTGGTGTCGCTCCCAACGCCCTTGGACATCGCATATTGCTGGCAAAAGCCACCACTGCACATTTTCACATCATGGCACGCCGCAAGACTCTTCAAGAAGAGGCTGCCGAATCCCCAAGCCGATCAGCACTCAAACGAGCACGACAAGATTCCGAAGACGGCGAGGATGCGATTGCAGAGACCCCTTCGAAAAGGAAGCGAAGCTCTGTCCAGATCAAGAAGATTGCAGACGTGTACGATGTCCCCGACGACGAAATTGCTGTAGAGAAGGCTCCCGAACCAGACCAGCCGACACCAACCCCCAAAAGGAAGCGAGGGCGACCTCGAAAAGACGCAACGCCCCTTGCCAACGGCACTGCGACGCCCTCCAAATTGCGACAATCCCAAACCTTTGAGACTCCAACGAAATCTACAGGTGTCAATGGCTTTACTCCGCGCAAGAAGGCGGCTGTCGACCGATCGGCGAAGAGGAAAAGCGCCAGGGCGCTGATTGAGCGCGTGGTTGGCGATGACATCAGTGAAGAGGAGGACGAGGACGGGCTGGTCAGGGCAATCTACGAGTCGAGTGAAGAGGAAGAGGAGGAAGACGCAGAAGCTGCCGCGGCGGCAACACCATCCAAGAAGACTCCAGCTCGTAGAGGAAGGCCGCCAAAAATCCGATCACCGACCCCTCCTCGCGACCTCCCGGCGCATGAGATGTACTTCGAGCACAACAAGCTTGGCCGCACCAAAACCTCCAACAACACCCTCGCCTCCCTCGACCTGCTCACCCACGACGAGTACTTTTCCATACTTCGGGCCTACCAAGAACCTCACGCCGAGGATCTCGCCTTCTTGCAGTCCCTGCACGAGGGCTCTTTCGGGCAATGGTCCTTTGAGCTCGCCGAAGGCTTCAGCCTTTGCCTCTTCGGCCTCGGCTCCAAGCGTTCCCTCCTCACACGCTTCGCGGAACATGCCTACGCAAAGATCCAAAGGCACAGCCGCCATAAGATCGTCGTCGTCAACGGCTACGTCCGCACCATCACCCTCCGCGACATCCTCACCACAATCGCCTCCGCCCTCGACCTCGACCCCACGCAGAAGCTCCCCGCCCAGCCGCCCGCCATGCTCCAATTCCTCTCTTCCCACCTCACCGAAGCCGGCACAACTCTCACCCTCCTCCTCAACTCCATCGACGCCCCGCCGCTGCGCAGGCCCGCTACGCAGCAGGCCCTCGCCGCGCTGGCCGCGCACCCCCAGATCCGCTTCCTCTGCTCCGCCGACACACCCGACTTCTCCCTCCTCTGGGACGCCGCCCTCCGCGCCTCCTTCAACTTCCTCTTCCACGACACCACCACCTTTGCTGCTCCCGCCGCTGAGCTCGACCCTGTAGACGACGTCCACGACCTCCTCGGCCGCCGCGCGCGCGCCGTCAACGGCAAGGAGGGCGTCGTCTTCGTGCTGGCCAGTCTGCCTGAGAATGCCAAGAATCTATTCCGCCTGCTGGTGGCAGAGGTCCTCGTTGCCGCGGAGGAGAGCGACGATGGGGACGAGAGCGCGGGGGTGGAGTATCGCATGCTGTACAACAAGGCAGTGGAGGAGTTCATCTGCAGTTCGGAGATGGCTTTCCGAACGCTATTGAAGGAGTATGGCCTCCTTTCCTCTAACTCTACATCATCGGACGGTGCTGACTTTGCAAAACAGGTTCCATGACCATCAAATGATAACAAGCAGCAAGGATGCTATTGGCACGGAGCTGCTTAGTGTCCCGTTCCGGAGAGACGAGCTGGAGGGTATTCTAGAGGAGTTGATGTCATGAGGGTATATAACAGACGGCATGTGTCGCCTCGGGCTGTACAACTGAAAATAGACATCGGAGCATCATGAGAGACTATAGCATATAACACGACGGCACCTCATTTACGACACGGATGTACAGGATGGCCGGCGTTCCTCGTTTACAAAACACAAACTCAGTTTAAGCATGCAACAAGTGCCTTGAGGGCGCCACCCTCGAGCCATGTCAAGTGAACCCAGTGTGAAACGCGATGTGACCCGCATGACTATCGTTGCCTGAAGCGAGTGCGCCAGCACTCGGCTGGCCCACGATCCCTCAGCAGAATGTAAAAAACGATTGAAAGAATCATCAGAAGGGCTTCATAACTTCGTCGAAGTGTCTCTACCACATACAATCCCCAGCTTCAAGTTGCTCATCAGATCAGTTCTCCTCCCCTTTTCTCCAAACGCCATATCCGAAAGAGGTCCCTGTTGTCTATACCCCCAGACTTTTAACGCACGTCCACAGCACAATCGGCACGATCACATTGTCGTTTCCGCCCGTCAGCACCGCCTCAGTCAAGCTCGCCATCGTTCCACAGATACCCGCGTTACGCACAGCGACCGGCCATGAGGTCTGCTGCTCAGCTGCTACAGGCCACCCGCCGACGCGCAGCCAAGTAGTCGCGGCCATCAGCCCCACGAAGACGGCGGCTGCGAAGGCGACGCTGCCCTCGAGGCTCTTGCCACCGCCCCAGATCCACTTCTTGTGGCCGTAACGGCGTCCGATGAGCGAGGCAGCTGCGTCACCGAGGCCAACGCAGATGACGCCGGCGACCATGCTGGCCTCGCGAGTGGGTACCTCCCAGCCGGCAAGGGGATCGTCATCGTCAAGGCTCAGAGCCTGGCTGCGGGGAAGAGTGGCGAGAGCGAGCCAGAGGGGGATGGCGCAGCCGATGAGGAGAAATATGTGCGAGATGACGACGGGACCCTTGTTGTCGCGCCCGTCGACGTAGGGGGTGAGGAATGAGGCGATGGGTCTTGACAAGGGCGGGAGCTGGCTTGCCCGGAGGAGGTCGATTATGAGGAAGATGGCTAAGGCGAAGGAGAGGGCAAGGCCTACGAAGACAGGGTCGACGTAGGTCGATGGGAGGATCATGGCCACCATCATGAAGTGGAAGACTTTGCGTCTTGTGTCCACTTCGAATTTGGGGTCCAGGTTGACCACCACAGTCAGGCCAAAAGCGGTGACTAGGAGCCAGTAGGCCCCAAGGATGAGCCTAGTGTTTGCTTCTCCGAAGTCAGAGTAGCGAAGGTGTTGCACCCATCCGAGGTGACAGGACTCAGGAGCATCATCCAGCCGTGGCGGGATGAAGATCCAACGTTCCAGGTCGTTGCTCACAATTTGGAACCTGAACCATGGCAGGTCGCCGAAAAGGTAGCCCAAAGCCCACCCAACCGCCTCATGGCCGTTGAGTGCGTAGCGGCCAATGTGGTCTCGGGTCGGGAGAAGAATGATCAGCACAATCCCGAAATGAACATAGGCTGAGTAAAGCCATCTCTTGACGGTGGCTTGAGTTTCCGTCAGTCGGAAAAAGGATCGCACAGTCGTAGAGGACGTCCGTTTCCTTCTGCCAGAAAAGGTGTGGGTCATAGACCGCTGAGGGCGGTTGACGACAGGCATTGTGCTCGTCCTGGCGAATGCGAACCCGTTTGCAGAGGACGCGGGCACGCTGGTAGACGTTGAGCGAGCCAAACTCCCATTCTGATGAGAGTTGAGGTCGCTGGCAGTGAAGGTACGTACGCGCGATGGCTTCGCAAACTGGCCACCAGCCGCCTCGTCCTCGGAATCAAACACTTCGGACGCGGTGTCTTCGGTGGGGGCCCGCAAGAAATCGCGCCTCATGCGCCGCGGTGACAGTGCTTCCTTAACCAAACTGAACCAGGATTGCTTCGGCAAAAGTGAAGTACGCCTGAAGCGCAACCTTGGAACCCTAGCCAAGGCGATGCCCCATCGTATGACCGGCCCACAGAATGTCAACACAGTGACGCCGCCGACCCAGAGCAGCGACTGCAACACGGTGGCCTGAGGCGAATGTGCGAGAAGCAGAAGGTTGATGAGCCCGATCGAGAGGAGCTGTAACTCTGCTGTCAACAGGCTCGTGGTTGTCAAGTGGTACAGTACCATCAGGAGTGACTGATGTAGAGGGTACAACAAAGCGGCTGTCTCGGGACCAATGGTTGGTCTTTCCAACTTGGTAACCGCATTTACACCGACGTGGTTCGACTGTGACGAGGCCATGGCCAGAGGGATGCATGACAACACCCAGTGGAGGGTGCTGACAAGCTCGTGAGAACGCGTTGTCGGGACCAGAAATTTGGGCAAGGCGCTCAAGCTGAGGATGATGTTGGGCAGCACAACCGCAGGGTTATCCATAGCCACGAGAAGAGAAACCAGCATAGTGATGCCAGGAGGGTATAATATCGGCGCAGGATCGAAGACCGTGGGAATGGAGAATGGCGGCCATCTGGAAGGAGTGCGATTCCGGTACGTCCATGCGATCAGGCGCAAAGGGTAGAGAAGCATCAACGATGAGCTAACACCCACGATCAAGCCAAATTCTGCAGATTGTAAGCGCAAGTGGTCACCGGAATGAGTTGGGAAGGCATGCCTCGGCTCCATTGTGTCATGATGGGTCTCACGGTATCGTTGGTCCATAGGATGGCGAACAAGATCCCTGAAATGATAAACTCGAGTGTCCGTCGAATGAGTTCCTTCGTACGGCGATGGTTTCGGTCCTCCCAGAAGTTCACATTCGTATCGGCCGCTCCCTCCCCAAGCTTCCCATGGCTGCTGCGGTCCTCGAAGGGCGCTGGTGAGGGCAACGGGGAGGACGTGCCAGATAGTAGTTCGTTGCGGCCGCGAAGGCCCTTGTGCGACTGTATCCTAGGGGCAGGCAAGCCCTTGAGGAAATGCTCATCGTCGGCTTCGGTGCCGCTGTCGCTGACGGGGGTTGAGTCCTTGGTGAAGGACGGGAACGGTGATGACGGCTCGCTGCTGTCTTCGGATCGCGCGGGGGACGGCGCGGATGTAGGACCTGTCGCAGAGGATTGCGGGTAGGCAAAGCGATGTGCGGCATGGGGGAGCTCGGCGCTCAGGTGGTGATATGGGTGGGGGGTTCGGTTGAGAGCACGAAGCTCATCGACATCGTTCGCATCGTCGCCTGTGGCGAGTGATTCTGGCTTGAGGCGATCGGGTGGCATAGCTCGAATTTGGTCGGTTATGGGGTTGAGGCCACCATCGAAAAGGCCAGTAGCGGGAGCTCTCGACGTTCGGGGCTGTCGCAGGGGTGCTCGGTAGTGGGTGGTGCGCGCAGTGAAAGATCGGCTCACGTCATGATACGATGCTAGGTCGAGGGCGTTCAAAACCTGGCTTGGGAGTCCCGGATCAAGGTTCCAGAATAGCAGGTAGGTGGAGAGCTTCCTGGGCGTCCTGTATCACATGAAAGAAGGTGCGGCGTCAGTCTGTTGAGGACAGTGCAGGATAGACAGGGGGCTTCAGCCGCGCGGCGCCTCGGGAGGGGCGCTAAACGTGAATCAGTGGGGATGCCGGCGATGATGTAAGCTAAGCCTTTCCAGCCGGTTGCAGCTGTTGCACACTTGGGGGTGCCTGGCAGGTCGCGATAGCTTCAGGCCCACTTGCCGCATGCACTAACTCAAAAGTCGTTGCAGTGCAAACGACACATTGATATGCCGACCCTGGTTTCTTTCATTCCTTCTCTTTGATCAGTGCTTCCGTGATGGATTCTTGCTGCTTGCAACGGCTTCAATGCGTCAAATCATCTCAGGCAACCTTACAGTACCTCCCCTGGACGTTTGAATGGAAGGACTGTCTTTGCCCCGGGGTTCTTCAACCACTTGATTTTCGAATAAGGTAAGGTATACAACAACTGGAGGCTTTGATAATCGTGCTCAGCTTTATCCTTGGAGGTACCATCATGACAAACGCTCATCAAAGCTTTAAGAGTACGCCCCCCGCATATCAACCGCCATCGTTTGGGGCGATCTCAGGCGTCACGATTTAGTAGCATGCCCTGAAGATTAGAATAACCGAAGGACTAGTAGAACCGCAGTTCCATGGCCCGAAGTTGACTGGACATCGCCCAACTAAAAAGCCAAGGTTGTCTTGTGTCAAACCAATCAGCTGCACATCCGGGTTTCCGCGGGAGACCAGCCTGGCCCCGTCTCTCCGCGGCCTCTTCAAGCTACAGAAATGAATTGGTCGAGGATCGTCAACATTTCCAGTCGAAGTAGACAACTTCGATTCTAATACGTCGTCCATGAACCCGAAAATACGAAACCAGCCGTGTCGCTCTCGGCTCTGCCATCGCACGAGAAGTTACCTGCGGAAAGCCGGATCGATCATCAAGATTTGAGAGTATCCTGCTCGCTCAGAATACTTTTCCTTCCCACGATCTGCCTCCCCAGAGTGGGCTCCCCACGTTGCAGCGCGGGGTCTCCACGGGGAACAGCACAGCCGATCAGGGTAGATTGATTCTATGGGAGTAACTCCAAGGCTCACATGGTGCCATCTCGTTGCGTATTGACCCGGAGCAACATGAAAGCACCACGTATAAATCAGGGCCATTTTGATACCCTTTTGATTCGGGTTTGTTGGTTCTCACTCCATTTCGAAGCATTCAGCTTGGTTTTCTGAGAATCATCTGTTAGTTTCACTCAAACATACCTTGCATACTTCGATATGAAGCTCACCATCATCATGTCTCTTTTGGGTACTGCCACACACGCATGGCTGCCAGCAGACCGCGATCTCTTCGAGAAGCCTTCCAAATGCCATCCCGGCGCAGACAAGGTCCGAGGTGTTAACCTTGGATCATTATTTGTTGTGGAACCCTGGATGATTCGGACAGAATGGGCCTCTATGGGTTGCGGAGAGACTGATTCCGAATTCGACTGCGTCAAGGCTCTGGGACAAGCTGATGCCAATGCTGCCTTCTGGAAGCACTGGACCGAATGGTTTACTGAGGCTGACTTGGACCTCATGGTCTCGTTCGGGTTGAATACCCTCCGCATTCCGCTCGGATACTGGATGCTTGAGAGTCTGGTGCATGATGACGAACAATTTCCGCAGGGTGGATTTACTGCTTTGGAGCGAGTATGCGACTGGGCCGCCCAGCGCAGCTTCTATGTCATCTTGGAAATGCATGGGGCACCCGGAGCGCAAACTGCGTGGCAGGCATTCACGGGAAAGGTAGGCTACCTTTGCCGCACATTGTCCTTCCCTTGCTGATCACAACCTGCAGTGGGTGGAGGAGCCTGAATTCTACAACGCGGAGAACTTTGAGCGCGGCTACAAGTTTCTCGAATGGCTGACGGAGCTCTCTCACACGAACCCTCACTTTCGCACGGTGGGCATGATTGGGGTTATTAATGAGCCTAATTGGGATGAAGCATCTGTCTTGACTGACTTCAATCCCGGTGCCTACGCCCGGATCCGTGCCGTCGAAGCCGATTTGGGAGTTGAGAAGACAGACTCACTTCACATCCAATACATGGACACCAAATGGGGCGCTGGCAACCCCAACCAGAACCTCACCAACACATTTGACACGGCTTATGACAGCCACCGCTACCTCAAGTCGGATCCGACCGTTCCCGTGACGCAAGAGGGCTATCTTTCGACATCCTGCAACGAGCACCTGCCGGTTGCTGGAGAGACGCCTCTCATTGTCGGCGAGTGGAGTCTGGGGCCCAAGACGTCGGAAGAGCATACACCCTCGTTCCAGGTGGCTGATGACACGAACAAAGAATTCTACACGAAGTGGTGGGCCGCGCAGGTCATGTCGTATGAGAAGGATCTGGGTTGGACGTATTGGTCGTGGAAGACAGAGCTGGACAACGATTATCGTTGGAGCTACGTCGAGGCTGTCGAGGCCGGTGTCATCCACAAGGACCCCAGCAGGGCCTACACGATTGGGGCTTGTGATGACGCGTGATGGTCGCTATCTTTATCTTCGTATTCATGGTGCATCTGAATAATCCGAGGAGCAGCTTGAGTGGGCGAATAAAATCAAAGATGGTAACCGGTCTAGCACGTGTTTATGCCAAGTGTTCCGGTCGTATCTAAATTCAGAGCACATCAGTGCTTGCATCGACATTTCGCCGCGCATTCGAGTTTTCGAAATCGTCCAGTAAAAAGAAATGGCCGCGTCTCCTTCTTGACCGTTCCCCGTCCGCAAGGAACAATCCTACTTGCTAAACGAGCTATGGTGTACATGAGCTCACCCATTCAGGCTCAGGCACGTTCCGAGCTCTTCAAAAAGGTTGGCCAGCTGCGATGAGACCATGGGGGCGCCATTCTCAATGTTACGCACACGTTGACCAATCTCCTGATCTTTTCGCGGCGAGGGTCTGATACCCAGAACCGCCATGCATCTGGTGATCACCCCCTTCAACTAAGACTGCATCGGCGGACCGCTCGGCCTCCGGACATACATATGGGTTGGCGCCTTTGACGAGCAGGGTGCCGTCCCTATACCGAGCCATGAACTCCCCGTCGGCGGCTGCAGGCCTGACGATGTGGAATGCTCTTTCTGCCTTGCAGTCAGCTGGTGCCAGTATAGTGGGTCGTCGCGTAAGGATTGGACGGCGGCGGTATCTTTACTGTCATCGCGACGACAAGTTCACAGGACATGGCACGCTCATCGCAAAGCCGGGTGCTGACCGCATGATCACTACCGCGACATCCGGTAGGGAAGATGAATCCCAAGCGGCATTGTTGACCCTGCCTCGATGAAGCAAAACCCGCAAGAGTATCAAGGTAGACGGCATAGCAAGCAAGTGGTGGGCGGGTCAGGAGGCGACGGAGATGCCGCTGACCCTCTTGCTACCCTGAACATCATGTGCACTACTCGTCGAATTCTCCTTGGGAGCGAGATCGGGGCGGCCATGAATAAACGTGCCGCGGGGTTGAGGCACACCCCGAAGCTGGGCTGCCGGTCCTCGATTCCAGGGTCATCAGCCAAGAGCAGATCATTCAGGCATATGATTACCAACGGGCGGGCCAGGGCCAGGGCAAGGTCAGGACCATCTGCCCTGCAGCAGGGCGAGATACGAGCTCCAGGGCTTGTCGAATGTCTCTGTAATTTCGTCTTGATGATTGGGGCAGCGGGCCTCGCAAACAATGAGGCTCGAAAGACGCATTGGAGTCTGCTGTCTGAAAGGTACCCTCGATGCATCAACTGTGGCCTAGGTACTCTCTGGCGGCCCGGCGAACACAATCGCTCACGTGATGCTGAATGGTGCCCGGGCCAGGAGCTCTGCCTTGGCTGACCGAGTGGCACTCTTTTTGGACACGTCGGGGCACAACAGGCGGGACGGGGCAACTCAGCACAACAGTAGGTTCGGGACGATTCAGCCGCAAATCGGC
Organism: Verticillium zaregamsianum; assembly: GCA_002851755.1. Classification (NCBI taxonomy): domain Eukaryota; kingdom Fungi; phylum Ascomycota; class Sordariomycetes; order Glomerellales; family Plectosphaerellaceae; genus Verticillium; species Verticillium zaregamsianum. Next base: position 1,197,489 of record NMXM01000004.1, on the reverse strand, counting down.
AGCGCTCCTCAGTCGTCACTCTCACACCGAGCGCGTGGCTGAGCATAGCGTGGACAGCGAGACCGGCAGTTGGGCTGAGGCGATTGAGGGATGGACAGACGTGACCTGTCAAGCTGACATCCAACCGAGCCGCGTTTGGCTGCTGCTCCCTGCGTTTCACCATGAACAGAGTTCCTCCAGTTGAAGGTTCTGCTCGGCCACCGCCCTTCCAACGGCGGCATGCAAGTCGATTCATCACACCTTCTCACGGCGAATCGTGAAGCGAAAAGCCCCACCAAACCGCAAGAGGTTCAGCTGAGGTGTCGAACTTTCGGACGACGCCAGCCCCCCTCCTCGGGTTCAGGTGGGACAGCGGACTCCGTGGCCGAACCTTGGTGCACATGGCAGGAGGATGCTCGACCACCTCCAGCACCTGCGACGGAAGCCGATGTCGAGCCAAGACTTGCGTCTCGACGCGACGAGATGATGATGCTGCGCTGTTGCCGGGACGAGGGGGAAAATCAGACGAGTCGCGGAAGACAGGCATACTGACAAGACGAGCGCCTTGGCACGAAGTCGAGCCAGAGCGAGACGTTATCGACCAGCAGCTGCAATCCACAGCATCTTCGTAATCGACCGACAAGCACAGTCCCTGGGCACACATTAGCGGCATGCAAGGATGGTCGGTTTCTGGGTCCCGGCGATGGCCTAGCGGCCCCCAGCCTCCAAGAGCTCCAGAGCTTCCTCGTCTTCGTGTGCAGTGGAACAAACGGGTGCGAGATGGAGAGGGCGACCTATTCTTGTCCCCCCCTCGGAAGCGAGACACTGAACGGGGAGCTTTGTGCGACGATGTGGGTGGCGGCGGCAACGACAGCAGCATCAACAACGATGACAACGGGCAACAGAGGCGCTAGCAAACCGACCCGATTGCTCATTGACGAACGAGGATGACTTCGACCGAAACAGCCACCGAAGCAGGCCCAGAAAGCTGGGCATGTGGCGCGGAAGTCTTGGAAGGCAACGGCCAATGACTGTCGTGATCACGTCTCCTGGGCCTCGGGGCTGCTGCAGACCTGGGACGACGACCTTGCTGATGCCATTGCCAGCAGCCAGTCGATGGAGCGGGGGGGAATTCCGATGGCCTTAGCGGGCGCACATATCACGACAGAGATCAGAGCTGATGCCGACGGGAACAAAACGTCATGACAGCATCGTGGCTCGTATTCCCCCGACACTACCTCCCCTAGCTTCGCAGTCCTCGGCACGCGGCTCCAGAGATGACAGGGCGACGGACAGGCGAAAAAAAAAAAAGATCCCCAACGATGGAGCAATACGAGTCGGGCAGCGCTTTGTGTGAGCTCGAGCCAAGTGATGTCACAAAGGGGCCACGCCGTTCCCCATTCCTCGTGTTCCGGGACCGTCAGCTTTGTTCTCCGGATAATCGGCGGCTCTACCAGCACAGCATTCTACGGGCGGCACGACCAGGGAATATTGTTGGCGTCGCATCGGACGGGGATTGCTGACGGAGTGTGATACCGTCGCGAGCATGGGGGTCACCGAACCCGTCCGAGCTTTCGACCAGGTCCCCATGGTCCCCAAACTCATGGTCGCCGCCCCCGGGTGGGCTGCTTAGCCGTCGCTGCCGTTGGGTTGCTGGGCACGACAGGACCTGGACCTGGATCCGAGCGGAAGCCTGGCCTGGCTCTGCTGCCCTGCCTGGTTGACTGACGAGGCCGTGGGTGGTGGTGGGAACGGGCGAGGCCATGGGTGGGCGAGGTGCGATTGCAGGGATGCTCGGCCGACCAGGAGGCGAATTCGCCCATTTCTTATATGCACGCGAAGGGCCTCCCAAGCACCCAAGACCAAACCGATATCATCCATTGGATTCCTGCTCGCCCGTCAACAGCCCGTCAGACGCCGCGCCGCATCTCCCTCCGCCAGCTGCATTCGTCGTCGCCTCTGCTCTGCCTCGCCACCCCATCCCAGCAAACCAAACCAGCCCAGCCCAGCTAGAGCCGATCGCCGCGTCCGCCCATCGTCGTGTCGTGGGTCTGAGACAATCGAAAGACGCCTCTCACTCTCCGGCGCCGGTCCCAGCACTACCTGGTAGATCCAAAGTTTGCCCTGAAAATATCTCTTCCGGGACCACTAGCCCCGCGGCGCCGTCGACTGTTACGCTGTGACGAACCCGCAGACCGACCAAGGCAGCGAGAGGCCAGAGCTTCACCACACGACAAACCCCCTCGACGGTGCTTCCTAGCTGCTCCGTCCGACCCTCTTCCAGCCCCCCATCAACCTCCCGCGAGTACATCATCTCGTCCACCACGCACGCATCTGCCAGCCTGCATACACCTTTTTTTGCCCCTCACCACCTCCCTCCCGTCCATCGTCTCGCACCGGAGCCAAACCGACCCCGCAAGCACTCGTTCGTTTGTTTACCTGCCCGTCGAATGATACTGCAGAGCCGCTAAAGCCCGCCCTCGTCATACCCCAAAGCCCATTTCTTGGCCCCGGGACTGCTTTCGCCCTTCCATTCGCTCCTGATCGACCGGCCGCGTTAGGCAAGGCAGATCCATCGAGTCTCCTCCTTCGTTCGCTCTCTCGAGACAGCAGTCCTCTTAAAGCCATTCCACATCCCACCTTCGTTGTCCAGTCTTGGGTCTCGGCCACACACTCGCTACAATGGCTTCCGACAAGCTCAATGACACCAATCTGGAGGATGGACTGCTGACTGTCCCTATCGATGAGAAGAGGACTCTCATTACGAACACCCCCGACCATGGATTCCAACCCACATCGCCCTCGATGCAACCCCCGAGGCCCAACAGGACGGCGCGTGCCTGCCGCTTCGTCACCACCTTCGTGGTGTGCCTGCTCGTCGGGTATGGCCTGACCTCGGCCGTCATGCCGTCCATGAGGTGCACCAGGCACCACGCCCACGGTGCGGACCAGGCCTCGCTGCCCGACTCCCAGGCGGATGTGTCTCAGCAGCTCGCCGAGGTCGTCAAGGCTTCCGAGCCCGACTTCCTCCACCGTCTGCTGCAAGATTACCTCCCCGAGGAGGTGGAGGAGCCCACGCCTGCCCAGGAGGATGAGACGGTGGCTCGTCTGGCTAAGCGCCAGGAGACGACGGACCTCCCTACCGAGCCGTCCCCGTCGGCAGCCGAGCCTTCGGATACGCCTGCGGAGCCTTCCGCTGAGCCGTCCCCGTCGAGCCCGCCTCCTGCGGCGTCTGACACCCCGTCGACGCCTCCTACGCCGTCCCAGGATCCCGTGCCCTCGGCCGACCCTTCGCCCTCGGACGCTCCCACCTCTCCTTCCGCGTCCCCAGCGCCGCCGCCTGCGGAGTCTACCACCACCGACCCGGAGCCTACTCCGTCGCCGCCGCCCGCGGAGAGCACGACGCAGGAACCCTCGGTTCCCGCTCCGTCGCCCTCGTCTGACGGCGGCGATGTCGAGTCGACCACCACGGACCCGGCCCCCGCCCCTTCCACCTCGACCACAGTCTCGACGTCAGCAGCTCCTACTTCAGATTCCGGTACGTCCACGTCGGAAGAGTCCCCCGAGACTACTTCTACATCTTCTACTACTCCCGTCACCACTTCTACCTCCTTAAGTTCCATCCGTACGTCTGAATCATCTCCCAATCCTCCTTCCCCATCTCCTACCACCCCGTCCACATCTTCCTCGCCCCCTGCCACTACCACCACTTCGTCTCCGCCTGAGGATACGACAGTGTCCACCTCACGTATGTCTACGTCAACGTCTTTTTCTCGTGTGCCAACATCCGTGGTAGAATCGTCACCCGGCGTGTCCTCCCAGTCCGCTCCCACCACCACTACTAGATCCACTACGACCGCCGACGGTATGTCCGATACCCTCGTTGCAATTCGTTGAACGGCCAAGTTTTGGTCCCGGTGCCCTTTTCCCACAGTCCAGGGGTATCAGCCCCTGGCACGAATTTTCGAGACTCGGCAGTGACGTCTCGGGAATCGCACAACTTCATGACGGAAACGGGGCAGCCTGCTAACATTTTCTTGTCAGAAACCTCTACTCGTGACGAGGAGACCACGACGACGACCACCCGCCGCCCCTCCTCCTCGAGCGCTGTCGTGACCACCCGCACCTCGACCGAGGCCGACGGCGACATCACGCTCGTCACCGAGACGTCGTACGTTGGCGTCGACCCCACGCCCCAGACCACCTCGGGCGCCGATTCGGACGACGCCGACCTCCAGAACGCCGCGCCCCGCACGAGCGGCAGCGTCCTCGCCTTCTTCGGCGCCGTTGCGGCGGGCATCATGCTGCTGTAAACCAGCCAGGAGGCTGGCAGCACCCCTTTTGATTTTTTGCGATGTCACAAGTGTCCTGGCCACATATCCAGCGGAACACAAGTGGTAAAAACAGATCGATGTATCGGCATTCCTAATCGTCACGACTGAACGGCATTTCACTCCTTTTGCATACATCAACCGGCGTCGTCACAAACAGCACACATTACATAGAATAGGCGCGAGCGGATCAACAACCTCGCGCCCGGTGGGGGGAACGGGATCTGATTTTTGAAGGGCAGGTATACGGATTGCTTTGGGAGATAAAAGGCTGCGGCGGCGAGACGAACATCGCCAGGCCGTATGAATGAGAATATTGGCCAAAATTGATCCTAATCTGTGATTTGTGAAGTGTTGTGTTACAATGAGCAGGTGCTTTTTGTGGCATCTCCGTCAGAGCAGGCGGTCCATACACTCTGGGCAGCTTGGGCGGATGTGTCGGACAAAGTTAGCGACTGGACTTGAGATGACCTCCGAATCGAGGGGTAGATCTCACTCCCGTATTTAAGGCTTATCATCACGCCACCGTGCTGGAGCAATGCCCGGTCGATGGGTCAGCATGGCGGGGACTTGCACGCCTTTACTTCAAGGTCACCAAACGCAGCACCGGATGGGCTAAACACTGTATTCCGACCGTGGGTATCCAGACTCCTACCATGAACGCCGTTCCCGCGCCACGCAAGCAGATTTTCATTTTCCAGCAACGTCCGCTCTAGCCAGGTCCGTCTAGCCAGGTCCGATCTTGGGCATGTCGTGATGCTCGCTCAGTTTGGAGAGGTACGTGTTCAGCTCCTCGACGCGCTCCTTGTGCGTCTTCAACAGCTCGGGCCGGCCGGACGTCCCGGACATCTCGAGCAGCTAGCGAGAACGTCAGCGTCAGCAAATCACGTCCGCAGGGTGTGCTGCGGCAGCGTGGGCGGCGTACCCTCTTGCGCTTCCTCTCCTCGAAGCGCCTCTCGGCCTCGGTCTTGCGGCTGCCGGCGGCTTCGTCGCGGTCCTCGCCGTCTTCGTCGCGCTTGCCGTCTTCGGCTTCGTCCTTCTTCCGCTCGTCGTGCTCGTGCTCGGTCTCGGGGTTGCGGCTGGCGAGGGCGGTGGAGGGCTCGCCGCCGGAGAGGTTCTTCTCGAGGTCGGCCTTCTCCTTCTTCTTCTTCTTGGGCTTGCCGACCTTGGCGCCCTTGAGCTTGAGGCCGCCGCCCACGGAGGCGTAGAGGTCGGAGGGCATGGCGGTGGATGGGGCGGGGAATCTGCTGGTGTTGCCGGCGAGGGGCAGTTGGTAGTGATACACTGGGGGTTGAGCAGATGGCAACTCGGCATAGAAAGAGAGTGATGACTCAGCATGCCCCCACATCGAATGCGATGGCTGCGAATGCGAAGATGCGAGTCCAATCAGTGGTTGATCCGAACTAAGGGCCCGTGCGATGCCTGGCGAAACGGCGAGCGCTGGAAGGCGCGAGGGAGGGAGTGTGGAGTTGGCAAGGCTAGGAGCGGCCAAGCGAGAGCCAGAACCGCCTTGGACCTCGACATCCCAGTCGGCACTTGGTCGTCTGGTTGGTCCCCTTTCCCCCATTCCATTGATCCATTGAACACCGCAAAGAGATTTCGAATATCACCATCACGACCCCTTTTGTTTGTTGGATAGCTTGTCCTTCTAATACTCCCCTTCGCCCGAGCTCGTCAGACTTCCCATCCGACCAGCCGCCGCACGTGCGTTCCTCGATACCCCGACCGCAGACGACCACCACGACCACCGACAAACCTAGAAATCGAAACGACGTCACGAGCATACTTCACCAGTATCGTTGACGGCCCACGACGCGCTGCGACGGCACACCGAGCGACACAACATCCCCCAGTGCACCAATCATCGTACAGAGGCACCCACCAGCTTCTCGCAACATGCGATAATCTGGGCGCAACCCTCTCGTGAAGGATCTCAAGCCGCGCAAGGAACCGGCAAACCACCACGATGCCTTCTCAGTACTCCTCCTTCAACCAGGGCGGCCACGCTCGCGACTCCCTCGAGCTCGCCTCCCTCGCCTCCTCCTCTCACGCTGCCGACACCGTCTCCGAGGGCGGCGTCCCTTCCTCTCGCGCCTCCCTCTCCTCCTCTCGCAAGCTCTCCTTCGACAACGAGGACCCCCTCGACGCCTCCAATGCCGCCGCCGCCGGCCGCCCCCACGGCCACCACCGCACATTCTCCGTCTCCTCGGCCTTCGACTTTGCGCCCAACCTGTTCCCCCTGAGCTCGACCGCTGGCGGCGCAGGGTACGCGCCCATAGGCGGCGCCCCCATGTCCTCGACCGCCATGAACGCCAACGGCGGCATGGGCGGCGGCACCCTCGAGAAGAACAAGACGCTCACCTACATGAACGGCCTCAGCCTCATCGTCGGCCTCATCATCGGCTCCGGCATCTTCAGCAGCCCCAGCCAGGTCAGCGCCAGGGTGGGCTCGCCCGGCGCCTCCCTCGTCGTCTGGGTCATCGCCGGCGTGCTGGCGTGGACCGGCGCCGCGAGCTACGCCGAGCTGGGCGGCGCCATTCCCCTGAACGGCGGCTCGCAGGTCTACCTCGCCAAGATCATGGGCGAGATGGCGGGCTTCCTGTTCACCTGGTGCGCCGTGCTCGTGCTGAAGCCCGGGAGCGCCGCCATCATCTCCATCATCATGGGCGAGTACCTGGTGCGCGCCGTCATGGGCGCCGACGCCGCCGACATCAACCCCTGGGTGAACAAGTCGGTGGCCTTTGTGGGAGTCATCACCGTCACCTTTCTCAACAGCGTGTCGACCAAGGTCGGCACCAAGGTCAACGACTGGTTGATGTTCCTCAAGTTCATCGCGCTGCTTGGCGTGACCGTCATCGGCATCGTCGTGGCCATCACGGGCTTCACATTCAAGGGCGAGGCGAGCATGGACTGGAAGTCAGCCAACTGGTTTTCCGACACGTCAACGGACCTGTCAGCGTGGGCGCTCGCGCTCTATGCCGGTCTGTGGGCGTATGACGGCTGGGACAACGTGAGTGCTTGAACCCTTTTGCCTTTTTCCTTCTCTCTGAACTTTCGCTGACCTGGTTCAAGACCAACTACGTCGTCGGCGAGTTCCGCAACCCGTCTCGCGATCTGCCCCGTGTCATCCACACGGCCATGCCTCTCGTCATCCTGTCATACGTTCTCGCCAACATTGCGTACTTCCTTGTCCTGCCCATGGCAACCATCAACGCCTCCAACACGATCGCCGTCATGTTTGGTGCCCAGGTGTTTGGACCTGTGGGCTCGCTGGTGCTCGCCTTGATCGTGTCAGCGTCTTGCTTCGGTGCCCTCAACTCTTCCACCTTTACCTCCTCCCGCCTCGTCTACGCCGCGGGCAAGGAGGGGTACATTCCCTCCGTCTTTGGGCGTCTCGGCTTCCGCTCGGGACCCGATCACTCGACGACGCAGACGACACACCTTTCGATGCAGCGCTCCCGCGGCCGCGCCGGCTCGATCGCGCGGCGCCTCTTTGCGGACCCGGAAGTCGGCCTCTTCTACACGCCCATACCGGCGCTGCTCCTCAACGCCGTGCTGACGGCGGCCTACATCGCGGTCGGCGAGTTCAACACGCTCGTGACGTTCTACGGCGTCGCCGGCTACACGTTCTACTTCCTCACGGTCCTCGGCCTCATCATCCTGCGCGTCCGCGAGCCGGGCCTCGAACGGCCCTACCGCACGTGGATCACGACGCCCATCATCTTCTGCTGCGTGTCGCTGTTCCTCCTGTCGAGGGCCGTCTTCGCGCAGCCGCTGCAGACGCTGACGGTCATTCTGTTCGTGCTCGCGGGCGTGCCGGTGTACTTTTGGCGGATCCGCGGCCGGGACCAGGTCGCCAAGCGCGAGCGGGCGGGCGGCTACGGCGACATCAGCGGAGGCGAGGGACGGCCCTGGTGGCGGTTCTGGTGACGGGTCACGGGTGCATGCGAGTCGGTGTTTTCACGCAGGGTGTACAAAACGGGGGCGGTTTTTGGATTTCAGGGGGCGGGCTCACCCGGAGTATGGTATGATTGATGGATGCATCATAGAGGCAGGGAGCCTAGGCTCGGTGCTGCGGGGCCGCGGTCGACGCCAGGCTGCACGGTGTTCATAAGACAAGGTGATGATGTTTTTATAGTACTTGTAATCACCCAATGCGGAGACGGAGCATGAGAGAATGAGAATGAAATGGGTCATGACTTCGTTTGCAGCTATCTGTCCAACTCATGATACAATGTGGTCCCCAAAGCAGAGCGCGCGCAATCCTTCCCTCGCCTAGACGTTGGTCTGCCTGCTCTCCTTGCGCTGGCCGTAGGCCTTGGTGGCGTAGTCGCCCTGGTGGACGATGAGGTCCTCGGGGCGGTAGTCCTCCTTGCCGCTGAAGTAGCTCTGCAGGATGGCCTTGGTGCCGTCGGCGTAGCGCTTCTGGGCGTCGAGGGAGGTGCCGGACATGTGGGGGACCATGGCGTTGCCACCGCCGAAGGGGTTCTTGGCGGTGCGCAGGACGTGGTCGCCGGGGGCGGGCTGGGGGAACCAGACGTCGCCGCCGTAGCCGGCGAGGTGGCCGGACTTGAGGGCGTCGGCGACGTCCTCCTTGACGACGATGGCGCCGCGCGCCGTGTTGATGAGGTAGCTGCCCTTCTTCATCTTGGAGATGAGGTCCTTGTTGAAGAGGCCGCGCGTCTTCTCATGCAGCGGGCAGTTGATGGTGACGACGTCGCACTGCGCCAGCAGCTCCTCGAGGTCCTCGACGCGCCGGCAGCCGATCTCCTTCTCCTTCTCCGCCGACAGCGGCTGGTAGTCGTAGTACAGCAGCTCCTTGCAGTCGAAGGGCTTGAGGCGGCGCAGCACGCGCTCGCCGATGCGCCCGACGGCCACGGTGCCGACGACCTTGCCCTCGAGGTCGTACTCCTGCTTGGCCGCCGCGGCGACGTCCCACTCGCCGCGCTCGATCTGCTCGTGCGCCGGCACGAAGTTGCGGATGAGCAGCAGGATGGTCATGACGACGTGCTCGGCGACCGAGACGACGTTGGAGCCCGTCACCTCGGCGACGGTGATGCCGCCGTTGGTCTTGTTGGCGGCGTTGAGGTCGACGTGGTCCGAGCCGATGCCGGCCGTGATGGCGATCTTGAGCTTCTTGGCCTTGGCGAGGCGCTCCGCCGTGAGGTAGCCCGGGTGGAAGGGCGTCGTGATGATGACCTCGGCGTCGACGAGTTCCTTGTCGAACGTCGAGTTCTCGCCCTCCTTGTCCGACGTCGTCACGAGCGTGTGGCCCTGGTCCTCGAGCCACTTGCGGATGCCGAGCTCGTTCTCCGTCGTGCCGAGGAGGCCGGGGACCTGCTCATGTCAGCACGGCTCGGGGATCTTTGTCTGGCGTTGATCGCTCGAGATCCAGGAGGGGTGGGCATCCTCATGCACCCCGCATCAGACGTGGGTCGATGAGCTCAGGGTGACGGGTGGGAGGGGAACGGCACCCACGGCCGCATTGCAGGAGGCTAGGCGGCATTGCAGATGCCGACCTATCTCCAGCTCTGTGTGACCGTGGCGTTCCCCGCACTCGAGCGGGAGTGATCTCATGGGATGCATTTATGGGCGGAATTCGAGCGGTGGAGGAAAGAAAGGAGGGCTGCTTACGTCTTTGGCGTGCTGGCCGCCATCGTACAGGACGAGCAGGACCTTGACCTTTTCGCGAGCGGAGGTTAGCGTGCGAACTGTAGCAGGCGTTCTCGAGAGCGAGGATGCTGAGAGACAGGCCGGCCGAAGCTGGGGAGCTTGACCGGGCGCTGCGGCGACGGCTCGGGGGAGGGAGGTGGTTCGGGGGAGGGAGGAGAGGGTTGCGGTGTGAAGGCCGCGAGAGGCACGAGGGACGAGGGAGCGAACGAGACGGGGAGACGGTACCATTGTGAAAGATGTGCTGGTGGTGTGGTGTAGAGTGAGGTTCTTGGTGGTGATCTAGCAGTCAATGGCTGGCTAGACGAGGTGTACGTGGTGTATGATGATATTTGGGTATTAGAGAAGATGGTCGAAGAGGAGGTTCAGGTAGCACAACTGGAGGGAGCAGATGATCTTAAGTATTGTGGCTTCTTCTCCCCTCCCCCTCCCCAAGACACGACACGAACCTCAGACACGGGAACACGCAATGTCTGACAAGCTTCCACGAGCTGCACGGCTGACGGCAGAAACGGGACGGACGGGATCCGAAAGGCCAGCTGTTGAGGGGTCAAGGTGGCAGCGCAGTGATGGATGGACGGTGGTGGTTCACCACCGGTCTCAGAGGAGGAGGTGGAAGCAGCAAAGGAGAAGCTTCGGCATTGAGCTTGGAGCTTGGGCCCAGACATGGTATGGAGCTTTCTCCTCGCCCTTACTGCTTCCAGTCCTCGACATCGAGGTCTCGTCTCGTGCCTCCTATTCCTCTGGATGCCTCCACCAGTGACGACTGCAGCCGCGACGATGGCTCGAACCTCTGGAGCTGGGAACCCTTGCGGCCCTCTCCACCATCCCGAGATACCGGTGGTCACGGTGGGAGGGAGGGAGGACCTGACGGGGATGCAGGAGGGGGGCATCAATGCATCAGGTCCGACTCCCCTCGCCCGAAGCTTCGATCGACTTGCAGCTCTACGTAACGCCATGGCTCGGATGAGGCGCGCCATCCAATGGGCCGCCGAAGGGTGTGTTGGATGAGGGGTAAGGCGACAAAGGAGATGGGTGCAGGCCGGATGCTGTGACGATGTACCAACCACCAGGTCCAGACGACGCCGGGCGAGACGCTGAGGTTGAGCTCCGAGCTGCAGTCGATTGACCGCATCCAGCGTCACTAGGCCGCCCAGGAGATGGGCCGATGCTCCACGAGACGGCTTCCCGAACGCCGTGCGTCTGGGGGAGTCCAAGGCGGGGTAATCTGCGCGGTCGTATCTCGGACATGTCTCGGGAGGTGGCTGTATGCCTGGCCTCGATGGGGGCAAGCCAGATAAGACGGTTGAGTGAGTAGATCAAGTGTGATCGGATCTCTCTGGATTCCCAATTGCTTCCATTCCTCGTCTCTGGCTTTAATGAGCAATGCGCCGTTTGTTGTCGAAGGTGGTTGTTCAGACCTGACCCTAGTCGTCAGCCCAGTCTCCACGTACAGGTGCCCAAGACTGGAGCTTGACTCAGACAGCGAATGGCTTGGGAGGAGAACAAGCAACTGGCACGGCCACAAGACTGAGAAACATCGCAGCGACTCTGGTTTTATGATTACACTCGTCAACCCAGAGCCTCAACCCGAGGTGTATTCACCAGACCAAATGGCCCAGAGCCGAGCTACATCGCACAAAATGAAGCACGTGTCATTTCGCAAACCCCTGTCGATTGATATGACTGCGATGATTCACCCGGCGTGACTGAGATGCCTCCTCGATGTTCTGCTTTTAAACCCGCCACAAGCTGACTTTCGCTCGCCTCAATCCTCCACTCACTAACGTATCACCAATTCACATTGGCCTCTCGAAAAAGCAACATGGCGGATTGCGGGGAGGCTCAAGAAGTCACGCGTTCCTCGTCGGCATGTGCCACGATTCTCGACCTGCCCACGGAGATTCTCCACAGCATCTTCGACCTGCACTGGGAACACATAGACACCACAAGAGACTATGTCGTCGATTGGAGCCTCTTAGATGACCTGGGCAAGGTGAACTGGAACTTCATAAACCACAGGCTCGTCCGAGGAACGGGCTTGCAAGCGATCCAGAACCTCCGACTCGTCTGCCATCGCTTCAACCAAATTGCATCCCCCATCTTGTTCCCCGTCATTTCGGTCGACATCAGTCAAAAGGCTCTCGACAGACTCGATTCTCTCTCAAGAAACCCATGGTTCGCCGACGGCGTCCGCGGCGTCCAGGTCAATCTGCGATACTACATCCCCGAACTGGCCAACAGCCTGCCCCTCTTCAAGGAGAGATGCTGCAGGGTGCTGATGGGGGTCAGATCTGATGCTGACTATTACGCCGAGTCGTACTTTATCCGCGGCACCTGGGCCAACGACGACACAGACGATGCCAGGGAGTACAGGACGTTCATGGATCTCATGCAAGACTGTTTCGTCATAAGGTCCGCATGGAATGACCTCGTCGACGAACCCTCGAACAATGCAGGCGAAGAGCTGAACGAGGATGATGCTGGTGCCTCACACGCTGGGTCCGACGCCAGCTGGTCCGAGCCTGAGGAGGATAATTTCGACTACAAAGCGCAAGCCAAGGTGTCAGCGTCCGACTTCCAGCAACTCCTGCTCAAGGCCTTCAACCAGTATGGCAAGGCGTTCGGAGAACAGTCACGGCTGCTCAGCGACGGGGTCTTCGTAAAAAAGGTGGCAGCGGCAATGGCACGGATGCCCCGATCCGTCTGCCTCTGCTTTGGGGATGGCTCCCGCACGGAAATGTCTGTTACCGACCTTTTCGAGAAGAAGGAGTCAATTCTGGATTACCCAGACGCATTTCTCCGACAGCTGACAGCTCCATCTCAGTGGTCAGAGGTTGAATATTTGAGGGTGAACCTAGCTACCGAACTGCTGCCTATCCGGATTCTCTCCGACCTGCCCATTGCCATGCACCAGGCTGGGGCGTCCTTGCGGGAGCTCAGCCTGGGCTGCTTCCCACAGCAGTCGAACTTCCACCTCCTCCGCCCCAGCCAGTCCTTGTGCGCGGACGTGGATCCCTGGGATGCGCTGGTCGAGGCATGTTCAAATCTCGAGTCCTTCCACTTTGGCCGCGGCGGTGGGGATAACTTGAATCGCTTGACGGTGAGAAGCGAGCACATAGCAGGCGACGACAAAACCAATGTCGACAGGTACCTCGGCACCATGCTCGCCAGCCAGCACCTCGAAGAGGTAAACCTCGGAATGGGTCCATTCAGTCTGAACTACGGTGATGGCTCGCGCCACTCGGAAGACGACTGGCTCGACGTGTCGTCCATCATTGGTACCCCTACGTGGCGGAATCTTCAGCGCCTCTCCCTGTCGGACGTGAATGTGAACCAAGAAACCCTCTTGAGCATCATGGAAGGCCTTGGCCATCGTATTCGCTACGTGTGGTTGTCCTGCATTCACCTCAGAAATGGAGACTGGCTGCCAGTCACGGACATTCTGCGGACAAAGGTGGCCGCGAGTCTACAGTCGGGGGGACGCGGCGTCAAGATCACATTTCAAGATTCCTACAAGGGCGGCGGGGATTTTGGTCCTTTAGCTTCTCGCCTGAATTGCGGACACGAATCTGTGCCAGCGTCTTGGCAACTTTTGCCGAAACGCGAAAGGAAGAAGCGTAAGGCGGCGTTGCTGGAGGCGAACCTGGAACGATTGTCTGATTACATCCTTGGTATCGGGGCTAAGGAGGTCCTCCCTCTACTGGGGATGAAGAGCTCAACTTGACAGGCATGGGACATGCTTTCTGGTTTCCGAAGCACCTCGTGGGCGAGAAGCGAAGCGATGGATTTAACATTACTAGCCCTACCTAATAATACTTTTACCTTGAAATAGATGGACATAGACTCGTTTCTCTCGCCCCTATTCGAAGCGCAGACCATTAAACAACAGTCCATTAACGACGTATGCACGTCCATCCGACAGCGGTTTTTATGTTTTACCAAGGGACCGCAGAGACTCTGAAGCTTTCAGTCCTCAAGAAAGTGACCTCGTGTATCGGTCATCACCGGCCTCCCTGGCGTACAGCTTCCAGCCGCTTAAAACATTCTTTTGAGCGAGACGACTACCCTCGTCTCTCACCATATCCTTCATTAGCATCCTAAACGTCACAGCCTTCATTCTGTCGACGCGATTGAGTGCCCCGTGCAGCCCTTATTGCAAGTAGGGCGTCAGGGCTCGCGAAACCAGCTCACTGCTTGCAAAGTGCCGCAGGAGTCGAGCACTTGTTGTTCTTAAACTCGTTGTTCTTGCCGGCACTCTCCAATAAGAGGTCCTGGTCGTTCTTCTTCACCACGTTATGGGCGACGAGGTTCCCCGACGCAACGCCGCCGTCAAAGTCAAAGACGGCGATGCCGCTGGAGACGAGCGCGGGCTTCCCGTAATCGCTGATTCCGAAGACCTTGTTGCCGGTGACCTTCGCGTTGGTCGCGCCGGCGATGGCGATGCCGCCGGCAGAGTCGCAACCCTTGTGCGATGCGCTGATTTGGTTGTCGGTGATCCTGGCCCCGTCGATCCGAGGGTCCACGAAGACACCGGCGCAGCAGTTGCGGACCGTATTATGAGAGACCCTCGCGCCGTTGGTCTGGACGCAGAGCGCAATGCCGTAATCCGAAATGGTGTTGCCGGTGACCTGGACGTCGGACTTGTCATCCATGCAGATGCCGATGAAGAGCAGGCCGGAGGACTTGACCCTGTTGCCGGCAACGCGCGTGGAGATGGAGCCGACGGTGAGCGCTCCGTATGCGGTCCCGTCTGCGAGCGTGTTGTGCTTGATCTCGGTGTTCTGGGCTCCCACAATGGCGATGTTGAGCCCCTGGAAGCCTCGGACTTCGAAACCCTCCACCCTCACGTCGCGGACACGTCGATCAACGGATTGGAACTTTCGGTGCTCTTGTCCTTCTTCAAACTTTGCTAGTACTACATTGTGGCCGATGATGCATATCCCTGCGACGGTACCATCTCCCGCTAGGCCGTCGCAGCCCTTCGGTTTCTTGGCTTGTTTGGTAGAGGGTTCAGGAGGTACCAGAACGGCATTGTTGCCGATCAAGCGGATGCCGTCCTTGCTGATGGTGAGTTGCTCGCGGTATTTCCCCTTGCCAACGATGATAGTGTCTCCTGGGCGCGCCTTATTGATGGCACGCTGGATACTTTCGCCCTCCCTGACACGCGTGTGGCCGTGTCCGTAGCCGGCCTCAACACGGACGCAGAGAAGCGCCGCGAGGACGAAGAGGAGGCAGGAAATCAGAGAGATTCTAGTCATTTTGGGACTGGGGAGTGTCTTGAAGGGGCGTTAAGTTGACAGGTTTGCTGGTGGAAAATCCCAAACGAGGCGGGCGATCGCGTCTCTATTTCTATTCATCGTATATGGCGAGAAGTAGCTGGCATTTCTCTACACTCAAGAGCGATGCTTGCACCATGACCCAGGTGCCCGGGACCGAACGCCTTTGTCATGAGGGAGGGGAACTAGGTCAGTCCCAGGTGTGGGTGATGCAAGGCTTCGGAAAGCTTGAGTCAGGATGGGTTCAGCCGCTCACCGACCTGTACATGGGGCAGCCTGTCGTATGCCAACCCTGATTTAACGTCAATCGCAGATCCTCTTCTTCGTTTCTTCTCACTGAGGAGCTGGATTCCCCATTGAGACAGGGAATGGCCCCGGCCGGACTCTCCAAGCCACGAGGGATGCCACGAGGAAGCTGCACACACGCGGGAGCTTTTCAGCCCCAGCTTCAGCTCGCCATGCACCCTCCCGTACCTGACGATTATTTCTTGTTTAAGGCGGCATTAGTCAATGGTTTGTGCTAAGGTGATTAGTTTCTGTAAGCCTCACAACCTAGGTATTTGGCCATGCTTCCCACCCCGCATTTCAGGGAAGGGGTGTGGTTCATTCGCTTGCTTACCCGATTTTGAATACAGGAGATAATTCACGTGGCTGAGAGGCAGGCCCGACAGCAGACATGTCATGGTAATCAACGTAAATTGGAGATCAGTCGATGTTCATTGGAGGTTAACCAATATGAAGGAAAATACCAAGTCATTGAACGTCATCGATCCATGTCTTCTCCGCTGGTGTTGCTCCTTGATCAGTTAATCATGTGTCGCACAAGTCTGCAAACGCACGCGCGCCGTCCGGTTGTATTTACCGCATTAGCACTACCAGGGCTGAAATTTGCATGACTGATCACCTCTCAGGGTCAAAGATCCAGGTCGTGCCATCATTGAACCTTCCACACGCCACAAGTTCCGAGGCGTCCCATCAGCAATCGCTATCCCTGATTTGCCCAACCTTGCCGACCTAAGTAACCCTCTAGTGCCAGTCTAGCGCGCGAAGTAGCTCATATGGGTCTATCTAGTAGCTTTGCTGAAATACCAGATTTCTTTTACATGTTTTGTCGCCCAGGGCAGCTCGTCTAGGCTGGGACCACGATACCCCCCCAATCAACCAACGCTGAACCTCATCCGCAGGCGCTCTCTGGAAAACAATCAAATATAACCGCCCCAATCCACAAGTGGTCTAACTTGACCCAGCTCGCAATTGCATAATGCGGTCCTCGCAACTTCGATGTCCTCCTTTCCGAGCAAAGTCCAGAGCTCGATGTACCTCTTCGGAAGGAAACCCCCCAGAAGCACTCCACAAGACCTTCAGGACTCCAGGCCGGCCATTTTCTGCCGCAGCTTCGAAGGCAGACCTCCCGTTCACCTTAGACGGGGGTGCATTAACGTCAGCCTTCCGGTTTAGCAGCAGCTTGACGATCTTGAGGCTGCCTGCTCCCGCTGCCAGCTGCAAGGCGGTACCTCCGCCTTTCAGCGCTGCTGGGCTGTTGACGTCTGCATGCCACCGTAAGAGGAGTTCGACCATGTCGTAACTTCCAATCTCACAAGCTTTCTGCAAAGGGGTTCTCTTGATACCTCGTCTGGCCTCCTCGTTGACGTTTGCTTTGCGTTCAAGGAGGATTGTCGTGATGGTCGTATTTCTCGTCCCAACCGCCACAATCAGTGCCGATTCCAGAGGCCAAGCAGTAGAAGGAACACGGGACTCTCCAGAACATCGACCTAGAGGCGCCGAAACAACGCCGTGGATGTCTGCGCCTGCATCCAATAAGGCAAGGATCCATGATTCGTTCTGTCTTTTCTGGTGCTGGATCGCAAATCCCAAAGGTGTGCAACGATGTTTCGGCGAATAGCTATTCACACCCATCTTAGCCGCGATCAGAGAATGAAAGAATCTTTCGTTGCCGGACTTCATGGCACTGATCACGACAGTTCCGCCGAATTGTGGACACCCACTAGGATATCTCGTCCTGAAGGCTTCCAACAAGATGGTCAGACCTGCTGCGCTCCCATACATAGCTTGAAGGAACGCGTCGGTGTTGGCAGGGTCTGTTCCTTTTGACAACAGAAACCGCGTCATGCGCTGCCCATCATGCCTTCGTATCGCCTCGGCCAGCGGCGAATTGCCGGATTCTGCCATCGCCCCAGGATCAGCACCGTGCTCGAGCAGTTTCTCAATCAACTCTTCGTCGCCGGTCTTGACAGCGACTGAAAGAGCGGTGCTGCTCTTTCCAGCATCTAAATCTGCACCCAAGAAGATCAAGTCGTCAAGTACAGACGTATTCCGCCACAGTACGGCGAGTTGAATGATGGGTTCACTTATCAAAGTGATGTCCACGTCGCAATTCAGAATTGCCCGCACAACTTGTAGATTCTGTTCCTGCAAGGCGTAACCAAGGAACGAGGTGAAAACACTGTTTTTGTCGTAGAAATTTTGGTTGACATTCACAGTCGTAATTTCCAGTAGAAATAGAATCACTTGCGTCTTGTCGTGACGGAAGGCCGATGCCAATGCACGTTCGATATGTGTGTCAAGGTTGGACTCGAAGCTCTTCGAAGATAATTCGAGAAGTCTCCTCAACCTACAAAAGTCGCCAACCTCGGCTGCCGCTTGAACAGCAGCGATCAAATCCTTTTCTTGACCCAAGCTAGACCACGATCCTGCTTGTTCAGGAATTCGCATCAAGTCGTCGTCCTGAGTCCGAATCGACTCTGCGAAGGGCGAGATGGAACAATAGAAGGAGTTCCAAAGGCCTCTATCGAAGATATTGTCATAATAATGCATGGCTCTGCCCCAATCAAAACTGGATGCCAGAGGGCTAGCTCCATGCTCAATTAGAAGATCGATCACAGAGCGGTCGCGGCTCCTGAACGCTGCAGACAGGGCTACAGTCCCCGCGCTTGTCCCACGCAAAAGAAGTTTACAGATTTCCAGGTTTCCGCGCAAAGCCGCATAAGTCAAAGCTTTCGAGAGTGACTTTGGATGTCTTGCTGAGCATTGCTCGCAGCCCGTGGTCTCGCAGAAGTCGAAAAGCTTTGAAATGACGGCCAGCGCCAGGTCACTCTCAAGCTGATAGGCGAAAATAGGAAGAGAACTGAAATAGAGGCCATGCGTCTCTGCAGTCAACCGGTCGAGCAGCTGTTGTAGAAGTGAACGGTCTCTAGAATAGCGTACAACCTCGCGGAGAGTTGATGGCGTTATGTCGGCGCCGTGAGCAAGTAGCGTTGTTACGATCCTCGTATCGATCAGTTGGGTCTTTTCCCACCTGGAAACGGCGCAAAACAGCGCATTCGCTTCTGGAGACGCCGATCTGTTGACATCGGCACCCAGACTCAATAAAGTAGTCAAGATATCGAAGTTGCGTAACCTTGCCGCCAATGCCAGTGGAGTGCATTTTGTACCTCTGACCTCGCAAATGAGTGCGTTTATGTCGATTGCGCTGGGCCCTCCCTGTACAGCTCCGAGGATATTCTTGACGGTCTGAACATCTCCCGATTCAATGGCAGCTCGGAAAAGGTTGTCCGCGAGTGACTTGACAACCGCAGGCTGGCATTGACGCAGAGCTCTCAAGACTTGGGAGCTCATATGATCTTCCTTCAACATTGCCAGAATTGCATGGCGGGGAACACCTTCGAAACCAGCGAATCCATTGGCAATTGAGAAGATGATGGACTTGTGGAACGCCGAATTGAAGATGGCGTCACCGTTTGCGAGTTCTGACGTCCAATAGGACACTTCGTGTCCGGAATCATCATCGAGAAGTGACATGAGTCTGTCAAGCACATCTCTTGCGTCCGGTAGATGGTCATTCTCGATCTGGGGTTGAGAGTCTTGCTGAACAGTCGCAGCCTGGTTCATCATTGTTTGGACGATGCTGAGGGCTGAGGCTGGCACAGACCGGCCCAGGTCTGACACCTGGCGAGCGAAATGGTCCGGATTGTTTGTGTCGTTACGAGGAGAGTTGCCAAGTGTCTCAATCTCAGAGAATTCTAGCTGTAGCGAGGTGGATAGTCCAAAAGACGATGCAGCTGCCAATGGAGACTCGAAATAATTGTTAAAGTCGAAGATGTCAATCGATGGCACATGATCGCCATGCCAGGGAGACAAAGCACTGGGAGGCTCCCAAATGATAGACGTGGGGGAACGTGTTTGCACCACACTGACGTCTTGTTGAAGGTCAAATCCTATGTTCTGTGATATTTGTCCAGGCATCGGAAGCTCAATGTCCTCATGGAGCTGGGGGCTTTGCGAATGCAGCGGAGCCGAACCCTCCTCCAGCTCGAGCGTGTCCTGGTAAGGTGCCCAGGTGTTGTCCTTACCCAGAGTCACAATTGTAATCTTGGGAGGTAACTCTGGATCAAAGACATGTTAGCATGAAAATCAGACGTAGTGGCACAAGAAAAACCAACGTTGAGTGGTAGGACTGGGACCCGATAGAAGAACCTCGGCGCCCAAATACCTTCGAGTTCGTGCCAGCCTCGCCTTGTCCCAGCGCCTGCCCGAAACAACAGGCATGGCCTCAATCCCCTTTTCTTTCAACCTGTCAATGATAGCAATAACCCGGCTCGAGGTCTCCCTTTCAAGTTTTTTCGGTGATTCCCACCTCTTGATCTGGCCGAGGTACTGCGCCTCACTGCACGAGCGCTGGTCAGTCTTAGATCTGGAGACTGAAACATACATGAGGCGAGTAGCTAACTCACGTCGCTTCAAAGCCATACTTGTCTCTCATCGTATTGATCAAGTCAGGTTTACCAATCTTGCTCTTCACCACAAGGCCCTTCGTAATGTAAAGGTTCTTAATAGCAGATTCATGGCGGTTCCATTCCTCCGGAGGAATTCGTCGAGTGTTGTGTGACATCGTGCTTTAGTAGCGGCAAGATAAAGTATTCCAGGTCGCAATGGGCAAGAATCCGACATTCGCTACGCAGACTGTTGGTAGCGAAGCGTGGAAAAGAGCTTGAAGAAAACGGGGAGGGATCGAGGTGTAAGAGAGGGTCATAAAGATCGATCTCGTTAGCATTATTCTACCTCTGGCAGGCCTCACTTATACGAGTGCTACATGGCAGCGTGCGGGCAAAATCTGTCCTTAGTGCAGATTATTGCCATGCGGATTTTGTCACTTTTGCGTCGATTGACGATATCTGACTGGTCGCCTTGTCGGTTTTTGCCAGTCGGGTTTCGTCACCGCCTCTCGTCGTCGTCGCGAAAAAGCGCCACAAACACGTTTTGTCAAGTCCAAATTGCTCCTCGAAGCGCGCCCTGCAGGCCCAACAGATGCATGTTGGGCCAGGTGCATTGGGATCCAGCCAATAACGCAGCCTCCTTCCGCTCGGCTGCGCTGTCGCCTGAAACACTCTGGTTGCCTTTCCTTGCGACAACGGCAGGCCGCGAACCTGCAAAGATGCTGCTGCCTGGCCGATCTGCCAATTCATGGCGCTGTCCTTCAATATAGCTATGAACTTTTGACCCACTGACTGCGAGCCTCTGGATTTCACAGCGAAGTCATGAATAGGGATTTCTGAGTCCAGCGATGAAAGCATCCAATAGCGGATTGCGACTGAATAAATCGCACGAGTGAGCAAGGCTGGATCTACCAGCGATAGGCCGCCACGGTGCGGGTTCGCGATAGGTCGCCCTTCCTCGTAGCATCGTGCGCCCTTGGCGTCGTGGTACTGCCCAGAGTCCTTACTGAGCAGCCGGCTGCATGGCAGGTTTCATCTGCATCACAAGAGGAACAAAACTTTGTCAAATAACGTGACCATCTCGAAACGTAGCCAATCAAGTAGCGGATATTCGCAAGCACTGAGATTGGCTATTTTTAGGCTAAGGAAGAAACCTCGTCGATTTTGGCGTCGCGAATCTGACCGGTCAATCACCATTCGGTCGAATGACCTCGAGCTTGATCACATACCGGGCTGTGGAGTATAAGGATTAGACCATATGGTGTCACTTGTGTGTATTGTAATGAGTGTGTCTATGGAAGATCCCACTGCCTACAGTCTCTCCTATAGAGGAGATGCATGTGGGTACTCCTGCATGTACATGCAAGGTACAGGTGGTTCTAGGATCCTCCAACTTGTGGCCGGTCCAAACGCCTCGAAGTAAATGATACTGGCTGTAAAGTCCCATACCTGAGTAACGAGCAAAGTGTGATGGTATTCCTGGTGGATGCCCATGTCCTCAGCGGCTCCGATGGACAAAATCGGTGCTAAAACTTTGTCAAGCGACAAAGATTTGCCCACAGGCCACCCTTCACGACCAAACTCCGCCCGGGACGTTGAATCTCTGGTCTTCAAGCCTCTTCATGGATTCCAAACATTCCACCGAGTCTGACTATATAATCATCTCGGTCCGCTCTTGAATCTTACCTCGTGGCTCTACAGAGATATCATCACAATCAAATACAACTTCAAAAAGCCCTCCGAGATACCTCGAACCCACTACTCGTCCCTACAAGAGCCCATCCATCTTTTCTTCCCTCCAAACCTCCAAAATGCCCAACAACACCTCAAACATCCAGCCCCCAGCGCGGAACCTCCTCACCGCCAGCGGCGCCATCCCCTTCCGCCCCGCGAACTCGAACACCACGACCGCCGGGTCGGGCAGCACCCCACGCTCCGCCTCGCAGCCGGTCCAGCAGCGGCCGCAGTACGTCCCTGAGTTCAACGAGCCGTTCACCAGCAGCGGCGGCTGCATCAGGTGCTGGATGCTCAGCAGGTCCATGTACAACATACGCTGCGCGCACCGCTACGGGCACTAGGCCTGAGCGCACGTACCTTTTCAAACACGGGGCGAGCAGGAAGAGAAAGGGGGATATGGGTTGAGGGAGAAGAGTCGGGGATTATGTGACAATGGTGTCTTGAAACGTGCAAGGAACGGGCGATGTTCAGGTCAGTAACATGACCATTCACGAGAGACTCGGCACATGCTGACAATGACAAAAGGCTATGATGATCTTGGAGCAAGCGGTGTTATGGGCCTTTCATGAGGAGATGAGAGCTGGGAGTCCGCCTAGGTACCTACGCAATCGACGATATCACAACGTACCACCCGTTAGATGGCGCCACTCGCCGTCTCACGAGTATCTTCCCTCTTTGCGTGATGGCTCCGCTGGCTTTCCATCATGTTATCTCAAAGACCCGGCAAGTTGCGGCCTTCGACGCCACGTGGTTCAACTTAACTTTACCGTCCGGGTGGCGCCTCCGCCAAGTCACATGACAACTCCAGGAACCCATGGAGGGACACTGCGACCTGGGAGGCTGACTTCGATCTCATAGTTCATGGACTGCCGCCGCTGTCCCGAGTCCTGGCCACGCGGACGTTGCAGCCATGCGTGGCTTGTCGTTGCGCCGTCGGCGTCATTGGCCCCTGAGTTGTGCCCCTTTTCCAAGTGGGTCTAGCCTAACGACCTCCACACTGCATTCATCCGAACTACAGAGGTTCATCCACAGAGCCGGATAAGCAAACACATAAGAAACATCATCACGTTCAGAAATTCAAGTTCATGGTATCTCATTGATGCCGAGCCAGATCCAACCAAATGTGCCTAACAACACCATATATATGCCCAGCCGATGCAACGCCAGGCACGAAGGCCCCCCAAAGGCGACTTTTGTCTGCCCCCAACGCCGGTGTTCATGAACCTGTAAAAACAAAACATGCAGACCAAAAATCAAAATCAACCACGCGCATCTCACACCGACGTGCTCACGCCGCCGCGAGCTCGGCCGTCGCCTGCTCCGCCCCCGCACCGGCAGCCGCCCAGTTCATGGCGTCCTGCATGCTCTCCTCGCCGAACACGTTCGCCATCAGGCCCTCGTCCGAGTTGTTGACACCCTCGGGCGGGAACTGCAGCCACTGGTCCATGTCGAGCTCCGTGCCCGCCATGGCGTTCCAGTCAATGTCGTCCTGGTTCTGCAAAAAGTCCAGATCCAGCAGCTCGGGCTCCTCGGACCCGCCGCTCGCGCTGGGCGTCAGGCCGCCCATGGTGGACTCGAGGTCCTTATCCGTCGACGGCGGGGACGCAGACAGGTCCAGCGCCGCAGCATTGATGGTCTGCGGCAGCGCCGCGTTGGCAGTCTGGGCGACAGGGTTCGGCTTCGCGAACAAAGCCTCCGAGGAGGTCATGTAAGGAGCGTTCTCCGGTGGGGGCGTCTGGGCACCAAAGGTCGGGTCGGCCATCTTGAGGTTCTGCTGCGTGACGGCGGCCGATTGGGCACCGGCACCGGCGCCAATGTCGATGGCGGCCTTGCTGAGGGCGGCGTCGAGGAAGCCGGTGGCGTAGTCGGCAGCGGCGTAGATCTCGCGCAGCTTCTCCATGACGCGCATGCACTGGCGGAAGCCGCGGCTGGCGCGGTCACGGGCCTGGGCGACGGGGTTCTTCATCTCGAGGAGATGGATAATCATGGCGGGGAGGATGACGGTGACGCCGGTGGTCGGGAGGAACTTCTCGAGGCGGAGCTGGTGCAGCTCGGACGCCATGCGGGTGATGTGCATGGCGGCGTCGCGGACGCGCAGGCGGGACATCTCCTGGACCTGGCGCGAGGCGGTCGGGGCCTGGCTCGGGGAGGAGGGAAGGAACTGCGGGCGGTGCAGGGCAGAGATGGTCGTGTAGTAGACCATGTGCAGCAGAGTGCGCTGGACGGCGAGGGTCGAGCGTCCGTTCTTGACGTCAAGGGGCGTCAGGGGGCGGTACTGGCAGGTCGCAGGCAGCGCCTCCGCCCAGGCCATCAGCTCGAGGTCGACCGAAGTGACGCTCTCAAAGTTGTCGAGCTTCTTGTTGGGGAACAGCATCATGGTGCTGTTGATGGTGTTGTCCGGGCGCATCTTGTCACGGATGAGGACAGAGTATTGGGCCTTGAGCATATGGCTGATGCAGATGCAGAGCTTGGCCTTGGCGACGCACATGGAGGCCAACTCCTGCTGCATGGCGACATCGCGCACGAGGGTGCACTCGGTGGGGACGGCATGGTTGTCGTCGGCGAGGAGCTCGATCTCGAAATCGCTCTCGGTGAGCATGGGCACGTCGTAGTCCTCGTCCTTGATGCGCGTGGGGCGGCGCATGCCGAGGGCGACGAGGCGGTCGCGCATGAAGCAGGACCACCAGATGCGCTTCCACAGCTTCTGCTTGCGCAGGGGCATGCTGGTGGTGGCGGGGTTGCGGTGGAGGCCGATGGTGTGGGCGAGGGAGATGGCGACGCCCATCCAGTGCCAAGTGTCCTTCTGATCATCGGGTGTTTCGTACCAGTAGGTCATGAGTAGCAGGGCTTGGACGAGGACGAGGCGGTCGGACTCGTAGTCGAAGTCGTAGAGAAGCTAGGGGGAAAAAGCATGTGAATATGGGGGTTCGAGCAGGGGGGTGCCACCCAAGTCAGGGTGTGGGGGGTGCGGACATACCCTAGTCTTGGAGAAGAAGGATCGCCTAGCGGCTTTCCTAGTGGAATAACCGGCCTCCTTGAGCGCCTTCATGTCGACAAAGGCGGTGGCGGCGAACATGATGGCCTGGTAGAGGAACAGGCTGACCTGACCGCACAGGCCATCGCGGGCGTTGACAGCGCCCAGGAACTCGCGGAGGTCGAGCAGGGGCATGTAGGGGTGAACGTATTCGACGTACGCCTGGAGAAGGGCGGTCTGGAGGGGCAGCGGGGGCAGGGAGAGGGCGCCCTTGGTGTGCAGGTACTTGACATCCTCCGAGGCGATGCGGGCAGGCAGCGGCTTGACAAAGGCGGGCAGCTGAGCCTGAAGATCGGGCTCCTCGAGGGAGGCGAGGAACTGGCTGGTTCGCAGATCGCCGAAGGAGGACTGTGATGACGATGACGACGATGCGGCCGTCGCTGATGATGTGACGGCCTGGGCGCGAGTGAGAAGGTTAGCCAGCAAGCGACGAGCGTTGGTGTCTTGTGACGCTGCGGCCTGCAGCTTGCTGAGCAGGTGGGCGTTGGCGGTGGCCGTGGCCGTGGCATTGGCATCCTGACGGAAGGCCGATTGTTGATCTAATTCGACCGCGTGGGTCCCGTGGTCAGTTACAGCCTCTTTGACAAGTCTGACAGTTTGTCCGACGAGCTAATGTAAGATGATGGGCGGGAAAAAAAAGTACGAGGGGCATGATGACGGGGAGAGGGATAGGGGATGGCATGTGAAAGTGGGGGATGAAGGGGGGAGGGGAGGAAGAACGGGGTGTCCCCAAATCGAGTCTCCCCCGACCTGCCCCAAGCCCCAAAGCCCAGACCCCAAATTTCCCCGCCATGCCGCTCTCTCGAGACGGCACGTGCCACGTACGAGCTGTGGCTAGCGGGGATGAGGCTGAGTGAGGCTAGAGCCCGGCGCTTCCAGGCCGCTTTCCCACTTTCCCAGGGGGTGGACGGCCCCAGAAACTCCAGGGCTCCAGGCGCCAGGGCTCCAGGGCGTCAGGGCCGGGAGGCCAGGGGGCTTCGATTGGGGAAGCCGGGGCGCTCTAGAAGCCCGGCAGACAGCCAAAGGGGAAACTATCCGATCGGATTCTCCATGTTGAAAATCCGCCGAAATGATGATAGTGCACATGATGATGCAACAGGGGCGAAAAACAGGGGGCGAAAAAAACATCCAAAAAGGTCCGGCACTCACAAATCATATGCGGAACGTGTCCGTCAGAAGACACAGTGGCCCCCTCGGCACCGCCGGAGATTCCGCTCAGCGGGCCATCCACACCGGCCCCAGTCTGGCCTGAAGCTGGCGCGTTCATCGAGTTGATCGAAACGGCCGACGCAATGCTCGCGTGTCGCAGCTCAGCATTACTGTGGATGTTGACATTGGCTGTCGCAGGGGCGAGGCCGGGGTGGGGGTGCAACGCCTGATGCGGATGATGCGGGTGCTGGTGCTGGTGCTGGTGTTGGCCTTCGCTCCCTTTCGCCCGCAGCTGAGCCTCGGCTCCCGCAACCGCCGTGCTGGCAGTGAGCAGCGCCTTTCTGTATGGTGCGTCAGCGAGCTGCTCCCACTCTCGTCATGTCGGACCAAAAAAGGGAATGCCCAATCTCAATCAATTGGACGTGCATGCGTGCTCTGCAGCCTCTTCCGTCTTTTTTCGCGGCACGCAAGCCCTCGGAACGTGCGATGCACGCGTTGCCCGAGTGGGAATGGGTTGCGAATGCCCCTGGCCAGCCGCCCCCCGGACGAGCAGAGCAGCGCAGCCTTGGCCTTTTCCACGCCTCGGCATCTTGCTGAGGGGTAGGTAGACTCAAACCAAACAATCCAAGTCCATGATGTTCATGGCCATGCTGGTGATGCTGGGAGATGGGACTGCCGAGTGGCACAACATGGGAAGGAAACGGGGCAGAAACACTCACTTTCGGCGTCGGCTCTCCTGCACAACGCACTCGACATTGTCCCATCGACAGTTGCCGCACGGCGCACCCTCGACGACGTCGCACCGCACCTTGCGCGCGCGGCAGCTCACGCATGCCCGGGCCGCCCGCCGCTTCGTCACCTTGGCCGGTGGCGCGTTGGGGTCTTCGGCGGCGGACGAGGTCGAGGGCCGCTTCTTGCCCTGCTGGCTGGGGCTGGGGCTGCCGCTGTCTTCGGCGCCCGGTGACGGGGAGGAAGCGTCGCGCTTGTCCTGGAAGGCTTCCGCGCTGTTGCTGTTGCCGTTGGTGGTGGTAGTGGTGGTGGTGACAGTGGCGGCGGTACCGTTCTCGGCGGCCATGCTGTCGGCGACGGCCTGCAGGGCGGAGGCCTCAGGGGCCGAGTCAAAATCGAGGTCCATGTCGAGATCGAGGTCGAGATCGGGGCCGGGCGTGGAATCGTCTGCGGAGCTCATCGTGGCGTGGTTTTGGTGATTTGTGTTGATGGTAGTGGTGGTGATAGTGGTGATGATGCGCGATCGGGGATGCGCGTCGGCGAAATTAAATCGTTCGCCGAAGAGGGTGACAGGTCAATGCCTCGTGTGAAGCTTTGCTCGTCAAGGGTAGCTGTCCAGGTCGAAAAGACCGAAGGGGAGGAGAGGAGTTGGGCGCAGAGCGGGCTACGTCAATGTAAGTGTCGTCGTGCCTGTTGTTCTTTTTCCAGTTCCAGTGTGACGCAAACGGGTGGGTGACCGTGTTGGTGTCCTAGCGAGCATTGGATGTCCTGTCCTTGGGGTGGGGGAGAAAGGGCGAGGTGAGGAATGCGCCGTGACAGAAGGGAGTCTTCAAAAGGGAGAAAAGGTCAAGAATCTTGGGATCCAGACGAGGCACGGTCAAAGTCATGAGCTTCCAGGTGAAGGACGAGGAAAAGGAGAAGCTAGGTGGGAGGGTGTGGGAATGTGGGGTGGCCGACCCCGGGGTGTTATATTCTCCTCGTCTCGAAATCCCACGATTGACGAGGCGAGGCACACACGAGCGACCTCTGACCGGGCCTCGCTCGAAAGACTGGGCCCGGGGGGGAAACCCAAGACGCGAAGCGTGACGCTATCTTTTAGGACATGGGGACGCTGGGACCGGGGCGACATGGGATGGGGTCGTGGGTCGTGGGTCGGTGGCCTTTCGTAGTGTGTCGTTCTTTCTCGGGGGGTGTGGATGGATGGAGAAAAAAAGGAGCAGGCGCAAGGATTTCTTGGGATGCCGCAGGAAGGTGCCTCCACCGACGTCGCTTCCTCTTCGCCAGCAGGTTACAAGTTACCACCTCAGCCTTGGCCTCGACTTCGTGCCCTTGGCCCGCCCCCCTGGTCCGTCCCGCCTGACTGCTGATGCGCCTGAAGACGTGCTTCCTGTTTGGCCTGTCAAGTTCTGGATGTCTCGAGTCGTGGGGTCAGACGCTGGTCACCTGGGGGTCCTGTGACAGTCTGACGTCGGGCTTCTTTCACATGTCTTCCTGCTCGCCTTTCACCTGCTGGCACTTGGTCTTATCCACAAGGTCGAGGTCATTCACCGATCGCAGAATGCAATGTCCCGTTTTGTGGGGGACGTTTGGTTTGTGGGGAGGCCGGTCAGTCGGTCAGTCAATGATCAGTCAATCAATCCGTGATTACAAGTTCCAGCACCCACCTCCGCATCCGTCCGTCGCTATCCGCACTACCATCAGCCTCTGCAGCCCGCTGCCCGGCCTGCCTAGCTCGGAGACACGCGGATGACTCGAAGGGACAGTGGCTGACACATGGCGCTGCCCAGTACCTAATCGTGACCTCACAACAATGGCCCATCTGCCTCCCGAATTCTCTTCCGTCTCAAGCCGCCCGCCCGCCCCTCACCGAAGGACCCCTCCCCTCGCGCCTGCTCACCGCAATGCACTCAAGTGGCAGTGGGCATCGGCAGCGGGCAGTGGCAGTGGGCAGCGGCAGCCAGGTTCGCAACTGCCACGGCCACTTGCCAGACGAGCCCGCCAGACGCCACGCCAGGCCGATCCAGAAAGCTACCCTGTCGTTCCAAGTTCGTGTGGAGCAGCCAATCACCGCCTGCAGCCGTGCCCACATCACGAGTCAGGACGGCGGTCCAGGGGGGCGGGCTCCAGCGGCCGGTCACTTCTGAAGAAACACACCGCGATCACGAGCACTCCCAGGAATTTCAGCACTAACGGAGCGTTAGTCGGACCCCTTCCTCCTGCCCGCTGCACCCCTCGAACGCATGCTCGACCATCACGGTGTCATGATCTGAAGGCCTTGTAATTCGGGCTCTATTTTGACAAATACAGTGCACATCGTGACCAAAAATAAAAATAAAAACATCATCCAACAGAGAGGCAAACCCCCCCCCCCTAACCCAAAGGTAAAAAAAAAAAAACTAAGGGGGGAATAGGCGACAGGCTTCCCACGGGAGTCGCCTTCCCACGGCATCTCCCATGGAATTCAGGCTTCACACACCAATCTCGATCGCCTTGCCAAAAAACGGACTTGCTCCTCCACTCGCCCTCCCGTCCGCCAACGACACGCAACGCAAACACACACGGCCGCCCCTCCAAAAGGTCCCGCAGGCCCGCCCTTTGGTCCGAAAGAGGCAACCCCCAGCCCCGGCGCCCAATCACCACCCCCGTCCGTCCCCCTCGGCAAGAGTCGGGAGGAGCCCGCCCAGGCTTTTTCCCACCGTGATCGCGACCTTCGCCTGCGAGTGGGGACGCCGCGATGCCCTCATTACAATTTCGAGGCCGCTGGCTGGCTGCGCTCGCTGCCTCGCGCCGGGCTGATATCGTGGGGTGGTATTCCCAGCGTATACCCACCCAACTCATGTGCCATGCTCTCGTTGTGCATGCAGTGTGTGTCAAGGCGTGATGGGCATCGCGATCACCGACCCTGTCGTCTCGATTCGAGCAGGCACTCGTCAAGTCAGGCAAAGAGAGAGCGCCCTCCTGGCGGGGGCTGAGCTGAAGGCGTCCGGAGAAAGGATACCACGCGAAGGCGGCCGCGAGCTCTCACACCGGAGTTTCGTTTACACGACATCTGCTGACCTCAGCTTAGGGCTGTCCAACGACACCAGCCACCGTGTAACGCGACGGGGACCCCTCGAAGCCAAAGACAACAAAGGGAAATAGTAACATGATCGTTCACCCGCTCATCAGCGTGCCTGACATGCTGCAGAATGCGAACTGGATGCACGGAAAAATCAGAAGGGCACAACACCAGCAGAGCGCCTGATTGAGACGAACGAACCCTGCCAGTCGACACACCTCCCA
The DNA here is from genome assembly GCA_002851755.1 of Verticillium zaregamsianum. NCBI lineage: Eukaryota > Fungi > Ascomycota > Sordariomycetes > Glomerellales > Plectosphaerellaceae > Verticillium > Verticillium zaregamsianum. The sequence goes on along the minus strand of NMXM01000004.1, from coordinate 1,167,566 downwards.
CCCTAAGCCCACGCCCTCCGTGTCCCTGCTGCGCCCTCTCCCTTCCCCCGGCTGCTGCCCCCTATCCCGGCTCCTTCTTGCAAGTATGACGAACGCCAAACCAGTCTCATCCATGCATCGCGGGGAACCTCTACCACTTGAGCCTCACAAGTCCAGACTCGTCCATCGTATCAAGGTGTCTGCTCGTCCATCCCTAGATTGCCTGCCGTTGACAGCAGGTAATCGTGACACGCTCGTCCGCCCCGGCACCCTCAACTGCCGCAGCTTCGCGCTCCCCCCAGGAGAGGCAGATCTCCGGTCCTTTCCCCAGATCACCCATCAACGTCCCCCAGCTTTCTTGGCACCACCCAGTGGCCGACAACCACCAAAAACCCCAAATGCCACCCACACACAGATGGCCCTAAGTTCGCACCAGCCCTCACCTCGGTGAACCTCCGCCGTCATCATTCGCTCGATTCAGGAAAACACACCACATCCCATTTAAAAAATCCATAACCTCCAGTCCAGCACCCTGCATGGGCTCACAGTACGAAAAGAGCAAGACCAATCATCCCGGTCCCAAAATCTGCACTCCGCCCGCCAAGCTCGGTGAGCCCTCCGCCCAAAACCCTCGGACATATGCCCTGCGACCCTCGGACCGCCGAGCTCGCTCCTCGGCCGCGAGGCACGCACTCGGAAATCCAATCCGAGGGGTGTCGCGCCCCACATCGAGTCTCGAACCCCAGGCCAACCCCTCCAACGCGTCCTACGCGTCTAATCAGCGACTCCTCTCACGTCTAGCGTCCGATGAGCACAACGACTCCATAACTCAGCCATGTCCGACCCCTCCCCCTCGGCCTCCACTATCGTCACCCGATAGTCGCCGCCAAGCGTCCCTCGGCCTGCGACCCCTGAACGCCGATCCAGCTCCCGCCTCCACGGGGTCTCCACGACTTGGCATCCGGGCGGGCGCTGGCGCTCGAGACGAGAGAGGGGAGACGAGACGGCCGCCGATAGTTCATGCACACGCCCCTCACGACACGTTTGGGTCTTCGCACTCGCCCTGCACAGGGGTCCGGGGGATACGATGATGGTGATGATGATGTCTTATCTTCTTATGGCGAGCTGTGACTCCCTGCCTCGTCGGCGTCTACGCTGCCTCGTTTCCTGCGCGCGCAGCCTTTTCGTGATCTGTGTCGTACCCATACAGTCATGCTCAAACGCTCCGACACCGCGGACCATCTCGGAAGCCCTCTCGGAAACCATCTCCGAGACCCTCCCGGACACGACCCGGCCGCCTGATCATTTGCTGTCCTCTCCCGCCCCCAACGCCTTTTCGCCAGCCTTGTTCCACTTGACCTTTGTCGCCTCCTCGAGGCTGTGATACCACTTCTTGATCAGCACGGCAAACGACTTGTCGCCCGCCGAGAGTTCCATGGGCGGCCCCACAATCTGCGGAGGCCGCTCGTTGTCCGGCTCCCCCTCAAAGACGGCCCAGCTGGATGCGTCCGTAGACCGCAGCCCGAGCTTCCCCTGAATGTTCGTCACGTTGAACTGCCGGAGAAGCACGGCTTCACCCGGATGGACAGTAGGCAGTGCCGACTTTTGCACCCGGAAAATGTGTACTAACACGGGCTGCGTCGCCGCAATCGAGTGGTCCGCAACGCTAAACGCCAGCATCATGCCTTTCGGTCCACCTTTGGCACGTTTCGCGCTGGGTGGCTCCGTTGTTGCAATCGCCAAGATGTCTACCGTCTTGCCTGGGGGCTGCTGACGAAGCACCTTGAGGGAGATGCAGTCGGGCACGTCAGATCGCAGTGACCGGTTGAGCTTCAGTTTGATGGCCGTTGGCGAGTGCTCCTCTGCCCTTTCTTTGGCTGTTCGCGACGGCGAGTTGAGCGCTGCTTTGGCCAGCTGCAGGCTGGAATCCTCCTCAACTTCGGGCGTTGCGCTCTTCTGCAGGCTGTGACATGCCGCTCGTGTAACGCGGGCCGTGTCGGGTGTCGGCTGTCGGTCTGACAACCGGGTCGATCTTCTGCTGGCAATGGAAGCCCGCGCTAACTTGACACTCGGATCGTCGTCTTGATCGTTCTTTTGTTTGTTGGCTGCAGATGCTCTTGCAAGTTTAACACTTGGGTCACCCTCGTGCTGGTCTTCGTCGGCCTTGGGCTTGCTTTGGCGTCGTTTTCGTTGCGAGCGTGTCTTTGCAACAGGGGTTTCTTCTACTCTTTCTTCCATGGGAGCTGGAGCAGGTACCTCGACCATTTGTGGCGATGAAGTGTCGGGTTCCAGTGATTGCGGTCTTGACTGTGATCTTGTTTCCGGGCGGTTATCAATCTCCTTGCTTGGAGTATGAGGATCTCGGCTCTCGGCCTGGGTCGGACCCGGGGCCGCAGGCGATGAATGTCCAGCATCCGGTGGTAAGTGGCCTGTCTGCGACCTGGTCTCTGGACGATGACCTGTCACCGCAGGTGACTCGGATTTACCTTCGGCTGCCAATTCTTCAACTCGTGGGTGGGACGTGGTCTGTTCTTCATCTCCGTCTTCCTCGTTCTTCGCCCCGTCTTCTGCGGAACTTGTGATGATAACTGATGGGGCTTCTGGGGATGATTGTGCTACGGAAGGTGCTTCCTCGGCGTGTTGCTTTGTAGGCTCTTGCTGTTGGGTGTCGAGAGGAGTGGGCAGTTGCGCATTTTCGTGCTCCATCACAGTATCTGTTCCGTCGACTGCCGACACATCGGGTGTCGTCTTCGGCGCATCCTCCATATCGTGATTCTCTTTGTGGTTGGTCTCTGGTGCCTCATCGGCTGCAATCGGCTGCGACGACGACCGTTGAGGCTGAGGCGCGCGAGTCTCTGTTTCTGTTGTATCTGGCGACCTCGCTTCCGCGTCAGCCTTACTCAAACCTTCGTTCAAGTATGCGGGCCTGTTGAGCTCGGGAATGTCGTCAGACACGGGAGGCTGAGGCTCAGCCGGCCACACGTGCCGTCCGTCACGACCAAGCGGTCGGGTGACGCTATGGTCAACGCCCGATGTTTCGGCAACAGGGTTGTCGACTTGCGGGTTGAATCTATGCTCGTTGACGGGTATAGGGAGGCTAGAGGCTGCCTTTGAGCCGTCGGTATCCTCAACGGCATCGGGATGCTCCAATACCGCGCGAGCAGAGAAGAAGGGGACGCCATCTGTTGCTTCCGTGACGGAATCCGGGTCTCGCTCCTTATTTCCACTGACTTCTTCAGGAAGAGATGTGGCGGGAATCATTGGTAGTTGCGGCTGATCCTCCATCTCGATGTCGCCTTCGTGAACTTCGTCCTGCGCGGTACTAGCGATAGGGCCATCTGGAGCGGTGTCCATCGTGTTAGCGTCAGACTCCAGGACCGTGCTCTCAGCAGTATGCAAGTGCGTAGTTTCCTCAACCACCAGGACTTCCGACATGCGCACCTCCGATGTAGGGGCAAGGTCTTCCTGGGTTGTATGCTGGATCTCCATTTCCAATTCCGCCTCAAGTTGAGCCGCATCGGAGGTATCTTCTTCGTCGATAATTGACCCATCTTTCTGCATCAGACCCGTTACCTGAAGTGGCCGGATTGGGCTCATGGACTCCAGGGCATCTTCCAAGAACGGCGAAGATCCAGCTGGCAAATCGGTCGCGTCCCGGCGATCCTCGGGCACCGCGACGAGAAGCGGGCTGCTCTCGACCTCTTCACTCGCAGGTCCCTCCTCCGCCTCGCTTTCAACATCTGAACCACCCTGTTCCGATGCAGCTTGGCTGGCCTGCGAAGGTGATTCGTCTTCAGATGCGTCCGTCTGCTCCTCCTCCTCGCCCGATGAACTTCCTGTCTCGTCTGCAGACCCATCAAGCTGCAGAAGGGGTGGGTCAGCGGAACGAGCTGGTGGGTGTTGGACTGGTAGGTTATCATCATCGTCATCTGAGTCCGATAGAAGGTCAATGACCTCCGGCGGACCTTTTGGTTTCGGGGCGGCTGGAGCTGCGGGCGCTTCCTCTTCTGAATACTCTTCGTCTTCGAAATCTTCGACATCTTGGTCAAGCTGATCCTCTTCCAGGTCTGATTCACGAGGGTTGTAGATCTCTTCTTCGCCCTCCTGCCCAAAATCAGACTCAAAGTCCGAACCTTCGTCGTCGTCCTGGACGTTGCTCTGGTTCCGATATTGCGCGATATCATAGTCTCCACCTGCATCAAGGTCATCTGCATCGTCGTCATTTTCCGATGATACAGCTTCGTTCCGTGAGGTTGCGTATGACTGAGCGTTTGATGGCTGGAAATGCCTCTCGCTGTAGGTCTGAGCGCCATAGTCATCCTCTGTGCCATCTTGATCTTGATTTTCGGCTCGTTCGACTTCCCCAATGCTGTCGGCGGGGTTCGCATTTGCCCGGTCGCTTTCACTGACTTGATCGTCCCTGTCTTCATCACCCATCCCATCCAACGAAGCTGGATTTGAGCGAGCGTGTGGGCTAGAGGGTACATCGATCACCGCCGGTACTTGATTCTCGCCTGGCGGATCTGGATAGGAAGTAGATCCAGAAGTGAATCCCCATGACGACTGTGGCGGTTCCACAATGCGGTCAACAAAGACCGTGTGATGAGGCGAGTCATGCTGATAGTCTCCAGCCTGGGACGTCTGGTCATGAGACAAGGAATGATACGATTCGGCCTGGGAGACGAAATGAGGTGCTTCTCCTCCCGTAGGATATTCGTGGGGCGACTGCGTAGCATGAGCGATTGTGGGGTTAGGGAACGAATCCAGAGGGTAATGTTCTTGTGTGGCGAACAGCCCATCCGGGGAATGGCCCAGCTCGTGTGGATATTGCTGGTTCGAGTGCGGGTGCCCAAAATCGGGTGCGTTGAACGTCGGCTGTAAAGGTGCAAAGTCTGGTTGATGGATCGGCGCAAACTGGCCGTTTACTGCTGGTGAGTCCACAAGGCCACCCTGTAGGACAGACGAAGGAATCGCAATGTGGGCATCTGGTGGCACCCTACTAGGGGTGTCGAAAGCTTGAGAAGAACCGATCCGGGGCTCAGCAACCACATCAACGTGGTGTGGAGGGGTGAAGTCTAGCTCGTCGGTCTGACAACCACCATCAACCATGGGAAACTGCTTCAAGGGTGTTTCCGTCTTTTTATCCACCATCGGCTCGTCTCTCTCTGATCCGTGCTCAGACTCTCCAATCTCTGGGGTGGGTGACCGGCTAGCATATCTCCAGGAGCTGCTGAAGCGGCTGATCTTGCTACGCTTGCGCCCTTTGCCTTTCGCACCTCCATCGTCATCGAAAATATCTGTGCCCCCTTCGAAAAGCGAGCCATATGACATGCGCGCCCTCTTGAGGAAGGCAGGCGAAGCAAATTCTCCAGGCTCTAGACTGCCTTCGGCTGGCCTTTTTGTAGGCAGAGTTATCTCAGGGGTCGCGTCGCGGGCAGGCGAAATCGTGGGTTCAGGTATGTCGTCGAGAATGGCGGCCGAGACAGCGGCAAGCTGGGGCGTTGGGTCCCGCGCTTCTTCCGGGAGTTGGTCGACATTCAGAAGCTTTGTCTCTTCATCGGCGACGAGTATGACCTGGTAACGTTAGTGTCCTGGTCAAGACACTCAGTTTTACCAGGTGGAAAGCTTACCTGCGCCAGCAGCTTGTTGCTGAACTTGAGCTGCCACGCCAGGGGTGTACCAACAACGGGCATGCGGGTATCGCGCTCAGCCCAAGCGACGCCATCAAGACTCAGCGTGACCTCGTCACCACCTCCCAGGCCAAGATCAACCACGGCCTTCGCGCTGGCCCCGGTGAACTCAACGCGGACTGTGCCCTTGTCGCGTCGCAAGCGGAAGTCGGGTTCGGCCAATATGAAGGCGACTACATCTCGGAGAGGACTGTATGGCCAGAAGACGGTGATTTCGCCGCGAATGACGCGCTTTTGGATATCTTGGAGCTCGGGGTTCAATTCCGCTATGGGTGTGCCTACGCCCGCGCGAAGCTGGGCAGTCGATTCGCTTTCCGACATGTCGTCATAGGTTGCAGTTCGGCCACAGGACGATCAGCGCTCGCGGGTGTTGGATGCTTCGGGTTCGTAGACCATCTGTTGTGTGGTGGGCGGCTCAAGGCGCCGCGATATGGAGCGTCGGGGATGGTGAGGGATGGGTTTGATGCGTCGTTGTGGTTGTAGGCGAGCAAGTGGTGAACATAATTGTGGAACAGGGAAGCTCCAGCTTAGCTTGCCTTGGGTGGGTACCTACTTACCTGCCAGGTTTCGTGGATCATGGCTGGCGTTCCCGCGTCTGTGCATGCAAGGGAAAGCACAACACGACCCGGGTTGGCGAAATCTGGGCTTGAAGAAGCCCCCCAAACCAATGGCCTTGCATTTGTTTTTCATGTGAAATCATCACTTTTTGAATCGTCGCTCCGATGCTGTCAACGGCATCAGAATTGTGTTCGCAGAGACACTGAAGTCACTGCCCAGCAACGGCGCTGCTCCTGTGTATTTTTGTTCATCTCGGTCCTGCTGCTGCCAGTACTCCAAACGCATGGCCAATTTCTCACCTTAGGAAATCGTCTCCAAGCAATCGCAGACGATGTTCACCACGATGTGCAGTCACAAATTGAATGATAGACATGGCGCCGGCACAAGATCGCATACTGCCCTCCCCAGACCCAGCAGATGAGTCAGCATAGAGACGGTGTCAATAGAGTCATTGTCACGACTCAGGTCACGCCATCTGCGGGTTTTATGCCTGGTGAGTCGATGTTGGGCACATTCATCTGCATATACTAGACGATCAATCAATCCAACTCCCCTTTTGCAACACACGACTTTACCTTGAGATGCCAACAGTCCATTGCGGGCAATACCATTAACAAGACTGAGCGAGCCGGTCGAGACGACAGTTGCCCGAATCCCAAACTCACGATGGGCTCTTACGCCCCTCTTCCGTTCGATATCAAGAAGATCGCAATCATAGGCGCAGGGCCCTGTGGTCTGTCAGCGGCCAAGTATTTGTTAAACCGCGGCACGTTTGATTCCGTTGTCATCTTTGAGCAACAGGATGAAGTCGGCGGGGTTTGGAACTACAGCCGAGATCCGCCCGGGTCAGTTCAAGTTCCCCAGACCGATCCGTTTGGCCCTCCGGATGCGCCCCTACCACCGCGGAAGCCTGGTGGTGCACCGATCTTCCCCTCGCCGATGTACGAAACGCTCCATGCCAACATTCCGGGCTCCTTGATGAACTACAAAGACCGGCCGTTTCCCGAGGACGCCTGGGCTTATCCCTCACGCGAGACCATTCAGGATTACATTGCCGGATACGCGCAGGACATTCGGCCTCATATCAAATTCGATGTTCAAGTCGAAAGCGTTGAGCTGAGGCACGAGTCCGGGAGGGACAGGTGGGCTGTCAAGGCCAGGTCCACAGTCCGTCATCAAGTCATTGAAGAGACATTTGACGCTGTGGTAGTGGCAAATGGGCACTACTCGGTCCCCTTCATCCCAGAGGTCACGAACATCAGGGCCTTCCATGAGACTCATCCGAGTATCATCACCCACTCCAAGAACTACCGCACCCCGGAGCTCTTCTCAGGGAAAAGGGTTGTTGTGGTCGGGAACGGCCCTTCCGGGCTCGACATTGCGCGGCAGGTCAGTGGTGCGGATGCCCAGACGCTGCTGTCAGTTCGCAGTCCAACGCCGGCGGACAAGCTTGAGCATGTCGGGGCGGCCGAGATTGCCGAGATTGTCGACTTCCTCCCCGATCAGCGGGCCATCCAGCTCAAAGACGGCACGGTGGAGGCCGGCATAGATGCCATCATATACTGCACGGGCTTCCTCTTCAGCTATCCGTTCCTCCCTGGGCTGGCGCCCAAGCTTCTGACGAGGGGCAAGGGCGTGTTTGGTCTTTACAAGCACCTGTTCCTGATCCAGCACCCGACGCTGGTATTCCCGGGTCTGCTGATGAAGGCGGTACCGTTCCCACTGTCGGAAGCCCAGGCGGCCGTCGTGGCAGCAGTGTGGTCCAATGCGCTCCTCCTACCGCCGGTTGAAGAACAAGAGGAGTGGGAGCGAAACCTGCGGCAGGAGCGGGGCGAGAATCTGCACACGTTCCCAACACATGGCGGGGACGGATTGTACATCAATGAGTTACATGACTGGGCGCTAGAGGGGTCGCCGCCTGGACTGGAGGCCCCGTTCTGGGATGACGAGAAGAGATGGGAGCGGAGCATATTTGCGGACGCGAAACTGCGGTTTGAGCAGGAGGGTTCTCGGGCCAAGACGCTGAAGGAATTGGGGTTCGTCTACCCCGGGGAGGGGAAGTGGTAATGGCCCTGTCATCCATCCCATCTCTCGGTTGAGATGGGACGAATTAGGCTCATCTGCCCTGCGCGGGCCAGGTACCTTGCCTTAGTCAAAAGCTGGTGCAGACGAAAGACTTGAAAGCTGTGCAACGCCAGGGGGGATATTTTGTTGACGAGGTCGCGATCTGAGGTTATGCCGATCGGGTGCATCATCCGTGGGCCAACAGGACAGGGTCCACGGGGTTTGTGAACAATGCATGTTCAGTGCATTTAGGCCTTTGTCCCCACCCCGTGATGGATCACCTCATCAACCCAGCGCTGGCGGTGGAGCTGAGAGGCTCGCATCGACCCCTGTCGCATAATGAACCATGGCCGCATTGAGATGCAAGATCCAATGGTGCTGGCAGTACGCGAATCAATCTCATCAAATCTCATTAAAACCATTTTGTCTAGGACAGCCTGACCCGGTGACCGACTGCTGGCGACAAACCAGAGCCATCGTCGTCTCCTTTCCTTTTGGTCTTTCACTCCTGACAACCCGTCGTGTGGTACAGGTGTTCGTTCATTCCTTCTCTTCTCTGCGTCAGTGTCTTGCAGCGGCGGCGATCCCGGGGGTCGTGCTTGCTTACAGTACACGCACCACACCTGACTCTGGCGCCCTGAGCCTGCTTTCATCCTGGTACCCGCATTGCATCGTGGGGAAGCTGCTACTCGCGCGTTGTCACTGCCTGACGAACCCTTGCGACATTCCTCTCAGCCACTCCTGCCGCTCTTTCATCCCACCAACACCATCATCGCCCACCACCACCTCCGCCATCGCGGTCACCGTTCCCGAACTCACTCGTTTCCTCCACATCCTGCCGCCTCTCAACAGACACCCCCGCCGTACCCGCCCATCATCTGCCGCCCGCCCGCACCTACCAGCGACTCCCGTCGTTACACAAAGAAACGGGAGCGCCAGTCGCTTCGGGAAGGGCGAGCCCGGTCGATTTCCACCATCCACTCGACCTGACCTGCAAACAGCCAGCGCCAGCGTCAACGCCCACGCCCGTTCCGAAAGACCTCAACCACATCCTACCTCTTCACTTCACCCCGAAACCTCGTCCTACCACCAACCTCCTCACCGACAACGATGGCCTTCGCCAGCTTGCCCGCTGCCTCTCCGCCGATATAACACTCCGCGAACCATGCCTGACGCCACCGAACGCGTCACATCGGACGGACGACTAACCTGACCAACCAACAGCAGCAACAACGGACCACCACCAAACCGCCATCATGTCCGACCACAACCCTCCCAAAACACCCATACACCCGGGACCCGGCCACAAGCTCAATCCCGTCGCCCGGCGTCAATACCGCTTGTCCGACGAGCACTCCCCCACACGCCAGCGCCTCCACGATGATCTCCTCGGCCAGCTGACGCCCCTCTCCGCCGTGGACGTCCTGCGACATCCCACACCCACCCTGAAAGCCTGCCTCGATGCTTCCACCTCCAATGAACAGGACTTTGCCATGCGGACGGCCGTGGCGAGTCAGAAAATCTATGAGTGGCTTGACGAGCTGCTCGATTGGCCTTGGCCTTCTGATGGCGGCTCGGCCGGCTTCGAGAAGCCCATTGTCCATGGGAGAAGGCTCTTTTCGAAGGAGCCGGCACGGCATGACAGCCAGGACGACGACCAATTTCTGGGTAGTCTGCCTGCCGAGGACGTTTTGACCTACGACGACCGACTCGATCAGATTTCGCACGAGCTTGAGGATTTGGAGCTCGACGATATCAAGACCCACGTCTTGCACAACCACATTCTGCCGCTCTCACGCCCCGGTACCCCCATGTCCGATGCCGGGCGCCCCATCGTGTCCATGGCGACTTTCAACCGACTGGACGACTTGGCGGCGGTCATAACAGCCATCATCATGCAGGCCTTGCCAAATCTCTCCAAGCTTAGCCGGATGCTCAACACCTGGCGAAACCGAATCACCGTCCTGCGTGGGATTCCCTCGCTGCTGGCTGCCATTACTGATGCTGAAGTTGCCCTGGAATCCGGTTGGAGTGTTATTTCAGCACCAGCTAGGAATTCCGTGTCTATACTAGGCAGCCCTGGTCAAGAGCCTGGCTTGACAAAAGCCGAGTTCGACATCATGAAGGTGGTGTTGCAGAAGAAAATCACGAAGCCAGGTCGCAGCCTGGACGCCATGCTCGACAGTCTTGAGGGCCTGGCTGATACGGTTCCTGAGAGCTGGATCGACCGCATGGAAGCCACAGAGCACGGCTACGCTACCTGGTACGTGGCTTGTGAGCGAAAGATTAGGGAGGCGGACTGGGCCAAGACGGCGCGAGCCAAAGCTTCTGCCAATCCTCCACAGAAGCCGGCACAGAGGGCTTTGGCTTGCGTCCGCGATGGATCACCGGCTAAGTCCCCAGACCCGGCGTCGAGCGATGTGCCCATTGCACCAGTTCCCATCACCATTCAGCCTCCCGTGGAGGAGGTAGTGAGCGATGGCTCGTCGGACGCAGCGAGTTCCACCAGCGGCTCCGGGGCCCGGCAAAGAGATCTGACGCCGCCCAAGACACCTGAAAAGTCGAATCGACTCTCGGCAACGCTCGAACCAGACGCACAAAATGCTTCAACAACTGCGAAGACACGATCCGGTCGATTCCCCCTCCGGACGCCCGTGTCCTTCCACAAGCGTCAGCTCAGCTACGATGGATCGGCAGATGACGTTGACCCGGTGAAGACCGATGTGCCATCTCCTTCGAGATCCCACGGCGCGCAACCTAGGGGTATGGACCAAGTACTGGGCTCAACTTCTCAAAATTCCGAGCCTCTGCACGCTTCCAAACCATCGAATGCCCAGATTCTCGATGACATTGGTGGATCATCTCCCCTGGACGGCCTGGAAGACAGCCCAGGGCTCTCAGCAGGCTCGGATGATGAGCCAGAGCTTCCACCTCTTATTCATGGAGGCCGACGTTCTAGCTCTGCCTCTTGCTCCTCGACCATCATTCATGCCTTCGCCAGTCAGGATGGATTCAGCGACATGCCCGAGATTTCGGCTTCGCCACCCCTGCCCCGCAAGCCCTTTGTCGAACAAGGCAGTGACTTGCTTTCACTGCCACCCTCCGATATTGGGGACGAGCCGGACGCATCACCATTTCCGGAACTTGCTCGACGAAGAGACACTTCAGTGGCGCGTAGCCCCGCTAGCTCACCCCCCAGACACAGCTACAGGGATGACAGCGCCAGTCCCATGGTCGGACCGCTCCGGGATGACGATGACCTGCTGTCAACATCCTTCTTGGAACCGTCGTCATCATTCATCGAGGATGATCTTGACGACACGGTATCGTCCATCGGCAGCCCCCATAGAGCTTCTGTCGGGGGCGACGAGCAACTCAGACAACAAATCAGCGACATCCTGCAGTCGATCCCCGCCAACATTAAGCTCGGGACCGCTCCAAGCAGAGTCAACCTCAACCCGCCTCCACCAGATCTGCCCTTTCAAAAGGCCAAAAAGCCTCTAAGGGATCCCATCCGCAGGAGCGCTTCCAACCTGTCGTCCCGCGCATCGACGCGCGCTTCCACCCGTGCTTCCACCCCGGCCTTCTTACTCGCCCCGGCTTACGGCAAGAACCCCCGCCCCAAGCGCCAGCAGGGTCCCGACACCAAAGTCTACCACCTATCACGGTCTACCGGCGAGGCCCCGATCAAGCTGCTCATAAGATGTGTTGGCGAGAACGGCGAGCGCGTCATGGTCCGTGTCGGCGGCGGCTGGGCTGACCTGGGCGAGTACCTCAAAGAATATGCTACCCACCACGGACGGCGATCAGGAAACCCGGAGGCCAATACCAAGATTGAGGTTCGCGACCTACCGCGTGTGGCTACTTCTGTTAGGGCAGCAACGGCCAGCCCGCCTGGTCGACCGGTGTCTGCCCTGGAATACTCTCCCGTCACGCCGTTGAACATTCGAAAGACTAGGCGGTCCTTCGGCGCCAACGGACTCGGGGAGAGATCTACTGCCATGGCATCGTCTGCTCGACCACCTGCTCTGCCAAAGACGCCAGCCCCGCCCCAAGAGACCGTGGCCCAAGATGGCCCGTCGTCGGATGGTTCGACGAGGTCAAGATCCAGCTCACACCTTAGCTGGGCAGAGGAGGACACCTCGCTGGGTCTCGCGGGCCCCACGGGCCGCAAGGTGGAAATGAGTGAGGAGAGCAAAGCTTGGGTGGAGAGCGTCAAGCAGAAGGTGCGCATCGCTAGTGGAGAGCGCAAGCCAGCTGAAGATGGACGTTTCGGCGACATGGGTCGCGTTGGCGGGACGAAGCGGCTTTTCCGTAAGGGATGAGCTGACGATTGCGATCGGTGAGCTGACTGGGCATTCTTATCTTGGGCATTGGGCGGAGCAGGGCGGCATACTGGGGGAGCACGGCGCGCGTTGCATATCAAGAGCGAGGCGGCGTTTGGAAGCCAGCACGACATCACACAACACAACACGAACACAACACCTACTGAACTTTTACCGGCCTTTGTGCCACCGACATATACACCTATCACCCACATTCATTGGACCTTCCTTGCCTTTCTTCGTACGATCATTCCACAACACCATATCACTTTTACTTTTGTATTTTCCGGGCGCTGCGCTTTGGCGGCGGTTCATTGTTCCTAGCACAGAGCATACAATACCCATTTTCTTTTTTGTTGGAGCAGATACCAGAAAAGCTGGACAGCGGTGCAGATACACAAGCTTTAGGGCTCGAGAATTGAGATACCTTGGATGCGAGATGCTGTTGTCTGATGCGTGTGGATGATTTGGTGTCTGTTCAGGCGGAGTGCACCGGCATGGCTGCTTGGCATCAGACGTGTTCTCGATGTTACGGTGATGAAGCAGACACGTGTATGCATTTTGCTTTATCTGTCCCCAGCAAAGTGCCTCACCACATGTACAATGACCTTCGGATGGCATCTACGAGTTGGTCCCAGCCGCAAGCGCCTCTCGCATCTCCGCATAAATTGCCTTTGCGTCCCCCGCCAGCACCTCCTTCGCGTAGTCCTCCAGCGTCCGCGGCTTGAAGTCGGGATACAGCTCTCGAGCGTCGAGGTAGCCGAGGTACCGCGCCGTCTCGGGCGTGTTGTCCCCGCGCACGCCCCAGCTGCGCCAGTACTCGAACTGGGCGCGCTTGAACCACTCGGGCGAACCGACGGCCGCCTTGGGCAGCGTGCTCAGGTTAAACTCAAGGGTGCCCTCGTCGATGTACGTCCGCACGAGGGTCTCGCCGCTGAGGCGCTCGAGGAGGTCGTAGACCTGCGTCTGGGAGGCGAGCTCGCCGAAGCCGAACACGGAGCGGTTGAGGGTGCGGGGGTCGAGAATGACGCGGGCGAGGAGGCGGCCGACGTCGGCGAGGTCGGTGTGGGCGGACTGGACGGCGCCGGTGCCGGCGATGAGGTCGGGGGAGCCGACGTGGGCGTAGGCGTTGCGCTTGGAGGGGAGCACGGGGAGGGCGAGCTGGTACCACCAGCCGACGTCGAGGACGGTGTAGGGGAGGCGAAGCTTCTTAATGTGGCTGAGGTTGTCTTCCTTGATGTCGCGGAGGGCAAGGACGTCCTTGGGGGGAGCGACGGTGGCGAAGAAGCAGGGAATGAAGCGTGAGACGCCGGCGGCCTTAGCGGCGGTGGCGAGGGCGGGCTCCGAGCCGAGGCCGGCGAAGTTGACGGCGGAGATGAAGGTTTCGATGCCGGTAAGGGCGGTGACCAGGGTGGCGGGGTCGGCGGTCAGATCCAGGGGCTGAACGGTTATGCCGCGGGCGCGTAGAGTTTCGTTGGCGGAGCTCTTGAGGGAGGAAGGGCGGGTGAAAGAAGTGATTTCCTGAGTAAATTAGAACAAGTTGAAGTCACTCATGTAGAATGGACTCACAAAGGGGTGGGGATGGTCGATGAGGGCGTCGATGATGGAGGTGCCGGTTTCGCCAGTGGCGCCGAGAACTGCGACCTTCATGATGAGAGGAGGGCAAATGAAGATGAGATAATGTGTGAATAATTGACTGAAAAGGCTGATTCGACGTCAAATGGTGATCGGGAGGAGAAAGATGCCGATCAGTCCATCTTTATGGGACGATATGGATCCCGAGGCTGCATTACAAAGCCGATTCGACGTCGGCCGTCAAACCCCGCCAAGTCCGCAAAAGCGGGCCTCGAAAAGGCGGAGCGGGGCTGTCACCCCGCACTGAGGGACCCGAGACCCCGACACCAAGCTCGGTAGTGCTTCGTGCGATCAAGCATAGCTCGTTTTCGATTTCCAGTCCAACTACAAGTCAGACTTAATGCCACTCTGCTCTTTTATAGCACCCTTGATATTCATGACCCACCATCAGCCGGCGCAATCCCACACCGATACTCTCCATCAGATCGCTGTGGACCTTCGCGGACGTCGGGCAGCAACTCACCAAGTTAAGGATAGAGTCAATCACGCAAAGCTTTGAAAAGCCTATGCGCGAGTCATGTACACTCGCTATTTATAAGCACCCTACGTTGGTGATCAAGCAGCGTCCTTCAATCCGCGGCGCGTGCCGAACATGGTCCGCGTCACCGCAACCCCGCGCAATTTTATTCCAAGTCCCAACAATCCTATTAAGGCGAGTTCCCCTTACAACCTTTCAAGACAGCAAGAGAAGTTCCGAATGGAATTTGCCATTGCTGTGATAATACCCCTGAACACCTGATTCTTTCTGCCCCATTTCAGCCCCCGGCTGCGCTGGACCGTCCTGCCGCAGGCGCTTGTCTGAAACCTCGAGGCCCGATATGACCTACATGTGACCAAGTACAAGATTAAACGCGTGCGACGTGCGAGGATACAGACAGCCATTCATTTTTCAAGGAAAGTCATTCGATCCTTCCGAGTCTGACTTCTACAGGCTCAAGGCTATCAGCCACTGCAGCACGGCTGCGCGGGCTCCAGCAAAGGGGCCATTCCGTGTAGGAATGCAGAAACTTGCTCAGAAATCATCTAAATCCCGCTCGCGCTGCATCGGCACTGCTTAATCATTTTATCCCTCAAGACAGAAAATCACACATTCACCCCAACTCAACGCTGACCAACGCATTCTGCCCGCTCAGTCACGACTGACGACGACAAGGACGACGCTTTCGGCGCTGCATATCATTGTACCTCATCACGTACTGGGATATACAACCCTTTGTGGAATAATACTAGAAGCTGATCATGAATTCAGGTGCTTCTCCCGCCAACCTTCCAGGCGTTCCTGCTCACTTGGATCATCATGTCGATCCTTTCCACTCCCAACCTCCAAGCCTGGTACGACGAGTCCTGGACTGAAACGGAGGCCGATACAACCGTGTTCTAGCAGGCAGTTTTCACAGAGCACTTTCCTTCAAGACGATACCTACTTAGCGTCCAAGCACTGCCCGATTCATCGGAGCGGACGGTGGAAGCCGCGCTCTATCGTCGGGCGGATGACGGACGCAAAGTCGTATTGCTGTGGCTAGAAGCCAGACATGCATATGATGTTGCAAGAGTCGTCGAAAACCAAGTGCTGGATGCGGCCCTGCTTCATTTCGAGAGGCTGCCAGACGAAAATCCGGCCGGCGAGGTTTTTGCCATGAGCGTGATCGGCCCGACATTTCGGCTGTGGCGGGTTAGGAAAGGCGTCGAATCGCTCGAACCATTTCATGGAGACGATATTCGAGGCGACAAATCGCAGTACCTTGACGCCAGAACTGAAGCAGCCAGCGTTGTCTTCTTCCAAATGACCGATGAG
This sequence comes from Verticillium zaregamsianum, assembly GCA_002851755.1. Lineage (NCBI taxonomy): Eukaryota > Fungi > Ascomycota > Sordariomycetes > Glomerellales > Plectosphaerellaceae > Verticillium > Verticillium zaregamsianum. The sequence continues at coordinate 1,151,520 of NMXM01000004.1, read as the reverse complement.
ATCATGGCGCGGGACCAGTAAAACCCCCCCAGCCTAAACACTGGTGCCGGGCCAGGAGTCTGTTTAGCATCCAGGAGCAGTTTCCAGTCATTGAGATATTCAATAGCTCGAACTACCCAGCACCCGAGATGGTTGCGAGCGGCGAGTAAGGCGTCTGTGGAGTTTTAGTTGTCCCATCTGGCTGGGGAGACAGCGCTGTTGAAGTGTGGACGCCATCTACCAGAGCAATTCGGAGCGGGAGGTACGCTAGTTGATCACGTATAGGTTCAGGGGCGGATTCCTGATTCGACTATGCGGGCTTGTTCAATAGGACATGACTTATTTTGCTTCCTTGTTTCTCCTCTGGTCGTTTGTCTTCCTCATTTCGCCCATAGTGTTGACTCGCTCAGTCGCCAAGCATTTCCTTGGGTAACTCAACCCACTGACCATTCTGGAACAAGACTGGGTAGCCTCTATCAAACCACCACTCCAGGATGCCAGAAGTTTGAATGGCCTTCCATCCCACGCCATCACTTTCAAATGGTGCTCGGTTGGTGACTGCTACAATAGCGTATCTTCCGATAAGTAATCTGGCATAACGCAGAAAGAGTGTGTTCTTCCCAGAGAAAGAAATCGATTCAGCGGCCCAGTCAGGCCGAAACTTCCCGATACACTCGCGATGGCCGTTTGTGTAGCAGACCAACATCCCAATGACATGGTCAAAGGGTGTGGTGCGTTGAATGCAAGGCTGAATCTCAGATATGCCTTGCAGGGAGCACGCTGTCCGCGTCCAGGCGTCAAAATGCGGTACAAGGTCGGGGGTTCCGAGAGCGACTGGAAGACTCGGTGCTCTGTAGGGGAGGACTGCATCGGGTTGAGGCGCTTGTTCAAGGGCGAAGTATTGAAGCCCGGGCTTGCCATCTGGGCAATCCCACCGATTGAGGTGGACTCTGGTTTTACTGCGTGGCACAGTAAAGACCTCGTCAGTGGCTGTGGCATACTCCCCAAAAACGGTATTTCGCCCTTTGTTTGTGGTAAACTTGACGCCAGTGTTAGCAGGTTTTTTCCTACAAATCGACGGGACTATGTATGTCCTACCGTTAAGCCAACATGTACTACTTGAAAGTTGTCATCGTGTTCGAGCTGTCTTGATATATGCGTGATGTACTCGCCCTCATCCAAGGGCATATACATCCAGTGTGCAAGATGGTCGGGCAAATCCTCACACAGGCTCGCACATGACTTCTCATCTCGCTTGTGAACAGCGATATCATAAATCTGGAAGCCACAGGACGCTACCAAGTATCCAACAGCGTCGGGGTGGTTACAGTCGAAGGACTTCATATGCTGCGGGTATGGGTAAGTGGGTGGAGTGTCAAGAGTCACGATCGATAGCAGATTGGGAGGGGACGCCAAGGGAGTTTGCCAGAGCAGTGCTGAGAGAGGATCGCGTAGCGTTTGCTCTGGCGGGCCTTCGATTCGCCGCACCTTGAAACCCTGTAGATGCCGGGAAGATTCAGTCAACAGAACGGACGTGGTGATCAAAAGACAGATATCGTTGCCGTTGTCGCACTTACGTCGCTCTGAATCTGGATGGTCGCGCACAGGTCTATGGGAAGCCTTCGCCACCAGACTCCCGGTACCGAGTCTTGTTTGCTGCACCATGCATCGCGAGTCGTTGGCGTGAGAAAAGCGACCTTACGAATGCCTAGATGGTCTTCCGCTATGTACATGTCCGCGTGTGTGGAATCCGCTGCTGCGCATGCCGGGAGGATGCAGCATGCCGGAGTGCCAACACCACTTTTCAGTGCTGCATTGTGCACATCACGAACGTAGATGTTTCCGTCGACCTTGAAGTATGATGCATAGACAGGTAGACGCGGGTCGATATCATGACTAAATCTCTCCAGATGAGCGCGGTCTTGTTCTTGTGCCGTGATAGCGGCGCATTCATGGGTCAGATATCCGGCAATCATGTGCCAAATCTCTGGTGGGAGCTTCGGGGCAAGGTCGGTTTGACATAAATTTTCGTTCATGGCATTCTGTAGATAGCGAAAGCGTCGTCTCTTCTCGGCTGGCGGCGGCATGTAAGCATAATCGGTGGCGGCAAGAAATGACGGAGCCATGTCGAAGAGCACTTGGCAGCGACAGTTTACATGGAGGCAGTACGTCGTTGCGTTTTCATCGCAGAAGATACAATGAGTTGGTCTGAGTTTCAGGTGAAATTCGATGTTTGCGTCCTCGTCAAAGCATCTTTGGTCTTGTTTTTCAAACTCGAATACGCAGGATACAATGTTGGCGGCAGGGACAAGCGCTAAAATGGAGAGGATGGTTAGAATGCATCCCAAAGTCGAGGCTGGCTTTTTGGGCCAATACTTACCGAAGCATATTTTTTCACCCTTGATCAAGTCGAATTGGCATAATCGGCAGCGTGGTTTTATAACGCACCACCTTCGGTGCGACGGCCACGAGATCGACGACATTTTGGTATGTTTTGTCGAGAGGGACCGTTTGGAGTATCACCGTGTCTGGGTGCGGGGGGGTTATGACTGACTTATAAGGGCCGACGCGTGCTTACTAAACCATGTTCTCGCCGGCATATTGGACATCATATCACCAGATCAGCTTCAACCCGATAGGTTACCCTGTAGGTTGATTGATGTGTCACTATTGTGCGTTCAGATGCTGTGTGACGTGACGAGTAAGACGCCTCGTTCCAGATGGGTCCAGATTCAATGCCCGGGGTGTGCCTCTCAACGTACTACAGGATCCTCAGAATACCTTTCTATTCTCCTCTGCATCTATCTACATCAACGTTTAGCTGATATAAATGCTAGCCAGAGACCTTTTCTCGACGCCATCATTCTTACTGGAGTAGAGCTCATGGTTGGTGGTTCTACAACCATGACCGGCTGCTGCGCCGCATGCTTTGCGGCGTAGGCGCCGGCTCAAGGGACATGCGTGCAATATCGGGCTTGGCAATGGCTCCATTCAGACGCCACACCTTGAAAGCCCCTGGGCCAACAAGCAGCCTGGGCCCTGTTCTGAGGCCATCGTGTCACTCTCGTGATGCGCGCCCCGCTCGCCTTCTCACGATCTTGATAGGTCTCGCTTGTTGACCCGACGGGGGATAACAGTCGAGCAGGCCCATTCCAATCAACTTCAGTACCGACCTGCTGACCCCGCCAACAACTCAGTACTTTATCGGACGCCTGCATCCCCGAGATTACAATCATCACCATGAGGCTCCATCGTGCACTCCTACAGCTCGGCGTGGCCAGCGCAGCTCTGGCTGCCTTCGATCCAGCCATCGACTCGCCCTGTGAAAGCGAAGGCATCTGCCTCTCGTCATTCATCTGGTGCAGCTACGATTCAGAGCCCAGCTGCTTCTTCCCAGAGGGTGTCGACCCTCTCGCACCGGCATCATCAATCCCGTACGCGGTTCTGTACCACGGGAATCAATACGAGATCACCTGGAGGCAGGCTGTTCCCGACCTGCCCGTCTTGGTCCAGTGGTACTCTTCGCTAGAGACGTTTCCGTTTGATGCTGAGGATACGGGAGAGACAAGATTGATCTGGAGCGCGAGTGAGTCCGCAACAGAGACACTGAAGGGAGTTGATCTAATCATTGAGCTCTAGACACTACTAAGGACTCGTTTACATTTGATCCGGAAACTATCCTCGAGCGGTTTCCCACGGCCGACGCTCCAAATCTTTCTCGCTACGAGGCGGCTATGGGCACCGTCGGCATTGGCAACTTCATCTACGTCAGCCAGCCCGGCTCGGGGTATCCGGAAGCCCGATCACAGCAGTTCACGATGCAAATGCGATGGTCGGACGTGATGGCCCAAAACATGAAGGAGGACTTCCGACAGAGGCAAGCGCAGAGGGAGAAACAGTGGACGTTGGGCGTCGGCATCGGCGTCGGTTTGGGCGTGCCGGTGCTCGTGGGCTTGACGTGGGTTGCTGCCACTCGCAGGGCTGCCAGGTCGCCTACCAAGTCCCTCGCCGAGTGACTGCTCTTCTTCCGTCCATGATGAATAGCAGCACGTTGAAGAATATGGAAAGAAGCTAGGGCAGCCTGTAAACGGAGCTCAAGTTCGCCAGAGCATCGAATGCCAGGAGCTTCAGAGTTTCAGAGCTCCACGGCATATTGCTAGCTAATAATGGCTCCGAAGAGTAGGCCATGATGAAATGCTCTCGGCACTTAAACAGAACATGTCGAGAAGAAACATTGGGCGCTAGTCAATCAGCTGGCTGACGGTTTTGAGGTGCCAGGGCCCCCAAGATCTAGCTCTCAAAGTGCGGCGAGGACCTGCAATGTTCCAAACCAAAAAGACTAGTTGACTGCGCAGAGACCCTTCAGATTCGATCAACCTACGAAGCCGATGTACGCCAAGAAACCTGCAGCTCCGCAGACGCTCCGCCAGGTCATAAAAGGGCTGTCCCACCAATGGCTGTGGCCACGAATCGCACAGCAAGACTTTCAAAGCTGTGAGATTCGAAGTTACATACTCAGCACCCTCGATAACGAGCGACGAGAACAGATATCCCCCTACTCCTCATCCGCCAAACCTACCAGCTTCAGCGAGTCCCGCCACAGCCTCCCTTCCTTCTCAGCATCGTACGCGTGCGCCGCGTGCGTAACGGTGGAATAATCGAACGGCGCCCCCAGGCCCGGCTCCGCGACGGCGCAGTTGCACAGGAACTTCCCCCCCTTGCTAGCCCACTCCTGCCCGACGGCCGCCCACACCGTCGTCGCGGCGCCCTGCTCCGGGGTCTTACGGTTGGTGACAACGATCTTGTCGTCCTTGAGGGCCTCGACGGTCTCGACGGGGATGAACTTGGCAAGGGGCGTCATGATGAGGCCCGGGTGGAGGCTCGTGGCGTGCAGGTGGCGGGCGCCGTAGCGGCGGTCGATCTCGTTGGCCATGTAAATGTTGGCCGTCTTAGACTGGCCATAGGCCAGCAGGGGTTCGTAGCCGCCCTGCTCAAAGCTATAGTTGCCTGGCTCGTTGATGCCGTGGATGTTGTGGCCGGAGGATGAGACGTTGACGACGCGAGAGGGGAGGGCGGGGGAGGCGGCCGCGAGTAGAGCCGGCTTAAGGAGCTGGAAGAAGAGGAAATGGGCAAGATGGTTCGTGCCGAACTGAAGTTCGTGACCGTCCTGGGTAAAGCGGAGGTCGGGGACGGCCATAATCCCGGCGTTATTAACGAGGACGTGGATCTTATCCGTCTTGGCGAGGATATCGGTGGCGGCGGAGCGGACGGAAGCGAGGGACCCCTGGTCCATCAAGACGAGGCTCATACGGGAGGGTTCGTAGATACCGGCGAGAGCGGTCTCGGCCTTGGCAAGGTCCCTGGCCGTGAGAAAGAGGGTGGCGCCGGTGGCCGCGATGGCCCGGACCGTCTCGATACCGATGCCGGAGGATGTGCCGGTGATGACGATAACCTGGCCCTTGAGCTTATCCTCGGCGCCTTCGTCCTTGATGATCTGGAGTGCCGTAGGGCGAGCATCACCAGGCCCCTGGGGCTGGATGTGTGCGGCAGCGTAGCGAGACATGGTGAGGTAAGATGTGGTGATGTTGGGGGTTTAGGTGTTGATGTTAAGTAGTGTGAGGTGGCGAGGGCTTGATAATCAGGAGGTTAGGAACCATCAAGAGGGAGATACACATGATGTTTATATATTTATATGTATGCTTCTTACTCTGGTACTCCACACGACACGTTGCTCCTGCAAAGCAGCGTTGTCTTCACCACGCCGCGGTACAAGACCACTTGAACACAATCAAGGTGGCTTACCAAGGTACGAATCACTGACGGACTTTACACGTTTCGGATTTTGTGTTCTACCTGCTGTTTCCCTTCCATCCCTAACTCCGGTCATCTGCGTCGCTCCACGGGGTTTGGACATGAAGTTGAGCTGGTTGGTGATGGGTCGTGTTTGTGTCCGAGCCCGGGGCCGTGGTCGAGATGACATTTTCACCACATCTGGTCTAGTGCAGCCAGGAGGACGAATCCACCGGGACCCGTCCCTTTACCTAGTTCATAAGTGCCGCCCGGGGATGTCGCCGACTCGATGACATTTTGTCCTCTTTCAGCCTAGCTCCTGACCCGCTCGTGGGGCGTCCAGGTGGACGCTTGATATGGGCTGACTCGGCAGCTCATATCATGGTGCAACGGTGTGCCGGCGTTCGTTCCCCTTCCTTTCCGTTGGACAGCAGCCAGAGCGAAAGGCCGCCTGCTTCATTCTCCATCCGCTGCAAAGCCATCGTCCAGCGTCCTTGGCTAGAGAGCAGAGCCATGGAGACGAGTCCCCAGAACGCCGAAGCTGACAAGCAGCGCAGAAAGATACAGAACCGGAAGAACCAGAGAGCCCACAGTGAGTGCACCCCACACCCTCTCATATCATCGTCTTGTCACATCGTGAGGTGCATGTGCTCAGAGACCGTCTCTCCAGGGTTGCGGCGGAAGGAGAGGGATGCCGCCGCCGTGTCCATCCCGGGTCCTGTCGCCCAAGGCGGCCACGGCGCACGCCCATGGCAAGTCACCCGCTGGCGGCTCGACGAGCACGACGAGCCCGTCGAGCCCAACGAGCCGGCCTCCGCGAACCGCCCCAGCGGCGGCAAGACACTGGCAGTACGTGCAGCGCGCCGCCCGGCCCCGACGTATCCCAACGTCCTCTCCCCCGCGGACGTCATGCGCGCCTGGCGAGCAACGTGCATCGAGTTCACCTTCCCCCTCACGGCCGACCACCTCCTCCACCTAGTCCACTACAACGTGCTGCGCGGCCTCATCTCCAATAAGAGAATCCTCAACGACGACCCGTGCTTCGAAGACGACGCCGCCGCCCCGCCCGCCGCCGTCCCCCGAGACCTCGTCCGGACGCCTCTGCAGAGGGCCCGCCCCCACTCCCACTGGATCAACTTCATCCCCTTCCCCCGCCTCCGCGACAACCTCATCCGCTACGAGGACTGCTTCGACCACTGGGACTTCCTCCAGGACCTCGTCGGCGAGCTGTTCTTCCCTCCGCCGCCCGAGAGGAGACCTTGCACCTCCTCCTCTCCGACCCACCGGCCGCCGCCCGGACCGGCCGCGCCGCCGCCACAAGTCGACGGCCCCGGCCTCCGACTCGACCCCGACCAAGACACGGAGGAGGTCACCGCCGGCCGCCGCGGCCTCATCGTCTGGGGCGAGCCGCACGACATGCACAGCTGGGAGGCCACCCCGGGCTTCCTCGCCAAGTGGGCCTGGGCCGTCGACGGCTGCGACGACCTGGTCATCGCCAGCAACCGCTGGCGCGTCGTGCGCGGCGCCGAGCCCATGCCCGTCTCCCGGTCGGCAAAGTCCACGACGTCTCCGATTCTTGCCCAATAGCTGGCGGTCTGAGTGCCCTCCTTGGTGGTGTCGTCCAGACAGACAGACAGACATCGGGCGCAGGTTGTGGATTAGCTCATACTCAAATCACGAAGCGGGAATGGGTCTCAGATGGTTCAAGTCCTTGTATTAGCTCTCTTGAGCAATCTATCTCCTGTCAGGCAGCTTCGTGAACATAAGAAGAGCCGTCTTGTAGTAAAAGCGAAACAATCTCAACTCTTGAGATCCGAAAGGTTGGTATCTTGGATATGCCTTCCCAATCCTGAGGATCAGGCGCTCGGCATCGCGTGGCGTCGCGCGCTCTGCAAGAAACCGTGTTTCTGCGGCGCAAAGTGGTCCTCCTCTTCATCGAAGAAAATCCAGGTGGCGAAATTCAAAACCCAAACGCCCTCCGCGGAGAGAACGATTCTCTCCTCACGTCATGTTTTCATCCTCATCCGCAGCGGCAGCAACGTCGGCAGTCCCCTAGAAGCGGGCCTTCTCAGTACCGAACGACATGGGGTCGTACATGCGGTCCTTGATGTAGGCGGTCAGGGCGACATCACCCCACTCCTCCCACTCGACCCACTGCGACTCGGGCAGCTTGGAGACGCCTTCCCTGCGGGCGGCCTTCATGACCTCACGGGCGACGACCAAGCTGGCGTCGCGGACGCGCTCGATGTTGGGGTAGATGAGACCCTTGTGCAGCTCCTCGGCGTTGAGAGAGTCAGCCAGGGCGGCAGCCGAGGTGTAGACCATCTCGTCCGTGATGCGGGTGGCCTTGGACAGAATGGCACCGAGGCCGAGACCAGGGAAAACGTAAACGTTGTTGCCCTGGTTGGGGTGGTAGGTGATGGCCTGGCCGTCGGGGGTCTTCATGGTGAAGGGGGAGAAGGGAGAGCCAGAAGCGAAGATGACGCTGCCGTCGGTCCACTGCACGGCCTGCTCAAAGGTGCACTCGGCCTTGGTGAGGGGGTTGCTCAGGGGGAACAGGATGGGGCGGCGGCCGAGACCGCCAGAGTCGACCGAGGCCTTGAGAGCGCGGACGGTGGACTCGGTGAAGACGCCGAAGGTGGCCGTGAGACCAACCAGGGCCGACGGCTTGACGTACTCGATGACCTCCTCGAGGGTGCGGAACTGGTGGCCGTTGTTGTCGGTGCGAGCGAAGTACTTCTTGTGCTCGGCGAGGTTGTCGCCACGGTCACGGGTGACAAGGCCCTTGGTGTCGACCAGCCAGAACTTGTCGCGCGCCTGCGCCTCGCTGAGGCCGCGGCGCGTGTAGTACTCGACGAGCTGCTTGGCAACACCGACACCAGCAGAGCCGGCACCCATGAAGACCAGCCTCTGCTCCTCGATGGGAACGCCAGAGAGGTTGACAGCACCAATGTAACTAGTCACGATTAGTCAATGTCCTCTGCATCTGCTATTTTGTGCATCACTCACCCGCCAAGGACAACGGCACCAGTGCCCTGAACGTCGTCGTTGAAGCAGCGGTACTTGTTCTGGTAGCGGTCGAGGTAGTTGAAGGCCTTCTCCGTGTCGAAGTCCTCGAACTGGACAACCATGTTGGGGAAGACCTCAGTGGCAGCCTCCATGAACTCGTCCATGAACTCCTGCTGGGTCTCGACCGAGACACGCTTGGAGCGGAGGCCGAGGTAGAAGGGGTCCTTCAGGTTGTCCTCGTTGTTGGTACCCGTGTCGAGAACAATGGGCAGAGTCTTGGAGGGGTTGACACCAGCAGCGCCGGTGTACAGAGCGAGCTTGCCGATCTATTGCGTGTAAGCAGGGTGGTCTTTTGGTCGAGGCGAAGCAGGTCAACTTACGGAAATGCCAACACCGTTGACACCAAGATCACCGAGGCCGAGAATGCGGGAGCCGTCGGTGACGACGCAGATCTCGGGGTCGGGGTAGGGCCAATTCCTCAGCATGGTGCGGATGGACTTGCGCTGCTTGATGGAGATGTAGAGGGCCTCGGGGCGGGTGTAGAGGCTGGAGTACTGGAGGCAGACGTCGCCGATGGTGGGGGTGTAGACGAGGGGCATGAGCTCGCGGATGTTGTCGATGAGGACGCGGTAGAAGAGGTCCATGTTCTGGTCCTTGAGGGTGGACAGGTACATGTACTTGTCGATGTTGGTCTGGCGCGAGTTGATCATCTTCATGGCGCGGGCGCTCTGGGTCTGGATGCTCTCCATGACGTGGGGGATGAGACCGGTGAGGTTCTTGGAGACGCGGTCATCGGGGGTGAAGGAGAGGCCTGGCGCGGTCAGTACGTGGGGAGGCGAGGGTAGACGGAGGGAAGAGGACGAGAGGGGAGGCAACAGGAAGGCTGAGGGAGAAGACGAGAGAGAAGACGAGAGACGACATACCCTTGTTCCAGGACGGCTCGCGGAGGACCTGGTAGCCACAGGCCGACGACTTGGGGACGTAGTCGGTGCTGCGGTACTGCTGGACCTCGCCGTAGTGGTTCTGGGCGTAGCCCCGGTGCTGGTCGAGGGCGGCGGCCTTCATCTTGTCTTCAATGGCGGAAATGTCGACTGAGCTCATGGGGTTGAAGTCTGTCATCCTCCGACTGGACATGGACATACGCTTAGTAGATATAGACGTGCGGGAAGAGCGAGCGGAGATGACGGACGAGGAGGCGGGGGAAGATGAGCGAGGCGTGGATATATCAGAGCTAGCAGCACTGTAGGGATACGACGCCATTGAGGAGGTGGAGGTAGTAGGATGGGGAGTAGGGGTGGAGGAGGCGGAGGAGGAGGAGGGGGGGACGGTGTTGGTGTTGGGACGGGCGCCGGGACCAGCAGCGGCAGCACGTATAGCAGAGGACGAGGCAAAGGCTCGAGAATGAGACGGAAGGGGATGGGTGAGAGAGGAGGGAGAGCTCGTGACGATGCGCAGACTTCGAGAGAGGAGGAAAAGGCGGTTTTTGACCTGGCCGGCGGGTGCCATTGGGGTAGGGGCGCCCATGGCCAGCCAAGTACCGAGACTTTGGCGCATCCCGGCGAGGGGATCGTGAGCTGCCTGCTGGGGCCTGTCGCAGAGCCTGTGCAGGCGGGTTTCACGAAGGGGGTACAGGTAACAGGGCGCCGGGACAGGTACCGGTACTTTGGGCAGGCGGAAACGGGGGAGGGGCAGGGGGGGTGGGAGGAAGGGGGCGAGTTGGGATGGAAAGCGTGTGATGTGCCTCCGGGATTGGATGTCGATGAGGCAAGCTGAGGTGACAGGAGCGTCCGGGCCAGGATTTGGGGGGGGAGCGACGTGTAGTAACAATGGAAGTAACAGGAGCAGGAGCAGGAGCGGGAGCAGAAGGAGCAACCTGAACCAAGAGGAGGAGCAGTGGGAAGACAATCCGGAAGGAGGGGCCGTGGGAACGAGATGAGCGCCTGCCCGACTGTTCGTCTGTGCCTGTGCTCAGCCCTCGTCGGCGTCTTGTTTTCGTTCGTTGCTGCCCGAAGTAATCTTGGGAGATGGGGAAAGTCGGAACGAAAACCTGCAAGAGCAAGAACCCTGGTTCCTGTGCTTCTGCTGTCCAGTGTCTCTCCGGTCGTCTTGTCCGTCGAGCTCCTCCCTCTCGAGCGGCGCTCCGTGGGACGGCACCGAAATTTGAAGCTTGCAAAGGAAAAAAAAGTACGGACCGATGACTCAGGTGCAGCCGCCAGCTGCACTGGTCCTGGCCCTGGTCCTGGTCGTCTTGGTCTTGGGGGGAGAGGGGGGGGCTACACCATGTCGGCGGGGAGCATGGATCGGACTCGGGATCCAATCGAAAGGGCCAGCACGCCTCTAGCGCTTCCGCCTTCCGCAGTCTGGGGAAGAAGCAACCCCCCCAAGGCGCCCCTAATGAGACCCTCACGACCCCCTCGACCCTCTCGACCCTCACCGTCGGTGAAGGCCCCGATGTAATTGGCGACCCGATCCTCCTCGTTGGCCCAGCGCTGGCCCGTCACGACCCCCTTCCCAGGCGACCGGACTTCTCTCCACCGGGTGAACACTCTTACGTACACCGGCGTCGCGAGGTCCGGCGCGCGGTGCCTGTGCTCTGCCTCTGCCTCGCTGTCCCTGGCAGGGCATCTCGTTTTTTGTTGGGACATTCCGGCAGCTGGAAACCGGTGAGAGGGAATGGACGTCCGTTGCGCGTCGCCAGGCTGTGGTCAGCCGTCAGCCGTCAGCCGTCGGCCGTCCAGCGCCCGCCCCCCACCCCTTGCGTAACTCTGGCTTTGCAGCAGAAGCAGCAGGGTCCGAGACGAGACAATCGAGGATGGACAGGCTGGTTGTTGGCGGCGATGGATGGGCTGCCTCCAGTGCCCCGGCCACCGACGGAGCCCACACCGACAGGGCGTCCGATCCCTGTAGGCCTCGTTTGTCTGTGTGTCCGTCCGCTCGCTCGCTCGCTCCGTCGCAGTCTGGTCGTTGGCCGCTGTCCGACGGCACCGGACCGGCCTCGGATTCATTTTCCTGATGTACACGATGTCGCCATGGGGGGGGGGAGAGGGGGTACTTCCAGGTTCCACGTCTATGGACGTGTACTGCTGTAGGTTCCGCGTAAGCAGCCCGTTCCCGGAGAGTCTAGACTGGGTGGACAGACCCGCCCTACAAGTCGGAATGGGGTCAAAACGAGCGTTCCTTTCCTTCTGTGTGTTCGTCTTCGTCCGGCCCCATCCCTGAAGATCTCGAAGTGAAGTCGGAACGCTCAAACGCAGGGCCTTTTTGGAGACGAAAATTTCTTGGGGAAGGGGGGACCCAAGGGAGGCCAAGGGAGGGGGGCCAGGGGGGGGAAGGAATGCATGAGGCGCCCCTGTCTCGCGTGCTCAACCTTGAAGGAAGGGCCAATGGGGCTACCGCGAAGTCATCGTGTCGGGCCCGATGCGGTTAGGACGATGAGTCTGGCGGGCCCGGTACGTCGGAGCCAATCCATGCTCCTGCACCTGCTGCTGCTACTGCCGCTGCTGCTGGTGCTTTCTGGTATACGCTCCTGGTCGCTCCTGCTGCTAGGCTCTTGGCTTCAACATGGCAGGCTAACACCCTTCTGGCTAGCCAACCCCTTCCGCTCCTCACGCGGTCCAGCCCGCTTCCCATTTCTGGCTCTGCCTGCTGCCCAAGAAGACGATGCCAGGCGGGCGCATCCCTACGAGAAATTGGGGAATCACGAAACGACACGACATGACACGGGCGCATCCACGAAAAGGCTTGGGATCACGAAAACCATCCTCCCGACTTGTTCCGACGGCGCGAGCAGGGGACCCGGCTAGCGGCAAAACCGCCGGCAGTCGTCTGTGCTGCCTTTTCGCCCACAGCAGCCACGCCTGCAGCTCGAACCGCAGCTCGAATCGCAACTGGAACTGCCAGATTGTGACAGGCAGGCCCCTCGACTTGACCTCCGACACACAGACTCCGTCCGACTCGACTCGACTCGCTCGACCCGATCAAGAACGCCCAGAGGCGTGTGAAACACAGACTCAGATGCGTGTGATCGCCATCCACGACGTCTCCCCACCGCCCTCAAACAGTGGGCGGACGGCACGCTGGGAATCACGGCAAAAGGTGTTTCTCCTCCTGCCCTGTAACGACCGCGACGATCGGCCAAGGCTCGTCCCGTCTCGCGCAACCTTGACTTGTCATGCTGGGGGCGGCTGCCAGGGCTGCGCGATACGATTCGGACCTTCCAGTCAGATGAAACTTTCCCATCCGTCCCATCTCGTCCTCGTCCATCCTTATTCTGCAGCCCCCGGTGCAGGTGCAGGTGCAGGTCCACCGACAGCGACAGCGAAGAACTGCCGTTCTCGACGCCGTCCGATCCGCGCCGGCGGGGTCGATCCACGCAGTGTCCCCTCGGGCGAGATCCGACGCTGCTGCTGCTGCTGCTGCTGCTGCTCCTCCTGCTCCTGCTGCTCTCTGACGTGCTCGAGAGACGAACCAACGGGGCAGACGGGGCCAGAATGCTGGCGGTTCCAGGTCCGGTCACCTCAGCCCTGCACCGGATCGGAGGACATCGGACGCACGAATTGCGCTGACGCGGAGCACACGAGGGCACGCGAGCAGCCCCCTCCGAGACACCACCCCCCTCCCCTTCAATCCATTGACCCCAATCGCGGGTTGGTGCTACCCCAATCCACCACGTTTGGGGGAGACCTCACCGCTCGATATCAACACTTTGCTCGCCGCCCTTTGGCTTCCCGGAGCTGTCCTGGTCCTGACCGTATCTCCATTCCTGCTCTCCACGCAACGCTACTGCACAACTCGGCACCTCCTCACTCGATCGATGCAGGCTCCGTCCTTGAAACTCGTCGCGGGCATTTCTCCGCCCTCCGACTTCTCCCGACTCCAAGCCAGCAAAGCCCCGTTGAGTGCGTCCCCGCATGTGGTGTGGCTCCAGCGCAGTGCGTGCTGTGCAGCAGTGCGAGGGGGGTCAAGGCCAAGCCAAAGCAGAGGTGGAGGCGGAGGCGGAGGCGGCGGTGGAGGCTGTTGAGCTGCCCCAATCGCTACTCCTCAACACCTCCTTGTTGGCCGGCTCCTGGCCGCTGGCGACTTGCCTCCCCCGCACAGCGAGGCTTGCAGCTTGGGAGGATCGTGGCTGGAGGCTTCAGGCTAATCGCCATAGCGCCCCGAGATTTCGACCCCGCACATCGGAGCTCGAGAGCAGCTGCCAAGCCAGCTTCCACGAGGAGGAGAGGGGCGGGGGCGGGATGCCTCGGCTGGCTTGAAGGGGACGACTTTCCCCCTGGAGTCATCGTGACGAGCTTCCGATGACGGACCTCCCCTCACGGCTCCTATCTGCAGCTGATGCGCCCCTCAACTCTCTCTCCCTCTCCCTCACACACACACCCTCGAACATGTGTTGGGGCGTTTGCATTCCTGGCCTGGTTGGGAACCGAGGTTGGGTCGACGACCTGCTACCGGTGCTGCCTTTGGTGTGATGCTATCACGGTCGCGAGCGCAGCTGCAGGTGCGAGCTGTCCAGCCGAGGCGGCATGGCCCAACGTCATCTTGCGGGACGGCATGGCCTCGGTCGTGGTCGCTGTCACACATGTCTCGTCCAGTTTCCCGCCGGGGTGTTTCTTGCGAAACCTCCAGCTGCGAGAGCGAGAGACCAGTGTTCGGCATTTGACTTTGCCACCACACCTCCGAGGTCTTGCTCTTGGCGCGGCTGAGCTTCGAGTGAAGCGTCGGCGGCGGGATCAGCATCTGATCGCCGGAATATGCTTTGAGCAGGCGCATCACGGCAGCCGCGGTATCAGACCTGCAGATCCGACCCTCCGGGGAGAAGCATGTTCAGCCACGTCGGCGATCCGACGGTCTGCCTTGGAAGCGAGGAGCGATTTGCTCCGATGAGTTTCGAATCAGCTCGCGAGCACATCAGGGGCCACTGGTCAACCCGGCGTTGGTCCATGTCCTCAGTCGGATTGCCGCGTCCACACCGGTCTGGCTTCATGTTGGACTCAGAACTAACCTACAAAGTGACCCTGAGTGATGCGACGAGCAGTTGTTAGCCTTGTGCAGCAGGCTCTGCCAGCAACATGTCGAGATCAGCAATGCTAATGAAAATGTCATGTTCATGTCTACCTGGTCTTGCTCATAGTCTGGTCTACAGATCTCGTGAAAATTCGCCTCATCGTATCCTCTAGCCTGCCCTCACAGCTTCCCCTTTCCGGCCACCAGCTCCTCCACCTTGGCGAACTGATAGTAGAAGTCCAGGCTCTTCGGGTTCAGCAGCGTCCCGCTCGGCTTGATCGTGTGCCCCGACACGATCTGCTTGACCGGCAGCTCGACCTTTTTCAGGTTCACCGTCGTCTACTTCGTCAGCACGATAATTGACGCGACACGAACATGTAGAGGGGAAGGGGAGTGAGGGAAAGGAACGGAAAGGAAAGAAGGGAAAGGAGCTCACCGGAATCTCAGGCGTCTCGAACACCCACCGCGGCACGTGACGTTTGCTCAGCGCGCGCCCGATGGCGTCCTTGACCTCGGCGACGAGGCGGCTGTCGAAGGCGCAGCCGGGCCGCATCAGCAGGAACAGCAGCACGCTCTCGTCGTCGTCGCCGGGGCGGCGCTGGCCGACGCACAGGCTGTCGGCGACGCGGTCGGCGAAGCGGCGCTCGACAACGGCGTAGATCTCGGCGCTGCCGAAGCGCACGCCCGAGGGGTTGAGCACGCCGTCGGCGCGGCCGAGGAAGGACACGCCGCCGGTGCGCGGGTGCACGGCGCAGAAGTCGCCCTGCGCCCAGACGTGGTCGAAGCGGGCGAAGTAGGCGCCGTGGTAGCGCGAGCCGGGCGGCGCCGTGGCGAGGGTCCTGCCGGGCGCGGGCGCGGGCTTGCCGCCGCCGCCGTCGCCCCAGAGGTAGATGGGGATGTTGGGGAAGGCGGCGGTGGCGACGAGCTCGCCGGGGGTGCCGTCGGGGACGGGGCGGCCGGGCCCGTCGGGCAGCTGGGCGTCGTAGATGGCGATGGGGACGCCGAGGGAGGGGCCCTGGGTGCCGCCGCGGTAGACGGGGGTCAGGGGGTTCATGAGGCCGAAGCAGCCGGCGATGTCGGTGCCGCCGGAGATGTTGGCGAGGTGGACGGCGCGCGGGAAGCCCTCGTCGTAGAACCAGTCGAAGAGCTGGTCGGAGAGGACCATGCCGGTGGTGGAGACGAGGCGCAGGGCGGAGAGGTCGGCGAGGTCGCGGGGCTTGAGGCCGGCCTTGGCCATCTCGAAGAGCCAGCGCGGGCTGGTGCCGAGCTTGGTGATCTTCTGCTCGGCCATGATGCGGACGAAGGTGGTGAGGTCGGGCTGGAAGGGGGAGCCGTCGTAAAGCACGGCGCGCGCGCCGAAGAGGAGCTGGGCGATGTTGGCGAGGTACATGATCCAGCCGGTCGTGGTGTACTGGAGGCCGACGGAGGACGGGGTGACGTCCTCGTGCAGGCGGGACTCCTTGGAGATGCTGAGGAGGATGGTGCCGACGGCGTGGACGATGGCCTTGGGGGTGCCGGTCGTTCCGGAGGAGTAGTAGATGAGCAAGGGGTCCTGGAAGTCGAGGTGCTCAAAGGGGGGCGGGGCGGAGGCGGCGGACTGGAGGAATTGGTCGAGGGTTTCAGCCCTGGGGACGGAGGTGACGTCGAGGGCCTCGTCGAAGCGGCGGATGGAGACGATGCTCGTGAATTGATCGCAGTCCTTCATCCCTTCAGCGACGCCGGTCATCTTCTCGCGGAGGTCGACCGTCTTGCCGTTGTACAGGGCGGCGTCGTCGAAGAAGATGAACTGGGAACGGGTCAGCAGGATTCATTGGGGGGTATCGTCCGTCTCGTTTCCTCCAAGAGGTGGCAGGCTGTCGAAGGGACCTCTCACCTTGGGGTTCACCTGGACGGTCCTCTGCAGGATACCGTTGACACCCATGTCGGTAGAGGAGCTGCTGAAGACGGCGCCCAGCCAAGTGGCGGCGGTCAGGACGAGCAGGGTCTCGTACGAGTTGGCGCCGACGAGCACGACGCGGTCGCCCTTGGTGACGCCGCGGGCCTTCATGGCAGAGGCGAGGGTGCCGGCATCACGCCTCAGCTTTCCCCAGGAGACATGGCGGACGGCGCTGTTGCCCTCGCGGACCTCGGTGAGGGCGATCTTGTCGTCCTCCTTGTCGCCGGTGCCGCGGTGGCCCTGGTGGTCGGCGGCAGTGCGGGCGTAGAGCAGGTTCTCGGCGAAGTTGAGGCGGACGCCAGGGAACCAGACGGGGACGGCGTCAATAGGAACGGACTCGTCGATGATGCTAGTGGGGGTGCCGGAGTGGATGATGTTGGCGAAGGTGAAGACGTGTGCGTAGAAGAGGGCGCGGTGGGCGCAGGACCAGGCGTAGAGGTCTTGGAAGGTCTGGGCGTGTCAGGGTGTGACAATGGGAGGATGTGACAATGTGAAGACTGTGTGAGGCCAAGGAGGCGTGGTGAACTGACCTGGAGGGTGAGGTTGTGCTTGTGGTTGACCTCCTGGATGAACTTGTACATCTGGGTGCTCTCGGGGTTGGGGTGCTCCCAGAGCTTCTTTGGTGTCGTGTCGGACGCCATGATGTTGGAGGTCGATGTCGACTGTCGTGGATGGGGCTATGATGAGATCAATGGCGATGACACTCGGCGGATGAAGGAGAGACTGAAGACGGGCGTAGAAGCATTTCAATGGGCGATCTGAGATGCCGAGGCAAGGCGAGGATCATCTATCGGGGCCAGTGGAGTGCGGGGTGCCGAGCTGCTCGAGGCTCCCTCCCCAGGTTTCCGCCCCCAGACAGAGCTCTTGGCCCAGCTCCAGCTCCAGCTCAGCTCCAGCGATCCGGGCCGGTAGCGCGGGGAAGCTGCGCGGGCCGACCAGGGTCGGTGCCGTTTCGGCACGCGCGGTCTTCAGAGGGTATTGCGAAATCCGGTGCTCCTTTCCTTGTGGGAATAATGATTATTGTGTTTTTTTTTTTTTGGTTGGTTCTGTTGCCAGAGTCCTCCGGGGTGCAGACGCCTGGTGATCTGTCAGCCTAGCTTATTCATCCCAGCCCCGGGACTATCCCCAGGGACGTCTCCCATGGCACTCACGAGCATCATGATGAACCCAGCCCATCACACCGCAAACGTCCCCCCCCTGACGCCGTGTCGCCACCCCATGTAGCCCACCGTCCCGACGACGCTCCCCAGCCCGGCCACCCCCACGACCCCCCGCCACCCGAGCCGCGCGACCTCCCCGCGGAACCGCACCCCCGCGACCGCCAGCGCCGCCGCGCTCGCCCCGTACGTCCAGTCGTCCACCTCGGTCTGGAACGGGTTCGCCCGGAGCCGCCAGCTGCGGTCCTGCCACTCGATCTCCTCCCGCCCCCACATGCGCGCCACCGTGGCCAGCGCCGTGAGCCCCACCGTCGCCACCGTCGCCGAGCCCACCGTGCCCAGCAGCCGGGCGGCGCGGATGCCGCTCGCGCTCGGCAGCGGCGGAGGGCTGGCAGCAGCAGCAGCGGCAGGCGTCTTGGCCAGCGTGGTGGAGGCGCGGATAGTCGCGGGGTCGGCGGACGGAGGCGGGTAGGCGAGGGTAGGGAGGAGGCGGCCGCCGGCGGAGCGCGCGGCGAAGATGCCGAGGCCGACGACGGAGCCCGTCGTCACGGCGCGCGTGAGGACGTGGGTCCAGAGGATGGTGTGCGCGAGGGGCTGGTCTTCGGCGAAGGCCGTGTGCGGGAAGAAGCGCGACATGGCGGTGCTGTGCTGTGCGCTGCGGTGCGACTGTGATGATGCTGTAGTGGTGTTGAAGATGACTGTGTTGGTGACTGCGTTGGTGACTGTGATACGCCGTGTGGTCGGTCGGCAGGAGGCAGGTCAGCAGGATGGGATAGCCAGAGGTTGATGAGATGGTCGAGATGAGATTCGGTGACGGCGATGGTTTGTCGTTGCCTGGAGGAGGGAAACACAGTCGGGCACCCCGCTGTTTCACAGCTGCCCTCGCCGCCCTTTATACGGCATCAGGCTGTGCCCTGTTTGTCTGGCCGTCATAGACGCGACGTAATCATCAGCCAACCGCCGGACCCTGTCAGCCGTAGAGTTGCGCCGGTCAGCCCTTGAAGTGCCTCGATCAATCGCAGTGAACCCCAGCTGAAGGATCGTCCCATCCCTACTCGCCTTGCCTATGCGAGTGCGAGTGCGGTGGGGAGCGAGTGGGAGCTCGAGCTTGATTAGTAACCAGAGGCCAGCGAATCAGACCGCTGGCGATGGTCAGATCACCTGGCACCCTGTCCTTCTCTTTGGCGTCTTTAGCGTGACGCATAGTACGGTGCTCTTCAACAGCAGAAACAACATACCCAACTGACTCAGCCACCCCCTACCCCAGACCCAAGTGCCGGCCCCCCACACCCCCTGTCTCACTATCGCCAACCCCATGCTGCCGTCACCCTCACCCTCATCTTCACCTCCGACAACACACCCCCGGCGTACCCCGGACCCTTCAGATGACCACACCTTCGCTGCCCCGGCTCACCTCACGCGGGCCTCTTTTTCGGCCCGTAGCGGGTCTCGAGTCCGAGCCTGACCACAACTACCCTCCCGTCTCGTGGCCCTCCCCCTCGTGCGGAGGCAGCCTTCCGCTCCAAGCGCCGTCCTCCTTCACATGCCACGCTCACCGTCTTCTTCACGATTCCTCTCTGCAATTCCTTTACGGGTCACCGAGTCAAGACATCATATCCTCACCTCATCAAGATGATGCATGGAATAGAGCACCCGCCGGCGAAGCGCCGAAGGCCAACCCGGCCATGCTTCCCCTTCTGGCCGAGGTCCGGCTGTCCAGCAGCGCTCCACGTGAACCCCGCGCCGGGAAGAGTGGTAGCCAGGCACACAGCAAAGCCTGTTCCCAAGCCGACGCCCCTTCCAGCCCGACCGCCAGTGCCGGCATATGCTGCCGGTCTGGTTCGATCGATGCGGTCCGCTGCCCTGCTTGCAGTCCTGCCCTACGGGTGACGCACAAACCAGAGATGGTGGTCATCCCAGCGACGATTGACCACAGGCCTCGACGCCAACGGCCGTCTTACAGGAGCATGGGCTGCCTCCCTCCCATCTGATCTCACCATAGGCCACCCACAGGCGATGCAGATCGATCACCAGAGCACCCTGGATACTGGAGTCCCCCGCGATCTGGCAGCCCGACCTAGCTCCGATGAGGACGCTCTCCCGTCTTTTCCCTCAAGGGGGCCCCGGCATCCAGAGCACGCGACAATTGGCTCGTCGCCTCGCGCCAGAACTGCGATCCTACGCTGCCCATCATGAGATGCCAGCCGGCGGGCTTTACTGGCGGCCCCTGACATCTTCCTTCGACGCCAAGCCCGCCCATTCGGTCGCATCAGAGGAGAAGGCCCTTTTTTTTTCTCACTCCGTCTAGGCGGCCATCGCCGACTGCTTCTGCAGGCCAATAGGCCTCGTAACGTGACCTGAACGTTAAGTCTTGTTCTGCATGCCGCGACGAATCTCACGCCTCGGGATGGAGTCCACACGTTGAGAGGAATAGGGGCCGCCGGCATCATGGACAAGAGCGTTTGCCGAGGAAGAAACGCCCTTTGCGACGTCTATAAGTACAGCCAGAGACAATGCTTTCTTTCGTGATCATGGCGAGAACTCAACTCGCATTCCTCCCACGCAGCCCTGTACATAGGCACCTCTGTCGTCTCCCGCCGCGTAAGTCCGACCCCAACGTGACCAGATCATCCCCAAGCCACCGCTGACATGGCTGGCCCCAGAATGGTCTTCGCTCAGTTCCTGGCCGCCTTCCTGGCCCTCCCCGTCGTCCGCGCTGCCATCCCCTCGATCCCCGGCTTCAGCCTCACCTGGTCCGATGACTTCATCGGCGAGACCAACAGCCTCCCCAACCCCTCCAACTGGATCGTCAACACGGGCATAGGTTACCCCGGCGGCCCGGACAACTGGGGCACCGGGGAGATCCAGGTCTACACCAGCAAGCCCGCCAACCTCAAGCTGAGCGGCAACGGCGCCCTCCTGATCACCGCCCTCAGGGACGACTTTGGTGGGTGGACCTCGGCCCGCATGGAGTCGCAGCGCACCGACTTCGTCGCCAGCCCCGGCGGCCGTATGCGTATCCAGGCGAGCCTCAACCTGCCCGACCTCGGCTCCAACGGCATCGGCTACTGGCCCGCCTTCTGGACCCTCGGCAAGCCCTACCGCGGCAACTACGGGTGCGCCCCGCCCTCCCCCTTTCTCCTCCCGCTTCCCGACTGACGAGTCCGCAGCAACTGGCCCGCCATCGGCGAGTTCGACATCATGGAGAACGTCAACTGCCTCAACCGCGTCTTCGCCGCCATGCACTGCGGCACCAACCCCGGCGGGCCCTGCAACGAGACGACCGGCCTCGTCGGCAGCCGCCCGTGCCCCAACAGCCCCTGCCAGGGCAACTTCCACACCTACACCCTCGAGGTCGACCGCACCCAGGCCCTCGAGGTCGTGCGCTGGTTCGTCGACGGCGAGCAGTTCTGGCAGATCACCTCGTCCGACCTGCCCGGCGACGTCTGGGCCCAGTCCGTCCACGGCTCGCACTTCATCCTGATCAACCTCGCCATGGGCGGCGCCTTCCCCGACGGGAACTACGGGGGCAAGACGCCGCTGGCGAGCACCACCCCCGGCGGCACGCTGCAGGCTGAGTATATCGCCGTCTACAATAGCTAGCCGCGTTTGTGACCGGCTGGGTGTTGGTGGGGTTTGTTGGGGTTTGGAGACGCAGAAGGGTTTGGTGATGGTTTGGGTTGTTCGATGCATGTTTGGATGTTTTGCATGATTTGTTGCAAGTTTTCTTGCAAGTTTTTTCTTTTGGCTGCTTTCTTGGAAATCATTCATGAGCTGTTGATGCTGTTGATACTTCTTACGCATTCAGATCTAAAATATATATAAATGGCTGGTCCTCATCCTGTCTTGCCTCCTGAGCCTGCAGCAACGCTTTCCCATACTTGGATGTTCATCACCGTCGACATGAAGATTTTTGTTTTATTGACTTCCAACATCGCCTGGCCTGCTCTCACCGTCGGCGGCCCTCGGATATTAAGGGTTGTCCGGGTCCCAAGCGAGCTCAGGGGAATGCTGCTACCAAGGCCCTCTACCGCCATTTTCCGGCCCCTCTCGCCTCCTGAAGTATCTCGCCCTCAAGCGACTCCAAGCTGCCGGATGCGACAGCTTCTCAGAAAGATGTCCTTTCTTCATCAATTCATTTCACTTAAGTCCACAACCACGGGCCCAGTGAGGGTGCGCGGCCAACAAAACCACCCCGAGAGCCGGCGTGGGTGAATCTGCCGGTACCCTCCATATCAACAGCACTTGAAAATTGACACAGATCGCCGCTCTACTCAAAAGTGCCCGTCGTTGCTGTCAGCCCCTTTGCGGCAAACCCCCCGACGCCTGTGTTCTGCTAGTCGAGCGTCTACCAGAGCAGCGGCTGGCTCTCTGCCCACCCCGGGCCTCGGAAAGACATCTCGATCGAGCCTTCCAGGTGCAACTAATACCCGTACCTTCTGCGTCCTTGAGATCAAGGCAGAAGGAATAATCCCTGTGGGTCAGATGGAACAAGCCATCAAGCCAGCCAACAACCCAATGGGGAACAACACAGCCCACATGTTGAGAGGCTCCATCAAGGGCAAGGGTGTCACCGCTTTCAGGAAGAAGGGGACGGCGCGTAGATTCACCTCAAGGGCGAGCCGGTCGAGACGCCGGGTTCATCCGCTAGCCTTCACCATCCACGACACGGGACCGGCCAGTGCACGCCGCCCAAACGCTTTACTGTGCGCTGCCTCGCGTGCCCACACCAGGTTCCCTACACGCAGCCGAGTTCTCTCCAATGATTTAAGGAAACATAGACTATGTGATAGCCTTACAGTAAGCTGAGGCAGCCTGACCATGCGAGCAGCCACAGCATTGACCTCGTTGTCGGCCCGATGGTCACACCGACAGAGTCGACACCACAAACCGGGCTCTCGAGATATACCGTGACCACCCCGCCCTCTTAAGGCCCAATCATAAAAGCCTCGGTCGTACAAGTGCGCACCTGGCCACGCGCGGGGTGGGAGCCAGGAACAGGGCGAGCGGCGCATGCACTCTCCCCTGACCCTGCCTGACGGCTCTGCCTGACGGCTCAGTCACCTGCCCTGGCGCAGATCTCAAGCCTACCGCGTGGTCGCTGACGAGGTCATGTACGCCCCCGGGACCGAAAAACGGCGATCTGGGATGAGACTGGCTCCTCGCAGAAATGCTGGAGAACGAGTCTGGACCTCGCGGCGGCGTCAGACTCGAGGAGGAGACAACTTCGACCTCGGCACAGGCTTCATCGCAATGCCCGAAAGGGCACGATGTAATCTTTTGACTGAGGCGGTCTATCGTAAAGCTCTTCGAGGAACGACTTTGAGAAGAGACGTCGGAACGTGATACGACTTCTTCTGCTCTACGAGAAAACGAGCTGTCGAGAGTGGCGACTCTCCTACTCCTCAAGTAGGGACCGGGGAG
This sequence comes from Verticillium zaregamsianum, assembly GCA_002851755.1. Taxonomy (NCBI): domain Eukaryota; kingdom Fungi; phylum Ascomycota; class Sordariomycetes; order Glomerellales; family Plectosphaerellaceae; genus Verticillium; species Verticillium zaregamsianum. Next base: position 1,128,222 of record NMXM01000004.1, on the reverse strand, counting down.
AAGCAAGCTCCCGATGCCGTCATTCCCCTCTTGGGCACGTTCGCGGTCCTTGAGTTCAAGTTCTCGTGTCGTGTGACGTGCGCCCGCCTCTTGCGACACCTGTCGTGGCTCTTCACTGGTTCAGCACGCCTGCCGCAGCCCTCATCTACCTACGCTAGGTAGCCGCCCAGATACACGACGTTACACACTCGGGCCCTGCAGGTTGTGAGCTGTCATCTTCCGCGACCGGTACTGTGACGGCCGAACCGAAGCGATTTACGATAGCGATACGTCGCGCTGTTTGATTACTGATTTCCTCCGTTATACCAGCCGCTATGGCTCTTGCGGTGGGGGGACAACCCAAACGACGACCACTTTGCAAAGCATATCAAGGCGATCCCGGGACGGCCACCGGACAGGGAATGCCGGTCATCGCACGCCGCCGTCGGCCTGTTCTGCAGCCACAGCTGCCGAGGCCCTTGCTCTTCTAGTCAAACACAACATCAGCATTCCTGTTCTACTCGCGCACCCTCATACTCATTTCACGTGCGGACCATCGTGAAGGTTTTCGATGTCTCTAGCATGAAGCGTCCACTTACCATGCTCTTGGTTCGGACGCGGAACCCAGTAGACGGCTACACCGTCCTCGAGCCTCTCGGACAACCTCATCGTCCATCGCAATCCAACAACCGTCGTCGTCATCCAAAACACTGCTTCAGTGAGGCAGTGCGAGCTATGAGCCACTGTAGAGTTCATCTAGAATGTATCAAACATAACCTGTGCGTTCATTACAGCCGAAGCGGGAGTGCCCTGCAACGAAAAAAAAGATTTGTCTGGCTGCGGGTGGAATCGAACCACCGACCTCCCGGGTAAGAGTAGTCATGATTTTAGGTCTGCGAGAACGCAAGGTTTTTAGGAGAGGAGAAACCCGGGCGCTCTACCACTGAGCTACGCAGCCTTGATGTATTCGTTAGGAGGCGTAAGGACGGAATTTACTTATAAAGGATAACTCAGTCCAAGGGTCGTGATGCCGTCGGAGACATGGTGGGTGTGGTGGCGGGTGGTGGCGGGTGGTGGCGTTGTGATTGACGTTGAATTTCATGAGCCGCATCTGAACGGCCAAACACCAGTATGTGAGCGTCTACCGTCAATGATTGATATTGATAGTACCCCGTCCACTGGCACGCAGTGAAATCCCCATGTCCTATGTATGCTACCGTGTTAGCCCGTGCCGACGCCAGCCCCCGAAACGCAAGTCATTTGTGCCGTGCCTCATGGGCATACAATCAGTCGTCGTCAGTCATCTCCATCATGCTCTCCGTTTTGTCATCCTCATCCAGAAGAATGCCCCTGCCCCGACCTCCAGCCTTGCCTTTGCCCTTGGGGTCGCCCTTCCTTCGGGGCCTCGCTAATTTTTCCTTCGCCTGCGCCTTGCCCATGTCGAGGTCGTTTTCAAACGCGTCGAGCTCGTCATTATCCGCGACGTCGATGTACACGGACTCCTGCAGGGCCTTGTTAAGAAGCTCCGTCGCAATGCCGTCCTGGGGGTGGATTGCCAGCGCTTCGTGGAGCGGGATGATGGCCCGTTCGGGCTGTCCGTTTTCCAGATAAATAAGTCCCTTCGCGCTCAGGATCGCCCCATCCTTACCGCCGAGCCGTAGGACTTCGTTAAACTCCTGCAGCGCCTCGTTATACCTCCGGAGACGGCGGTATGCGTGGGCAAGATTCGTCCGAGCAGAGAGCCAGGCGCCCGGCTCGGCATCAATCTCCCCGGCAATCTGGATCGCGCGGAGGAAGAAACGCACCGCTTCCTCCGGCTTGTCTTGGTGGTACTTGACCACGCCCATCTCGTTCAATAGCAACGGATCCGTCTTGCACAGGCCGTAGGCAGTCTTCAGGAACTCCTCAGCGAGCGTCATATTGTTGAGAGCATGGTGTTGCATGCCAAGGAACACCTGTGGGAGGTGTGTCCCCATGAACAGCCTGGCGGCCGTTGAGTAAGCTGAGATGGCCTGGTCGTGCTCGCCTTCGGCTGCAAAGGTGTGGGCGAACCCAATCCAGGCTGGCCCGAAGTGCGCATCCATCATGCTCGCCTTGCTGAAGTATCGGCGAGCCTCGGCGATCTTGTCAATGGCAAAGTAGTAGGTGCCCACAGCCAGCCACGAGCACGGCTCTTCCGGGTGGTTGTCGGCCAAGTCGTGAGCCACTAGGAAGAGTGCGTTCTTCATTTTCATTTCGAACAAGCACGCAAGGTGCAGTGGATAAATGCTGAAGTTGTACTTGTCGTCTTGCAGGACCGAGTCGGTGATGCCGAGGGCCTCCCGGTATCGACACTGCGTATAGAGAAGATCGGCTTTCGCCAGGAGGAGGTCCGGGTTGTCCGCAAGGTGGTAATGTGTGGATAACGAGTCGTACGCCGTGGTGAAGTTCGAGGGATCCCGGTACTTCGACAGTCGTGTGGTGTACAGCATCTTGGTGAAGTCGGCAGCCTCCTGCGATGCCGACACATCTCCTGGAACGCTGATTGCGTCAAAGTCCAGTGAATCCAGGAACTGCCACTCCTCATCTGGCGACAGCAAAGAGTTCGTCATGAGCTGTTGGAAAGCCTCAAAGCACTGCACGTCGATCTTGACAGCATCTTTGTAGCACTCTTTTGCGCGATCGAAAGCATTCTGTTTGGCATAGCAGATGCCTCGAAGATAGCACATGGCCGCCTCGTATTTCCGACTGGCCGTCTCCTCTTCCGCAGCTTCATCTCTGGCCATCCGGCCGCCTTTAGCGAGCGTCGCATGCCTGCTCTGAAGCCCAGTGTGCTGCGCCTTGCGCTTGTTGCTCGCGTTGGCGATGAGGTGGACGGGGTTTCGGTCGCCGAGAATGTTGAGGGCCTCTTCGAATCTCGACTGCTTGATGAGGCAGTGTGCGGAGAGGTATCGGCATGACGTATTGCGACCGACGAGGTCTTGCTTCGAGAGGAACGTTTGCGCACGCGTATAGTTGCCCGTCGCGAAGTGAACCTGTGCTAGCCAAAAAGCGTCCTTATCATCATCTTGGGGAGGGAAGGTCAGCTCGGGACTCGTCAATCGGGTGCCGTCGCAGGCCAGAACTGACTGGTCAAGGCAAGCAACTTGTCGCCGACGAAAATAGCCGACTCGTACTGAGCCTTGTTGAGGGCATCCTGGCGCCATTCCCGCAGGAACTTCTCCATGCTGATGGATCAATGAAAATGTGAAGCACACACTCAGCACATGAGGGTCGCTATGGGTGCATCGCGGAGAGCACGAGAAGTGTGGTGGTGGTGACCGTGTTGAAGCTGTTTACCGCCTTCTATGTTTGGTGGAGGCGCGACAGGGGCGCGTCAACGAGGTGGGATGAGGTCAGAAGCCAGGAGCCAGGGTGCAATGCCAGCCATCGGCGGGGTCCAGCCAGTGAGGTCATCCCATTGGATGAATGCTGGGATGGGAGCAACGGGCAGGCACAAAGCAAAGACAGGCCAGGGCGGGCAGGCACAGACGGTCGCGGTTTCCAAGCCACGTGGATTCAAAGCCAGAGGCTTTCTCAGGTAAAGGGGCATGTTTGAGGGTAGCGGGGTGAGGGCAGAAAGTCGCATGATTCTGCAAGCAGGTCGCCAGCGTGGTCACGACATGAGCGGCACAGCAAGCTGGCCCTCCAAAGCACTCCAGGAGAGCTCGCTAATGTGTACTGGAGCTTGGAATTGGGGTCAGGTCGTTTCGAGTCAATCCAGTCAGTCGGTCAGTCAACACAGCAGCCGCCCTCGGTTACCAGCGGACGGCTCTCCAGCGAAAGCCAATAGGGGAGACAGAGCATTCATCATTCCTGCTACTCGTAACAAAGCAAGCACTGTCACGACGGGCAAGGCCATGATGATTCCGTTTGTTCGATTGTGTCGTATTCGAAGGCAGATCTTCCGCTCCCACACCCAGGGATGCCCAGTAGCTGGACCAGCGCACTCTGAGGGGACCGACCCACCGGCCCCAGGTACGTGCTAGTGACAAAGGGAAACGCTCTAAGCAGCGTACCATGCCTCTACCCGAGCAACCCCCCAGTGGTCGTGCGTTTTTCGTCAAGCCCGGGAGGAAGTTTCTTTGCTTTGACAACTGGAAAGTGAGCCCGAACCTCGAAGCACCCATCCGTACCTGCCTCTGCCTCTGCCGCCTGACCTACACCTTTGTGCATACCTCCTCCTCCTCCAACCAAAGAAATCCTCGCCGTACCTAATCCAGATCCAAACCCCAATCCCAATCCCAACCACACCCGCACTCACGCCTTCGCACACCTCGCCTCGCCTCGCCGAACCAGACGCATCCACGACCTTCACGACAGTGCCCAACCATCCAGATCAAATCTATCCAATCCCGCGCCCACACCTTGCATCCGATTCGACACGCCTCCACGCCTGTCACCACCACCCTTCCCCGAAACCCGATCGATACATCTTGAATCGTCATCTCCCCCTCTTGCTCTCCCGCGACTCCCCCCCGACCACCACGTTGCACATTGCCGATCGCGTCCATCACGCAAAAGGAGTCGTCCTTCGCAATCGAGAAGGAGCCGTCGTCGCAGCCAGGGAATTTTTAATCACGAGAGAAAGTGCAAGACAGTCCTCATGGATAACAACCTATGGACTCGCCGCACTAAGTAAGTGACTTTGCTTCTTCCTCGCTACCATTGTTGCGACGCCTTCGCATTCCAGCCCCCGCCTTCCAACAGGACCGCTGACCTCATGTCGCAGCTCAGGCAAGCTTTCCCTCTCGACCTCCAGCCATGGCAATTCGACGTCATCTGGCGGCGATCCCGTCCGCAATGGCTCCGGCTCCTTCTCCAAGAGATTCGGCGGCGCCACCTCCTCCCACGGCAAGCCCGATCCCTTCAGCGCGCCTGCCGCTACCACCCCCGGCGGCACCTCTCTAGCCTCCCCCACCACGGGAGCATCCAATGCCTTCGGTCTAGGCTCCGGAGCTTTCGCATCCTTCGGTTCGGCGAAAACCCCCAAGACCCCCGGCAACCCCTTCGAACTTGCCATGGGCAAGGCGCCTTCGTCCAAGACTCCCGGCGCCGATGGCAAGGTCTCCTCGATGGCCTGCATCGCCGAGACCTCCTCTTCCACCGGCTTCCGGGCGGGCCAGGGCTCCCAGACCAGTTCCGCTCGCGGATCGTCTGAGGTCGCCCGCCCACAAGCCGGCCTCAAGGTGCACCCTCTGAAATACGAGTGGGTTACCTGGTGTCGGCCGTGTCAGCCCAAGGGTCAGCCGTACGAGGAGTACGCCAAGTCTCTGACTGCCATGGTCCACTGCAAGTCCGTGGAGGAGTTTGTCGTCGGTTTCCGTCACCTCAAGCACCCCTCGGAGCTGCCGGTGGGGTGGGAGTACCACTTCTTCAAGCGAGGCATCCGGCCCATCTGGGAGGACGAGATCAACCGCAGCGGCGGCAAGTGGGTTCTGCGCTTGAAGAAGGGCATTGCCGACCGCTACTGGGAGGACACGCGCTTTGCGCTTCTTGGCGAGGCCTTCCAGGACGTCAGTGAGGAGATTTGCGGCGGTGTGGTCAGCATCCGCAACGGAGAGGATGTTATCAGCATCTGGACTCGCTCGACCGGCGGCCGCGTGCTCAAGATCCGGTAAGTTCACACGCTGCTCTTTGCTCCGCCCGCTCCGCCCCATGACGCTAACGCATTCGGTCACAGTGAGACCTGGAAGAACTACCTCCAGTGCCCGCCCAACACGGTCTTCGAGTTCAAGTCTCACGACGAGAGCATCCAGCACAGGGCCGCAATCGAGGAGTCCCGCCGCGAGAAGCACCAGGACAAGCGCAAGCAGGCCCCCGGCGATGAGCAGAAGCAATCGAGTTAGGTACTTTCGAGGCGCTCTCATCTTGCCAAAAAGGCCGTCCCCCATGACGCTCTCGAATCGCTTTTTTATGGCGAATACCATGATTTTCTCACATGCGACAACACGATTTCCGAATCCCTCACACCCTCTGTACAACAACACCACCATTAGCTTCGTCGACCGGGGTGCGGCTTTACCACTAGGGACTCTTTATGGGCTTACGAGCGAGGCGGAGGGGAACCCGGTGACGACGGACGATTGACTGACGCATGTGTCTTTGGCATATCGGAGGTAGCTTTGGTTTTTCGCTGAGAGTCAATGTACCATACCTACGAGGAAGCGCAAGGCCGACTCCAGTGCAAGTAGCGATGCCTCGAACGCCCATGAGGCTGAGGCCTCAGGCCTGAGACTTGAGAAGGAATGATGTGCATCGCATTGTACCTGACAATTGACTGTTTCCGCCAGACTTGGTCTGCGCGGCAATCAACATTTGTCACCATGACTGCCTATGCCTATCCTGATCTGCGTGATGAACTGCTCCACGACTCCTAGCCTTATGGTCACAGACTAGCTCACAGGAGGGGTTGGGTCATAAAACGAGGTAAAGATGCCTGACTTGCTGCTTCCTCGACAGGAACACTCATGTTCTTCTCAAGACGTGCCTCGACTCCTAGGGTTCAACTCCGCGAAATTCCATGAAGTTCGTCCAAAGCCTGTGAACTCAGTCTGCATCATTCCGTCGCCCGCTGCCAACACTATTCTACGTCATCAGATGCTCTTCAACGTGGGCGGTCCTATTCGTCTCAACACAGTCCGCAGCCCCTACATCACAACGGGAAAGACATGGAGATGACAGGGCTTCTATTACACGCTAATCACGCCTTTCCCTTGCCCTTTGGCGTCCTCCTCCTCTCCCAGACCTGGAGATATGTCTCGCCCAGGTACAGCAGCTCGCTCTGCACCTTGTCCACGAACAGGTCCTGGCACACGACCCACTCGTCGCGCCCCTTGTCCTTCAGCTGCACCTTCCACGTCTTGCGCTCCTCGCCCACGGCGTCGGCGACGTCCTCGCGCCGCGCGCGCACGGCCTCGTGCACGACGTTGGCGACGAGGTCGTACCAGATGGGCTCGCCGGGCGGGTGCTCCGCGGGGTTCGGCTCGACGTAGGGCGACACGTCGAGGTTGCGCGGGTCGAAGGTGACGATGGTGGGGTTGCGCTCCGAGACGAACTTGTTCTGGCTGAAGCGCTTGACGTGCATGACGAGGTACGGGGGTAGGGGGTGGAGGAGGCGGTAGCGCTTGCGCTGGGCGAGGTGCTCCTGGGCGTGGCGGCCGTCGTACTTGGCGAGGATGGTGGTGAGGGGCACCTGGGGGATGATGTTGCGGTTGTTCTCGTCCTGGAAGAGCGGGGCCGCGGGCAGGTCGAGGGTGAGGAGGAGGAAGCGGGAGATGGCGACATGGACGTCGGCGGCATCCTCGAAGCGGAGACGGTCACCGGCATCGGCGCGGGCGGTGATGGCTTGCGACTCGACCTTGAGCTTGCCCTGGAAGATGCGGTGGATCATGGAGGAGCCGGGCTTGGTCTTGGAGCCACCGAGGCCGAGGTGGAGGTTGTTGAGGAACCACGAGAGGAAGTCGATGGGGTCTGACTGGTTGGTGAGGGTGAAGCGCTTGTTGGAGTCGAGGGCGATCTGCTGGAGGAGCTCGTGGGGGGAGACGTGCGCCTTGAACGCGCGCGGATTCCAGATCTTGCGGACGAGGATGCTCGTGCGCTTGGCAAGCTCGGAGCGCGAGCTGAAGTCCTCCAGGAGAAAGTAGTTGCGCAATGGTGCGACGTGTGACAGCGCTTGGAGAATGACGTTGAGGTAGTCGTTCTCCTTCAGGTTGTTCATGCCGACATAGCCAGGAGCGTACTCCTTGCCGGCAAGCGTCCAGGCCGTCTGTGACTTGCGGTCGATCTCCATGACCTCTTGCTTTGTGTATCGTGGATCCGAGACGTATTTTATGTCGTCGAGAGACTTGCTCTTGACTTCGTAGCCTTCAGGCAGGACGTAGACCTTCTGAGTCTGCATGTTGATGTAGACATGGTGATCCTCATCGAGGGCGTGAAAGTAGGCGTGTGATTTGGGGCCGCGTCCCTGGAAGTATTTGCCACAGACAAGGCACGCATAAACGTTGATGTTGGATAAGCTGATGGAGCAGAGCTTTTCGAAGTCAAAGTCGAGCACGTTGCGATCTATCGTATCGAGGTAGAGGTCATCGTAGCCGCTCGTCGGCGCGGACTGTCGAATCGGAGCCGCAGGTGTCTCGTCTTCGAAATCATCTTCGTCTTCGTCCTCCTCTATCCTTGCCTCCCCATTTGTTGCAGGGTTTCCTGTCGCATCGCCGTTGGATTCGTGTGTTGGTGATCCTTCTGACATTGTCGCGTCGCCTGTTCTTGACCTCTTCGACCGGGGCGAGTCGACACCTGCGACTTCATCGAGAGCATCGATCGCCTGTCGCTTGCGCCGAACTTGTTCCATGATGCAGTATAGTCGTATCGTCAATCTGGTGAAGGTGCAAGGTTTGCGCCGTGCGGTTTGTCGAAGATGTTGTGGTTGGTGTTGCACGGATGCAAGGCAGGCTGGCTGGTGACAGAAACTTTGGAGATTCATTACACTACGGAGACCCCACTTCCCTTTGTCAACACGCCCATAGCTCGACGAAGTCGGATTGAACTTCGGGTCACCAGCATGCCGGGCTCTTCGATCGATCATTATCAGGAATCATTGAGAGCATGTTTTGAGTCCCGCATCTTCAACATTGGAATGCCTTCTTGATGGTGCTTTATTCATTTCTCTACATATACAACCAAAATTTACGCCATGACGACGTCCTTCTCGCCATCTCCCGCATCCCGCATGACAAGATCGTCCATCGCAGGAGCCAGGTTGTCCATCTCCTGCAGGGTATATTCCACCAAGTAACTTTCGTCCACAAGCTCGTCCATCCTCTTGTAATGCCTTTCGGTGTACACCTTGAGCGCATTCAAGACCTCCTTCAGGCTCCTTTGCCCCCGGGCACCCTTGACGGACAGGTTTGATAGCTTCGAGGCAGGGTAGCTCTTGACCAGCGTCGACAGGATTCTCTGCGCGACGGGCGCCGTCCTGGCATTAGTGTTCCAGTCTCGCAGCCTCAGGAGGAGCAGGAAAATCTGTTCGTCCGAAAGGCTTGCCAGCACTTGGTCCACAGCCTTGGAGCCGCACAGGCTGTCCGCCTCTGGCTTGTTTGACGTCACGACGGACGTGAAGAGGCTGAGGAGTCGGCCTGGGTGGTTGAGCTGAAGGGCTAGAATGATAGCCTCGCGGTACGAGCCGGCGTGAATGTGGTTCTCAAGCTCTTGCTCCTGCTCGATCAGCTGCAGCGCAGCCTTCGACGCCTCCTCTTGCGTCTCAGAGCTCGTGTCCTTCCAGAAACAGACTGTGGAGTCGCCGCTGCCGGAGACGATGGCGTTGGTTTCCGGGTGCACAGCCAGAGCCCAAACTCTGTCGATGTGGTTGTCTAGTGTGCACTCTGCCTCTCCCGACTGAGCGTCCCACACCTTAACAAGACCATCACCTGCCGCAGTGGCGAAGAGAAGTTGCTTCCGCTTCTTCTCCTCAGGCTTGGGCACATTCAGCCACGCCACCTTCAAAATGCTGTTGGAGTGGCCTTCAAATGTCCTGATGCAGGTGTAGCTCGTCAGACTCCACAGCTTGGCCGTCTTATCACCACTGCCAGTCAGAATAACACCCTTGCCAGCTACTGGGCCTTCGTCTCCCTGGATGGTAGGGGTGTGTTCGGGCGCGAACTTGACAGACCACACACCTCGGCGGTGGCCTTTCAGAATGCCCTGGACCTCGCCCTCCTTGACCGACCAGATCTTGACCGTCTTGTCTTGCGACGCGGTGGCGAAGAGCTGGCCGGACGGGTGCACGTCGATGGCGTTGATATCCTTTTCGTGGGCTTTCCTCGTGAAAAGAGCTCTCGATCCGCCCTTCTTGGTCTGAGCCTGTCGAGGAATCTCCCACTTCTTGATCGTCATGTCTTGCGAGCCGGTCAGGAGGAACGGCGGGGGATGGCTGAGAGGGTCCTTGAACTGCGCCGAAGACTCAGAAGGCACAGTTTTCGGCAGGCCAACTGCGCCCACTGATTGCGCATGGCCAGTGAATGTGGCGTAGCAAGTGAAAGAGTTGTTGGCCGGATCAACACGCCAAAGTCGAGCGGAGTTGTCCTTGGCGCCCGTCGCGATCCAGTGGCCCGACCAGTCCACATCCATCGCCAGGACAATGTCGTCGTGACCCTTCAGCAAACCAACATCCTGGCCGAAGTACCGCGAACCCTCTGCCGTCCAATCATGCACGCCTGCATTTGACTCCGATCCAGTCACGGACACTAGCCGCACCTCCTCAGCGTTGGTGCCGAGGGCCATGATAGAGTGGTCAGGCAAAAGGTAGGTGAGGTCAATGATCTCGTCGTGAGTTCCGGAAATGCGTCTGAAAGGTTCTGGCGCCGCATCGGTTGTGGAATCGTGCGCGGGCGTTCGGTAGAGCGCCAATGTGTGGTCAACCTGGACGCAGAGAATGAAAGGCAGCTCTGGCCGGTAGATCGCACTGGTGACGCCCTCCGTTTCGGCCTTGGCGGGCTGGTCCTTGGTCACTTCGCGACCCGTATCGGTATCCCAAATCCTCAGGCAGCCCTTGGAGCCGGCCGAGTATGTGAGCTTGCCCTCGTCGACAAAGCCAACAGCCTCGATGAGTTCGAGGCAGGGAACGACCTTTCTGATCTTCCATGACCTGGCGTCCCACCAAATGATGGTCTTGTCCCGACTTCCTGTCACGATGGCGTCTTGTTCTGGGGAGTAGTCGAGTCCTTGAACATCCGAGACGTGCGAGTCCAGGCTTGCGATGGTCTTGCGCTTGTTGAGATCCCAGACCCGGACCTTGCCATCCTGGCTACCAGAGATCAGGCGGAACTGCGTAGTGCCAGCCTTCACCTCTTCATCCTCCTCGTCTTGGCGGCCCTTCTTGGTCTTCTTTCCCGAGTCGGCATCCTTGGCACGCGCCGCGACCTCGAAGAACTTGAGAGCAGAAACGAGGACGCTGGGACCACGGAACGTATGTGTGACATACCCTCCGGTAATGTCCCAGACCTTGATGGCGCCGTCGGTGCCACCAGTCGCAAGGAGGGTGCTCGTTCGGTCGACGGCCAGAACGACGACGGGGGTTCCGTGAGGCTTAAGAGATCGGACAAGAGTCGGTGTGACAGTATCGTCTTCGGCGGTCTTCAAGGCGTAGATCTTCATGGAGAGCGATCGAGAGCAGATGATGAGATGCGACGCGTTCGGGGTCACTAACGAAATCGATTAGCGAAGGTCGGGCACCTTTGATAGATGAGACATACGGGTCAAGGTCGATATTTGCTCGCCATCCTAGGCTACTGTTAGAAAGGTTTCTAATCAGGGTGCGTTGAGGCTACATACTCCTTCGATCTGTGCAAGATGCCTTCCATTAGAGGGGTCTGTCAGGATCGCATCCTCGCCGAGAGCCGTGGCCAAGACCCTGGCGCCATTGTCCAATGCGACAGAACCTCCGGTAAAGATGGGCCGAATGACCTTGTCGGCGTTGAACGTCGTCTTGTAGGGCTGTCTGTTCGCCATTGCGCCGGTATGCAAGTTGTCGCGAAACAGTACTGCTTGCTGCTTGCTCGGCCTGTAGCGGGTGCGCTTTACCTAGAAATTTTTCTCGGGCGGGATGCTGCAAATCACTTATCGATAACACCCACTATCTTATCGTTTATCGAATGACAACGGCGCTAGGACGTCACAGCGCGCGACGACAGCTTCGTCCTGTCGAATTGATTTCCCGATCGTCAATCAATCGTGTACTTAAAGAAACAGCAAACATTTGCCGTTGCATCGCGATTCATGCAGCACTGACTGCGTTGCTGAGATGACAAGGCTAGGGCCGCTGACGGCACAGGCTCTGGTAAGCTATCCCGGCTCACTATTCCACCACCCAATCTAATTGCAATGTAGGGCAGGTCGCCTTTTGATGACCTGGTCGACGGCGACGGCGACGGCGACGATGATCCCCGGGAACCAGCCCAACAGTACGACAGCCGCGGCCGACCACACAATACCGACACGAGACGGCTAAATCGCGACATGATAAGAGCTCACAATGAGGTCATGCAAGTCATTGGAGTTGCCGAGCCAGACAATATACCCACCGAAGCCGATCTCGAATCCATGCGCCGCTATGTTGATTATGAGGAGACTATGGGTCACCGTTTGCTCAGGATCGGTCGGACACTGGAAGTAGGTGGTGTTTGGGGGGTTAATGGTCTTCGCGCCAGGATCCTGCTCTACAAGCGATACGCCGACATATCCTTCTTCGACCTCTTCCGCTACGAGAGAAGCCAGCGTTCCATGTCGAATCTCTTCCTTGCCGGCCTGCCCACGTTTCTGGCTGGTCATGCTCTTAAGCTGGGCAGCCACCAGTGGGCTCCGGCGCGGGCCCGAAAACAATGGCTCAACCCCGTTTTGTCATACATACGAGTTCATCTGCAGCTTTACGTATTCATGCAACGGGCAGACATCATCCCCGCCAGCAAGTGGTTTCCGTCGTGGACCTATTTTATTCCGGGCTTCCCATCTTCACCCATTCCTGCTCCGGCGCCGCCCAAAGACTTCACAGTCGCATCACTGACAGAGTATGCTGGGGCCTGGTGCATCAACGCGCTGCCGTTCGCATCCTTCGTCCTCTGGGGCCATCTCTGGACGAGAGTGACTACGTACATGTGGCAGGAATTCTACGCCCGACTTCCGAACACGGTGCACCATAGGCGACACCTACCCCCTCCTCCGCCACCCCAGGCAGTGGTGCCCTTGCCGAGTGTGCCAGACACACAGCCGGCACCTCCCCGTCAACCCGTTGACCTACCACCACAGAACCGGACCGAGGTACTTCGCGATATCGATGCGCAAGTGGCCAGCGAGAGCACGACGCCTCCTGACCCTCCCCCTGCCCAGCCTTTGAGGCGGCCGAGCGCTTTTTCGACCCGTGGTGATGACTTCGGCAGCGACGATGAGGACGAGGGTGGCGTCAGTGCCACGCTCATTAGCTTCGATGTTGAGGCCACGGACTCGACTGATGCGCCGCCCGGTCTTTGGTCTGCCGAACTTCGTCCCAGTGCAGGACCAGAGGGTTCGCCCTATGGCCTGGGGGCAATTCAACCGACGTACGTGGACACGATGCTGACTCGACTTCCGGCCTGCCTGGCGTCTGACATATTCACCGTCATCTCCGCCTATGTCATGGTGGCGCCATACGAAGCAATGGCTCTGCGCCTTGTCGCGCGGGCGTATCGCGAGCGGATGGGGCTGCCGGTCTTTGACATTCATGAGTGGAACATCGTCAGCGGGATGACCTGGCGAGGGGTGACCAACTTTGTTGGCCTGGAGTTCGTGCATTTGATTATTGCCGGTGAACTGTGGGCTGTGATATCCAGTCTATCACAGCTATTCCACATGACGGAGGACGAATGGAAGGAACTCGAACAGATGCGCAGAGCTGAGATACGAAGGGAGAGGGAGAGGGAGGCCATCGAATCGTCAGAGCAGTGAACGGCGGGCTGGGAGAAAATGGGCAAATAGCATCAGCACGGCGTTATGGATTTTAGTGAATATCTCACACCAAGTGAGGGCCATGCCGAGGAAAGGATTGGGTTGGATCATTGATACCCTGCAGAACGATAATGGGATTTGAGGTAGCGCTCGTAACAACATGCTAAAACGCAAACAAACGCATGGAGCATCTACTGTTTTGACTTTCCTTTGCCCTTGGTGGCCTTCTTTGCCTTCAGTTCATCGACATAGTCCTTAATCAGGTCGTGCAAGTCCGGGTTCTTGCGCGCAAGCAGCACTACGTCGTCTGCCGTGACGGTACTACGACCCGCATGCCTGCTGAAGCCCTCGAGGTCGGTGGCCGTGGCCTCTGTGACGCTGTCAGCTGGAGAGTCGATAGTATCATGTGGAGTATGCAGCTCACCAATCTGTTCCCAGACCATCTCTGTGAGGGCGCCGATGAACTGCGGTGTCGCGTTCCGGTTCTTCTTCATGGACTCTTCGTCGACCATTTGGCCGACGGCAAACCAAAGCGCTGCCTTGAGGCGCTTGCTACTGTTAGTTTCGGGAGCTCATATAAGAGATATGCATCCACACTCACCTCCCGGGTGTCATCTTGCGAGGGGTCGTCCATAGCGGCGACTGTGTGCTGTTGTAGGTTGGGAGTGAATTGCCCACTTTACGCGTCGGAAAAAGCGCGTCGCGGGGCCGAGCGACGGAGGTTTATCGTAGGCCAGACTTTCAGCGAACCACCACGACGTCACCAGTAAAAGTATTGAGAGCGACCGGGTTCTTCTGTAATGTGACTATGGCACAGAGATTCCTTGGGGTCTGTCTGGATTGACCGTGGTTGACAAGCCATTCAGTCACGTGATGTCGTGATCGGTTCGTGCTGCGATTGCATCTTGCGCCAGACAAACAGCACAGCCCATCCATTTCACTGCCGAGAGGATGTTCACTAGAAATTTAATCAGCAAGATTCCAAAGATGGATTCGTCCACCTTCATCGAGACATCTGCTAGCCATAGATTAACACGGTAGACTGAGCTTCCAGTGCGGAACCACTGAAGTAAAGCATGGAGTTTAAGTATGACTGAGGACCTCCATGAGACCGCGCTCCTGAATAGAACTGAAGGTCACGGAACATTGGCATACCTGGACGTACGTCTGGTGCGCAGTAATGTGGTAGAGGATCTCACACGACAAGATTGTTTTGCAGGGTCCGATCCAACCGAACCATCCTGTACACATGAAGCACTCACCTTGGGGGACATATGTCACTTCAAGCTCGGTAGATCTACAGCTGTTGAAAGCCAGCAGGCACTACTTCAAACCTCCAGGATGCCAATAGATCCTCAAGTTCGTGAGTTCAGTTTCCAACTGTTGTTTTCGAGAAGGTGCGGCATTCTTCAGGGCCAATTTACGTCATATCCACCCCTAGACCCTGCCAAGCCTAGCGTATCGAAATGCCAAGCCCAGCGCCCCGCGTGGGGCCGCAACTCCAACGCTCGGAGCAGCCGAACGCAAATCCCAATGCCGACGCATCCAGACCGGCGCTGCCATCGCGACTTTTTCTCTCCAACAACAACATCAAATCCCGCACCTCACCCGACCCTGCCGTCTTCAAAACCACCTGCCTGCCAGGACAGACCACTCTGCTTCTCTACTCCCACCCAACAATCGGCTCCTGCCCGCGAAAGCCCTCCCTACCAATCCATCGCCATCTCTCGCGCCCACGCGCCATCCCCACCGCAAAAATGGACATTCTCAACCGCTCCGCCGCGAACATCCGCACAACCTTCACGGAAATCACGTACGAAAAGTTCATCCGCCTCGTCATCATCGTCGGCGCCTACGCACTCCTCCGCCCCTACATGCTCAAGCTCTCGGGCCGCTCGCAGATGGCACAGCACACCGAAGCCAACGAGGAGGCCGCCAAGGCTGAGATCTCGCCCAACTCGCTGCGCGGGCAGGTCGACATCCCCGAAGACTCGGACGACGAGGGCGACGAGGCCGCCGCGACGGGCGCGGACTGGGGAAAGAAGGCGAGGAGGAGGCAGAGGGAGGTGCTGAAGATGATGATGGACGCCGAGGAGAAGAGGCTGGAGCAGGAGCAGGAGGACGAGGAGGACAAGGACATCGAGGAGTTCCTGGTCAAGGACTAGATGGGCGGGATAATCAAAATGGCGGAGATGCGGTGCTCGGGCTGGGGCGTTGGCGCAATACCATTATTGTAAGACCCTAATCATCAATTCTTTCGATTGCGCAAGGCCAACCGTGAGAGCGTACAGAGTCAGACCTGGAACGATGCTACCTACCAGTCTGCCAGCCGGTAAAGGGCATCACCATGCACGAGCTGTTGCATGTTGCGTTGCCGGCTTCCCCGTACCCTCCGCCGTCTGAACAACGGGCTAGCCTTGTGCCTTGATCCTCGGTATCACTCCAGCGGCGCAGCCGACTGCGCCGCTGCTTTGTTCCATTTCACAAGTCTAAACTTCGCGTTTGCCATCGACGAGGCTGGAGGGAATAGCGGGCCTGGGTTCTCACCGAAAGTCCGTCTAGTGACCTCCAATACTGCAGCCAGTATGAGTCAAAGCTCACTCTCCGAGGCTACGACTTTAGAACAGAGCCGCGTCGTAGCCTTTCCAAAAGACAACGCACACCAAGCCCTTCTGCCTGCAAGTGGCACGCGACGGGCTTGCGGTGAAGGACGATATGTATCCAGGTGGCATGATGTGGGACTGGAACTACCATCGGGCAGCTTCATGTTTGCCTCGACGCACTCGTTACAACGTGCTACTCAGCATCTTCATATACCCCTCGGGTCTTCGGGAAGATGTGACCATTCGACGGGGGGTGACTCGGAAGAAGTGCCGGCGGAGAGGAGCACGTGGCGCGGGACAAGACAGACATTGTTCGACCCAGTACGCCTTCAGTATGCCTGGCAAGGGGTGAGGCTAGTGTAAGGGCCCGTTCACGCCGATTGCGGGCAGACGCTGGATGATGCAATGCCAACTGTGGTGATGCGACAGAGTTTCAAGTTCACTGTGGAAAGGCCCTTGCCGCCTCCACAGCCTGATTACCAGAGATAGAAATCCAGATTGGCTCCTGGCTTGGAGCAACCCATATTGGTTTTGAGAGGATAGTGGGCACCCAACAATACACACGAGTGGCTGAATGTCCTTGAAGGCCATAGTGGCAGTGTTGTGGCCTCGCGTTAACTCATCGATTGAACTCCAATGGCAAATCTCAGGCTGCCCTGAACCGGGCTGCTTGAGAAAATGCAATCTGGTCATATGTTCGGATGAAAGTCGGAGACCAAAACTCATGACCAAAAGCATGCTTGACGCGGGAAGGGCCAGTCAAAACAGGTTTCTCTGGTCAAGCGCGCATAAGGTCGGACCCAAAGATCCAAAAATTATGGCGTACTCAATACGGGGTAGGATTGATGAAGAACAACTGATAACTGATTACCCCTCAACTTTAAGGCAACGCCAAGCTCGCTGAATCTGACGGCTGGTCATTCAAGTCTCTTAGATACAGTTGGACTCGATTAATCCATCCACCACGTGGAGACAGGTAAATAGTCGACACATCAGCGCGTATCGCGGAACAACAGAAAACACCGGACGAAATGAACCCTACAGCAAAACAAACCATGAGGGGCAGAAAGGCGGACTAAGAGTCGGGACGGGACGGGCGTAACGGCAGACTAGTGACATGAACCAGACCCTCGAGTTCACCTGGGGAATAGAGGGTCGAAAGTCGTTCATCAAGCCCAAGACAGCCCGAGTTCGTTACAGCCTAACGAATGTGTAGGTCAAGTAAACCATTACGGTATCTCTCGCTGTCCACTTCGCAATTGGGCAACATGTAAGCTGCAAGGCTTTGCCGATCTCGCAAGGAATGGTACGAGTGAATCCCCTGACGAACCCACATGCCCGGCCGTGTTACTTTAGGTAGCGACACCTCAATCGATCGGCCAGACTTCCATGCGGCGTGTGTGTCACAAGTGGTACCCAGCAGTATTTGTTTTCTTGTTACGTGGGACCAGTGAAGTGAAGGCTTTTCGAGCGGGTGCGGCGATTAAAAGAGCACATGCGGGAGTCACGGTGTATGACTTCATGGGAAGGGCCTAGAAGCGTGTGGAGGGGTAGCAAGAGGCAGAAGGACGGGCCGGCTTGCGTGGCCCGGCGTCAAAAGCGACGGTCCGCTCCTCGTGTGGATGGGTCTAGAGGCCCCGAGTTGGACACGGCGCTCCCGAGTCAGCGACCCGCCCGCCGACCGTGGGGAGAGGCGTGTTTGGATGTCGATTTCAGGTGGGAACGCATGCAGGGAGTGACGCCGCTGGACATCTGGCGGCATAGGCTGCTGGCAGTCGTCTGGTAGGCTCCGTCTGGGCCGCTGTCCGAGGGCCAGATGTCGACGAGCGACCAAGTGGTGCGTGCTGTTTAGCTATTTGCGAGGTGTTCTCTCGAGGAAAAGTGCTGTTTCTGGCCCATTCTATTGCAGGCACTTGCTTGCGGTGTGCCTCAGCGGCGTGCAACCACGAGGTCACGGCAAAGACGGAGCAGATGATTCGGGAACCCAAAGCTGGGCGTTGAGGGGAGGACGTGGAGAAATGGAACTCCCAAGGCCTCCCAAGGCGAAGGCGAAGGAAGGCCGAGGAGGCCAAGGCGGCTCCGCCTCAAACGACACGCATTTGTACGCTGTAAGGCGTAGCCGGAGTCCGAGGAGCAGGAGGAGGAGGAGGAGGCGAAATGTGCTGGTTCCCTGCACGGGCAGACGATTGAAGCATGCAGATGAACCGGAGGTTAAAAAAGACCGACATGCCGTACTACTTGCTTGCCTGCCCTTGGGATATCTGGGGCCTTGGCCAGCGCCCGTGAGCGCCCATAACGTGTTGAGTGCAGGCGTCGTTGAGAACAAATGAAAATGAGGCCAAGATCATTGGACGTGGTGTTCGATATGGGAGCAGACCGCTCTTCGGACCATCAGGCCAGTAGATCATATGCAAGCTAGCAAAAAAATTCCACGGTAAGGCGATCAATGGTCCTAGCGGTGGGAGTGGTGGTGGTGGTGGTGATGGTGATGGGGGCGGTCCTGCTGGTGGGCGGTTGCCCCGGTGTGGGTGGATGGTCAGGTTGATGATGTGGCCAGGAGGCGTCCAGTGTTGGAGGGGCAGCGCGCTGGCTGGGTGGTCCCTGTCATGACATACCCTGCCCTGGCGGCACCTGCCTCGCCCAACGATTGAGCCTGGAGTGCAGGTGCGGTGGGAGGAGCCCAGTGGCACCCAACTGGTGTGGTGTGGTCACTGGAGCAGCACAGCACTGCTGCAGCAACAGAGCGGGAGGGGGTCTTGGATGGGGGGAGGGAGGGGCCTCTGGCCCGTGCCCCTGCCCGTGCTCGTGCCTGGACCCCACCCCTGTATGTCATCCATAAAACATGGGCTGCGCCTCGCCGTCAGCAACAGCAGCCCGGACCATCTGACGACACTGCTGGTTGGTTTGTTTGCCCTGGTCTCGGGCTGTTTCTCCCCCCTCACCAGTTTGGTTCTTCAGCATCAGCCCACGACACCTCATTCTGTAGTGCTGCTCCAGCGCCTCCAATTGAACAGCACCTCGACATCGTTTGACAGCCATCCTCGAACGCTGGCCACGTCAAACCCGACCGCCATCAAGTCCTACCCGCCTGGCCCGACTCCACTGCCGCCTGTGTGACTCGAGCCAGCTCTCCCTCATAAGCAGATCAGACGAGGCTGTGGAGTGACGATCAGCGATCCTGTGTTGGGTTGTCTATCCCTTGGGACTGATTGAGACGATGCAAAGCACGACCTAAGAACCGCTGGTTTGCTTTGTTTGTTGTCCCCTCGATTTTCACCATCATGGTCGACATGGAACCCCGAAACGACATTGAGAGTCTGCTCCAGACGGGCTACTTTACGACTTCGAGGTCGAAGAGCCCTAAGCCGTATGAGCCCTCGACACCTACGACGCGGGCTGAACCACGTTTGACGCAGTACAGACCCAGTCCTCCACCTCATGCGCCCTCCATCCCGCGCGAGCCCCCAAGACGCACAGAACGCTTCGTGCCCAGATACGTGCCTCGACCACCCGCCCCGACCGTCGAGGATGAAGCCGAAGCACTCTCCAAGGAGCATGGAAGCTCCGACGCCGTTTCCATCGACGCACCGCCGTCGCGAGGCGACGTTGACCAACAAGTTCTGTTGGAGGAGGTGCACGAGCATAACCCCGAACGACGATTCGTCATCATCCCCAACTCGACGGAGTCCACCGCATCCGCTCCCACTGCTCCCTCCAAGAAGGCTTCAGCAGACAAGGAGACTCCAGCTGAACCGAGAGCCCGTGTGGGCAAAGACTACGAGGCCAACACGGCCAGGAAATATGGTCCAACTTCAGCAGACGAACCCCTTGCCGAGCCACGAGTTCCGTTAGAAAGGCGCAAGAGTAGACAGGATCTACCTCGTATCGAGACGGAATTTGAGATGCAAGAGCCCAAAACGAAGAACCATCACCGCAGCAAGTCGACGACCTTCGTTGATCAACCTCCGGAGTACTTCACCCCCCAAACCAGGAAGCGGGTCTCTGCGACAAAGGAGGATCTTCTCTCGCCGCAGGTCATCAAGCACTCAACCGGTGGCCGTGACAAGGTCTACTATGATTATTCACGAGGACAGGGTAGGCCACTGGCACCGCAAAGAAGTCGGTCGAACTTGGTTGGGGACAGGAGATCAGACGAGACGTACGGTCGTCCTACGCAATCCATGAGCCCGGGCGCGACCAGAAGGGCGACAATGAACGCCGATGCCCCCAAACCTGCGATGAAAGCACCAGACGACCAGCCTAGCGAGTCATCCCGTCGCAGAGACGAATACAGAGACGAGAGCTCTTCGCACTATGAGCGAAGGCGCGAGCAGCGCAACTCGACCTACCGGCGGGATTCGCCCCCGCCGAAACAGCGCGATGGCAGCTCTTCCAGCAGCGACTACTCGACCAAGGTTCCGTCTTCGAACACTCGGCGCAGAAGATCCACGGTCATCCACGATGACCGTCCATTCCTGCAGACCCCCATCCAGGAACGAACAAAGCCTCTCAATGGCCGGTCGAGGTCGAGAGCTCCAACCTCGCCCATACCGTCGCCGAAGATCTCGAACAAGTCGTTCGAAGACAGCCTGCAACCTCAAGGCCCTCGCAGCTCGACCACCTTTCCCACACCCCGAAGCAGCCGGGAGTCCACGCTGCCATATCCCGAAGACGATATCTTGCCGCGCAAAGATATTCTCGGTCCCCGCGAGGAGGAGCGTCGTGTACCGCGTTCCCGTTCTCGGGCACCACCCAGCCTCACATCTTCTGCGACCTTGCCGGCCATGATGCCTTTCATGCCTCCTGAGCTGAGCAACCCGATTGACATTATACGATCACCGCAGCCTGGGACACCAGAGGCTCGAGCGTCGACCTCACAACCTGATCTACGTCCGGATCAATCATGGCCTCCAGCTCCTTTCGACCCGTTCAGCAACACGCTCACCGTTGACAGGCCTGTGGGTGCCTATCGCCGGTACTCCGAAGACACCGGCCGTGGCGGAGCTACTCAAATCCCCGACTGTCCCAGGACCAAAGGCGTTGCCGGCAAGACGGACTGGCTCAGTTTGCCTCGTTGCGACAATTTCAATATTTGCCCAGATTGCTACACCGGCGTGTTCTCAAACTCGCCGTTCCGGAACGAATTCGTGCCGATGCCCTTCCGGTCCGTTGACAAGCCGATCAGCTGCGACTTTGGATCTTCGCCGTGGTATCGCATCGCCTGGCTTTTGACTGTCAAGAGCCATCAATCTGATCTGAGATTGTTCCATCAGATTGCAAAGATTGCTCAGAGCCAGCCGTGTCCTGGCGACCGCATTGTGGCGCGGGCTTGGTATTCGATCCAGAATCCGAGCAGAGAGGGCACGCTGCCCGACTTTGCCGTCTGTTATGAATGCGCCAAGACGATCGAGGTTCTCCTGCCCAGTCTAACTGGCATATTTGTACCGACTCATGCAACAGCAAATCCTACCAGAAACTGTTGTTCCATGCGGTATCACCCTGACCGCAAAAGGTTTGTTCTGTATTTCGATGCGATGGAAACGACATGCGACAAGGCCCTCGCGACAACCTCAGCGCCCAATATCCCGAGCCTGGCCAAGACCATCGATCGCATCTCGATGTTTGCAGAGTGTCGCGAGGACCGCCCGGTGGCCGAGGAAAACTGGCATGTGATGCAATATCTCCCTGAGCTCACCGTCTGCGGCGATTGTTTTGACGACGTCGTACGACCTCGACTCCTGCAGGATGGCCAAGTCGCCCGGAACTTCTACATGCGCCCGCAGCGGTTGAGCATGGCAACTTGTCAGCTCTACTCGGACCGCATGCGGGAGGTCTTCAAGAAGGCCTGCCGGCGCAACGACGTCAAATATCTCGAGGGCAAGGTGCTGGAGAGGCAGAAGATTGAGGCGGGCATCCATGCCGAGCTCGCTCGGTTGGACAAGCGTCGGGGAGATGAATGGACGGAGAAGGAGATGGAAAAGTTGATCAGCACGTGGAAGAAGTGGGAATGATTGCATTGACGGATGATTCGATGAATAATGAAATGGGCAAGGATACCAGATAGATTTGACAAGTTAGGTTAAGAACACTGACGTCTATCGTCAAAAAAACATTTATGGCTATCTCATCGGGCAGTAACAGTGTGGTCCACCGGGAAGGACGTATGGGGATTCAGAGCTTGCGGAACATGGGCGAGGTAAGAAGTGACCGTCAACCTCGACAGAGCCACCAGGAGACACCACGGCCTTGGATCTCTGTTTTAACCAGCGTCTTTTCAAACCCCAAAAGCCCACACCTCTGGATAGCAGCACCGGGAGCAATTCACCCCAGACAGGCAT
Organism: Verticillium zaregamsianum; assembly: GCA_002851755.1. Taxonomy (NCBI): domain Eukaryota; kingdom Fungi; phylum Ascomycota; class Sordariomycetes; order Glomerellales; family Plectosphaerellaceae; genus Verticillium; species Verticillium zaregamsianum. The sequence continues at coordinate 1,105,811 of NMXM01000004.1, read as the reverse complement.
CTACCCGAATATGAGTAAACAGCAGAACCACAGCCCCACCACCAGCGGCTGGAGGCGGCTTTCGAATTCCTATACCTTGCCATCGCATGTGCCCCGTCGCTTGGCCATCATCTGCGCCGCCATACGTTATGATATGCTCCAGCTCGAAGCCAAGTTCCCCTCCATGAGCAAGCCGACCAACTCATCCGAATAGGAGAAGAAGAAGTTGCTCGACTCGCAGAGAAAGGGTCACTTCGAGAAGGCAAGGAAAAAGGTGCTCAGTGGGTACATCGATTTAAAAGGCAGTATTACGAGAGTTCCGTTCGACAAGACACCGCCGGCGCTCACCAACCAGTTGATCGCGACCATGGATTTGATCATGTTCCTCGAGAAAATGCGAGACTGTGAACAGATTGGAGAGAACGTGTGGCGGGAGGTTGCTAGTCGGTGTGAAATCGTGGCGAGGGAAGTTGAGGATGATGATGATGATGATGAGTGATGGGAGGCTGCAGCTATGAGAAAGGCAGGTCCCCTTCCCTCCCTGCAAGAGAATGAGAAACGGATTGCCAGGTCAACGGTCAGGCATTTGGAATCATAGGCAACCTTCACTTAATTGATTTGACTGGCCTTGACGACCTAAATTCTCCTGTGGTCGCTTGCGACTGGCATGTTCGGGCCTCATTTTTCGTATGCAGAATTTTTAAATTAATTTGGTGATGATTGCTTCAACGTTGCAATACACAAAGGAACGTACGGTCCATTTGATAGCACCCAAGAGCGTGGTGATAGCTGGCATGGTGTTTTGGCCTCATGCGGAAATATGGAGACGAGGGCGCACTGTGAAAAATGGACAGTGCTGGCGCGATAAGCACGGCCAGAGTGTCGGATGCAGCACGTGACTACCCCACCACTCGCCAAATGTGGGTACGTACCGCTTAGGGTCTGCCCACCAAACCGGGCACCGCAACTGCAAGAAAATAATCTAGCGAATTTCTCTCGCGAGCCCTCCGAGTCGCATCCTTCACTCCCGTCACTAACCCAACAGCACGAAGTCCACCCAGACCCAGGTACGCAATTTTCAGCTTCTCGCTGTTCAACCTCAGCTTCATCTTCGGACAGACAACTAATTTGCCATCCGCTCTTGCAGGGTCGATCACCAATTCACAATGGCTTCGCGACCTACTGTCACCATCATCGGCGGCGATGGCAAGGCCACCGGCAACACCCACACCTGGCCCGTCGTCTTCTCCAGCCCGATCCGTACCGATATCGTTCAGGATGTGCACAAGGGTCTGGCCAAGAACAAGCGCCAGCCTTACGCCGTGAGCGAGAAGGCCGGTGAACAGACTTCCGCCGAGTCTTGGGGAACTGGTTAGTCGTCACCTGGAGTCTGATGGGAGGGAGGAAGGAGCCGAATTTTCTTGGGCACTGCGCGGCAAGAGGAGGATCTCTGTCGGAGAGGACAGTTGGACGCGCGCAGGCTCGACTTCGGTTGCCATCGGGGAAATTTTTGTCGTCGAACTTTTGACTGACGAAAACACCACAGGTCGTGCCGTCGCCCGTATTCCCCGTGTCTCTGGTGGTGGTACCCACCGTGCCGGTCAGGCCGCCTTCGGTAACATGTGCCGTTCCGGTCGCATGTTCGCCCCTACCAAGATCTGGCGCAAGTGGCACGTCAAGGTCAACCTGGGCCAGAAGTACGTCTTTACCGCCATCACTCGAGGAGGAAAAGAAAAAGTTTGCTAACCAACCCGTAGGCGCTACGCTGTTGCCTCTGCCCTGGCTGCCTCTGCCGTCGCTCCCCTGCTGCTGGCCCGTGGCCACCGCATCTCCAACGTTGTCGAGGTTCCCCTCGTCATCGACTCCGATGCCTTCAAGAGCGCCGCTTTCGCCAAGACCTCTGCCGCCGCCGGTCTCCTGAAGGATGTCGGTGCCGGCCCTGACCTCGACAAGGTCAAGAAGTCCAAGAAGCTCCGCGCCGGTAAGGGTAAGATGCGTGGCCGTCGTTACCGCCAGCGCCGCGGCCCCCTGGTCGTCTACGACCCCGAGGTTGACGGCAAGGAGCTCATCTCCGGCTTCCGCAACATCGCCGGTGTCGAGACCTCCGCCGTCACCGACCTCAACCTCCTCCAGCTCGCCCCCGGTGGCCACCTCGGCCGCTTCATCGTCTGGACCTCCGCCGCCTTCAAGGCCCTCGACACCATCTACGGCACCACCACCAAGCCCTCCGAGCTGAAGAAGGACTTCCTCCTGCCCTCCAACATCATCTCCCAGTCCGACCTCAGCCGTCTGATCAACTCCCAGGAGACCCAGTCGGCCATCCGCGAGGCCAAGGGCGGCCCCACCACCCGCCGCTCCGCCGTGCAGAAGAAGAACCCTCTGCGCAACAAGCAGGTCATGCTCCGCCTCAACCCCTACGCCGCAGTGTTCGCCAAGGAGGCTGCCCAGAAGAAGAACTAAGACCGCCTCACGAAAGAGGGTGGTTGCGGTTTTGTTTTCTGCGTACGACGTCGGGAAAAGGGACGAGTTTGGCTCTGGCATGCATGGTTTCTACTCGGGGCGTAATGGCAACTAGGAATGTTGACCTCTTCATCAATGAAAGAAGATTCCCATTATGACTCAAACACGATCCTCCTCCGTGAAACATGGTGACTGTTGCGTGTGCTACGATCCGCGAGTGATGTATTGGTTCAGTGAGACGTAGGCCTCGTGAGTGTAGTCATTTCTCGGATGTCCTGCAGAGCTTTCATTACCCAAGGTTTCGTCAAGTATTCGGTCGCCAGTCGCGCTCAGCACCCCATGCCCATGCCCATCAGGTTGCCCATGCCCTCGTCCTCCGGCGCCCCGGTCCCCTTGAACTCCTCCAGGAGCTCCTCGATCTCGCGCACGCTCTTGATCTTCCAGAACTTGTGCACGAGCCCGACGAACCTCTGGGAGCAGGCGTCGACCTCCTCCTCGGCCACGGCCGCGAAGCAGAGGCGGTAGTACGCCCAGCCGCTCTCGGCCTTGACCCGGTCGTCGGCGGCGAACATGAGCCCCGGCGCCGCGAGCACGAGGTGCGGGCGTCGCGTGCCGAGGGCCATGAGCGCGGTGCTCAGCACGGCGCCGTCCACGACGGGCACGCTCCCGCGGCCCCGCGCCCGCCACAGCGGGTGCGTCTCGAACCGCAGCCGCAGCCACAGGAACATGCCGCCGCGCGCCCAGTCGAACTCGTACAGCCGCGTCTTGGTCACGACGCCCCAGTCGGCCAGGTCGTCGCGCGTCGGCGTCGACTGCTTGAGCTGGTGCGCCCCGTCGTCCAAGATGCGCGCCATGCGCGCCATGCGCCGCTCGTACTGCCCGCGGAGGCCGGCGAGCCAGCGCACCCACCCCGAGGTGTCCCAGCCGGCGAAGGCGGCCTTCTGCGCGGCGGGCAGGGCGGCGTAGGCGGCCTTGGCGGCGGGCTGGGGGCCCATGATGAGCTCCGAGACCATGGCCTGGACGAAGCCGGAGGGCTGCTGGGTGCTCGTCTCGGCGATCCTGGGCATGTTAGCTGGTTGGCTTGACACGTGTGAAGTGTGCATATGGGCTGACCTTGTGAAGCGCTCGATGAACTCGGGCTGGGCCGTGATCCAGCCGAGGCGGCAGCCCGGGGCGATCGTCTTGGAGAAGGTGTCGAGGCGGATGACCCTGCCGTCCGTGTCGATGCTGAGGTAGGACGGCACCAGCGAGTCGATGAACTCGTACCCGGAAGACTTGGCCGGCTTGGGCGTGGGCTTGGGCGCCGGCACGGGCCTGCCCCGCGATACGGCCTCCTCGGCCTCGGCGGAGGGGTACTGGAGGTACCAGTAGGGGTCGTCCTCGATGATGATGACGTCGTACTTCTGGCAGAGGGCGTAGATGACCTTGCGGCGCTCGACGGACAGGACGCCGCTCGTGGGGTTGTGGCCCATGGTGACGGTGTACATGACGCGGGGCCGCTTGCCGTCGAGGTCGTTCCAGCCGCTGAGGACCGCCTCCAGGCCGCCGGGGCCGTCGGCGCGCATGCCCTCGCCGTCGATCTCGATGGGCACGGGGCGCATGCCGCGGGGCATGCTCTGGGCGAGGACGTTCGGGTAGAGGAACTTCTCGACGAGCAGGTGGGGGCGCTCGCGGGGCGAGTCGCGGGTTGCGTCCCACGGCGTCACGAGCAGCTCGAGCGACTTGGACATGCCGTCGGTCGAGCCGCACGTGAGGATGACCTCGGGGCCATTCGCGTAGGGGACATTGGGGTGGAGGTTCTTGCGGGTGAAGTGGCGGATGTAGGCCAGGAGGGGCGCGTATCCCTCAGCAGTGCCGTACTGGAGGGCCGTTGTGAGGTCAATCTTCTTGAAGGGGTCGGTCTGGGGATCGCTCATGGGCACGGTGATGTGTTTCGCGGACTGGGGTCCGTCGGCGTCCTTGTGTCTGGTCGACTTGGTCTTGTAGCCTTCGGCATGCTTGCTCTTAGGAGCGCCATTCGGGGCCGAGGACAGGTTGGCCATGGCCAGGCGGTCGGCGAGGGCATCGGGGCTCGGGGGTTCGTTGGGTGAGGGCGTCCATCGTTCGGGTTTGGCGGCTTGCGCCTCGAGGGTGTCGAAGGGGAAGAACTGAGCGTTCGGGAGACCTGATTGGGAGCTGCCTGTAAGCCATTGACCTCAATCGCGCAGGCCTGGAGTTCCGGGGGGGGGGGGGGGGGGGGGGGGGGGGGGTGAGACAAGTGGAGGTGAAGCAATTGCGGCCGCCCACGCCACCGAATCACGGGGCGGGCGGGCTGACTGCGCATGCAGTGCGACGGGTTATTTGCCATTTGAGTGTACAACAGCCAAGCTCAATTGAACCCACCTCCGGCCAAGTTGCCCAGTCCTGGGATCTGGAAGTACTTGTAGTACTTCTTGATATCGCTGGGCTGTCGCAGGTTGGTGATGGACGAGTAGTGGTGGCTCAGGTCCAGAGGAGGCTGCTTCGGCCGAGTCGTTGTCGATTGGGTCTCCATGTCGATCGATTGGGGCGGCAGGTCTCACACTCGCAGCTCGGGTGAGACAGGTCTTAGGGGTGCTTCTAAAAACGAACGGTCGGACGTAAATTCCACGTGGGCTCAACTTTCTCAAGTCGTGACAATGTCGACAGATGGGAAAGCCCTGGATAAAATGGAAGATGGTCCGGACAATCATGAATGCCCCGGCCATGACGATCGGATGCTGCACGGGATTACAAATCGCCCAGTCACTATCTCCAGCGATTCCTTCGGTTGTCCGTGGATTGCGGAGCTGCGAGCTGCCATGGCGACATCAACTTTGGGAGGGCGTCAGGTCCGCAATGCCACCAGGGTCGCTGTCAATTCATATTTTTATTTTTATTTTTTTTCGAATGTGCAGATTCTTGGTACCGTCTTTCGCTAGGTAATCCGAGCAAGTCTCAGTCCAACATGGCCTCTCGCAACAGCAGCTTGACCGTCCGGTACTGCTATCCGGACCCTCGTCAGCCACCCGGCCAATGATACCGCTCGTCGTTGGGCCTTTGCCGCGTCGTTCATCAACACCACACAGGATGGCTACCGAAGAATATGTTATTTTTTTCAAGGCACTCAGCCATGTAGATCCTGTGAGGAGGCCCCGAAACTGCCACAACTACTCGGCACTCAAGGCACGCTTGTCTATACTGGTGGCTCCCTTCGTTCTCTGGCGCGTATGACCCGAGTCTGTCTTAACGGTCCTTCTAGATCAAAGAGGTCAAGGAGCCCCTTGTCGAGCTTCAGTAGATCCTCCACCGTGGCAAAGTGGTCGGAAGAGCTGCCGTCGCGATGCGCCGAGACGGTGGGGAACAGACGAGCGTCGTCGAAGAACGCCCAGGCGCGCTGCCGGTACAGCGTCACCTGTGCGTCACGAAGCTTTCTCGCGTCACGGTACCAGTTTGGGCCCGGATAGACAGGGCGGGGCGACCCAGGGCGATAAATCCGCCACCGCAAGAGCTCTGCCAGCGCGGGGACGGCGTCCCTTGCCGGCACGGGCTTGTCGGACCCTCGCCTTCTGGGATTGAGCCCCCAAGAACTATCATGGAAGCCTGAATGTATGTACACCCTCGGGTCTGGTTCCTCCCAGCAAATGGTCTTCGCAGCCACGCGGCCGAGCCTGCAGAACTGCTCGGCGCGAGTCTCCGGATCCGACGCAAGTAGTCTGGTGACAAGACCGAACCCAAGCGCAGCGAAATACACCGGCGCCAGGCGCGTATCGTTACTGCACCCGAGGGATTGATGCAGGCGTAGAGCGTAACCTGTGTGGCTGAACAAGGCGTCAACCTTAGCTGGCGGCGGTCTGTCACCGAACCTCGATGTCGCGGCATGGGCGCACCTCGCGAACATGGCACCATACAGTGAGCAGACGTACTCATGCACGCATCTGAGGGCTTCGATCTTCCATGGTAAGTGGTACGCCGTGAAAGCGTGCCAACTCCAGGTTTCCGATACTAGGGACCTGCCGGGGCCAACATAGCCGGGACAGCCCGGGTCATGCAAGGAGGCCTTGCGAGCAGCATATGCCACGGCAAAGTTCGACGTCGCTGGGAATTTCGGGGGGTGTCGGCCGCGGCGGTAGGATTGGCAGAGCAGCTCGTATCCGAGAAAGGCTCTCAAGAGCCGCTCCCTTTCGGGCCAGTGAAGATTCTCAAACCTGACTGCATGTCTGTCCGGATTTCTGGGAAAGGGGAGCTCGTGGTATTCTTCCGAAGACCTGGGACTCGTCGCTTTGCTGATATAATCCTCAATGTACATGGTAAGCATGGTGTACTGCTTGATGACCTTGGCAGTGGTTGCCGTGTCGCGGGTACTGAGGGGATTGGAAAGGCGTCCCTCTTCCCGTAGTCGCAAATGGCGGGAAATCGGGCAATCATCATGGCTATCATGACCGGGGAATGTATGATCGGGGAATGTGATGATGGCCAAGGCATCCTGCAAAAGTTGTCCAGGAAGTAGCTGGGGAAGAAAGGCCTGGGCAAGCTGTACCCAAGATTCTTGATACTGTTGGAACATTGCCGGAGACGCCAGGCGAATGGCCTTCGTGGGTATGTAGCAGCCGAGGCTGATCAATATCTGAATCCGCAGCTCGGCGGGTAGCTTGTCGAAGGGGTCCATGTTGAATGTCGTGAGTCCGGATGATGGTATGCGGCGACTTGAGAGGTATGGAGGCTGGAGTCCGAGGACCAGGCAACGGCCTTGCTCTTTTATGTTTATCCATACATGGATCGGTCTAGAAAGTGTCAAGTTTAGACTTCAGGATACAGAGTACATTAGGGTTCCCGATGCTTTAGGTACGTTGGTCCTGGGCGCACCTTGACGTCTGATTGTTTGGCACACTCCGCTTGAAGCAGTGGCCACGAAAGCCATGCTCTCGGGTAAGGCGGCATCAAAATGGTCCCGCGTCAAGCTTCCGATCGAATCACATGTCCGCTATAGATATATGATTGAGGCTGGGAAACCAGAAATGCAGCATGGGAGGAACGACGGGCAAGCATCAAGGGAGGTGACCGAGCAGATAAGAACCGATAAGCTCAGTCTCCTTCCCAACCACGTCGCGCCCCCTTCACCCTCTGCCGGGCCTCCCTCGCCAGACCACACTCCAGGCCGAGTTCAACGCAATAACTGCCGAGATCATCCACCTCGCAGAGGCCGTGATCTCGATATGATCTCGTCAATTGCGAACCCAACATGCGAATCAGAGGTCGCTCCGCGCTTGTGTGGGGGCGCCATCTACCCGCCCCCAAACCCCTGGTTGCCGGCGCTTAACAGCATGCTCCCATTCATCACATCCATCGCGAAGGCCACTCAAGCGACCTCATCCGTCTTCTGCCCGTTTCAGCCCCCGCTTCACCAAGCTCGATGGCAGTGCACTGCATAACCTCGTACCAACCGCAGCTGTCCGCGCGCGAATCAGAAGCCGACATCATGGGTGCGAACGGCTGCCATGTCTAGGTCGACCGTTCCCTCGGGTCCATCCCCACTCGAACGGCGGCTGTCCCAGTCTCTTAAGACGCCGCAGCCTTCCCGTGTGGAACGGCCCGCTCGTCGCTGGTCTCTCTCTCTCTTTCTCTTGTTCTTCCACGTTCGGATCGTCCGCCTGTCCTTCTTTTCTTTGTGGCTGTCAGAGGTTCTCCCTCTGGTGGCTTTCGACTTGCCTCGCCATGGCGCCGATGGATAAAAGGCTAGATGTCGTCCTTGAGGAGAGGCCGTTGCACCAGAATACCTCGCGCGATGCCTCCCCCGCTGAGAAGATGAGGACTGTTCAAAGTACCGGGTCTCGCAAATCAAGCTTCCCGTGGACGCTGAAGAAGGCGGACAGCGAGTGCAGTCTGGTCGGCGGTTGGAAGCCCCCATCTACTGGTCACCATTGCGAGAGACTGACCCAATCTAGAGCACAAGCATGGCTGGAAGCCTGTCACCCTCAGCCCCCCGGTTCTTTTTCTCTTCGCCCTCTTTTCTCTGGTGCTCGTCGCCATCATCGAAGTTCTTGCCCAACAGAGTCAACGCGAAGGAGGCCTGGCTCTGTCGCCTTCTGCAGATGACTTTCCGACATACGTCACATTCAGTTATCTATTCCTGCCCACTATCATCGCTGTAATATACAGCCTGTTCTGGAGCTGGGTCGACCTTGATGCCAAAAGAATACAGGCCTGGCTCGAGATGTCAAAGGACGAGGGAGCCACAGCAGAGAACTCCATCCTCCTGGCATATCCGTATGACTTTGTTGGCACTGTTCCCATAAAGGCTGCCAGAAGAAAGTGGGTTTCTGGCGACCCTTCCTCATTAATGGTGTCTTTTACTGACCGACAAGACATTGGCCGACCTTTCTTGCAGGCACAGTCATGGTCCTCATCTTTTGGCTGATTACTCCTCTACAGAGCGCCATCATGGGCACAGGGCCTGTCTTTTCCAGCAACTCATTTCGCATTGTTGGCACAGAGGGTCTGAAGCCCGTGTCTGAGCAAGTCTTTTTGTTGGACAACAGTGTCCTGAACGAGGCATATGCCATCACCTGGCTCAACCAACCTTATCCGGCATTCACGGCTCCTGACTTCACCATCATGCCGTTCAACACGCCAGAGAAAGCCTCGGCCCAATCGACTAATTGGACGGGCATCTCGACCAAATATTGGACAGAGCTAGATTGCTGGCCCGCTCAGATGACTCCACAGCTGCCTCTTCTGAAAAGGACCTACGACTTCGATAATGGCCGTGGATGCAACGCCAGCGGCATCAATCCCTACGGCAATGGCGGCGGGAGCTTCGATTGGAAGATGCTTTACATCGGATATCAAAACAGTCCCTGGGTCGATTACTCCTTGGCTAGTCCAACTTGTTCCAAGAACACATCTCACCAGTATCTCGCTATTTGGTCCCATCACAACCGCACGACTGAATATAAGCCAAACGAAATCCGACTTGAGGCCATGTTCTGCGAAACAAACTACTACAAGCAGAAAGTATCGGCTACCGTTCGAGCGAAGGACCTTAGCCCAGTCAAGGATTTAATCAAGCCTTTGGGACCAGTGGAGTCCGTGACAGACTCCGACTTCAACATCACGGCATTCGAATACCTACTGGGAGCAGGTGTCTCTTCCCTCGAACAACTTGTTGACAGAGAGTATCCTTTCGGGCGTCTTCTGGAGCAATTTCCTAAAACGGTCGGTCTCAACTTAACTTGGCCGATGTCCCCGATGGTTGGCTTTGCGGTGGGGTCCCAAGATATCAACACCATGGACGACTTCAATAACCAAACACGACTTGCTGATGCCTACAGCATTACACACAAACTTATGTTTTCTCTTGCCCTGCGTCAACTCCTAGCCACCGAAACAAGCAATACATTGACGGAAGGCACCCAAGAGCTAGAACTGATTGGGGTCATTGTTAGTCGACTTTACTCTGCTATTGTCGAAGGCATTCTGGGACTAGTCGCCATTCTGACTCTTTTGCTGGCATGGTTCTGCCATAAAGCGCCAAGCAGTCTGACGGAAGACCCTGCCTCACTTGGCAATTTGATGAGCATTTGTCGCAACAGCTCAATGCTTCTCGATGGGTTTGCCGGCAAGGGCTGTCTCACGGAGGATGAATTGTCAACGGCCCTCGCCGAGCACAGATTTCGTCTCGTTTGCGGATGTCGAAGTCGTTCAGGCCAAATGGTTATCAAGGTGACTGGCGCTGACCGAGAAGTTACCTTGGACAGGAGCGACACTGCAATGGAAGACGATCTCCGGTCGACAAGAGGCCACTACATACCGGTCAGGCCATACGTGTTGCGGAGAGATGTTGGCTTTGTGGTCACGCTCATCGTCACAGGCGCGTTAGTCTTTTTGATATATTTGAAGCAACAGGAGCAGGCTGGCAATGGTATGTACTTCACTTCCGATTCGGGCTCAGTTAACCGCGAAGCTTATTCAATGAACTAGGCTTAGCACGACCAAACGCCAGCTTCGAAGTCCTTCAGATCCTGCTCAACTTCCTCCCAACCATATTCGCTACCTTGCTTGAACCGTTTTGGGTCCTCTGCAACAGACTGTTGTGCATGATTCAACCATTCAAAGACCTATTCGAAGGCCACAAACAGGCAAAAGGAACGATCAACGCCCGATACACCTCGGTTCCGCCACAATTGGTGCTCTGGAGGGCAGCCGGAGCTCGGCACTTTCTGCTGGTGGCGGTCTGTTCCATAGCCCTTTTGTCGAACCTTCTTGCAGTTGGTCTAAGCGGTCTTTTTGACCAACTCCCAGTTCCCACACTGAGCGAACTCGAATTCCAACAGACAATGTTGCCCAGGATGAGCGACCAACTCATACAAGAATTACCTACTCTAGCTGGAAAGGCTGTCTCCTTTAGTTACGAGGAGCCATTCTACGTCTTGATGAATAACGTTTCCCAGGGCACTTCGTTCCCTCCTTGGATCAGCGACTCACATTACTTTCACCCTTTTTCTGCCATCGACAATGAACAAGCAAGCCCGCAGCAATATACAGCCAGGACGAGGGGGTTCGGTATTGAGCCGACTTGTACATCCACCGAAAGACTGAAGACCCGGGGTCTTGCGCCCATGCTCAACATCACCATCACGAGAAACGGCGAGGCTGTACCGGAATGTCCCACCACATTCCAAAATCCATTCCTGGCGCTAAACGAAAGCATCGGGCGCATTGGAGGTGGACCTTCAGCGGCTGAGACCGTGGACACAATTGTACCGGGTCAAAATGTTCAAGTCTGCGACACATCTCTGATCCTCGGCTGGTCCCGAAGCAACCAAACACTCGACGTTGACGGCGAAATGGAGTCCCTGTTCATTGTCTGCCATCCTGTATTCACGACAGCCACTTTCGAAGTCACAGTCGACCCTCAGGGGTACGTGCTGAAGTCGGAGAGAGTTACGAAGGCAGACTCGACAATGGGATACGATGAGTCGACCAACAACACGGATACGATGGCTATTCAACTGAACCACTTGCTGCAGAGTACGATGCAGGCGCCGTGGCACAACGATACGCTTAGTCGCGACTGGATGAGCTATCTACTCAAGATTCAACCTGGCAACGAGGGCCTTCTTGATCCTACCGCGGATCTCCCAGATCCGGAAAAGCTGGTGCCTATAGTCGACAAGGTCTATCGCCAGTTGTACGCACTCCTCCTCGGTCTCAACAGCGGGGCCTTCGTCCAACGACCCGAACCCACCCGCATCGCGGGGACCCAACAGCAAATCGAAACCCGAATCTTCATTCCTCTCTCCGCCTTCATCATCAGCACGGTTGTCTTGGGCCTCAATATAGTCACTGCGATCATCATGTACACTCACGGTGTCAAGTTCTTCCTTCCACGCATGCCCACGACCATCGGTTCGACGCTTGCTTACGTGGCGCCGAGCCGCGCAGTGCGGGAGTACTCCCCGTATCCGACGGGAGGACCTGCAAAGACTTACAGCTTTGGAAGATACGTTGGAGAAGATGGCAGAGCGCATGTGGGCATTGAGCAGGATCCGCTAGTCGTGCCCGTACAGCTTTCATCGCTGTGGGACGGGGATACCTTACCCAGGTCGTTCGTGAAGAGGACATTCACGAGAAAAAGTACGGCAAAGAGTGGCGATAATTGGCTATGAGACATGATGGATGATCTGACTTAGATAGTAACAAATACAAGTCCTGGCCCTGCAAATATTCTCTTCACCTGAGGTTTATAGTCGTCATTTCGATCTTTAAAGCTCGCCCGGGTCGTTGACGATTCCCTCATTGTACGAGAAGCTGAAACACCATCCCAACGGACAGAATGGAGGCTTCTGGGTCTGAGGTCGAGAGTCCAAGATCAAACTCCTAAGTCTCATAAATCACAGAAAAACACAGCATTATGCAAGTTGGAAACTGTTGATGAGCTATCAATGCATTTGATTCTAGTGAGTGCCTTTTGCCGTCACCGGCTTGGTTCGAACATCTTCGAACTGTCTGGGGATAAAAATGTACATGTATTTACAAGAAGTGGGCAAGATCCCAAAGAAAAAAGAAAAGTTCGGCCGACACGGAACGCCAATGTCCGTTCCCCTCAAATGATATCCTTACCATGACCAACCCAAACCCGCCAAATCACCTACAACCCAACCCATATGTCCTCCAAACCGTTATCATACCACCATCAACAACCATGATCGGAACATAAGCATGCGCCTTAGGCAGACTTGCTGCTCAGAGCGCGCCTGCGGCCGTTCCTCGTGACGATCATGTTGATGTTGGCACCCTGGCCAGCCTCGCAGCCAGTGCCGGCGGAGAGTTGCATGACAACAGACCAGGCGCCGCTGGCGCAGCGCTGGAAGGAAGTGCCTCCAACGCAGTTCCACTCGCCCTCGTTGGAGCATGCAGAGCCGGGAGTGGTGGCGGTGTTGTCGTCAGTGGGAGGGACGGGAGCCTCGGTCTCAGGAGTGTCCTGAACGGGGGTCTCGGTGATGGGAGCCACGATCTCAGGGGTCTCGGGCGCAGGAGTGGGAGTGGAACCATCGGAGCCGTCAGACTCGCCAGCACCCTCCTCAGGAGTAGGCTCCTCCGTGACAGGCTGCTCAGGGATGGGCTCGGTGGGAGCAGCGGTGGGAGCAGGAGCACTAGAGTCTGGGACGGGAATGAAAACACCACCGGGGAGGCTGGGTCCGGAACCATCAGCGCCGCCAGTGGGGGTGGGGGTGGAAATGGGAGCGTCGGTCGTAGGGGGAGCAGTGGTGGGGGCAGGGCTGCTGCCGCCGCCGTTACCGCTGCCAGGAGAGCCGGTGGGACCGCAGTCACCGTTGGGGGCCTTGAAGACATCGGTAGCACCGTTGAGAAGCTCGACAGCCTGGCCAGGGTTGGGGAACTTGACGTCCGAGCCCTCATCGACCGAACAGCTGTTGATGTTCTTGAGGTTGGCAACCATCATGTCGGGGAGAGAGTTGTAGGACTCTTCGGAGCCACCATCGCCAGTGAGAGTGACAGGGCCACAGTTCATGTACATCTCACGGTTGCCGACCTTGTTGAACCAGGTCCAGGCAATGGTGCCGTTGCCGGCAGGGATGTCGCTGGGGATGTCGAAGGAGTACTTGAAAGGACCAGCCAGGTTGGCGTTCTCGGGCAAGTTGCCAGGAGTATCCTGAGCAGGGCAGCCGCCCTCGATGGACTTGATGACCTTCCAGACGGAGTTGGCATCGGGCTGGGCATCGTAGGTGATGGAAACTTGGCACGAGCCACCACCGTGAACGGCCGAACCGACGAAGGCCAGGTCGTTGCCACTGGAGCCGAGCTCATAGACGTTGGAGGCACCCTCAGCCTCGTAGACGCCGTTTCGCTGCTTGCAAGGGAAGTCCGAACCGTCCTCCAGAAGAGGGCTGTTGCTGAGGCTCGAGGCGCCGTAGGGGACAGGGGCGCTCATCTTGATGTGGGCGCTGGCGAGACCGACCAGGCCGCCGAAAACAAAAGTCTTAGCGTACATTGTGATTTTCGTGAGAGATGCGTAGGTTTGATGTGTGTTGCGTGAGTAGTCGTGAGTTGCTGTTGAGTGTTCTGAACGTTCCGGACGTAAATATTCTCTATTGCAGTGTCGTTTAGATCCGAAGAGATTGTGGGTAACCGACGAGTGTCGAAGATGTCTGATTCTTATGCAGGTGAAGCTGTGAAAGCTGGCGGACGAGTGCAGATGGTTCTAGTCTTTGAAGACTTTGTCTGGCTCGTTTGAGAAGAGTGACGGGAATCAGATCAGTTCGATACTGGTCAAGTTGATGAGGCTGTTTGCTCTGAAAGGATGGTAATGCGCCAGGCGGGTTGGATAGATAAGCAAGTTGACAAGGGCTAGCCTCGTGTGAAGGAGTGAAAAATGAGAAGGGTGAGGTCGAAACGACGCGACTACTCTGATCTGAAGCCCACGAAAGGAATGTGAAAGACGTGATGAACAAGAGAAAAGGTCAGTGGGAGGTCGGGGTGGAGGAGGTACTTTATAAGACAATAGGAGGTTCTCAGGGACGCGAGGAATGGAGGGGACGTCAGTGCCCGTAGGCCACCGCAAGGCCATGCCCCGGGAGCACCATGTCAGACCAGCGTGCTAGGCGGCGGGCACGAATGCCGGCGTACGAGCGACGCTAGAGGCGCAAGTGGAAGGAGAGGGCAAACAGGGACAGGAACAGGTGCGGGAACGGGCATCGATCCTGGAATGATTGGTGGTAAACGGATCCAGGGTCGGACGGGAGAGTGTTCCCTCGCAGGTCGGTGGAGGACTGGATCAAGAAGGTCCCACTTGGAGTGGTCGGGAGACATGGCGTCGCTGCTAGCCAGCGGCCCAAGACAGGCGAGCAGGACGGCAGGCCACTCAGGCCAAGACTTTGGCATCTGGCCATGGGATTTCGAGGCATGACGGATCGACCCAGGGGGACGGGGGCCCGGCCGTTGACAGTGGGAGGGCCGGCGGGAGGCTGTGATAGGACGGTGCCTGGTGATGCCTCGCCCCTCGGGCTGTTTCGCCCAGGCTCGAAAAAGGGACTAGCCAGGGACCAAGAGTGGAGAGGCCGAAGGGGTGATGGCGATCTCCAGCGCGCCACCCCTGACTCGGAGTGACGAGAACTCGCGCGGGAGGGAGGCTTGGGAGGCTGAGGTGAGCGAGCGCGAGGGTGGTGGAATGGGGATGCACTGACTGGAATTTTTCTTGGTGGCAATGGCTGGGATCAACCCCGCAAGCCGCAGCCCAGCGCGGGAATGAGCGAAAGGGGCAGGCCGGCCATCAGACCAAACCAACAGACCACCAGGCCACCAGACCTGCCCAGGTGGTGACAGTCGACAGGCGGGCTACTGCAAGGCACCATCTGCGATACGACCTGGTAAACTCTCGGATCGTGGGAGGGGGACGTCTGCAGCATCCAGCTGCAGCGTGCCTCAGGTAGGGAGGGGTGCAGCAGCCGTTCGTTCCTTTCCCCTCCCCTTCCGCTCCCCTCATGCTGTGCTTCTCCTGGCCTGTCGGTCTGCGTCGTTTGCTGAGTTTTCACGCACGGGAAGTCCCTCAGATCACATCTCGATGGAGCTGCCCAGCCGCCCGGTCATCACGAAGGGCCATCAGTTGACTCGCTCGCGGGCTCTCGTTCGTCGCCTTCTCGTCCACGCTTGTCAGGCAACATGTGGTAGTGTCAAGAATATCTCGATTCTTGAGTCGGGATTGGCGGTGGTCTCTCCAAGCGGTCACAGGCGGCCTCCAATCAGGGCATGTTGAACCGTGTCCTTGGAGCAATTGGAGGTCGCGACTTGTGAGCCAAGGCGGGCCCTCGTGGCCAGTCAGATGCTGCGCCGGCCCCTGGGACAAAGACACCAAGAGACGTCAGTGTGGACGCCGAATGGAGACGTGGAGTCCGGCCGCCTCCCCCTCCCCACCCCTGGCTGCAGCCCCTGCCCCCTGCGGCTTACCCCTGGTGGCTTTCTTGGGCACCCCTGCCCTGTCGACCTCGCGTCGGTGGTGATCATTCGACATTCCCAGGGGGGCCTGGAAGAGCGCAGATGCCAGGAAGGGCACGGAAGGTGACGAAGACAATGGATGAATGGGCTGGGGTCGCGGGGGCTCCGTGGTGTTACGTTGTAGCGAACTGGTGGCAGGGGCAGAAGAAGAATGGCCGAGAAGGAAGGATGGCGCGCAGCGTTACAGCGGAACGGTTCCTCTGCCATGTCTGCCGACCAGACTTTGCTTTCTTCTGCCAGTTTCATGGTGACAAGAGTCGTGACGAAACGAATGGTCGCTTCTTTCCAGACGGGCGACGGACCGCCAGGTCTCGCGACCCACAAGAAAAGAGTCAAGATGGCTGGCGGGAGGGTGCAGGACGGTGGCCTGCCAGCCTGTCAAGGGGACCGGTCCAAGTCAGGTACAGCACCAGTGGCGTGCTTGCTGACAGCCACGCGCCGCCGTCTGCTGGGCGAACGAAGCACGAGTCACAGAGACGGTGCTGTCGCCGGCCACGGGCGGCACACGGGAGGGCGCTCGACGGGCGGTGGTGGTGTGGTGGACGGACGTGTGGATGCACAAGTCAAGTCATCCCATGTTCGTGAATCGTTCACAACCCACAAGCCAATCCACAAGTCGATTCATGGCATGGGTCCACCGGTCCACGGGCCACGGCAGGCAGTCCGATGTTCTGCGCATGCGATGCGCATTGTTGCGCGAGGAGCCAGCAAGAATGCGCTGCCCTATTTCTGGGGGCTGTGTGCCCTCGGCTGGAGCGAGTGGAATCTTCTGCAGCGCCCGGATCGTACCCAGACACACAGCGCAGGTGTGGGTGGAATGGGATGGAATGCGGTGAAGTCGGGTCTTGGCTTTTGGAGGTCGCCAACGTGGCCGATGTCACCCTTCGGATTGTTTTTCGCTCTGTGGAGACCTCCCTGCCTCCTCCGCTCCACAGGTCGCTGGCACTGCCAGGCAGCAGAAGTCGATCATTGATGCGCGATACGATGGGTGTCGTGTCGGGCGGCCGATGCCCAGCGATGCGCCAGGTACGAGCAGGAACGTGACGCCACGGGGAAGCTGAATGCACGCCGACGGCAGGTTCTCGCCGTTCGTTCGTCGCCCTGCGATCGCCCCCTCGTGTTGCCCGCCAGCCACTGGATCTCCCTCAGCTCGTTCGCCCGTTCTTCACATGATGCCAAGCGCCTCTCGTCGGTCGAGCGAGCACCCAGTGAGCTCTCGTTGACAGCATGTGGAGGGGGCCTGACAGGGACAGGCCGTCCACACGCTACACCGGATCGAGGACGGCGTCCAAAGATGGCTCGTGCTCGCAGGGATGCCGTCCAGGGGTCGCCAGCCGCGATGTGACTCTGCCATGGAGAGGAGGAGAGGAGAGGGGGAGGAGGAAAGGCTGGGAGGAACCGGGGATCAGGGTACACAAGCCCGGGAACTCGGCCTCGGGTCTTTCATTTGCTGGCAGCCACAACCCACAGCCCGTGGCGTGGCAGGCAGGCGTGGCGGGCTGCCACTGCCAGTGCCAGTCCATGGTGAAACGCTGCCAGTTTCAGCAGCTGAGTCCTTTTTCCTCCTCTGGTTCTCAACAATTGGGCCTCGTCCCCATCGGGCCTGCCCTGAGAGCCACTGCTGTCAGACCTGAAGGACGCCGGCCGATGGCGTGCATCGTGGTGAGCCGAGTAAGTCGAATGAGAGTCACCGCCTCTGTTCTGAAGCGCCAGCCTGGTGTTGGATGTTGGGTGTAAGCGCTGAATCCGAACTCGCGGGACCGCTTCTGGGCCCGAGACAGGTCAGATGCCACTGGAGACCAGCACATGCGGCCAGACATGCGGCCTCTTCTCTGTCTCCCTTTGTCTGTCGTCGCTTTCCGCTCGTCATCTCAGTCGTCACCGCACTTGCGGTTTGCTGGCTTCCTTCTTCGCGAGCCGCCTCCCTCTCCAGCCGCTTTGGGCACCAGTGTTTGCCGTCCCATGACCTGCCTTGACCTGACCAGTCTGCCTCGTCCCAATGATCCATCCGAATTAATCGCCCGTGTGTCCTGGGGCCTACCCCGTCTGTCTGCCCACCACGGCCACTACCACACGTAGAGGTGTGCTCAGGGGCTTGCCTTCGGGCAAACAGAACCACTGTTTTACTGTCCAGAGCTGCCAGCCTGCCAGTGTTGCTTGGCGTACGCGGCCTTCTTCAGACGACGTCCTGCGCGGCCCATGCCTTCGTATCCGGGACATGCGCCCTCGCCTTGCTCGTGCCCAAGGGCAGCGTACTCGCTACGAAACACCCTCTGGCTGTTGCATGAATCTCCAATAATACCCTCCTGGGTCGTAGGCCTGTCCACGCTGGAGCCTCGTGGGCGGTGCCCATGGTTCCTTGAAGACTTCCCCGGACGGGCCTCGGCATGAACTGATGATCACAGGCACGCTTCGGTCGACAGCGTTCACCCTCGCTCGTGCCTTTCCTGCTCCGGTGTACGCGGTCCATGCCTCCCGCCTCGCCACACTATGTGACGACGCCGCGGTCTAGGCCGCGCACTCCCTCCTCCTTCCTCTCGTTGCAGTAGAATTCGCCATCCTGTCGTTAGACTGTTGCATCTTGAATGGAAAAGTAAAGCGGCTAAAAAAAGGACAACCTTCGACTGCTCCAGCCAGTTCCCAGGAATGCTGTCCAGGGCTGTCCAAAGACAGGGAGCTCCTCCCCCGTATCAGAATGTCTTGGAATGACGTTCCGTGCCGTTGGGAACTTCACGCGGCCACGAAGCGCCCTCTCGGTCACGCCTCAGCGCGGTATATTCATTCCAACAGACTGGCGACACAAAGCTATTCTTCTCGCTGGTCAAGACTTCATCGTGCCGAGTGAAACCCGGGCATTTGGTCCAGGCCCCGACCCGGCCTCGTCGCTTTGGCCGGCGGTTACGCTGCCTCCAATACGCGTGTCGCTGGTATGCTGACCGCTTCTTTCGCGTGCGCGCCCTGTATCAGCCACGTCAAAGAATCCAGTGTGCAGCCTTCTTTTCTGTGAAAGATACTGGAATGTCACCGTGACCTGGATTAGCCGCTCAACGATGTCAAAGAAAGCTCACGGGGTCAGTCCTGCCTGCCGTTTCATCTACTGCTTCACCGATATAATGTCTCTGTTGATATGGAGCCGGCATGTTGGTGTCATGCGTAGTATAGTACATTCCCCTCGAAAAGCCTTCGCGCTGTTCTTGAAACGATGCAGCGGTCGATTTCGGGGCCCGCCACGCCAGGCTTGGTCCAGACTTCCACGTCCATGGAGCCGCTGCCATGGGTAATCGTCACCGTCTTGGTGCTGTTGCCGCTCTTTCTGGGCGCCAACTCGCCAGTCTCCTCCCGACCGTGGCATATCTCCAACATGACCGGGCTGGGTGTTCTCTCCGGAGTCAGCGCGTCAATCTCGCTCATCCCAAGACCCCGTGCCACTCGATGAGCAACCGTACCCTCCATGCACACTGCACTCGCCATACATACTCCACCGGTTAGCTGCAAGCTGGGATGCGGTTTCCCCATGCTGTAGGCCAACACCTGAATATCCGACGCTTGGGAGGCTGTTGGTACAGGACGAGATACGTAGGCAATCTTGGGCGTGCCTCGCACCATAGCCGCGGCTTCGATGTTCGGTGCGAGACCCATCAATACGGCGCCATGCTGACGAATAGCTTCAGTAACTGTAATGCTGAGCGGTGAGTCCGGTTGTTGGCCATTGAGGAGCGGTGTAGTTGATCGAGCATCTACCAAGACGAACGGGTTCGCAGAGTCGATGAGTGTAACGTCTACCGTGAAGGGAGGCAAGCCAGCAACTTCATCGATGGCGACGGTTTCGGCACGAAGACCCGTGGGGAACAGCTTGTTCGTCATGCTCCCAGCCGGGTCAACGAAGGCAACCTTGATCTCGCTACCGGAGCCCCTGACACCCGGGATGGTACAGTTTCCATCTTCTTCGAGTTGGCCATCTTCGTCAACCTCGACAGTCTCAACTATGAGTCTTGATGTGTTGGTGTTGAAAATGCGTACATCCACAGTTCGTGCTCCTGCCGGGATTTCCACGAGCTTCTCCTGAACCGCAAAAGGTCCAACACCCGAACACATGTTGCCGCAGTTGCCGCTCATGTCGATGGTTTCTTTTCCTACGGCAACCTGTACGAAGGTATAGTCGACATCTACCCCTGGGCGGTTGGAGGAAGCTACAACCGCCACCTTTGATGTGACGCTGGTGGCACCCCCTACGCCGTCGATTTGGCGAGCGTCGTTGTGACGTGATCCCATGGCAGCTAGGAGGGGGCCAGCCCAAGCTTTTTCCGAAGAGGGAAGATGAGCCCGGTGTATGAAGAGACCTTTTGACGTGCCAGCACGCATGAGGACGGCTGGCAACGAGCACCGCGTCCTTCGCGCTGATGACGTGGTGGGGGTAATGGCCATGATTGGGAAAGCTGATGGCCACAAAGAATGGTTGACTTGGCGACCGAGGCTTTCTTGTAAGAGTCGCTTGCTGGCGTTCATCTGTGGATGTAACCTCTTGATGATGATGCGTACCAATTGCTGAATGGTCCTTGAGCCCACGGTACGAGCACCATAATAAAGGCTTTCAGTCGAGTGCGGGAACCCAACGGCGACATATTGAGTCCGAGCAATGGCTCGGTGCTTGATGTCAACATCGCCGAGGCAGTGGTGACTATCCGGGAGAAGGGGGAGGCTTGCCGTGGATGGTGTCGTGCGTGCCTCCCGCGGGAAGCCACCGGGAGTTACCCGTTTATTTTTGACCCAGTTTTCTGGCCACGCCCTGCTCAGATCTCGTTTTTACAGATCTTGCGGCCACGGGAAATGGTCTCGAGAAGCTGGCATTAATCCATCTCCGACTGCGCTGGCATGATGGACTGATTTGACCACTCTAGAACGGGAAACTATCGAGGGCGGAGCCATTGAAGCCGAAGAGTAGGTCATCGATCGAGGCCGGTAACCCTTGAGCATGGAAGTCTGCGGACCAGGTCGCAGCTGTGTGCTCGCTAGGGTGGCGATCGTCGGGAGGTCTTAATGCCTCGTTTCCGTGATAGAACTGATCGTTGGGGTCATGTGCTGTCTGTGTTTGCAAGAAGTTGTCCATGTGGCCCAGATCGGCCTGGTACTCGTTGGCTGCGGAAATGCCATCCTGCCCGCGAACAAAACTTTGAATAATGCCATCGATGTCAGACCACCCTGTGCTGGGCGAAACACCATCGGGTATTGCACGTTCATTTTGCCCATTGGGACCTGGTTGCATGGCAACATCGGCGTCTTCGGCGCCCTCGCCACTTGTTGCCTGGTCTGGTGGCAATGGTGCAGCTCGAGTGTGGTTGTCGGACCCGATGTCTCCTTCAGCAACACTCACGCCGAGCCTCTTCATCAAGCTCCGCACGATTGCGTTCGCCTTCCTTACTGCCCAGTTCGTTTCGGAGTTCTCACGGAACACGGCTAAGCATGTCTGTAGGCTACAGTGAGCATCAGATTCGTTACTGCGCTTTGCGGCGATACGCGCGTGTATTGTCGCGGCAACATATGTGGCGTACGACACAAGATAGGGGGCGCGCCGCACAGTAAAGGCACGGTCATACGCTCTGAGAAGCGTGACAATGCTGTTGGCAGCAGAGGCGCACGTGATGAATGAGTTGACTGAAACAGAGCGTGATGTGGTGTAGAGATGGCCGTCTGCAACGAAAGGTCTGTGAAGCAGGATAGTAAGAACATGATACATGGCGCTGTCATTCGTAAGCAAAAGAGCGTTCGACGAGAGATGATTCCACTGACTGCAAGCTTAATACGTGCGGCGGCGGTATTTTAGAGGACTTGTTCGGATCGAACACGAGATGTGACGGCAATGTCTCCTTCCATGCGATGAGTTTGGCATTCAGACTTTCGAGCATCGTTGATAACTCGATGGCAGATTGACTGAAGCTTCTCTCAGCATAAATGCAACCCAGAATGTCGCTCATAGCAACAGACAGTCGACATAATGACGTGAAGGTTGAGACGCTGTATGCCGGCGAACCGGAGTACTCGTTCGACTGGGTCGAGTAAGCGAACGGTTGCCAGTGTTCAAATTCCTCATAAGTATCCAGGAACTTGATGGGCACCAACGTATCCGACTCCTTGATGGTGACAGGTCGGCCTTGGTACAGACTTTGAATCTTGTCGACGACTGGAAAATATTGTTAGACGAGACTCTGACGAGGTAGTTGTGACATGATCGGCATACCAAATGCGCCCCAGAAGACGCGCCTCCGTATCTCGAGGTCCTCGTCGGAAAATTTACGGCCCAGGTCTGGAGCATCGACGTGCATTCCCAAGTCGATAATCATGCGGAATGCGAGTCCGGCGTACAGCCATGCAGCGCTTCTCTCATCGCCTAGAGCAAAAAGAGAGTTTGTCATGACGAGAAGCGCCTGAATGGTAGTCACGTCACTGCGATCCAGTGCGCTACCGAGCAATGTCCGTACTCGCTCGCGGTACACCCAGCCAGCAGTCCGAACATCGTTTGGATGTTTGCGAACCTCGTGGCGGGGGCTGAATTTCGAGGCACCGAAATATATAGCGTTCAAGAGTAGTTTTGAAAAGTATGGCCCGCCACAAGCCATGTCACGCATGAAAGCAGGTCGGTACGTGATCAGGAAGGAATGGTGTTGGCGATTCCAGTGCAGAGATAGGAGATGCATCCCCAGCTCGGGGTCTACGCCATCAAAATCGAGAGCGCCAGATCGATAGTTGAATTCTTCGAGTTGGCCTGTGGAACGGTCAGCAGCAAGCTCGACGAAGCCCAGGTCGCACACGAATGGGTCTCTTAACACGCACGTTGCGTGGCAGCCTCAGCTACCAGACCTTTCTCGATCCATGCTTCTGGCATCCTCGGGTGCAGGTCTGCGGCCGATGCTCGTTCCTGGACGTTGTCTTCGTAGAGAGCACTCGTGCGGCCATGGTAGCTTGACACGCCGTTGGCCGAGACCACGATCCGGGACACGCCGGTCCGAGGAGTAGCAACTGGACTGGTGTCCGCGTCGTGCGGAGGCTGCGCATGTTGAGAAACGGTGCCATCGTGCCCGGCGACGTCGATATGAGGCGTTGTGCCTGTATCACCGGCACGGCGGACTTCCTGGTCGCGCGACTCGGAGGAGGATGGTGACCGGCGCTGGGGATCAACAGGCCTGGCCCGCTGCCGGCGCCGATTCGAATTCCGGGGCGGAGCAGGGGTGCTTTGCTCGCCAAGT
Source organism: Verticillium zaregamsianum (assembly GCA_002851755.1). NCBI lineage: Eukaryota > Fungi > Ascomycota > Sordariomycetes > Glomerellales > Plectosphaerellaceae > Verticillium > Verticillium zaregamsianum. Next base: position 1,082,622 of record NMXM01000004.1, on the reverse strand, counting down.
GGCTCATAGACACAGTCCTTCGCGTACGTTCTGCAATTGGCACATGTTGGCTGCTCGTTGTTGCACTTGATCTGGGGGTGGAGGTTAGCCGCGGGTACCGTACTTGGCTACGACGCAGATGCACGAACCTTGCGCTTCCGGCAAAAGGTGCATGCTTCAACGGCCCGTCTCCGCGGGCGGCCAGAGGTTGTAGTGGACCCGGACGGTTCTTTTTCCATAATTCGGGATCATCTGAGGCAAGACGGGAACGAAGTAGATGAAAAGTGATACTGTGTGAAGGATGGTGCGCAAAAGGTGATCGAGGTGACGGGATCTGAAGTGCAGGCAAACGGGGCGGGGGCTGTCCAAGAACGGGAAGGAATCGCCTGGTCGTCTTCCCGCGGACGGGAAGCAGCATTCATGAGGGGTGGGTCCACTAGGAACTTAGCATGAACCTTTGCCACACCCCCATCCGTAACCACCAAAAAATGGGTACCGTCTTCCCACGGGACCTTCGTCAGAGACCCATACAGGCGTCTCGGTCTGTCGAGATTCCAGGAGGTGCTGGATTGAAGAGCAACATATTGCGCGGAGGAGACAGAATGTGGCTATTTACTCTAGGAAAACTGATGGATCTCGTTCAATGTCTATGTTGCAGGTTTAGACAAAGCTCAGCCTTGAATACAGTCGTTTGACCGATTCCTCCAACACCATCTTTCCAAACAACCCTCCACGCATCTGCATCAATAGCACTCGAATCCACAGCAGACATGGCGTCGCTAACAACAGAAAATGCTGGTGCCAACTCCATTGATAGGCCTGCGCCGTTGTTGAGCAAGGTGAACACGGTCAGAGACTCGGCCACGAAGACAAGCGAGAAGCGCAAGATTTCCCCTGCCTTGTCACTCTTCGCCGGCGGAGTCGCGGGAGGCGTCGAGGCCACGATCACTGTATGTCAACCGGCATCATACCGAGCTTTGACAAAGTGCCAGGAGATGCTGACGGATTCAACGCCAAGTACCCCTTCGAGTTTGCCAAGACCAGAGCGCAGCTCCAGGCAAGCCATTCGAGAAACCCCATGGCTGTGATCTCGCAGGTCGTGCGGCAGGATGGCTTTCGAGGTGTCTACACGGGATGTTCGACCCTGATATTGGTATGTGCAATGCGACGACCCTACTTTTGCTTCAATTGACTGACGCTGTTCGCGACAGGGAACCACGTTTAAAGCCGGTGTCCGGTTCCTGTCCTTCGACTCTATCCGGAATATGTTGATGGACGATGAGGGCAGATTGTCGCCAGCCCGAGGGATTCTCGCTGGCATGATCGCCGGCGGTGTCGAGAGTATCGTCGCCGTGACACCCACAGAGCGTGTCAAGACAGCACTGTGAGAACTGACCGACCTCCGCTTCTCTAAGCCTCCTCTAATACCTACCTTCTAGGATTGACGACGCAAAGTCAGGCTCGCGAAGGTACAAGGGCGGAGCCCATGCTTTGAGTCTGATGATCCGTGAGCGTGGTGTCGGTGAAGTGTACCGAGGCCTGGCTTCGACGACCTTAAAGCAATCGGCAACATCGGCGGTGCGGATGGGATCATACAACGTCATCAGAGAGGTCACTAAAGAGCACAATTTACCCCAGAACAGCGTGATGACCTTCGCCTCTGGAGCTGTGGCTGGCATCATCACCGTCTACGCCACACAGCCATTTGACTCTGTCAAGACAAAAGCGCAGTCTGCGAAAGGAGCCAGTACGGCAGAAGCGTTCAGAAGCATCGTGCAAGAGCGAGGAATCCGGGGTCTGTGGAGTGGGAGCACGATGAGACTGGGACGGCTAGTGTTGAGCGGTGGCATTGTCTTCACCGTGTATGAGAAGGTTTCAAGTCTTCTCAGTAGGTAGATTAGTTTGACTGGTGTACTAGAGAATGCATCGCCGAAGGTTTTATCATTTGTGCTATATCACTACAGTCGTTTTCGTTAAGGTGACGCATCTGGCTGACCATACCGTGTCAGACGGCCGAACAACTGTCAAGACGAGCTCAATCAGAAGACACATGTATCGACAGATCTGCCCAGCCAGAGCCACGAGGACTGAAGTGGATCGCCTGGGGCTGGCGGTGCTAGAGAACCTACGTCAACCACGGGTAGGCATGTCTTGGTTATGGCGTGGCTGGATTCCTCCATTGGGACCCAGGGGTTCGAGAGTCTCCAGAGCTTAGCAATGCCTCACACGAGTACCATATCCTCGGAAGTCCAAAAAGCCCGCAACTTGCTGCCACTTCTCACAGATTGATCCATAATCGTAGTCGCCGAGATCCCATGGGCATATTCTCCCCAGCTCAAGTGCTTGCACACTCTTCCCGCGGGAGGGACGGGAACGAACATTCGCCTCAACCCCGCACCTCCACACAGATGTGTGTCCCCAGACGTCGCTTGTTCGACTCATGATCCAGCACTAGCCCCAGAATTTTCCCTCGCTCGGGGCCAAGAGTTCAGGGAAAGTCGTCCGGGGCCCCGCACGACCTCCGGACCACGCTCCTCGTCGTGGTGCTTGGCGAACGACTAGCCCTCAGCTTCTTCCCGCGCTACTTGCCGTACATCTTCGAGCCATGGAGGGCGTGGGGAAACTCTGCTGTTTCAAGAAAATCATGTATAAAGCCAAGTCTCTTCGGCCGCCGAGAAAGTCTTGATTGTTCTGGGCAACTCGGCACTGGCTTTCCATCAAACCACAGCGCAATACGGAACATCCAAAGCAGCATTCGACATGGCGAAGCAGACTCCCCTGACGGACGCCACCGGCAAGGAGAACGCCGTGGTGGCAGAGAACATTGGCAAAGAGGACCAGATGGACGTCCAACTCGAGGACAAGGCCGCTGCTCACGAGGGTCAATTCTCGGCACGTGAGATCCAGGGGCGCTTCGACCTCCTGCGCGACCTCAGCGATGCCGAGATGGAGAAGCTGAACAAGAGCGTCGTCAAGAAGATTGATTGGCGCATGATGCCTTGTATCACGATCATGTTCCTCATGAAGTACGATCTCCATTCTTCATCGTTTAGTCCAACCATCACTGACAAGCGCAGCTACCTTGACCGCATCAATGTCTCCAACGCCAGACTTGCGGGGTTGCAAGAGGACCTGCACATGACGGACACGGTCTGGAACACAGGCATCTCGACCTTCTACATTGGTTACCTCATTGGTCAGCTTCCCGGAAACTTGTGGCTGGCAAAGGCGAACCCCCGTTGGTTCCTCCCGTCAGTCATGATGGCGTGGAGTGCTGCGACCATCTGCATGCCCGCTATGACGAGGTAAGAGTTGATCCTTGTAAAAACCCAAGAGCTTCCGCTGACTTGGCTCACAGTGGCGCTGGTTTCGCCGTTTGCCGCTTCTTCATTGGTCTCGCCGAGGCGCCTTTCTTCCCCGGTATCACGCTGAGTAAATTGCCCGACAGCTCCTCGGCTTGGGTTCACATGCTGACGGTTCAAAGTGACTTCGTCCTGGTATACCAAGGAAGAGAACCCCATGCGCATGGCCATTTGGCATGCCGGCAACACCATCTCCAACATTCTCTCCGGTTTCCTGGCTGCCGGTATCCTGACCACCATGGATGACATCGGCGGCCTGCATGCCTGGCAATGGTTCTTCATCATCGAGGGCGCTGCGTCGATCTTGGTCGCCCTTGCCGCCTTCTGGCTGCTCCCGGACTGGCCGCACAACACTCGCTTCCTGACCCCGGCTGAAAGAGAGATGGCTCAGTACAGAGTGCTGTGCTCCAACGGCGGGAAAGACGAGGGCATCGGAGGCACCTGGGACGGAATCAAGGAGGCTGTCATGGATCCTTTCACCTGGTTCTTCTGCCTCATGCATTTCGCCTTGGTCACCGCGCAAGCCTTCAAGGACTTTTTGCCTTCGGTAAGCCTAACCCAAGCATGAGACGGCGTGTGACTACGACTGACAAAAGCCCCTGCTAGATTGTCAACACTTTCGACTTCGGCGAGCTCACCACCTACTTCATCCAAGCGCCTCCCTACGCATTCGCATACGCCTTTGCATGCGCCTGTGCCTGGTCTTCGGGACGTCGGCAAGAATCGTTCTGGCACATTGTTATCCCCATCATTGGTAGCATGGTCGGCTGCGCGGTTCTCATCTCGACGGAGAATGTGGGAGCGCGGTACTTCGGCCTCTTCCTCCTCATCTCAGGCACGTACAACGGCCTCAACCTGCAGCTTTCGTGGGAGACGACTGTGGTGCCGGCGCCACGAAGCAAGAAGGCTGCGCTGATCGCCATCGCCAACTGCATCAGTCAGTGCAGCCATTGGTTTAGCCCCTACTTTTGGCCCCGGGCACATGAGCCCTTCTACCGTCTTGGTGGTGGACTTGTTTTGGTTGGCTGCGTGCTGGTCATTGTAGCGGCTGGACTGGCGAGGTGGCGTGCCCAGAGGCTGAACAAGAGGCTGGATGCGGCCGAGGGATGGTCGGAACATTCTGGCGTGGAAAGGGGTTGGAGGTTCGTGTACTGATTCAGGCCGGACAATGTTCTCGTTCGAGACACAAGCACCATAGGGTTACGATTAGGCTGGCGTTCTGCTGCCTTGAACTTCTGTAAATGATCGACGTAAATGCTGATGATCTATGATCGCTATGCATCCGATGCCGTATGACTTGGTGTGTCTGACCTTGAAGATGTTATCCTGCGTGTCAGCTTAATTCTCGAATCCTTTGAACTGGTCAGCAACAATCTATCTTCCACCCGAAAATAACACCCACCTTCAGAAAAGAAGATCTCCTCGCGTGCCCACATGTGGAGCTTCTCCTTGCGGAAGTGCTCAAAATCCCACTCGCCTCGCTCGATGCGGTTGGGATAGATGAAGATGTAGGAGGTAGTCTCCTTCTCTTCACCCTCGATCTGACCCGCGCCCTGGTCATCACCCAGCTTCGTGACAAGGTTGACCTTGACAGCTCGCCTGTCATACTCGCTGCCTTCAAAACTGTCCAGCTTCTGAATATTGGCATCTGTCAGACCTGTGACGTAGCTACCCAGTACGGACTGGCCCTCCTCCGGAATGACGCCGGGGTAGTCTTCGCCCTGGACGCGATGGCGGCAGTGATCGTGCAGAACCGCAGGCGAGAACGTATACAGGCTCCTGATGATATCAGAGGGGTGGGACGTGCCCTGGACAACCCTGAAGAAGACCCGAGGCTCCATCTGGGCGAGACAGTTAGTGGACCGGAATCCTGCCTTGCAAGCGAATGCCAACGTTACCAGGGTGCCTGGATCTGTCGTTAGCAGAATACTCGTAACCTTGATGTCCTCAATGAACCCAGTCTTGGCTTACCGTAGAAGAAGGCGGTATGGGGTCCACTCATTATGGTATCTCTCTGGACCAGACTTCCAAACCTCGAACTGTTTAGATAGTCGATGTTCTTGCTGAGGGAAACTTGTAATTTTGCCCGAAATACTGTGAGATAATCGAACGCTGACTCCTAAAAAAGAGGGGTGGAAAGGTAGGGACAGGTGGGAGAGACGAAGTGATGGGTCTGGGTAGGATGCTGGGCCACGGTGGGTTCGAGCGGGACATGGAGCCCCTGGGGCCGATAACGGGGAAGATCCACCGATAGATGATCTTCAAGAACAGTCAGCAAGCATAGATAAGATTAGATCTTTTCGGCCAATAGTAATGTATTACAACGGGCTCTAGCACCGACCTGCATGTCTAGTGCCGGAACAAAGTTATCACTTGGCCTAGCGTACAAATGATTTGGCGACCGGCGCCCCCAGCTCTGTTCGTCGCGTCGGTCCTCATGGAAATTTCACACCCAAGGCTGGTCACTCCAGGTTCCCCAAGCCCATCACCCGTCCAACACGTCCGGCAGTCGCATCTGGATTGACATCACCCCCACCACAACCTACGTGTCAAATCCTATTGCGGATGACAGGTTGATACCGGAATGGTGTCTTGACACTTTCTCATCGTCTTTCCTTCCGCCCGTTTCCTTTCCGTCGCCAGAGATACCCCTCCCATCGCGAGAAGCAAGGCAACCGGCGCAGCCTTGTGACGACCCGTCGCACAACGACCTCGAACCGACCACCCTATGCCCTCATGACACACCACGCACGCACCTGCCTCGACAACTCCTCACCATGTCGGGCACTACGATTGACGATGTCGTGAAGCGGCTCAGCACTGCGGAAACGGGTAGGCTATCCCTCCCTCGACGCCATCGTGAGATCGCGCCTAGCCGTCGCGACCCCACGACTAACGTATTCGGTTGCAGAAACCAAGATCAAAGTTGAAGCTGCGACAACACTACGCGACAGTCTAGATCACTACACCGCTGGCCCCATTTACGCGCCATTCCTCAAGAAGTTGATGCCCATCTTCATCACCATCCTCAGAGGACCATGCATCTTCCAAAGCAACTCTCCGGAACAGGTAGGTCAATTGAGCACCGTCCTTGTCGGCCTGTACACCTAACGCGCCACAGAAACTCCGAAACTGCATTCTGGAAGTCCTCCATCGCCTACCGACCCATCCCTCCCCAACCGAGCCGTTCGAACCATTCGCTGAAGAGATAGTTGACCTCTTGATGCATCTCGTGCGCACCGACAACGAAGAAAATGCAACACTATGCGTCAAAATCACCTCGGACATCATGCGCCATCAACACAAGGTTCTGGCTCAGAAGGTGCAGCCGTTCCTGACACTCATCCAGGAGCTTTTTGAACAGATGGAAAAGGTCGTCCGCGAACAACTGGACAACACATCAATTCCAACGACCAACGCCCCAGGGGCACCCTCGACCCCTGGCTCTTCTCAAACGAACTTCCAGTCCCCCCGTCCAGGCTCTCCAGTGGCTTCCGTGACAGACCTCGGCCCTGACCCGCAGCAACAGAACCGACTGCTCTTGAAGGGCATGTCGTCGTTCAAGGTCTTGTCGGAATGTCCCATCATCGTGGTCTCGATCTTCCAGGTCTACAGGAACACGGTTGGGTCAAACGTCAAGCTCTTCGTTCCCCTTATCAAGGGTGTCTTGTGCCTACAAGCCAGCGCGCAACGACAAGCACACACCGACGCTAAAGCAAAGGGCCAGATATTCACGGGGGTCAGCCCGTTGATCAAGAACCGAGCAGCATTTGGGGAGTTCATCACAGCTCAGGTCAAGACTATGAGCTTTTTGGCTTACCTTCTACGGCAATACTCACAACAACTCCAAGATTTCCTTCCGACCCTTCCGGAGATCGTGGTCAGATTGCTAAAGGACTGTCCACGAGAGAAGTCGAGCACACGAAAGGAGCTGCTGGTTGCGATTCGCCACATCATCAACTTCAACTTCCGCAAGATCTTCCTCTCCAAAATCGACGAGCTTCTTGATGAGAAGACTCTGATAGGGGATGGCTTGACGGTCTACGAAACGATGAGGCCGCTTGCATACAGTATGCTTGCGGACCTTATCCATCATGTTCGGGATCAGCTCAGCCCTGAACAGATCCGCAAGACCGTAGAGGTGTACACGAAGAACCTCCAGGACAACTTTCCGGGCACTAGCTTCCAGACCATGAGTGCGAAGCTTCTGCTCAACATGGCAGAGTGCATCGCCAAGATGCAAGACAAGGTCGACGCCCGACACTACCTAATGATGATTTTGAGCGCCATCGGAGACAAGTTCAAGGCCATGAACAGGCAGTATCCGAATGCGGTGAAGCTGTCCAAGCTGTACAAGCAGCAAGTGTCTGAAGGCACCGCAGACAACTACCTCGCAGACAAGGACCACCCCCCTGACTGGGATGAAACCGACATTTTTACTGCTATGCCGATCAAGCCCACGAACCCGAGGGACAGGGGCTTGGATCCGGTAGCCGACAACAAATTCTTGTTCAAGAACCTCATGAATGGGCTGAAGAACACGTTTTACCAGCTTCGAACCTGCAACGCCGGCACCAACGTCAACCTTCAAAATGCCCCCGCTCAGTGGCAGGAAGTTGCGTATGGCTTCACCGCTGAGGAGGTTAAGGTCATCGTCAAGCTCTTCAGAGAAGGTGCCTACGTCTTCCGCTACTACGAAATCGAGAAGCCTGCCAACGAGTCCCAGTACATGTCACCTGTCGAGTACATGGCCAACTTCTATATGGTCTCTTCTAGCAAGGAGGAAAAGGACTTGCTGGAAACGTTCGCTACAGTGTTTCACTGCATCGATCCCGCGACCTTTCATGAAGTTTTCCAGCAAGAGATCCCTCATTTGTACGACATGATCTTCGAGCACACGGCCCTGTTGCACATCCCCCAGTTCTTCCTCGCCAGCGAAGCTACATCCCCCAGTTTCTGCGGCATGCTCCTGCGTTTTCTGATGGACAGAATCGACCAGGTCGGATCGGCAGACGTCAAACGATCCTCAATATTGCTCCGGCTCTTCAAGCTCGCATTCATGGCGGTCACACTCTTCGCCAACCAGAACGAGCAGGTCCTGCTCCCCCACGTGGTGGATATCGTGACCAAGTCAATTGATCTGTCCACCCGTGCGGAAGAACCTATGAACTACTTCTTGCTTCTTCGCTCGCTTTTCCGAAGCATTGGAGGAGGCAAGTTTGAGCATCTTTACAAGCAGATCTTGCCACTGCTGGAGATGCTTTTGGATGTCCTCAATACCCTGCTCATGGCTGCGCGGAAACAAGCCGAGCGTGATCTTTACGTCGAGCTGTGCTTGACAGTGCCTGCCAGGCTTAGTAACCTGCTGCCACATCTCAGTTTTCTGATGCGCCCCTTGGTTGTTGCCTTGCGCGCAGGGACCGACTTGGTAGGCCAGGGACTTCGAACTTTGGAACTGTGTGTCGACAACCTCACAGCTGACTACCTGGACCCTATCATGGCTCCCGTCATCGATGAACTCATGACGGCATTATTCGATCACCTTCGCCCGCACCCTTACAGCCATTTCCACGCCCATACTACGATGCGAATCTTGGGCAAGCTCGGTGGTCGGAATCGAAAGTACATCACTGGGCCTCAGCCATTGAGCTTCGAGGAATTTGCCGACGACGCGACCAGCTTCGACCTGAGGCTTGTGGGTTCGAAGAAGGACAGGGCTTTCCCTGCGGAACTGGGTGTTGACTTGTCTATCCGCAAACTGATGGAAGTCCCCAAACCAAGCAAGGGCAACCAGTCCCGGCAGTACGACGGCTACTATAAGAAACAATCGTTCCACTTCATAAAATCTCAGCTCAAGCTGCGAATCGGTTTCGACAACTTACCAGACGACCTACCGAGGCTACTCCGCCTTCAAGCACAAGACTTGCTTTCACGGAAAATTGAGGCCGACCTATCTGCGTTTGAGGCTTCTGATCGAGATAGATCTATTGCCAAAAAGGACCAACAGGATGAGCTTGTGAGGCGTCTGCTGAAGGCTGTGATGTTTGCCGAATCTCTCCCGGAGTTCAAGGACGAGGCGGAGGCTTTCCTTGCCAACGTTGCCAGGCACTTCACGATTGTCGACATTGGCCGGTCACTAGTTGACGTCAAGCACACCTACAGCCAATTTAACCCCACGGCTGGCGAGGGTCCCTTGTATATCGATACCAGAGTCTTTTCTGACGCCATTGTCGAGTCGCTGTCGTCCGAGCACCCAGAAGTGCGAGATTCTGCGAGACGAGTCATTCGCGAAATCTACAACACAGCATCGACCATCTTCGGCTCAGCGCAATCAGCCGCTCGTCTCCCGCTCTTCGGCAACCTCAGCACGACCTTCTGTCATGCCTGTTATGAGGAAGAGTGGTTCACAAAAGCAGGTGGCACACTCGGTGTTAATTTCCTGCTGACCGAGCTGGAGCTGGGCGATCAATGGGCGATCAGCAAACAGACTGAATTTATCAGGGCACTGATGTATGTCATCAAGGACATGCCGCAAGACCTCCCAGAGAAGACACGATCTTCTGCCCAGCTCACGCTTGAGCTTCTACTAAAAAAGGTTACAAAGAACGCCAAGAAGGAGGATGCCTTACCCACAGCCACCCCAGGACAAGCTCCGCAGCGCCATCGACTCGCTCAGATCTGCATGCACTTCAACAACGAACTCGCGCACATGAACCGACACGTGCGTGAGACAGCAAAGAGGTCACTGGAGCTCATTGCCAAGGCAGCCAGCTGCGAGGTTTGGGAATTGATCGAACCGTACAAGGAGCGCTTCCTCCAACCGATCTACTCCAAGCCTTTGCGTGCACTACCGTTCCCCGTGCAGATCGGCTACATCGATGCGATGACATACCACATGACTCTCAAACATGACTGGGTCACCTTTGACGAGCATCTCAACCGTCTTCTCATGGAATCTCTTGCATTGGCCGACGCAAGTGACGATTCCCTTGCAAACAAACCAGCAGAATTCCGCACCCATGACTACATTGTCAACCTTCGCGTGGCATGCATTAAGATGCTGAGCACGGCCATGAGCTTTGATGAATTCGCGAAGGGCACACATATGGCAGCGACCCGCGCCAAAATAGTCTCGGTCTTCTTCAAGTCTCTGTACTCGGAATCGCAGGCCACTATTGACGCGGCCAATGACGCGCTCAAGTCCGTTCTGCAGCAGACCAACAAACTGCCCAAGGACCTTCTCCAGGGAGGCTTGCGACCTGTTCTCGCCAGTCTTCAGGACCCAAAGAAGCTGACCTCCCATGGCCTGGATAATTTGGCCCGCCTACTGAAGCTGCTCACGACCTATTTCAAGGTCGAAATCGGAAGTCGCCTTCTCGACCACGTCAAGATCTTGGCCGACCCCGGCGTTCTGCAGTCCATCTCTTTCACCTACTTCGAGCAGCACCCCCAGATGAAAGTCGTCTCAGCCGTCTTCAACATCTTCCACCTTCTGCCTCCAGCGGCCGAGACTTTCAAAGAACGCCTGATTGACTTGGTCCTGGACCTTGAGGAGAAGTTGCGTCGTACCCACGTCAGCCCTTTCCGACCGCCGCTCTACAAGTACCTGAATCGGTACCCTGCGGAGATGTGGGCTTTCTTAATGCCCAAGATCAGCGATGTCAAATATGGTCGATTCCTTGCACAGGTTCTGTCCCACCCTGACAGCGGACCACTTCGTAAAGAGGCATCATCAGGAGTAGACAATCTTGTCAAGGCTTGCAATGAGATCGTCACGCAAGACAAGGATACCAAGTTCGTTGCTATCATCAACACCATCCATGTCCTCGACTCTCTGGGCCAGTGGACCGGATGCGACGCTTGGATGGACAAGAAGGAGATCCTGACATGGATGAAGCAAGTGGGCAAAGACCTGGAGGCTCAGCTGCGGAAGTACACGCTGTCTCCTAACCTTCGCATGCCTGCAGCTCAAGCCTCTGAGCAGCTCATGAACATCCTCCTCAAGTCCCTTGAGAGAAACCCCAAGGACCTGGAGTCACTCTTCAGCATCGTCGAAGCGGTGACGTCTGAGGACTTCCGAGACCCCCAGCCGCTAATCTCGTACGTCTTCAAGAACATCATCAACAACGACTCTGTTGAGATTGGCGTCGCGGCCATCTTGAAGTGCCTCGAGGCCTATTCCTCTAGGAACGTTTCTCAGAAGATGAAGTGTTTCCTGCTGCACAACATTGTGAATCCTACCATTGCGATGGATGTGCAACGGCACTGGAACTCGTCCCAGCAGGGTCAGCCACGCTTGATCGACCGAGCTGTCATCGACGCTGTCGTAACAAAGGTCTGGAAGTCGAACCAAGACACCAGCCAGCAAGACCACGACGATCTGGCGCAACCCGGCATCGATCACACCAAGTACGAAGTGCTCCAGCTATCAGCGCTGCTCCTCAAGTACCACTATCAGACTATCCAGGAGACCAGGAAGGACATCATCAAGAGCTGCTGGACATTCATTCGTCTCGACGATGTCATCAACAAGCATGCTGCCTATGTTGTCATAGGGTACTTCATTGCACTTTATGATACACCCATCAAGATTGTCACTCAGGTGTACCTCTCGCTCCTGAAGGCCAACCAGAACGAGGGTAGGGCGCTGGTGACGCAAGCCTTGGAACTTGTGGCGCCTGTTCTCCCCAAACGACTCAACACTCCCCAGAACGACCGGAATGCCGCATGGGCCATTGCACCAAGAAGAGTGCTGGCCGACGAAGGCCAGAACGCACAGCAAATGACGAGCATCTTCCATTTCCTCGTTCGACACCCAGAGCTCTTCTACGACTCTCGAGACAAATACGCCATGCTGATCATCACGTCGCTGAGAAAGGTTGCCACGCCTGCTAGCGCTTCCAACGAGTCCAAGAAGCTCGCCCTGAACATGATGTGGCTCATCTGGCTCTGGGAGCAGAGGAGAGTCGAAGGAAAGGGCGACGCCCTGGCTCGCTCGCAATCGCAATCTCCAAACTCGAAGAAGAGGAAGCTCGACGGCGATCAGGCCATGTCATCACCGCCCTCGATCAAGCCGCCGCAACTAGCGCCAAACGACTATCAGATCCCTCCGGTTGGGCGTCTTAAGATGATCCGATACCTGATCGAGTTCATCGCTCAGTTGAATGAGCGGTACCAAGTTCCGTCTGCCAAATTCAAGGACGCGCCCGCGTCTGCAGGTTCTGGCTTGCCGACGGCGTCATCGACAGAGCTCTGCAAGAAGTCGATGTCACTCCTCTATCATCTACTTCAGCCTCAGTACTGGAGCGACCTTGACGTCGACTTATTCCCTCATGTTACGGATGCGGTACTTGCCAGCGACAGAACACAGACTGTGCTCACAGCCGATCCAAGCGACAAGGAGAAGTTTGACAACAAGTTCATCACCAACATTATCAATACTCTTCAGGTCGTTCGAATCATCCTGAACGTCAAGTCGGATGACTGGGTCCAGAAGAACATGTCGTCCATCCAAAAAGTCCTCGATAAGTGCTTGAAGAGCGAAAACCCAGAGCTTCAAGACTGCCTCCACGCAGCGGACGCAGAAAACGACGATGGTCGCGAGCTGACGGCTACGATCAAGCGCGTGCTGGAGGCCGTGCCTGAGGACGTTCCCATGGAAGATGCTGACGCCGACGGTGAGACAGAGGCGCAAACCTCTGAGATCATTCAAGCATTGTCGACGACGGCTGGAGAGGCCATGGCAGCAGGCAACTACACCTCTGGAGTAAACATTTTGTGGTCGCTCGGCAATCGCAAGCCGACAATCATCGACCAGCACATCCCCGTCCTTATGAAGGCCCTCCAGAGCAAGTTGGCACGCGAGCATGTACAGCACTACAGTATCGTCGCGACCCTGCAAGCCGGCGGAGCTCCTCCGAATAGGGGCCCGGATGCGCCCCCGTCGGGCGAAATGTCAACATATGATCTGGAGGTGTCCACTGCTCTGATGCTCAAGGCAATGCAGGTTGTTGCCCTCAGGATGGAGGTCTTAGGCGACAACCGTCGACCCTTCTTGAGCGTCCTGGCCACACTTGTTGAGAAGTCCATGCACATCCCATTATGTGAAGAGATCTTGAACATGGTGGAGGGATGGGTGTTCCGATCCGAAGGCACATGGCCAACACTGAAAGAGAAGACTGCCGTTCTCCACAAGATGCTTTCTTTTGAGCACCGACAGGATCCTGCCATGCTCACCAAGTTCCTCGAGCTTGTAATTCGCATATACGAGGACCCCAAGATAACGCGCACTGAGCTCACAGTCAGGATGGAGCATGCCTTCCTCATCGGTGCGCGAGCCCAAGATTTCGAGATGCGCAACCGCTTCATGGCAATCTTTGACAAGAGTCTCTCCAAGACTGCAACTGCTCGCTTGTCGTACGTTTTGACGGCTCAGAACTGGGACACTCTTGCCGACAGCTTCTGGCTTGCCCAGGCATCTCAACTCCTCCTGGGCGCCGTGGAGCTGAATGCCGCTGCTCAGATGCACTCTGAAGATTTCAGGACCTTGCCCGCCAGCCAGCTGTGCGCCATCTACGCCAAGGACACGAGAGAACCCGCCAACATGGCAGATGACAAGTTCGACACGCTGATCGCGCAGCATCGTCGGTTCATGAACGAAGTTGCCGACGTCAAGGTTCGCGACCTGGTTGAACCACTCAGCCAGCTGCAACACATCGACTCCACCTTGGCCCATCAGCTTTGGGTTGCGGTCTTCCCCATCTACTGGTCCGCAACAGCCAGAGATGAGCGCGTCGAACTGGAACGCGGAATCGTGACTCTGCTGACCAAAGACTACCACAGTCGTCAGATCGACAAGCGGCCCAATGTCGTTCAGTCACTGCTGGAAGGTGCAGCTAAAGCTTGGCCCAGTTGCAAGATTCCTCCGCATGTTCTTAAGTACGAAGCTAAGACCTACGATGCTTGGTACACGGCGCTGGTGCAGCTTGAGAATGCAGCAATCAAGCCGGAAATGGAGTCTGCAAAGGTTCGCGAGAGTAACCTCGATGCCCTTGTTGACCTATACGCATCGCTACAGGAAGATGACTTGTTCTACGGAACCTGGAGACGTCGCTGCCAATTCGTCGAGACAAACGCGGCCCTCTCGTATGAGCAAAATGGCATGTGGGACAAGGCTCAGAAGATGTACGAAGCGGCGCAGATCAAGGCGCGAACCGGTGTCATCCCTTTCTCGCAGGGAGAGTACATGCTCTGGGAGGATCACTGGGTTCTTTGCGCCCAGAAGCTCCAGCAGTGGGATATCTTGCAAGACTTCGCCAAGCACGAAAACTTCCAGGACCTGCTCTTGGAGTGTGCGTGGCGCAACACGGAGATGTGGCAGGACGGCAACCAGCGAGACGCGCTGGACACGCTCATCAAGGGTGTTATGGACGCCCCCACCCCTCGCCGGGCATTCTTCCAGTCTTTCATGGCCTTGCTCAAGTTCCACAACAAGCTTGAAACGCACGCCGAATTTGCTAAGTCCTGTGACGAGGCGATACAGCTCTCCATCCGCAAATGGCACCAGCTGCCTCAGCAACTCACCAAGGCACACATCCCGCTGCTGCAGAACTTCCAGCAGCTGGTCGAGTTGCACGACGCCCAGGTCATTTGCCAGAGTCTCTCAAGCACCAACCAGTCAAATCTCGATGTCAAGTCTGGCGAACTCAAACTTCTGCTCGGCGCATGGCGCGATCGCTTGCCCAATGTGTGGGACGATATCACGGCCTGGCAGGACCTGGTCACATGGCGCCAGCACATCTTTGGACTCATCAACCAGACCTACCTGCAACTTCTCCCACAGCAGGGCGGCAACCAGAACACAAACGGAGCATCCTTCGCCTACCGCGGCTACCACGAGACGGCTTGGATCATCAACCGTTTCGCCCATGTCTCGCGCAAGCACAACCTGCCTGATGTGTGCATCAGCCAGCTGAGCAGGATCTATACTCTGCCCAACATCGAGATTCAGGAGGCCTTCCTCAAGCTTCGCGAGCAGGCCAAGTGCCATTACGAAAACCCTGAAGAGCTGACGAGCGGGCTGGACGTTATCAACAACACCAACCTCAACTACTTCAACCCGCCGCAGAAAGCCGAGTTTTACACGCTCAAGGGCATGTTCCTGGAGAAGCTCAAGCAAAAGGAGGAGGCTGACGGTGCGTACGGCACTGCGTTGTACTTCGATATCACAGCGGCCAAGGCATGGGCTGAGTGGGGCTACTTCAACGAGCGCAAGTTCAAGGAGGATGCCAACGACGTCAACTCTGCACGACAGGCCCTGACTTCCTACCTGCAAGCGGCCGGAAGCTACAAGAACGCCAAGTCGAGGAAGCTCCTCGCGCGGATCCTGTGGCTTCTCAGCCTGGACGATGCCACAGGAACCATTGCCGCAGGTTTCGACGACTTCAAGGGAGAAACGCCGATCTGGTACTGGATTACCTACATTCCCCAGCTGCTCACCGGCCTCGGTCACAAGGAAGGTCCGCGCGTGCACCAGATCCTCACCAAGATTGCGAAATCTTACCCTCAGGCTCTGTACTTCCAGCTTCGGACTAACAGAGAGGATATGGCGGTCATCAAGAAAAACCAAGAGGCCAAGGAGAGGGCACGCCAGCGCGCCCAGTCGGCCGCCTCGAACCAAGCCAGCGCGTCCCCTCAGCTGCCAAAGAACGAAACGGCATCGGGAGCCGCGTCGAGCTCAAGGCCGGGCACTGCCAACGGAGACGGCACTCTCATTAAGACGGAGGGTGGCGATGCGGCCGGCAAGTCATCTTCGGTGCCGCCTGCGCCTGCTGAAGGCAGCGCACCCGCTGCACCCGCATCCTCGACCACACCTGCGCCTACGCCCGCGCCTGCACCCGCACAAGCCCAAGCACAGGGTGACCAGCAGCAACAGCAACAGCAACAGCAACAGCAACAGCAGCAGCCGCAGCAGCAGCAGCAGCCGCAGCCGGGAGCCGGCCAGAAGAAGCCCCCTTGGGAGCTCACCGAGGAAATTATGAGCCATCTGAAGTCAGCGTTCCCTCTCCTGGCTCTGTCGATGGAGACGATGGTGGATCAGATCCAGAAACACTTCAAGTGTCCGCCAGACGAGGACGCGTACCGACTGATTGTGGCGCTACTTAACGATGCTCTGGCGTATGTCAGCCGCATGCCCTCTTCGTTCGCCAAAATCAAGCTGCCATCGGCGACCGAGACGAACATAACACGATTCGCCGAGACGATTCTGCCTGCACACATCAAGAAGACGTTCGAAGCCGACTTTGTGCAGACAAAGCCGACGATGGACGACTACATCTACAAGCTCAGACGGTGGCGCAACAAGTTCGAGGAAAAGCTCGACCGGCGGCCCACGCGCGTATCCCTGGAGGCTTTCTCGCCGCACCTCAGCGAGTTCCGGTACCAGCGGTTTGACGACGTCGAGATCCCTGGCCAATACCTGGAGCACAAGGACAAGAACCAGGACTTCATCCGTATTGAGCGCTTCCTACCCAACGTGGACCTCGTGCGGTCGATCAGCGCGTCGTACCGCCGGCTGAAGATCCGCGGTCACGACGCGAGCGTCCACTCGTGGGCGGTGCAGCACCCGGCGGCGCGTCACTGCCGACGCGAGGAGCGCATCCTGCAGCTCTTCCGGCAGCTCAACCAGACGCTCAACCGCAGGAAGGAGAGCCGGCGGCGGGACATGCAGTTCACGCTGCCGCTGATGGTGCCTCTGGCGCCGCACATCCGCATCGTGCAGGAGGACACGTCGTACATCACTCTGCAGGGGGTGTACGAGGACCACTGCCGCCGCCACTCGATGAAGAAGGACGACCCGGTGCTGTTTACGATGGAGAAGCTGCGGGGGGTACTGGACACGAAGAACGCGGTAAGTGCGGACGCAGTTGGTGGCAGAGATGCGCATGCTGACGGGCCGACACAGAAACACGGCGAGCAGACGGCCACGGCGCGCCTGGAGGTGTTCAACGCGATTCAGGAGAAGTGGGTGCCGCACACGGTGGCGCTGGAGTACTTCCAGAAGATCTTCCCCAACTTTACCGATTTCTGGCTATTCCGGCGGCAGATGTCGTACCAGATGGCGGCTCTGACGTTCATGACGTACATTCTGTACATGCACAACCGGTACCCGCAGAAGATCAACATTGCGCGGGCGTCGGGCAACATCTGGGGCTCGGAGCTCATGTCGTACATGAGCGCGGGCAAGCCGTTCTTCCACAACCCGGAGCCGGTGCCGTTCCGGCTGACGCCGAACCTGCAGACGCTGATGGGCCCGCTGGCGATGGAGGGCATCTTCAGCTGCTCGCTGATGGCGATCGCGCGATGCCTGCTGGAGCCGGAGCACGAGCTGGAGAACGCGCTGACGCTGTTCGTGCGGGACGAGATGATCTTCTGGTTCACGAGCTCGCACAGGGCGGTGCAGATGACGGAGCACCAGCTGCGTGAGTCGGTGCAGGTCAACAGCGACTCGATCGTCAAGCGGGCGACGAGCCTGGCGCAGAGTCCGGCGAGCAACCTGCCGGCGAACCAGACGGTCATCGACCTGATCGCGAAGGCGGTCAACCCGATGAACCTGGCGCAGTGCGACGCGCTGTGGATGCCGTACCTGTAGGCGAGACTTGGGAGTGTAATGGAAGGGAAGGGGGTTTGTTTATCACAGCACGGCGTTGGGGGAATAGGAAAGGGGATGGGGATTTGGTCAGGGGAGAGGTGTGGGAGTCCAACGTGGCTCTGGCGGTTCTAGCCATGCTGTATTATGAGTGTTGTTTACGAGCGCCGGACTCGGTGTCCGTTTCTTTTTTAATCCATGTCATGTTATGTTCATCGTTGCGAGAGTTCTGACACGCTGTTCCGGGCCCAATATGATATTTCAGGAAAAGCTACATCATGAAGTCGTTTTTGGAGGTCGACTTGAAGATACAGTGCGGTCAATCTGTTCAGCGAAGAGACACTGTAGGAATCCACTTGAGAGGGTCCAATATCTCGCATCCTGACTGGCATGGATGAGATGCCACTTTCATGATTTCTCACTCACGCGCCTGATCTCAAGACTCGCCGTGTTGTCATTTCAAGTGGGCCATTTTTGTTTACTCCCCTTTTTACTTCCCGTATCATCATTCACTTGCCCATCATGCCGTCCGACGAGCTCAACGACGAGATTGAGGCTCTGAACTCGATCTACGGCGAAGGCACCCTCTCGCCCTCTGCGTCGTCCGACGCAGTAGACGTGTACGTGCTCGTGCTTCCCGCCGACGACGCAGACCCGGACGCCGCCTCGTCCGACCTCTCCGCCCGCGCGGCCCTCCGCCTGTACATCCCGCCCTCGTATCCCGCCTCGGACCCCCCCGCCGTGCTGGCCACGCACTCGGCCGGCGCCAACGCCAAACCCGGCGCCGCCGCCCACGCCCTGACCCTCTTCCGCGCCGCGCTCGGGGCGACGTATGCCCCGGGCCAGGTCTGCCTCTTCGACGCCATCGAAGACTTCGGCCAGCGTCTGCAGGCCTCGGCGCCCGAAGCAACAGCGGCAGCGCCTTCGCGGTCCCCCTCGCGGTCCCCCTCGCCGGCGGCGGCCGCGGACCAGCCGCCGCCGCCGTGGACGGTGTCGAACCCGCTGACGGAGCTCAAGTCGACGTTCCTCGCGCGGGCGGCGCCGGTGACGTCGCCGGCGCAGGCGAACGCGTACGTGGCGCACCTGCTGGCGACGGACAAGAAGGCGCGGGGCGCGACGCACAACATCACGGCGTGGCGGGTGCGGGGTCCGCGCGGCGCGAGCTTCCAGGACTGCGACGACGACGGGGAGAGCGCGGCGGGCGGGCGGGTGCTGCGGCTGCTGCAGATGATGGACGTGTGGGACGTCATGGTCGTGGTGACGCGGTGGTACGGCGGGCAGAAGCTGGGGCCGCGGCGGTTCGCCGTCATCAACATGGTCGCGCGGGAGGCGGTCGTGCGGCTGGTGGGCGAGGGGACGGGGGCGGGTGGTGCCAAGGGGGGGAAGAAATAGAAATGGCGGTCATGATGGGGGCAGCCCGGGCGAAGGGAGATGGTGATGATGATAATGATGGAATGATTGAGGCTATGGATATCTAAGGATACACGACGCAGGCTCGACTGGGGTGGCCCCCGCATGTTTATCGCTGCAAACTAAGGGAAGGTGCCCCTGGGGAAATGCTTCTCGGGGAAGGTGTTCCTCGGGATATGTTTCTTGGGAAGGTTCTCGAGGAAGGTGCTCCCAAGAAGGCGCTCCTCGGGGGAAGCTACGCCTCGGGAAAGAGCTGCCCAAGGGGAACTGCCTGCCACTTCTGGCTCCCACGCCTGACTTGCCCCTCCTACTTCTCCTGGACAGGCGTCTCGACCACTCTGGGCCTGACCATCATCGCCTCCCTTACCGACCTTGAGTCACCGGCATCCCCATCCTCACCCTCGTCCTCTTCGCCACCTCCAGCCAGAAAGAATCAACAACGCTAGCCAACCCTCCCGCAATTCACTCCTTGGACAGCAGCGGCCGCAGAATCTCCACCGCCCGCCGCGCCTGCTCGGGCGCCAGCACCACCGTCCCCGCAAACGCCGTCGACAGGTACGACAGCCCGTGACCGGCGATGACGGGATCCTGCACCAGCCGGCCCGCCACCCCGCACACGATGCCCGTCGCCTCGAGCGGCAGCCCCGCGAGGTCCAGCGAGATGGGCACCAGCTCCTCGTCCACCGACCCCACCAGCGCGTCCCCGAACAGCGGCAGCAGCGCCCGGTCCAGCAGCAGGCTCGGCGGGTCGTCCACGGCCAGCGTCAGCGAGAAGAACCGCGGCCGCGCCACCAGCGCCGACACGATGGCCGCGTAGAGCCCCGCGTCCGCGCCGTCGAACCACGTCGGCGGCGACGCCCGCCGGCCCCACGTCGACGACGTCGTCTGGCGGGAGAGGCCCGGCCGCGAGGGCGGCGGCGAGACCCGCGGCGGCGTGTCGCGCGCCGAGAGCTGCACGAGCCGGAGCGTCGGGTCGATGACGGGGTCGACGGCGCGCGTCTTGAGGAGGGCGAAGGTGCGGTCGAAGAGGGTGGCCAGGGTGGCGGGATCCGGGGCCGGCGACTTGACCGGCGCCGGCGGGTACGGGCCCGCGGGCCGCGACGCGACGAAGCGGTTGTCGTGGTCGGAGGGGCACTGGAAGCCGCGCGCCGTCAGGGCGGCCAGGACGGTGGCGCGGTCCTTGGCGGGCACGAGGATGAAGTCGCTGTAGTAGGTGGAGATGAAGAAGATGGGGATGCCGGCGAGGGCCAGGGGCGCCGTGAGGTCGAGGATGCGCGCCACAATGTCCGCGTCGGCGCCGCCGCCGCCGCCGCTGATGACGGAGAGGACGAGGTACGTGTCGGGCGACAGGAAGGCGGGCTTGCGGATGTGCGGCGGCAGCGTCTCGAGGATGTGGTCGATGGCGGGCCGGAAGACGGTGCGGGCCCAGCCGGCGTGGCAGACGACCGACGCCTCGAGCGGCGTGACGCTGACGTTGAGGAACGTGTGCTGGTGGTCCTCGGTGAGGCCCGGGAGGTTGTGGTGCGGCCAGGGGGCGGCGCTCTGGTCGGGGTCCGTCGCGTTGATGGTCTGCGACTGGGGGAGCAGCGCCTGGAGGACGGGCTGCAGGAAGTGGGCGTAGAGCATGGGCGGGAAGTGGATCAGGGAGTACTCCCCGGGCTGTGCGTCGTCAGATGTGAAGCAGTGAATTCGGAGAGGAGTCTCATCTTACGAGAATGGTGATCTGGACATTGGGAGCTGACGCCATCGTGTGCGTCTCATGCCGGGTCGATGCGATGTGATGCTGGGTGAAAATACGAGGAAGGGGGAAGCGTCGTGCGAGGTGTTTGAGACGGTGGTGAGTCAAGACGGGTCTTTGGTGTTGAGGCGATCCAAACTCGAAGAACGGAGGAACTGCCTCGGAAAATGTACTGTTGGCTCGATCTGGCGCCGGGAAGAAGCAAATTGACTCGGGCCGGTCTGTGTGAGTTTGTCTGTCTGTCTCTCTGCGTCGCCCAGCCGACTCGGGGCTGTCCCGGCGTGATGCGGTCGCCCAGGCGTGTAAGTGCCGCCAGACCGATGGCGGGCCGGGCGAGATAAGGCCGGGATGGATGTGGATACGGGGCGTGCAGGTGATGAGCTAAGACTGTCACGTCACCAGTACGGTATAAATGATAAAGCCGGATATCGTGAGATGCTGGTGGCCGAGTTGTGACGGAAAAATAAGCGGTGTGAACTTGGTCTGCCCAGCACAGAGGCTTCGTATTTCTGAGCGAGATACGGAAATCACGATGATTTTTCAAACGGGGAGAGGCGCAACAAAGGCAACAGAACAGAACAGGCGGCACAGCGCTGCGGGAGGAACCCCTTACATAGTTGCGGCCGCATGGGCGACCCTTATCTGCATGGCATCTGGGGCTAGCGACAATGGGGTCTAGACCCGTAGTGCTTCGCTGCATCGCGCAGGACTCCATGGCGGGGCATCTGCCTCTGCCTCTCTGCCTCTCTCTCTCTCTCTCTTTCTGCTCGACGGGGGCACGGCTGGGTTGGTTCTGGTTGGGGAGCTGAAGAAGGGAAATCGGCAAGGCGTCGGCTTATTCGGGGGAGGTGCAGCCTTGTGTAACCTCGCTTTGCTGGTCGATCCTGATCGAGAGGGGGGTGCGGAGGGGCCACAGCTGAAGCATGTCTGAGCTGTTGGAGGGCAGCAGACAGCAGGCAGAGGACGGCGGGCAGAGAGAGGACAGTCAGGCAGTCGGGGGGTGTGAGGTGAGAGTGCTGTCACTCTGTCGTTCCCCCACGCTGCAACCCTTAACCCTGTTCCCAACCCACCCCTCCGACACCATCAACTGCCTCGCGACCCCGATGAGCCAGATTGAATGAACGAAACCGAAGGTGGCCTCGGCCGAAGGGACCGGCCCTCTCCTGCTTTAGCAGTCGATCCGCCGGTGCCTGTGTGCACGAGTCATGGCGGCCTTCGAACTTGGCAGAGGGGGACGAGAGGACGAAAGGACAGAACCAGGGCTACATCTTCAGCACACGGGGACACGGGACACGGGGACACGAATGCCAGACACGGGTAAAGTCCCCCGCCATGTCGATTCGATGGCATCACCTATAATAAGATCGCAGTGTCGGCGCTGAACCCCGCATTCCGTGCCCCCCCAGCGCTGCCCACCACCATGCTCGTCCCATGCTGCCGTTCCATCTTCAGCCGTGGCGTCTCTCATCCGGCCCAGACTCTCGGTCCAGAGCGACATGGCGCATCATCATCGTCAATATCCTCCTCGCGTGCCTACACCATCTCGTCATCAGGCATCATGCCCGAGTGCTGCCACATGCAGACCCCACGACGTACCATTCATGCCGTTGCAATATGCGTACCCTCCCTTTTCCAGATGCTAGATGCTAGATGCAAGACGCTTGTAGTGTGCCACGCCATCCCATGCTCAAAAAGACCCAACCCCGTGCCATGCCCAACGCCCGCTCCGTCATGATGTTCCTTTTGCCTGCCCAGCCCTCGCGCCTTTCGACCTTCCCCTCGCGGCACCCTCCCACCGCCGCTGCAACGCTTCCAGCCCCGTTTGACATGCCCTCCAATGCCCCGAATCCGACAGGTCACCCGCGGCGCTGACTGTCGCTCGCCCGTCTTGGCCGGGTCTTGCCCCTTCTCGGCCGGACAAGACGTCACAGCACGCCACGATAGACCACCCAAACTCTCCGACCCTCCGGACCAGCCCTCGATCCCACAGCGCATGACTTCGGCTTATGCCGTGACGTGATGATCGCTGGTGCCTCCGCTGACGAGAGCGCGCTGGCGATGACTGCGAGCCCCGTCTCACGCGACCGACCCCGTCACGCTCGTCATACGGTGAACCCGGTACAGGCCGCGTGACGCCAGCGGCTAAGCTGGGCTTACCTGGAAACTTGGTGATGCGGCGCAGCCCCCTTGCACACGCTGGCGCCGGGCAGAAAAACAAGCTTGACGTTGGTCGCGCGCGTCGCCGATCTCGACCGCTCCACCGATCGCCGGCCCAGCGGCCGAGGCGGGGCAGCCGCCGATCCACGGCCGCCCCGGCGGACGCCGAAACCGAACGCACCGTGAGGTATGACAGGGTCCCCCCGGGCGCAGTCGCCGCCTGACTGCTACTTCTTGATGCCGACGACGACGAGGTTGCGCGGGCTCTGCTTGTAGTCGAACACGGTCTCGACCCAGGCGTCGCGCACCGCGTCCGACTCCTTCAGGTACAGCCACCGGTCCGTGACGATCAGCGACTCGACGATGCAGGCGCTGAAGGCCATGAGGCTCCAGATGGCCGAGACCTCGCGGCCGCGGCTCGCGAACCGCGCCTCGTAGTCGGCGATCTCCTCGTCCGTCACGTCGCCCATCTTGGCCTGCACGATGGCGCTGTACTTTGTGTACTCCTTGTTCGTCGTCAGCTTCTTGATGGCCCCGCGCACGTACGCGTTGAGCGACACGTAGCACCGCTTGTTCAGCGACCCGATCGTGACGGGGTTCGTGCTGACGTCGAAGGGCGTGTCCCCGTCGCCCTCCCTCCGGGCGTCCGCCGTCGTGGTCTGGCCCTCGCCGCTCGGCCGGTGGTACACCTTCGTGATGACGCCGCGGTCGAGGAACATCTTCTGCAGCACCGCCCGGAACAGGTTCCGCGTGAAGAAGCCGTGGCTCTCGGCCTCGGTCCAGTTGGCCGGCGCCTGGCACGCCATCATGCGCGCCGTGATGTTGAAGCGCACGCCGTGGCCCTCGTAGTCGGTCAGCCGGCGGCTGATGGGGAAGCCCTCCGGGTCGAACTTGGCCGACTCGGCCATGACGCGGCCGTTGACGGCCTGCAGCGTGGGGCGCACGTAGGGGAACTTGTACGTCGGCGGGCCCAGCTTCTCCGTCATGAGGTTGTAGCAGCACCCGACGATGGCCACGGCGTGGATGGCCGGGTTGAGCACGAGCGACCGGATGCCGTAGTGCGAGAGGTTGCCGCACGAGTGGATCGACACGGCCATCATGCGCAGCTCCGTCCGGGCCGCGTCGCCCTCGTCCTCCGTCGTCACCTCGTCCCGGATCTTGTCGATGACCGTCGACAGGTCGCCGCTCTCCAGCCGGCTGACGACGTACGACACGGACCCCCGGCCGGCCTCGCGCACGCACTCGTGCACCAGCTCCTTGGGCGGCCGCAGGTCGGCCGCCGGGTCGGCCGCCACGGCCCGCCCGCTCGCGGCCCGCGCCTGGGCCTTGGCGTCGAGCTCGACGCCCTCGTCGCCCTTCTGCCCGTCCACGACCTGCAGCCACATCTTCTTGTTGCGCATGACCTTCTCGCGCGTCGACAGCCCGGCCTTGACGTCGAGCCCGCGCGAGGCGTCAATGTTGTGCTCGCGGCCCTCCACCGCCACCACGTGCCGGTTGTACGGCGGCAGCGCGAGCGTGCGGCCGAGGTAGTTCTGCCCGCTGCCAAAGTCCACGAGGTGCGTGATGTCGCCGTCGCCGCGCGCCGCGATGCCGCCGGCCAGCTCGTCGACGTAGTCGGCAAAGTTGGCCACCTCGTGGATCTTCTTGGGGTTCATGCCGATGGCGACCTTGCGGCTCAGCGGCGGGCCGGCCGCGGGGGCGCGACGGGGCGCGAAGCCGCGGCGCAGGGAGAGCCGGCGCACGTCGCGGATGTAGTCGGCGAGGGCCGCGGGGGGCCGCGACTCGGCGGGCAGGGCGTCGAGGTCCTGGCGCAGCAGCAGGTCGACGAAGGCCATGGGCTCCTGGGCGAGGATGTACGGCTGCCAGTCGGCGGGCAGGCTCATCTCGTAGAGGCTGCGGTCGTTGGTGAAGAAGTCGAGGAGGTGGACGCCGCCGGCGAACATCTGGAACGTGTCGCGCGTGTTGGCGAAGGCGAGGAGGGACGAGACGTATTCCTCGGGCGACGAGAAGTCGTCCGAGTACGGGAGGGGCTTTTCCGGTATCATGGCGGTGATTTTTACTTTCCCGGTTGATGATGCCTGGCTATGAAATTCTTCGTCTCTGTGACATGAGATCTAACGAAGCGACAGCGTGACAACGATGAGTGAGTGAGTGAGTGAGAGACTTGTGAGTCGAAAACTTACATGCATCGCCGCAGTCGCATGCCCCTCGAAAGGGAAATTTTCGGTGAACCACCTTCACCGACACCTCTCGGTGAGCACCGGTCAGCATCGGTCAGCATCGGTCAACCGGTCAGCATCGGTCAACCCGGTCAGCCAATTCACCCGACGAACTTCCGGTGCCTGGAGATCGCCCGCGCAACGTCATCCCGCGCTCCAGCGACGTCGCACCTCCCCCGAGCTCCAGCTTCACCAAAACCACCAATGCCGCGATATTTCACCCCCACCACATCACCACCACCAGGATAATGGCCTCCCCCAACGACGAGGACCCCTTCCTCCAGGTCCAGCAGTACGTCTCTCGCACCACCACCCCCTTTTCCCGACCTCACAGCTGACCCCCCCAGGGACGTCCTCGCCCAGCTCAACCACACCCGCCCCCTATTCAAGTCGTACCTCCGCATCCGCTCCCTGTCCACCGCCGCCTCCTCCCCCGAGCTCGCCTCCGCCCGCACAGACCTCGAGTCCGCCCTCGCGTCCCTCGCCGAAGACCTCGCCGACCTCGTCGACTCCGTGTCCGCCATCGAGGACGACCCCTCGCAGTTCGGCCTCGCCGCCCACGAAGTCACCCGCCGCAAGCGCCTCGTGCAGGATGTCGGCGCCGAGGTGGCCTCGATGCGCGGCGAGCTGGCCAAGACGCTCGAGTCCTCCGGCGACCTGCCGGACCCCAACGCCTTCGCGCTCGAGGGCGACGGCGGCGACGGCGACGACGCCTACGCCGAGTTCGAGCAGCAGCAGCAGCAGGAGATGATGCGCGAGCAGGACACGCACCTCGACGGCGTCTTCCAGACGGTCGGCAACCTGCGGCGGCAGGCCGACGACATGGGCCGCGAGCTGGAGGAGCAGCGCGAGATGCTCGAGGTCGTCGACACGGTCGCCGACCGCGTCGGCGGCCGCCTGCAGACCGGCGTCGCCAAGCTGCAGCACGTCGTGCGCCGGAACGAGGACCGCCTGAGCAGCTGCTGCATCGGCGTGCTGATCCTCGTGCTGTGCGTCATGCTGGTGCTGCTCCTGATCTTGTAGCGGCCACGAGAGACGGGAGGGGGGAAACCTGTGCGTCGGGAAAGAAGGGGGAGGCGGTGCTACGAATATACTGCTGGGCATGAGAAAGCGATTGTTTTGGGTACGGCGTGCTGGGGCCGCCTCTTGTTATTCTATGGGACGGCGTTCTTGTCATTCGAGCAGAGCGTGAACCGGCCACTTGCCGCCGCTGCATCTACGATATGGGAATGGAAACTTTGACTTGAGCACCTGTGCTGCTCTCACCTCGAGCGGGCCGTGTACTGAGCATGTGCGACAGACTCAGGTCTGAATTGTCTTTCTATCTTTGCTGACGCCGTCTACCTAGGCACCAAGCCTCGCAGCAAGGGGCGCCGCGACACCCAAGGCCGCGGCGTCATGAGCACCAGGTCGGACGGCAGTGCAGCTGTGGTGCAGTCATCCAAGGCCGTGCCCGTTTCCCCGTACATGTTACATGTCTGCCATGTATCCCGAACGCCAGTCATACAGTGGCCCTTGGCCGGAAAAAAATAAATTGTTGAAAAACCTGCTGACGCCGCGTACCTTGCGGCAGCCAAATGGCACGGCAGCCGTCGACTGCGTAATGTGCCGCCGGGGTTGAAAGAACTTCCGCCCTCACGACAGCGTACTCCCCGTCCTTATGCCAGCGCCAGACCAGAATCACGCTGCAAGACCTGTCCCAGGACCTGCAGCGCCTGCGCGGTGTGGCTGGAGGCAGGGGCCTTCTTGGGAAACTCGACCAGGGCCGTACGCAGGGCCTCAATGGCTGCGTTGCCGTAGAACTGCAAGAAGCGCGACTCGTGTCCGTCGATCATCGCCTTGAGAACCGTGTATTGCGTGTTGGAGATGAGAGGCGGGGGCGAGTTGACAATCAGAGCCATGGCCGTCCAGTAGTGGCTCGGCGGGTAGGGGTTTTTCTTGGACGCCTTGCTGAAGTCGCGCAGCGAGATGGACGCAAACCCGGCGCCCAGGCCGGTCATGCGGTCGGAGTGCGCCTGTTCGGAGATCCAGTGCCCGTCCTCCTTCTTCCAGCCGATGGCGATGCGGCCGGCCTCCGTCCTGTCGCTGCCGCGCGCGCCGAACAGGACGGGGCAGGCGACTCGGAACTTGGCGATCAGAATGTCGATCATGGGCTTGCCGCGCCAGTGGAAGTCGGGGTTCGAGAACAGGTGCGCCGCCACGATGCCGATGGGCTCGGCCGATTTGGGGTTCGCCCCGACCTCGCTCGCGAACTGGTGGATCATCGCCTTCGACACGTGGTTCAGGAGGTAGATGAACACGGCGGGGAGCTGGGGTCCGTTGTGGACAGCCCCCTCAATGGGTTCCCGTGTATCGGCCACAAACAGGGACCCGTCAACGAGGTAGCTCTGAACCGAGCCGTCAAGCGACTCTTTCAAGGTGGCAACAATCGTGTTGATCTGTGTTTTGCAAGTCAGAAACGCCAGGGCACGATTCGCTCGTCACGATTTGTACTTACGGGCTTTGTGTTGGCGCCTTTGCCGGCGGTGAGTTGGCCCATCGCCTTTCGCGCTTGACGACGCATGTCACCGAGCTTGCCCTTGAGCGGCGACCCGACAACCTTGGACTGCTTGTCAAGCTCTTTCCGAAGCTTCTTCAGCTCTTGGTGGATCTGAGCAAATCGGTCGGAGGAGGAGAGCCCCGTCGCTGGGGGTGCCGCAGGCTTGGCCGTCACCGTCGCAGGGGCCACGGGCGTCGGCTGCGTGCCATTGACTTTCGGCGCGACAGCTGCAGTGGGAGCCGGCTGGGCGGGCTTTTGCACAGGCGCAAAGGGGGAGGGCGTCTTGAGCGGGTTCGATAAGGGTGTCGTGGTGGGAGGCGCTTGCGTCGAGGTCGCGGGTGGCTCCTCCTTCTTCACGGCGGCGCCAGTGCCGTTTGTTGCCGGCACTGCTTGAGGTTTGCTTTCTGGCTGCGGCGGCTGTTGCTGTTGCGGTTGCGGTTGCTGCTTCGGCTGGGGAGGCAGCTCGGGGACTTTGCGGGCTTGCAGCTCCCGAAGCTTCTGTTGCTCCGCCCGCACTCTCTCTTCGTCTTTGAGTCTCTCCTGCTCCCTCTGCTGCAGCGTCCTGAGCCGCTGGGCCTCTTCGGCGATCCTGCGTCGGTCGTCGTCTGCGCGACGCTGCTCCTCCTGCAGCTGGTGCAGCTTGCCGATGCGGAGGGCGTTCAGCCTGACCCGCTCGTGCTCGAGGCGAGCATTCTCTAGGGCCTCGCGATGGCTGACTTCGGAGTTGCGGTCCTCGTTCAGGTAATCGGAGACGGAGTGTCGGTCGGGACTTGATCGAAGGGGGCTGCCGTAGTTCCTCTTCGCCGCGGCGGCGGGGGAA
This sequence comes from Verticillium zaregamsianum, assembly GCA_002851755.1. Classification (NCBI taxonomy): domain Eukaryota; kingdom Fungi; phylum Ascomycota; class Sordariomycetes; order Glomerellales; family Plectosphaerellaceae; genus Verticillium; species Verticillium zaregamsianum. The sequence continues at coordinate 1,053,751 of NMXM01000004.1, read as the reverse complement.
GGCGAGGCGCGAGCCGCCATGATCCAGGTGTCGAATGCGTCCTACAGCATCGGGCAGTGGGGTGGATCGCGAGAGGAGAGCGCGCGAACGAGCAAGTGTGTGTGCGGGTGCAAGTGCGCAACGCGAAGCGGGGGGGTGGTATTTCGAAGGGGTTGGAAGGGGTTGAGGGCGAAGGGGGGGGTATTGACACAAGCCAAGGTCTGACGATGGTGTTGTGAAGCAAACCGAAGGTCCGTGATCCGCTGGGTAAGGTTGCAGTAGAGCCTTTCGCGAGGCGGGCGAGGGGTGAAAGAGGGTCGGAAAGGCCGTGTCAAGGCGCGCTTTGATGCAGGTGCCAACACAACAGAGGTGAAGAAACGCCCCTAGTGTGTGTGGCCAGCGAGGAAGAGAGCAACGAATAGACCCAAAAGACGTCGCGTGTCGTGTGTCGTGGGATAGAACCCCCCTCGAATGTCGTCAGGGTTGATCTGTTGTCTGGTGCCGACTGCTCTGCGCCTTATCATATGCAGGGTCGTCAGGTCAATCGAAAAAGATGGAGGCCGGAGATCGAGCGTGGTGAATCGTTACGCCGCACCCGAGGTGCGAGGGGCGGAGGGGGGTCCAGGCGGCGGCCCTCGGGGGGTGAGCTTCCAGTGGGGTTAGCCGCTGCGAGGCGCCCCGATGAGGAGGCCAGCGCGCTGCACCTAGGGACGTACCGACCTGACCTCAGGGGACAGGACAGCGGGCGGTCAGTGACGGCAGTCCCACTTGGGGCTCGGGAGGGCTTTTAGTGCGCAGCCAGGAGCTCCCGGGCGAATCACGAGCCCCGCTGGAGGCAAGGGGGTGGTTCAGTCTCGCCCCCAAGACCCATACGTGCCCCCAATCCGGTTCAGAGCACCGGTGGCCTCGACAAGGGGTGGAGCTGTTTGTGGAACACGGGCTGCCCTGTGCTTGCCGGTTGCTGGTTGCTGGTTGCTGGTCGCTGCTTCCTGCTTCCACTGCGGGTTGCTGGCCGTCCCTGCCAGGCCTGGCGTGGGTAGGTGCTCCCGCTGCTGCCACTGCACTGCTGCTGCCGTTGCTGCCCGGCCAGTGGTGCTGCTGCTTGGGCTGGGCTGGGCTGGGCTGATGACGAGGGTTGCTGGCCGCCCGCCTGCTTCTTGCTTCCGTGTTCTCTGCTCTGTTCGGCCGGTTGCCCATTGCCAAGGTGGACCCGGTCTGGCCCTGCTGGCCTGACCCCAACTTCCCCCCAGCTGCAGCAACCGCATCCAAACCTTCCCTCCACCTCGCCTTTGCTTTCCGCCCTCGCCTTCACCCTCGCCCTCGCCCTCACATCACCACCACCATTGCAGCGTCCATCCTGCTTCCACACAGCTCCCTCCCGGTCTCTCCAAGAGAGGGCCATCCATCCTTCCCCACCATCGACCTGACCTGACCTTCTCTTCAAGTCATCCCACCACCTACCAACCCCGTCTTTGCCGTGTCTCTACGCTCCTTGCAGAGCTCAAGCTTCGTTCCCTTTTTGCCCTCCCACCCACCACCACCATCCAACAGACCACGCAAGATCGGACAACCACAACACAGTTGCCATCCATCCATCAACACCCTCCTTGGATTCCTCTCCACCGCTCCGTGTGCAGAACATCCGAACTCACACTTCTCTACCGTCCTTAGACCACACCCATACGTCGATACCCGGCGACCAACATCTTCCAACAAGAAACTACACCACCACACATATACCAACCATCCTCACTGCCAACCAGCAAGGATAAATCCCACAAGCACCACCACGCGCACACGACGTGCAATTCCTGCGCCATCTTCATCATGGACCAGCAGCAGCAGCAACCTCAGCAGCCCCAGCAGCCGGCCCAGGCTCCGGCCCAGGCGCAGCCGACAGGTGGCGTCCACGGCCCTGCTGGACGTAGGCTGCACATTGCGCACCGCAGAAGCCCTTCGGAGCTGACGCCGCTGGTGAGCATGTTCCAGAACCCTGGCAGTAAGTGATTCCTCCTCGTCTCCATTCCTATCTTTCGACGATGCCCGCTGGCGGGAGCGGACGTCATCCATTAGCCCCCCCCCCCCTCCTATCACCCCTCCTCGTGCCAGCCTTCGAGTATCACATGCTGACTCGGCCATCGCCTCACCAGTGGAACACCTCGCTATCCAGCAACAGATCGAGCTCCTGCAGCAGCAGCAGCAGCAGATCCAAGCTACGCAGCAACAATACATGAACATGGGGATGATGCCCCCTACCCAACAACTCGGCCCCGGCGGCGCTTTCAATCCCTTGCAGCCAGCCATTCCCGGCATGAACCACCAGAACGCCTTCCAGTTCCCTCAACAGATCCCCCAGCAAAACGTTGCTCTGGCCCCTCCCACCCAGCCCATGGCCCACCGCCGCAACCAGTCGGCGCTCCCGAACGTGGGCATGGGACCTCCCCCTGCTCCCTCGTCCGGTGCCTCCGGCTCTGCCTTTGGCAGCTTCGAGAACCAGGGCGGCGCTCAGGGTCGCGAGAATGCCGGCGCCAGCCGCGGCCGCGGAGGCGGCGGTGCTGGCGGCGGCGGCGGCCACCAGCGTAGACACTCTTTGGCGCTCGCAGACGCGAAGAAGGCTGCAGACATCGCTCAACAGAAGCGCACAACATCCGGCTTCCAGTTCCCTGGCCCCAATGCCGCTCCTGAGAATGGCGCCGAAGGCGCGAGCGCCCCAGCCCAGCCCGAGATTGCTCAGGGCACCTCTGGCGCCGGTCGTGGCCGTGGAGCCCACGGCCGAAGCCAGAGCATGGCTGTCGGCGCTGCCGGCCGCGGAGGCGGTGCTGGCCGCGGTGGTGCTCTGAACTTCACCCCCGATGCGGCTGGTCAGTCCAACGACTTCCAGCGCCGCGGTAGCGCTACCGGCGGGCATGCCAGGACTGGATCCCGCAACTTCGAGGGTAACTGGCGCAACCAGAGCCAGACCCAGGACCAGGCCGGAAACCAGGCTCAGCAGGGCTTCCAGCCCGGCCACCGCTCTCGTGGCTCCGTGAACCAGTCCATTTCCAACTTCCAGTTCCCCCAGCAGGGCCAGATGATGCAGATGCCTGGTCAGATGATGCCTTTCCAGATGTACCCCGGACAGGCCCTCAACCCCATGCAGATCAACCAGCTCCAGGCCCTCCAGGCTGCCCAGATGGGCGGCCAGCAGTTTGTCGGCCTCCAGGGGAGCCAGCATGCCGGCGGCGCCATGGGCGGCAACCAGAACCAGCAGCAGCAGAGGAAGACTCTTTTCACTCCTTACCTCCCCCAGGCTACCCTGCCTGCTCTTCTCGGCGATGGCCAGCTCGTGTCTGGTATCCTTCGCGTCAACAAGAAGAACCGTAGCGACGCCTACGTCTCCACCCAGGACGGTCTGCTCGATGCTGATATCTTTATCTGCGGTAGCAAGGATCGCAACCGTGCCCTGGAGGGCGACCTTGTCGCCGTCGAGCTGCTCGACGTCGACGAGGTGTGGTCGCAGAAGCGCGAGAAGGAAGAGAAGAAGAAGCGCAAGGACATCACCGACACCCGCTCGGGATCCACCAACCAAGGACAGAACCAGTCCTCCAACAACGCCGACGACAACACCCCGGCCGAGGGCGGCATCCGCCGCCGTGGCAGTCTTCGCCAGCGTCCCACCCAGAAGAAGAACGACGACGTCGAGGTCGAGGGCCAGAGCCTCCTGCTCGTTGAGGAGGAAGAGATCAGCGATGACCACAAGCCCCTCTACGCCGGCCACATCGTTGCCGTTGTTGAGCGTGTTGCCGGCCAGATGTTCTCCGGCACCCTGGGTCTCCTCCGACCCAGCAGCCAGGCTACCAAGGAGAAGCAGGAAGCCGAGCGCGCTGCCAGGGACGGCGGCAACAACCGCCACAACGACAACCGCCAGCACGACAAGCCCAAGATTGTCTGGTTCAAGCCTACCGACAAGCGTGTTCCCCTCATTGCCATTCCCACCGAGCAGGCTCCCCGCGACTTCGTCGAGAAGCACCAGGACTACGCCGACAGGATCTTTGTGGCTTGCATAAAGCGCTGGCCCATCACTTCTCTGCACCCCTTCGGTACTCTCGTCGAGCAGCTCGGCCGCATGGGCGACCTGAAGGTCGAGACCGATGCTCTCCTGCGCGACAACAACTTTGCCTCCGACGAGTTCTCCGAGGCTGTTCTGCGCAGCATCGGCCTGCAGGACTGGTCCCTCGAGAAGGAGGAGGAGACTGCTCTGGCCGAGCGCCGCGATTTCCGCGACGAGAAGGTCATCACCCTCGACCTCGACGGCTCCGTCGAGCTTGGCAACGCCATTCACATCAAGACCCAGCCCGATGGCAAGATTGACATTGCCGTCCACGTGCCCGACGTCACCCACTTCGTCAAGGCGAACTCGCTCGTTGACCGTGAGGCCAAGAAGCGCGGCACTGCTGTCCACTTGGTCAACCGCACCTGCGCCCTGCTCCCCCCCAAGATCAGCGGAGAGGTGTGCTCCCTCGCTCCCGGTGAGGAGCGCCTCGCCGTCAGTGTCCTCTTCCGCGTCAACCCCCACAACGGATCTGTCGCCGAGGGCGATACCTGGGTTGGCAAGAGTATCATCAAGAGCACCGGCAAGATCACCGTCCAGGAGATTGATGCCGCTCTGAACGGCCAGGCCGATTGGACGCACGACTCGGTCCAGCTCAAGGACGTGCAGATCCTCAACGCCGTCGCCGAGAAGTTCCGCGAGGCCCGTCTCGGTGCCGGTGGTGAGCCCATCGCACCGCTCCGCCTGCTCCAGCAGCTCGATGACGAGAACATCCCCATCAAGCACAACATCTTCGACTCGTCCGCTGCCACCGAGCTCGTTGAGGAGCTCATGCACAAGGCCAACACGTACGTCGCCCAGCGCCTGGCTCAGGGTCTTCCCGAGAAGGCCCTTCTGCGCCGCCAGAGCCCCCCCAACCCCCGTCGCCTGCAGACCTTCTCTGAGCGCATGAACGCCCTGAAGTACGACGTCGATGTTTCTGGCAGCGGCGCCCTGCAGAACAGCCTGTTCAAGGTTGACGACCAGGACATTCGCAAGGGTATGGAGACGCTTGTCTCCAAGTCGATGCTGCGCGCCAAGTACTTCATCGCCGGCAAGACCAACAAGCAGCTGTGGCCGCACTACGCCCTGAACACCCCGCTCTACACTCACTTCACTTGCCCCACCCGTCGCTACGCCGACGTCATTGTCCACCGTCAGCTCGAGGCCGTCCTTTCCGAGGGCAAGATCGAGTACACGGAGGATCTGGAGAACCTTGTTAAGACCATCGAGTCGTGCAACACCAAGAAGGATTCGGCACAGAACGCTCAGGAGCAGAGCATCCACATCGAGTCCTGCCGCGACATGGACAAGAACCGGCAGGAGGCGAACGGTGACCTCATCACGGAGGGCATCGTCATCTGCGTGTACGAGTCGGCCTTTGATGTGCTGATCCCCGAATGGGGCTTCGAGAAGCGCGTGCACTGCGACCAGCTGCCGCTCAAGAAGGCCGAGTTCCGAAAGGAGAAGCGGGTTCTGGAGCTGTACTGGGAGAAGGGCGTGCCCAGCTCGGCGTACGTGCCCGAGGACGAGCGTCCCAAGGCGGCGGCGTCGCAGCGGGTGACCAACGCACGCGCGGCGGCCCGGCAGGCGGAGGAGGCGGAGCGGGTCCGCAAGGAGCGCGAGGAGGCGGCCCGCAAGCAGACGGAGACGGGCACCATCTCGACGGACGACGTCGACGCGCTGTTCGACGACGACGAGGACAACGCGTCGGACATCACGGAGGCCATGGCCGGCGCGTCGCTGGCGGAGCGGCCGACGCAGAGCGTGCCGGGCTCGCCGACGCGCACGTCGTCCAACGCCAAGGGCCTGCAGAGGACCCGGTCGGACTCGAAGGTGCCCGTTTCGGAGGCGCCGGAGACGCGCCTGTCGAACAAGGAGAAGTACCTCAGCCTGTTCAAGCTGCGGGAGGAGGGTGGCGAGTACATCCAGGACGTGACGGAGATGACGCGCGTGCCCGTGATTCTCAAGACGGACCTGACCAAGAGCCCTCCGTACGTTTTTCTTTCCTTCTCTCTTGCCATGAAGAAGCCATTGCTAACCTTGCGCAGTTGCCTGACGATCCGGTCGCTGAACCCTTACGCCCTGTAAATGGGAGCGCAGGAGACGTGGCCAAGACGGCAGGGAGCGGAGGAAGCGGGAGAAGGGGGGAGAGATGAGACGAAACAAGCAGGCAGTGGGTAATGGGCCTCACGAGGACAGTATATGATTTATCTCGGAAGGCCACCACGGCGCCCGGGTATGTACGTACGTGCTTGGGAGCGTGGCGAAGGGGGGAAAAAGCGGCGCGGAGAGTGCGTGCCGCAGAAGAGACAGACGGAGAGTACAGAGCAGCAGCAGATAGTGGACAATGCGTTATGCAGTTAGCTTGCCTTGCGAGCGGTTCGCTCCGTGGGTGAAGCATGATGAATACTTTTGCGTGCGGCGTGGATCGCGGGACACGGCGATCGGGAGGGCAGCAGGCGGGCCGGATGGTAGGGGCATGACAAAGGCGGCGGCGGAGACGGACGAGTCGGCCATGCAGGCGCTGATTGCGTCGCGAATGGTGGCAGGATGGGACGGAAGGGTGGGAGGTGGTGGTGCCGTGAGGGGATCTGCGTTTCAGCGGGCAGAGAGGGTGGGCGACAGCCGGTTTGGGACCGTCGCCCCGTTTGGGACTTGTCACGATGGGATGAAGGGGGCAGAGGGCGATTTGGGATCGGAATAGGAGGCAGAGAATAGGCTCTGGGATTGCTGCCGGGATTCCCCAAATCAGGCCATTATCCCATGCCGGTGCTGGTGCTCGGGGGGGTGAGGGAGCGGCGCGATCTGGCGAGCGTCGCAGGAGGGAGATCGTCCAGGGCGGGTGCGGTGCTAGCAGCGCTGGGCAGGAGGCAGGAGGGAGGAGGCACGCCAGGAGGCACGCCAGGAGGCACACGGGAGGCACACAGGAGGCACACAGGAGGCAAGATGCAGGAGGCAGGGCGCTGGGCGTGATCACTTAATGGGGGCGTTATGGGAGGTGCAGGGGACCAGGAGGGCCAGGAGGGTGCATCGATGGTACTTCACATGGGGCAGGTGCCGGGGGCAGGTGCCGGGGGCAGGTGCCATCGGGGCCATGAGGTGCCAGCGGTACTTTCCCACGGACGAGCAGCAAGAGGAAGCAGCGAGGGGCCTTCCCACGTTCAAAAGGCAGGCAGGCGGGGCTCCTGCGACAGCTGCACGACGCCGTGTGTCAGGACCGTTTCGGCGGGCGGCCTGTGGGCGACCCGGGCGCAGAATGCTACGCGCCCCACCGTGGCCCGGACAGGCAGGGGCCGGGCTCTGACCCTGGAAACACTCGCATCCAAGACTCGCATCCCCAAGACACACACCAGCATGTCCCCATCCCATCTCCCAGCGCCGGCCCGGCTGGCGATGGGGTCGCGCTCGACGACGACGGCCCTCCGATTCGCCGCGCTTGTTTGAGCCTCTGCCAAACGCGCATGCCATCCGAACTCTGCGCGTGGCCGGCTTGCACAGCACCGTCGACAGAGGGCCTGTCCCCTGCCTCGTCTGAAGCTCGACGTCCCCCCCTGCGAATCGAAGACGTCCCTCGCGAGTCGACGACACCCCTGCCGAGTCGACGATGCGCTCGAGCGCAGATGCTACCTCGCCGTCTCCAAGCCGACGGAACGCTGGCGAGCCGCTGGGTTCGCCCGCACCTCTCTCACCGGACCTCTGCCTCCCAGCGGAAGCGCGGCAACCTGCCAGATCCCCTCCAGATCCCGGGAGCCCCCCATGGCGTAATGTTTGGGCTGTGCTTCGGCGGGCTGTTCGACGGCTCTATTTGTTGGGCTGTTTCCCGCCCTTCTCAGAGTTTCAGTCTCCTCTCTCTCTCTTCCTCCTCATCCCGCTCTTCGCTTCTTCGCCTTGCCCTCTACAACTCCCAAAGCGCTGGTCTGCTGCTTCACTCTTGTCTTCTTCGCTTCGCTCTCTATCAAAAGTCAGGGACTTTTTTTATTTTTGACCACTCGGGACTCACTGTCATTTACTCTAGCACGCCCGCTTACTTTAATACCACCATCACATCGATCCACCAGTCTAGACAGCAGCGCTGGTCTTATACTCTCGACGATCTACAAAGAAAGAGAAGAAAGGAACGCAAGGAAACTCATCATCACCATCATCATCACCACCATCATCACCACCATGTTCACGATGAAGACCGCCCTCGTCGCCGCCCTGGCCGCCGTCGCCACCGCCTTCCCCGCCGCCCCCCGGCTCAACGCCGACCAGATGAAGATCTACAACCTGGCCAAGCGACAGAACGCCGGCGCCCAGCAGGGTGGCCTCACCGACATTGACATCCTGCAGTTGTGAGTCCCCCCCCCTCTGCCACAGGCGGAACAAGGCTGACCAGAACAGCGCCCTCACCCTCGAGTGGCTCGAGGGCACCTTCTACCAGCAGGGCTTCGCCCAGTTCCCGCCCGAGCAGTTCGCCGCCCTCGGCCTCAACGCGAAGCAGGTCGACGACCTGACCCAGGTCGGCGCCACCGAGTTCTCCCACGTCACCCTGCTGCAGTCGGCCATCGCCCAGGCCGGCACCCAGCCCGTGCAGCCGTGCCAGTACAACTTCGGCTTCACCGACGCCGCCGGCATGGTCGCCACCGCCGCCGTCCTCGAGAACGTCGGCGTCTCCGCCTACCTCGGCGCCGCGCCCCTCGTCTCCGACAAGTCCATCCTCGCCACCGCCGGCAGCATCCTCACCGTCGAGGCCCGCCACCAGACCTTCATCCGCGCCGCCTCCCAGCAGGTCGCCATCCCCCAGGCCCTCGACACCGCCCTCGGCCCCCGCGCCGTCTTCTCCCTGGCCGCCCCCTTCATCACCTCGTGCCCCGAGGGCTCCAACCTCGCCGTCCAGGCCTTCCCCCCGCTGCAGATGACCGCCCCCGCCGCCCCCGCCGCCGTCGCCATCGGCTCCACCATCCAGCTGCAGGCCGACACGGCGCCCCAGGCCGTCGCCTGCGGCTTCACCACCGGCGGCGTCTCCCCCGGCGGCACCGCCTTCACCGCCTTCAACCCCCAGACCGGCTGCGAGGTGCCCCAGGGCCTGGCCGGCGTCACCTACGTGACCCTGACCAGCTCCGCCCCCATCGACGGCGTCCTGACCGACGACATCACCCTGGCTGGTCCCATGGTGCTGACCATCTCCTAGTCGTGTCGGAGCTGGCGGGGGGCGGGGCGGGCAGGCGGGGGAGGGAACGATAGAGGGACCTAATACGTTCGAAGATAGTTCAAGCCAACGACACCCGTCCTCTCTACCTTCCTCTCCCTGTCGCCGGGCCGTATCATCTTGCATTTTATTCTCTTCTATCTCCGGCCGGCGGACGGGCTCAGACGGGTCCTCTACTTAATGCGCACGGCGGGGGGCCTTTTCTCCTTATTTTGAGTCGAGAAGTTTTCATTTGTCGAATACCTACAGACGGGGGGCACTGCGTGTGGACGTGGAAGAGGAAGTGGTGGTGGAAAAGGGGGCATGTTCATGATACCATTTTGTCTTGACAATAGAATCCTTGCGGAAGCAATCCTGGCTGTGCTGTGTTCTGTGCTGCTGGCGTTTTCTTGCAAACGCTTGATGTTCTCTGCGTGCTTCTGACTGTTTTTTGCGAAGGCTTAATGTTCTCTGCGTCCTTCTGACTGTGTCTTGCGAAGGGTGATGTGGTGACGGATGCGAGGGGAAAGGGTCTGGTTCTGCCGCGTGAAACGAGAGCCGTCTGATGGGAACGTGATGTGCCGCGGTGATCTATGCCTCTAACTACAGCGCTGGTTCCCGACGGGGATCCCGTCCATGCGACGCTCCATCTAATTCCGGCTGCGGTTCTCCTCGGCGTGCTGCCGACTCGCCTCAGCTCTCAGGCTGCGCACCGCCTGGCCGAGCTCACCGGGCAGACACTGCCGCCCACAGCTAAAAAGACTGCCGCCGCAGCATCCCAATGGCAGGCGTCCCCCAGACCACATCGCGGCTCACCCCGGGAAGCTCCCGCAGCTCCGCCGTGACGACCTCCATCCCGGCATCCGGCGCCGCGAACTCCTCGCAGCGGAACGCCTCCTCAAACCCCCCCAGCCGGTCCTCCCCCCCGTCGTCAAAGTCCGCCTCGGCGCCGTCGTGGAACATGTCGACGACGAGGGGCGTCGCCGCGAACAGCCCCGCGCAGACCTCCCCGCACAGGGGCGTCGCGTGGCCGAAGCCCGCCCGCCGGGGGAACAGCACGCGGAACAGCAGGTACGGCGCGTCGCGAAGGCCGGCGTGGTGCTGCACCAGGTCGTACAGCTGGGCCATGCGGACGCCTGAGCCGTCATCCGCGGACGGCGGCACGAGCGCGCGGAAGATGGTCTGCGTGTCTTCGGGGTACGTGGACGGGTCGGTCCACAGCAGGCCGAGGGACGGCGGCGGCGGCTGCGAGACGAGCATGCGGCGCCAGCTGGCGCCGCGGCGGGTGAAGCGGCGGCGGGCGGCGGGGTCCGGCGGCGAGGACGGGGCCTTGAGCTGGTAGACGGGGCGGAGGGTCGGGGTGGCCTCGGCGGCGAGGCCGATGGTGTGCGGGGCCGGCGTCCAGGGGAGGGCGTGGAAGGACTCGGCGGGGCGGGGGAAGGACGCGGTCGGACCGGAGTCGAAGAAGCACGGGCTGAAGTGTTTGGCGAGCAGCGGGTTGAGGGCGGGCGGGCCGCCGACGGGGCGAGTGGTCGGCTGGAAGTGCAGTGCTTGCTGGAGGGCGGGAGACGTCGAGACGATGTCGTGCCAGGCTCTGCTGACGCGGGGGGTGGCTGTGAGGAGGGTCTGGAGGTCTAGGTGGAGGAAGATGGCCTCGAGGATCTCGGGCACGGCGAGAGCTGACTCCATTTGGGTCGATGTACTGCGATCTTGAGGCCGTAACGAGTTGATGTCGTTGGGAGGAAGACGAGGAGGATAAATATGGAGAATCGTGTCGTTACTGCGGATGGCTTACATATCAAGGCGGACAACAGCATGTTGACAGCCAGCCTTTGGATCCAGCGGTTGAGGATGTCGAGCTGTATGTAGTCTCGTCACTTTATACTTTTCATAACACAGCTAGCAAGATCGCTGGGATCTCACCTGTTCAGACTGAAAAGTGACATCTTAAGACATCCATAATCAAGACAGTCATATTCAACGACTTATGTTCAACGACCCTATTAATCCCAGCACAGCCCAGGCACACGCATCATGTACAACACTGCCCAACAAAACAAATATAAAAATCACACCCGCCCCTCGGCCACCCGCTCCCCCAGCAGCTCCAGCGCATCCCGCCGCCGGCCCAGCGCCCCGATGGCCGCCCGCACCACCTCGGCGCCGTCCTCCTCCCGCTCGTCCGCCTCCTCCCACGCGCTCCTCTTCCTGAAGTTCAGCCCCGGCTTCGGCTTGTAGCAGTTGCTCTCGCTCCGCGCCGCCCGCAGCTGGCACACCTCCCTGTCCTTGCACTCGCCCGCGCACTGCTCCGCCCGGTACCCGCGGCTCTTCCGCGCGAGGTACCGCCCGAACACGGCGTCGTCCCGCTCGAACGCCTCCGTCACCTCGTGCCAGAAGCCCGCCGACAGCTCGGCCCCCGCGGCCAGCGGCGTCGCGACGGCGGGCCCGTACGCCTCGCGCGCCGAGTAGTACTTCTTCCAGACGGGGCCCGAGGCGAACGACGGGCTGCGCAGGTCGGCGTAGTACGTCGTGGCGTCGACGACGGCGAAGGTCGCCGGGTCGACGTCGTAGACGCGGAACGCCGGGTTGCGGCCCGACTGGGGCGTCAGCGAGGGCGCGATGTACGAGGTGACCAGCGCGCCGGCGGCCGTGCGGTTGGCGTAGTCGGCGTACGTCAGCTGCCAGTGGTCGGCGTGCGTGTGGCCGAAGAACATGGCGCGCACGGAGCCGGCGTGGCGCGCGACGAGCCGGTCGAGCGACGTCGTCGGGTCGCGGAAGGCGCTCGAGTCGCCGAGGGCCTGGTGGCCGACGATCCAGACGTGCTCGCGGCGCCGCTCGGCGGCCGCGAGCTCGCCCGCGAGCCAGGCGATCTGGCCGTCCGGGTCCGGGTCCATGGTCCGCTGGTACAGGTGGTAGTTGTTCTTGTAGTAGAGGTTCGTGTTGAGCGTCAGCACGCGCAGGTTCGTGCCCGGGTGCAGCACCGAGTAGCCGCCGAAGCGCCGGAGGGAGGCCGCCGCCGAGGCGCCGACCCAGCGCGACACGGACGCCGCGACGGCGTCGTACATCCACTGCGCCGCGTCCGAGACGGCCTTGGGCGGGATGAGGTTCGTGGGGTGCATCTCGTGGTTGCCGACGGCCGCGTAGACGCGCGGGAGCGCCGCCGCCATGCGGTTGTACGAGTCGGCGACTGGGACGTCAGCTGGCTGCGAAAGAAGGCCACGTTTCACGGGTACACACGCGGGGGCAAATCAGAACGGGGAAAAGGACGGCCATACTCGTCTTCTCGTTGTAGGCTCGCGACGTGTTCCAGACGGCGGCGTCGACCATGTCCCCCGTGAAGAGCACAAAGGCCGCGTCGGGAACGAGCCTCTTGATGGCGGCGTGCATGCTCTCCTCGAGCGACACGGGCGTGTTGCAGTTGGCGTCGCCGAACCGCCTGGCCGGGTTGGCCGTCTGCCCGGGCCCGTCGGCCGGCGTGTACGGTCTTCCTCTCGTCAGCTGGCGCGCGCGGCGACGGGAACCCCCGAGACTCACCGGCAGCAGATGGGCTTCGAGCACTTGGTGTTGGCGCCCGGCACGTACAGCCGGTCGATGTGTATGTCGGCGATGTGCACGACCTTCAGCGGCGCGCGGCCGCTCGGCTTCGGCTTCGTGAGGGCGGGCTTGGGCGAGAGGGCGGGCTCGAACGGCTTCACGGCCGGGTACGGGCACAGGCCGAGGAAGGTGATGCAGAAGAGGTCGGCCGGCTTGGACCCGAGCTGGATGTTCTGGACGGCCCTGCGGATCGTCGGCGCCTGGAGGCCGACGGCGCCCTCGCAGACGTCGTCGTCTTGGACCTGGGCGCTGTCAGCCGGGGAGAGCGAAAAGGGTGTGCCGTCCGGCGCCCGGACTCACCTTGGCCAGCTTGCAGATCTCAATGATGGTCCGGCTGAAGACGCCGTCCCCGAGAACGGCGAGGCCCTTGAGCAGGGCGAGGACCGACTGTCCGCGTGAGCATGTGATGCCGTCTCGTCTCGACTCGACTCGGCCGAACTCACCTGGCAGCCCGAACAGCTCGCGGCGTCGGTGATGGCCTTCCAGATGTCCTCGAGCAGGCCGCGGCCCTCGAGCGTGTGCAAGGCCACGGTGCTCTCGACGTGGGCCGCCGACACGGCGCGCGCGACGAGGTCGTCCTCGGGCGCGGGAGACGCAGCCGCCCTGCCCACCCCCAGGGCGGCCGTCAAGACGATCGAGAAACGCATCTTTTCCTTGGTGATGAGCCGGTTGGGTGATCAGGTAGAGGCATCGTCCAGGGGCTCAGAAGCCGGTCGTCGAAGCAGGCCATCGCCTTATATCCCAGTGTTGCCTCGTCCATGTCCCCTGCCAGCTCCCTCCCCCCTCGCTGCGACCCGAACACCTCACCACCATCCATCGACATCCCATAAGGTAACCAAACACACCCTCTACCCTCCCCATGTGCGGTGCCCGTCCAATGAACGCCGCAGGCCGCCCCAATCCAAGTACCGTGGCCCTCCTCCCCGCGTCTCCCAGCGCCACCAATCCCCTCGCCGCAGCGCCTCGAACCCGTCTTCACGTGGGACAGGGATCATCACCATTGACGCCCCGCCGAGGTCCGTCGCGAGGCGTGATTGGCGCCCAGCCCAGATGCGGCAATGCGACAAGACAGGACCGAAATCAAGGCCGGCCCAATCTCAGGCGGCCAGCAGCGTCGGAGGAGATGAAGGGGGGCCGGGGAGCGAGCAGCAGAATGAGGAGGAGCAGAACGAGGAGGAAGGACGACCAACTCACCGACAATGCGACCCAAGACGGCCACAGACGACCCAAGACGAGACCACCAGGCCCCCCCTCCAACAAGGCACGTCACCCGGCGCGGCGAGGTAACCCACCGCACGCGCCCACGTGAACCGGCACAGGCGCGATCACCTGGCTTTACTCAAGACACGATTGAATTCGATAGACCTACTCGCGACAACTATAGGAGAGAGGGAAGGAAAAAGGGGGGACAACGCGATGCATCGTTGCCTCGGAGTGTTTCTATCGAACCCGAGGGATACCTCCAATGCAGACACCCCGGCCGGCCGACACCACATGCGCGCCCGTCGCCGCTCGCCGTCTACTCGTCCATGACCGAGGCGAACTTGTCCAGCAATTGCTGGTGGATGCCCTCGTACTGGTCGCACCGTTAGCACGCGTCTCGTCTGTGTCAGCCATGGGGCACGCACCTTCTTGCAGATCTGCTCCTCGCCGTCCGAGGGCACCTCGAACTTGAGCTGGCGCAGCTGGCCCTGCAGCTCGCCCGTCGCGTCGCGGACCTTGGCCCAGCTCTGGCCCTGGGCGATGGCCTTCTGCGCCTCGTCGTGGAAGCCCATCATGAGCTTCATCATCCACTCCGTCTTCCAGATGGGGCAGAACTGGTCGTAGTCTGAGTAGCCGTTCTGCTGCAGGAAGTCCTCCTTGATGATCGACGCCATGTCCAGCGTGATCTTGTCCGGGTCCGACAACGCGCTCTTGCCCACCAGCTGCACCACCTGGTCCAGCTCCTCCGAGTCGGACAGCAGCTGCTTGATGCGGTCGCGCAGGCGCGGGAACTCGGGGTAGTCCTTCTCGTACCACTTGTCCAGCACGCTCGTGTACTTGGAGTAGCTGAGCGACGTGTTGATCGACGGGAAGTGCTTGCGCTGCGCCAGCTTCTTGTCGAGACCCCAGAACACCTGCACGATGCCCAGCGTCGAGGACGTCACCGGGTCCGAGAAGTCACCGCCGGGCGGGCTGACGGCGCCCACGATGCTGACGCTGCCCAGGCGGTCCGGCGAGCCGAGCGTCTGGATGCGGCCGGCACGCTCGTAGAACGAGGCGAGCTTGGCGCTGAGGTAGGCGGGGAAGCCCTGGTCGGCCGGCATCTCGCCCAGGCGGCCGGAGATCTCACGCAGCGCCTCGGCCCAGCGCGAGGACGAGTCGGCCATCATGGCGACGTCGAGGCCCTGGTCGCGGAAGTACTCGGCGACGGTGATGCCCGTGTAGATGGAGGCCTCTCGGGCGGCGACGGGCATGTTGGACGTGTTGGCGATGAGCGTGGTGCGCTTCATGATGGGCTCCTTGCGGCCGTCGACGTCGATGGTGAGCTCGGGGAAGTCCTTCAGCACCTCGGCCATCTCGTTGCCGCGCTCGCCGCAGCCGACGTAGACGATGACGTCCGAGTTGGAGAACTTGGACACGGACTGCGAGATGACCGTCTTGCCGCAGCCGAAGGCGCCGGGGATGGCGACGGTGCCGCCCAGCACGCTGGGGAAGAGGGCGTCCAGCACGCGCTGGCCGACGACGAAGGGCTCGGTCGCGGACAGCTTCTCGGTCGAGGGACGCGGCACTCGCACGGGCCAGACCTGCATCATGGGGTACTCGGTCTTCTTGCCGTCGAACTCGACCTCGAGGATCTTCTCCTCGACGGTGTAGCTGCCCTTGCCGGAGATCTTGGTGATGGTGCCGCGGGCGCGCGGCGGGAACAGGATCCTGTGGGTGCTGATGAAGGAGTTCTCGAAGACGGTGCCCCAGACGTCACCGCCCGAGATGTGATCACCCACCTTCATGGTCGGGGTGAAGTCCCACTTCTTCTCGCGGTCGAGCGCCGGCAGGGCGATGCCGCGGGGGATGTAGATGGACTTGGACTCCTCGCTGATCTTGGCCAGAGGGCGCTGGATGCCATCGTAGATTCCGTTCAGCAGGCCGGGGCCCAGCTCGACGGACAGGGGCTTTCCGGTTCGCAGGACGGGGTCGCCGACCGTGACACCGGCTGTTGGCTCGTCAGCATGCTGCAGGGGATCTGTCGGTCGGGCGGGGGCGCGACGTACCGGTCTCCTCGTACACCTGAATCGTGGCCTGGTCGCCGTTGATTCGGATGACCTCACCGACCAGGTTCTCGTGTCCAACTTTGACCTGGATGCAGCTGTCAGAGGAGGACACCACCAGCGTTGGCTTCGCGGAGAGCAACCCACCAACTCATACATAGCAACACCAATCAGGTCCTCGGCGACAATGACGGGTCTGCATCTGGGTCAGTCGTCCGGTTCCAAGTCGCGGTGGCCGGCGGCCGGCTGGGAGGGCTGGGAACGAACCCGGAGACGGAGAAGATCTTGCCTGCATCATCATCATCTGTTAGACGCCGGGAGAGCAGACGAGCAGCATGCTGCATGGGGGGAGGTCATCCAACGCACCAGAGTTGAGCTCATCTTCGCCGCCCTTCTTGCCTTTCTGCGTCGCGGAGCCAGGTCAGTCGTCCGTCATCGAGTGTCGTCGAGCACCCGGTGGGGCAGCATCATCTCCCGCACGGTGATGGGGGGAAAGCAACGGGGGAGGCAGGGCAGCTTACGGGAGCCATGCTGGGCGGTGGGGAGGGCGCTCGTTCTTCGGGTGCTTCAATGTCTTCGGGAAGCACGAGCTTGGGCGTCGGGGGGATCGGGGTCGAAGTGGTGGATGGAGGGAATCGGGGTGTTTTGGGAGGAGAGGATGGTAGAGGTTGAGCAGAAGCTACGTCGAGAGCTGCAGCGACAGCAACCGTAGCAGTGGCGGCGCCAGCAGCGGGCCAAGGCGAGGCAGCCTGGGCCGTGTGCAGGAGAGGCTCGGGCAGGCCCAGCACGGGCGGGCTTCGTGGCGCTGTGGCTGCGTCTGTGGCTGCGTCTGTGGCTGCGTCTGTGGCGGGGGCCTCGCCTGTGGCTGGTGACTCGTCGGTGCCTTTCCCTGTGCCTCGCGGTGGAGGCGAAGGCCCAAACGACGGCGACAGCGGGTTCGATTGGTTCTGCCTCTCGCGTACCAGTAGATCGACGAGCGAAGGCCGCGCCTTGAGTCGAGGGCGCAATCCGGGCTGCATGCACCTGGTGGCTCCTCGCGATGGGGTTGAGCGTTATGGAATGGACGGTGGGCGCTGCGTGGTCGCGTGATGCTGAGGTTCAGTAGTAGGTGGCCGTTCTTCCATGTTGACCTCGACCGTACCAGCCGGTGATCAACACCAACTGGAGGGGCGCAGCCTGAACCCCCACGCCGCGCCTCCTGCCGCATTCTGCACCCCTTTGGATTACATGAACCCCCGATCTAATCGAAGTGCCGTCACATTCACCACCTGCGCCTTGCCGTATTTGCATTCGATCGCTTTCCGACCGCTCTTGATTATCATTCATGCATCATTATCATTATCCTACAGGGCGCTCACGTCCAAAACACGCAAAACACCTAGAGACACCAAGAGCACAGATCCACCCCCCAAGCGAGTGCTCGTCTTGCCTCCAGCCCTGAACCGATCCCCCTCATCCAAGCGTTCCGCGCTCGGCGTGGTGTGTCCAGGAAGGGCTCGCGCCCGTTGTTGCCGTCCTGTATGTGATGTAGCCCGGCGGGTTGCCGTTGCCGGGGCTTGCCCAGGCATATGTACCGTTGACACCGTCTCTCCGTTGCGTGTCGTCGTTGTTGTGTTTTCGTTGTTTATACATACCGGGAGAGGGTGTGCGAGCGAACAGGCCGCCTGCTCACGCACGGTTCTCCTTGAACTCAATTGAGGTTTCCCCCTCCCGAGGGGGCGGCGTGAGGCTCTTCTCCCACTCATCCATGAGGATGTTGGCCGTACGCTTGATGTTGCTGGGAGACAGTCGGTTGACGACGTTGGGCAGGATCTCCTCCAGCTTGGTCGGCGAGAGAATCGGCGTCTCGGTGCGTGCCACCTGCGTGTCGATCGCCATGGCGGCCCGGGACGACTTCTTCTTCCTATCGACGAGCCGTGTGTTAGCAGGGTGCTGGGAACCCGACTTCAGCTGCGGGGCCGTGCACTTACAGTGGCGTCTCGTTCTCGTCAGCCTTCTCGGGAATGGACGCTATCCCTTCGCCGCCGCTGACCGTCGAGCCGCTCCAGCGAGTGGATTTGACGGAGGAGGCCGAGGGCGACTCCCAGTTGGACCAGTCGTTGTCGTCGATGGAATCGAACGTGAGCGGCGTCCAAGAGAAGTGCTTCGCCTTGTTCTTGGCCTTGGCGAGGGGCCGATCCAACGCCGTCGAGGATCGAGAGGGCGTCTCTGCCGGGGACCCGTCAAAGGCCGCATCCAGGGCTGCCCTGGGACGCATGGCGCTCGATGCCTTGATGGTGTCCTGGTCCGCGGCGTACGAGGCTGGCCTCTCTCGCCTGGCCGGCATGTCGTGGGTGCTCTGTCGGAGCGTGTGGCCGTTGATGGGCTCGTCACCCACGGTGGCCTGGCGGATGTCTTCCACAAAGCTCCAGAGGCCCGACTTAAAGTCCTCGGCTATTTGCTTGACGCCCTGTTGGTTGGGGTGGTAGGATCGGGGCTGCCACGAAGCACGTTTTGACAACGCCGGGTTGACAAACGGCTGGGCAATGGGTGTGATCTCGGGCGACGTCAGGCTGTCCGAGTCCTCGTGCACTGAGAAGCCGCCGTCCGTCTTGGTCGGGGACAGCAGAGACAGGGTCCTCGTGTGGCCGCCTCGCATGACACGCCTTCGGTACTCCTTGGGGGTGTTCTGGCTCTGCAGGAACGCCTTCCGTCTGTCGAAGTCCACGCTGCGCCTGGCAGCAGGGTGCTCTTCGGAGGTGTCCCCGTTGAGCTGAGGCCCGAGAGGACGTAAAGGCTCAATGTTGCGGCCGCGGTTTCGCTTTTGGTACGCTTCTTGGGCCGTCCACTGCTTCTTCAGCTTGAGGAGCTCCTCCTCGGCGCGTCCCAGATCCTCCCTCAGCTCGAGCACCTTCCTCTCTTGTGCTGCTATCGCAATGATGAAGTCGTTGGCGTCGACCGGAGAGGCGAGCGCCGAATCGATCGGCGTCGCGGGGTAGGAGGACAGGATGGTGGAGGGCGGTCTCGAAGGGTCACTGGTGGGAGGAGCAATGGGGAGTGTCAACGAAAGCCGGTGGGTGTTGCGTGACGCGTTCGACGTCGAGCGCGACGATCGTGCCACGCAGTAGTCGTCCGCAGGAGGAGGCGGCGGCGGCATGGCTTCGGCATCATTGTCGGACGTGCTCCCCCGCGACACTTCGGAGGCTGATCTCGTCAGGTGGCCCGGCCGGGGGGGCAGGGCGGGCGTCGAGGTGCATGCCACGAGATGTGTGTCGAGGTCTGTCATCGGAGCCATGGCGGTGGAGGAGGTACGGTCGGCGACGGAGGAACGACGACGCAGGTGTTGATTGCGGGCGTCCATGTCGGTGAGGGCGAGGGTGAGGGCGAGGCCCAGCGCGAGATGCTTCTTGTACTGCTGCTGAAGGGCGGCGGGGTCGACCCGGCTCTGCGCTCGTCGGTGCTTCTGTGAATGAATGGCAGATCGCGAGGAGTGCGACCTCTTGTGGTGCCGCTGTCTCCCGGCGGAGGAGTGAGCGTGGTTCGTTCTTCTGGCGACGAATGCCTTGGTGCTGTTCAGATGCTTCTGATGGTCATGAAAGAGCGTGTTGGAGCAGGACGAGACGAGGGCGAGGCGCAGGAGGAAGATGGCTGTCATGGAGAGAACGAGAGGAAGCTCCTCATGATGAGTGGGAGCGTGAGCGGGTGGCAGGGTAGTGTAGCAGCGATTGTGGACGGCTAGGAGATGACAATCGAGGATGTGATGCCCTGACTGAGTGCGAGCGTGTGCGGCGCGGCCGGGGGGGAGGGTGGGTTGGGGTCCAGGCCTGACGGGCGCGGGCGCGGGCTCGACGGGGAGGACGGGGTGGTAGAATGAGCTTCCAGGCCGATTGGTGGTGGTGATTGGGTGAGGCGGAGGGCCTGAGATTGCGACCCTTCAGTGGAGGCAAGGGGCCGACAGGGGGGGAGCTGCCTGTAATAGTGGCCCGGCGGGTGCTCGAGGTGGTCCTAGCGAGGAGGCCTGGGTCTGACGTCTGGGTTGCTGGTGGAATGTGATCTCGCGTGTCGTCTCGCCTTGGGACGATGAAATGACGGACTGGGCCACAGCTTTCCTTATGGACGAGGATCAGAGACAGGAGATGGGCGGGAGAGCTGGCGGGAGCATTGATGCCAATTTGATGTTTCGTTTCCCGTCGAGATGCTATGACGCAGCACCCGCCTGATTGGGATGAACCTTGGAAGGAGTGGAGAGGGCCACCGGTTGTGCTTGGATGTGCAATGTTGATGTTGTCGAGCAAGTCGAAATGAGTGCAACCGGACAGGCCAGAAGAGAAAAACACGTCAAAAAAAGGGAGACCTTCGCCAGGCCGGACGTGATCTGGGCAACGTGTTTGCTTTAAACAATACGACGAGACGCACGGCGGTGGACTCAGACACGGACAGACCGGATGGATGCTGCTGCAGGTCTCACGAGACGAGACCAAGTGACTGGACGGACTGACGGCGGCATGGGGGTTTCCGTTGCCAATCCTGCCAATTCCCTCAGAAAGTCGGCCGAGTGTCGTCGTTGCTTGGGTCGCCGGGGGAGCAACGCCAGAGTCAGCTGTTGTTTTGCCCGTCGTTCACCACATCAACCGGTGGAGCTTCGTATGTTTGAGTTGCGACGATCCACCCCTTTTTGCCGTTGCTCAGGGGCTTGCATCAACGAGGCGTGGAGAAAGCGAGAAAGCATCGCGGGAGCCAGGGGGGCCGCCGCCTCGACCGTCCAGTGCCGTCCCAGTGCCAGCCGTTCGTCTGCTTCCTTCGGGCCTAGCGGGCCAGCCTGCGTCCGCCGGCCAAGTGGACGGACCCGGAATAGATCATGCACGTCAGGCTGGTGCTGCTGGTTTCCAGGGTGATGTCTGCAGGTACTTGCTTCTCTCTGCTCCAGTATGTTGCGTCTCTGCATATCTGATCGAGTTTGTTCAGCTCCTCTGCGCTCGAGCTGGTGTCGGACTGGGGAAGGACCATCCAAGGCAGGCACACACAACTAGATAAGGGGAAGAGGCAGGGGAGGAGTCAAAGTACTGTCAGGATGGCGTTGAATGCCTGCTCAGGCTGACGACAAGCGGTGAACCGATAATTGTGTCGAATCTACCACGGCTCCGCAAGATCTCCTCCCCCAATTTCCCTCCAAGGCAACCCAACCAATCGTGTGTCGAGCTAATTCTCCGCAGACGAACCAGAGCCTCCGCACCACGTGACTACACGTCACAGTCGCGCCTGTGCATGCCAGCCGCGCACAAAGCGTTTGTGCTGCATCGCGGGGCTTGATTCACCTGACGCGACTTGAAGGTGGGACACGCGCCTCGTATCTCACGTGCATCATGCCGTCCAGCCCTGCCCCTCACTTGCCCGCAACGTGAATGCCTCATGGCCCACACGGCAAGAATCAGAGAACGGGCTGCAGCCAGGCATCAGGCCTCTCGGCCATAGCAGCCTGGTACTCTTGGTTGCTGTCCTCGGACTCACTGATCTGACCTTCATGTTCCTTCTCCCATCGTGCCCTCATATCTTCTTTGTCCCTCATCCTGACGCAACATGATCGCCCGACACCATGTCCTTCCCCTTCGCTCATGTGTGTGATCTACTAGATCAGATCCAGCAACACCGGCTGCCTGCCGACAGAGCCGCTATCCGTAGTGTTGTCGTATCCTGGTTCACGAAACATCGACGATCGATCGATCATTCTCGTGCGACTGCACCAGCACTCTTCTCAACTCTGCTTCCTGATACCAGAACCGATCGCGTCTATGGGATCCAAGCTCCCTCCCTGCAGAGAATCATCGGCCGAGCCTTCTGTCTCGGCAGTTCTCGGTTTGCAGACTTGCGTCGCTATGAGCGCCCAGGGAGCGGCGAAGACCTGGCCGACTGTGTAGCAAACATCCTCACGGAGACTGTAAGATCAAGTATCCTCGCCTAGCATGTCTAGCCCTGACAGTTAGCAGCCCAACCCCGTCAGCCGCCAGAATGCGGTTACGGTCGAGGGCATTGATGCTCTGCTCAATGGGCTTGCGGCCAAATGTAGGTTCAGTTCTCGGGCTGTCCGCCAATCCCAACGAGCGACAGGCTACGGAAGCAGAGAAGACCTCGGACAGCTCTACCTGCACCTGGATGCGAGGGAGGCCAAGTGGCTGACACGGATCATCCTCAAAAACATCCAACTCACCATGCTCGATCCCAGCATGGTCTACGGATGCTACGACTCCCGCTTGCCTGTTATCGCGAAGGTGCAGGAGGACTTCGATGTTGCTCTTGCGTCCCTGTGGGAGTTAAAGGCAGGGAATCCACTCGGAATCGGAAGGCAGAACCTGATTCACCTCGTCAAACCTACTTTGGGAACCAAAGTTGGCCGTCAAACGTGGTTGAAGGGCAGAAGTATCAAGCATTGCCTCGACATACATCCAAAACGGATTAGCTGTGAGAAGAAAATGGACGGCGAGTACTGTCAAATTCACGTAGATTTGCGCAAGGGCTCCAGGAGCATTAAAATCTTCTCGAAGAGCGGCAAGGACAGCACACGCGACAGAGTGGGCGTTCACCAGTATGGCTGTTGTCCCTCAATGGTTATTTAGTGCTGACAATAAGATAGGGCTATATGGGAGTCTTTGGGTATTGGAGGCTCGATACCAAAGATCTCAAAAGGGTGTATCTTGGAGGCGGAACTGCTGGCGTACAACGACAATGTAATATCACCGCCAAAGTGTCCCGACTTCCACTAACGGCCATTAGACAGGAAAGATCCTCCCGTTCCACAAGATACGCAAGTATGTTCCAAGGTCAGGCGTCCTATTGGGTGCCCAGCAAGATTCTCCGTAAGCCAAATGTTCCGGACTCCAAGGATACAGCAGCTGATCGAATAGACCGAACCCCGACGAGCATCTGATGATCGTCTACTTCGACGTGTTGCTCATTGACGACGAATCCTTACTCGGATGTAGACAGACCGACAGGTTTACCCGGCTTCGAAACCTCATCACTTGCCGCACGGGACATGCTCAACTGGTTTCAAGACAAGTGATTGATCTTGATCAGCGACGAGGAGCTTCGGATCTTCGGAGAGCCTTCGCAGAATCCATCACGCATCGCGAGGAAGGCCTGGTGCTGAAACCAGACGATCCATATTTTGACTTCATCGAGTCCAGGCGACCTTTCGCTGGGTGTCCTATCAAGTTGAAGAAGGAATACATCGGAAACTTTGGGGACGTAGGAGACTTTGCCGTTGTTGGGGCTCGATACGACCCCGTGAAGGCTAAGGAGTACAGTATTCCAGGCCTCAAGTGGACACACTTCTTCCTTGGGTGTCTTACCAACAAGGACGACGTGCAGCGATTCCAAGTCACACCCAGCTTCACGGTTATTGACGAAGTCGTGATAAACGCGACAATGCTAGGGACGGTGGTTGTTTTCGGCAATCCGATCGAAGTACCCGTTGATAAGAACAACATCTATAAACTGAATATTCCAGCTCGAATCGCCAATGGAAAAATGCCGACTGTCATCTTCCAAGAGCCTCTTGTCTTCGACATTAGGTGCTTCTCGTTTGAGAAGCCTGGAAACACGGGGTTTTGGATTCCTCGTTTTCCACAAGTGTCCAAGGTGCATTTCGACCGGACCTACATGGACACCATTACTTTCACGGAACTTCAGGCCGTCGCAGAAGATGCCAGAACCGTGCCTGTGATGGAGGACAGCCAGGAGATGCTACACTGGATCAACCTCCTCGAAGGCGCTGACCCTAGGGGTGTTCCAGTCGACTACCTCAGCCAGTCGACGGTATCATCCATGATGACACCGTCTCCAGGACGCCCTTGCCGAGCATCTCCGGAGGCTGGCATCATTGCTCAGCATCTGCCTCCCTTGCGCTGTACATTAAAGCCTGCTCTCGCCACACCTCCAACATCGTCACCTACACCCGGCGAATCTCCCAATGCGGGGAAGGATGTCGGTACAGACACCTACCGGCAGCAACAGGGCTCTGAAACCGAGGGGGAGAAACGAAGCCACAATGAACCTGATATCGATGGTGCAGCAAGGAAACGACCGAAAATATCTGCCGCGCCGGGTTTGGTTCCCTCTCCACAGCTAGCGGGCTCGCGGTCAACTCAGAATCATCGTCGGTCTGGCATGCATACGCGCGAACCGCTTTCGGGGCTCAGTATCAATTCATCACCCGTTCGCACCAGGCCTTCGAAGTCATTCTCACAGCAGCCTGCAAGAAAAGATAACCACTGGGGGGCGACCTTACAAAAAATGTCGGCATCCTTCCCCGCCCTGACCATCGGAGAGGCTCCATCATCCAAGTCTCTCGTGCCGTTGACTCGATCTACGAAGGCTGCACCAATCACTTTATCTGTGGCGGAGGGTAGCTGCCAATATGCAGGGCGCCGTTGCATTATGCGGAACCGCGTCTACCTCTTGGCTCCTTGCATCGCGAATCAGGTCTTGATCACCGAGAACCTACTTCCTGTGCACGGCATCAAGTCTTGGACAACAGACCCGAAAGACTGGCGCCACGATGAGCCAGTCCATGCCACGACCACTGCGCAGAGTATCACGGCTCTGCCGCACCGCCGTCGAAGGAAGGTCTGTTTCGTTGAGCGAAGACGTGCAAAGGCTACGCAAGATCTCATCAGCCAGATCCAACAACTCAACCTGCGGTTGCCTGATGGCGAGCGTGAGCTGGTGGAGATATACGACTGGCGCGTATTGGAGCACATCGACCAGTACGAAAAGTCGCTGAGGGGCTCGATACCGAGAGAAGCACAGCCAAACCCGTGGAGGAAGTGGTGGGTCGGTTTGGTTTAGAGGAAGTTTATGAATTATGAGCTCATGCAGAATACGCATCCATGAGTTGCCAGGACAGGGGCACGTTCAATCTATCACGTGTTGTCAGGCGCCTACCCAATCTTCACCCTCTTCGTGACAACACAATTAAGCCTTTGACTCTTCCTCCTTGTACAGGTCCAGATAGCTCGCCTTCAACCGCATGTGCAGGTGCTCATCCGCCGTCATGACCTTCCTCTCCGCATAGGGGTTCGCATTGGGCGTGCCGGCTTCGGGCTCGAAGTTCTTCACCCGCTCGCTCGGCACGGCCTCCAGCGCGGTTGCGCCAACGGGGTGGCAGAAGAAGGCGATCGAGTACCTCGGCCCCGCATCCGACTCACCCTCCACGGGCGCGGCGTCGCCAGAGAAGACGACGCGGTGGACTGTGCTCCGGAACAGGCCGTTCGTCCAGTAGCTCAGCAGATCGCCAATGTTGACGAGGATGGGCGGCAGGGCGTCGGACTCGGTGCCGGGGGGGCGGACGGGCACGGGGGCCCAGGCGTTGTCGCGGGTGAGGATCTCGAGGCCGGCCTGCCCAGCGAGGCGAAAGAGGAGGGTGAGGGAGCCGTAGTCGGAGTGGGCGCCTGCGCGGACCGCATCGGGGGCGGCGGCGGCGGATGAGGTGGCGGGGTAGTAGAGGAGACGGAGGATGGTGCCGGAGGGGCCGCGTTCGGGGAGGTGGGCGGCGGAGAAGAAATCAGGCGGTGAGACGTCGAGGCCGAGGCCGAGGAGGTAGAGGATGCGGAGGCAGAGGGAGTGGCACTGGTCGCGGAACGCGTTGACTTGGGGCTCGTCGGGCTGGATGGTGGCCGGGAGGGGCTGCTGGGCTTTGCCGTTTGCGAATTCCCCAAAGTTGAAGGCTCTGGCGATGGCTCTTGTAAGGGAGGCCTAGATAAGGAATCGTAGGTAATTTGACTTACTCTTTGTAGTCTCCGACCTGCTATCTGTAAGTCCGGAGCCTTCGAGTTCATGATGAATGCGGCTTACCTTCTGTGTCTTCGGGTCCAAGGTCTCCGAGTGCATGCCTGACCAGCCGCGGTTGTTGGTCTGAATGGAGCAGGCTGCTTTTTCTTCCACAGGGGCCTTGAAGAGCTTTCGTGACTGCAAGAAATTAGGCATGAGTAAAGACTAATGTTGACCCGAGGGCCGTCTCACGAGATCAAAGGCACCGTCAATATCAGAGAGGCCTATGAAGTCCCCGGTATTCTTGATATAGATGAAGCCATGCTCGGCAGCTGCGTCGACTACCTGACGGGCCACTGCCGCCTCGTCAACGGCCTTGGAGACGTCAATGATGGGGATGTTCGCGTTGGGAGCCATGCTGATGATTGACAAGTCAAGCCAAGCTTAGTATGAAATATTCTCAAGTGTGACTCCCTCGTTGAAGACGGTGGAAAGCGAGGGGTGGGCAGTCAAAGGAGTAGCTAGCCTTATCGCGATAAGCCGAAGTGGGATGGCAAGGAGGGGTCGAATGACACTTGTACCTCTTGGGGTCAGCCATGCCTTGCCACTAACCACTGAAAAAATAGAGCCTCGCGAGATGGGTTGCTTGAACTGATCTCTCCATCCATGTTGCCATATGCTGATCAGCGAGGAGCCCCGGACCTCTAGACCTCTCTGGCTACGAGGGAAGCCGATCGCGATGCCGGTGCCGGAGCTCACATGGGGTCCATGACCAACGGGGATTACACGACTCGTTGGCTCTCCGGGCCGTTCCATGCAATGCAATGTTGGGTGTGGATCAAGCTTCTGCACATCGACCTCATGCGAATTGATGTGCAACACACGACGTGATGTGTGTCTGGACCTGCATCCCGCCTGGCGAAGAGCGTTGCGTCTCATTGTTGAGCTCACACCCACTTGTAGTGACAAACGTATTCCCACTCGTTATGACCAACGACATCCAGTTTGAACCCCCCTACCGATCCCGGGCATGTAAAAACCCCCTCCAATGATCCCTCCGAAAGACTGACAGTCGGACGATGCATCATGAGCTCGCACGGACCACTACAGCTTCAGCTCGACTGTCTGGCCAGATCTCAGCCGCGGGCAACCCCCAAAAGCACCGCCACAACCCACAGGTGCCCCCCCAGGCTAAAACACCCGCCCGGGCACTTCCCTCTCCCCCCCCTAACAATCAATCGGTTAGCGCCCCGAAATTCAAGGGTTTCCTCCCCCCGTCAAGCACCCGCCCCCGGTACTCGCACCGTGCCGCGCACCTTTGGCCCAGGCACAGCAGGCACAACCGAAACAGTGAGGTAGGTAGGTAGGTAGGTAGGTACCTGAGTACCTAGCTGGCTGGAAGGAACGAACTGGATTGGACCTCACCGGACGGAAGGTCTGCCCAAGCCCCAAACTTCTCTCTTCGAATACCTACCTCGCCTTAATCCTCGTCGCCTCGTCGCCGGCTCATCCCCCTCCACTTCGAAGGACGACTCTCTTCTTCCGGCGTCATTGGCCCAGCGGTCGGCCGTTTCTGTTCATGACAAGCTCAGACGTTCTTTTGGGAGTCTTCTGAGCTGCCGTTTCCTTGGCCACGGCCACCCCCCCTTTGTTGATCTCCGACGAGGTCTCGCGACATAGCTGAGCTCTGCTCTACCAGGAGCCTTCTCCTCCGCTCGAGCTTCGGAAGCTCCGCCAAGCTTGCGCAATCCGAATCAAGATGCCTTGTGAGTGCCTCTGCCATTGCGATCCCCGTCTCAGCTCTGCCACCCTGTCTTCAATGCGCCCCTCTTACGACCACCGATCCGATCTTTCTCTCGACAAGCTTGCGGCGTCACATGCCCACGAGGCTCGATGCGTCATACGCTTTGCACTCGCCCACCTCTCGCTGCCCCCGATGCCATCCACGAGAAGGGCTGGTGGACCGGGGAGGCTGGAGCTTCCAGGAGAGATGCGCAACCGCCATTGCCGTCACTGGCAACGCTCGATACCTACCCCTGCCGAAGCATTCGTCGAGGCTCATGGCTCGCGTGCCATGTTGCACGAGCTGAATCGCAGTCCTGTCGAACTTGTCCAAGCGATCCGCATCAACATCTTGACCCAACATCGCACACGGCGCTTTTCATCAACGTGAGGAATCCTGGCTGACGGTTCGACCTTAGCTCTCGTAGAGGACGCTTGGATCAATGGCCAGGCAACGTAAGTTCAACCCCATCAGTCACCTTGCTCGTTCACTGATCCGGTGACCGCAGGACCGCCAACGTTTCCGACCTCGAAGACTGTGCCATTGCCGTCGATGCGACCTACTATCTGCAGCTGTTCCTCGATACCCCTCCATCCCACGAACCTCTGTTGTCCGCCCTAGGAGGGCTTACTGGGCTCGACTACCATATTCGCCAAGATCTTGAACAATGGAACGCTCACAAGATCACTCCGTTCTTCATCTTTGATGGCCAGACGCTTCACGGACAGGATGACGTGGCGGTCAAGCGCGGTAGAGCGGCCAACAAGAAGACGGACGAAGCTTGGGACCTCTACGCAAAAGGCCAAGCGACGCAAGCCGTGTCGGCGTTTGGTGTCAACAGCGGTATGGAGACCGAGCCATCGTCACCTGGAGACAATACTGATCCATAGCTTCCAGGTGCATTCCGAGTCCAGACTCTGTACCCCAAGCTGCAGTCGATCCTTCAGGAGAAGAAGTTGCACTTCCTCGTTGCTCCGTACAACGCTTCGGCTCAGGTAGGTCCCAAGCCCATTGCACGCCCTGCTTCGCTCTCCTGACCCCTCACTAGATCGCATACCTGGACATGGTTGACTCTGATCAATGCGCCGGTATCATGGGCTCGCAAGAGCTGCTTCTTTACCCGATCAACGACGGCGTCATTCGATCGATAGACTGGGAGAGCCAGAAGGTCAAGGCCATCTTCAAGAAGAGTCTTATCCGCTCCCTCAACGTTACCGACACCACCTTCACGGACGCGCTCCTCATGACCGGCACCTCGTTCCTGTCCACCTATCCGCCGCTTCAGGATACGTCGTACGTCCGGCGCCAGCCTCACACGATTAACGATGCGGTGAACATGCTCCGCACGGCCGACAAGTCCGTTGCGCAATCTGCTTCTGCCTTTAGCGACGTGTTGCAACAGCAGGATCCTACCTGGTTGGACAGGTACCGCCGCGCCAAGATGGCTGTTCTTCACTTTGTCTACATTGCGGAGACGGGCGAGGTCAAGGTCAACGACTTTGAGCATCTCACCAAGGACAACCTGCAATATATGGGACTGCAGCTTCCCGCAGAGCTCTACCACTACCTCAATGTCGGCTTGATCGGTGGCCGGGTCTTGAGCGGCATAACTCATCTTCAGGTTTACATCACACCAACCCTTGATGGCACCGTCTCGGAAGAGTACAAGAGATTGATGACCAGCCAGCTCGTTCCCATTCGGGAGCAGACGCTTGCGCTCCTGGTGCCACGACTGAACCGGTGGATCTCGCGTCAGGACATCACCATGAAGGTGTGGTTTGATGACAAGTTCTCCCACAAGCTCAACCATGCCGGCGTCCAGCCTAATGCGATAGGGCGCGCGGCCACTTGGGACGTCAAGGAGGCGACTTTCAAGAAGAGCGAGGTCACGGACTCGAAACCTGGTTCCATTTCGTTCGAGGTCCTTTCGCTGCTCTTCCCTGACTTCGTCAAGGAGACGTTTGCCAGAGAGAAGCGCGTCAAGGGTATCAACTCCGCCGACGAGATAACCTCACTCACTATTTGGCGTTTCCTGCAGCTAAGGGGCTATGTCGATCCTGCCCACGGTCTGACGAGCTGGGGAAACGCACTTGCCGTTGCGATTATGAGTCTGAAGACCTGGGCGAGCCAGAGTCAGACTGATGGATCGGAGGCGTATGAGGCTGTCCTGATGGCGTTCGAGCTAATCCGACTCGGTGTCCTACACGCGCAAACTGGCTACGGAGAGGCGAACGGAAACTCGCACAATGGTGCTGAGACGGATGAAGGTAGCAGCCTCCTCATCGGTCGTTGCGCCTCTCTGTTGAAACTGCGCCACGAAGCCAACGGCTACACGGGTCCACTCAGCAAGCCCCTTCTGTACTTCCGTTCTCTGTCCACGGCCGTTCGCGAAGCAGACAGAGACCTCATTGAGGCTATTGTCGCCTCGATGTTCCTGCATGCACAGTCGAAGAGAGACAGGGACGACTTCCTGACATTGAGGCAGAGGTGAGTGGAGCAATCACACCGGTCCAAACGTTGAAACCAGCTAACATCCTGCAGACTTCCCTTCCTCCATAGCCCAGATGTTTCGTTAGGCATCGCTGTCAAGACCTTCTTGTCTGAAATGCAAGGTGACGAGACGCAAGAGGCACGGCAAAAGAGGTTGAATGAATTCCCAGAAAACTTTGTCCCCAATGCGATCAACTTCGCAGAGGACCTCGAGATGAGCTTGGCGTTCTTCGATGCCATCAGCGCTGGCGTGGAAACATTGAGCACAGAGCTGTCAGCGGACGACAAGGCTTCGTGGAGGACCGCCCGAGACTACCGGGAGGCGCGGCGAGTCTAAGAATTCTTCAAGCACGACGTTGGAGAACCGAAGACATCGCAGTACACGGCAGGCATATCTATGGTGGAGGCATCAGGCGGAAGTTTCTCTGCCAAAGTTTGCTCAGGGCTTCCCAGGCGCGGCCACATGGTCGACACGCGCCGAGCTCAAGCCGATGGTGAGGACTGGCGAGGCACTGAGGGCGGAAGCACCGGTACCAAATACTTGTACTTCAACATGGGTGGGACGAGGCCTCGTCGGTGTGGCTAAGTGTTGAGGGGGCCGGACCTGCGCCGGGCCCAGAGGAGGTTGACGAGAGGCACAGTGAGCTATGTGCTGGCTCTCGCCTCCATCTGGTTTTCGGGTACCATACAGTAGGCTCAGGATCCTGGGCCCGGCGGGCTACTGGCAGACAATATGAACAAACCACTCGATACTCAGGTGGCCAGCCAAACGGCTGCACCTCTTGCCTCGCGGTGACAACTGCTCTCGGGGCCAATGGGCCTGTCTGTCGTGACTGGTGATTTCGGTGGACGCAAGGGTCATGCCCGCCCCATACGAGGTTCGTCTGTGTAAGCGCTGAAAAAGCAGATGGTTCAGTGGCCAGATTGGGCTGACCGAAGGTCATCTGCCGGGTCCGAAACCAAGTGAAATCAAATTTACCAAGCATACGGGACAAACTCACTAAGCGCGCAGGACGAGGCGGTGATGAGCAGAGCACTCTGTACACTTGGCATGGGAGTGTCATACTTGTTCTCTGCTGTCCGAGGAATGGACAAGGTGCAAAGCTATCTCGTGTACACCTCACTGTGGTGGCCAATTTTGCCACATCCCAAACGCGTGCCCAAATTCCCGAGTCTCGTAAAGTAGCCAGGTCGGCAAAGTCATGTCATCCAGCCCATGGGTACCCAAACGCCGACGTAATGTACAGGGTATCGTCGCATCGTATCTCGCTCCGATGCGGCAAAGCGAGGAGCAAAGTGAAAAGCAGATCGTAAACGACATGATGATCTGCGTGCTCAGACGAGCAAGCGGCGCTTAACTGGCTGGGGAACGGGCTCGCCGTTGATGGTCTTCTGCTGGCCCTGGGCAGTTTTTTCGCCCATGGCGCGGATCTTTTCGAGGAGGTGACTGGAAGACGTTAGGACTTCTCTTCTTTTTCCAACTGAAGAATGGAGATGCGACCAAGGAAAGGGTAAGGACGTGTAGTGTGAAGGGCAAAGCCGAAGCTGCTCGCCACACTTGCTGAGCCCGTCTGTAAGGCCAAAAACAACGTGATCGGCGAGGGTATTATTGGGACGTGGCAGATGTGGGCGAGAATGGTGATGGGTATCATACTCAACGGGTAGGTGGCCCTTTCCGGCCTCCAGTTTGGCCAGGTCCATGATGCTGTGCAGCTGTTCATCATGCGGCTCAAAGTGCGCCTCCTTGATGTGCTGCTGTATCCTCTCGCGGCCGTCGCTGTCCCCTGGATTGCGCTCCACAAAATCGCAATCATCTTCCTGGTCACACACCCAGGTACCGTTGGGGCCTTTGGGTGTTGTGTCTGGGAGAGCTTCCGTGCGGATAACCACCTTGACGGGGGGTGGGGCATCTTCTGGGACGTCATCTTCTTCATCTTCCTCTTCGTCGGCATCAGAGGTGCTGTCCTCGTCCTCTTCATCCAATATGTGGGCCTTCTTCGCCAGCTTTGCCGCCCTCGAGTCTTCCGATTCGTCATCAGACAGGACGTGCTTCTTGTATGAGGGCCTAAGACCAGACATTTTGCCAGACGGTCGGCCCCGTTTCCGCGGGGGAGTCTCGAAGTTGTGAGAGTTGTGGCTTGTGCTCGGAGACTTGCCGATAGGCTTCCGCTGCTGTTCGACCCCGGTGCCTGTAGCAGTGTTCTTAGCTCGCATTGTGATGTACTCGTTGATCATGGCGGGGTTGAAATTTGTCGGCGTAATGCGTGGCTGCCCGGCGGCCTCCTTGATGGCCTGATACAGCCCAGAAGCCCCCCAGACCTCCTCGTCCAGCAGAGGCATGATTTCTGTGGCATAGTAGCGGAAGATCTCCGCAGGCGCCTCGTAGTTCTTCATCTTGAACTTGTAGTACACCTGTGCTTTCATGCCGGCCAGTGTCATCTTATGAGCTGGAGTGTTGTGGTTATCCCTGACATATTCGAAAGCATCGACAAGTCTTTGTCCGGTGGAGCGCGTGTCGTCTTCAGCGTCAACGTCTACTTCGATAGGATCACCGCCTGCTGATTCGGAAGCCTCGGGGGCCTCAGGCACAGGATCGATATCCATGTCTCCAGTTATAGCGCCCACCGGTTTGTCCGTTGACTTGGACCGACGGGAGCCGCGTCTCGGGGCAAAGTCTTGAGTGTCAACCTCATCGTCGGCAACGCTCGTCGAACGGGTCGCCCTCCGCGGTATTGTTTTCGAAAGCCCTTTCAGAGTTGGCGGATCGGCGGGTGTGGTCTCTGTAGCTGCTGGGTTGAAAATGCCCATTCTCTTCTTTCTCTCAACTTCCTCAACCTTGGCAGTAAGGTCCTTATGCCTGCCTGTCAACCACTTGAAGAAAGTTGTTGGAGTCCAATCAAAGTTCTCCTCTTCATATATGTGAGCCATGAGGAACGAAGCATGCTCGTCGCAGGCGTCAACGACCTCATGGTACAAAGAGCCGTCGCCGGCCGTGACGGAGTACTGTCCAAAGGTCAGTGAACGGTGTCCGAATGAAAAGATGCCGGCTCACCTGGAAAAGCATTGTATCGACATCGAGGCTTCGGTATATCTCCTCATCACTTGGCCGCCTGCCCTTCTTTTTGCCCCTCTTAAGGTTGAAGGCCGTCTTATGCGCATCGTGGACCTCGAGCATGTTGTAGTAAAGCGAGACAGCCTGGGCCATTTGGTTGTAGATCGGGGTGTATTCGACGGAAGGGGGCCGGATCTCAAACCAGCCGCACTTGCCCCCGGCCCAGACGCATGGACTCTTCTCGTCGCCTTCGCCGATGCCGACTGAATATCGCACGCAGTCCTCGATCTCGATGTGTGCAGACTTGGTCGTGCGTTTTCGGACTGTAGCGATGCATGTCAGTCAAGATGGCGGGGTTCGGCTAGGAATCTCAGTCTTACACATGTCTTGTCGAGTCTCTTCCGCCTTGATTAGACCTCGGACGACCACAGGTCCGTCGAAGTAGACGGACAAGAGATTGGCCATCTGGCCGTCCTTGCCGTAGACTGTGACATCCTCCAGCACGAAGGTTTCCTCGAAGCTCTCCTCTTCGAGAACCGCAAGCTTCAGCACGCTCGTCTCTTTTGCGTACTTGATGGTGTCCTCGTCGACCGTTGCGACGGTAGAGTTGGATGATCTGCGCTTCCTCCCCATGATGCCGTGCCGTTCGGATACGGAACCTACGACATGGGGTATGGGAAAGGGTGCTTGATGTGATTGATGTCAGAGGTATGCACTGACAGATGCAGGCAGATGTTGGTGTCGAGGTCTGTTGTTGGTGACGACGTCGCCTGTGACCTGGGGAATCTGGGGAAGCAGGTTGACAGGAAGTGGGCTGCCTACGAGGGGTTCTCGTTGGAGGGATCACGGCACGCGCCAGGACGCGATTCCATTAAGGGCGTCCAGCACAGGGGAGGTGCCGAGACAGCTGGGACAGGGACTCAAAATTGTGGACCGTGGCTGGCAGAGCCTACTGGGTCGGAGAGTCAGTGTGCCAGCACCTAAAGTGCCTGCCTGCCTAGGTACCTCAGGTGTGTCTTTGAGCCCGTGCATCTAGCTGCGACGCCGATAAGATAACAAAACGGCCCCTCCAGAAAAAATCCAATGCGCTGCCTCTTTCCTGCAGAGGAAGGAAGTTCGGAAGGGAAGGCAAGGTCCTACCCAGTGCAACCTCAACCCAGACTGCTCAATTCTTCCAATTCGTCACCAACACTTCCACGAAGCACTTGGTGATCTGGCTTCGCGTCAATCGCTTGTGCCCTCGATCTTCTTGCACTTTCCACGCCATTCAATTAAGGTGTAGCGTATGCGCTTGACGGGAAGTCTGTGGAAGATGGCGAAAGACACCGTTCTCGAAGGCGTCTTCGGTACGTTGCGCGAGGCCCTCCCCTCTCCCTTCCCCGCGGGAGGAAGCCTTGGTCGAGAAGCCTCCCGCTCACATGCCTATCCGCAGCCATCAACAAGCCTCTGGGCATGAGCTCCGCTCAGGTGATTCGCGACTGCCAGCAGCACTTCAACCCCTCGACCCTGTTCGCGCCCCTGGTCCAGCAAGAGATTGGCAAGCGACTTAACGAGTCGGGCTCCCAGTACAAGCGCCGTGGCATCAACAAGAAGGGCGCCCGCGTCAAGATGGGCCACGGAGGAACCCTCGACCCCCTCGCGACCGGCGTGCTCATTCTCGGCGTCGGGTCCGGGACCAAGTCCCTCCAGGGCTTCCTCGACTGCACCAAGACGTACGAGACGGTCGTCCTGTTCGGCGCCGGCACCGACAGCTACGACCGCACGGGCAGGATATTGACCCGGAGGCCGTACGACCACATCACCAAGGAGATGGTGGAGAAGGAGATGGACAACTTCCGCGGCAAGTTCGAGCAGATCCCGCCCCTGTACTCGGCTCTCAAGATGGAGGGCAAGCCCCTGTACGAGTACGCCCGCGAGGGCAAGCCCATCCCCCGCGAGATCATCGGCCGCGACGTCGAGGTCAAGGAGCTCGAGCTGCTCGAGTGGTTCGAGCCCGGCACCCACCAGCACCACTGGCCGACCGAGGAGGCCGAGGCGGCCGAGAAGAACCTCGCCGAGCAGGTCTGGCGCGTGGAGAAGCAACAGGGCAACGCGCGCAAGCTCACGCCCGAGGAGGAGGCCGAGGAGGAGGCCGCCGTCACCAAGCACGAGGACCAGAAGAAGAAGTTTGAGGAGAGACAGGACGAGCTCGTAAGGGACAAGCCACCACACAAGCGACGCAAGACGTCGTCTAAGCACCCCGCGCTAATGTCGGGCGCGTTGGGCCAGCTCCCCGCGGCCCCTCCCCACACAGGAAAGGGCGCCAACCTCGTCCCGCCGCCGCCCTCCACCGCCCCGTGGTCCGACAAGGGCCCGCCGGCGGCCCGCATCCGCATGACCGTCACCTCCGGCTTCTACGTCCGCAGCTTCTGCCACGACCTCGGCAGCAAGGTCGGCTCGGCCGCCATGATGGCCGAGCTCAGCCGCGACAGGCAGGGCGACTTCGCGCTCAAGCAGAACTGCCTCGAGTACGACGACCTGGCCAAGGGCGAGGCCGTGTGGGCGCCGCAGGTCAAGGAGCTGCTCGCCGACTGGAAGGAGAAGCACCCCGACCCGCCCCAGAAGCAGGACGCGTTCCGGAACGACCGGAACCAGGTCAAGCCGCGCGTGCAGAACGCGGAGCCGTCGAAGAAGAGGCAGCGCGACGAGCAGCCCGAGGGCGCCAAGCCGGAGAAGCGGAGGAAGAACTCGAGCTCGGGCGACGAGGCGCCGACGCTGAAGCCCGCGCCGGCGAGCCCCAAGGCGGAGCAGGCGGCCGAGGCCAAGGCCGAGGAGGCCGCCAAGGCGAAGGCGCCGGAGAAGGCCAAGGACGACGAGTCGGAGTGGGACGGCATCAAGGACTAGCAGGTCTGGATTCGCGCCATCCGCTCCCGTCCGGTCGGCCCAGGCCGGCGTTATCGAGGGGCGGTGATGCTGCACGGAGCGAGCAGATAGGATGCCTTGGTGATTTCGGAGCGTTTAGATGAGATTCTCTGGCCGCGGGTTTGAGCTGCTCTCAAACGGGCCACAATGATACCAATTGAACAGAGCTACTTGGATGGTGAAGCGACATGCACCCTGTAACGAAACATCATGAGCACTCGACTGCCTGCATTTTACTGTGAATTTTATCCATCCCGGTCCACCCGAGGTCACCACATATCTGTCACGCGAAAGGCGAAAGGCGAAACTTCCGGGAACGGCATGAGACTGCATTACAACATTATATCAAGATCCGAGTCTATATGGTACAGGCGATGCAGATCCGCGCAGGGAGGTCTAGAACTTGCCCCTGACGAGGTTGCCGATCATCTCACGGGCGGTGATGCGCGTGGTGTGGTACAGGGTGGGGAAGTCGACGGTGCTGGTGAAGCCGTCGGCGTATCCGAAGAGCAGCATGGGGGGGATCCAGCCGCGGGCGTACTCGAGGGCGAAGCAGCCCTCGGGCATGCTGTACTGCTTGACGGTGCCGCGGACGAGGTGGTGGACGGAGCCGGGGGTGTAGACCTCGGGGGTGTAGACGCCGGGACCCGGGGAGTAGGCGAGCTGGGTGCCGGTGAGGATGTGGAAGTAGTCGTTGGAGGTGTGGCGGCCGGAGTGGCCCTCGGTGCCGATGGCGGTGCCGAAGATGATGAGGTACTCGGTGATGCCTGGGCTGGTCAGACGGTGTCACGGTGGCAGGAGGGGTGAGGAAGAAGGGTGGGAAAGGAGGGGC
Source organism: Verticillium zaregamsianum (assembly GCA_002851755.1). Classification (NCBI taxonomy): domain Eukaryota; kingdom Fungi; phylum Ascomycota; class Sordariomycetes; order Glomerellales; family Plectosphaerellaceae; genus Verticillium; species Verticillium zaregamsianum. Next base: position 1,016,886 of record NMXM01000004.1, on the reverse strand, counting down.
AAGGGGGACAAGGGGAGGGAGGCTCACTGGCGTGGATGATGTACATGGCGCCCATGGCGCCGCCGGCGTTGTTGAACACCCACTCCTCGTGCAGGTTCACGACCTCGGGGTGCTTCTCGTTGAGCTCGGCGACAATGTAGGTGACGATATCGGCCGTGTTGTTGCCGTGCTCGGCGATGGCGCGGAGCTGGAGGTCATGGAGGTGGTCGAGGTCGAAGACGTAGAAGCTCTCGAGGTTCTTCTCGAGGACGACGTAGATGGGGGTCAGGACGCCCAGGAGGGTGGCCAGGAAGAAGAGCCAGCCGCCGAGGCTGTTGTTGCGCTGGGGGGACATTTTGGCGAGAGTCGATCGGACCGAACGGAGAGAGGTTCTGGAAAAAAAGGAGTGTGGTAGCGCGACTGGCTAGGAACGGGGCTGGAGGCTCGACGAAGGTGCGGCGTAGACAACCCTTTTGAACTGTCAGGAACTTTCAGGGTCCGTCGGGCGATCACAACAAGCGTTGGGGATGTTTTTCGCGGGACCCCTAACGGCCAGATTCTGCCTGCCGTCACCGCCGGAGACGTTGCTTTCCGGTGGCCTGAGAATCGTACCTGGCTCGCCCACGGTTCCGAAAGGTCCTGTCAGAGGTACGCGTTCCAGCGCATGTAGTGGGGCACCACAGGGCCTCTAGACACGCTAACGCAATCCGCGGGAAGCGATTGCTGCGTGCTCGCTGAGACCTATCTTAAAATTTCCCACTCACTCACTCAGCAGCATCACATTGGTAACCACAGCCTGAGACGATCTCATCTCACCCACACACCGCCCACTCGCACCCGAACACGAACTCGAGGTCACCCCCTCACCCAGCCGGATCCTCCGGAACTTTTGTCCTCCAACATCACCCACAACGACCCTACCATGGCGACGGACACCATCCCTCAGACGGCGGTCCCCGGCAGGGCCCTCGGCCCAGCCTCCCGCTACCGCTCCGGCGCCGGCACGCACATCCACGAAGGCAACGTCGTCTCCTCGCTCCTCGGCCGCGTGACCGTCGACACGCCGGCCTCGGCAGCTGGCCCGGCCAAGCGGCTGACGCGCATCGCGGGGGTGCTCAGCTCGCCGGCGGACCGGGCGACCATCTCGGTGTCACGGCACGGGGCCAAGAAGCGCGAGGCGCTGCCGGACGTCACCAACGTCGTGCTGTGCCGGGTGCTGCGGCTGATGCCGCGGCAGGCCATCGTGTCCATCCAGCAGGTGGGCGACACGGTGCTGCAGACCGAGTGGCAGGGCGTGATCCGGTCGCAGGACGTGCGGGCGACCGAGAAGGACAAGATCAAGATCCACGAGGCCTTCAAGCCGGGCGACATCGTGCGGGCGCAGGTGGTGCGTATTCTTCTGTTTCGCGGGCGACGGTGTGTCGTGAGAGCGGTGCTAACGGGGACCAGATCTCGCTGGGTGACCAGGCCAACTACTACCTGTCGACGGCGAGCAACGAGCTGGGCGTCATCATGGCGACGAGCGAGGCCGGCAACGACATGGTGCCTGTGAGCTGGAAGGAGTACCGCGATCCGGAGACGGGCGTGGGCGAGCTGCGCAAGGTCGCGAAGCCGAACTGAGGGCCGTGTCTGTCTGAGGCAGCGTGGACGATCAACGACGTGCTGCGCCGGGGAGGAAGCCGTCTGCCCGTCGATGGACGTTGCCATTCGAATCGATACCCTGGGGAGAAGCTTGGGCAGGCGGCACGCTATCCGACCATAGCCAGAGGGCTTGGCCGAGGGATACGCCCTGGTCGTCTTGTGTCTGAAACACGGCAGCATGAGCATGGGCGCCGTGACGGCATGAGAGCTCGCCGCAGTGGCAGCATGGAGCGTAGGCACGGGCACGGGACAAAAGGGAAAAGGCACGGTCAGCTACCCACATTGTTCGTGGCGAGGGAGTCAGTCATTTGAGGGGCATGAAGAAAAAAAATCAGGATACCACCTCAGTGATGGAGGCCGGACTTAATTGACGGGGGATATGAGTCTGGGCTCGTTTGAGAGAGATGATGCCTGACTTTGCCCTGTCAGGCTTGCTACCCACGTTCATACAGTCAGAGCTCCCCCGAGCAACCGTTAAATCAAAACAAGATAGGAAAGTCTTTGTAAAAGCAACCACGACGAGCTGGTGCCTGCCCAATATACCCCCTCGCGAGCTTGGTGACAGGTGCCCCCTGGCTCGTCGTCGTCGATGGCTGCCGCCCGTGGTGGGAAAAAAGTGCAGTGACGGCCGGGAATGTGGGGCACCCCTAGTGCACGCACTACGATGATCCATGCTTCCTTCCTCCTTCTTGGCCTGGCCCCCTGGTTCCTTCCCATGTCATTGGAAATCCCCCATTCGTCCATTCGTCCCTTCCGCCCAGTGCCCCCCAGTGCCCAATTGATCTCCGTACCGCAAAGGGGCGCAGTTGCCCATGTGAGAAATGACCAGGGACCTCACCTTTTTTAGACGCTTCCCCCGCCACCAAACACACACCTCAGCCCGGCTCAGACCAAAAAGCCCAGCCCGCCTGCTTGGTCCTAGAACTCAGCCCAGCCATCGCCCTTCATGCTAGTCAAAGAGGAGAAGAGGACAGAATAAGATGCCCGGCGTCCCCTCTCACCCCCACGCGACACCATATCCAGTATCCGTAGGAGAAGTCATCAACGCCGCCAGCCTCACCGTCCACCGTCGTCTCCCCTCGCGCTCGTCCTTGAACTTGCGGTCACGACGACTCTAGACGCCTTGTCAGACCGCTTCCTGGATCTCTCGAAAGCGACCGTCGCACCACACGCACACGATGAGTGCAACCCTCACCATGACGACGACAGCGACCTCGCCGCCCATCCCGGCCACGCTATCACTATCAACAGAACCACCATCCCCGCCCCTCTCCGCCTCCCACTGTTGTCCGGGCTGTGGCCTCGCTCTCCCGCCATCTCTCGGCCAGCCCACAGCAAAGGAAGTCAACCGCGCCGGACAACGAGACAGCGCCTACATCCAGGAAGCTGCTGCCTCCCTCCTCGAGGCCCAAGCCCGCATCGCCGACCTCGAGGCCCAGGTCCGCCTCCTGAACCACAAAGCTACCGCCGCTGTCGACCGATGGGCCGACTACGAAGATGAGCTCGCCAACCTTCGCAAACAGGTCGACGCGCAGCCCCAGCCGCAGCAATCGCCACCGCAGCAGCCTCTGCCGTCGCCGAGCAGGTCGTCGTTCCTGCCCACCGCCGGCGTCGCGAACCGCCTCTCGGCTATGCTGTCGCGCAAGTCGACGCCCAACCTCCGGCCGGCCTCCATCCCCTCGACCCCGACCCTAGTGAGGACGCCGGCGTCAGAGGGCGAGCCCGCTGAGGACGAAGGACCGGCGCACCCGCTGAACGCCCACGCCGACCTCCTCTCTGCGCTCCACCACGAGCAGCACCTCCGCCGCGCGGCCGAGTCGCGTCTGAGCACCACGTCCCAGGAAGTCGAAGAGCTGTCCGTCTCGCTGTTCGAGCAGGCCAACGAGATGGTGGCCACCGAAAGGCGCGCAAGGGCTCGCCTCGAGGAGCGCGTCGAGACGCTGGAGCAGAGGGAAGCAGATAAGAAGCGGAGGCTCGATCGGCTCGAGGGCGCCGTGGGCCGGATCGAGCGAGTGAGATCCTTGCTAGGAGAGGAGAGGCTGAAAAAGATGAGGGAGCAGTCAAGAGCGGAGGATACTGAGACGGGACGGACGACACCACCGCAAGATGAAGAAACCAGGACGGACACAGAGCAGAGCGATTCGCCGAGGAACCCACAAGGCGGCATATGATGTGAAGAGCATGATGACACGAAGCATTTCAAACAGGACTAATACGATACGAAGGGCATGGGCGGTAATGGAAGGTCGGGAAAAGGTGGCATGGATGGGCATCATTGGCATCACGGCATGGGACAGGGCGGCTTGGGTTTGGCATAGCATCGGCGGAGTTGTATCAAATTTGCAATGTCAAGATTCAGATCCATCCGCGCTCGCTCTGGTTATCTACGCAAACTGGTCTCTCGGGGCTCTCGACTTCACCGGGGGACAATCCACTCGGTCTAGGGTGTTGGCCAGGTCTGTCACATCCGTCTTTCTGCAAAGCGATATGGGTCCAGACCTCACCTGACGTGTCTAGGGAGTGACCAGCGCATCCTGGGCAAGGAAGCACTCACAGCCACTGCGAGTCGCATCGATGCTCGGGCGATACTCGTCAGCCTCACACTGCCAATCTGACGACGCTGACCCCATTGTCTACCCCGCTTTGCAGACCCCGGCATCTACGTGCAGCATGGCAAGTCAGACGAACTGCATCGCTGTCATCGCTCAGCCTTACTTGCTGCGTCTCTCGACCCTTCCAACGCCACGCCATGTCCACCTACTGCTACGATCGCATAGATCTATCCACCGATGCCATTCGCCTCCTCCTTCTCGCCAGGGGCTACCACACTGACCCCATCCGATGCCAGCTCTTCGAGGCGTTCCCTCATGCCGAGGAGGGGGTCCCTTACGAGGCGCTCTCGTATACTTGGGGCGATACATCCAGCAAGGTCCCCATCTCCCTTAACGACAAGGTCCTACACGTCACGAGCAACCTCTACACTGCTTTGACCTGTCTGAGGTCCGATGTTGAGGACAGGGTCCTCTGGGTGGACGCCATCTGCATCGATCAAGACCACCTCCAGGAGAGAAATCATCAGGTGGGACAGATGAAGCTCATATACGAAAACGCCAAAAACGTCATCATCTGGCTGGGCTCCGGCAGCCAGGAGATCGACGTCCTCTTCGACATGATCGACAAGCTCGACAAGCGCGGCGGGAGAGACTCCCGGCGGGCCTCGGTCGAGACGTGGAAACAGCACTGGTCGACGCTGCTGAAAGAGTCCGGGGGTCCAGCGGCACCGTTGTACCAGGTCCGACGCCAGGCGCTCGAGGGACTCCTGGCGAGGTCGTGGTTCGAGCGTATCTGGGTCATCCAGGAGGCGTGGAGTGCGAGGCGTGCTATCGTCGCCTGCGGATGGCGCTTCGTCGCGGCGCGGGCTTTTGCCCTCACGCCGTCCTTCATGGGCCTCGAGACGGGATCACGCCCGCGGGCCCTGCTGGAGGCCATGCCGGGCCCGTTACGTGCCGAGACGTGGCAGGCCGAGGCGCCCGACCTGTGCACCGTCCTCCGCACCTTTGGGGACAGCAAGTCTTCGGATGAGCGCGACCAGATCTACGCCCTGCTCGGCATCTCCTCAGACGCCTCGCGCGACGGCGTCCTCCGTCCCCGCTACGACCTCCCCATGAACGTGACGCTGAGGGATACTATCTCGTATCTAGTCTTCGGGACCATCCTAGACGACTCGTTCCGCTTCCCCTTCTGGTTCCTTACCGGGCTGCGCCTCAAGCTGCACCAGCTGCCCGAGGAGCTCCTCCGATGGGCTCTGGCGGACCGCAGCGACGAGCTGGCGACCCGGCTCGTGACTGACGACCGCATCAACATGGGCGTTTTCACCATCGACGGGCAGCCGGTGCTGCACGACATGGCAGCGAACCACGGCCCCGTGGCGATCGCATCACTGATCGTCGCTCGCGAGGACGTTGACGTCAACCTCAGCGTCGGCGGGCGCCCTGCGCTGCACGAGGCCGTGCGATCCGACCACATGGCGCTGGTCGACTTGTTCTCCAAGGCAGAGAGACTGGTTGTCGACACGAGAGACGGAAACGGGCTGACGGCTCTGGAAGTCGCCGCGAGGGCGGGCAGCTGCGCCATCGTGGAGCTGCTCCTCGCCAACCGGCCTGTGACAAGCGACCTCGACCCCTGGGACATGGCAAACTCGCCAAACCCGCCCCTGACACTGGCGGCAGAGGGCAACCACGTGGACTGCCTCAAGGTCCTCCTCGCGGCCGGGGCCCAGCCAGAGGTCATCGACCTGCGGGGGCGAACGGCGCTCTGGGAGGCCGCGAGCCAGGGCCACGCATCGGCGGCCCGCGTCCTCCTCGAAAACGGTGCTGACGCCCAGACGCGCGATCCCTTCCACAAGCGCACCGCGCTCTTCGTCGCCGCCGCCGGCGGACACCTCGACGTGGCGCGCCTGCTCATCGACAAGGGTGCCGCCCTCGACGAGGCCGGCGCCGACCCCGTGCTGACCGGCTTGATGACGCCCCTGGGCGCCGCGGCGTGGCGCGGTCACCACGACGTGGTCAGTCTGCTGCTCGAGCGCGGCGCCGACGCGGACGCCCGCCCGCCCGTCACGGGCATGACGGCCCTCTGGCTCGCGGCGCGCCGGGGCCGCACGGAATGCGCCAGCCGGCTCCTCGCGCACGGCGCCGGCACGGAAGTCACAGACTTCTACTACCGCTGCACGCCGCTGTGGATCGCCGCGCAGAACGGCCACGCCGCGGCCGCGCGCCTGCTCCTCGACCACGGCGCCGCGACGGAGCCCAAGGACGCGCAGTACCAGGCGACGGCGCTGTGGATCGCGGCCAGGGAGGCGCGGCCGCGGGTCGTCGAGCTGCTCGTCGAGCGCGGGGCGGACCTCGAGGCGCGGGGCGTGGGGTACACGGCGCGGGCGGCGGGCTCGACGCCGCTGCTGGTGGCGCTGATGCCGGTGCATGACGACGTCGGGCGCTGCGAGGAGGTCGTGCGGTTCCTCCTGGACCGCGGCGCGGACGTGGCCGCGAGGAACGACCTCGGCATGACGGCCTGCGCCTATGTCAAGCCGGGCATGTCGTCGGATATCAAGCAGGCCTTGAAGGTGGGCGACGGGAGCAATTATGCAGGAGGCGGGCGGGACGCGAGCGGCATGGATTGGCAGCCATAGACCCTACTACACCACAGAATACCCAGTAACGTCTCCCCTCGGCATCCCCCGTGCCTTTGAATGCCCGTTCAGAAATCCCGTTGCGTGGACTCGACCCCTGAGCCGGTGTTGATACAGGCCAGGCCGGGAAGGGCAAGTGCCGAGCTCTACGTGAACAAGAAGATCAATCCCAGCCCCCCCCGTAAAATCTCCTCCCAGCATCGATCGACGTGTACCGGGCCACCAGCTCGTTTTCTCGCGGCTGACACGCCCGCACATCGTTGCCTACTTGCGTCAGACACCACCCGCCTCGGGCTCCATCATCAAAAGAGGAAATGTCCTCCCAAGAAACAGGAAATCCCCAGAGGCCCGGTCCGCCTCATCGAGAGACGCAGGCCGCGAGGGTTCACCCCCAGGCCAGATAACGAACGCCCTCCCTCGCGTTCGTTATCTCGTCCGTCACCACTGGCCAGAACCCTCGCTCGCGGAGCCGGACCTCCCACGCGCGGGTGGCCATCCCATCCATCCCATCCCCCCACGCCCGCCGCCGGACCGTGCAGCGTGACAGGCCCCCTTGGTAGGTCCGCCCGCCCTGCACCTCTGGAGAGGGCCTCTGGAAGGGGCTTGGTATATATTCTGCTTCAAGGCGCCGGTCGCCGTCGCAGGTCGCCGTCCTCCTTCTCTCCTCGACACCCTTGGCTGCGTCACTGTCGTGCGCGTCACGCTCTCCCGGAGCACTTTAAACAATCTCGATCCAGTTGCAGTCGCAGTCGCAGTCAGTCACAGTCACAGCCGAAGATCAGACTTATGAAGCATGCTCATCCATTGATCCTCATCTTTACGATCCTATCTTCATGAAATGAATCTCATAGCCCGCTTCCTGCGTGGCCGTATCCAAGGCCACGATACCTTCTTTCCCAAGCGCAGACACCAACACCCGGAGCCGCCGTGTGCCTGTCCACCTTTTTTGTTTTTTTCCAATACCCAAACGCCGCGCCAGATCAGGGAATCGAGATGTCGAACGGACTATTATGCTCGCTCACAATATGCGTCGAGTCAATCCGCTGCAGCCGCTATGCAAACGCACGCCATCGTCGCACCGGCGTTCCAATGCCTCCGAGTTCATCCAGGTCATAACCCCTGTTCATCCGCACCACGACGCAGTGGCCTGCAACCACGAAAGAAAATAGACGGACATCCGCCGAACATGTCTGGGCCCAGGTGAGTTCGTGTTTCTCCCGGTGGCCAATGGCCTGATGATCATCGGAGGCTCGTCGTCGATGGTCATCGATCATGCGAGCCATTGCTCCTCGTCTCGCTTCAGTCCCCTCATCACGAGTCCCTCGTCTTCATCTTCATCCTCCTCCTCTTCTTCTTCGTGGGCTCTTTCTTGAGAGACGGTATCGTTTTGAGCCGCTTCCTCGTGTACCTCGTCCTCCTCCAGCATCCACGTCAGGCCGTTTGCCTGCTCCTCGAGCGGGAAGACCTCCCGCGCATACTCCTCCAGGCCCCTGGGTCCTTCCCAGAGCGCCATGGACTGTTCCGGGCAGCTGTCGTCAAGCTCGGCGTCGCCAAAGTAGGGCGGCTGCTTCTTGGGGTCGTCGTGGCCGAGGCCAAAGAGCTTCTCCAGAGCTTCCAGCTGTTCCCGGTATCCAGTGGGAATCTTCACCTTCAGGTGGATCGGCGCCCTGACGTACTTGACGGGACGACCGACACCCTGGGCGAAGAGCTCGCAGGCCTCGCGCGGCGTCAGCATCTCCCACGCAAGAGCGACACGACGGCCACGCCACTTGGGCGCGCCGTCCTTGAAGATCTGGATAATGGCCGGCCCGACATCATGCTCGGCATCGATCCACGGCAGCTTGACGTCCTCGTGGAAGGGGGCTTCCCAGCGGAAAGACCCATCGGCTTGGAGCTCCATGCAGAAGAGAGGGTACAGCAAGGACGTGAAGTTGTTGTTGTAGATGCCCGTGTACACAAAGGTTGCCGGCAGTTCGATCTTGCGGATGTACTCTTCGATCTGATGCTTCGAGGCCCACAAAGGAAGCGACGGCCACTCAGGGTTGTACGCTGAGTGATCCGGCATGGAAGAGTAGATGTAGTGCTGGATACCGGCCCTCTTGGCTGCATCGGCAAGCGCCTTGCCAATCTGGAACTCATCGCCGTAGAAGGTGGTGTTGATGAAGGCCAGCTGCGTGCCTCTGAAGAGGTCGCTGATGAGATCGTGATTCACCCCCACTCCGGTGATGGGGCCATTTTTGGTCACGTCGCGGTTATCGGGTGTGGGCTTGTGCCGTGTGTAGAGCTCACCCACAAGAACGGTCACGTTGGGATTTGAGTTCACCTCAGTGGCGACGACACCTTCGAGATTGCGCAGCTGGGCGCGGACATGGTAGCCGACGGCGGTGGCAACCCGGATGAAGGAGGCGGCTTGCCGACCGCTGGCGTTGATGACGGCAATGGTCTTGTCGGGCGAGGACATGAAGCGCTTGGGGGGTCGGAAAGTGAGAGAGTTATTTCGGGAGACGAGAGGGGACGACTCGGAGTAGGAGGAGCGGGAGTGCTTGTGTGTCTTGTTGAGTTCACCGGCGGCGGGCTGGTCGCGCTGGTGGTTGATGTGGTGAGTGGCGGGGCGGATGGGGATCCCGACCCTGCTGAGTTGAGAAGGCATGAGGGTCACCATGGGAGGCTTGGAGACGCGGCGACGAGCTGTCTCCTGCAACTAGATGACGGGCGTGAGGGGTGGGAGCGCGGTGTTGAGATGATCAGATGGAGAGGTGAAGGGTGAGAAAATCTGCGACGACCGGGCAAAGAGCGAAAGTCGGATTGTGTGGAAAGCGTCTGCGCAAAAGACGAGAGAAAGAGGGTTGTCCCCGCTGTTCCCCGGATTCGATGGTGTAAGTGAAAGGGTCTGGCGCAGCAAAGGTGTGGAGAACCGTAGGGGGGGACGGCGGCCAAGTACGGGTCGGGCTTTGCTCTTAGGTCTTAGAGCATGGGAATCTCGAATTGGACCCGGGCCGGTTGTTGAGAAAGCGATACGTAAAACGAGCCTATGATAACGCTCTAAGCTATCGCCAGCAGGAACAGGACAGATAGCGGTCCGATGCAGCGCGACGCAAGGGGCAAGCGAGACGGCGCAAGGCGTTCGGTTGCAGCGCAGCGAAACGCAAAGGTTGGACGGCAGATTGCCGTATGTGACTAGGTGTGAGATCGGGTGCGTTACGGTGCGGCGCGGCGGCCGGCGTCGGAAAGAACCTTGAGGGGTCGCGCAATGGGAGGGAGGGATGGTGAGCGGCCGAGGCGAAGCGATAGTAGTGATAAGGGCGGAAGGGCGGAAGGATGAGGGGCGTGATCCTGGTCAGGCCAAGCTTTCGCAACGATTGCGATAGACCAGACGGAGGGCTGGGAAAGGAAGCCTAGGAGACGTCGGAATCCGGGGTCGATGCGAGCTAGGAGGCAATCGATCGTGTGGCCGCGATAAGGGGTGGAGAGTGAGTCGGAGTAAGGGGTTGTCTGGGGAGTGCAAATAGTAGACGAAGGTTGGCGGCGGCCTCGACCTGGGCTGGAATGCTGCTGAGCTCGTAATCGTGAATGTTGTCGGACGGCCGGTGGAAACCAGGGCTGAACAGCAGAGTAGGCGGCTGAATGGGGATCAGGCGGAGGTGCAGGAGGCGGATGGGCAGAGGAGGGGGCCGAATGGGTTGGTGCCAAGTCGCCCTGGGTTGCTGGCAGAGATGACGACGTGGAGAGCGTTGCGGTCGGCGTGCCTCTGTGTCTGAAGCCGAGTGTCGATGAGGACGGTCCAATCGGGGTCAAAGCTGGCCAAGCGTGGCTGTCACCTAGTCGGCCGTTCGATGTGACCCGACTCTGGGAGCTGCAGGTGCTTCGGGAGGGGGGCGTGGTTGTGACGTTGTGCTGAGTGCCCGGTGCTTGGGAGGGACTGGGAGACGGAGGCGCAGAGATAGAGAGGTGTCGGGTCGTCGTCTGTCGTCAGGTTGATGATGATGGCACTCGTGGTGGTATAAAATCAAGCGGGCAGGCTGAGGTTTGGGCGAGCTGGATCCGGGTGGGAACAAGTTGAGCGCGAGTCACTGATGATGGCGCAATGATTCGGAGGTGGTGGTAACTGCCGCCTCTTATCTTTGGTCCGTCTCGATCTCGAGAGGGAAGGAGCACGTGGGCGTTTGTGTGAGAGGGCACTCCACTGACTGAGCAGGAGCAGGAAGGAAGAGGGGTGGTCTCTGGATCGTGGTTTCCTCAACTCGAAATCCTCCTCAACTCGAGGGTTGCTCACGGAAGGGCCCGCCAGGTCTTTATCCCTCTTGCCCCGTTGTCGGGCTCTTGTGCCCGTGGCGGCCGCCGGGCTTCTTGCTGGAGCAGAGTCGACCAGATGGACCAAACGGGCTTCCGGTTTGCAAAGCCTTTACACATTGACTAAATCACGAATTGCGGCCCCCCAATCATCCGCGTTGTTTGTTATTAACACATTGGTCCCTAGTACTACCCGGCCGCCCCTGCCCGCGGTGCCCTGCCTGGCCCGTTCTGTGCTGCCCGCACTTGCCATGATGCAAGCGCAGGCAAGCGCGAGCACGAGCGGAGAGCAAATAGGCAAGGTCGAGCCCGTGGCTCCACGAGTGGACTGGCTGGCGTGCTGGGCTTGCCCATCACGCCCATCGTGCCTTCTCTTCCTCTGCATCAACCCTCCTGTCCTTGCCCGCTCACTGCCCGGCCACAAGGGTGGAACATTAGGTAAGAGGTTGTCTGTCGTTGGCTGGACCCAGCATTTCGTGCCTGTTGCGAATGCCCCAAGTCGTTCCCCCCCCAGTTGAGCAAAGTCGCGCTTGCTGGCGTGCTCGCTGGACGAAAATTTTTCCTTATCTTTTCACCTTCCATCCCAGCGCGAGGTACCATCCATGATCCAGCCGGCCAGTCCACCACCAGAGGTCATGCACACGCTCGCTGACCGACCCNCCCCCCCTCCCCGCCCGAACCCATCACGGTACCTTGCTGCTCGCCCACCTTACCTCATGGTAGGTAGGTGGGTAGGTAGATACCTTGCTCACTACTGTACTGGTACTGCAAGCCTGCCTGGCCCACCCTGCCGACACGGCCGCCTCACATCATCAGCCCTGGGACCCAACGTTGGCCATCTGGGAGACGCTCATCAAATTTGCGGCACCCGCAGAACCTGCTCGAGCCCCTCCTCCCCCATGCCGTCTTTCATCGCATCATTCCTCTCGGTCTGTTCGTCTTCTCGTCCAGTCCAACGACGTGGCCGAACGACATCGGTCGATCTCTCGTCATGCCTTGCCAAGGTCTTGAGCTTATCATTCGTGATCTACATCGTCAGGGATCCTTACTCACACGGACCATGCAACCTGACATATTCGGCTTCTAGCTTTCTAGAAATGTTGCGACCTCCTTCAAACGGCAACGCCCAAAGGGGGTCGGCTCAGGAATATCGCCATTTGGTCCCCGTATGGCCAAATTCGCGCCACGGCTGGCTATCTCTGCCATGAAACGCCTTCCGCCATCAGCCATCACGCGCCCCATCGGATCCCCCCAGCAGCTAGCAAGGACCCAGCACCCGCCTCCGCATCTGCAGCTGCGTACCAGGACCACCTTGTTACCTTGCCGGTCGGCCTGCATGCCTTGACTGCATAGAACACCGGTTCCTCTCTTGACTTTCATCAGACGACGTACCTTGGCTTCGACTCGTCTCCTCTCACTAACCTCCACGGGCGGAGGGGGAGCCCGATCCCCCGCTGCGCCGCGCCCTGAGTGGGTAACCTCGTGTGGCACTTAATGCCCAGCTTATCCTGCCTCCTGAATCCGTGTCTGGAAGCCTACAGCAGAGGGTGGGTGGGCGCCTGGCTGATGGCCAGTCGTGATCAGGCTTCCCCGGATCCGGCGGCCCAGTGCCCTGGGACACGCAACCTCCTTCGGCTTATCGGGTGACGACTGATGAACGTCTTCAGGAAGAATACCCGAGACGAGGCGCATCGGGCGGTTGGAGACGGGTTGCAGCACATGACGCTCCAGACAGGCACCGCATGTTTGCTCTGCACATTTGATGAGTGTTGGCGCTGGCATTGTGCAACCCAATACTTTGCCCACCCAGAAATCCGGCTCCTTTTCATTACGTACAACGCAGCCAGCCAACCAAGCCAACGTCTTCGCCCTCTCGAATGCCGTCATGAATCGAGCCGCTCGGCGCCAGCCCTCTGCCAGCCTGTCTCTCGTTTTCCGCCGGTCTCAGCATCTCCGCGGACCCTTCTGACCTACCAAAACCCCCAATTCAATCGTCGTCTGTTTCCCATGACAGAGCACACCATGGACAGCTGGTAGCACCACACCCAGTCTCCTGGTGATACCACAACCCTGGCTCCCATGGTCGGTCGAGCCCGCGGGAGTTTGTTCGATTCTGGCCGAGCCCCCCGCCATGGGCTTTGCGGGGAAGAGGGGCTCAACAGACACCACGACCGATGTCCACGACCTGGAGGCTGGGCATGTGCCATCTCGACCTCTGTCGGCCTGCCCGGTGGATATTGTCCACTAGACGCCCAACCCCTCATTCTCTGGGTCTCACCACCATCCCCCACCTCCACTCTCGCTTCACGATGTTTTTTTTTTTTCGCGTCAGGTGGCCAAACGCAGCTCGGCCCAATCCACTCTACAGCGGGACCAGCGCCGCCGTTGGATTGTCGACCAACGCGTTCGCGCAAGCGACATTGCTAGGTGTCAGACGACTTGATAGGCGACATGATCCCGAATCATCGTGAGTCCAAGGATGGCTCATGGTGTTGCACAAGCTGGACGCATGCTCATGGCGCCGAACGCCTTGCGTAGTCCGCCGGCGTCGGGATTCATTCACCAACCTCTTTGACGGGAAGTCATCTATTAAATGTTCGATGGATTTCACTAGGGTGTCGTTCTGCGCCAGAGGAGCGAGTGTATCCTCAACACCTTACCCTGAAAAGCCATTGTTGCTACCCCACCCATTCGACGGCGCCGCGATTCCACCTCCTGTGTCACCTTCAGAGGCAGATGGCCCGAACCAAAGCAGCGCTCCCGCCTCCGGGTCCATGGACACTTGATCTTGGGTCGTGAGCAGATTGATGTTGTCAAAATACCCCTTTCAGAAATTAGCAGGCCGGTCAGCTACTGCACACCAGAACACTTACCCAGTCCACCTCGGTGCCCAGGCCAGTCCAATTGGTGCCGAACGGCAAGTCGTTTGATGTCGCAGTCGGGCTCGCGAAATCCGCGGGAAATAAGCCACTGCCTGGGGCTGCTTGTATCGGATCGGTGATAGCCGCTGTCGATTCTGCGCCATGTGAGCTCATGAAGAATTACAACTAAGGACCGGAGCGACTGACCGTCGATCGAGAGATCCATCAAGGATGTGGAAGTCAAGCCTGTACTCGCCGTACCGCTCTGTTTTTGTGACGATGACGACTCCGACTCGAAGATGCCGTTGTCTTCCGGCGACATTCCCGGTGGCGATCCGATCTTGCCCAGCATCGTCTCAACAATATCTGCCGTCTTTTTGACTGCTGGAAGATCTCTGGCGACGAAACGCCAGATGCCGTGAGCCCGCTGCAACAGGCTCACCAGTTCTGCTTTGGGCGGCACGGCGGTGCTGCCGAACCCGCTGTCTTCGTGGGGGTACTTGTCGTTGTCGATCACCAGAAACAAGACCGTGGCCGATAGGAGGAAGTCGTGGACCGTGAGCGAGGAAACAAACCATCCGTGCTGATTGAGAATGTTCCCGGGCTGGCACATATGCCAGATGTGGTATTGGTGTTCCAGCATCGTCACGGCGGCGTCCAAGCATTGTGTTCGGGAGTAGTCGTGCTCTTTCTTAATGACCGGCTCAACCAGGAATCGACGGTGGAGGATGCATCGACTCTTGTTGTAGATGGAACCCAGGCCAAAACGTTGTATGATCTGCGTCGCCGGGTCTGTCACGGACTCCTCCATGGGTCGCACCATCATGAAGGACGGGACGGCTTTCCAGGCGTCCTGGATCATGCCATCGAGTCTCAGCACCTCCGCATACGGTGGAGGAGTTAACAAGTGCGCCAGCCGCGCCACATGCCCAAAGCATATCATGAGTTTGTTCTTGCAAAGGGGGTACGTCAAGTCCGTGTAATCGGTCATGGGTACTGCGGCGGGCAGTACCGTGGTCTCGGGGCCGAAGTCTTGATCGGGCAGGTTTCGCGGCAGTTCCACGTCGCTTTCGATGCCGAGGATCATGGCTGGCAGGCCCATGTGGAAGGAGACGAGCAGGTCCAGCGTCATACCGGTATGCCACATCCTTCTTCGCATCTCGCCATCAAAGGGGCTGATGTGGGCTAGCTTGCTCGGGTCCCGGTGAAAGCCCATCTTGAGCATGAGCCTCATGGCGGTGGACGCCAACAAGTAGCAGTTCATCTGGGAGTTGCGGTTCAGGAGAAACTCGGCTTCGGCAAACATGATGAAAGGTGCTATGGTCTGCTCCTTGGGCTGACTGTACTTTCCCCGGACGAGACACCAGGCAGCCGCGGATCTGAGGCGCTTGATCTTGTCGATTGAAGGCTCGGGGGAGTCTCGTGCGAGCTCGTGAGGGGCCATGTACGTCGAGAAGTGTGTGGCCAGACATAACACCATGAAGAGCTGCGCCAGCCAGTGGATGTCAACGCTGTGGGGATCATGCCAGAATTCTCGGTACTGGGTTGAGCAGCATCAGCAGGCGAATCCAGGCGCAAGAGTGTTGCTGTACGTACCTGATTAAGGAAGGTCGGTCGATGGATCAGATCTGGGAGGCTAGTCAGCGAGTTCGACATGGCAAGGTTGAACCACGGGAGTGCCCGCGGCGACAGTAAGGAATCGCAAAATACGCACACTGCGAGGGGCTCTTGGATGCGAAATATCGCATCACCAGACGATCGACAATCTGCCGGTCGGGCAGGACGTTCAGGACCTCATCCCTGTTGCGAGGGGATCCGGGGCCGCTGTGTGAGAAGACGAGAAGCCCGGGCACCTCGAACTCGTCCCATCCGTACGATCCCTCATCAGGGCTTTCACCTTCTGCGGCGTCTGTCTCCTCGTCGAAGTAGCTCTTGAGGTCCTCGATCTAGCGATTCCCATCTCGTCAGCACGTCCTGCCAGACTCACGTGCGGAAAAGTAGGACAAGGCGAAAGCTTACATCTTCCAGCATGGCCATGAAATGCGTGGCACCAATGTACGTCGACCCCCTCTCACCATGGACCACCTGCCCGCTGGCCCGGACGCTTTCGGCCGCCTCCACAGCCGCAGGAGCGGCGGCCCCGCCCAGGCTCTGCGCCGGATCGCTCGCGGCGCCGTCGCCCTCCTGGAGCATCGTGCGCACCATGCCCTCAAGGCGCTTGAGCCGGGAGGCCATGCTCTGGTTGGGCTTGGCCTTCTGCGGCTTGGGGGCGTACTGGCAGGCCTCGGGGCGGCCCTTGCGGATGCACTGGCCGCAGGGGGCGGAGCGGTCGCACTTCAGCTTGGAGGCGCGGCAGGTGGCGCAGGAGAGGAGGACGCGGGAGCGCTTTGCGGAGGGGCCGGAATCGAGACGCCCGGTGCTGGGGCCGTGGGGACCGGCGCCGGAGTTGTCGCCGGTGGCCCCACTGACCTCCGTGTCCTTGTCGCCGGAGGACCGGGAGGAGGTGCTTCCGTCCATGGGGGGTTCTCCTGGAGTGCAGGTCGGACGTGATTGGAGTGAGCGTGGGTGTGAGTGGAAAACCGGGTGCAGGCTGACAGGCGGGTAGTTGGAGGACTTGGTCGCTCTGGATCTGATGTGATGATATCAGATGAGGGGGCGGGCTAAACTCGACGGCGAACTCGACGAGTGTCTGGTGCGGGCTGAGCTGACTGCGGGGTATTGATGAGCGCAGGGTTTCTTCCGATCTTAAGCTTCAGGGTCCCAGTCTACGTCTTCTGGTGACGATCGCGGTCAAGCGATGATGGCGACGGCAAGATATCAAGACGGAGCACATCAAACGGCAGAGCTGCGCAAGACGGAACAGGGAAGAAACTACGGTCGCTGAGTGATCCCACCCAGGCAGCCATACCAACGTTCACATAGTAGGGTTCGAACGGGGTTAAGTGCTAACTCCGATGCGGCTCGCAAGGACCAGGTGGAAATGCAGTATATTGGGTAGGGAGTAAAAACGCCGCCAAAAGGTAAAAAGCAGACCAAGAACGCCAGAACCATGTAGTCTTTTTTCCTTTTTACGAATCGGGCGCGCCGGGCAGCCTCTCTATGAGATACTTTCCTCTCGTGACTTTGAGGATGGGCACACCGGGGATTTTCCTGATGCGGGATTGCAGACCCTTGTCCTGCGTCGCGACGATGTAGATTCTCTGCGCGCCAGGTCAGCATGTTGGCCTCGGGGGGAGGCGCTGGAGGGGTTCTTACGTCCTTCTGGACCTTGTCCACGATGCAGTCGTCCGCGTAGATCTGTCTCGGGTGTCAGCAGAGGATCGACGACAGCGCTCGAGGCCCGGCGGAGAACACATACGCCCTTGTGCGTGCACCTCGCCTTCTCCCACCTCTCGTCCCTCGCGACGCGCATGGCCAGGCGGAACTTGGGCCCCAGCTTGGACAGCTCGGCCATGACGCAGTCGGTGACGATGGGGGTGCAGGTGGCGTAGAGGCAGTCCATCATGGTCTCGAGCAGGGGCAGCTTCATCTGGACGGTGCGGCTGAAGAAGGACGTGTCGACGAGGACGCTGTAGGGGGGCACGAGGGAGGTGTTGGCGGCGAAGAACATCTGCGAGGGCATCTGGGGCACCTCGCGGACGAGCTCGCCGTCGGCGCCGGCCTTCTTGCCCTTCTTGGCGGCCTCGAGGGCTTCGGCTTTGGCGAGGTTCTCCTTGCGGCGGGCGTCATTCTTGCCGATGACGCGCTTGACCTGGAAGGGGGAGGGGCCGTCAGCGGGTTGTCGGGCGGACAGCGAGAAGAGGGCGGGAGGGAGAAAGAGGGGTGCGCACCTCCGCGAACTTGCGGGTCTTCTTCTGGACGCCCATGGTGGTTGTTGTCTTGGATGGGCGGAAGGTGGTCGTGGGAGAAAAAGTCGGGCGAGGCTGGATCGCGAGGCTGATGTGATGGGATTTCAGACCTGATGCGGGATGGCCGCCGTCTGTCGTTGACGGCGGGGTGCGAAAAAGTTTTAGTGGGGCGACATCGTGAAGACTTGGTGGCGGCTGCTGCCGGGTGGCGAGTGGCAGCCACACCCCCGTCGCCCCCGAAAATCGTGCCGACCACTTACTTGGCTGTCGTTGAGCGATGGGGGCGGGCGGCTACAGAGCACGCCGCCCGCCACGCCGCTAGACCCGTTGAGCGCTGCAGCCACCGCCAGCTGGGACGTTGGTGCAATCTGCCATTTGAACCCGTTTGCCGTTTCTTCCTTTTGTGACTACAGACCATCCAAGCCCTTAGCCCGTCCCTGAGAAAACAACAGCGAGGCCGGCACAGGATGCAGAGGGAATGTTGTTACGTCGTTTGTGCCCACCGATGCAGCCTGGGCACCTTATTAGATGGGCAAACAGTAAGCTCGACGAATACCATGCTGGGGCTGAGTGGCGCGTGGGTGGGCTGGGCCATTCGAGGGCGATTTTCAGGGAGACGCTGGAACGAGGGGATGCGCCAAAGCCAATATAATACGAACACAGTGTACCAGGGTCTTGTGCCCGCCGATCTTCCAGGCCCGTCACCGCACATGGCACAGTGCGCTGCACCATCACACAGTAAGCAATCCTGGGCAGGGCGGGCAGGCACCCCCGAGACCCCCTTTCCACCTGGGGGGCCCTCACTCACCCTTCGGACCTGCCTGCCCTGCCCTGCCTAATGTCGATGCCCGTGCCCCTGCCCCGTGGTACCTGCCTGCCCTGTCGCTGCTGCCGCCGCTGCCCGCCGACAGATCCACGATCTCCAGGTCTCTTTCTCTTGCTCAGCCCTTCCCTGACTCTTCTCTCTCACTCATTCTCGTTCTCATTCGACCGCCCACACGAGCCTGTCCGACCGACTACGGCAGCAACACGACACACGCACGGCATTGCTTCGTCGCCAGCTCTGCTCCACGTTCTCTTTATCTTCTTCTTCTTCCTCCTTTACTTCTTTTGCGCATCTCTTCCATCACCATCCCATCGCAGTCCGTCTTCACAGCAGATCCGAATTCAAACCACCATCCCACCCACCAGACGCGACAGGCCAACCAGTCTCGCGACACCCACGCCCTCTCCTGCCCACAGCCTGCCTGTACCACCCCGACCGCATCGCCCTCGCATACTGTTCCTGTTCCTACGCCCGCTCGACCATGGTGCGCATACCGTTTGCCGCCAGCCGGCGTTCCTCCACCCTCACCTCCGCGCTCGCCGCCCTCGCTCTTTTTGGCACCACGGCTCTGGCTCAGGATGGCGGGAATAACGACGACAACAACAACGACCAGCCGTCGTCCGTCGAAGGAGATGAGGCCGTCGCCACGACTACCGGAGGCGACGAAGAGACACCTACGCCATCGGCTGCCGACGAGGAGACGCCCACACCATCGGCCGCCGACGAAGAGACACCCACGCCATCGGCCGACAACGACGAGGATGTGACCATCAGCGGTGGTGAATCCGCGCCTGAACCGACCCCCACGCCCTCGACCACCACAACCGAGCAGGACCAAGGCACGACGACTTCAGGCGGCGATGTTCGCATCACGGGAGGCACCGACGACGGCGAGGCCATCACCACCTTCCCCACCGTCGAGACCATCCTCGGCATCCCCACCTACGCCCCAGCCGCTGTCCCTCCGACCATCCACGCTCCCTTTATGCAACACTCGACGGCCCCCGAGGGCACCGTCTTCATCGCTGTCGGTGCCATCCTCGGTGCCTTTGGTCTTGGCATCCTCATCTGGCGCGGAATCGTCGCCTGCCTTCTCCATCGCTCCGTCCGCCGCGCCGCCATGGAGCAGCACAGCGCCAACGACAAGGCCGCCTTCCCTGCACCGCCCGCCCAGTTCTACAAGTACAGCGACCACAACTCGTCCCTCTCTCTCGCCGCCGCCGGTGCCGCAGGCCGCGGCATCCGACGCACCAACCGTGGGCCCATCCCCTCTGGAACCCCCAGCCAGTCTAACCTCTTCTTCTCTCCCACCGCTGCCGGCGGCGCTGCCAACGCAGGCACCGCCAGCAGCCGTGACTCTCGCTTCCTTCCTTCGGGCTTCTACGCCGCCGGCAACTCGTCTCCCGGCAACAACCCCCACCAGCACTCCATCAGCTTGACCAACCTGCCCCCACGTCCCGATTCGCGCGGCAACGGCCTCGGCGCCCCCGCCGGTCGTGCCGTGCCCCAGCACACCCCGCCCGAGTCGCCTCAGTTCAACGCCCGCCGCGACCTGAGCACCAGCACCCTCAACCTCGCCGCGCCCGCCCACGGCGGCCGCGCGCCCAGCGCCTACCTCGAGGACCTCCTCGACGAGAACCCGCAGGCGTTCCCCCCCAGCAACATGCCGCCGCCGAACCCCCAGCATCAGCGCTCGCCGGGGCCGCGGTTCTGAGACATGTCTCGGAACGAGCTGCGTCTTTTCGGTGGCAGTGGAGTTTTCGGTTCAGTTGGGTCCCTCGCGGCCACAGGTAGGGCTGGTGTATAGGGTAATTGTCAGTACGGCATATGGAGCGGCGTCCCGGGACCAGGCTTGGTACATTCTTTCTACTACAACTAATAGAATCCTTCGATATCCTTCACTTCGCTTCTCTCTTTGCTGCCGTCCCACGCTGGCCCGGGCGTGAAACGACGTCTGTGAATGTGACCACGGGGCATCGTGACGAAAGCCGCGAACCCTCCTGGCTAATGCGGCCCCGCCATGGTGCCTCAATGTCTTCCTCCCCGCGACTCACCGCTCCATCTCGTCACGGGCGGAAAATTCCTGCCACCAAAGACTTCACAGCACGCAACCCGAGACACGACGCATCAGCCCGTGACTGTGCCGGATCGCCTGTCCGACGTGGCACCGCTCACGTCAGGCCGCACGCCTGCTTGGTCTGTGTACCCGCTGGCGGACCTCCGGCGTCCCGTGCGATGCGAGCCAGGAGGAGCAGCTCCGGGTCGATGGCTTGTACGATGCGTCATGGGACGGGTAGCTCCGCATTGGTGGTTTGTACGATGCAGATGCATCATGGAGATGTGAAGGACCCCCAGACACTTACACTGACTGGAACATGTCGTGAAGCGCCCCTGCACGTGATCCACAATGCCATGCTTATTTTGAACGACCAGCCCGCTTACTCTGCTCAACTCTGAGACATGATGCATCCAATGCCAGGGGTGCCCCCCTGAACGCCATACAAAAGCAAAAGAGCTGCAGCCCGCAGCCGCGTGCGTCTCCGCGGTTCCATATCCTGAACCCTATCCCTCGTATATTGAACCCCGTCCTCCGCCCAAGTGCGAGGAAGAGATGCCCTCTTACTCATGGCTTTTCTTCCTTTTTCTCCTCTGCCTGCCCGGACGGCTCACCGCCCGCCTCCCAAGCCATACCCATCTCGGCGCTCGCGCCTCGGATGTCCTCGACGCGGATGCCGCTCCGGTCGCACATGCCCCTGAAAATGCCGTCACTCTGCCACAGCTCGAGCGGCGTGCCCAGCTCGGCGATGCGCCCGGCGTCCATGACACAGATGCGGTCGTACCCGATGATGGTGCGCAGCCGGTGCGCGATGCATAGCAGCGTCCGCCCACGGAAGCCCGTGGCGATCGTATTCTGGATCTTGTCGTCCGTCTCCATGTCGACGGAGCTCGTGGCCTCGTCGCACACGATGATGCGTGCGCCGCGCACGAGAGCGCGCGCCAGGGCCATGAGCTGCCGCTGGCCCAGAGAAAAATTGAGCCCGTCCTCCTCGACGACCATGTCGAGGTGAACGCGCGGGGAATCCTTGGTCCTCGGCTCATCGGGGCGAGCATCGGCCGGTACGAGATCAGCCTGCCGCAGCGCCGACCACAGCTCCAGATCGGTGTGCTCGTGGAAGGGGTCGAGGTTGGAGCGCACGGTGCCGCGGAACAAAGTCGGGTCCTGCGGGATGATGGCGAGGCGGGAGCGAAGGTCGTGGAGACCAATGGTAGAGATGTCGATGCCGTCAATGGTTATGTGACCGCCTGACAGCTCGACGAGGCGGAACAGCGTCGACATGATGGAACTCTTGCCTGCTCCCGTTCTCCCCACGATGCCCACACGCTCACCGCCTGCGACGTGCATCGACAAGCCCTGCAGTACAAGGGGCAGCTGAGGACGGTAGCGCATCTCGACGTTGTCAAAGACAATCTCACCCTTCTCCGGCCACGAAGGCCGCACTTCGATCGTATGCAGAGGCGCCTCCTCTTCGAGCTGCGTCCCGTAGTACTGCAGCCGCTCCACCGCATTCATGCCATTCTCGACCTCTGCCAGCTGGCGAACAGTAAACTGAATCATCTGCACAACGCCCAGGATGTAGCTGAGCACAAGACCTCCGATGCTCGGCGACACGCTAAAACGCGAGGTGACGACAAGGATGCCCACCGTCAGGACGAGCAGGTTTCCGATGAGATCGAGCCGCACAGACAGCCACCGTTGGTTCGAGAAGGTTAGGTAGTACGCGGCGTTCATCTCGTCGATGGAGCTCCGGATGTCTGCGATGAAGTGCTGCTTCAAGCCGTACGCCCTGATGCTGGCGACGCCGGTCAGGCCTTCGCTGAACTTGGCGAAGACGGTGGAACGCAGCACCGCCTCGAAACGCTTGACCTCTCGAGCCGACGCGCGGTAGTAAGCCGCAGCAAAGACGAACATGAAAGAGAGTGGCACCAGCGCGATGGCGAACCAGTGGAAGAAGGCGATGATCAGCGCGAAGACAGAAAGGATCATGCCCAGCGTCAGGAAGTACATCCTCATGGCATCTGTCAACGTGTTGTCCATGACATCCACGTCCCTCGAGAAACGATTTGTTATCCGGCCCAGGGGTGTCGTGTCGAAAAAGGCCATGGGTGCGCGGAGAGCTCTCGTCACAGCTTGGCGAAGCATGACTCGGCTGGACGCGGTGCCGAAGATGGAGAGGCAGATCGAAAAACCAAACATCAACAATGCCTGGAGGACGCCGAGTGCAGCATACACTCCAATGTATGCACCTGTTGTCATGCCGAATTCGTCACCGGTCCAGTAGGAGAGCCAGAGACCTGTCATCAAGTTGGCGCCGAGCGAGAGTGTCAGGAGGAAGATGACAAGCGGGGCGTTGAGTATCGACCCCGAGGCGCGGATGTATGCGCTGTAGACCGACCAGGGCACGCTCGCGACAGCCTTCTCTTCCTGTTGCATGAGCGCAGCACCCTTCTTCTTCTTAGCATCGCCTCCGGCCGCCGGCGCATTCGTCTGGGGATGGGTCTCGTCTTTGGTCTCCTCAACCGCGGTTGTCTCCATGAGTTGCTGAAAACTCTCATAGTTCTTCATCAAGTTGTCGAAAGTGTCCACGGCCATAATCTTACCGCCCTCCATCCAGATGATTCTATCCACCCGGTTGAGTACCCACAACTGGTGGGTGGCAAGGATGCGGCACTTGTCCTTCAACAAGCCAAGGATGGCATTGTCGAAGATATGGCGTCCGACGTGGGCGTCGACGGCGCTCAAGGGGTCGTCCATAAGGACGATGTCCGAGTCGTAGTATATGGCCCTGGCGATATTGAGGCGTTGCTTCTGACCACCGGAAATGGTGATGCCTCGCTCTCCAATCTCAGTCTTGTCGCCGTTTGGCAGCATATCAAGATCAGGACGAAGAGCGCACCTGAGAACAGTTGGTCAGCCCTGCGCAGGGAATGGACAAAAGAAAACTTACGCGTCGATGACCTCTTTATACCAGCCCCGATCCATGTCCTTCCCGAACAAAATATTCTCCCGGACCGTGGCATTCTGGATCCAGGCGTATTGAGGGCAGAACGCTCTTGACGCCCCCAAGACGACTTCACCAGAAGTCTTCCTCATGTCGCCCGCCAGAGCAGCAAGAAGTGAGCTTTTGCCGCTGCCTACCGTTCCGATGACGGCAACGAGCTCGTTGCGGTCGATCTGGAAGTCCATCCCCTGCAGTTTGAACGGCTCTCGCTCCTCTTCGACGAGCGTGCTGCCGCCAGAGCTGTCGCCAACTGACGGTGGCCGCTTCCCGGGCTTCTCAGCCTCGTTTGCCACTTTGGTCTTCTCGGCGCCCTTGGTGCCCTTGGTGACACCGGCAGCCTTATCAGAGTCTTGTGTAGGCGTCCTCTCCCAGGTGAAGCTGGCCGCGTGCATCTCGAGGGCATGCTTGCCATCGGGCTTGTGTACAACGTCCTCCTCCTGCTCTTCGGCGAGCAAGAATTCTTGGATACGCTTGACGGAAGACCAAGCATCAACAACCTGTCCGAGAACCAAAGGCAGCAAGTTCAGGGGCATCCTCAAACCATTGAACAGGGCCAAAGAGGAGAAGATCTCAGCTGGGTTCATGTTGTTGTTCGTAAGAGAGTAGGTGATGAACGCCAGCATCGAAGCGAAAATTGGCAGTGACATGCTCACCGCGTTGATCGCATTTCGGATCGCGAGCAGGATCTGGATGCTGTGAATCTCGCGCTTGCGAATCTCCTTGAGACGGTCAAGGAACGACATCTCCCAGCCAAAGTACTTGACGAAGCGGACAGAAGACAAGACTTCTTGGGTCAGGCTGACTCTCTGATCGGTGATCTTGTTGATGGCCTTGCGCCTCCTGAAGAGACTCCTAATGGCCTTGGTCAGGAGGGGGATACCAACAACAAGGAGGGCGAAACCAGCCAATGCGCTGTAACCCAAGTTAACGACCAGCACGGCCAAGGTGATAAGGATGGAAATGGGCGCTGTCCAGATCATGTGGAAGAGCGCTGAAGCCTGATCGATACGGTAGGTATCAACGCTCATCAAGTTGACAATCCGTCCGTTGCCCCAGCCGGTACCATCGCCTGAGATGCCAGGACCCTTGGAAGGCTCTGCTCCGTCCTTAGTCTTCTTCTCCTTCTTCTCTTTCTTCTTCCCTTGGTCTTTTCGTGCCTCTCCAGGATTCGCCTCAGCGCCACCAGCGATCAGCAGTCCACCAGCCTTGGCTCTACCCGAGATGGACATGGACTTCTCAAAGATGACGCTGATGAGCACAGCCCTCGCCTGCCCTCCCACCATCATACCGCGGTAGATGAAATGGTTCGTGCCGAGACTCTGAAAGACCTGCATGAAGGTCACACCAAGCACGAGACCAATGCCGTGAGCGATTGGAGGAGGGGGCGCGTTGCTGCGAGCGGCATCCCAGGCGTCGTTGGCGAATTGGATGAGGAAGCGAAGCGTAAAAGGGGACATGACCTGAAAGACCGTCGACATGACTTGAAGGATGCCACCGAGCCAGAACTCAAAGACGAAGGTTTCATGCATGGCCCAGAGCAGGGGGTACTTGTCTCCCCTTTTGACGCGCTTGTCGAACGAGGCCTGGAGCTTCAGAGACATCTTCTCTGCAGAGCGGTCAGGGTTGACGTGCCAGAGATCGTTGTGCTCCAACTGGCGCTTGTAGCCGACCTGAAGGTGGTCAGCATGATATCTGGATCGCGTGCTGCGTTTGAACCGCAGGGGCAGAATGGCTTACGTTCATCAGGGGTCCCATCCATTGGAAGACCAGGAGGCTGAAGAAGCCTGCATGGTACTCTCTAGACTCCCCGCGTTCCTTCGGCACCGGTGGAATCGACCCCCAGCGCAGCGGATTTGGCGTTTTGTACCAAGGCTTTTTTTCAGGGGGTGGTCTGGAAGCTGTGGTTGTTGCGCTGGCATCGGTGGCGTAGCTCCTGGTCCGCCTGAGGTTTGCCGCCGCATTCTTTTCATCGTCGTCACTCAGACTTTTCCTGCCCTCGATTCTCTCATGGCTCTCATGAGCGAGGCTGGCTGGATCCGCGGCGGGCTCATTGGGGTCGTTAGGTTGAACGGCGGCAGCAAGGGGGTCGGGAGCCTTGACCTCCTTGTCGGCAGGTTCTGGCATTGCCTTTAGCGGAGCGGATGTCTTTGACACTGGGTGATGATTGTGTCTCTATGAAGCTTATGACCGAGTTGAGAGAGAGGTGGGAGATCGGCGAATCGGTTTCAACCCCGATCCCAACTAGTCGGGTGTTTGTCGAACCAATGCGAAAGGGTACAAACGAGGTGAGGATATTTCCGAGTCGTTATGCCATGAAGACGCGGTACGGCACGATGGGATCCCAGCTCGAGAAAATATGCAATGTTGTTCTCCGTAGTTTAGGTAGTATGGTATCCTAGATGGATTAAACGTGTTTTGGCACCATCAGAACAGAGGCGTATCGTGCAATGGATAGGGTGATCCTCCAAACGAAATCACGACAACGTCGAAATGCAGTGTCAGTGTCATGGATGTCATCAGCAGAATAAATGAACGAAGGTAGGGTCACCCATCCCCTATGTATGCTGGATCCACGCCACGCCAGGACAGGGACCCCGACTTGGCCTGGCCTGGCCCTGCTTCGCACTCCAGTTTGCCTGGGCGCCCTGGACTGCTCTTGCCCCGGAAAGAACGTGCCGCGTCGGCGCCGTGTGAGGGCCGCTGTGGAAAAGAGCAGCTCTGGCAGGGGCGCCCGACCTTCATGCACCGCACCTCGCACCTCGCACCTTCCAAGGGCACGCAAGTCCGAGTCTGCCAATTGATAATCAGACGCTACACAAGGCGCTAGCGTCTGCCTGGCCCCACACATCGGCATCAACGGGCCTCCGACAGTCCTTGCCTTACCTCCGCAAACTCCACGGTTCTCAACGGAAGCAAGCGAGAACGAAAGGCTCGCGGCTCGTGGCTCGTCACTACTGGAGCCTAGAAGCCTATCACAGCACTGATTGGTAAAACTGGTCTAGAGTTGACCATGGGATCAAAGTCGCCTGACGAAACGGTTGAAACCACGGCGTAGGAATACGCTTGCTCCAGGCACCAAGCATAAGCACTGCTGAGGAAGGGGAGGGTGAGGTCATGATTCATCCACCAAGCCCACAATGCGAGTGCGAGCGCTTGCCGATTCGGTCCCGAACCCGCGCGTCCCTCGGCATCCACCCGATGACAGCCACATGGGCTCAAGCCACACACCGTCCCCCTTAGGTACACCGTACACGTTCAGAACATGTTCACCGACTGACTTTCTGGATGGACCCAAATAAAGTATTTTTGCCATACAATCTACCAAGTTCATTAACGCCAGTCTGGATGTGAACATCCCCCTAATACCTAGTACAGAACGAACAAAGCGTCATCCATCCCTTCCCGACGCGCTGTCCTCCTGCTGAACACCCACCCCGCTGTGCCCAGTCCCTCTTGTTCGTCGAATCGTATAATACAGGTGATGCGGTACACACAGCTTTCGCATGTCTCGTCCCGTTCTTTTTTAATCCGAGTCGGACGAGTCGTCATCATCGCCGGGTGCCATCCCCAGCAGTGACCTCTCCATGTCGTCGAGCTCCTCCTCCTCTCCGCCGCTGTTGCCTCCCAAGGCTGTCCTGTCCGCGTCTTCCAGCTCGTCTGCCTCGTCGCCCTCGTCCGCCATGGTCACGTCGCCGTTTGCGTGTCCGTTGGCCTGCTCGACGCCGTTGGCCCTGTCCTCGGCCAGCTGCGTCTCGTCGCCAACCTCACCGTCTCCCTCGTGCTCTTCCACCCCGTTGGTCAGCTTGCGCTTCTTGACCGGCGCGATCACGCCCTTGCCAGTGCCCTGGTACGGCGCCCACCGCACCAGGCGACGGTTGGCCCGCCGAAGGGCTGCGGCGATGGCCGCCGACTCTTCTCCAAAGTCATCCTCTTCCGACTTCAGCGGCGCGAGGCCTGCCATACCCCGGTGGCGGAACCGGCCTGCGTCTCGCATCGGGCCGCCCGCTGACAGCTCGCGTCGCACCTCATCCTCCACGTCGCTGTCCTCGAGCGGATCCTCCATCTCCTTGATACGTCGCATTGCCCGTAGAAGATGACCTTCCGCCTTACGGAGCTTTCGTGACCTGCGGTGCTCCTTGCGTAGTCCCTGGTCGAGGATGTGTTCCACGCGCTGGCTGCGGTTGCGCTCCACCGCCAGCTGATGCGCCGTCGGCGGTCGTGGCTTCCTGGCGATGATGCCTTCCGCCGCTGGGCCTCCGGGCGACGATGCCTCGAAGATCTGGTACTTCAGTGGCGCGCCTCGTCGACCTGAGCTCTTAGCCCCTATGTTGCCCAGCATCTTCGGCGGCGGAGTCGACCGGGTGCTATCCATGTCCGACTCGTTGCGCGATGGGCGGATCCTAGGCAGAATCGCGGGTCCATCCTCTGCGATCACTCGAGACGCCCGAGAACCACGCTTGTTCTGACTGTCGAGGAATTGTTGGTCGGCCTCGAGGATCTTGGCACGCGTCTTTTGCCTCTCGAGGCCGAACTCGACCTCCTTAGGCGTGTCGATGTTCTCTCGAGCCTCCTCTTCTGCCGTCATCTCTTCCAGGCGAGGTACACCCTGGTTCGCCACATCGACACCATAGTCGACTCCGCGACCAAAAGGGTTCTCGTCGCAGCCCTCTTCCGTAAAATCAGACTCCAGGTAGAACCACATGATCCACAGGAAAGCCTTGGCCCTGGACTTGCTGGAGTAGTTGGTCTTCATCACGAGGTCGTGAAACTCCTGCCCCGGGGGGAAGTGTAGCTCTGCCACTTTAAGTGCAGCATTGCAAATGACGAACAGGAGGTTCACCGGGTTCGTCCGAGGACAGTCGCGCGCCTTGATCTTGTTAAGACTTCCAGGCTCCTGCCGGTCCTCGGCTCCACCCTTCAGAATGGATTTCAGCCGGGGCGCATCTTGAAGCTGCTTGTATGCGTGGGGATCTTGGTGGGCTTGCAGCGAAGGAATCGCGTGGTAGGTTCGAAGCTGGGCTCGCATCTCGGGGAAGACTGCGTATCAATTGTCAGCGTAGCTCACGGCCAGGAGAACCTCGAGGACTCACAGTTCAGGGTCGTGTTCATCCGTCCAATGTTTACAAGCAAGCACACCATGGCCATGCCCTTTGCGGCATCGCGGTCGCTGAGCAGTTTGTCGCGTAGGACCTTGCTCGTCTTGCTACTCCTCGACATGGTGTCGATATAGAGATCGGCAAAGTTTTGGCTCTCCCGTCCGGGCTCGTACGAGTTGGTGAAGGCAGGAGTCGTGTCATCGAAGACGGCCTTCAGGAAGTCATGCTGAATGTCCTTCCGCCACAGCGGCTCGCCGTCGTCCTTCTTCAGATGCCGAATCTTACCAACCGTGCCACCGTCTTTGTCTTTGCCTTGTGACTTGCCCTTGCCTCGGCCTACTTTTTCTGTTGGCTCGGGCGTCATGTCCATCATGCGCGTGTCTTCGTCTTCGGTCATGGCTTGCGACAAGAACGATTTGCCCTCGTCTCGCTGCAAAGGTGAGCTGGGCGCTTCCATGTCGGAGGCAGGGCCGGCGACTGCCGAGCTCGTGGGCGATCGAGACGCCATGATGCAGGCGGGAGGGTCGATGGTCGCCCTCAAATCAAAGTATCTGTTCGATTCGATGGTGCGTCTTGGTGACGAGGATGCGTTGGTTGATAAAATGTCGCGATTGCCGATACTTGAGTAGGTTTGTGTGACGGCGGACGAGGATGGACGACGATGAAGTCGCGCGCAGGGAGATGTATCGATGGGATGCCGACTTGACAAAGGGGCTGTGTCGGCGTCCAGGTGTCGTTCTGATCGATTGCAGTGCGAGTGAGAGAGGGGTGGTGTGTGAGGAAAGACAGTGGTGCTCGCGGCGAACGAAGTGTTGACAGGCAGGGCGGGAGCAGCTGCGAAGTATTTTTAGAGGTCACGACTTACCGCAGTACCTGACTTCGAGTTGCGCGCATCGCAAGGGCCAAGCCTCGTCGGAGCTCCTCACCGACTCACCGAGGACACGAGCCATGCGTTTTGCACCAATCGACGCGTGTCATCAAGAGACCCACTTTCTTGCATCGTGCTCGACATGCACCACCCCAGAATAAAGCACTTCGAGTCGGAGGGACGTGTGCGTGCGACCTAGCTGGTCTCTTCACCTCGCGGCCGTCGGTTTCCGTAGCCAGGCTAAATTTTTCAAACCACATACATCTTCTCTGTTCACAGCCCAAATTTTCCTACGATACGATGCTACCTACTGTTTTGCTGAACAACTGTCGCGGTAAATGGGCTTCACCAGAGGCCTGAGGTGCACCAACGACCCAACAGTTTCATACAGTCCAAGTGTAGCAGCATCCCAGGTTCTGTGGGAGCTAACCAACACAATACGGCACAATTTTGTGTTAAGACTACGGCGTCTGTTGCATTTGTTGCATTTCTTGGTGCCCCTTAAAGTGGAAGAGCAAGTCGGACTAGGAAGTACTCGGTAGATGTTTCGCGGCGTGCAGCATATCAGGACATCACGATTGGCACAAAGTAATCAGCAAGTGTTTTTATTGAGGACTTCTCAGTTCATACTAGCTGTCCATCTCCGGAATCCATGGTCTGGTCCGCGTCGCGCCCTCGGATTCCGCCCCGAGGTTGCGCAATGACCAAAGACCTGCAGCCTCTCGACCCCTCGCTGTCGCACGCGAGGGTCGGAAGACTAGTGCTCGTTCCAAATGAGCCGCTGGTTTCTGAAGAGCAAGAACTTTTGGTATCCCTTCCGCGAAAGCCCCATATTCGGATGGGAAGTCCTTCGTCTGTGCTCTCGAAAAAACGCTCTGTCAACTGTTCCGTAGTTGCCAGTCCGTTCATGATGCCGTTGCCGCCCTCTGAAGGCAACACCCTGCCTCACAGAAGATATTATCGACCAGAGAACCGAAAACCGAGAACCGAGAAATCCACTTTTGTCTATGATGCACGGCAAGATGCATGAGCCCTCTATCCTCCGTCGAAAGGCGAGAAATGCCTGCCGGGAAAACTGGGTAGAGAGAGCAGACACATGCATGATCTCCGTGGCCGTCATACCACCATCCTTGGTGATGTTGGTGAAGGCCGTAGATCAGGACGCGCTAGCCCTGCGCGTCTCTCGTCTGCCGTGTGCTCTGCCTCTCCTGAAGGTTTCCCCCTGCGGTCTAAAGGGTATCATCGGTTGGGGGACCAGCGAAAACAAACGCTCTATCGATGGAAGTCGTTCATGTCCTGACGCCCTGTTCAGCTTCTCATCGCAATGAGAGGCTACCGTCTCGCGGATTTGGGTCATGCTGCCGTGCTGAAATGCAGAGTCGCGTTGAAATGCGTCAAAAGGAAAAAAGAAGAAAGGTCGAACCAAGTGCCGAGGTCGAAAGAAAGCAGCCCAGAGGTGGACGGGCGGTCTTTTGAGGCGAAACGATGCCTCAAGCCGCCTGGTAACCAGATGTACTGGGTGGGTTTACCACCACGACTGGCCACCAGCACCGCTGCCGGGGTTGCCGTAGCTGCCGCCACCACCACCACCGCCGCCGTAGCCACCGCCGTAGCCACCAGCGCCGCCGCCGCCGCCGTAGCTGGGGTTGGGGGGAGGGCCGCCGAAGCCAGCACCGCCGCCGCCGCTGTAGCCGCCGTTGGGGGGGCCGCCGAAGCCGCCACCACCGCCACCACTGAAGCCGCCACCGCCGCCGCCGCCGCCAAACTTGCGGAAGTCACGGTTGGCACCTCCGCCACGGCCGCGGCCGCCGGCGGACCTACCGCGACCACCGCCGCCGAAGGACGACTCGCGGGCGATGGTCTCGAGGAACTGGGGAACCTCCTGGTTGGCCTCCTTGAGCAGCTCGAGGAGGTCACGGACGACACCACGGTTGCCACGGTTGAAGAAGGCAGTGGAGTGACCAGTGTTTCCGGCACGACCGGTACGACCAATACGGTGGACGTAATCGTCAATGTCGGTGGGGAGATCGTAGTTGACAACGTGGGTGACGTTGGGAATATCGAGACCACGAGCAGCGACAGCAGTGGCAACGAGGATGGGGCAACGACCGTTACGGAAGAACTCCAGGGCGCGCTCACGCTCGCGCTGGGTGCGGTCTCCGTGGATGGAAGTGGCGGGGAAGCTCTGGTTGATGAGGAAGTCGGAGAGCGAGTCGGCCATGCGCTTGGTCTCAACGAAAATCAGGGTGAGACCAGCACCGTGGGTGTGAAGGATGTCGAGAAGGACAGAGCGCTTGTCGACGTCCTCGACGTACTCGACCTTCTGGGTGATGTTCTCAGAAGTGGAACCAACACGACCGACCGAGAGGAAGACGTAGTCCTTGAGGAAGTCACGGGCCAGCATCTGGATGTCGCGGGGGAAGGTGGCGGAGAACATGAGGGTCTGGCGGTTCTGGACACCAGGCATGTCCTCGCCCTCGACGATACGGCGAATCTGGGGCTCGAAACCCATGTCAAGCATGCGATCAGCCTCGTCGAGCACAAGGTACTTAATGTTCTGCAGGGAGATGCGACCGCGCTCGATCAGGTCGACAAGACGACCGGGAGTGGCAACCAGAAGATCGCAGCCGCGCTCGATCTGGCGAAGCTGGGAACCGATGTCGGCACCACCGTAGACGACGCAAGGACGGACCCACGAACGGTAGGCGAACTTGCGAGACTCTTCGTAAATCTGCGAGACAAGCTCACGAGTGGGGGCGAGGATGAGCGAAGTGGGGTAGGCCTTGCGCTGGCGGCCGAAGGAGCCACCGGCAGCGTTGGCGGGAACGGGGGAGGGACCGTTGATGAAGGCCTGGGAGAGGATGGGGAAGAGGAAACCACCCGTCTTGCCGGAACCGGTCTGGGCACAAGCCATCAAGTCGCGACCACCCATGACAATGGGGATGGAGTACTTCTGGACGGGAGTGGGGACCTTGTAGTGGGCAAGACCGATGTTGGAGATGAGGTGGTCGTCAAGGGGAGGGTTGGTGAAGGTGAGGACAGGCTCAGGGACGTCGTGACCGGAAGCCTCGACGGGGATGTCGTCGTACTTCTCGAAGTTGATTCCGGTGTGCTGCTTGGAAGGGTCGTCGGGGGTACCGAAGAGCTCACGCTCGACACGGGGGTTGGCGGGACCAGCGATGTGCTTGCCGTCGCGCCACTGGCCGTCGCCAGAACCACGGGTGTGGGCAGGGGCTCCGCCGGCATTACCGCCGTAGCCACCACCGCCGTAACCACGTTCACCGCCGTTCCAGCCGCCGCGGCCACCGCCACGGCCACCGCCGTAGGCGTGAGGAGGGGGACCGCCGGCAGGAGCAGCAGCAGGAGCGGGGGGGCCACCAGGGCCGCCGGGGCCGCCCATGGCGGGCCAGTCACCGCCACCACGACCACCGCCGTAGCTGGGGTTGCTGGGAGTCTGTCAGTACGCGGTTCAGGAGACGATTGTGGAGGTAGAGAACTCACCCAGCCCAGGCGCTGTTGTTGAGGCCGCCGTTCATGTTAGGGGGAGGGGCGCCGGCGTTGGGAGCGGGACCGGGTCCGGCAGGAGGAGGAGCCTGGCCCATCTTTCCTCGCATATGAGGGGGGATGTAAGAGGAGCGACCAGTGGCCTCCTGGGTGGAACCGATGTTGAGACCGTTGATGTTGAGCTGATCAGCCATGATGAACAGAGTTCGTGGGTTGATGAGGTTTTGTCGGGTAGGATAGATTCGTGCTCGAAAAGTGAATCGAGGATGCTCGTGTGTACTCTCGGAAAGAACGAAGAGTTCCTAAAGAGAGGCGTCGTACTTGAGAGGGAGGGAAAGACCGGCCGTGGAATGACAGTCGAACCGAAAGGCGAACGATGGATGAAGAGGGAAAAAAGAAGACGGCGGATGTCTTCTGATGTCTCTCGAGGTTGGTGTATCGTCTAAGCAGGTGCTCTCGCTCGGGCACTGATTAGGCTAGGACGTCAGTATCTTGTGTTTCCCGAAGAAAAAAGGAAAACAAAAGACAAAGATGACGATGCGGAGTCGTTGTTTCGCGAATGGAGGATGAAGGAAACGAGTCCCTTTTTGGTGGTTGAAGGAGGGGAGGATTGTGGGAGGGAGGTGGTTGTGGGAGGGAAGGTAGAAAAGAGAAGATTCGCCGGCTGGAGGGAGGCAACAGAAAAAAAAATCGGTTTGAGGACTGTCGGAAGGTGCCTAACCAGACCCCTGCGACCCGCAGAAATTTAGGGGCGCTGTGACGCCCTGGCCGCTGGCTGCTGGGCTGGGTGTGGGTGCGGGAGGCAGGTGCGCTCCTTCTCCTGCCGGTGGAAAGTGCTGGGGCAGGGGCGGCCGCCTAGTGCCTGCCCTGTGGATGGTACTGCGGCGGCCTTCGCGGTGAGAGCGAATGAGCACGGGCCCCGGCACCCGGAATGCCTGCGCTGTGAGTGGCCAGCCCGCCCCAGCACCTGCACCATTTTGGCCACCTAAATGCATGTGCTCGCCGTTTCGAGGGAAAACTGGGCCAGGCCCCCTACGTCGACGTGTCTCCACGACTCAGTCGACCGATGACATAATGCTCTTGAGCCGCCGCTTGCTCGACAGAGACCCGTCTCGAAGCACTGGGCTGAACGAAGACGCGCTAGAAAGGGGCAAATAGTCGACATGACTTACTTTGCTATTCCTAGTGGGAGAACGCGGAGTGGTCGTCGCTGTCCAACCTCGTTTTGTGCTTGTCAGGTGCCTGCCGACTGGTCGCTGTCGTGGGGGGCTGCGTAGGTCCCAAGCTTGCGGGTCTGGTGACGGTTCTGAGTGATACCAGCCACTGTCTGCGTTGTTGCTAGTCGGGTCAGAAGATGGGGCAACGTGTCAGGAGGGAGAGCGTCGAGGGATTTCAGGGTGAGTGGAGGCTATTCTTCTCTTCCTTGATGACTGGCAGCTGGTCAGCGTAACGCCATAAGATGCCACATACGCATGGTATGTCTGTTTTGGTTATCATCCCAGGCTCAACGTCATGGTTTTCGGGGTCCACCGTCGTTGAATGCTCCTTAGTGTTCCTGCGCGTGATTTCTGCGACACAACGATATCGTCAACATCTTTGAGGTTCTTGCTAGTAATTGCAGTTTCGTTTCGATCAGCCCAAGGCATACGACACACGGCCAGGTGTCTCTCGTGTACCTGGTTAATGAAGAACATCCAAGCAACCTATCCCAGTGCTGGCACTGTCGGCATTCCCGGCATCGTCACACGATTATCAAATGCACCTCAAAGTCGGTGAGATTGACAGTAGTGGCAACTTGCCGACTGGCATGGTGCCGAATACGTGGGCTCTTACTAGCATTATCTCAGTCAGAGGAGGCATGATGATACCGGCTGACCGGCTGACATCCCAGTCGCACAAAGCACCGTCTAAAGCTGAGGCTTGTTCTACCACGAAGACTCGGTACTTCCGAGTCTTCACGTTTCTGCTAGGGATACTGGTCGGTAGTGTTGGGTATTCTCATCGCCATCAAGTTACCGATGCCGCTCAAACTCCTCGTAACAACGGACGATTACCGACGGAAACCTTGGTGGATGGATACACAGAACCCCTCAATTCGTATCATGAATATACGAGAAGCGTCTCGGCTCGTCCTGGATCGGTGATCTGTCTACACTGCGAGTACCGGACAGACACCTTTCGGCACCACAAGTCTGCTGGTTGCTTATTCACTCTCGGACAATCGACATGTGACGAGGCCAAACACGCCAAATTGGACCGAGAGCTGGAGATAGCCTCACCGACGATTCCCTGGGTGAAGCACATCATTTAGCTCCTGTAAATGCTACAGGCGAGTACATCCAGGCCTCAAATAAAGCTCTTAACGTACATGCCTGTGTCCCGTCTCGACAGCAGGCGTCCTGGGCAGGAGTGGCACATGCGTCGAGAGTGCGAAAGGCGGCAGAGACAAGAGCTCAGAGGAAAGGCATCACCGTACCTCTCAGGACCATGCAAGCAAAAAGATAACAGCGGCGTGACGCCCAGACGTACCGCCTGAGCGAGCTGCTCCAAGGTCACAGACACTTCAAATCAGTCCATCTGCGAGCGAGCCTCGTCCTGGCAAATCGACGCCTGTATCATTTACCGACCGAGTCTAGTAGTACATGCCATCCCTGATGAACCCTGCCCCCCTCCGCACGCCGCGGCCCCTAGCCAGCCGCCTAGGCGCTCTTCACCACCTTGTCGTCGTCGAACTCTATGTCGATGACGCCGTCCTTGGTGATCGCCTTGACCAGCATGCCCTTGAAGTCGATGGGCATCCGCCTCTTCAGCTCGTCCGTGCACATGTTCAGGATCTTGATGCCCTGGCCGAGGGTGATGTCGGGGTGGTGGTGCTTGTCGAGGATGGAGAGGCAGTAGTATCTGGGGCGGAGGTCAGCAAAGAGCGGTCAGGCCTGGGATCTCCGGGTCGGGACATACTGTGCGTAGCCGTGGGCGGCGTACGGCACGGGGGCCATCGACGCGAGGTAGTCCATCCAGTACAGGGCGGGCTTGAGGGTGATGGGGTCGACGCCGCCGAGCAGGAGGTTGACGTTGTAGGGCTTCCGGGAGCGCAGGCTGGAGGCGAGCTCGCCACGGATGAAGTGGGAGATGGCGGAGGGGGAGAGGTCCGTCTCGTTTCGCATCGAGTAGAGCTGGGCGTTTGCTTGAATGTATTCGGCGAATTGTACTGGGAGCGACGGTCAGCCGGGGAATCATCCGCAGGGCCGCTCGGATGGTGGGCACACACCTGTATCACCCGCCTCTCCTGAGAAGGCCATCAGCGTGTGCTTGTTCAGCTGCCTCGTCTTGTCGTCGGACGCCTTGAGGACGGTTGCGCCTCGCATCGCGGCCTTGGAGGCGGCGATGATGGTGAAGTCCTTGCCCGTGATTCCGAGAAGTACCTCCCTGTGACCTTGTTAGCCCTCGCCATCGACGTTCCGGCGCAGTCGCTCACATTTTGGCTGTTGTTGTCGTGGATGGAAGCTAGGTGGGTGGTTGTTGGATACAGGCGTTGTTGCTTCTCAGGTGCATCAGCCTCTAGGTGCTGGCTCCTCCACGGCCCCGGCCCAGTCGAGCTCCCGGACCTGACGCGCGCAAAGCTACAGCCTGGCCGCCCTTGCCATTTCTGCCGCTGCCCACCGCCCAGAGCACTCAGCATGCAGCGCCCACGCATCAGGTTCTTTTTGGCGCGAAGAGAGCGACGGAGACGGGCCCCACCCACCCAGACCGTCCCTCCCCCGAGACCCACCCGCTGCAGGCCTTCTGAACTTTTTTTTTCAGTCCCTCCAAAAAGTTCGTGAGAGACAGGAACGGCGGGTCACTTTTGCTGGAAGTCAGAACAGCCCCAGCACGCAGCGACGCACAAAACCAGACCAAACCGCCCTGCCGTGCCCACCATGTCCTCCTTCTTCACCATCCCCGGGGCGAACAAGAAGAGGAAGAGGCCCGAAGCTTCAGACGCACCCAAGAAGCGAATTGCGGCGTCCAAGACCCCCGGCCGGGCCGCCCCGCGAGGAGGTGCCAAAGGAGGCGCCGCGTCCAAGTCCAAGGCGGCCGCGCCCGCCGGCAAGAAGGCTGCCGAGGGCGACGACGAGTCCATCTCCGGGAGCGATGACGAGAGCATTGTGAGCGTGTCGGACAAGGAAGAGGAGGGATCCGGGTCGGAGGGCGAGGGCGAGACGGCGGCCGAGCGCCGCCTGAGGCTGGCCGAGAGGTATCTCGACAATGTCAGGCAGCAGGTGGACGAGGTGGGCTTCAACGCCGAGGACATCGACAGGGACCTGATCGCGGAGCGGCTGCTGGAGGACGTTGCCGAGGCCAAGGGAAAGGTCTACCGCCAATTGGCATCCGACCTCGCCTTCGACAGGGCGACGCACTGCTACTTCAAGAACAACGCCGAGACCTTCACATCCGTCGCCGTCAGCGCCCCCTACGCATACACCACGACCAAGGACATGTACCTGCACAAGTGGAGGATACAGGACCTCCCCAAGGACCAATTCCCCCAGACGAACAAGAAGAAGAAGTCAAAGTCCAAGAAGCCCCCGCCGCCGCCCCGGAGGAAACCCCAGCTCGAGCAGTGGGTCAAGGGCAACGACAACCCCAAGAGCAAGTCCTCGCAACGGCACAGCGAGCGCATCCTCTGCGTCGCCGTGTCGTCGGACGGCAAGTTCCTCGTCACCGGCGGCGAGGACAAGCGCCTCATCGTCTACAACGCCGAGACCCTCAAGCCCATCCGCGTCTTCACCCACCACCGCGACGCCGTCACGGGCCTCGCCTTCCGCCGCGGCACCAACCAGCTCTACAGCTGCTCCCGCGACCGCACCGTCAAGGTCTGGTCCCTCGACGAGCTCGCCTACGTCGAGACCCTGTTCGGCCACCAGGACCAGGTCGTCGACATTGACGCCCTCGCCCAGGAGCGCTGCGTCAGCGTCGGTGCCCGCGACCGCACCGCCCGCCTGTGGAAGGTCGTCGAGGAGTCGCAGCTCGTCTTCCGCGGCGGCGGCAGCGGCGTCGACAGGAAGAAGCCCCTCAAGGACGTCGACCCCCGCTCCGTCGCCCACGAGGGCAGCATGGAGCGCGTCGCCATGCTCGACGACGAGCTCTTCGTCACCGGCAGCGACAGCGGCGCCCTCTCCCTCTGGAGCGTCACCAAGAAGAAGCCCATGCACATGATCCCCATGGCCCACGGCCTCGAGAAGCCCCTGCTGCCCACCGAGGCGTCGGCCGAGAAGGCGCCGGGCGACGACATCGTGCCCCCGCCGCAGCCGAGGTGGATCACCGCGCTGAGGACCATCCCGTACTCAGACATCGTCCTGAGCGGCAGCTGGGACGGCTACATCCGCGTCTGGAAGCTCAGCGACGACAAGAGGAAACTGGAGCCGCTCGGCGTTCTCAGCGGCGGCAAGGAAACCGCTGCCGACGTCGATGTCGACATGGAGGGAGAGCCCGCCCAGCAGGACGACTTCCTGATCAGGGGCATCGTCAACGACATTGCCATCTTCGAGCGGGGAGAGAAGGCCAAGGACGGCCTCTGCGTCGTTGTCGCCGCCGGCAAGGAGCATAGGCTGGGCCGCTGGCAGATGAACCGAGGGACGGCCAAGAACGGAGGATACGTGTTTGAGGTGCCGCGATCAATACCCCTGAAGCCCGAGGTGAACGGGGCGCACGATGAAGCATCGGAGGAGATGCAGGATGATGAATGAATCACAGCGGCGGCCGGCGCATGTTAGACTGAATAATTTCGATCGTGTACATTCATCAGCGAACGGTCCCTGGTCGGAGCACGCCCCTTACTACTTGCTCAGCAGCCCTTCTACCACTCAATACAGACCACCCACCGACCAGTGTATTTTCACCACGAAGAATTCTCAAATCATGGCATGCGCCGGTTGTTGACGTGCGAGGCTAATTATTGCTGAGCTGTTAATTATCATCTACGCCTTCCGGCGCCAGAGAACCGCACGCCTGCGCCTCATATACCACCCATTTACTTGTGCTGAGATGCAAGAACGCCAGCCTACATGTACAGGCAGGCGATCAAAAGTGCCGCGCTATGCCCAGTGGACGATCGTATCGCGTCGCACTCTAAAGCCCAAACGCCTGTCCGTGATGTCGTCACACGCAACATGCAAACCTTCGTCATGTCCGCTTGCCCTTTTCCCGACCGAAATGTAAAATCAAAATCCTGCCCGCACCGGGGTATCATGCATGGCGGCAACCGCTCTAATCCTCATTCGTAAGGTCAATGTTCTTACCATCAACCGCGATGATCGATGGGTTTCCACTCGGCCTTGATCGGTCCTGTGCAATCCTGCTCCCGTGGGCTGGGCGGCGCCCAGTACCACCATAGACGATTTTCTTTTCGTCGTCCGCTCTAGGAGGCGGTTTGTCGGGCGATGCCCGCATGTGTCGCAGCCTACGTGCCGCCGCAGGTTGTATTGCGAAATGATGACTGGTCGTTCTCTCCTCCGATTTCTTCTGACTCTTCGGACTGTCATCAATAGTCACGGTGACAGGGCCGTCATCCATTTTGTGCTCATCCTTCTTGAGCTTCTTCGGAGGCCGTCCGGCCGAGCCGCGCTGAGCGCCGGATGGCGAGCTCAGATACGACAACGTCTCAGGCACATGTGATGATGGTCCTTCTCCCTCCGCGTGTATATCCCGCGACGCACCATCCCCTCGCACAATGTTGCTCCCGGTCACTGACCAAGCAAGCTCATCGATCGATCGTTTCCGCTTAGGAGTCTTCGGTGTTGCAGGGGTGCTGGTTCGTATCGGCGGGAGCAGCACCGTGGTGAATCCGGTTACTGCCTCTTCAACTTCTGATGAATCGACTAAAGGCTCAACAGCTTGCGTGACAGGAGGCCCTGACTCGGGCGATTTCATTGAATCTGTAAGCGACTGAACGGGTTCGGTCGGGTCGCTGATGCCTTGTTCGATGGGGAGCTGGCCAGCGTCTTTGGGGTCTGCGGCGAGGAGAATGCCGGCCTTTCCACTAGACGGAAGGTCAGAACGAGAAGCTTTGGAATCCTGCGTTGCGTCGCTTGGGTCGATCGTACCGGGAGTCTGAGGAGTTGATACCGGTGGCGAATCCACGGGTTCGGCTCCTTGTTTCTTTTTCGCAGCCTTGGCAGCTTTCGCAT
Source organism: Verticillium zaregamsianum (assembly GCA_002851755.1). NCBI lineage: Eukaryota > Fungi > Ascomycota > Sordariomycetes > Glomerellales > Plectosphaerellaceae > Verticillium > Verticillium zaregamsianum. Next base: position 976,562 of record NMXM01000004.1, on the reverse strand, counting down.
CCTTCTTTGCCTGTTTCTCCTTTTCTCGCTGAGCGTTTTGTTCTCGGCGAAGACCCATGATGAGGTCTCGGATCTCGCCACGCATTGAGACGGGATTGATGTCCGACCAGCCGAGGTCAACCTTGCTAACGATCTCGCTGATGACTTGATCCGGTTGCTTGAGAAATCTTTCGACGTACGCAAGCAGGTACACCCCGCAACTGGTGTAATCGTCTTGAGCTGGGATGCCCTTGGCGGTCAGCCCGAAGCGTACTGGGGTCTCGATATCAATGTTGCGCCTGTGCTTGATTTCCTGGACCAAATAGTCCCTGAGGTTGGTGCAAGTGGGCGAATGAGTGCTTCCAAGAGAATCCAGCGTAATGACTCTAGCGTCGCCGGGGTCACTCGGACGATGCACAGGACCATTGAGCTTGCGGCGTTGATCCTTCTTTGTGATCGACGCCTTTGAATGTCTGCTCGAGTTGTCCGGTGCAATGTCAGAAACAACAAGACGAATCTCATCGTCACTGCCATCATCCGCATTCAAAACCGTGTCCGTTGGCATTTTCTCCTTTTCTTCTGGCGGGGCTTCGTCTCCGGTGTCGGCCGGATGTGTGGCATCTTGATCACCTGCCACAGCAGGAAGTAGCTTCCCAGGATTGCAGATGATAGCCAGGTACCAGTGTGCAGCTTCGTTAACTGGGACAATAATATAGTCCTTGGACAACAGGTCGACCTTGGCAGTCCAAGATTTCACAGCGTCGTAGTCGACGCCTCGACTCTTCCGTTGGCTCAGTCTTTCGTAAAACCAGGGGTTCATGAACAGAATTCGTTCGGACCATCCCACGTTCTCCCTCTCCAACCGACTTTGAAGGTATCGGAGGTAGAAGACGATGATGTTGTCGTTCAAACATTCGCCTTCTTCAAGTCTCAAGATGTCGTCTTTGGTGACTTGCGCCCGGTTTTTGCCATTGGCGGGGTAGATGAGGGGCTCTTTGTCCCAAATCTTTGCCCAGTCCGGGTGCTCGTCGACCCAGCGCTTGGAAGTCGGAGCCATGGGCGGTGGAGTCCCCAAGCGAACCCTTGTACGTCGCTCCAAACGGTGGCTCCGCGGTGCTTCATGGGAAGATCGTGGACTGGCGGCATAAGTGGGAGAACCAGTATCGCCCTTCATTCGGTCTTTGAGGGATAGGTGCGCAGCAGGACCTGCCGTCTGAGCGAGTGGTGGAGAGGAGGGCTGCGTCTGTCGGCAGAGTCGAGGATCAAGACCGCGACTATTGTCTTGCTGAGCCAAGATTCCCGCAGAGTTCGGAGAATGTGCCTCGAGATCACCAGGCCTGCGTTGATCAGGGCTCGTTGACGTTGCACTGTTCTGGAACAAATGATCGAAGGTCTTTTGCAGGTGCAGTCTGAAAGCCTATTAGCACACGAGTCAAAGTTTGATAGAATTTCAAGACATACGCTGGTGGATTTTCGAGCTTCAGACTACTCAAGTTCAGTCTCTCTTTGCCATTTTCCAGCCATTTGATTGCGGCGACAGAATCCGTAATCGATGAGATCTCGAGTAATAACTGCGCAGGCGACCCTCGTTTTGAAGGTCGATCAAAGAGCAGGTGCGGAGAGTCCGGTGAGAACCTGACCTTGTGGCATTCCCCGAGTATCAGCGTCAGCCATTGGGGATCAAGCTCCACCTGTTCTCCGGAGCTGTTGACGGGGATCAAGCTGAACGTTCCTTTCTCGCGTAGTCTAAGCCGGAGAGTTTCACCGCTCTGCTTTGTGTCAAAGCGGAATTTGCCGGATGCGGCACGAGAAATGGTAATCTCTGGACATTTGGTTCCTCTGAACGTGGTCTTGACCATGTCTCCCTTGGATGTTTTGTGGCTCAAGGGCGAGCCTTGTTCTTTGACAGATGTTCGTGTACCGCCCGAGGACCTCGTTCCCTTTGTTGGCGGTGTGGCGTTGAGCTCGTCGTCGCTGTCGACGCATTCTAGTGCACGCTTCTGGCTCTGTTGATAGGTCCGAGACGAAGAGTTCTTGCCTTCAAGCTGATCGGTAATCCTCCGGACTTCGTCGGCGTCACGGTTGGCAGTGGCCCTGTCTCGCATGCTCTCAAGCGCCGCGACATCGACTCTGGGCGACGACCTCGGTTCCTGCGTGTGGCGTTGTCTTTTTGGATGGGAGTTTCCCTCTTCAGCTAGCTCGTCCGTCTCTGGCGATTGTCGTCGTTTGCCGCCGAGCCCGGACCCTGAAGCCATCTGGGACACAAGTCCATTTCGATGAGGTTTCTGGGTTGAGATGATCGCGGGTGCCCTATTTTGCGTACTCATCTCGTCGGTATCGGTCTTTTTCTTGACAAAAAGCTTAGCCACCGTGTAACCATATTTTCCAACCTGTTGTCCAACCTTTTCCATTAGACTTCCCTTGGACTTCAGGCCATTCTGAGGTTGGAAGTCGCCCTTCAGAGCCCTATTCTTCTGCCCCATGATGCCTCAGGGTCATGAGGAGGCAGGCAGCGTATGTGTTTCGGCTTGCGCTGTGCGTCGAACGAGGTCAACGGTCCTGGGATCGGTTTGGCCGCTGTTCGTCGTAACCGAGACCGCTAGAGGATATACCAGGACCATGCTCTCGCCGGTGGGATTAAAGTTCCGTACGCTGGACAAAGAATCCAGTCGACCCCTGGGGAGCTCCTCCTACACCAAAGCCCGTCTGGCAAGCGCTGACCCGTGGCCAGCCTTTGTTCACAAGAGGATCGTTTTCGGTTGATGTGGTATCGGGCTGCTGCGGACTGCGAAGATTAGCTGCTACAGTTCGCGCTAGAGCTGTTCGGGCAGACGCATTTCTCACGCTGGCTTTGCTTCATGGCAGTGACAGACAAGAAATGGCCACTTTGCTGTACAAGGCTGTGGCTGTTTTGTCGGAGTGTTCGTTGTACTCGTGATCAGTCGTTTGTGAAGGTGCAGAAGATTGGTGGGGTCCTGCATTTTACCATGACAAGGGTGTTTGCCTAATCAGGACTAGCGGCGTTAGCGCTCCGGCTCAGGTTGGAGCCCCAGCGCTGCTCGTACAGTACGACCAGACATAGAGGAAATGATAGAAATGCATTTTAACAGCTCAACCTTGAGAGCTTTTATCCACTCTCACAGCCTTTCCCTTCCCGTGAATGCCTTCTAAACTCCGGCGCAGGTATCATGGTGAGGTCACTGTGATTTCCCTCCCGCATCCGACTGCAGCCAGACCAACTGTACGCCAACCCGTCAACGTCCTAAAACCAGCCTTCCTGGAAGCAAGCGGCGAGCTGCCATTGCATACCCCCACACTCCAAACATCGATATCGACCATATTGGCGAGTTCTGGCCATAATTTGACGACTCCTCGGCCCCAACCAAATATCCTGGAAATGCTCCTGCAAGACGGCAATGCGTGCAATGACCCTCACGCTGAAGAAACCCTTTCCGAGTCGGACTTTGCCAGGGACTGCGGCTGAGGAAGCCAGCCTGTACGACGTTGCTCCGAATCTTTTTGAATGCTCTAATTTCAGCGTCATGATGACGACGAGGACCGATGTGTTAAGGTAGTTGATGAACGGTCATGGTATGTACAGAGAAGTCCCTCTACAACGACCCCATACATAAACCCAATCAAAAAGGGTTTGAAGGAATACCAGAGCAGGATCCCCATCGAGAACAAACCACCTAGACACCTCCACCTTTCACCAACTAAGTGGGAATGCCCTCAAACTCCGCGTAACCAAGCGCGAGGTTCATGTTTTCTGGTGAACCTCGTTAGAGTCCGATAAACATCTTGAACAGGGCGGGGGACACTTACGCAAACACTGAGTACTGGCTCCCTTGTTGAGGTTATCCATCGAGGCGCAGCTTCGCATAATTAGCACAACTCGTCCCTTCAGGGGTCGTCAAATACTTACACAACCACCCGCTTGCCGCTGCTGTCGACGGCAAAGCCTCCTATTTCGCAGTGGTGCAGCGAGGCAACCGACCTCACAAGGGGCGGTTCACCCACAACCTTGACAAGCTTCTCGCCGGCATAACGGTCCTGGTAGATCTGGCGGATATCGCGTGAAGTCATCGTCTTGTTGAGAGGGATGTTGATGGTGAGGTGGAGGGAACGGAACCAGCTCGCCACATGCGGGATGAAAGAAACAGAAGTACCAAGGTGGTGACTAATCTCGCTTTCGTGAACATGACCTGTTAGACTGTACGGGATCATGTTGTCTCGAAGAAGGTTGGTGTCGTTCTTGGGCGACGGCTTGGTACCAGCGCCAGAGTATCCTGACACACCAAAGACAACAGGTTCGCCTCCAAGGTGGTCAAGTAGGGGAGCTATGCTGAGCTGAGCAGCAGTGGCGTAGCAGCCAGGGTTGGAGATCCGGGTAGACGGGTAGATATCAGAGCGCTTGGTGAGCTCAGGGAGTCCATAGGCCCACGACTTATCAAATCGGTAGTCAGCAGAGAGATCAACGATGACGCTCCTGCCTTCGCTACCCTTCTGGACTTCGTTGATGGCGTCAACGTAGGGCTTGCAAACACCGTTGGGGAGAGCCATGACCCAGCAGTCGACCTTGCCATCCTTATCCAGCTGAGCAGCGTCCTCGGGCGTCAAATGTTCGTAGATGATCTTGCGCTTGGAATATTGCTCAAGCTCTTGGCCAGCGAGCTCTCGTGAAGACACATGCCGAAGGTCCATAAAGGGGTGCTTATCAAAGAGTTCGATCAGGGCTTGACCGGTGTATCCTCGGGCTCCGATCAGACCGATGCGAGACGGAGCGTTGTTCGAGGCATTCTTCTTATCCAGGGGCGGGTTAGGGTTTGTTGTAGTGGCGTAACCCCGTTGTTGCTGGCTTTCAAGCCTGCCACCAATGCGTGCCACAGCCTTCTGAACGGGCGAAGCTGCCAGGGTCCTCGCGGATGAAAGCCTTCGGGTGTTGTTGAGGTTGCGGACTCGGCCGAGACTCGAAGCAGGGCCAATTGACGCAGGTGATCGAACAATTTGGCGGGCGCCGGTGCGCACAGCCACGGAGGTAGCAAAGGGCATGATTTCGGGTGACTTCCAGCCCAATGGACTCGGTGGTGAAGGGAGGTCGGCGTTGTGGTGATGCTAAGAAAGAAAACCGAGAGTGCCCGAGACCGGCGGTGACTGTATGAGTCGACGAGAGGGTTTCCTGCTGTGGCTAAAATCGGCCAAAGCGATAAGATAAGATGTGGTGGGGCGGAGGGGATCTGGAGGCAGATCACGTGTTGAGTTATTGCAGCCACTACAATACCTAATAAGGAAGTGTGACTTGTTGAGCAGTGCCAGCCACGTCACAGCAACCGTAATTAAGGCAGCTCAGTGTCGGCTCATGCTACGAGCTGCAAGGCTCCGGGACGCATCCAGGTTCAATTAGGCTTTACGGAACCTGTGTTTCCAAGTACAGGGAAGACAAGGACTGGCCAAGCCTGGTAAAGCGCGTCAGAGAGGGGCTCCAGTGACGGCGAGCCACGAAACCCGGGGTCTAATACCCCGCTAGCCGGTAAGAGCCATTCGAGTTCCACTTTATGCTGCCGGCACGTCGATTCCATGCGAATCCTCTTGAGAAGCAAGAAACAGCTTCCGTGGTGATGCAAGTGTTCTACGCATAGACCGGAGTAATAACCATATTGTGGACTCTTTCTCAATCAAGAAATACATACCATCATCTTTTCATTGGAGGATCAGAGTACAGGTCTGTCAATTTTGGCCCAGCACCCAAGACTTCAAACGTTCACAAGGGTTCGTGAACCGACATTAAGGTGCTAGACTTCCTAGTGGGGTATTCGGATGGTCCCGAGTCGAACACCAAGCAGCCCTTGATAGATCCGACAGGCTCTCGATCGCAACGACCTGAGGAAACCATTCTATTCACTTCACCTGTGAGCCAAGCAACATCTCCGCATCATTCGTAAGATTCATGAACGTAAGTGCTAGTCTTACAATGGAGCCCCTGTAGCTCGCCAGCCGCTTCATGTATGGGTATCTTCACATCAACATTTTCCTCCTTTTCTGCTCATCAACCTTGTCTGTCCCGGCTACTTTGCCGGTCGGCCCAAATACGAACCGAAGCGCTTCGAAAACGAAATTAGCCCCGAGCACTTAGGATGCCCTGTCGACTCCCTTTCCCTTCGTATCCGTTGTTCTCAAAAGATCTCGCAGACTGCCCTCGGCATGGCTCGTCGAGCCACCGCCCTGCGCCGACGCCGAACTGACCCCCATGGCGGGAGGGAACGACCACGTGGGCATCCAGCCGCTAAGCCCGCCGAGAAGGCTACTTTTTGCTTGGGTCGCGGCCTCGACCGGATGCGACAAGTGACTTTTCTGCCCCTCGCCTTGACCTTTTTGGCGGCTCGAGTCAACGCGGCTCGCTTCTTCAGGCTCCGTGCGGACCTCGAGGTGGTTCCTGGAAGTCTGCGGCAGCGCCGGCTCGCTGAGCAGCGTCGAGGAGGAGCTGCGTGGCGTCATGACATCGCTGACCACCGGATTCGACCGTGCGTTCCCGATCATAGCTGTGGCGAAAGAGTAGGACTTTCTTCTCCTGAGGCTGACCTCGCAGGTGGCGCGCTCAAGACCGAGGTTTTCTTCAGCCTTATCCTTAGAAGATACAGTCTCCTGAGTGACAGTGACTTCGACTTTCCGTGCTGCTCGGCCTCGAACCTCTTGGGTGATTTCTTCCGCTGACTTCTTCTTCGATTTGCCATCCTCCGATGAACCACTCGACGACATGATGGTCTCGAGGGTGCCCATTGCTATGCTTCTCCGCCGGCCTCCGCCGCTCCTTCTGTTGCGCTGCCGGCTCATGTTCCGCTCATCGTCTGAGGTGACGGCCTGCAACGTGGGCCCATTGGCTTTCTGATGACGCCTGGACGAAGCTGCGGCCATGAAGGCGGCGCCAGACCCGTGAGGAGCGACGTGGACTTCATACTGGTTGCTGAGGGAGTACCGAGACTTGGCGCAAATCTCGGCGATGCGGTCCAGATCAGCGTTGATGTCGCCGTCTTCTTCAGCCTCCATGTTAGCCATCATGTGCTTAAAGCTGTACGCCTCGATGGGCGGTAGCTTTGTCGTCGCGTCATACTCCCCGAGCCCCTTCTTCGACTTTGCCCTCGCCATACTCAGCAGTCCATATTGCTGACCGCTGAGCGGAGATCGAAACGCGATAATGCGCCTGACTGATGCGGCGGGTCCGCTGGCGGCCGAGTTGCTCACACCGGAGCTAAGAGGTTGTCCTCCTGCCGTGATGCTTCGAGTAGTGCTCGACTGTCTGCTCTGCGTCTCGGAATAGGTTCGCACGAGTACGGGCTGGGAGTAGGTGCTGTTCTGAGCCCCGGTCGACTTGGCGTAGCGGCCGCGCGATGGATAGTTGGTGTTGAGCTCTCGGAGAGCCGAGGTGCGGTGTGCTGCTGTGTCGTTATCAAGCGGGATCGGCTTGCCTTCTGCTGTTGATGGCACAAGAGACGTGGAGGACGTGTTCGGCTGGAAGAGTGGCGGGAACGAGAGGGGTACGGAGCTGCGTTTCGACGTCTTGAGCAGTCGAGACGCCGAAGGCCGAGGCGAAGCAGCAGAGGAGGGTTTGGAAGACGGGCGCGCTCGAGGGTGAGGCGAGCCGTGTTGGCTAGGCGGAGCGGATGTGGCCTGGTCCATCTCGGCAGTCGGCCGTCGTGCGGCGGGTGACAGGTTATAAGAGGATAGTCGAGTAGAGAGATGGGAGCGGGCGGGCGGGCAGCACCGGGGGGCGGGCCACTGGGGCCGTTCTCGCGTCGTGCTGCAGACGGGATGTTCAGTTCAGACCAGCGGCGGCAGACGCATGGTTCCAGAGGCTGCTTGTGGCCGAGCGCGGGATTCCGATCCACACGGAGGCAGGCGGGCGGGTGAAGAAGTACCGCGTTGCGTTGAGTCGAGTCGAGTCGAGTCGAGGGGAGTCGATGGGCGTCGAGCTGAGTCGAGTCGGGACGAATGGTTCGGGGGTTCCGCTCGTGTCGTGAGCTGCTCGCGGCGGGAAAGTGGAGAGCGGACAGCGAGGTCCAGCAGGTGGGAGATGCGATTCGCAACGCCCCGGATTGATTGTATGGGGACGGGATCGCAGTATCTGGAGAGAATGAAGATTCGGGCGAGGAGGAGAGAGGAAAAATGAGCATTTGCTGGACCCAGGTAGACGTGCAGCCGGGCGCAGGAGAGCGCTCGACGGTGATAGGCGACAGGCCTAGCCCAGTGAGTGCATGCTGCACGTCTGTCGTGGCTGCCGTTCAAAGGGTGGTCGAGGACGAGGGGGACGCCTGGCGGGGAAGCCTAAGAAGCCGCCTGAGCCAATCGCCGCTGCGGGGTTCCCGTGCGGGTGCTGGACTGCCGTACAGTGCGAATGGTCGGCGATGTGCTCCGTCTTGTCGACTCGGCCGGTCTCTACACACTGTCTCCACCACTTCTTTCCCTCTTGGGCTGGAGGTACCGGTCGTCCCTGCCTGCCTCGCCTGGAGGCCACAGCTCTTCCCGCCTCAAGCATGCACGTCTACGAAATGTGTCAAGTTGCTGATGTCCTCAACAACTCCAAGCGTCTCTACCTGTCTAACCATCAATTCAACACCCATTGGCGTCCATGCATGTTGGCCAGCTGGAACTCGAAGCCGAAGCCGAAGCCGAAGCCTCACTCATGTGTATCTCCTGTCTAGCATCTTACCTTGCCGCCGCGGATGTGTCTTGTCCGAAGTCGCTCGGGATAGCTGCCGGCTCCAGGCATCTCGAAGTTCCCAACATTTCCCAGCACTGCCTGCTGCTACCGTGGCTCGGCCCATCCCTGGGTCAATGGTGACAGCACACATGGCGCCTATGTGTCGGCTCTATGCACCCGAGATGTATGCGAAGGGGGGCCTCTCCGTCTCCGCATGGCGCCACCCGTCCTGCTCGAGCAGCACAGGATAGCCACGGCCACGCTGGTCGTGCATGATGCCCCTGAGGAGCATAAGTGACTGGACGCGGCCGACTTCAGATGAGTCTATTGGACACTGATAGGTCGAGGATTACGACCCACCAAAATCAGGAGACCGATTTGGGGGCTCTGTCTCTCCTCTCTACCTCAGGTCCCTCGTCCTGTTTCCTCACAACACACGGCCGAATATTGTGTCTGGCGGCCAACTCTACCCATGCATATCAACGTCCCGCGATACGAGGACCATGCCGAGTTCCGCAGCTGAGGGAGAGTAACTTATCGCCACATATCATCGGCTCGACGAGCCACAGCATGTCACCTTCCTGGGTAGTACAGTCCCACGGCCATCGTCGAGGCAACCTTGATATGCCCGCCACGAGCTTGTGACAGCGTGGGCAAGCCATGCTCTGACAAAGAAGTTTGGTTGGGGCTCCCAGATTCGAAGGTTCGCGTGCACCCACAGGAAGTACACGAACGAATAAAATCTCCTCGGGCTCGACTGAGGGGCAAGCTCCTCATCCCAACCCTCCAAGCTGACGCCTCCCCTTACTGGACCATGATCAATGGTCTGATCATGTTTTCCCCCTCCCCCGCCTTACTCCTCACTTCCTCAACCATTCATGTCGTCGTGCAGAACGTCCGAGGTGCGGTATCTCGCAGACATGCCATGCCATGCCAGACGCACTTTGACACCCCACGCCGTGTGACCCTGACAAGCAACACTCGTGTTGCATATCATAGCAGAGAAGAGCTATTCCTCCGCCCATGCCATTAAGGCGGGAGTGGCGTTGTGGCATTGGCGAAAGACGTTCGAGATGGCTGTCTGATAGGGTTCACGACGACGCGGCGCCACTGCAGCTTGCTGACTTGCAGAGCGCTCGAGAACCCCGGATTTCGCCACCTGACAAACATAAACACCATCACTTTTCAGCCTTGTAGGTGAATACAGTGAAGATCATAAGCCGTAACATGTTGACCATACACGCCGGATTCATAGGAAACGCCACGTCAAGCGTTCAGTTTTCAAAGGGAGCGTATTTCTCACAGGCGAGCACGTATAGACATGGGTGAAAGCACCCTCAGATCATACGGTCGAAACATCTTTTAGGTTACCTCTACTCGGGACACACACGGGGGTCTATCACTGCCAACCCACGGTATATTGTACCAGGAGCACGAGCCAGTCGCGATAACACCTCAACCCCACGGGGTAGGGCGTCTTCCCTGGTTCCACAGCCGTCTCCCGGAAGGGTGCAAGAGCTTTGCCTGGATGGGTGTGAAGGCAAGGCGGGGTTTGCGTTTCTCGCCCCTAACCCCATGCTGCGTAACGCGAGAAAGGCCGGCTCCGTGAGAATGTCACGTCCCATACTTGTGATCTTACGATGTTTCGTGAAGGTGGTTAAATTGTGCGACGGCCCACTCCAGCTTACAAGGAAGATTCTCGTGTTATCTCGCAACTCACAAGTACGACCGCAGGCCGTCTCCTCCCGGGTTACCCCTGATTCACGTTCACAGCACGAACTTCGGCACAACATGGCCACAGACATGCGGGGTTCCGGCACCCCGCTGGACAAAGCCCTGCTCGCAGGTCTGTAACCCATTGCCCGCCAGCTTGACCCCGTCATGTGACGAGACCACCCCCATCTTTCGCCATCACAATACCAGATATCGTGGCTGACAGGCTGTTCCTAGTCCTTCCTGCTGGCGGCAGGGTCGTTGCGGTATCTCCCTCAGGCTTGAGCGACTACTGCAAGACCTCCAGAATCGACGTACAGCTCGCGGATGGGAGTATTCGTGTGTTTTTCGAGAAGGTATTTGTCAATTCTCCCCAGTCCGATTCCTGACACGAAGAGTGGTAACTGACAATCGGACGGCAGGCCGCCAAAGGCATGGGACTCCAGGGGTTCAACCTGATACAAGCCCACTGGACGTCCGAGACAAGCCTGTACCGCTTCATCCCGGACTTCATGCCCAAGCCCGTCGGCACCGGCTCGTACGAGTCCCAGCTAGACACGTACTTCTTCGTCATGGAGTTCGTGGACATGATCGAGGACGATGTACCCGAGCCGGAAGCCTACATGGCCGCGCCCGTCACGCTCTACCAGAAGAGCGTCGGCAAATCTCCCGGCGGCGAGTTCGGGTTCCCCGTCAAGACCCGGTTCGGGAGCATGGAGCAGGACAACGACTGGGAGACGTCGTGGGAGGCGTGGTGGACGAACCATATGAAGATGGTCTTCGAGCGGGAAGAGCGCATCTGCGGACCCCACACGGCCGAGGTGGCCCAGCTCAAGAGGGACTTCTTAGAGGTGGTACTCCCCCGCTACCTCCGTCCGATGGAGACCGAGGGGAGGCAGCTGAAGCCCTGTCTCGTCCACACTGACCTCAGGCCCGGCAACGTCAAGTTCCGCTCCGACGGCAAGACGGTGGTCGTCCACGGCGCCAATGCCGTTTGGGGCCACAACGAGAGTATGACCCCGACGTTCTGACCGGAGCAGAAGCATTTTTGAGGGTCTGGCTGACGTGTGTGCAGTGGAACTCGCTCTGTTCCGAAACCCGAGATACCCCTTCAGTGAACGGTACATCGACGAGTACCGCAGACACGTCCCTCCTACTGAGCCGGCGGAGGACGCTGACAGTCGCAATACCATGTATATGATCCGGCACCAGGTGTGCCTAGCGACGCTCTACTCGAACCAACCCATGCTTCGCGAGATGTGAGTCTCGATCAACAGTGGACTGCCCGCCCGCATACCGTGCGGTGAGCTAATAGGAGTTTTGCAGGTTCATCAATAACATGAGGACGATGGTCCACCGCGTCATGGACGAGAGGGAAGCCAATGCCAGAGCTATGGGCATGGGCATGGGTGTGGATAGGGGTATGGGTATGGGCATGGGCAAAGACTTGGGCCTGAGCGGCTTCCAGTTCGACGGGCGTCGGCACGTGCAGGACACACACTCCGAGTGAAGAGGTGAGCTGAAGGATGGGAGACTGGTGATATGTGTGACTGTTTCGATTGTGACCACCGAATTCGCGTGATGTTTCGTTGACCTCTTGGATCAAATTGGTCCTCGATCCAAGCAATTTGGACACCAAAAGTTTGTGGGGAACAGCGTTGATAGTTTGTGAGGGCGTGGGACTTACGTAGTTTGATCAACTCGTGTCACTGGTCATGTTCATATGAACACCACGTGGTGATGATGCCTGCTGACACCGTCATGACCTTGAAGTTGAATTGTGCTGGCTGGCTAGACTTAGCTAGAGATGCAACTTTTTCGTATGCTGATCATCCCAGTGATCACATGGAGCAGTGTGCTAGAAAATGTATTGATTTCATCCTGACGCTTGACTGATCCTAGGGTTTCGAGACCTTCGCCCCCAAAGCCAAAAGTTCATGCGTCCGCCCGCCTCGACTGGAGTAAAGGGTATCACATCGCACTGCTCCCGCCGAGGCGGCGTGCCCATCCAGGCATTCCCTCAAACACGCCGAGAAACCACCCGCACCGTCAGAGGAGCCCCTTAGCGCATGGTGCCGTAGCCGGCACCGCCACCAGTCTGCACCTTGTCACTGTAGATGCCTGGTGCGCGGCTCGACGAGATACGGCCCGTAGCGGCCTGCTCGCGACGGTCATAGTAGACGTAAAGAACGTAGAGACCGTGGATCATGCCGGGGATGAAGCCGAGGATCGTGAGGAATATGTTGACAACGAGATCCATGCCGCAGCCTGCAGTGAGGATCACGCCGACGGGAGGCACTGGGGACCGGGGTTAGTTATGCGGGCTGGGGAAGGGAGTGATCGACACTTACCGAACAGAGTCACCAGGACGATAAGAAGGGCTGTGATTCCGCCGCCAGCCATGGTGTTCGATGGGTTAGGTATTCGAGGGTGTTTTGTTGTGTTTTGATGAAGGTGAGGTTGATGACTTCGTTGTACGACTTGCTTGGTGTGGTGATGGTGATAATTATTGCAGTGCAAAACTAAAGAAAACAGTCCCCTAAAGTGATCGGGATGAACCAGAACATTTAAAGCGTCCCGAATTCCCCAGTGGCCAACTCACTTGGCTTGCCAATTCAGATGATTGCGCGTCCGTCTCTCATCGGCCCTGTTTGCTGGACCCTTCTCAGCCTTAGCACCTAGCATCGTGACGTGGGCGTAGACAATTAAGCTCTACATGACGTAGTTGTAGGCGCCAACTCGGGAGTTCGGATTGTTCAGTGCTCGGCGCCGTTTTCTTGGGGCTGGACCCTCGCACGACAGTCGCACTCCTCATGCGCCGGCCCGGCATTCGCCTGCGCTACCATAGACATCATGAGTCAAGTAGGCGAAGTTCAGAATCTGATCGAGGATGTGATGCTGCCGAGCGGGCTGGCGGGCTCTGCCGAAAGCCTTTTTTTTGGTGTTCAATCGGTTGGGGGGATGCCATCCACGAGCGTTGCATAAAATCCTGACCGCGAGTACCAGACAGCGGGATCTGGGCATTGACCGACGAACATTGTCCTCGGCGCTTCGCCATGTCCCGTTGATTTTCACGAATTTCTCTGGATCTCGGCCTCCGAAACCTCGAACAACCCCAAAGCCGTCGATGTTCCAGCAATTGGCCAACTGCATATCGAAAGGACGCCGTACAAGAGACCGTTCAGCGACATGCCCTGTTTTGCAGTGGTTGAATACTTGGCTGTTCCCTGCTCCTCTTTCACTACCAACCTCACCATACTGTGATATGAGCATGATCGAAGTGCGCAGTAGCAACGCTTCGTCACTCGCATACCGCATCGGCATGGCACTCGCAGCATACAATGAATACGTCGGTAGGGCGGCTTGCTTGGCATGACTAGCCTGTGACAGATTCATCAAACGTCCGGAGACGGCATTGGACAGATGTGATGGGCATATGATGATACTCGTAGAGCGAAAGACTCCCCGGTACTTCCGGGCCTGCCAGGGAAACGTTGCCAGGCCAATGTTCACTCTGTCTCGTTGTCAGGTGAAGGAAGACGCGTGGGTTGACAGGCGTCTGACGGCGAGGCAGCCTGATTTTGACAAGCGCTGGGGCGGCTTGGGCAGGCTCCTAGAAAGAAGTGTGCCCACTGTATCGTTACTAGTGCATCGTAGGCACATGGGACACTCATTCCGTGCTTTCTGGAAGCATGAGCCCTGTCGGCGACGGATTCGTGCCCGATCCCGCTAGATTCGGGGATTGGTTGATAACCAAGTCAAACAATGCGTAGGTGGGTTCAGTCGATGCGACGCCCCTGAGTGAATTGCCTTAGGGTCAACTCGATGAATCTGTTGTTTTCAGCAGTCATCATCTGCCGCAAGTGTCGATAGCGATAGAGCAAAGTTTCATGGTGTCGCGACGTGCCGTGCCGTTAGGTGGCAGTGTGCGGGCAGCTTACCTGGCACATCTGATGGTTGCTGGTACTGACGCAGCGCCGGTGGGCGGTTGAATCCGAACAGGGTACAAGGCAGGAGATGATACATCATTGTGGACTGATATTGTCGGAGCGAGATGACACCTCGCCGAACGCTAGCACCTCAAGGGGTCAACAGGTTGGCTCCCACAGGCCTCCGTCTACCTAGGCAGCCTGCCCTTCCTTCCAATGCCAGATTGGCTTCACGGTCCGGCTCATCAGTCGCTGATGGCACGTTGGCGTTGGCGTTACCGGCGAGACTGCGAATGCGACGCTGCACTACAAGCGCAGCGCGTGGCGATCCGGGTCGACAGCGCGTTTCGAAACAGGTGAGCTTGCTGCAACCACTGGAGGTCGAGACACGCTTTGGTGCGTCTTGAACGGTTTGGAAGGCTGGCAGCCAATCCATCCCGTGGGGGTCTTGATGACCGGCCAGGTTGCAGGCCTGCAGGCTCCAGGTCTGCCACCGCAGGCTCACCAAGCACCTAGCTCTGGAGGCCGAGGCTGGGGCCCAGGGTGCTGGGGTGGGATACTACCGTGCTGATCAGGACGCTGTCTTGCTCTCGGGTGTTTGGCTGATGAGACATGCTGAAGCTCGGCGTGGCGGACATCGTTCCATGACACCGAGTATCTGGAGGGAGCCGGCGTGGCTATGCTCAAGGCAGATGTGATCGGCTGGCCATGGCACGCTGATGCTTGATGCTCTAGATACGTGTGCGCGGGACGACCAAGGTTTGGAAAGCAGCTCGAGGCTGCTTACAGCTCCACAGCCGGTAGCGGAGGCTTCTCATGCAGGTCGACCGTTGCCCATGACGGAGCCGATCGGGACCGTGATCGCGACTGTTTTTTTTTGGCCGTGGCGACGAGGCGAAAGCTCGGCAAGGCTGGTACCGCGCGACCGGACTGACTACTACTGCTGGAGTCCTGCTGTATGAAGCGCCTTCTCCAGTCTTATCGAAGGCGAGGTGGCTCCCAGCCTGCCGGGGCGGTCTAACCTGAGATTCCTACAGGCCGTCAGCGTACCGTCACCGTCAATCAGTCTGTGTATCGCATTCAAAACGGGGCTCAACGTCCAGGTGTGTGTGTGGTGTGTTTATCCTCCACTTGAATTTCTGATTTCGCATCCGAACCGTCTGGGGCGGAGGATGCGGCCCACCACCCATCACCAGAGCCAGTGTCGATTGAGCTTCAAACCCCCGAGCGGCTATGAAGCCAGACGAAAAAGGCTTGGCTTGATGATGTGGCCTTCCGTGCTTTGGCAGCATGGCCGCAGTTGGAGTTGCATGGCAGCATGGATGGACATGGACACTAACACCGGGGACGGCTCGTCAGGGATCCCGGTGGAGAAGGCCCCCTGTGGGAAAGCTCGTGGGACGAAGGGAGTCAGGGACCCGAGGCGTCGTTTCTCATTCCGCGGCGGTGGATGCGGGCACCGGGCGCCAGGTACCTCTAGCGCTGCTACCCGCCCGAAAACCCGTCAGAGGTACATGGGAGGGCAGCCAGGGACAGCACTTCACCCGCTGGAGGCTGAACCCCGGGGCGTCACAGTGCTGATGGGCGACGCACCCGGGGCTTCCCATCACTCATCAGTTATTAGCACCCGACCCGCCCTGCCGCCCCGGCGCGAGGGGCGAGGCAGGAGGTGCCCGGGCCCGTGCCCTGTCGTACCTGCCTAAATGAAGGTACCTACCTGACTACCTACCTAACCTCCAGGCCTACCTGCCACCTCGCTGACAGTGCCTGCCCTGTCACTGCCAGTCTTGCCAGTCTTGCCGGGCCCATTCGTGGAAGGAGGTACTCCACGCCGCGTCGACCACGTCCTATCCCCGTCCACGTCCCGAAAAAAGGTCAACGACCCAGGCCAGAGGTACTTTCCCACGCCAACACTTGTGACTGGACCAGGGCAATTTTGTTTCTACTCCTGGCTTCCACTCTGCTGCCTCCATCTTTCCACCTCGCCTGGCCTGCTCTCTCGCTTTTCCTTCCTACTACCTTACCTTCCTTTTCCCGGATCCCATCCCCACGGCTGCCAACCGCGAGGGAAGAAAAGTACCTGCGACCTGACTGCATCGACCGAGGACCGCGTCAATTCCGTCCTTGCTGCTCCTGTCCCCTTTCGCGTTGCTTGCTTTGGTTGTGCTTGCATCAGCTCCGCCCTGCCGCATCATCTCCTGAAGCTACCCCGAACTTCATCCGCCAGCATCCCTCCTCGCGGTTCCCGTCTCATCGCCCCGAGTCGAGTCTGTCCAACTCCAGCTCCCGACATACCTTCGCCTTTCCCCCTCGACAGCAGAGATACCGTTCCAAGGCAGCACCGCGGCACGCTTCCCTGCTTCCAGTCACTCCGATACCAGTTTCAGTATCGGCCTTTTCCACTGTACAGTACCTGCTCCTGCTCCGTTCCACGGCCGACCCGACCCGACCACCCAACATGTCCGGTTCGCAAGCGAGCTCTCAGCTCAACATTGATCGCTATGTTGTGATCCACGTCGCAACCACTTGCGACGAGCATGGTGTCTACGTCACCAAGGATTCCGCTGAGGTTATTGAGCTCGGATGGATCTTGCTCGATGCTAAGTCCCTGGAGGAGGTAAGATGTCATCCCCCATCCATCCCCCTCCCCCTTTTCTGATGACGTATATCTAACCAGCCTTCTCTGCCAGATCGTCCGCGACAGTGCCCTCGTCAAGCCCATCAACACCCCCATCACTCCCTTGTGCAGTGAGTCGAATCCTGGCCCATTGGTCCTGGCCGCAACCTCGTCCTTCCGGCGCGGCTGCGTGCTTTGGCCGGGGCACCCCTTTCAGAAACAATAGCTAATCATCCGGGCATCAGCGAGTCTCACCACTCTGACCTGGGAACACGTTAGGAACGCTGGCACCTTTAGAGACGCTGTCAACCGTTTCGATGCGTTTGCCAACGAGCACTTGACCTCCCAGAACCTAGACTTTGTCTTCGTCACCCTCGATGCCTGGGACCTTCGGGTTCAGCTTCCCCGCGAGGCCCGCGACAAGGCCGTCGTTCTGCCTCCTTACCTCCAGCACTCGCGGACCTTTGATCTCCGCACCGAGTACCAGCGGTGGCAGCAGCACCACCCCGAGTCGCTGCCCTTCGGCCCCTCGATGCTCTCCAACATCTGTGCTGCCCTGGAGGTTGAGCCCGTCCAGTCGAGCGCCCCCATCAAGCACAACCTGCCTTTCCATCTCCAGGCTCTGGCGCCCGCTTCTCCTCGTCGCGCGATGGAGGAGGCTGTCACTCTCGCCCGAGTCCTCCGTGGCTTGATTCGCAAGTCGCAGCCTGCCCATGAGCACCCTGACGTCCTGACTCGTCCCATGGATGCTCGTGCCGATGTTCGCGCGTTCTTGTCCGAGCGCAGCAAGGTCCTCCACATGTCGGGTCTTCCCCACGACACCACCCAGTCGGAGCTCGAGAGCTGGTTCACCCAGTTCGGTGGACGTCCCATTGCCTTCTGGACTCTCCGCACCCCGGAGCAGCACAAGCCCACTGGTAGCGGCTTCGCTGTTTTCTCCTCACACGAAGAGGTCGGTTGCCAACCCCCCCTTTCTCAGCCACGTTGCTTCCCCCCCGTGCATGAGCTAAATTCTTCAAACAGGCTGCCGAGAGTCTCTGCATGAACGGTCGTGCTCTTAACGAGAAGGCGATCGAAGTGTCTCCCTCCTCGAGCCGCGTCCTGGACCGCGCCGCCGAGATCCTCACGCCTTTCCCCCCCAGCAAGAACCGCCCCCGTCCTGGCGACTGGACCTGCCCGTCTTGCGGATTCTCCAACTTCCAGCGACGCACGGCCTGCTTCCGATGCTCGTTCCCGGCTGTGAACGCCGGCCCGTCGGGCGAGATGGGATACGGTGGCGGTGGCGGCGGTGGCTACAGCGGTTACGGGCCTCCCCAGATGATGCCCCCCCCTCAGCACCACCACGGCCACATGGGCCACGGTGGTGGCCGTATGGGTGGCAGCGGTGTGGTTCCCTTCCGTGCTGGTGATTGGAAGTGCGGAAACGAGGTGTGTGGCTACCACAACTTCGCCAAGAACGTGTGCTGCCTTCGTTGCGGTGCCAGCCGTGCCGGCGCTGCCGTTGTTGCTGACTCGGGCGGATATCCGTCCCCCATGGACCCTCCTTCCAACTACAACATGAACCAAGGATCCATGGGCAGCACTCCTGGTCCCGGGCCCTTTGCTTCCGCCGCTGGTAACTTCGGCTCGGGTGGCGGCTACGGCGGTGGCCAACACTTTGGTGGGCCCCCCAGCACCTACGCCCTTCCCTCGGGACTTGGTGGTGGTGCTACTGCGTACCCCTCGTCGCTGAACACTCACTTCGGCCCGGCCCCTGGAAACCACTCGGCCGGTCCTTTCGACAGCCGCGCTGCTGAGGCGGCGTTCCAGTCTGCCTCCAACGGCCCTGCTTCCGCCGGTCCCTCGAACAACTTCTACTCGCAGAACGAGAACGACCCCTTCGCCTTCCTTTCTAGCGGAATCGGAGGCCTCTCCGTTACCGGCGGGGATGCTCGCCAGAACGGAGGCGCCGCGCCCCAGAGCAAGTCCCCCGCCTAAGCGGCCCGCGCAAACACCAGACGGCTATGGATCGACCGCCGTCTGCACCGGACGTTGACGAATCCCCCCCGCGGGACGAGCTTTGAGACGAGACGACGATAGAGCATCGGCTTTGACATCAAGTACCTCGACCCTTGGCCATCGAGGAAACCATTTGCTTCATGTTTCGAGTAAGGCGGTCGGCGAGATTGGGAAGAATCTCGGACCACGGTTGTTGTCAGAATACCATGAGAAATGGGAACAAAAGTTTGCGAGGCAGGAAAGACAAAAGAGTGTTACTACAACTGGACGGATTCGGAACACTTCGGGCGGAGTTGCGTTTGATGCCGTTGAGCATCAGAGTCCGTACAAAAGGGCTGGCTACTTTGGGGGACTGGACTGCGGAGTCGGACTTGTGCCCATTGGGTTGGGGTTGCGCGCGAATGGCTTGGTGGCATGACAGCCCAGGGGGCAGGACGGCGGGAGAGATGCATAGCGAAGGAGTGGGAAAGGAACCTCGGCTTCGGTGTGCGATCTCGCTCTTCTACTTTCTTCGATGTCTGTCCTTTTTTTGTCTCTTTTGATCCTCTTGTCTTCTCTCATACACACCCCCCTCCCCCCCTCTTCCTTTCTCGTTTCGTCCTTGTTCTCTTCCCACTACTTTCAGTTTGCTTGGGCATTTGGCTTTGGCTTTGGCTTGAGCTTTGCCCCCTTCGAGATGGTTTCACGGCTTGGATGGGCGGCAGAGTTGGGGGAGTCGGGGAGTGAACATGGTCAGGCGGGCTGACTGCTTTAATTTTCCTTCGCGTCCAAGAATGCGAACAATGTTGCTTTGCTTGATTTCGTCTGTTTGTATTTTTGTCTTTCTAATGTTGCATACCGTTAGCCAGTGGGGTGTAAAACGGCATCCTGCAGGCGGCGTTAGGTATGTAGAACATTATCACTCGATTTCGCCGTCTTGTTGAAGCTGATGCGTCGTGATCTGGACTGTGCCGGCTGATGACTGATGCTAATTGACTCCCTGGCTTAACTTTATCTGGGTAGAGCTTGCTGGCTTTCGAGCTCAACAGGCATGGATGCCGACGGGACTCAGTCCTGGGCCGTCACAGATCAAGCCAATCCTCACATTCTGTAAGACATTCCATCTCTCATTGCTATATAGAAGCTAAAAGCAAGCCAGCGATCAACCAACGTCCCTTGTCGCTGAATCACGAATCCGTACCCTTCTGGTCTTGACGGACACCCTAGCAAAGCAAACAAACGCCTTCGGTTCCCAGTGCCAGCCAGGGACCAGACATTGAACTCTCCAAATCACTCCCCATCGTCTCCCGCAGCGTCACTTCCCTCGTCCTCGCTCTCGGCGTGCCGCTCGTACAACTCCAGGTCGTCAAACTCATCGAAGCTCTCGTCGTCGGGCGCGTTGATCTCCTCCACGTACGCGCGCCACTCGGAATCCGGGTCCTCGGCCTCCCAGTCCTCCCACGCGTCGTCGGCCCGGGCGTCCTGCTCCTCGTCGATGATGCCCGGGCCGAAGAGCACGCCGTAGACGTGCATGCGCACGTCGTCGTCGGGGTCCGCGTCGGTCGTGCGCTCGGCGGCCCGGATGGCGGCCTGGATGGCGGGCGTAAGGGTCGCGGCGGGGCCGCTGCCACTGCCACCGCCGTCGGGCTCGGGGCTGGCGACGCTGCGGGTCCACGTGCTGGGGTCGTCGGCCGTCGGGAGGGCGGCGAAGTCGATGCCGTCGTGCGGGTGTATGGCGGGGCTGGGAGGCCTGGGCGAGGCGGCGGCGGCCTGGGCGGCGAGATCGGCGCGGGCCTGGCGGGCGAAGAGGTACTGGCGCTCCGCGTGGTACGTTTCGATGTTCTCCTTGAGGAGGTCGGCGCGCTGGGCCTGGGAGAGCTCGGCCCAGGTGGTCGTCTCGCGGACGTCGGCGTCCGGGAGGTCGTCGACTTCCTCGTCGTCGGGGATGTCGTCGTGGCCCCAGAGGATCATGTAGATGATGTGGCGGTCGACCTCGAAGCCGCGGCGCAGGGCCTCGTCGTAGATGAGCTCGTCGGGGCGCTGGAGGTGGCCGGTGCCGCGGCCCCAGGCCTCGAGGTGGACGACGCCGACCTCGCGGGGGGGGACGCCGTAGATGGACTCGCCGAACATGGCGCGGCGGAACTGCTCGTGGGCGGGGAGGTAGTCGTAGCGGACCTTGAGCTCGACAATGTCGCGCAGGCGGGTGAGGCCGCGGCCGGTGAGCATCTGCCAGAGCTTGTGGAGGCCGCGCTGGCCGAGGAGGAGCTTGACGATCGTGTTGACGCGCTCGGCGGGCCAGATGGGGTCGCAGAAGTGCATGCTCAGCTTAACGATGAAGAGCTGGACGTTGTACAGGTCGGCACGGGTCCAGAGGGCCTCGTTGCTAATCATGGCGGAGCGGCCCTTGGTGGTGGCGACGTCCATGAGGAGCCACACCTTCTTGAGGGTGCGCTCCATGCCGCGGGGCAGGGGCTGGTCGGCCTCCTCGAGGGCGTCGACGATGTCGTTGACGCAGTCCTCGCGGAGCACGACCATCTGGTACCACTTCAGGGAGGGCACGTGGCGGACCTGGGTCATGACGGCGTCGAACGGGTCGAACTGCGGGGCGCCGAAGGCGTTGGTGCGGCCGGCGGGATCGCGGATGCAGAGGTCGCGGTAGAGGCGGAAGGAGAAGATGTCGCCGCTCTCGGGGGCGCGGCGGCGCACCCACATGCGGAGGGTCGAGGTCATGGCGGCGCTGATGACAGCGTGGAACGCGCGGCTGACGGTGAAGAGGGTGACGATGTCCCTAGGCTCGAGGTGACTGCCCACCTCGACAGCGAGTTCGATGTGCTGGGCGAGGGCCTCGATGAGGCTGAAGCGGACGTACATGTCGCCCATGCCGCGTTGGAGGGCGAGGACGGGGTCGTTGAGGCGGGCGCGCTTGGCGTGCTCGCGCGACCTGTGCTCGATCTCGGCGGCATCGCGCCAGGGCTGGGCCTCGGCGCCGTGAGCCAGCGAGTCGTTGATGATGGCGTTGTCAGGGATGACGCCCGACATCTGGAGGTCCTCTTCGGTGGCGTCAGCACATTCGTCGTGGTCGGCGCGCTCCATGGCGTCGAGCTCGGCGCGGGCGCGGGTTTGGACGGCAACAACGAGCATCTCGTTGGTGATGGTCTGTGAGGGGTATCGAGAACTGAGAGCAGCCCTGGTTTCGGCGATGTATTCGTCAAAGTCGGCGAGGGTGGCGCCCTCAGGGGCGGGAGGTACGCCTTCGAACGGTGCTGAGTTCATGGTGCCGGTTGGCAGAGAGGTGGGATGAATGATCTGGCTGATGTGGGTGCGTATCGAGGAGGACGGCCTAGGCCTACAAATGAAGTCTCCGAGTTGGGTTGGAAAGAAGGGTGGTTGTCTCGCGATGTCCTGGTCGTGTTTGTGTTAACAATAGACGTATTGTGGTTACCGGGCTGTTGTGTTAGTTTACCAGGTGAACGAGGCAGGTAGGCATCTCTGCGCAAGGAAGGAACTGTGATAAAGCACAATGAATCTGAATCCAAGCTTTTATACTGCCTCAGGCGTTCGAAGGTCTGCCCCTTTCAGCCGCCGACTTGTAGGTTCTCGTTTCCTGGTTGCCGTTTTCTGTTTTCCGTTTCCCGCCTTTCGTTCCCTTATTCGGACCTGCCCCTTCATCGAACTCGACATTAATCCATAATGAACAAACCGCGACTGAATAGCGATGCAAATGATAGAGAAATGGGCTTGGAAAGACGGAAGGTGGTTCTGTGCTTCGTGCCGTTGTCAATGTTCCATGGAGTCGGTCACCCACATCACCATATTGGTTCCCTCGCAGGATCGCTCGTTGACGAAAAGAATTGCTAACCACACGTGAACACACAAGTTGTGACGTCCCTGCCAAAGCAAGCTCAAATAAAATCGCCTCCTGCCGTCCCAGCCCTGTTCGAGGGTCTGGTCATGACCTGGCAGAAGACCCAGAGGCCTACCTAACCTCCGCTGATCCCCCCAAAACGCCGTAAACTGCCCTGCCAATGGTCAACACGCTTGCTCCTCCTCTCGCTTGACCGGTCGAGATTCGTGGGCTTCCTGAGCGTGCCTGGCCTGCTTGAGTCTGTGAGACCTTTGCTAGCGGTCAATCTCGTCCAGGCTCATATCACCGTCATCACGGCCCACGATCGAGTCCGCCACCCTCCAGATCTGCAGCAGGTTGTCCTCCGCGGCGCTGCACACGAGCCAGGGGTCGTTCGGGTTCCAGGCAAAGTCTGCGAGGTGGTTGGTGTGGCCTCCGTGCATGAAGAGGAGCTCCGGCGGGCCGTCCTCCTGGTCGTCCGGCAGCTGCTCGTCGCCCACCCTCGACAGGTCCCAGAAGATGATCCGTCGGTCGTAGCTACCGCTGCCGAGGATGCCAGCCTCCTGAGGGTGCCAAGACAGAGACGTGACGGCGTCGTTGTGGCCCTCGAGGGTGTGGATCTTCTCCTTGACGTTCCTCAGATCCCACACACCCAGCGTCTTGTCAGCAGACGCAGTGGCCACCAGGACCTCCGAGGTCGGGTTGAACGCGAGGGCGTTGATGGCATCCGAGTGGCCGCGCTTAGCGGAGAGGGACGCGACGTTGGTCTCGGGCGAGCGGACGTCGATGATCTGCATCGTCAGGTCGTCCGACACAGTGCCGATGAGCGACTTCGAGACCGGGTGGTACTGGACGTCATTGACAATCTGGGTGTGGTGGGTGTACTTGCGGGCCGGCTTCAAGGTGCGGCTGCCCTCCTGCAGGGTCTTGATGTCCCTGTGATGCCCTTTGTCAGTTGCGAGCGTGCATACATGGAGTGAGGGTGTCGGGCTTACCAGAGGCAGACTGTGGTGTCCTCGCTGCCAGACGCCAAGCAGCCCTGCTCGTGGGGGTTCCAGCTGAGTCCATATCCTTCCTGCTTATGGCCGACAAGCTCAACTTCGGGGCTGACCTTGCCATCGGCCGTCATGCTGTGCTTTGTGCGGTCAAAGACGAGGATCTTGCCGTCGACACACAGGGTGGCAATGAGATCGGGGTTCTGGGGCTGGTACCGCGCCTTGTTCACCTCGCCGGGATGATCGATCTTCTGCACGATGTTGAAGCGGATGGGCGCGAGTCCTCCGAATTTTCCATAGCCGCCAATCTCTCCCCGCTCCTCGTCAAGGTCATCGGTGCTCGGCTCGATCGATTTCGGGACTTCGACTTCGGCGATCTGGACATGGTTCGGCATGCCCTCAGAGGTATGGGTGCCGAGAAGCAGTCGGTGAACGCGGTAGTTCTTGCCCTCGGGCTCCTTCACATCGGGGAACCACTGGGTCGTCAGGGTAGGCCACTCGAGGGCGGTGCTGCGAGTGATCAGTAACTGCGCAAATGTTGTGCAATGGGTCTCTGGTACCTCAGGATCATGTCGTAGAGGAAGGGGCTGTTTTTCTTCCACGTTTTGTACTCTGTTTGCGCGGGTCAGTTGGCTCGACGGATGTGACGCGGCGGTAAGGCAACTAACCTTCGTTGATGAGACGCTGCTCCATGTTCTCATCGTCCTCCTGGTGCATGTCGACTGCTTCTTATTAACGACCTGTCCTCCCAAGATTGCACGCAGCGCGCGAGGTTCGGCTTACCGTCGACATCGTCAACCACCTGCGCTGGCGCCATTGTGCCGTTGGAAACTCTGGTGACGCCGCAACAGATGAGTAGGTGAGGGACCGGCAGGTATCTCGAGGGCAAGTTGCGATTCAATTGATATGACGATGATGCGGGGTTGAACACCAGGGTGTGTGTCGTTGATTGCGCGCGAGAGGTTGGTTGCCGGGTGGGAAGTCCTCGCAAAGCCGTGCCGCAGGTGTCGAAAGTGGAGGAAGACGCGGTCCAGGCTCAAGGTGCAAGACGCGAATCGCGTAAAGTGTCCAAAAATGGGTGGAGCAGGAGGGAAGCTCTGCCGCCTAGAGAGGGAATCCTTATCGGCAGGCTTATCTGCAGACTGTGGTGCGGGCGTGCGGCTCGACGCGCTTGATTCCACCCCTCGCGCTTACGGCGGCAAATCTGCGTCGGCCCACAGGATTTGCCCCTCCCCCGGCGACTGATGACACCGGTGACTCCCCCCGAGGGAACCACCCTGGCTGTGCCGCTGGCCTGTCTGTCCGCAACCAGCGACCTACCCTGCGTGCCTTCCTAGCCCGAAGCTCCCCCCGTCTGGTTCTGCAACCTCCTACATCCACGCCCGCCACATACTGCGCAACTCAATATCAAAACGAGAACACAACTCGACAGTCGAGTTCCCTGTTCTTCGGAAGAAGCTTTGAGTTTCTTTTCGTGTCGCATTCTGCTCACGGCTGTATATCGATCTTTCACCGTTCACTTTCCTTTCCTCGTTGCGCCTCAGACGAAACGACCTGGTTTTGCGCCTGCATCCAGACTTATTCCGACAGCTACCCCCAACTACCGCCCGAGGAACTCCTGCTTCCCGGACTCACGCAGCATTGTTGCGCCTCAGTGTACCATTCGGCACAACGACTAGACCTCAACTTGACCTCTATCCACCATGGGGTGCGTTGCCCCATCATCACCCCGTCGCGATCTGCAGCCAGAGCTAACCACCAGCCGCGCAGTGTTCCCAAGTTCTTCAGGTGGCTCTCCGAGCGCTACCCTGCCATTTCGCAGGTCATCGCCGAGAACCGCATTCCCGAGTTCGACTGCCTTTATGTTCGTTCCGACCCTCCCGTCCTGTCGCATGAACACGTGAGACTGATAGTGGTGGATAGCTGGATATGAACGGCATCATTCACAACTGTACACATAAGGATGCCGGCGAAGATACGACGTTCCGCCTTAGCGAGGAGGAGATGTTCATTCGCATCTTCAACTACATCGAGCATCTCTTTGGCAAAATCAAGCCCAAGAAGCTGTTCTACATGGCCATCGACGGTGTCGCCCCGCGCGCCAAGATGAACCAGCAGCGGTCGCGTCGCTTCCGGACGGCCCTCGACGTCGAGGTGGCGAGAGACAAAGCCATCAAGGAGGGCGTCGAGATGCCCAAGGAGGCGCCTTTCGACAGCAACTGCATCACTCCAGGTTGGTTCTTGCTTACACACACTGCGGAGCGCGCCATAGCTGACCTTGCCAGGCACGGAGTTCATGGCCAAGCTGTCTCGCCAGCTCAAGTACTTCGTCAACAAGAAGGTGACTGAAGATGCTGACTGGCAGGAGTGCGAGATTGTGCTCTCTGGACACGAGGTCCCAGGTGAGGGTGAGCACAAGATCATGGAGTACATCAGGAACGCCAAGGCACAGCCCGACTACGACACGAATGTTCGACACTGTCTCTACGGCCTGGATGCCGATCTCATCATGCTGGGTCTGCTCAGCCACGACCCTCATTTCTGCCTTCTCCGTGAGGAGGTTACCTTCGGCCGCGCATCCAAGACCAAATCGAAGGAGTTGGAGCACCAAAACTTCTATCTCTTGCATCTCTGCATAGTACGCGAGTACCTAGAGTTAGAGTTCCAGGAACTGAAGCAGGATGGAGTCTTGAGCTTCCCTTTCGACCTTGAGCGGGTTATTGACGATTTCATCCTGATGGGCTTCTTCATCGGCAACGATTTCCTTCCCCATCTTCCCCGCCTTCATATCAACGAAGGCGCCCTTGCATCCATGTTCAGGATCTACAAGAGCATCTTGCCCGAGTGTGACGGCTACATCAACGAGGGTGGTGTTATTAACCTCCAGCGTCTGCAGCGCCTGCTGACCGAGCTGGCAAAGGACGAGACTGACCAGTTCGAGCACGATGTGTCGGACGAACGATGGTTCCAGTCGAAGCAGATGAGCGAGCAGCAGAACAATGCTGCGCAGTCAAAGCGGGGAGGCAAGGGGGTTGTCATGACCTCCGCGCAGAAGGACCTGTGGAAGAACAGCATCAAGCCCTATCTCACCAAGCCGACCCCTGAGCCCCTTGACCTGGGCACGGGGCTCAACGCCGCCGACCGCAAGTTTGTTCAGGATCTTGCCGACGCCGTCCACGTCGACTGGAGCACCAAGGAAGACGAGGACGGTCACCGTCATCTCATCCTTACCTCTCCCCAACAAGGCGACAACAATGACGAGGAGGAAGAGGGAACTCTTGCCCTCTTCCGCGTCATGAAGAACTACGACAAGGCTACCGTGATCGACGTGACCGCCGATGATGCCAAGCAGCACTACGCGGACCTCTACAAGCAGAAGTATCAGGGTTGGAAGACCAAGTACTATCTGCAGAAGTTCGAAGAATGGTCGCCGGATAATTACGAAAAGGAGCTCACCAACCTCTGCGAGAATTATGTGCAGGGCCTCCAGTGGGTCTTGTACTACTACTACCGTGGAATTGCCTCTTGGCCCTGGTTCTACCAATACCACTACTCTCCCCTGACATCAGGCAAGTTTTATTTGCCTCCTGATGATTCGTGTGATCTTGCTAACACCTTCATAGATGTCATCAAGGGTCTTGGCGCCGACCTAAACTTCAAGCTGGGACAACCGTTCCGCCCCTACGAGCAGCTCATGGGTGTTCTTCCCGACCGAAGCAAGTCGATTGTCCCTACTGTGTACTGGGATTTGATGACGAACCCCAAGTCGCCCATCATCGACTTCTATCCTCGAGACTTTGTCCTCGACATGAACGGCAAGAAGATGGAGTGGGAGGCGGTCGTCAAGATCCCCTTCATCGACGAAAAGAGACTTCTCGATGCCATGGGCCCGGTCAACGAAACACTGAGCGATGACGAAAAGTCCCGAAACCAATTTGGTGTCGCTCTCAAGTTTACCTACAACCCCGAGGTCACCTTCACCTACCCATCATCCATGGTGGGCGTCTTCCCGGACATCCCCCAGTGCCGGTGTGTTGAGAACATCTTTGAGCTGCCGAGCACCGACGGGCTGCAGTATCGCACCGGCTTGATGGACGGCGTCAAGGTCAGCGTTGAGGCCTTGGCGGGCTTTCCCTCCATCCACACGCTTCCCTACACCGGTCAACTCATGGAGGGATACGGCGTCAATGTCTTCCAGCAGGACAGCCGAAACCCTAGCATGATCATCACCCTGAGCAATTCTGAATTCAGCACCAAGGCCGAGCAAGCCAAAAAGAAGCTGGGTCAGAAGTGCTTCGTTGGCTATCCCTTCCTTCAGGAAGCCAAGATTGTTCGTGTCGTGGATGAACTTTTCGACTACGAGCTCGACCATAACGGCAACACTATTGTTCAGAAGAACCACGGTCCCCGAGAGATTGAAGGCTTCTCGAGGGAGGCCCAGTACATTGAGAACTGGCATGCCAAGCGACTGGGATTCACCATTGGCGATGTCGAATCGCTGGTGCATGTCCATATGCTCAAGGGACTCATCAAGACGGAGGAGGGCGCACTCGTCAAGGAGTACGCGGAGAACCCGAGCATGAGGAGCGTGTACGCTTCCCAAACCATCGTCGACGAGGTTGTCAGCCAGGATGACCGCTTCATCGAGAGGGCTTCGGTCCCCATTGAGGAAGAGTACCCCGTCGGCACGCGCGCTTTCTTCCTTGGCGACTTCCACTACGGCCGTCCGTTGGAGGTTCTGAGCCACTCAAACAACAAGGCCGAGATTGTGGTGTCCGTACAGCAGGCCAAGGAGCCGGAGTATGCGAAGCCAATCATCCAGGAGGTCAACCGCCAGAACCGCTACACGCCCTCCTACGCTGTGGCCAAGATGCTCGGTCTTCACCCCCTGATTCTCAGCAAGATTCTGTCTTCATACCAGGTCAACACTGTGGGCGGTCTCAGGGTCAACCTGGGTCTCAACCTCAAGTTTGACGCCAAGAAGCAGAAGGTCCTGGGCTACTCTCAAAAGACCCAGTCTGGCTGGGAGTTCAGCAACGCCGCCATTGAGCTGCTTGCTAAGTACGTTGCGGCGTTCCCCGATTTCTTCGTGGCCATCCAGGCCAAGGCGCAGTCGAGCGACATCAGCGACACCGACATCTGGCAGGATTCAGCCGTGGCCGCTAAGCGCGTCAAGGAGATCGGCCAGTGGCTGAAGGCCGCGGAGACCAGCAAGTTCGAGCGGGTTCCCCTCGACGCCGAGCAACTCGACTCTGTGACTGTCATGAAGCTGGCCGAAGCCGGCGAGCAGGCTTTCCAGATTTCGCAGAACACTACGACGAAGAAGCTCAACAACGTGCCGCGCTCTGCGCTCTTGAAGCCGACGGACGCCGAGCTCCTCATGGGTAACCAGAAGTTCGCCCTCGGCGACCGGGTTACCTACGTTGCTGCGACCGGCAAGGTCCCCATCGCAAGCCGCGGTACCGTAGTCGGCATTGGCCGGACTGCCACGGCTATCCTGCTCGATGTCGTCTGGGATGTGACCTTCATGAGCGGTACCACGCTG
Organism: Verticillium zaregamsianum; assembly: GCA_002851755.1. Taxonomy (NCBI): domain Eukaryota; kingdom Fungi; phylum Ascomycota; class Sordariomycetes; order Glomerellales; family Plectosphaerellaceae; genus Verticillium; species Verticillium zaregamsianum. The sequence goes on along the minus strand of NMXM01000004.1, from coordinate 947,268 downwards.
GGCGAGCGTGCGCCTCCTTTCCGGGGTATGACCGTGGCTTCGTCTTCCGTCCTCAACACGACGAGCAAGCAGGTCGTCTCGGGCTCCAAGGCCGCGACGCAACGGCGAACCGTGCCCACGTCCACCTCGCTGACGACGGGCTCCTACAACCCCAACGGCACCCCGCAGTACAAGGACGCGTCAGCACCCGGACCTCTTAAGGGAAGCTACCGCGGTGCTATCAACGGCCAACCCAGGGGCCGCGGCCGCGGCCAGCACGGCGGTACCGCCCCCAACCTGCTCCACAGCACTCTGGTCTACCGCCCCCACCCCAACGGCAGTCAGGGAGCGGACGGCCAGGCTTCCCGCGGACGCGGTGGCCGTGGCCGGGGACGTGGTGGGCCCGTTGCGAACGGCGGCCCCGCTCATGTGCAGCACGAGTCTTCCCCCCAGCCGCAGCAGCAGATGTACGGCAACGTGCCCCCTCCCGCGATTCTCGACGCCCGCGGCAGGGGTCGCGGACGCGGCGGCCGTGGCGGCCGAGGCCGCGGCGGTCCCCGGGGCGGAGCCGCGCCCACGGGCCCCTCCCAGAACTAGCGGTCTGGAGGCCTGGCGCACATGGACGGATGTTATCTGTAGACGGCTGGCTGGTCACGGTGGACGGAATCCTGGCTGGGAAGATGATGATCTTGGGTTTGTGTTCACAGGGCAATGCCGGCGGAATGTGTTGACGAATGTCCTCGGAGCCTTTTTTTTTTCCCATGTGTAGTATAGGCGGTGGATTACGAAGGCGTCATGTGGTTGATGACGCAGCCGGGCAGTATAGGCGGCCATGCAATTGACTGATCGCCTCACGTGGAACACAATCACAAGCACACTGGTGAAACCTGGAACCTCTTCGCTCAATTTTTTTTTTCCATCCCGGCGGTGATGAATCACGGCTGTCCTGCCGGATCGCGCGTCTATTTCTCCTTCTTCTTGATGGCCGGCAGCTTGAAGAACTTGCTCGTGCCGCCCTTCAGCGCCTTCCACACGCCGAGGTCGGCGTCCTGGTTCCACGTCAGGAGGCCCACCCACGGCTGGACGTTGTAGTGCAGCCGCAGCAGGACGTTGTCCGCCTCGGCGAGCTTGCCCGTGGGGTGGGTGATCTGGTACTTGGGCTTCTGGTTCTTGAGCTTGAGCTTGCCCCTGCTGCGTGTCAGCCGACGGCCCACGGGGCATACGTTTTCGGGGGACAAGACGGGGGACGCACCGGCTGGGGTCGACGCTCTTGCCGGCGGCGCTGGCCTTGAGCTTGCGCATGGAGACGGGGCCGAGGTTGGCGAGGTGGTCGGAGCTGGGGCTCGTGATGATCTGGTCCCAGATGACGGCCTGGTTGGTGGCGTTCTGGCCGGCGGCCGAGGGCCACTCGGCCGTCACGTAGACGAAGACCTGCTTCCTGGGGACGTGTCAGCTGTGCGGCGGACGTCTCGCGGGCCATACGCACGTGTTCCAGGTGAAGAGGTCGGAGAGGTCGGCCTCGAGGGAGAACTTGATGATGGCGTATTCCTCCTTCTTGCTGCTGTAGTAGTGGGGGCGGCCCTTGACGACCTGCAGCGAGTCGGTCTTGATGACGCCGGCGGTGGGGGCGCGCGGGGTGACGACGTCGGAGAGGGCGATGAAGGTCGCGACGACGAAGGCGACGGTCGTGAAGAAGCCGAAGGTGTTCTGGATGCGGTTGAGTGAGTTGAACATGATGGCGGTCGGTCGCGGCGCGGGGCGCCGGTCGAGCTGCGGGGAGGTAAGGTGCTTCGGTCGGGAGAGGTCGGCGGGACGAAAGGGGTTGCACGAGTCCCAGGATCGGGCCAGCGTGGTGGTAAAAGTGTCGGCGGCAGCTCCCCTCGATCGTCGGGTTGGAGTTGTCGCGACGTGTGGTTTAGACGTAAGGGGACTAGCTCGACGGAGCTCTGCTTACGTACGCTCAGACCTCGCCGCTGAAATGCATCTACCTGAGCCATGCCAGGACGGCTCTCCCTGAGCAACTTCTACCCGGGTCTTTCCTATTTCGTCGAATATTCCAAGTTTATGTCGATGCGTAGATCAGTGGCATAGTCAGCCGCGCTTGGAAGCCTGGTTGCTTGGTGTGCGAGGGGCATGGTGAGGATGCCCGTCAATCAACCGGCATGCTTTGCTCAACAGAACACGACCGGACTTTGATGTTCGACCTGCCACATGATCTTGTCGGCACTACGTGCTTTCCTTTCAGACCTGAGTTGATACTGTTCGGCTAGATATCCAGTACCTCGGGAGCCTCAGGGGTAGGAGGCGACGGCTGACTTCACAAGAAGCCGTCGTCCAGTCGACCATCGACATCATCAACAAATCGATCCGCTACTTTCATCCTATCGTCATCCGACGTATCACAGAGGCAACTTGAAGCATCTCCTGACCTTAACATCGTTCTAGTCATTATACGTCCCTTTGGTTACCTCGATTGCCCACTCCCCTGTGCCGAGTTGAATAAACCAAACGCCTGACCGATTCTCTCGAAGGTACAGAGCCCTCATGGACCGCCAACACAGCTTTGTCCAGCACATACGACCATACCTACTGGAGAACTCGGGATCCCGTCCGCTCTCCCCTAGATAAACCAGTAAGGGCCGGATCAGTAGTTGGGTGGGTGACCACCAGCGAATACCTGGTGTTGTATGTTTTGCNGGGGGGGGGGGGGGGGGGGGTGGGGGCCTTGTTGCCTTATAAATCGGTTCGCGAGATGAGGCTACGATGTGCCTGCTCCCCTTTCTGGGACCATACTAGAAACACGGGTGACTTTCCTAAACTTTACTGAGCGTATAGCGCTCGTTGAACCGGAGAGTACTATATTTTCGAGTTTTCGACACCAGTCGAAATAAGTCGAAATTTACCCGCACTAGCTTGACCCGGAGGTACGAGGTAGATGGCCGCTCAGAGTAACCAAGGGCGTGAATAAGCTAGCGAGATTTGATGATATCGTAGTCGAGATTCGGCCGAGAATAGTTAACAGTGCAGGGCCAACGCGTCGATGGAGCCTTCTGAGGAAAATACGCCGACTTCGGCACGACTGCACGATCCCCAGGACAGCCATTAGGGACTCGGTGCCCATCAAGTGCCATGTGGCTTGCCCTAACCTGACGATGTTATAGTTGGCATCATTGGACTCCTCTAGAGTAGTGATCGGAAGTGCTAGGTCACGACAAGATGCGGAGGATTTCATCGTCGCGGGCCACGGTGGGCGACATGGCGCTGCCCGCAGCGGCGCCCCGTTGGCGCATGCGCTCCACTATCTTCCAGTCCTTGGGAAGGGCGAACGACGCCGAGCTGTTCGCGACAAAGGCCACCTGGACGCCGAGCGCGAAGAAGCTGCCGAAGCGAGTCAGCCACACAGTCCGGGGCCACTCAAGAGGAAGTGAGGGGGGATTACCTTCTCCAGACGTTGATGGGGTGGAAGAGCAGCGGCAGGGGCTCGTGGAGGAGGCCGCTCGAGACCGAGTTCATGAAGGCGGCGCCGACGGCCGTCCGGGCGCCGGCCTTGTCTTCGTCCGAGAGGTGCGACGGGTTGCAGGTGTGCAGGACGCGGTAGATGTACGGCCGGTATATGATGGACTTGGCCGCGAAGTAGCGAGCCATGAGGAAGCCACGGAGCCTCTCTTCTGTCGTTCGCGGCCTGTGGGGTTCAGGCGGCACGTGTTCTTCCGACGGGGAGTAGGCGGTGAAGAGCAGGCTGGCGGGCAGACAAGCTCTCCATTCCTCCAGCTGCCTGTCTAGCTCCGTAATCATGGAGTGGGACGCGGACAGGAACAGGGTCGGAGCATCGGCAGAGGGTGAGCCGGCGGAGTGGGAGTCATCGGGCTGTTCTGCGGGATGTGTGAGCAGGCGTCCGCGGGGGCGGTGGAAGCAACCGACATACCTCGACTGTACAGATAAAGCAGAATCCTGTTGAGAAGCTTCCGTATGGCAATGAGGGCAAGGAAGAAGAACTGGTACTGCGCGAGGCGGGGGTCTGTGGCGGCGTTGGGCACGACCGGCAGGGGGACCGAGTTGGCGAGCTTCCCGAGCCCGCTGGACGGGAAGCCAAACTCGGCCAGCAGCTGGCTGAGACGCTGTTAGTCTTGCTGCCCGCTAGGGCTCGTAGTACCAGAGGTAGCACACCTTTCCTGCAGATACGCGATCCAGAAGAGCTGGCACTGGTGGGCGTCTAGGGTTGTTTGGCTGCAGATCCCAGCGTTAGCGACCGTGACAGCAGTCCTAGAGCATCATAAGACTCACAGCGGCGCCAGGATGAGAATGGTGCAGCAGGCGCGATGCGTCACGTGCCAAGCATCGTATATCCTCAGCTTGGCCGAGTAGAACATGCTGCGGGGGTCACAGTCAGCCATCGAGTCACCAAGAGGGTTCGTCGACGTACCCCATGAGCAGGAGGCACTGCACGCTCCACCAGTCGGCGGCCTCCTGGTGGAAGAACTTGTCGCGGGCGAGGTTGAAGAAGCCGAGGCCGACGTCCTGGTCCTCGGCCTGGGCCCAGTCGCCGTGGCCGTCGTGGTAGGCGGCGAAGGAGCCCAGGGCGCAGACGAGGAGGACGATGCAGGCGTGGGCGTCGTCGAGGAAGTTGCCCCGCATGGCCTGGGTCAGGTGGACGCTGTAGAAGGTCGACTCGTTGAGGACGAGGCAGCTGGGGTGGAAGTGGGCAAAGTAGTAGCCGGTCAGGAGGTTGATGTGGGACATGGAGAGGCCCGAGACCCAGTTGGCGTCGGCGATGTGCTTGACGAGGCCCCTCGGGGGCGCGGTGAAGCGCTGCAGGGTCGGCCGCCGGATCTCGAGGTCCATGGGGTACTGCAGCTGCGTCTCGGTCAGGGTCAGGGGCGAGCAGGCCCAGGTGAGCAGGTACTGGGGCGCGACGCTGTGCTTCTGGGTGAGGGCCAGCTCCTCGCGCACGCGGCCCGTGTCGAGGTGTCGCGGGGACGCGGCGTAGAGGTCGTCTCCGAGTCCCGACCGCGGTGTGAGACCGGGCGCCTGCTGCTGGGCGTTTGGGGAGGTGGTGGTGCCGGTGCCGGGGGCCAGCGTAGAGTCTACCCCCTTGTCGCGCGGGCTTGATCCGCTGGATTGACCCTGCCGCACGAGATCGGTGAGGACCTGAAGCCTCTCATCCATGCTCTTCAACGTGGTCTCGAGCTCGGCCACGGAGAGGTTCTTCCTGCGCGGCTGTCAGGCAGATGCTCGATGTACCGTCTTTCTTGGGGGGAGAGCACGACATACTTGTACGCAACCGTGTCGACGTAGGCGCAATCAAGGCCTAGCCTGCCGCATCGGCCGCAGGTAGGTCTGTCTTCATCGCACTTTGTTTTGCGCCGTCGGCAGGCATCGCAGGCCTGATGTCGTCAGTGATTGATTCTTGGTGACCGGGGGGGAGGGGGAGTCCCTTACATTGAGCGCCTGTCGACGGGCGGCGACGCCGGCGCGCGTTCTCTGGACATCACGGCCTTCCATCGCAGCCCACGCCTGGGACGACGTCTCGCTATGGTCGGCCGGTTCGGCGGGGTGTCGCACTTGGTGGGCTTCGTTGGTTGCCTTGCCTGTCTACATGAATGACCATTTTGTGTGCATCATGTGAGTGAGTCTGGGGAAACGATGGGACTAAGGCAAGTATTGAGTACCCTAGGTACGGAACTAGGCAGGTTATAGGAAGGTTAGGTACAGTACCTAGGGAGTCAAGTGCCTGAGGGTAGCTCCTACCCCACACTCCACACCCACCCCCCTTTTCGCACGCTTCTTCACCGGGGAGCCGAACGCTCGGGACCAGCCAAGTTCACCGAAGGACACGACCGGCACACACTGCATCATCTTGGGGTCACCATGCGTCTGTACTATTCATCCAGTAACTGCAGGGATGATCCCGTCCCTCCATTCCATATATATATGTGCTAAAAAATAAGATAAAAAAAACGTCCACAGCACTTCGACCTAGCCCTTCAATTACACCCCAACTCCCAACGCAGAAGCCCTCAGCGTGTCCAAGTAAACGTCTTGGGTGATGACCTGAACGTGGCCGACACGCCCGCATCTCTCGAGTCCCTGGCCGCCGTGACCGTGAACTCCGCGTCACCCTCGATCACCCACGCATCGACAGAATCATCCCAGTACGACACGCTGACCCTGTCGAGAACAACCTTGGCAGTCTTCGTCTCCCCGGCACGAACCAGCACCTTGTCGTACCCCTTCAGCTCCCGCGGCGGGCGTGTGAGGCGCGGATTCGACTGCGTCACGTAGAACTGCACAACCTCCTTGCCGTCCCTGGATCCCGTGTTCGTGACGTCCACCTCCACCTCGATGCGCCCGTGGCCCGCGAGGATCGCTTCGCTGAGTCGAATGTTGGAGTACGCAAAGGTCGTGTACGAGAGCCCCGCGCCGAACGGGAACAGCGGCTCGATCTTGCGGTGGTCGTAGTAGCGGTAGCCGAGGTAGATGCCCTCGCCGTAATGCGTCACGTCGTTCTCCCCGGGAAAGTTGTCAAACGCCGGTGAGTCCTCGATGCGCTTCGGGAACGTCACCGGCAGCTTGCCGCTGGGGTTGACCGCCCCGAGGAGCACGTCCGCCAGGCTGTTGCCCTGCTCCTGGCCCTGGTACCACGCCTGCACGATCGCCGGCACCTCCGCCGCCCACGGCATCGCGATGGGGCTGCCTGTCTGGTTGACGACGATAGTATTAGGGTTAGCCCCGACCACCGCCGCCACGAGCTCGTCGGAACGGCCCGGCAGATGCAGCGACACCATGTCGCTCGTCTCGCTCTCCCACTCGTGGTCCTTGCCCACGACGACGACGGCGACGTCGCTTGACCGCGCCAGCTCGACCGCCTCGGCAAAGAACCCGTCGAGGTCGCCCGGGTTCTCGAAGAAGCCGATGCGCCCGCCGTCCTGGACCTCCTCGCGCTCGAGCATGGCCATGTAGTCCAGGTCGTACGGCTTAGGCTCGCGGCTCACAGACTCAAGCACCAGCTCGTACGCCCGCCCCGCCTCCATGTGCACGTCGACGCGCTGCTCGGGGGAACCGTAGCTCATGAACAGGGGCGACTTGGGGGACCACCAGCGCCTCTCAATGTCGATAATGACTTTGCCGTCGAGGATGAGCTTGCCCGGGCCACACGACGACAGCGAGAACTGGTGTACGCCGGTCGTCCTCGGCGTGACAATCGAGCGGCCGCGGTAGGAGTACCTCTCGCCCGTGGTCAGCTCGGGAGGCAACCCGTCGTAGCAGATGAGGTAGGAGCTGGGGCGGTCTTCGGTGAGGAACGAGTCTCCCTCGTGTGTCGTGTTCCTCCAGAAAGAGAGGGTCCAGCCGCTCTTCCCCGTGTTCGGGTTTCGCATGATGGCGGGCTCGATGAGAGGGAGATATCGGTGCGTGATGATACCCGGGTGTGTCTGGACCTTGGCAGAGGGGAACTTGCTCGCGACCTCAGCCTCGATCGAGGTGTAGGGCGTAGTGCGGTAGTGGGGGGAGAGGTTAGAGCTGCCGCCGCCGGTGGCCACCGACCGCGCAGCGTTGGGACCGATGACGGCAATCGTCTTGCCTGCCAGGTTCTCCAGGGGCAGGGTGTTGTTGGCGTTTTTCAGGAGGACGATGCCCTCGGCGCCCGCCCGACGCAGGATGGCTCGATGTTCCGGCAGGTCCACGGCCTTTTCTGGCCCTTCCTGCCAGTCGGGAATCCCGCTTTTGCCGACTTTGTGGACGAGCTCCAACACTCGGGATGCCGAGGCGTCGATGAAGGATGCATCGATGAGACCCTTGCTGTGAGCGTCGACGAGGTGCTTGCCTCTCCTGCGGACCGGTCCTGGCATCTCGAGATCCAAGCTGTAAACCAGCGCCGTTAGAATGAGTACCTTCAGGATTCGGACGAAAAGAAGAGGAAGAGGAGGAAAACGCAGAAGAAGACGTACCCGGCTGTCACCGAAGGAATGATGCTGTTGGTGCCAAACCAGTCGCTCATGGTCAGGCCGTCCCAGCCCCACTCCTTGCGCAGGACATCTTGGATCAGGTATTCGTGCGCCGAGCAGAAGATGCCATTGACCTTGTTGTAGGCGGTCATGACACTCCAGGGGTTGCTGTCCCGGACGGCGATCTGGAAAGGCTGGAGGTGGATCTCGCGGAGGGCCCGGTCGGGGATCTTCTCGTCGATGAAGAAGCGGCGGGTCTCTTGGTCGTTGGCGACGTAGTGCTTGATGCAGGTTGCGATACCGGCATCTTGGATGGCGTTGATGTAGGCCGAGGCCAGCTTGCCCGTCAGAAAGGGGTCTTCGCTGTAGGCCTCGAAGTTTCTGCCGCCCAAGGGCGTCCTGGGAATGCAGACTGTCGACCAGTCAGTGGTGCTGTTCGAGCCGGGGAGCGCAGGCAAGGAAGGGGGAGGCTACCGGTTGGCCCGAGCAGGACGTCGACTTCTTTACTGCGACACTCGGAGATGAGGACTTCGCTGACCTCTTCCAGAAGCTTGTTATCCCAGGTCGCTGCGAGAGAAACGCTGCGCCACAGTGATTAGCCAACATGATCATGGTTGGTTTGGAAACAGGTGACCAACCCCGAAGGAAGAGAAGCCGCCGTCTGGCCGTCCAGGAAGATGCCGCCTCGCACGCCAACCGGCCCGTCCGACGTCTTGAGCCTGGAGATGCCTAGACGGGGGACTGGATTGGTGCGCCACAGATCTTGACCGGCCAGCAGAGACACCTTCTCCTCCAAGGTCATCTGGGAAAGCTTCTCCTCCGCCCATGCTTTGGCGGTGCTCTGCGTGCCATTGACATGTCTGCTAGTGCCGTTGACGGGACGGGGAGCGTCGCCGTCGGCTGTTCGTAGCTTCATGACGGTCATGTTGAGATGCTGCAATGGAAGGACTCAGCCGCTACAGCTCCTTAGGTAGGAATTGCTCGGCAAGGAGGGAAGGAAAGAAGAGAGGAAGAGCGTGAAGGTGGTCCTTGATGTGTCTGCCATCTGGGAGGAGACGATGGTCGACTTTAAGTCCTGGAACGGCATGAGGAGCCGCACCTGCAGCAGTGTGGAAGTTCCCCGCTAGGCCTTTCTCCGTCCGTAAACTCCATATCGTATTCTCTGCGATATCTGACATGGCTCGGCCTAGCTGTCGTGGTTGAGGATGACGTGGTGGGCTTTGACATGGAGGGTGGTGTAGTCTTCAGGGATCTGTGGGTTGGGTGTTGCGGGGGAGCTATGGGCAGGGGCGGGGACAGTCCGTCCCTCCCCGCCGCACCACCAACCTTTGCTGTGCAGGGGTTCTCCTTCTCCTGCTCTCCTCCTCCTCCTCACTCTCCTCCTCACCCTCCTCCTCACCCCCCGTCTGACCAGCAGCGGGGAGACACGGACTCATCCCATCGTCAAGAGAGCCAGCGGAGTCTGACCGTCTCTCCGCCGTACTTCCCAGGCATGGCACGACTCTGGGGAAGCGTGCATCTGGGGCCCCGGACGAAGCTCTCTCGTCTGCACCTTGATCCAACCATTGGGTCCAGGGTATCACGCATCATGGCTGGCAAATCATCCGGGATCCAGGTCTAGCCCACACCCAACGTGGTAGCAGCACCTCGGTGGCATTCTTGTCTGATGCCGACGCCAGCCCCGAACAGCCAACCCAGGCTGAACATACGAGTGGCGATTATAAAGACAGCCCTCGCGGCACCTCTCGTCGCCAGGCAAAACTCACGATCATCATTCGGACCTACGCCTAGGCACTGGTGACGAGAGTCGACAACCGATCCCCTCTTCCATCACGTTGAGGCTCGCCCGCCTCAAGATCGACAGAATGGCCAGCCAAGTGCCTACCGTGCGCCCGCCGTACAGCGTTGCCGAAATCCTGGCGCAGGATACGACTCCCTTCTTCAAGTTGTCGTCCTCGGTCATCCATCTCTACGCTCTCCTCGCGCCCGCCTGTCTGGTTGTCTGTGCCACCAACGGCTATGACGGCTCCGTGCTGAACGGTCTCCAAGGCGTCGAGGCCTGGAAGGATCAGTTCAGCAACCCGACGGGCGCCTTGCTCGGCATCACGAGCGCCTCCTACCCGCTCGGTGCCATCCTGTCCACCCCCTTTTCGGCCTTCATCTCGGACCGTTTCGGTCGGAGGCTCTCCATCATCCTCGGCAGCTTCATCATGATCATCGGCGTCATCATCCAGTGCGCCAGCACCTCCATCGGTCTCTTCATCGGCGGCCGCATCGTTGTCGGCTTTGGCATAGTGAGTACTCGCATCCCGGCCGTCTCCCCAGGACCTGGAACTGACGCAGGCATAGACTCTGGCTCTGGCCGCCGCGCCTATTCTTATTTCCGAGCTCGCCCACCCCAGACACCGCGTCTTCTTCGGCTCCCTCTACAACACCAGCTTCTACCTCGGCTCGCTCCTCGCAGGCTGGATCACGTTCGGCAGCTACCGCATCCCCAACGCCTGGGCATGGCGCCTGCCCACGCTGTTCCAGGCCGCACCCGCCGTTCTGCAAGTCGCCTTCGTCTTCTTCCTCGATGAGTCGCCGCGGTGGCTCTACTACAAAGACAGGGGCGAGGAGGCCTACCGCATCATCGTCAAGAACCACGGCAACGGAGACTTTGACGACCCCCTGTCCCGGGCCGAATACTGGGAGATGGGCGAGGCGCTCGAGGCCGAGCGGGCGGGAAAGAACCAGGGCCTCAAGCTCTTCGTCACGACGCCGGCCAACAGGAAGCGGCTCGCCATCCTCGTCACCCTCGCCGTCTTCGGCCAGTGGTCCGGCACCGGCCTTGTCTCCTACTACCTCACCAAGATCCTGTCCGAGATTGGCATCACCGGCCAGCATGACCAGACCATGCTCAACGGCACCATCAGCACCGTCAACTACGCCACGGCCCTCTTCGCCGCCGCTCTGTCGACGCGCATCGGCCGCCGCCCCATGTTCATCGGCGGCGGCATCGCCATGTGGATCACCTTCTCCGCCCTGACCGCCAGCATCGCCGTCTACAACGAGACGGCCGCCCCCTCGGCCAGCCGCTCCGCCCTCGGCTTCATCTTCATCTACTACGCCGCCTACAACATCTGCCTCAACCCCCTGCTCTACCTCTACCCCACCGAGATCCTGCCCTACCGCATGCGCGCCACCGGCATCAGCATCCTCGTCTTCACCAACAAGGCCGCCCTCTTCTTCAACCAGTTCGTCAACCCCATCGGCATGGACGCCCTCGGATGGAAGTACTACCTCGTCTACGTCGCCTGGCTCATCGTCGAGGTCGTCGTTTTCTGGTTCCTCTATCCCGAGACCCGGGGCTACACGCTCGAGCGCATTCAGGAGGCCTTCGGCGAAGACATCAAGACGGACGGGCTCGAGGAGAAGGGTCTCTCTGAGGAGGGGGCGTCGCCGCCCAAGGCTCGCGACGAGAGCGGCGTGCACGTAGAGAAGGTCGCTTGATGTTCTGACGAGACGAGTTTGAATTGAATGATACCTCGAGACATTTGCAACATGCTGGCGCAAATATGTACACAGGCAGTGACCACCCTCGGAGCTTTCTTAGGGTACCCTGTGCCTTGTATAGCTCCTGTCTATTCGACGATGTGGCTTTGGCGCCTCCCTCCGCTCTTTGTAGACCATCGTGGAGAGCCCGGAAGCTAATCTGCGACTAATGGCCCGTCGCTGTAGCCTTTTGTCTTCCATGTTCCCAGGCAGGGTCATTACCAAGACAGCTAGCTATATGCTTACCAAAAGCGCGAGCGTACAGGCGTAGAAAGGTTTCCAGAAATGTGTCAAGACCTGGGACTGACGGCCGGCTCGTGGGCGGGCGCGCTTGAAAGCGGCAGATCTCCGACCCGGTCTTTGGGCGTCAAAGCACCGTTGTCACCTTCAGTTGGCCGCTCTGGCGTGGTAGGATGCGATCGTCAGGGACAGGTGCAGGCCGACGTCTCACGCATTTTCAGAGCCCCGTGCTGAAATAGTCTGCGACCTCAAGACAGCGCAAGTTGACCCCTTAGTGTTGCGCCACTAACCCACAGCCGGTTGTTGTGTGTAAGTGGCCAGGTACCCCTGACAGACCCGTGTTCAACGGGCACAGGCCTACCGCGCAATAGGAAGAGGCTGGCCTTTATCACCTATTTGGCAGGAACCCCATGGCCCCGAGGATGCCGAAGGAGCCGTCCGACAAGTCGATCAAGTCACCAATGTTCCCCAGCCCGCTGACAATGTCGGGCACCTCAAAGTCGTTCAGCGACGTCATGAAACCCGCGGCGCTCCCGTGAGCTCCGCCGTCTGCGGGTCCGAAGCCGCTCCCCACCGGGGCGGGCGTCTCTGTTTGCGAGGCATGGTGAGAAGCGTCGAGCATGATTTCCAGGAACCGTGCATAGCGGATGGCCATGTGCGTGTCGTCCGGGGACCCATTGCGGATGGCCACGATGGAGGCCCTCAGCAGCCTCACGTCATCGCGAGACTCGGCCGTGACGACCTCGTCCGTGAGCGTCGTCTGAGATGACAGGAAAGTAAGCAGGGTGAAACATGGTCTTCCAAGTTTTGCACACTCACCTTGAGTAGATGCAGGTTGGCAGCGACGACAAATTGCCAGCAGCGCACGGGAACGTATTTGAGCATGTTAGAGGGTTCGAGAATGTTGATGAGGGTGTTCAGCATCTCGCGACCGGCCGAGGTGGCTCGATCAGCCAGCGCGAGGAGGGCCTCGGATCTTCTGCTGCGAGCAGGCCTCTCGCTCGATTCACCGCAGTCCGTATCGTTGAAGGTCATGTAGCTGGCCGGCGCGAAGCTGTACATGACCAGATACTGATACTCGAGGTCAACGCAGGCACGTAGGAGGCTTGCATCGTCTGTCGACATCACGTCAGTGCCGCGCGGAAACTGGGAGCGAGTCCCGGCCAGGCGTTGGGCTTACCTGCGACCGCGTATGAGTAATGACGCTTCCAGCGACCTAGTCCTCTTTCAATGTGTTCCAGGTCAGGCAGTATGGAGCCGGCGGCGACGGTTGGTCCCGCCCTCTTGAGCGACTGTAACAGTTCTCGGGCTTTCCTTGCCTCGAGCGTGAGCTCGTAGTAGCTTTCCCACAGTACGCTGTCGGGGAGCAGGCTGGCAAAGGAGGACGAGAGTCGAGCGCGCACCGCGTCGGTGAATTTGCTAGGCGATAGGGTCTCCAGACCTAGCCGTAGGGACAGGCTCTCGTCGGCCAGGTAGATGAAGACGCAGATCAGCTGGTTCCACTCGTGTTTGAAGGCTTCACCTGCGGAGAAGGTGCCTTGGGACTCTCGCGGGACCTGCTCAAAGCAGCCGCTTTCTTGCGCCAGCGCGATTGCGTTGGACAGCAGCATCCTGGGGTGTATCGTAAGCGATTTGGGGGCTGGCTCGGCGTCTGGAGACTGGGTCGAGGGTCCATGCTTACCACGACATTTTGTTGCTGCGGTAGGCCGGCGCAACGATGTTCAACTTTTCGAGGAGCGTTGACATTCCGAATCGTTGCCGGCCGGCGGATGATGAAATCGTGCTGCGGCCGTTCTCGTCGTCATATCTCTGACCGGACGTGGGGATGCTGAAGAGGTCGTAGTCGTCGCCGTCGCTCAGGCCCAGGGGGTTGTTGATGGACTTGGAGTGCCACTCGATCATCAGCAGCATGGCGGCGATGGCTCCCAGAGACCGGGTGACCAGAGAGCCCCAGAGAGCGGACTGCAGGTACTTCTGGAGCAGCCGCCACGCCTGCCAGTGTATTCTCTCGGATCGGATCTCGCCGTGGGCTCCCGAGAGGATGTGGTAGCGGGACGCGAGTGTCACGAGGCATGTCAGCAGCAACGGCTCTTCCACAGCGAGCAGGACATATCTGGCGCTGTCGCGATAGAAGGCGTGGACGATGGGACGCAGGGGCCAGAGGACGCCAAAATAAAAGTCGAGGTATTCTACCACCTCGAGCTTCGTCACGACGCCCTTCTTGATCAGGATGAATCTCCCCCAGTCAGTCTCATCGGCGGGACGGGGCCACGTCTCGCCAGTAGCAACGTTCAGGTGTGCCGAGGGCATGGACGCCGCGTACGGGTGACTGGGGTTACCATCTCTCGGCGCGCCGGAGTCCTCAGCTTCGTTCTGCACCCCCGCAGCAGCAAGCGTCAGAAGGTCGAGGGCATCAGCCGTATCGTGCAGCCGCGTCGTGATGATCCTGCTGCGGGCCGTAGACTGCGCGACGACTTTCGCCGTATATGGTGATCCCGTGGACGCGGACTGGCCGCCGACATCCATATCGCACATTGCCTGGAACCCATCCATGACGGAGCTTTCGCCCGGCGATGCAAAGGGCGGGCGGTATCCTGGGCCTGGCTGCGGGCCTGGATCCTCGAGCATGGTCGCGTCGTTGGCTCTTCCACCGACCCCCGCGGCCGGCTCGCCCGACACGTCGTCGTGGAGTATCGTGACAGGCTCCTCGCCAGCAGACCGTTGCGAAGCCCTGGTAGAGCCCCTGGCCGACAGCCGACCGCGGGTGGTTCGCCGCGTGCCTATGCCTCTGGAGTTCCGGAACTCACAAGACCTGTCATCGGCGACACAACGACGGCAAGGGTGGCGCTGGCCCGGGGACGCCGGCACGCAGCGGGTTTTGCGCTGTCGACAGGCGTCGCACGACAGGTACGCCCGTTGTCGTGTGGCTTCAGCTGAAGAGACGACCTGGTTGACTGGCAAGAACTGGAGCCCGCCCTCGCGTCCATGCTGTGTCTCTGGTTGAGCTGCTGCGTCCCCTCCGACCAGCATCGTCCCTTCGGCGGGCTCATGGTTCTGCATGATGGCTGGGGCAGGCGGGTGGGCAAAGAGATGACATGTCGAGGATGGCCGGATATTCCAAGACGGGAGATGCTGGGGACGATGCCTTGTTTAATTAAAATAGGAAAGGGACCTACTGTGCCTACCTGCCTGTCTTTCCGGGGTATGCACCGCTGGGGGACCCACTTCCCCCCCTTACCACCCCATACCCCGCAGACCAGTCGGCACAGTACAGGGCCTGCTACTGTACCTAACTAGGTACCTACCCTAGGTAGGTAGGTGCCTTGCCAAGCGGAGTGGCACTCCTTGAAACTCCCCCCTCTTGCAGTATTTTGCACGTCTCCTCATCTCTCTCAGTTAGCTTTTGAGGATCGTACCGAGCAAGTGAGGGGCTAGAACACGCAAGGATATCGAGAAACGTACAAGCCTCTGTTAGCTGTCGGGCAAGCCGAACCTAGACCCCAGCTCGAACAACGGGTATGTCTGATACTGGTATGTTCGTGGCTATGTGTGAAAGCATGCAGAGTATCTAGGAGGCAGGAAACGTCCCGCGAGCTTATTGGCTTCTACTGCCACCGGGCTATTCCTTCACTACACCAGAGAAGGCTCTATCATTATCGTCCCTTTATGAGACCCGACCTCTTCGGTACCCCAGCCGCTGCAGCCGTCTTTTCCAGGTACAAACCAGCGCACATCTACTCGTCAAACACCTTGCCGGGGTTCATTAACCACCTATCCAGTCAAGTGTTAGTACTCATCAACATCAGCAATGTCCCTCGTCTGACATACCGCGGGTCCAAGCTCTCCTTGAGGGTCTTCATCACGTTGAGTGTATCATCTCCGATCTCTTTCTGGAGACAGTGCTGCGGAAGCATGTAGCGTCAGTCGCGCCCAACATGCATGGTCTGATCATGGGAACTTACCTTTTTGCCCAAGCCGATACCGTGCTCTCCCTGAAGCATCCAGAGTCAGTCGTGATATGGTCAACGTCTTCATGTACACGTGGGTGGACGTACCGATACGGTGCCCTCCAGTGCAATGGCCTTGTGCATCATATCGTCAATGAACCCCTTGACGGCATGCTTCTCATCCGGCTTATTAGGGTTGTACATGATCATTTGGTGAAAGTTGCCGTCTCCGACATGGCCCAGAACACTTGAGAACAGTCCCAGGCGCGCTGCGTCGGTTTTGCACTCATCTACCCCATCGTTAGCCAACTGTGCTCACACTACAGACTCGGAGCAGCTATGTAGGGAAAGACAGCTCACCTATCAGCTCTGCCATTCGTGAGATGGGCACCGCGACATCCGTCGACCAGATCTCCGTGCCCTCGGGGCGCACGGCGAGGGACGCCCACAGGGCCTGCTTCCTCGCGGACCACAGGGAATCCATCGACGCTTGATCGGATGCTGACACAAAGGACTGGCAGCTGGAGCTGTTCGCGATCTTCTTCACCGCCGTGACGCTGTCCGCGATGGCCTGGTCTGACCCCGAGAACCTGGTGCTTTGGTGAGCATGCATGCAACGCCGTATCCTTGCGGAGTCCTCCTTGGAGAGACACTTACTTCAGGAACAGGGTTGCCGCCTCTTCCCACCTCCTCCCGCCCGCGCCGCCACTCTTGTTGATGACCTTCATCTGCACGTCGTCCATGAGCTCCAGAGCCGCGAGGTTGACGCCCTTGCGGATCATCGCAGAAGCCGCGCTCGCAGCTGCCTTGACAGAAGGGAAGGTGGCGATCGCCACGCTGTACTTCTCGGGAACAATGGCCAGCTTCAGAGTGGCTTCCGTGATGATGCCCAGCGTCCCCTCCGAGCCGGTGAAGAGGGCGTTCAAGTTGTACCCAGCCGAGGTCTTCCGGGGGCGATGCCTCGTCTTGATGACGGAGCCATCGGCGAGGACGACCGTCAAGTTAATCACGTAATCTTTCATCGTGCCGTACCGCATCGCGTTCGTCCCGCTGCAATTGGTGGAGATCATGCCACCGACCAGGGCCGTCGGGCTGGGATCGAGCGGGAGGAACAGGCCGCTGTCCTTGATGGCCTCGTTCAGGTTCATCCAGTTGACCCCGGACTGCACGACGACGTCCAGGTCGTCGGGGTGAAACTCGACAATCTTGTCCATGAGAGACAGGTCTATGCAGACGCCGCAGTAAGGCGAGGTCGAGTTGCCCTCCACGCTGGAGCCGGCACCAAAGGGCACCATGGGGATGTTGTGCCTCGAGCACACTTTGACGACGAAGGAGACCTCCTCGGTGCTGGTGGGCCGGATGATGGCGACAGGCCGAGATGCCGTGTGGGAGGTAGACCACTCCGAGTGGCCGTGATCCTCCACATCGTCAACGTCGGTGCTCACCGCATCACGGCCGAGTTGGCTTCGGACTTCCTCGAGGGCCTGGGGGTCGCATACGTTTAGCAACCGTACTGACATTCGCTGGCTCGGGAGCTTGTCGTACATACCTCCAACGTGGTCTCCCTGCTGGCGTAGCGCCGCTTCTGCTGACCAGACACGTGTTGCTCGGCTGCCGCGGGCTTCGACTCGGTCT
Source organism: Verticillium zaregamsianum (assembly GCA_002851755.1). Taxonomy (NCBI): domain Eukaryota; kingdom Fungi; phylum Ascomycota; class Sordariomycetes; order Glomerellales; family Plectosphaerellaceae; genus Verticillium; species Verticillium zaregamsianum. Next base: position 929,990 of record NMXM01000004.1, on the reverse strand, counting down.
GGAAGCTTTGGCTCAGGAGCAGGGACGCGGCTATGCCGCCGACAGCAGTCCCCGTCGCAGCGTATAGCAGCTTCGAGTCGCCTCTTGGTGGGGAGGCACGATTGCTCTGATGCCGCTTCCACGATGACGAGGTTACGCGCCTCATCCTCTGGCCTAGCGGTCTCCAGATTCGATGCATGGCTTGGGTCTTCATGGTGAGCAAGGAAAGGAAGAAGAAGATGCTGAAAGGCCTTGAAACGGCAACGGCAGATGCGAAGCGTAAACAAGATAGAGAAATGAAGACTTGAGGGTTTCAAAAGAAAGTCAGAAACACAGAGCTCACAAACGAGCAGTGCTCTCGGGATCGTCTTCTCCGCAGCTAAGCGGCTCACGCCGGCTTGGGGGAGGTCGATCGGTTGGGGATGGCAACTGTCGGATATTCCCAAAACAGAATATCCTCGTGCAAGCCGCCCGACCTCCACAGAGATCCCCGCATCCTGTACATCCTGGGCCGGAGCAGGCCCGCTGGATCTGGAGACCCCGGATTTTGGTTGCCGGAAGTCGGACCCATTGATGAACACATGGTGGCTTCTGCTCCCGTGTATTTTATCTCCTGGGGCAGCCCATCTCTCCCTCAACTTCTGTGACAGGCCGTCCTAGACATTCGCAATCACTTTCATTCCTCCTCATTGCCAGCCTCTAGAGCCCAGGCACACGGAACTACACACAGCCAAGACGCTGTTGCAAGCTTGTCATCATGGACCCCGAAGAACAGAAAGCCCACGCTACACATTTCTGTGAGAAGGATCCCTCTGCTGGCAATGAGACCGACGAAGGCCGCATCACCATCGATCCCGAGGCGGACAAGAAGCTGCTGAGGCGCATCGACTGGCACGTCATGCCTGTTGTGAGTAGCACGCGGTAGGGTATCGCCTGGCACAAGAGCTACGCGATTGTCGTGGTCGGACATGAGCTGACCAACGAGTGCAGCTCTGCTTCACCTACGCTCTCCAGTACTACGACAAAGCTCTGCTCAGCCAGGCTGCCATCTTCGGCATGCGCGCGGATCTCGACATGATGGATGGCCTGCGATACTCCTGGGCCTCCCTGATCTTCTACTTCGGCTACATGGCCGGCACGTACCCCATTTCCCTGCTCGCTCAGAAGTTCCCCACGCGCTGGGTCATCACTGCCATCTGCCTTCTATGGGGCATCGTGGTCTTGACCACGCCCGCCTGCAAGACGTTTGAGCACTTCCTCGTCAACCGCTTCTTCCTCGGTCTCATCGAGGCCGGCGTGTCTCCCATGTTCATGATGGTTGTTGGCCTCTGGTACACGCACGCCGAGCAAGTTTCCCGCTCGAGCCTGTGGTACTCCTTCAGCGGCGGTTCCCTGCTGGTATCGCCCCTGATCAACTACGGCCTCGGCCATGTCCGCGGAGGCTCCCTGCAGCCTTGGCAGTACATGTACCTCATTGCTGGCGCTGCGGTACTGCCTCCCTCACTCGACCCTCGGTCCGCCCTTTCTTGTTGCTGACGATTCCTTAGACGCTGCTTTGGGGCGTTGCCCTGTGGTGGCTGTTCCCCGATACGCCCCAGCTGGCCAAGGGGTTCTCCGAAGAAGAGCGGCAGATGATCCTCGAGCGTGTGCGCGGAAACAATGCTGGATCCGAGAACAAGCACTTCAAGGCCTACCAGCTGTGGGAGGCTTTGAGGGACTACAAGCTGTGGGGCATCTGCATCCTGTCCACCGTCTCGTGCACCGGCTCCGGCGCCGTCACGACGTTCGCCCCCATCGTCTTCAACGGCATGGGCTTCAGCGTCTTCCAGTCCCTCCTTCTCAACCTCCCGATTGGCGCCCTCGCCTTCTTCTGTATCCTGGGCTCTGGGTACTTGGGCCAGCGTCTCCCCAACGCACGTCTCCACATCGTCTCGGCCGCTTGTCTCCCCGTCATCCTCGGCTGCTGTCTTCTGTAAGCAATGCGTCTAGTCTGAGACTGTCCTTCCGAGCTAAACTTTTACCAGTTGGCAGCTTGACTCCTCGGCGAGAGCTGGTCGTATCATCGGCTTCTACCTCCTCAACTTCTTCTCGTCCGCCTGGACCCAGTGCATCGGTCTCGGCACCTCCAACGTTGCGGGCCACACCAAGAAGGCCGTCTACGCCGCAGCCACGTTCATCGCCTACTCTCTCGGAAACATCATTGGGCCCCTCATGTTTGACGCGTAAGTGATACCTCGGACTGGCTGATTCACGAGGCTGACCGGCGTCGCGCAGCTCTTATGCCCCTCGCTACGATCCTAGTTTCACGGGCATCCTGATATGTTTCGTTGTCTGCTTTGTATGCTCTGAGATTCTCCGCCTTCTACTCGCCAGAGAGAACCGCAAGCGGGAGGAGCAGTTCGGTCCGGTGGACTTCACCCAGGGTCTGGATGACCTGACGGACAAGGAGAACAAGTCTTTCCGTTACCATTTGTAAGAGATCGGCCCAGCGTTAGGTAGCAATAAAGACAGCACCGAATCCCTACACGAGGTACACAGGGGGTCTTTGAAGCGCGCTGGCATGGTCACGTCAGTTTGCAACTTCCTGTAGGAAGTCATGGGCTTCTGGTGCAGTCGAGCTTGAGCGATACACCAATCTGTCCGGGGTGGCTGAGCCTCTCCGGGTCCCGTTAGGAAAAGCCTGTTGGATACTTTTTCTGGCACCACTTGCAGAGAAATGTGTGGAGGACCGGGTCGGAGGAGGAAGGTTGATGCCTACCTGCTGTGTTGGTGAAGTTTGTGGTGGGACCAGCTGATTGAATTATTGGGATGAAGATTTCTTCTCCGAGCCTGAAAACCCAACACAGCGTCTAGGGGAGCTGAAATGCCTTCGATCTGGAATCTGGGGTAGCATGTGATACGGGTAGCAACCATGAGGGTCGCCTCACACTCAACGAGACTTGGTGCATAGATGTATACACTACAGAATGAGTTAGTAGTGGTTCATCCATACCAGTTATCGTAGTGAAGATCCCATGCTGATTTACAGTACTGCACTCCCAGCAATCCAGAACATATCGATAAGGGCTACTTTAGCGAGATACCCGGCAGGTTCTCGAGTCTAATGCCAGTTGGCACGGGCGAGCAGCAATGGTCGGACAGGCCCTCTCACCAGCGACGACCGGCGTCGGCACGGCCAAATCCGGATTATCCAAACATCGGGTACGTCAAGACAAGAAAAGCCAGGCTCCACCCCAGCTGCAATCCAACTCGTTCGGCCCACCTTTCATGGCCAGGCTTCACCCCCTGAGACCTTGTGCTGTGCGCAAAGGCGCGCCAACAGCATGTAGCAACACATAAAGTCAGGAAGAGTGAACAGCTTGGCCAATCCATGAGTGTGACACAACAGGCGTAAGCATTTTGTGATCTGGGTATTGGTATCTCCCGTCCTCATCATCATGAAAGCGTACCGCCACAGGGAACGGAGCCTCAGCACCAACGTGCCGAGATTCACCAGCTGCGTTCATCCTCGGAGTCCACGTCAGGCACCCCGAGAGCCTCTCTGAACTCCTCCCTCCATTGGCGAACCGGCTTTTCGCCCTCCCTCAACTCTTGATAGAACATTCTAAGCGGCTCCGGAAGCTGGTTCGGGTCTAACAACCCGTCGCCGTCGACGTACTCCTCCATGTATCCAATCATGGCCATGGCGAAGGAGCCTATGCGTTTACCGGAATCGCGGGCGTATATCCGTAAGAAAGCCTCTAGCAAGATGTGAGACTTGGGAACGATGACCGGACCTTGGGTAGACTTGAAGGCGCCAGACCCCCGACCCGGCCGCCAGGGCGGGAGGATGCTCCGGTCGGACGCGAGGACTAGGTGTGCGGGCAGCTTGAGGCTCCCAGGGACGGCGAGAGCATCATCAAGGGGCGGTAGAAACCATAGTGTCTCAGATTGCGGATAGAGACCCACCGTGACCTCCGAGTTAATGATGTGGAGATGAGCTGCCAGCGGCGGCGTGTGACGGTCCTGGGAGCTCGCAAGGCAAGTACGGTCGTCGGGACACGACGTGAGGCCCTTCAGTCGAGCGAGAGCATTCTCCCCGACCCTCAGCTTGATCCCAGGTATGACAAAGTCAATTGACTTGCAGTCCGTCAGTTCAGCAACCCGAGACTTCACGATCAAAGAGACATACACCGATGATAGACGGTACGCCGTGAACGTTGAGAAGGTAGTGTCCCCAGAGGACACAGGGAATCTGGGCCGAATTGAGAACCTGCGCAATCGAAACCACAAATGATTCTGAAAGATCTGCCATCTCTTCTGTTCAGCTTTGTGATTAAGAAGAGTTGGGCATATGCTGCTAAAGACGGATTAAATTGGGAATGTGATTGCATGTGAGAGACGTGGCAACGGAGCATTGCTGCCTGGAGCAGGGAGCGAGGCGGCGGCACGCTCTCAGTTAAGCGTGTCGCCTCATAGCTCAACAGCCTTCTCCTCGTCATATCCCTCGGACTGAGCAAAGTAGTACCCCCTCTGGTTAGCAAGCAGTCTCAGCGGTCCCGCACCTTTACCCCGGTCGACGGTAAAGTCGCAGTTGTAATGGGTGTGGCCAAACGCCCAGAGCTTGACCTTGTCGCTCCGGAAACATGCCTCCCCGGACAAGTCCGTCGAGAAGCCGCTCGTGATGGCGCTCCCAGCATGCATCGGCTTGATCGCACGGCCGTCCGTCGAAGGGCTCCAGTGCGAGAAGATGACGATACGGACGTCGGACTGTTCGAGGTCTGCAACCTGTTCGTTGAGCCAGGCGACGTCCCGCCTGTGCGCCTCGTTGTGCGCTCCGACGTCCCAGCCGTCTATGTGGTAAAAGTCATTGAGCCCGAAGCTGACGGCCTCGTGGCTCTCTGGCGGGACGTGCGAGAAGAGGCTGCACCCTAGGATGACGACGTTGGTGTCCGGCAGGCGGAAGACCGTCCGGTCGAGAAGGATGAAGTCGCCGAGGGACGTGTTTCCGCGGACCTCTTCTTCGAAATTGCGAAGAGTCTCGAGAGCGTTAGGCCAGCTGGAGTGGTATGCCTCGTGATTCCCGGCGACGAGCAGTACGGCGCGGAATCTTGAGAGCTGTTGGGTCAAGAAGGAGAGGTAGTCGTCCTGATGCGCTACGACGTTGCCAATGTCGCCGAGCAGTGCCAGGTACGGCGCTTTTGGGACGATTTCGATCAAGTCATATGCCTTTGGTGCCTCTAGGTGTAAGTCAGAGAGTATCTGGACCGCCATTGCGAGGGATGATAAGATGACTCGGTCCAGGTGCTTGAAAGTCGAGGATTTGGCCGTAAGCCCTGATCATTCGGCGGAGGAGGGGTAGGACTGGCCTCTGTAAAAGTGGACCTTCTTTTTGTTTGAAAGGCAAGAAAGGCAAGGGGTTGAAAGAGGCGTTGCGGGACAATGCACAGCACGCCCGCACGACGGTCCAGGGCAGGCCTTCTTCGCTGGCGCTCTCGAGAACAAACCTCGGGCCTGGAACGCACCTTGGGCGCGTTTCGGGCGCAGCGTCATACCGGAAAGGGCCAGATCAAGTGGCAGCCATGGTATCATTAGCGAGAGCCACGAAAGATACACAGCTGGGATGACAACAGAAAATCGCAGGGACCGATCCTCACGGCCGGCTCCTCTACACGTCGAGAACACACCAGGCTTGAAGTAGAGTGGAAGTTTAGCAACGAGTTTGCGACCGCCGTCTTGATATACAGGGTATATAAACACATCGGCGATGCTCCTCCTCCGTGTGGCGAGACTCATAGAATCATCTCTGCCTTGAAAGCAACCAGTCGACTATCACGCCTCATCGCAAGACGCCTGCTCCGTCCCTGTAGTGGCGGTCTATCGCATTTCTCCAGACCGGGCATCCTCAAACCCACTTCCTCGATGGCATTGTTCTGGTATCATGCTCAACAAAGTTGAAGAGTGACCCTCAACAGTCCATCAGCCTCGCCCTCGTGAGTGACCTTCAGCGGACGTCCCCTCCCAAAATACAATGCAACAGCGGACCGCAGCCAGTCCACCCCCATTGACGGCTCAAACAAGCCGAGCTTATATTCCTTAACGCCTTGCCGTGTGCATGCAATGATAAGAACTTAACGAAATCATGAGTCGCAGGGCCGAGCAAGTCGCGCGGCCGTCTACTCGTAAGCGGGCGGGGCATTAGAAAGATCTCTGCCGGGTGGCCCTGGGAGTCTCGCAAGTCTGAGGCCGCCACCGTCGGGCCTTTGCGACTCGCCGAGCGGCCTCGGCCTTGTTCACCCGCTAGGCCTTGTGTACTGCGGCGGCGGCGCGATCCACAGGCTGCGGCGGCTTGCCCTCCACGTGGAGTCTCTTCGCATCACCCCTCTGGTCGTGCGTCTCGTTCTCCCGCTTGCGGTCCTTCTCCTTCTGCCGGCCGTCTTTGCCGCGCGCCGCGTGCCGGGCCTCTCTCTCCTTTCGCTCGTTCTCCTTGCGAAGTGCTTTCGATTCAAGCTCATGCCAGTCGCCGTCCAAGTTTGCGAGCCTGCTTGTACGTTAGTAATGCACAGTAAGGTGCCTGTCATCGTGTGCGACTTACTCAATGGCCTGGCGAGCAGGCGGCTCCTCGGTCGTGAAGTATGCGTGCTCAAGAGCCTCAGCCGCGGTCGGACGCTTGGCCGGGTCGTACTTGAAGATGGAGCAAATCAGGTCATATGCCGCGGGTGTGAGCTTATCCTTGTACTTGGCAGCAAAGGAGCTGGCTCGCCGGTAGCTTGGTCGGAGGAGCTCGAACCAGGGCATATCGACCAGGCCGGGCCATTCAGCCTTGTTTGGAGTGCCAACCACGTTGTAGATCTTATCGAGCTGACTGATCTCGCCACCATCGCCGGGGAAGGTGGCATGACGCGTGAAGATCTCCATCATGATGCACGCAGTGCTCCAAATGTCGCAAGCGGGGTCGTATCGTGTTTCTCCCAAGAGGAGCTCAGGTGGCCGGTACCAGATCGTGATGACACGGTTCGTGTAGTCGAGCTGGTGGCGTTTAGCGTAGAAGCGAGCAAGACCAAAATCGGCAAGCTTGAGTATTCCCTCGCTGCTGACGAGAATGTTGGCCGCCTTGAGATCTCTATGCAGGACGCCACGGACGTGAAGGTAATCGAGGCCTTCGAAAATCTGCCTGGCAAGGTGTTTCCTCTGGGAGGCGTCGAGTTTGAAGGTCGGATGGTTGAGGAGACCCGTCAAGTCATGAGAAAGATACTCAAAAACCATGAAACAGTCGTTCTTCTCGACCATGACCTCCTTGAGCTCGACAACGTTCGTATGCCGGAGGGATTGGAGGAGCTTGATCTCGCGGACGGCGGTAACCGGAAAACCGTCCTTTTCACCCTCCATACGAATCCTCTTGAGGGCAACTAGGTCCTTGGTATAGCAGTGTAGGCCCTTGAACACTTTACCATAAGTGCCAGAGCCGACGACGGACTCATTGCCAGGCTTCCGGAAGTAGACTGAATCCGATTTGACGAGATCTGTAGGAAGAGTCTGTCGTGGCTTGAGACGCTTCATCTTTTGTTTGATGATCCGAGTCTTGGGAGCGGCGGGTGCCGCTGCCTTTGGACCAGGTGGCGGTGGCAACTGGTGGTGCCTCAAGTCTTGCCTTCCTCTAGCAGATGCTGGCTCGGTTGGGGCACCGCGTGGGATGTCCCGCTCGCGATTGTCTCGTTCGCGGTAGTCCCGCTCGCGCCGATCGCGTTCCCGATGGTCACGATCACGACGATCTCGCTCCCGGTCGCGTTCCCGGTCCCTGTCATCCCGAGCTCTTTGTTCTCGCTCCCTCTCATCGCGACCACGGTCGTCGGCTTGCTGGGCCGGCTCCCTCTTTGGAGGCGCAGCGTTGAACTTTTGAGATATTTCTGGTTTCGGTGCCGCCGGAGTAGGCTTCGCAGATGCCTTAAATGCGAAACTGAACTTCGACCCCGATGACGCTGGAGACTGTGCTGCTGGGCCAGACGGAGGGGCCCGAGTGGGCGGGGCCATCTCATTTCCGTCTGGTTTCTCCGGTGGTGACGTGTCTTCGACTTGAAGGTCTTTAGACGGACGGAAGGGATTCTGATGGTCATCGGCGTCGTCTTTGTCCGACTTCACACTCGCAACGGCGGAGTTTGAAGACTTCTGAGATCTGGCATCCTCACCCTGCGTAGAGGAGCCACGAGCGCCTGCTGACTGTGACGCGTTCCACTGTGCGCTTTTGAAGTTGTTGCCGCGATAGCCTCCTCGGGCACCACCAAACTGGTTGCCCCGGAAGCCGGCACCGCCTCCGCGAAAGCTGTTGCCTCTGCCATATTGCTGCATTGGACCTGTGGGGGCAGACGGGGGAGGCGAGTAGGAAGCGTTTGGTGGGTATTGACCTTGAGGACCATTCTGCTGTGCGTACATCCCTTGAGAGTACTGAGCCGGATACTGACTGTTGATCGATTAGCAGGAGTCCATCAGAAAAACTAGATTGAACCGCTTCCAATGAGACGTACTGATGGGGAGAGCCACTCCAGCCGCCCCTTTCATAAGGAGACATGTTGGGCGAGTTGTGGTAAGGGTTTGGGGTGAAGTGAGGGGAACGGGTGTACTGGTGGGGGTCACTGTACCCATGATTGCCGGCAAAAGCATTGTGTGCCTGGTGGCGAGCGTTGAAGCCACCACGGTGGCCTCCTCGTCCAGACATGTTGTCTTCGTGGCCGCTGGCACCTGGCGATCTTTCGCGACCTGCTCTTATTTCGTCACCTCGCCTAGCCCTTGTGCCTGATCCCCTGCTAGTGGATCTCGACGCACGACGGGAACGACTGTGGTGTGGGTGGTCGGAATCTTGGTGTGAACCGTGCCTGGAACCGGCTCGCGGCGATGAAGGAGACCGTCGAGCCCGATGCGATGGAGGTGTTCGTGCCCTGGGCGATCTCTGCCGACGGTCTGCTGGTGAGCGGGAACGCCTTCTTGTGCGCGAATGACCGTGAGATGCTTGAGAGGCCTCGCCTCGTATCGGGGACCGCGACCGGCTGTGGCGTCGATCGTGCCGCTTGCTGTCTTTGGCCCTGGGACGAGACTCGTCGCGGACAGGCGAGGGGGAACGGCGAGACAGTGGTCTGGATGCGTTATGTGACTGTCTGCGTGTGACCAGATCACCCCTCCGGTCTCTCGAGTCTCGTCGAGGGCTGTTGTCTCGACGGGGGCGTTTGCTATCCCAGGAAGATGAACGAGGGCTTCGGCTTCTTGCGCGTTTCGATGATGGCGATGGCGATGGTCGGCGAGCACGAGACCGGCGTGGGCTCGGGCTGCGTGGTCGGCGGGTGTCACCCCTGGGTTCGTCTCTACCACCACGTCGCGTATCGATGAGTTCTCGGGGTCGGGAGGAACGGTAGCGATCGTCTGCGCGGTCGTCGCGGCGGCCAGAGGATGTCGAAGGGCGGCGAGGTCGGTCTCTACTGCGGTCGCGTGGTTTGTCGTTGGAAGGAGGGTTCGGTCGCTCAGAAGGCTTGGGATGCGGGTCTCGTGGGCGGACGTCACGACTTCTGTCGTCGTCGTCGGGCCGACGAGGGGGGGGCGATGCAGACCTGCGAGAGACTGCCGCGCCTTGACCTGGTCTGCCACGATCTCTGCGCTCTTGTGCGGGTCTCCGGTCGTCTCTCATTGCGACGTGTCGGGCACGACGTGAATGACCATAGAGAGGCTCCATCGCGGCAATCCAACTCGATTTGAGTTTTCTGAGAGGATGCCTATCCGACGTTCCTCCGATTCCTAGCGCGATAAGCGCGATAAGCTCCAAGCGCGGTGTTGTGGGGCTAGGCTGTGAGGCACGTGCGTTGACAGGCGCGCCCCAGCGTTTCGACTCGGCTGAGAGGAGGTTAAGGGATGGGTAGTGGGTGGGAATGTTGGTGTCGTGAAGGTGCAGGCAACGTAAAGGAAACGGCTCCAAGACCAAAAGTGTGTTGGTCACGGAACAAGGTCTGGCCTTTGCCCTCAGAAGTGGAGGACAAAAGTACTACGGACCCAGAAGGTTCAGCTGGTGCCAACTTCTGAAGCCTGATGGAGCCTTTTCAAGCTGGTAGGCACATGTGGCGCACTCGCATACCACATTTAAGGCTTTCCGCTGGTTGCTCAGCATATCCCCCAACCCCCTAGCACGGTTGGCCATTGTGCTCGCCCACGTCTGAACTAACTAGATAGTCGCCCGGCTGAACTCCAAACATGGAGAATCCAATCATGCATGGGTTTTGCCGAAACCAGCTCTTTACGGATGCCGCCAACCTTGAAGGGACACAAGATGGTTGAATCATCCCACGTCTCTTGCTTTGCTTTCCGGAACACTTGGGTATGAAACAAGTCTTCGATACATGCAAATGAACCTGCAGCCAATGCATGTCGTCAACCACCAACATGTCGCCAAGGTAACAGATGCTGTGGTGGGTGTTGCGATGAGGTGCTGTTGTGCCAGTTGACTGGTTCCAGAAATCGATGTTTCTCATTGTAGTGAGAACGGCGAAAGTTGCTGTCTAGCAAGATTCCGTGGTGCCATATCAGCTGTAATGGCGGACAGCAGGCGAGGTGCTGACCATCAGACCGAGGCCGCTGCAACGGCGCGGAGGCAGGGTCAGCCTTGTGCTCGACCGGCCGGTTGATATCGATAGTGTGGCCGCGTGTGCGGGATCCAGGACACGATCTGGGTACCAACAGCGTGCACAGCTGAGAGCGAAATAGCGGGCGTTCAGCCTGCTAACGAAACATAGCGAGAAGCGCGTAGCCTTCGTTCAGATGCAACGCAGGATGCCGGCAACCGACGGCCATTCTTGGTCAAAATCGTAGCACAAGCAGTGGTATAGACGGCATGGGTCGCCATAACCACGGACATCGACAGCACGAGGCCGTCAGATTCCCATTCCTTCCATCCCACGGGGCCATATGTGCCTGCCTGCGTTCAAACCGTACGTGCCTCGCGCGGGCCATTTCTGATATGAGGCGGGGACGCGCATCGATCAAGTCGCTGATATCGTTGACGACTAGCTCTGGAGGGAGCAGTAGGGTTGGCCGGCGCGAGCAACACGTGGATTTGACCCGCATCTTCCGGCGATGCAAAGTTGCGGTGAGATAGATTATAGGTGGACGCAGTCGCGCGAAGCACTGGAAGTTGTCAAAGGATCATTCCATCGACAGCATGTCGCAAGGCCTCGTTTCCGTAGCCATGATGCAATGTCGACAAGTAACGGGGTCGCCATGGATGATCACAGAGCGTGCGTTGTCCACTTCGGAGGTTGTCGTGTTCAGGTCGCTTGATTCGTGGCGGACAGGCCGGGTCGCTGCCTGCAATCCCCCTCCGCAGGCCATCGAAACGAATTAAAAGACAACTCCGACATTGTCTCTTGATAAGAAATTACGTGCGCTGATGATTTACGGTATGCGTGCGTGGGGATGTGATGGACAGCCAAGAGCGAAGTTGGTGATGTTGCGGTGGACGGATGACGGGGAAGGAAAACCTTGACCAACAGGATTAGGCTGGCGCTTGCAACAGTCATGTGACCCGTCAAACGCTATGGCTAGAAAATATCAGGTCAGGAGGTTGGCGTGTGGCCAATCAGAGCGCTTTTCTACGGCGCCAATGAGACTGGAGTGATGAGCCCACCACAAACACCTTTTTAACGTTGCGCACAGTTAGTGAAAGCTAACTCGTCAGCTGAGTGTGCTGTCGACCCCGAGCACATCTACTTAGGCACTCCGTGAGTACGATGTGTCCTGCTCATTCAAGAGCATGGGATGGAATTGGAAGGTCGACGCTCGTTATTTTACTTGTTGAGCTCTACCGTATCCCTCCCTCTGGAACAGTTGAGACTTTGTGGGTTTGGTAATTGAGGCGTGGCCTGGTGGGAATGTAGCGCCGGCCAGAGCGAGGCGTGGCTTGGGCTGCGACTCAGGCATTCCTCTCGCTTACGACGCTCGCGCATCCCTCTTGCCTGTCTTGCCTGCCAAACTGTCGGATCAAGACATGAGTGAGGCTACCAAAAGCAAGGAGGGCATTCCAGATACACCCTTCTCGAGCTGCGGTTACACGAATGCCAGCTCAAACCTTGTTGGCCAGGTCTCGCATTGGTCACCTCGACATACCACGTTCTAGCGCGGCAAAACGTGTTTTTCTTTCCTTACTATCCCAAACCGAACCTCGGGAGGTCCGTCGACCAGCAGAGCCAGAGACCCTACCTGCGTTTTGGCTGTCTGGAGACCCCGGAGTATCCCCAGTTTGTTGGTCTGGTGACGCAAGGGTGATTGGCTATTGTCAAGAGCCGTCCGAATGCTCGCTGCATATTTCGTCACGTTCGCTGTGGCCGGGGATCCTTAGCTCGGTCAACCCCGCATTCATTGTCGTCATCCTGACTAAGGACGGCGACAAACCGCCCACCTCCCTCCCACCTCCCACCTGGACCAGCTGGACAGAGGGCGAGGGTGGACTGTGCTGAAGCTCCTCCCGCACAGAGCCCCCCACTGGGCCTGAGAGATTGCCCATTCCGTAGGGTCGCAGGTACCTTTCAGCTACGCTCCGAATTCCCTTCAATCCCAATTCCAATTTTCACCATCTCCCAACTCAAGGGAATCAAGATTGCAGGAGCGCCGGAATACGCGCCGGAGCTGGTGTTTTACTACCTCGTGGGAAAAGATTTTTCATCCAATATTGAGGGAATTGTCATCTGCTCAACCTCTTTTTCTCTCTCTCTCCTCAATGCAATCAGCACTGTCGCGGGATTAATCGGACTTGGACGCGTCCAAGTGGCGGACGTAGACGCATCTCGCCCCGACAGGACGATGAAGAATCTCGTTGGGGCAGTGATGGTCAACACGAGGCCACCCGGACCAAGCGAGAAAAAGGCTCGACAGGCTCGACAAACTCGAGGCCCAGACTTGTATCGACCAAGTATCGGCCAGCCGGAGTGGGTTCCCGCCATGAATGTAGTTGCTCAGCGCCCCTAGGCCCCGGCCTGAAATGGCTCGCGACCCCTGTACGGTACCCACCATGATTGTTCCACGCTTAGTGCAGCCGGACAGCTTGCCCCCTCCAGGCCCCCCAGGTCGATGCCATTGGATCGGGAGGATCGAGAATTGGGTCAGCTAGGAGCAGATAGTCAGACAATGAGGAGGGCAGCACCGACGTAACAGTGGCAGGCGCACCACCATGGCCACTGCCCGTTGCCGTTGCTCCCACAACACCTCATCCAACTGCGCAGGTGCTACCGACCGCCTTCTCCTTACCTTACCCTCCAATTGGGTCACCCGCAGACATCTTCCCATCGCCTAAAACCTGCCCTCTCCCCCGCAGCTCTCCTTCCTCCACCAGCTTCCACCTCTTCCCACTTTGTACCCCGTACTGTCGAACTCGAATCCGCTCCGCCCCCTCTACTGAAGTCATCGAAGCATCACGGGAGCCTCGCGAAGCTCTTGCTCCCTGGAACACCTCACTACCTCGTCGCCGGTACGTAGCTCTGCACGGCATGTCGTGAGTCGGAATGCCTGTCCCTCATCCTACCCGTCGCGTCTCGGTGGCTCTGGTGGCCCTGTATCACAGCACTGACCGTCTGCTTGCCCTACCAGCTTCCCAGAAAGCTCGCGCCAACGAGCAGCAATGTCGCAAGACGAACGTTCACCCCGCGAGGTGAAGGACCACCTTCTCTTCGAGATCGCAACTGAAGTTGCTCACCGAGGTCAGTCAATGAGCCATGTACCCGCGTCAGACGCCCATCCACCAATCGTGATGCTAACGGCTTCCTCGTAGTTGGTGGTATCTATTCTGTGATCAAGTCGAAAGCCCCCGTCACAACTGCCGAATATGGCGAGCGCTACACCCTGATCGGTCCGCTGAACCACCAATCCGTACGGTTCTTCAATTCAGCTGGTTTCTCCGGTTGCTAACGAGCGCAGGCTGCCGTCGAGGTGGAAGAGCTGGAACCCACCGTCCCTGAGCTGGCCGCTACAATCAACTCAATGAAGGAGAGGGGAATTGGCATCCTTTATGGCCGTTGGCTGATCGAGGGTGCGCCCCGGGTGCTGCTTTTTGATACCAAGACCGCCTACAAGTTCCTTGACGAGTGGAAGACGGATCTGTGGAATGTCGCCAGTATTCCCTCTCCTCCCAACGATGACGAGACGAACGAAGCCATTGTGTTTGGATACCTGGTTGCGTGGTTCCTTGGAGAGGTGAGTGCAAGCATGGCTTCCGATCTTGCCACGCCGCTGCTGACTGTTCCTCTAGTTCGTCTGCCACGAGAAGAAGAAGGCCGTCATTGCGCACTTCCACGAGTGGCTGGCCGGTGTTGCGTTGCCCCTGTGCAAGAAGCGCCGGATCGACGTGACTACCATCTTCACCACCCACGCCACCCTGCTCGGCCGTTACCTCTGCGCTGGATCCGTGGACTTCTACAACAATCTGCAATGGTTCGATGTTGATGCCGAGGCTGGCAAGCGTGGTATTTACCACCGGTACTGCATCGAGCGAGCCGCTGCCCACGCTTGCGATGTCTTCACGACCGTCTCCCACATTACGGCCTACGAGAGTGAGCACCTGCTCAAGCGCAAGCCCGACGGTGTCCTGCCCAATGGTCTCAATGTCACCAAGTTCTCGGCTGTGCACGAGTTCCAGAACCTGCATCAGCAGGCGAAGGAGAAGATTCACGAGTTTGTGCGGGGTCATTTCTATGGGCACTATGATTTCGACCCGGAGAACACGCTTTACTTCTTCACCGCTGGGCGCTACGAGTTCCGGAACAAGGGTGTCGACATGTTCGTGGAGTCGCTGGCGCGTCTCAACCACCGCCTCAAGAGTGCCGGCAGCAAGATGACGGTCGTGGCGTTCATCATCATGCCTGCCCAGACGACATCGCTGACTGTGGAGGCGCTCAAGGGCCAGGCTGTGATGAAGTCGCTCCGGGACACCGTGGACATCATCGAGCGCGGCATCGGCAAGCGAATCTTCGAGCGCTCTCTCAAGTGGCACGATGGTGACCCTCTCCCCGATGAGAAGGAGCTGATCACTGGTGCCGATCGTGTTCTCCTGCGAAGACGCCTGTTCGCTATGAAGAGACACGGTCTACCTCCCATCGTCACCCATAACATGCTGAACGATAGCGAAGACCCGATTCTGAACCAGATCCGCCGGGTGCAGCTCTTCAACCACCCCTCCGACCGGGTCAAGGTTGTCTTCCACCCCGAGTTCCTCAACTCGGCCAACCCTGTCCTGCCCATGGACTACGACGAGTTTGTCCGCGGCACGCACATGGGCATCTTCGCGTCCTACTACGAGCCTTGGGGTTACACGCCGGCCGAGTGCACGGTCATGGGCGTGCCCAGCATCACGACGAACCTGTCGGGCTTCGGCTGCTACATGGAGGAGCTGATCGAGAACTCGAGCGACTACGGTATCTACATTGTCGACCGGCGAATGAAGGGTGTTGACGACTCGGTCAACTCGTTGACGTCGCACATGTTCGATTTCTGCCAGAAGAGCCGTCGCCAGCGTATCAACCAGCGCAACCGTACAGAGCGCCTCAGCGACCTCCTGGACTGGAAGAGAATGGGCATGGAATATGTCAAGGCACGACAGCTGGCGCTGCGCCGTGCGTACCCGGGATCCTTCCAGGGTGACGAGGAGGAGGACACGATCCTCGGCGTGGAGCAGAAGATCTCGCGACCCTTCTCGGTGCCCGGATCTCCTCGTGACCGTTCCGGCATGATGACGCCTGGCGACTTTGCCAGTCTGCAGGAAGGCCGGGAAGGCTTGAGCACGGAGGACTATGTCGCGTGGAAGCTGCCGTAAGTTCAAGCCCCCGAACACGCCATGGGGAAACGGCAATACTAACGATCCGTAGTGAGGAGGAAGATCCTGAGGAGTACCCCTTCCCGCTCACCCTGCGCACGAAGCGTGTCGGCCCGCCGAGCCCTCTGGACGGCGTGCCACTGCAGCCCACCAACGGCAACGGTGCTGGCAACGGTAACTAAGAGTCCTCCGAGAGTTGCGGCGACCGCCGTACATGAAGAATTCGGAGAAGGAAGTGCGAGATGGGCGGCGATGCATTGCAGGCCGACACACGAGCAGCCACGAGCCATGGCCCCAGGCCCGACACGATTCCAACCACGGGGGTGCATGAAGAATACAACGATATCAGGCAACAAGAGATATCAGGAGATCGCATCTGGCGACCGTGTGGTCGAAGTGTACAAGATTGGGGCAAACTTGCATAGTAGAAGACGCAGGAGGTGAAGACCGAGGCTGGGGTGGAACGACGGTGACCTACCTTACCATACCCAGGCAGAGTCGTATCTCTGGGC
Source organism: Verticillium zaregamsianum (assembly GCA_002851755.1). Classification (NCBI taxonomy): domain Eukaryota; kingdom Fungi; phylum Ascomycota; class Sordariomycetes; order Glomerellales; family Plectosphaerellaceae; genus Verticillium; species Verticillium zaregamsianum. The sequence goes on along the minus strand of NMXM01000004.1, from coordinate 913,688 downwards.
CATCGTCACTGTACTTTGCTTTGGAGCACGACGATGGTTTATAATAATGGAGCACCAGGCGCTCACACAAGAAGACGAATCGGATACTGTGATTAAAATCCTGTGGTCACACGGGTATGGAATTCAACTGGCAAGGCGAGAGTGACTGCGCGTAAATGGTAGGCGACGCGTTTCGTTTCGTGTCGGGGAACCAAGACCACGGCGAGCGGGAGAACAGATGCTTGTCAGCAGCGGCCGATGACTGGCCATGGGGGATGCTTCCATTTCCTCCGTGCTCAATTCAGGGGTCAGGGGTTAACGCGCATGGGGGCCGTAATGGGGAGAGAGGGGGCCAACCAGATTCGCCTGACGGGCCCCGTCGGTCAGCGAGTCGCGCTCAATGCGGGATGGGATGGCAGCTCCATCACACTTTCCTCAGGGGGCAGGAGGGGGGGCAGGTACCTGCCTCAGGGTTGTTGGTTGGTGCTGTAGGGGCTGTAGGCTGTACAGGTAGGGGATGCCCTCCCCGCACGCCCAGTAATGGAGCCCCCGTCCACTGCGAGCCCCGTGGCTCCTGCTCTGGAGGCGTCAACGATGGAGTCGTTTTGGGCTGATTTATTATCGCGTTCCTTCCAGGAAGGATCCCAAGTGAGCCGTATGCACCTGCCTGCCTGCACCTGGGCCTCACCTGTAGGTGGTGGACAGCTGTCTTTCTTTCTTCCTGATTGGGCTGACATCTGCATCCCGGTCTTCCCCCCAATCCTTCTCCTTCACCCTTGATGTTTAGACTTAATATCTGGATGCCTCCCTCCGTCCAGTCACAACCTCTCTCCCCCCTCGATTGTCTTGTCTACATTCCACCTCTGCGCGGTTCGACAGTATTCGCCCATAATCCGCCGGGCTTCGCTCAACCTGGTTTCACCTCCCAGCCAGTTCCAGACCCAGGCACCACAGGCGGCGCACCTTGGGGCCAATCGACGGTAGTGCACTGCATCTTACGCGCCTCTGTGGGTGGTAGAATTGCCAGTACGGCACGCGACGCGCCACGTATACGCCTACCGACCTTTTTACGACAAAGAACCCCCTCCAACCGGTCTGCCTGTCTGTGCCCCCCTGGGAATCCCTTGATCGACTTTTACCCCCGTCCAGTCGCAGCATCGGCCGAACAATCCCACTACCCTCCTTCTCGCGCGTCCACTCCCTGTCGACGCCTCGTGTCCTCCCTCTGGTGGTGACACAACACACATCACCAAAGAAAGGAAAAATAGGGGGCCCGCATACAGAGTCGCAGCTGGTGTAATCCAAGCTGCCTTTTTAGCACCACTTAGCACAAAGAGCTACTGAGTGAGACACCCTGCCTCAGACTGCAGCTAGCAGCCGCCACTACGGTCAGACAACCGGCGATCCTAGGCCCAAAGAACGCACCCACCCACCCAATCGGCCGCTGCGTGCCTTTTGGACCTTGACAAGCCCGCCCGACCCTGGATCCCCTACCCCGACCCCAGGTGCTTAGGACTAGCCCGACTTTCGTCGTCTTCCCTTCCTCTCCCCCCTCCTCTCCTCTTCTCCTCTCCAGCATGAGGCTTCCATTTCGCAAAATGGGCATCTTCAGCTTCAGACGCAACAAGGACAAGAAGAAGGACGCCGTCGGCGTTCCCTGGGGCCCGTCTTACCCCAACGGCGAGAACGGCCTCGACGCCAAGTACAGGGCGCCCCTCTATGCGCCCACGCGCTTCTCCGCCCATCTGCTCGCCGACCTCCCCGCCAATGTCCTCGAACGCATCTTCATCGCCGTGTGCCCTCACACCCAGGATGAGACCTATGAGACGTGCGAGCAGAGCGCTCTGGAGGACAGGTGCATGCTCTGCGACCTGCGAGACCTCGCCCACTGCGTCCAGGTCTGCAAGCAATGGCGAGCCGCTGCGAGAAAGGTTCTGTAAGTCAATCATCGTGTCCCCTACTGCTGCTGCTGCTCCCTGCGCGCTGCTTTCTGTCCTCCCGAAAGCTTTCTCGTTCTGATCTCTCTCGTCTTGCAGATACCACAGCATCCGAATTGACCCCGTCCATTACTGCGCTCGCGAAGCCTATCTCGCCGACCTGCGCAAGCGCCGCACCAAATTCGACCGCAATGGCGAACCCGAGGATACCCCCAGCGCCCGCCTGAAGCTCTTGTGCCGCACCCTCCGTGACGACCCGACCCGCCTCGGCGCTCGCGTCCGTTACTTCAAGACACCATACATGCTGCGGGAAGCCGCCCAGGCCGACCTAGCCCGCACCATTGCCGTGCTGCCCAATCTGCTCTACGTCGATCTCCCCGAAGGCCTCTTCTCCGACGACTCGGTGTACGCGACCCTGCGCCTGGAAGTCGAGGCTCGGTGCCCCAAGCTACTGAAGATGACATACCGTGGCGGGGCAGAGCGCAGCCTGGCAAAGCTGTCGCAGGGGACCATCTGGAGAAACCTGGAGGTCCTTGAGCTCGTCAAGATCAACATGGATCCTAACATCTTGCGCCACGCGCTCGCCGCGCTGCAGAATCTGCACGCGCTCAAGGTGACCGAGAGCAGGGCCTTCAACGACGACGTGTTCGCCTACAACGAGATGCTTCCACCGTTCCCAGCCCTGGAGCAACTCGTGCTCACCAAAACACCGAACGTCACAGCCGCCGGCTTGATCGACTACCTTAGCTACCCGGAGACACGCACTGCTCTCGGTGTGCTCGCCCTCAACAAGACTGGTGTCGAACTCCCTACCCTTCATGAGGTTGTCTCGGCTGCGACGTCTCTCAAATCTCTTGTCGTCCAGTGCAGGGTCGGCGGCCCCTTCAAAAGCGGCCCTCAAACGCAGAGGCTGTCGTCGAGGTCGTTGGAAACTTTACGATACGAGATCAGCAGCGACCCGCAAGCAAGTCCCTACTCCGGAATTACCCAGACCTACTACACCTACCTTGCCTCCTCCATCCTCGCAAACGGCCTCACAAATCTCCGCGCCGTTTACGTGCTCGATGCCGAGTTCGCCGACCAGCTCTCTGGTCTCCCACCTCCTCCCCCACGCGCCTCCTTTGCCCAGAGCGGCCGCCCTTCCTCCTCCGGCTCGGGCATGTCCAAGTCCCCGCGCGGCAACTTCCTTGCCCCTAACTACACCGGTTCGAACGGTGGTCTTCAGCCCCCCATGCGTCCTTTCGCCCCGTCCGGTGCCCCGGCCTCGAATCGTTTTAGCTCCAACAATCCCTTCGCCGGCACCGGCTCTCTGACGCACACGCTCGAGGTCTTCGCCAAGAAAGATGAGGCGATGAACTGGTCCTTCGTCAAGGTCTCGCCCACGGCCCAGCTCGGCCCCGCTCCCTCGCGCTATAGCATGGTACCTGGGGCGTTGCAGAGCGAGAGGCCCATCAGCTCGTACGGGCTCGGCGCTGACATGCTTGGCAACGGGTGGAACACCGCTGGCGCGCGGCGGAGCGTCATGGTCGGGAACGGGATTGGTGGCTTCACGGCGCTACCTCAGGAGATGCCGCCCATGCCAGGCGGTCTGCAGGCCGGTGGGGATCTATGGCCGCGGCCGGTGAGCAGTGCTGGAGAGAAGAGAGGCGATCGGGACATGTGGCGGTGAGGGTATGATGAGGTATGATTAATGGATTTGGGCTGATGAGGGGCGGTGGCTACGGGCTCGGGGGCCTTGAGAATACGTTTCCCGCGCGTCTGTCGCGCCAGAGGTCGGCAGGCATGGCAATGTATGCCTGAAGCAGCCGCAAGGGGTGCGGGCCCAACACGGGCGGCTAGTCTACTTTTTGCCGTTTGAGTTCCTTCTACTCTGGGGAGATTCTCCTTTTGTACGATAGTATACCCCCTTAGCTTGGAGCGGTGTAATGACGATCTGATTCGATGAAGTCTACGTCTGGTGAAGTTTGGCATGGGACTACGGGAGACCTTGAGAGGTCCAAAGCCATATTTCGTGCACCGGCCAAGTCGCAGGTAGGTAGTAGCTCCAGGCCATGCGCTGGAGGTGCAGTGGTTTTGGGAGTAGACGTGGATCGCTCGGCAAGCATAATCGCGTCTGTTCAGTTGTCACGAAATACGGCGTGACATTTTCGTTGGGAAGAGAGCGGCTGGCTCCCAAGCGTCTCTAACCATGTCTGGGATCCAGGCAGTCGGCTGAAAGATGACAGCTTCACCGGCCTTGCCTGCCTTCTCGTTCCGGTCGTTTCGATCAACGGTCGTCATTGTCTACAAGTTTCTTATCGTTGAGGTCTGTTGAACTACTACCAGGGTCTGATATCGTGGAGCAGGTTGGGCAGTTTGATCCAAGCAAGGAAGCCGAGGATGTTGCGTTCCGGGTCCAGACTTTGACTCGCCAAAGCCTGCGGTTACGAGCGTTCAAGCGTCCATCGTCAGGCGTTGTATGCCATCAACTTCGTTTGAGCGACCAGTGGCTCGAGCGTCTCTGAGCCCGCGGAACCGCACATGTGGTCAGAGCCGAGCGCATAGGGTCTCGCCACTTCGAATGCTCTCGATACCAGATGTCAAGTCTTTACTGTGCAATTTCAAGATCGGCGCACGCGATATGGTGGCCATGGACGACGCTGTGCATGTCGGCAACGTGATGTGATACCGGCTCGAGACTGGCTGTATCAAGACCTTGAAGACGGCGCAGACGAAGGAAGCCTCATGGCTGCAACAGCAACAACGCCGAGTCGTCCACTGAGGTTCAGGAGTCGATAAAATGGCCGTTTATTGGCGTCCGCGCTCAAGATGAACAGCTCCCGGCGACGCATCTCCACAGAAGGAAGACATAGGAAGGCCACATGCCGGCGATCCTCTATGTATAGACTGCCCGACGGCGTCGAAGTAGCGTCCGGTCAACGTTCTCTCGTAGCGTCCGCCCCGTGGCAAATCGATCAACATGACAGATCCAGGGCCCGCCGCGGTGCCTGGGCGTAGTCGGGACGGCCACGCGCGGACATACAAAACGTGGTGAAGCCTCGCGATCCCGTGCGGGTAGTCGCCGTCTTCATTCGCCCGGCGTCGAAAGGAACGACTGACCCGCCGCCACCCCCGATCCTGACGACGATTTCTGCCGGGCGACCACCACCCACTCCCACGTCTGCATCATCGCCAGCAGGGCATTCCCGCGAAGATCAAGGCCCAAGTCCGCGAGCCCACGCTCGTCAGGGTTGATGCATGGGCCTGCGTCCTGCGTGGGACGGGAAAACATCGCGGTACTTGAGCGTTCGGGGCAGCGTACTGTGTGACTTCATGGGCCGTGGCCGGGGGGGGAGGGAGGAGATGTGTGGGATGGGTGACGCAAAAGCCGGTTCCTCGGGGAGCGGGATCCCAGTCTGGACCCTGCAGATTACGACACCCGGGGTGGTTCGGCCGCGAGGGCAGGATTCCTGGATCGGCGGAGGATTGCGGCGGCGAGGCCGTCTTTGGCTGTGGTTTGTATGTTTCAGCGAAGGATGGGAAGTTCGCCTTTACTCGGTCGATCTCTGCACATTCCAATCGCGCAAGGTCTTCTCATATTTTAGATTTCAGCACGGGCGAAGGACACAGCAGCAATGGAAACCAGTGCCGCCCGTCTGACGGCGCCGAGTCGTGCGGTGGGAAGTGAGGTGATGCGGGACCATGCACGACGTCACGATGCAGGCGCCGCGACCTCGAGGCACGACCTGCATGACGGCGTACCCCTCACGAAGAGGACCTTCCCCCGTCACGACGCACGCCTCGGATTCCGCTCTCCCAAAAAGCCTGGAAGCTGCAGAAACGGACCCCGGCGCCTCAGCGGTGGCTTGACGTCTTGATGGCGTGGCTGCGTCCCTTCCCCGCTGGAGGCGCTCCGCTGAAAGTTATCGACGGGGCAGGTTTTGGGGCCGCGGCCGATGTCACCGTCTGACTGTCGTGGGTAGAAACCCACGTTTGAGAGGTGATGTGGGGGTGGGTTTTTGGCAGTCAGGGTCTGGTGCGATGTGATGTCATACCCCACCGCCGCGGGTGCGCTCCGGCGCCGGGTGGGTCATCGGCGCGGGCGGGGCCGGATGCTAGAGGGTTGAGCCCTGTGGACGTTTGGCTTTGTATGTATTGATGCGATACTCGAATATCATCTGGGCGATGACGATGCGATCCCTGCGGCCTGCAGATACACCGGACAGTGTCCTAGATGTCCCGAGTCCGGTCGATACCGGTCAATGCAAGCTCAATGCCAAACATGCCCGGGCGTTTAATATCTGAGAGTTGCGTAGGGTTAAGTGTCGGCCGGGCGGATCAAACCTAGGTATACCGCACTCGACGGCAAAACTAAGGCACCCCGGGCAAGCATGTAATCATCCGATCTATTGTCACAGTTGTGCATTGATTGCTGCAATATGGTATCAAAGCATTGATCGTCCCTGAACGGCAACCTGGACACTGGCTGGTGCCCCACGGAGTAAGTGGTGGGATGCTGTAATGCAGTCCGTCTGAACTACTGAGCGACGCAAAGCCCACTAATCATTTGCGTGTCTCCGGCATTTGCTAGGGCCAGCTAGAGCTGCGAAGAGGTCAGCCACCCTAATGGAGGTCCTTGGCCTATACATCCCTCAGATATAACTGCACCGACCGTACTGTGTTCCCACTGTTGAAAGTGAGATGCGGCATAAGCACCTAAACTGCCCACCGGAGTAGACTTGCAAGGAACAGACACCCACGAGCCTCTACGGCTGACAGTCTTGCGCGGTCGACTGCCTCCCTCTCTGCCGATGCCCTCCGCCATGCTCCGTTCTGCCGGCCGCATCTCGCCTGCCAGGGGATGCAGTTCCAATGCTTCGTCGGGGATGAGCCTAGCGTCGGCTGACTGCACTGCAGGCGGCGGTCCCAGTCCTAGTATTACACAGCCACAGTGCCCTCTTGTGTGACGCTATTCTCATCGGACTGGGCTTGTGTGGTCGTCGGTTGGCTGGAGTTGCGACGGCGCGCGATCCTGCCGGAACTCACATGCGCGTCACATTCGGCCATCGAGGGAAAGACATGTGCAACGTGTCCGCTCTCTGTAGATGACGATTCACCGGCATCCTTGGTTGCCCAGGAATCCCACGCTGACGCCCCCCCTCGGGGGCGAGAGGCTGCCCACGGTGTAAGCGCAGCGTAGCTTGATGAAATCCCACAACCCCCAAATGCCAACCCGCCATGTTGATGTGCAGCACCGAGTTTAGCAAACCGTCCAATTGAGACATAGCCAGCGAACTCAAAGGATTCAACCCCCAATTCCCTCAAGAGGCGGGCCAATCCCTCGCCGACGTGGTGTCGGGGGCGGCTTCGCCCCCGTCAGCTGCGGCTGTGCGGGCTCGGGGGCCACGCTTAGGAGCCAGGACCCTGCGTCCGACTGGCAGGCCGGAAGGATGGGACGCCGGGGCTGAAAACCGGGGAAGGCCGACAGCCTGCCTTTACTCAGCACTCGGCCAGAAGAACATGGCTGGCTTACTTTCCTGATGGCAATAGAACACATGGACGTTTGGGGTCCCGGGGCTGAAAAAGCTTACAGGGCTGCCTCCCCAAGGCTCTATGCGCCCAACAGGCCGCTCAGCTCGCGGCCGCCCGCTCTGCCGTCGCGCCTGCAACACACCGCGCAACAGGTGGTGTGCCCCTCCGACGAGGTCAACGCACTGCGTCAGCCGATATCAGGCGGCAACTAAGATGATGGGGTGAACGGGCGATGCGCCAGGGCAGTATGAGACGGGGGGCGACAAGCACCCCCCAGATGAATCCCCGGAGCAGGAAACGCCACGCAGGCAAGATCAGACGGATCGCGCAACGGTCGTGTTTCCGACCAGAACCCTGCGCGACGCAGTGATCGGGAGCCGGTTGTCGATCAGGCGGACGGCATGCGCATCAGTGACGGGGGAGGGGAGGTCTCGCGACGGTCTGAAACTGGCAGACCTGGATGCCGCTGACGTTGGCAGGGATAGCCGGACGGTACAACCGTAGATCGCAGGCGAGGGGCAGAGCGTAAGGTGAGTGGAAGCGCGTGCTGGCGAAAGGCGAGACGAGTGGCAAGAGAGAGAGAGCAGCGATGCAAGGACGCGAAAAGAGCCGGGGCAGCGCCGCCTGATGAGCCTGACGTGAGGTTGTTGAAGAATTCTGTACATTCCAGAGAGGGGCCTCGGCGAACAAGATGCGACGCACAGTACAGTGCACGCAGCCAGAGCCTTGCTTGTACCGCAGCCGGCCCCAGGAGCCAAGCCCAGCAGAGCGGTCAGCGGCGGCCCCGGAAGCCGCCTGCCCTGGTGGTCAGATGGACAGATGCATCTTCGTCGAGGCCAGGTTGAACAAAGCATTCGGTTCTTGACTCGCAGCATATCCATCCTACTTCTCGTGATGGAAGAAAATGGAGTCCATTTTTAGAAACCCAACGGCCTAAAGCGAGAGCGCCTAAGCCGTGGCGGGGTTAGCGGGATCTGAGTAGTGGGCGACAGAGCTCGTGTCCGCCTGGCGTGTGGCTGGTGGCTGGCGAGCTGGAAGCTGGCGAGCCCGACAGAGGCTGGAGTGGTGGCTAACAGCTTCGCCTCCACTTCATCCACCAGGCAGCCTGCCAGTAGTCTCGAGCTGCTCCAGAGCTGGGTGGTGACGATGATACTGGCCCGTGCTCAGATGGCTGCAGCAGTTGGTCTCGATGTTAGCGAGCCCCATCCGCCCGCTGCTGCACCGCGGTGGACACGGACGGACAGACGAGGCGAGCAAGCGCAGTGATGAGTTGAGTGAGCAAGTGGACTCGCAATTGACGATGATCTGGCAATGCAGCATCATGCGCTTGCTGGAACACGTTTTCTTTCAGGTGGAGCATCCTGCTTCTGCGACCATCGGGCCAGTGGCCGAAAGCGCTATCTGTGGCCCGCGGGCGATGCATGGCAGGGCATGGCAGGTCATCGCAGGTCCGATTACGAAGGTCGAGCAGGCGGCAAGCTGCGGGACGGCGCTGTTGAAATTTTTCTCTCTGATGAGAGGGGGCTGCAGATGCAGGTGAGGCTATCCTCAACCCTGAGCCTGCAGCTGCACATTCGGGGGGCCCCGGGGAGAGACCCCACGCACTGTGCCGGGTTCAGCATGTGGCCACCACTGTCCGCGATCGAAGGACCCAGCACGGTGCGCGGCAGAGGGCCAGGAGCTAGAAACCCATCGTGCTCGTTTCTTCCAAAGGGCTCCGGCCAGCGCTTCTGACGCTCGGCACAGCGCCGAGAGCGAAGGCGATCATTCCTGCCGTGCTGCCCTGCTGCCGTCGCCATCGCGCCTTTTTCGTCCCGTCTCGTCGAAACAAAACATGATGGCGAGTGAAGCGGCCCGGATCTCAAGAGTGTTTTGTCAAGCCAGCCAGGGCACCTGTAAGGGCCGTGACCTGGTCATGCTGAACAGCGTCTGTCAGAGAAGATCAGACGAACGTCAAAGTGTGGTCGACAAGGGCCAAGAGATGTCTGCTGGGGGCCCCCAGGACGATGCTGTTTCAAGTCGGTGAGCGTGGTCTGCGCACCCCTTGACCCTTCGCTCTTGGCCCCCGGCGCTGGCAGTCGACAGGCCTGAAGGCGAAACTCGAGGAGGAGGGGTGAGGGGCGCCATGGGTGTTGGCACCGGCGGTGGGTGATGGCGGGCAGCACCTGCGAGGCTATTTCGACGGGGTTCCTCGGAGGGAGTGAGTGACAGGAAAAGGGGAGCCAAACGGCTGCGAGAGATGGCATTGCGCGAGGGCCGGCTGAGGGAGCCCGGTTTTCGATCGCGGGTCATGCCAGGGCGAGGATCCAGGAGACGGACGGCTCGACTGGCGGTCAGCAGAGGGAGGAGGGCGAGCGAGCGCATCGGCACGTCCACATCGGGCTGTGATTCGTGCACCAGCGAAGCTCGGCCGAGAAGATGGTGTGGTGGGCGGACAGCGTCTCGAGTCGACGATGCAGTCGCCTCTGTTCGTGGTGCACCAGTCAGAGGCCGCAAGAGCTCCCTTTTTACTGCGCCGGGCGCTGCACGGTGCAGGCAGGTACCAGGCGGCACAGACGCTCGAAACCAAGGGGACGCCAGCACCACGATGCGTCTCGTGCTTCAGAAGCCTTCTTCGTGTGTGCCCTCGCTTTCCGGCATGCCGTCCTGTCCGTGCCACGGCTGGCTCGGTGGAGGGGCAGACCAGGGCAGAGTCGGGCAGAGGAGGGGAATCTATCTGCAAGCCATTGGACATGGCATGATGCGCATCTGCTCGATATTGCGGCCGGGGTGCGAGAGAGTCTGTCTCTGTTTGAGGGTCATCATCTCTCGGAGGAGGGCAGGGGAAGCTCCGCAGATCGCAATCCGTCCGACCTTCGTGACCAGAAGATCTCTTTGTCGGCAGGTGAGATGAGTAAGGTGAGAGGGTGAGAGGGCGAGAGGGTGAGCGGGCGATGGAGGGATCCGTCGGCCGCCGAGATTAGGCGGGCCTCGTGGGCGCGCGCGGCGGTGGACGGCGGCGGTGGACGGACGTGAACAGGCCACGGGTTCACGACTTTAATTGGGATTGGAGTCTGATCATGGCGCGAGAAATCTCCCTGGAAATGATGGTGAGGATCCCGTCGCGTCAGTCGGTGGGAAAAGCACTGGGCCTGACTCGAGCCACGATGTCTCTCGACAACGAGGCGGATTGGACAGACAGGTGACTCTGTAGCGCAGTGCAGTGCAGTGCAGTGCAGGTGCATTTGGTGGTGGAGGCTGGTGGCCTGGCAGTGGCTGTCCTGGCGGTGGCTGCTTCCAGCTTCCAGCTGCTCCCCAGTGGCAGAGCAAGAGCAGCAGCCACCACTGGCCTCCTCGGGGTCGGCTGAGTGCAGCCAATTGGCTTCCCTGCGCTAACTGTTCCTGGCCGTCTGATGTGTCGGCTGTGGCTTGGGATCATCCCCCCAGCCATCCCTCTTGGCCGTCTGGCTGCTGTCCGTCGTCATGATCACCACCGACTTCGATTGTCAAGAGCCAGGAAGAATGAGCCTGCCTTCGCCGGGAGCGAACGATCGATCAATAGAGCGTGCGTCGGCCAGTACCCGGCGCATTGGTGCCCCCTCCCTCGGATCCCGTTTGACAGCAGCAAGTAGCAGCAAGTAGCAGCAGCAGCAGCAGTAGCAGCGTAGTAGCAGCGGCCGTGACCTCGCCATGACCATCGGGGGCCCATCTCCATCTCTCCATCATCAAACGCGCTCATCCTGACCGCGACCCCACAGCGCGCCCAATCTATTTGACGAGCATTCTAATCTTTGGCGTGATCGAGGGATGGCGGACGCGCCGCAACGCGCAAGGAGCTCCCTTCTCCCATTCCACACTCTACTCTATCGAAGGGCGAGGGGTGAGGATTGCATGTTTCTTAGATGAAACAGACATTATCGCCCTCCCCTCTCCCATCGGGCTGCAGGGCAAGACTGAACAGGACAGGCACCGCTACAGGCACAGGCACAGGCACAGGCACAGGCACGGGGCAGAGGAAGGGCAGGGGGGAGGGGGGGAGCCACCACGGGGCAGCTCTGGCGGCGGCGGCAGGGCCAGCCAAGGCTGTAAGGTTAGCTCGGGGGGTAGCGCGCTCTGAGAGAAAGACCAGCCCCCTGGTCCTTCCGTACGAACGCGAAAGAGAGCACTGTGCTCGAGGTACCTCAGGGACCCCTCCATGGTGGACCCGCCCGTTTGTGCAGACGCTCTGCCGGGGTCCCCCTCCATCATGCGTGCATCCATCCCCTTGGCACCTCGTCCATCGTCCTTTCCACCCCCGTCGGTGGTCTGCCCGCCATGCCTGCCACGCTTGCCCAGCACAGAACCCAAAATGTTGCCAACCCGTACATAACCAAGGGGGGCTGCACCTTCCACGCTGCCCCCCAGGCCCATGTCAAGTCCAACCAGAATAAAACATCTCGCCAACCCCCTTCGCAAGTGATCACGATCCTACTCTGATCCATCTCTTGCTCACGTACCATTCCATCTTCACGATACTATCCTCTTTCCCATTCCACATCGCGGCTGGCACCACCTCTTCACACCACCCACCAGTTGGCTGTCGATCAGCCCGTTTCCTTGCCGTGACCTCATACTCGACTGAGACCTTCCCGTCTCAGGATTCTCTCTAGCACTTCCCTCCAGTCCCCTTGCCGAGGGAGTTGGGAGCATACAGAGCACAAGGTCCTAGTGCCCTCGCACCACAATGTCTCTGGTCGACCGCGCCATCCCTTCTAGGGAGCCCACGCATTCCGCAACCCACGCCGAGGACGAACTCCACACCCAGAACAAGAAGCCCTCAAATAACGAGACTTCTGCCCCCTCCAACAGCTCTACGTCCCCTCACACAACCGATAACGACATCAAGTACGAAGACAACATGCTCGACGAATACTACGACGCCGACGACATCATGGCCTCCGAGCCCATCAAGGCTCAGGACTGCCTCAAGCCTGACGCTGCTCCCGCCCTCCCTCCGAGGAGCAACCTGAGGTCATCCCGACTCCTCGACGGCTTCTCTCTGAAGCTCGCCGCCGACGAACAGACCACCACCCTCTCCCGTGCCACGCCGCAAGACGTCTACCTCTCCTCCGAGGAGGACGCCTCTTCCTCTGCCGACGAGTTCGACGACTTCTCCGATTACGACTTCGAGTCGGACACCGAGGAGTCTGCCGGCTCCCCTCTGAGGAGGAAGAGCCACGAGGACACGGCCAAGATCGTGTCGGTGGTCTTCATTGGCAAGCCTTCCATCATCGACCTGCCCGCCACCCGCCGCTCCACCTCGCCCACCTCGTCTCAGGGCAGGCCACAGAGCAGCATTGGCACCTCGGTCACCGAGCCCTCGCTGCGCCGCCTTTCCATCTCGTCCTCTTCCACCGGCCTCTCCTTCAACCCGTCGCACCCTCCCAGGTCCAGCAGCATGTTCACCAACATGGTCACCAAGCAGAAGCCTTCCTTCCTCAGCATCGACCCGTACGCCGGCAAGACATACGAACAGACGCTCGATGAGGAGCGCGACTCGGAGCTCCCCGTCACCCCTCGCACGCCGACCGCCATCCTGAAGAGGGGCCTCAGCATCGTTCGCAAGCGAAGCAAGCCCGCCCTGAAGGACCACCTCGTCTCGGCGTCGACAATGTCTCTTCCCCTCGAGCCCGAGCAGCCGAAACAGCAGCCTCCGGCTCCCGTCGGCCCCGTCAGCTACAACGACATTATGAAGGCGGCCAAGAGGAATACCCGCGACTCGGCGCTTCTTTCACCGGCATCTCCTGCCGTCTCCTCTCCCGCCTCGTCAACGGGCAAGAGCAGGATATTGAGCAGCTTCCACCGGAGGAAGAGCATCAAGGCGTGATCACCGCCCGGGGAAGCAAGTCGACTGCACAAACACCACCACCACTACTACATACTTAATCGGATCTTCGGATATTTGCATTTGGTCACTTTATCTGGCACGGCGTTCTCTGTACGGAACAGGGCGGAGGGGCGGGGACGACTGATTTACTGGCGTTTTACAGTCTGGTCCCAGGGTACAGGGCAGACGGGGGGTGATGGGCTCACCATGGGGACGGCGTACGCGGGTACACAACACAATCCTTTTGTTCTATTTTGTCTAGGGTCACCAGCGCCGTTGATGCGGGCGGGCGGTGGAATGCAAATGCAAACGGGCGGGAACAACCACCCGAAGACGGGTCTCCTGGCAACACGCCAATCCGCGGCGTTAGGCCGAGGGATCGAGAGACACTCACAATGATACCACTCACGTTCTTTCTTCCACACTCTGTCTGCGTTCTCCACCCGACTCTTGTCTTGTGTCATCTGTCTCGTTGCATGTGAAGTGGTGCCTTGTGCGACCGGCCGCGACGGATGTCACTGGGAGACCAGATATCCGCCCTTGGCCCCTCTGTTGCACCGGCACATCTAAATCGAGTTTGGACCCCAATCGGATGCAGCATGACACCGACGCCGATGCTGACACCAACATAATCATCGCCAATGCCAGATGTCAGATGCCAGCCGCACTACGCAGGAACGTGGCCCGGGCGGGCACCAGCAAACGCACCTGGGGGCGGGCTGACCATGCGCCGCACGCACCGACCGACGCTGGGCCTGGGGTGTGACTGTCCTACGAGGTGACATTGCGAACGGGGGACCAAGGACAAGGTCGCACCGGGCTGAGCAGCCGAGTCTGGCTCTCTTCATTTCGACAATCGGGCGTTTCCCCAGGCGACGGGCTCTCTGGCGAGATGGGATGTCTTGCGAGCCACCTGTCTGACAGCGTTCCGAGCACGCCGCAGGAGAAGCATGCACGAGTGCGAGCGCCTTGGCGGCCACCGCTGTCTCGCTCGTTCTTGGGAGAGAGGCTCGCCGGGCGCCGCTCCGTTTCAACGCCGGACGCAGGGAGGGCGCATCAGCGCGCCGACTGGTGCTGGGAGCGGCATCTGGGAGGGGGGATCACTGGGCCAGGCATAAGTGGCGATGCTATGGCCGTGCTGGTTTTGTTTGGGGATTCGATCGAGCTTGAAACCGGCGGCGGCTGTCAGATGTGCTCTGCTTGGGGGAGGCCTGGGGATTGGCATCGTCACGGGTGCCGGCTGCGCGTTGCGTGCGGCGGTCCTGATCGGCTCGTTGCCGTTCATCTATCCTGCCTGCTAGTCTCACTCGTACTTGTCGGTGTCCAACTAGCGTGGTGAGAGCACAATCCCATCTGCCTTAGCGATGTGACGGGGTCTTGGTGGTGATGTCGCTTCGTGACCTTTGTCGTTTCTACTGTGCGGTGTGACTTAGGGGACTCAGGGGCCCCCCTATCCCGACATGGCCGTCTGGCGGCCCCTGCCCCGGCGGGAGATCATAATCGTCTTCATAAGATGGCAGAGGACCCCTCGGTTCTCAGGCATCCGTGACGTTACGAGAGGAGAGAGAGGCAGAAAAAATTAGGAAAGCCATGTCATATCCACACCACACGCCGCCAACGGGGTTTATTGGCACAAGTGCCCGTGCGACGTGCAAATGGTCTGTCTGCCTCAACCGTCCGGGCGCCGTGTCCGCCCACATGGCAGACTGGCTTGACGTGGGCCGTTCTGTCATTCCAGCGCGAGGTGGGAAAAGGGGTCGGGATCCGCTCTCGGTGAGGACCGGCCGAGTAGAGCAGACGGCCTTTTCATCCTCCCCATCTCACGCCATCACGAGCATCCAAGTGCAGTCGTGCATGTTCGCTTGCGAGCACCAGGGGCTTCCATCTCCGGCAGCGTGCAGGCTGCCCCCTACCTCCTTCGTCTCTCGGCCGGGATCGCAAACGAAAACCGATCGGCGTGCCGAAATGAAGGTGTCGGTGGAGGAGCGTTGATTAGGGGGGGCCCTTGCGCGGCGAGGGTTCAGGGGGGGACCCTGGACCCGTGATGGAGCCCCCCTTGCGTGTGGGGGAGCGATACGAAGCGGACATTGGGGGGCGTTGGGTGTCTCGTCTGCGCGTTTCTTCTCCCGCGGGAGGTCTCGTTTCGCATTGAGAGACGGCGTGGGCTTCTGGAAGGATGGGGAGATTGCACCAGAGCACGTGTCGTGTCTGACCTGGACGAGGTCTTCTGTTGAATCGCGAGTTTCTCTGTTCACCGCCGTCGGAGGAATTGAAGCGGCTGCGTCGCGCGGAGAGAACATGTGCCGCGACGTGTCCGCCTCGTTGCTCGGTGGGCGAGGCTCCGTTTGTCATGGTGCCCCTATTCTGGACGGCTCGCTGACCTCCTCGATAGATGTCGTGCAGCGACGGGCGATCTTCATCTTCGCGCCGGTACTTGTCCAGTATTTGCCCGCACAGTATCACGTCTCGTCGGCATTCGCAATTGCGATTCTCATCCTGATCTTCAGAGAGACACGGGAGTCTCATCCTCAATCCCAGTCTCGCATCCCATCCCACGTTGCCCAAGTGGACGGCCCCTGTTGCGACGCTCGCGGATCAGCCCCCGTTATGATTGAAGCTGTCCAGGACAGCCAGGAGCACCAGTTTCCGAGTGCATGCCCTTAGAGGTGCAATGAATGACAGGTGTCGTCTCCAAGACGAGTCGCCCGTGAGGCATATCCTCGCACCCTAGAGCGCATGCCGCCTCACCGCTGGTCGACCGGCTGTATATCGCGGAGCCCCGACCTCCGCTCCGACCGCGGCCCCGGCTGCGGGACCCACCACGCCGCATTCCCGGCGTCCCAAACACCAACCCACAAACAAGCCAAAATGCAAACAGACGCAGCGAACACGTTGGGCAGTGGAATCAATCGGTCGTCACATCGTCATGACGACCGCTGACCTAACCAGCATTCCATGGCCCCCCAGCCTCCCACCCCGCCATCGCGACGACATCCTCATCATCACCGTCGCTTCCCCCGTCCGCATCCGTCAACACCAACCACCGAGCCATCTTCAACCCACGCGCCGGCCGACGAAATCCCCATCCCAGCCTCCGCCAGAAATCACCTTATTCCAAAAAGAAAGATACATCCCCAGCCCCCCGCGCCAACTGTGCTCACTGTGCACGCCAGATCGCTGCCCCTTCCCCATACCCACCAGCCTGGACCTCTCCAGATCCCAAATCCCCGGGCTCCCGACAGAGGCCCAGCCCAGCCCTAGTCCTAGCCGCCTCGACGCGGCTCTGGCCCTGTGGGCGCATCAGCCCTCTCGCGCGTCCGCCGCGACCTGTCTGCGCGGACCGTCAGGTCCCAGGCCCATCTGCCCGGTCGTGGCGCAGGGTACCAGAAGGGGGAACAAAGAAACACGGCTCTGGGGAGGGGGGATAGAGAGAGAGAGCCGGGAAAAACTCTAATGGGCGCGTGTCTCGGGTTCCAGCCTCCTCACGGCGACCGCCGGCCGTCGATCGTCAGCGGATGGGGGATGGGCTACCCGCGCGGGAGAGGCAATCCAGGTGGTCGGGACCTGGAGAAGCCTCAGGTCCCAGGCGCCGCGAGGGCTGGAGCCGCCGGATCCGGAAGCGGGGGGTTGGGGCCTGTGGCGGGCTGGAACGTGGGCCGTGGCTCGCGAGGGGGTGGTGGCTGGGTTGGGTGAAGGGTTTCTTTGTTTCTTTGTTTGCTATTTTCGAGGCTGGAGGGGGAGCTCCGGTCTGTAGGTCGGTCGATTTTGACGCTACCCGCCATGGACCGGCGGCTGTCAGCTGCGGTGACTTTTGGGCATGGCTCTGCGGCTAAGGGTGGTCGAGATTTATGCTCGATGCTGCGGAGGCACCTCAGCTGGGTTTGCTATGGAGCCGTGTTTGCCGTGTCGGCGGGCTTGCCGGCGCGCGCAAGTCGGGATCTGGGGACTCGCATGATCGTCTTAGGGACGTCCGAAAAAGCGCTGATGAGAGGGCAAGTGCCTGTCGTTCAGCTGAGGGTCAGCATACGGCTCATGCTCGATTGACGAGGCTTGGCCGAGCTGGCCGCGTAGTCGCCCTTCAAACGGCAATGCCCT
This sequence comes from Verticillium zaregamsianum, assembly GCA_002851755.1. Lineage (NCBI taxonomy): Eukaryota > Fungi > Ascomycota > Sordariomycetes > Glomerellales > Plectosphaerellaceae > Verticillium > Verticillium zaregamsianum. The sequence goes on along the minus strand of NMXM01000004.1, from coordinate 896,321 downwards.
CAGAGAGGTTACCGTCTCAGGCAATGAGAGCCCATTCTAGGTAGTGAGTATGACCTCTCATTCATTGAGGGTATCCTCCCAGGTAATGAGGATGACCTCCTAGATATCAAGGCTGCATTTCTCGGCAACAAGGATAGCCCGCAGATTAAAAAATAAGCCTCCAAAGCATCCAAAACACCCTCCCACGCATTGAGGATCTTGTCACGGTGTGGTGGTCAGTAGGCTGAAAACGTCTTTTAACAGTGCCGTCCACAGTCAGTTTTGTAGGCATAGCGATAAAGACATTTGAAATCTGGTTTTCTCCCGCAAGAAGGCCCTCCGCAGCTCCAAATTTGGCGATCGGGATGCCTTCGCGGTTCCAGTGATCTCGTTGGCATTCTGCCGCACCTGTTTAATATCTGATCCGCGGGTTGTGCCCTGAAATATACCTGCTGAGGCATTAAACAGTGCCTCTCGGGCAATGATGAAACGTCCCAACCAGCAAGGTAATTACACAGCTAGCCAGTATACCATCCTAGACGATGAGCGTACCCTCTGAGGCTATGAGCATACTCTCCTGGGCAATTGAGACACCCTTCCATACAATTGAGATACCCATCCATACAGTTGAGATACCCATCCATACAGTTGTGATACTCCCCAGGCAACAAAGATACCCTCCCAGGCACCGAGAATACCCTCCCAGGCAACAATAATAACGTTCCAACTGGTACGGAGGACCTACCAGGCAACAGAGCTTACTTGCCTTGGGTATCAAGATACCCCTTCTTTAAAAAACAATGCGAACCTAGCGTCGTGTGTAATTTCATCGAGACAGACAGACCATATCGCGAGACGATGCAGAACAGTTAGCCATGGCTACCGTACTTGGGTCCCATCAAGTGTATTTATATTGTCCGGGCGACCAAGACACGCCGACACCAAGCTACACCGTCGTGGTGTGCTGTGAATTCATCATGGGAAGACCTCCCAAGGACGACAACAACCATGTACACAGAACTTGGTGAATTGGAAAATTCAGCCAGCTCCCATCCGGACCCTCATGGAAAGACAACGAGGACGACGCCTGATGTAGCTTCACGGCATCCATACGTTACAGTTCATCTTTACGACGGGCCCAATACACCGAAGCTCACGGCGTCGGGCTTTCAAAATTTCAATGTTCATCAGATAGTCAGAGGACATCTGTGTCACCGTCATGTCCGACCTTCAACCATGTTTGTATCATTTCGCTCCCACATCCGTATCACCTGCGCTGGTAAGACACCAAAGCGATATATTTACCTATCTCAAGTGGCTGTGAGATATGTCTCCGAGTTCCTCCATGACGGTTTCCGATCTCGTCTGGCCGCCCTTCGTCCCCCACCAGCAAAAAGGGGCTGCGACCAAAAACATACAACACCAGGTATTCGCTGGTGGTCACCCACCCAACTACTGATCCGGCCCTTACTGGTTTATCTAGGGGAGAGCGGACGGGATCCCGAGTTCTCCAGTAGGTATGGTCGTATGTGCTAGTTAGGCGCGGTTCTGCGGTACATGAAGGTATTGGCTCATGGGCTACCCTTCAGCCGGCAAGGCTGGGAAGACACGGCGGCGGCGAGAGCTTTAGTTCGGCGGCAAAAAGGATTATCAGGGAGAGTCGGTGGATGGCGGCAGGTGTCTGGACGGCCCAGTAGGTTCCAGGCATCTCTCGAAAGCTGGCATTCGTCTTGCATGCCGCCAATGTTTTTTTGGCGTCGAGACGCGTCTACCATGCACCCATTATCAGCAACTTCCGACAAACTCCAGGATAATCCTACCTCTGAATGTGATGTTGGAATATGTTTGTTTGTAAAAATCCAAAGGCATACTCGGGACTCGTCACCATTGATCAGCAACCAGCAGGTGATTGAACTGGCTGCTCCTGTTGGCATCATGTCCCACGTGAAAGGATGTCTTCTGTCTGTTCTAATCGTTTTCAAGTGACAAGAAACTCAAGCAAGCTTTGCAAGGACGATGGACAGTTGACCTTCGTGGACAGACGGATCACGGAGCGGTGGCACCCTTGCTTGGCCCATGCATGCTACACATTCATCGAGTTGACCTTGATCTGGGAAGTCACCACATTGAAACGCTGATTGAGTTCCAAGAAAATTCATAGCAAATGCTGTCTCTCGTCGCTCGAAGTGGATTTTACAAGTAGCTGCCATCTTGATTTCCATCCTGCGAACAATCACTTGAACAGAAGACGGTCCCATTTACACATACCCGACAGCAGCACATCGTGCGGCGCAATGGCCCGAAAACACAATGTCAGATGCCAAGGGCTGCTATGAGCTGATACTTTTTTGCTCAAGAAACTGCCTCTCCAGGTCTGACACGAGTCACATCATTTTATCGTAGATGGATGGAGTATAGAGGGCCCATCCTACATGCATCGAAGGCGGCAGCATAGCCACAGACAGCACGCCAACATGGTGTACGTTAGCAGACGTTCTTGGACCCGTTGGCCTGCAGTGATATGTCGTGCAACAGAACGACCTCACCTGCAAGGAACCATCCTGTCAGCTTGAGGCTGAACTCAATCTTGTACGCCTTCCCCTGGGAGCGACGTCGTCATGCACGGCCTCCACCAACGACCAGCGCCAGGTTTGACAGCCCGGGAGCCTCCACCAACGATGTAACACCAGCGTACCATCCTTCAAATGCCCGCGGGACAACCATGTAACGTCCGGAAAGTCAACACAAACACACGTCCACAGGCGCAAGTCAAGCAAAGACACATGGATTACTATCATTTACGGCGTCACCCGCCGGAGCTATCGCCGCACAAGACAATGACAAAGGTTATTACAAAGGCATTACCGAAAGGGCGATCCCTCGCAAGCGCAGGCCTCCAAAAAACAAAGCCGAGGCCCGCTGCCCGCCCAAGGGCCTACCCCCACACCCTCTCCGTGACGTGATGTTGCCTGCCTGCCTGCCAGCCCAAAGACCCCCTTTGCCCCTGTTTCGCCTGAGATACACAAACACATACATAGGTCGTCAGCCGCCCGAGTCGTCAGGACCATACACGTGCTCTTGTACTCGACAAGAGCCAACCGTCCTCTATACACCGTTTTATCCCGAAAGCCGTTGAAAATGCTAAGCCGTGGGTGGGCAGCCCGAGGGCGCTGCGCATGGATGTCCCGGGAGCCGATTGAGGATGGCGGACATTAAGGATGTTAACCCGAGACCGGTCCAGGCCATCGCCACATGGGCTGCATGCTTCCCACGTGTATACACCCCGACCATGGCCGAGGCCTTGCACCGGCGTATCGATGCGACGCGCTTAAGCCTTGCGCGAGCGGGGGGTGCCGCCGTTGGCCTTGGCGCCGGTGGTCGACGCGGAGCCGTTGATGGGCTTGCTGGGGGAGCCGATGTTGTGGGGGTCGGGCAGGGGAGCCTGGGACATGCGGCGCAGCGACTTGCGGGTGGTGGTCTTCTTGCCGTCCTTCTTGTAGGTGGCGGCGTAGAAGGAGATGAAGAGCACGAGGTAGGAGCTGAGAGTTCCCATGCCAGCGAAGGCAGCGAACTCCTCGCCGGCGCACTTGCCCGAGTTGGGCATCCAGGGGAAGTAGGTCGAGGTGAAGTAGGTGTACGAGGCGAAGTAGACGAAGCCTGGGTTTCTTGTTAGTCCTGCGCCCTGCTTTGTTGACATGGTGTGCGGGCGTGTACGTACCGAGGTCGATGACGAACTGGATGATCTGGAGACGAGTGACCCACTCCTTCCACCAGATGCGGACGCCACGGGCGCTCTGGAAGTAGTACCAGTACATGACGACGTGGACGGTGAGGTTCAGGACGATGGGGACCCAGGAGACGGCGGTGGAGCCGATGAGCTGGGTGTAGCAGAGGAAGGCGGTCGCGCCGTGGTGGTAGCAGTGGAGGAAGGCTGCAGGCGGGTTAGTGACGGGTCTCGTGTCTCACGTGCAGCATGCGAGAGAAAAAGGGGGGTCGCGCGTACTCAGGGGCTTCTTCTTGAGGAAAAGGAAGCAGGTGTCGAGGAGCTCCAGGTACTTGGTGAGGTAGTTCAGCTGGAAAATGCGTGTCAGTAAACGTGTCGTGCGGCCCCGGGAGAACGGATCGAACATACGTAGTAGAGAACGACGAGGGGCTGGGTCCAGCCGCCCTCCTTGTGGCAGATGGCATGGAAGACGCCGCCGCGGACGAGGGTGGGCAGGAGCTGCTCAATGAAGAGGACCAGGAGGATACCGGAGATGGCGGTAAGGTAGAAGTTGTGGATCAGGAACAGCGTCTTGAGCTTGAAAGGCTCGCGGTTGCGCATCCACTCGCGGCCGCCGAAGATGATGGTGTAGTAGATGACGATGAAGATCAGGGTCTCCTTGAGGGTGGACATGGGCGTCTCGCCCTGGGCGAAGCGGAACTCGCTGGTGGGATAACCCACGACGGCGGTCCAGGCCTTATCGAAGATGGGCCATAGCTCGATACCGAAGGGGCGGTCGATGGTGGGGAGCGGGAGCTGCTCGTAGAAGGTGGTGGGAGTGACGGTCGCCATTGTGACGGATGGATGGATGGTCGGATGGACGGACGAGATGGCTCGGTAGGCCGAATCGTTGGATGGTCCTGGGTCGGGGAGTGGGCGCGCGAGAAGACGCGTATCACCGGGAGGAGGGGAATGCGCAAAGGCCGGGAGGCGGATGCGCGGAAAGAAAGGGCGGACCTAAGGAGTGACGAGAAGGAAGACAAAAGATGTCCGCAACGAAACCAAAGGACGGAGTCGATACGGAGGGAAAAGGGGGGGAGAGAAGGAAGAAGTCAGAAGTGATGGAAGGGGACGGGATCGTGGAGAGAAAAAGGCATCTGGAGATCGAAAAGGGGACGTGGACGGGATTTTTCCAGAAAGCCAATCCCCCGACGCCAACCAATGGCTCAGGGCCCATTGTCGAGTCGCGGCAGCGGCAGCGGCCAAGTCGGCCCAAGTCGCGGCAGGTACTCGGTACTTGCGCCCTGGGCCTGGAGTCTGCCTGGCCTCAGCAGGAAATGAGCCGTGCTTCTACATGTGATTAGCTGGGCACGGGGCCTGGGCCAATCATGTCGCGTGAACGGCGTGGCTCGTCTGGGGCGCCGCCAAGGGCCTCATTTACGGCACGTGACCTGCCACCTCGGTGGTCGGCAGCGAAAGCAGTGCTGCAAGTACCCGGTACTTTCAACACTCCGCGGCTGGCCAGGTGTGCTGTAATCTCCGTGTTCATGTGCGACCGCAGGGACGACGTCAGCGGGCGAGAGATACGGGGCCGGAGATGCTCGCTAGGAGAAGCCTCGGTCGAGGGCCTGAACGAAGAGCATGCCCTGCCCAGCCCCAGTCCAGGTACATATACCTCGTAGTAAGGCAGCCCGAGCGAACGAGCCCATCAATTGGGGGGTGTGGATGATCCCGAGAGGCCCGGCCGACAAGTCAAGTTCTTCCCAACAAACTAGGTAGAGGAAAGGGAGAGGACGGGCCGACCAACGACTCGACTGAACTTACTCAGGACCCCAGGCACTGGTGCAGCGCGGTGCAGTGCAGTGTAGTGCAGAGCAACGCATCGGCGTGCATGTGCCGGCCCTTCCCACGCCCAGCTCAGGGAAGTCAGCCAGGAGTCTGACCAGCGTGGGGTTGACGGGCGGGAGCTGGGAGCTGCCTCCCAGTCAGGCTGGTGCAGTGAGGATGACCATGAACCATGTCAGGGGGGAGAGTCGGGGGGGCAGTAGCGCATCAGACGCTCCGGCCAACGCCTGCTCCAGCAACCAAAGATGACCAGCTGTCCACACGGCAGCCTGAGGAAGCTCGATGCGTCCGCTCGCACTGTCTGATGCAGCCTGAACCGCCCCTGCAAGGGCCCGAGAGGACAGCTTCCATCGACCCAATCCGCACGGCCTGGGGCTGAGCTCCCCGATCCGGGCAAGCGCCGATTAGTCATCCAATCAAAAGGCCGCAGAATCCAATCCTTTCCCCCTGCACCCAAACACAATTGGAACCGACATCATTCGATACAGCCGAAAGCTGACTCTGCTCTGAGCCCGGCATCGTGGAACCTTACCTGAACGCAAAAAAACCGGAACAACCTCAATCCACCACCACCACCACCACTCCAACATCATCACCACCACCCTAATCACGACGACCATCCCACCCACCGTCGCCATGTCTGCCGCCCTCCTTCGCGTCGCCGCCCGCCGCGGCTTCTTCAACGCCAACCCCGTCGTCCGCTCCGCCCCCCTCGCCGCTCGCGCTGCCGTCCTCGTCCCCATGGCCGCCGGCTCCGCCTCCCACTTCAGCACCGCTCCCGCCATGCGCTCCGAGCACCAGGAGGAGACCTTCGAGGAGTTCTCTGCCAGGTACGCCATATTCCGGCATCAGCTTGACCGTCAATTGGGACGCGGGAAGACGCCCTGTCAGCGTGGTCGGGTCGTCGCAGAGCTGCTCGGCTAAGGAGCGTTTTTCTCCCTCGACGAAACGAACCACCACCACCCGACATCGCGACGCCCGCCCCTGCCCAATTGACCACCGAGCTCCCGCCATCGCCAAACGCCCTCAATTGCATCGAGCATCCGCTGACGATTCGCCTCCTGCAGGTTCGAGAAGGAATTCGACTCGGTCAACGACGTCTTCGAGCTCCAGGTACGCACTCCCCCCCCCCATTCCCCGGTGACCCGGAAAAGTGGTCTGATCACCCGAAAACAAAACCGAACCCCCGTAACTGACCCGCGTCCTCTTCTCCCCTCCGACAGCGCAACCTCAACAACGCCTTCGCCTACGATCTCGTCCCCTCCCCCACAGTCGTCGCCGCCGCGTTAAAGGCGGCCCGCCGCGTCAACGACTTCGCCACCGCCGTCCGCGTCTTCGAGGGCGTCAAGGCCAAGGTCGAGAACAAGGGCCAGTACGAGCAGTACCTCGCCGAGCTCAAGCCCCTGAGGGAAGAGCTCGGCCTCACCCTCAAGGAGGACATCTACCCCGAGCAGCAGCAGCAGTAAGCGGCGCGCCGGCGCTGCTTTCTGCCTGCCGGGGCGGTCGGGAATCCCCGACCCCCCAGTCCCGCTCTCTCTGTCGCCGGGTGCCGTCGGTCGAGCGAGGGGAGTGGGGGGGAGGAAGGACTGGATGGAAGAGGGGCGACCTGGTGATGGGTCGGCCGTCTCGAGAGCGTGCGGGTGAAGTCGAGGGACGGCTTTGTATATTCTACTACTAGAGGCTAAGACCAGAAACACGCCGATTCGGGCTTGCCTGCGTGTTGTTGTGAACCTTTAGCTGATAGAAAAGAACGGGGAGTTATTTTGGTACCCGAGGACGTTCGATGCTGCTTCTAGCGCGACAGCAACCGTGAATGTCAGGCTGTTGGTGGCCTTTTCTCAGAACGAACCAGGACTGAGGCTCGACAATGGCGTGCTTCGGCAGCGAGGTGCAGTCGCTCTTCGTTTGGGCACGATCAGGCCTGCGCGACTACCTCGCCACGATTCGATACATGCCAAACACCGGAACGACTACATACCGACCGATGCTCGCCTGCGAGTCGACACGACAGTTTCACGACTTGACACGTCCACAGCCAGACGATGAACCACAGGTTCTTGGGGAAAGCAAAATCATTGTGTGAGACCATCCTGTAGCGCCTCAATATCATCTAGGCAGCTAGCAAAGCATGCCTCGCCATGCCTGAACAAAGTAGAACCCGAAAACAACAAAAAAGATGGGAGACCCTGTCCCCAGGTAGTCTCTCGTATGGTATCATGATACGGACGAGACCACAAGTCTCCCAGAGACGCACATTCATGACACGTTTCCTCCCCCAACGATATCGAGTCGTCACTCGGCACGCACCGCATCGCTCCCCTTCACATCATGTCCCGCAGGTGATTGAACCGCCCGTTCGCCGACGACGGCACCCCGAAGAAGGGCGTGGCCGGAGGCGCAGGCGTCTCCATCACGTGCGAGGGCGACGTGCCCCTGCTGCCCGGCGCTCCGCCTGCCGAAGCACCCAAGGTGCTCAGCCCGCCGCGTCCGTTGCGAGGTGTCATGACGCCCATGCGCGGGCTGCGAGGTACGCTCGTCCCGCGCGTCTCGCGTCGCCCGTTCTTCAGCGACCTGAGCTCTTCGCGAGCGCGCTCCAGCTCTCGCTCGCGATCCCTGGCGAGCGTCTGGGCCTCGACCACCAGCCGCTGCAGGTCCTTCTGGCTGTTGGTCGCGTTGATCTGCTGTATCTTGACCAGGCTCTCCGAGAACTGCTGCTTGAGCTGGGCAACCTGCTCTTTGAGCTCCTTGTTCTCCTGCAGCGTGTCGTTGACATGCTGCCGCTCGTCCTGGTACTGGCCTCTCGCGAAGTCAAAGTCGCTCTCCTTGCTCTTCAGTTTCTTTTCCAGAAGCCGGATCTCGTCGCGTGCACCAGCAAGCTCCTTGCCCTTCTCCTCCAGCCCGGCAAGCACGGCATCTTGAGAAGCTGCTTCTGTCAACCTCGCCTGCAGCTCAGATATCGTGGCGTCCCGCTCTGCGACGCGCGCCTGTGCTGCCTGCTCTTTCTCAACAGCTTGGTTGCGTTCCCTTTCGAAGCCAGCGCGCTCGCTGAGAGCACCCATGTGCTGTTTGTGGATCATGTTGGCAGTAGACTCGTGGCTCTTGATCTGCTTCGACATCCGCACGATCTGCTTGCGCGTGATCCCTTCAAGCTCTATCTTGTCCCTCAGTTGCGCCTCGAGTTCGGCGTTCTGGACAGCAAATTAGCACACATGAATCCTACCGAGGACACAAACAGACATACCTTCTGTGTAAGAGCCCCCCATTCTGCCTGGGATACAACGATTTGCTCCTTGGCTGGATCGGGGTCGATCAGTTCGCGAACTGATGTCTCGAGTTCTGCGGGGGTCTGAGCAATAGACTGAGAGCGGCGCAGGCGTTTCGCTGACCCCTCGGGTGGTCCGTTGTGTTTTCGTTTGAGAGCAGAAATCTGCCGGGCCTCAAATTGGGACTGAGGTTGAGTTTGGCTTCGTTGGGCATTGTCGTAAAAGTCTAGAAGATCACTTGGGATAGACTCTGGCTCCCACTCGAAGGCTAAGTCAGGCTCCAGGAGATGCTCAGCAAACTCAGCCACGACCTTTTCGACATCCTGGTCGCCGTAGTTCGCAAGAGGTGCTCTGCTCTGGAAAATCGAGATCAGGAGCGCATTCTTCCGATCAAGGTCCCCAAAGTCTGTTGGGATGATCAGTTCGAAGTGCTCAATCGAGTAGGTTATGACCAGGCTAATAACGACGGGTCTCTTGTTCGGCTCCGCATCCTCCACTTGCTGGGCCACTGCAGATGCTGGATAGGCAGAGTCGTATCCAATGACGACGTCAAATTCGAGAGCATCCACCTTCTGATCGGTATGAGCCAGCTGGATGACGAGCTCGGAATCTTCACGATTGCTAGGCTCTATGGTGCCAATGATCGCCTGGAGATACCCAAGCAGTTTCTGGCTTCGCGCGACGACGAGGACCTTCTTATCCGAGGAGGCGAGACGCTCCAGGAGTCGGCCAACAAAGTAAAACTTGCTGTTCGTCCCCATTGCGTGTTTTTGTAGATCCGTGGGACCGAGTTGACGAACTTCATCCACTCCGAGCGACGCCGGGTCATCGCAGATGTCAAACAGATCGCTAAACAGCTGATCGATCTGAGTCGACAGTTGTGCGTCTGGTGGGGTGCCCTCGTTGCTCTGTTGGTTGTTGAAAGCTTCGATTTCGCGGCGATAGCGAAGAATCGTGTTAAGATAGACCTCCTTCATGTTTGCGGGGAGAGGCAAGGTGACCATGAAGTGGCCTGGGATCACCGACTCGGGTGACGATGATGAGGAAGAGATCTCGGGTCCCAACTTAGGGGAGGACGGCGCAACGGCACTCGGGTCAACATCCTCGATGGACATGGTTGGGGGCTCTAAGGGCGGCTGCATCAGGGTCTCTGGCTCTATCGTTCGACTTATCTCCGAGGGGGAAACTGTCGCTGGGAAGAGCTCAGGCGCAGACTCGGGTTGAAGGAGAGCGCCGGACATTTCAGCTGATGTTGCCATCTCGAGGATTGGTTCGTTGGCATCCTGCAGCTCCTCGATCACCGGCATCAAAGGGAGTGCCATGGGCTCTGACACAGCGAGGAAGCCACCGTCAGCACCGGGTGAGGAAATTCCGATTGTCGCCTCGTGGCCAGGACTTTCCGGTTGGGCTTTTGATCGATTTGAAGGAGGCATGAAGTCGAACAGGTCGTCGACATCGGCGTACTCTGATTCGGGCTTGCGCTGTCCGGACGCCGCTTCGATCATCAACGCCACCGGATCCTCGTCAGCTGGCATGCTTCCACTCATTCTGACAGAGCGGCTAGGTTGAGAGCGGGGTTGGTCCGTTGGGTTGTTCGTAAGGTCGGCAGAGGAGAGTATCGCCGAGCTAGCCCTTGGCTTGTTCCGACTAGTAAAGGGGGGTGGCAGGTCTCGACCTGACTTCCTAGGAACCGTGTCTGGCACGATATTATCAGGCAAGCTGCTGTCGTAAGAGACGTGGCTGTGCGCAACGCCAGACTGTGCCGGATCCACCTGGGCAGCTTGTTCGGTAAGACAGTCCTGGCTCTGGGGTATTTCAATATTGCCAGACGTCTGCGGGTTGGTGGATTCGATCTGTCCCTGGGTTTCGGTCGTATGTACAGGTGGTGCGATGCTAGATTCTGGCACAGCCTCTCGGGATTCGGGCGCAGAGCTTGCGATCGACTCAAAGTCGAATCCGAAATCGGGCTGCGTGAAGAACCGCGGAGACGACGGCTCCAGGGATGGGAGACGAGATGGGAATTTTCGTACAGCAGACCTTCCCACGGTGAGCTCGTTCAGTGAGTCGACCTGGTTGTCGGCGGGTTCCCGGGGGTCTCCGATGTCTGGCTGTCGCGAGGGAATCTCAGGCTCCTGAGACTGAACTGAGAGGTCCTCGTCTGGAAGTTGGTCGCTTTGTGTCCGCGTAACGCTGTGCGCGGAATCGGTCTCGGCAGTTTGGTAGGGAGCAAGCGATTGCTCTAGGCTCGAGTCCTTCTGTGAGTCAGGAACCTCCAAGGGGGGCTCGCCAGGCTGCTGTGCGACTGTTTGAGACCCAGTCTGAGTGTCATCCAACCAGTCCTGCGAGTCTGGTATGGTTTCCTGGCTTGCGAAGGCGGAAGGAATGGTAACCTGTGCGTCGAGATCCTCAAGGGCGGACACGGATTGCGAGTGCGAGATCGATGTGTGCTGGGAAGATTCGGGATAGCTGTGGTACAGGGAGGTGTCAATGGCGACCTTGCTCGGTAGCTCCACGCAGATCCTGGTGCTGGCCGCGATGAAAATGTCCGAAGCGGCGTCTGTGTTGGCTTCCTCTGAGAGAATGGAGGACAGGTCAGCGCTGAGCCTTCGACGTTTGAAGGTGCGAACGTCGTCGGCGGCGAGGCTGGGTAGGGAATCGGCCGGCGATGGCGCCTGAGCAGGACGTTCGAAGAGACGCTGCCTCTTGCGGCGATTGGCCGGGAGGACAGGCTGGCTGCTGTCAACGGACTGCGGCGATGCAGTGGCGGAGGCAGAGACGGGAGCCTTCGGGGTGCCCTTGCGTGTCTTCGGCGCCTGTTTCTTCTGGCGCTGCTCTTCTTCCTTTTGGGCCTTCCACTCGTCGATGGCGGCTTCAGTTACGGCATGCGCAGCTACCTGCGGCACTGTTAGCGCAAGGGTCCCCAGCGTCTCGGATGCGCTCTCGACGTGCCCACTGTAGAGGGTACTCCTCGCCGGTCCTGGGATGAGATGCCCAGCGAACAAGGTAGGAGGTCTTCTTGTTCTTCCTCTTCTCTTTGACGATACCAGTGATTGGCCAGAAATCGCCTTCCTCTGTATCTTGGCTTGCTTCCCGTTTTTGTTCGTGGTCTGGTTCGTCTACCAAGTCCGATACGACGCGATGCTCCTCCAAACGGCTGGTCATTGACGGCGAGCCGGAAGGCGGACGGATTCCTTGGTCGTGCGCGCTTGGTTCATCGCTTTGGCCGAGGAGCTGTGACGGAACCGTGTGCTGGCCGCAGTCGTCGGGGTGGGTGACGGGCCTCTGTCGTCGTGTTTCGGTCTGGTTGTTGATGGGGGGTTTATTAGTCGCGGTCGTACCAGAGCTTCGAGGCCGGCTGTTGCTGGTCTCGAGCTCTGAGCCAATCACACGTGACGAGAGTGGCATCGTGTGGCCTCCAAAGGTGCGATGCGCCTGCCAATCAAGAATGGGGTGTCGTCCTGTGAGGAGCGGAAATATGGGTCCGGACAAGGACCCCAGGCAGGTACGTACCTCGCCTAACTAATGCTTCTGGGAGCCTGTCATGAGAGGGCCGTCGGCTTGCCAGTGAAGCAAGTCGTGTTTGATTTGGGGTTGAGATGTTGAGAAAGGTATACGCTTGAGACAGGAGGGAGAAAGGCAGTTTTTCAAAGAGAGAATACTGCCTCCAGCGGGGTTTCTTTCATAATGTTTGAGTTGGGCCGGCTTTGTTCGCTGAGAAGTTGCGTGGCCGAGTGCATTCAGATGCTGAGGAAGGAAGTACAAACTTGGTTGACGGTTTGGAGAGAAAGGTCGACATACAACCCCCCCAGACTTCTGATCATCAACGGCCAGCAAGAGATTCGGCCTATGCAATACGCGGCTTCTCACGATGCCGACCATACGGCGATGGTCTTTTTAACAGCTTGCGCCTGCCCTCGAACTCGTCACCAGCAGCCACGGGAGACGGAGACTCTGATCCTGCAATACGAGATAATATTTCATGCGATGAATGATGTCTATCGAGCGCCAATATCCAACCTGAATCTGCCTTGCATCCAGATGCTGATGATGTACGGGTATGGGAGCAGGTGCAGCCAGGGAAAACGTCCAAACAAGACCACCTCTATTCGAGGAAAGTAAACAGATTGGTGTGCAGAATGTTCATCGCCCGGGTCGCGTCCCGCGCACCGATGACACACGAGATGTTGATCTCGCTCGCGCCTGACGGGTGGTTAGCCACACGCACTGCGTCTTCGAAACGGGATTCCAGTGACTTACCTTGCGAAATCATCTCCAGGTTGACCTGGTGCTCGCCCAGGGTCGAGAACATGCGGCCGGCGATGCCGACCATGTTCTTCATCTCGGCGCCTACGAGGCTGAGGATGGCCATGTCGTGCAGGATGCTGACGTCGCCGCACTCCTCCAGCTCCAGCCGCGCCTTGTCGAACTGGCCGGGCTCCGCGTTGCCGACGTGGATGGCCATGGACACGTGCACCTCACTGGTGGAGATGAGGTCGACGGAGACCTGGTGGTTGTCCAGGATGGAGAAGACCCGCGCGAAGAACCCGTGCGAGATGGAGCGCTTGTTCGAGTGCACGTTGATGACGGAGATCTTGTCCTTGATGGTCACCGCCGTGGGCCTCTTGGGCTTCTTGAGCCGCGCCGGATCGGACCACGGGTGGCGCTGGATCTGGTGACCCGCCGTGAGCACGGGGTCGGGCACGACGATGGTGCCGACGCCGGTGGGGTTCTTGACGTTCTTGATGCGGATCGGTATCGGGGGGCTGGCGTGGATGACCTGGTCCATGGTGAGGTGGTGGATGACCTCGGAGCCGTAGAAGGTCAGCTCGGCCGCCTCGGACGGCGTGATGGAGGGCAGAAGCCGCGCGGTGGGGACCTTTGTCGGATCGGCGGTGAAGATGCCGTCGACCTCCTTCCACACCTGCAGCTCATCTGCCTTCATCGCGACAGCGCAGAGGGCGGCGCAGAGATCCGTGTACCCTCGGCCAATGTCGCCGTCGATCAGGCTGCCGGGCACGTTGCCGAAGAAACCAGTGACGACAGGCACCCGGTCCTCGCATGCGACAACCTTCTTCCTCAGCAGCGCGGTGGCTTCCTGGTAAAAGCTCACATCCAGCCGGGCTGCAGCGTCGTAGTGGAAGACGTCGCTCAGGTCAACGTATTCGGAGGCAACCCCCTGGTCCTGGAGCAGGACAGCCATGAAGCGGCAGCTGAGTTTCTCGCCAAAGCTGATGACTCGGTCCTTGGATCTGGCGTTCACCTCGAGATTGAAGCGTTTCGCGGCGACAATGTACTCTGTGAGCTCCTGGCACTCATCCTTGATCTGCTGAGAGAGGGCGTTCTGGAGCTCCTGGTCACGGATGAAGTTGTGCACGGCGAAGACGTGTTCGCTGCTGATGTCGCTGATGAGGCTCTTGGCCTCCTCCATGAGCTCGTTCTGCACATCCTCGTCGTTCGTCGCAGCGGCGATGCCCTTGAGCTTGTTGTAGATGCCAAGCAGGCTGGACGAGACGGTTAGGCGCGAAGTCCGGGTTCAGGGGTCGCGAGGCGCGAGGCAAAAGTGACTCACCGACTTGTGGTACCCTCAGCCTTCTTGCCCGTACTCCTGGCTGAGCAGACGACGACGACTCTGTGATCAGATAAACTCGCCCTGCAGAGGTTGGTGAGTCAATTGAGGCCCCCAAGCATGGGCGCATGTGGTTAGCGGTAGCGGCTCACCTCACTATGTCCTGGGCGATCTGGGGATCGGTGTCAGCGTGAGAACGGCAGGCTTTGAGGTCGATGCTGAGGTGAGGGATGAGAAATGATAGAGGCGGACGGGAGGGACGAACCTTGTCTGGAAACTTGCCGACGCTGGTGCCGCCGAACTTCTGTACAACCCATCCGTGGTCGGACGAGTTGCCCGTCAATTGGCCGCCCATGGCGGTGGTGCAGTAAGAAGCAATGAGTGAGACAGGCGTGATCGTTGTGCCTAACAGTACGCCATGGAACGAGGGTTGCAGTGGGTGACGATTCCGCGATGGGAGCACGCGAGGGCTTCGAGCTGCGTCTGTTGTACGTAAGGCGTCGTTCAGAAGGCTCCGGGCCAGTGACTTTCGGTGGTGGAGGGGGACGAACAGGTGAAGATGTCGTGTGAGTCGTTAGGTTCGGTGGTAAGCCAAGGTTGGACTGGGGGACAGCGCAGGACGAAATCGGCGAAAGGCTGCTAATGGCTCGCTGGCAGGCGACTGGACGAAGCCGGACGCCGGTAGACCGGAGTCTGGGTGTCTGGAGCACTAATAAAAATTTCTCCAGCATCCCGCGTCCCCAATGACAGCGCCTGAGTGTGACTCCGATCCACGTTTTCAGCCGTCGCGGAAGATCGGCGGGTCTGCCCGTTCTCGGAACCTGCTGCTCATGTGCCTGTGTCAGGTCCCAAACCACTGGAGACGGGGGCATGACCTGGCCAAAACATCGCTGTCCAACCCTTTTCCACGTCGAATTGCATGTGAGATTCTTCTCCGCTGTCGCCAGTCATGCATTGCTGTGTAGGGCACCACGATCCCGTCTCACGGCAGCTCAACCCCTTCGAGCCCCTCGAGAGGCGAAGCATGGCATGTATCGAGGTACATGATGTGGGTCGAGTCAGTGAGTGGGGTGGGGTGGGCAACTTCAACTTCATGTCATTCACATCACCAATCGAAGCCCATCAACTGGTCAGGTTTTCTCGAAAACAGCTTCATGTCGTGCGAGGCTGGCTTTCCATTATTCAGACACGTCCTCAGCTATAGGCCCACAGCTGGGTCATCCTCGCATCTCATCCATCCTCTTTCGAACAGCATGTCCTCCGATCCTTGGGTACTAGAGTCAACAAAGCATCAAATCGCCACCGCCAAAACCCAGTAACGCCCCTTCAGCCCCTTCAGCCCGAAGCCCAAATCCAGAAAGCAAATCGCCCACCCCGTCGACGCCACCCTGGCCCCAGCAGTCCTGACTTCCTGGACGCTGGCTCCTCTGCCAGCCCCCCCATGAGACCCCAGAAAGTCACGAGTGTGGCCTTACTCATTCGTACATTCGTCCCGTCGTTACCACACAAAGCTTTCGTCATTGCTCAATGCCCTGCCCTGACAGCAAGGCCTGGTCGACCTCGTTCTGCGAGAAGGTATATTTGTCCATCGGGAACTCTTCGTCTGGTGTTCGGATGCCAATCCCGCTGTCGTCAGGATTGCACCCTCCCCCGAGGCCCGTTGATTCTGCCTGTGTTGTGTTGCTCGTGGATGGGAACGGCGCCCTGTCCGGCTGCGCCGAGGAGAGGTTGGAGAAGTCGAACTCTTCGCTGCCGCCACTCTGGCGGGAGCCCTGTCCTCGCGCCTCATTGCTGGACATCGGGGCCGCCGGCATGTCTTCGGTCACGCGCGTTGTCTTCAGCTTCATGAAACCGCCTTGCTCGGCCAAGAACGAAATCATTTCGTCGATCCAGCACTTGGTCACCCACCATGACCCAAAGCTCTTACCTTGAGCCATGGTCAAGTCGCGCATGACAGCCGTGCCGATTCTTTGGACGCCGTAGACAATGTCGGCATGTCGCGCGTAGGGGAAGCGGATGGCAAGGGACTTCAAAAAGTTGACCCATCGCTCGAGCACGTTCTGCCCGCTGGATTCTCCGGCGTTCTCGTTGATCTGACGTCCTTTCCGTGCGGCGAGATCGCCGTAGACGGTCAAGCACTCCACCTCCCAAGGAACATTCTGCGGATCGAGCAGGTCTCTGATCTCGGAGACGACAAGGTTTACAAAGTCGTCCATTCCCCGTGTCGGGATGGACTCTGCCACCTTCCTAACGGGAACCATGGTGATCCAGTCGAGATACATCTGGTCCCGGTTGGCGGGGTTAGAGAGCATGTTGGCCGCCGCGTGTGCTGTCAGGTTGACCTTGAGCGCGCGATCAAGCAAGGCTGCGAACACCGTTGCTGGCGCCTCCTTGGCACGGATGACATGGAGTGGCTGTCCTTGAAAAGCTTCTCGAATGTGAGGCACCAGTCGAGTAGAGATGCTGCGTAGCGTGTCCAGAACAGGCTTCGGTACGACTTGAAGAGTGAGACCAGACACAATCTGCATCATTCGCTGGTACAGGATGAAGTCGCACTCCTCAATCCAAGGGGCGACACTGGCGTTGCCCAGGAGCTTCTGGACGGGCATCGTAAGAGTACCCTGGAATGACGTGTAGAGGTGGAAAAACGTCTTCTCCTTGCAATATCGAACGCACTCCACAAGCGATGTGCAGTGAGAGCGGTAGAGTGCTGAGAGACTCTTCGCGGCATCGGGATCCGTTCCTTGCGGAAGGAACGGCTCGATGCGAGGCAGCGCAATGGCCTCTGACTGATTGAACATGGCTTCCTCCAGTTCAGAGGGGAAGCTCAGTTCGAGTGATGTTTTGCTGGTGGTGGTGTGAAGCTGGTCTGCGGATGTGATGTTCGGCATGCTGTAGAAGCTGTGGGAGCGAGAGTGGCCCGATGTTAACGCAGCAGGGCTCTTTGCACGAGGTTGTGTGTCGGATGGCGCTTGGCTGTCCTTAGCGAACGAAGCAGTGGGCGGCTTGCTGGGAGCGACGCTGTTGCTGCGAGAGAAACTCGTAGCCGCAGGAGCAAGAGGAAGCGGCGCTTCGGGCTCACGAATGTCTGGCTGGTCGTCGACCAGGGCAAAATTGACGTAGTGGTACTTCGACTCGCCACGAACGCCTAGACGTCTAGTCTTCAAGCCCGGGAACAACACACGAACCAGCTTGCCGAAGCTTGCCGGGTTGAGGACTGTGATCCTCTCCGTTGCGCATCGTGAGGCGTAGTTGGCGTAGACCCGGCCACGAGGAACAGATCCCTTGCCCTTGGAACAGACGGAGTTGATCCACAGCATCGCAAAGACCTGCCTCGTGCGCTCCGAGTTGGGCCCCCTCTCGTTTCCATGCAGCTCCTGCGCGACCTCCTGGAGCTTGCGATGTCTGTTGGCGCCAAAGAGGTGGCGCATCTCGAGCTCGTTGTTGGCGCTCGACTTGGCGGCCGTAGATTTGGCCATACCAAGGGCGCTGGCAAGCGAGTCCCCCTCCTCATTGTCTTCACGGTCAAGCATTTGGCTGTCCTCTGTGAAACTATTGTTCATCATGCCGTCCATAGGTTGCGAGTGACTGGAGATCGACTGCCGGTGAAATGACATGGCGTGATTGACGGGAGCATGTGTCGCAGGCGGCATGGAGTAGTCTCGAATGCCCTGCATTTGCGCTGCTGCCTGCATCATCATGCCGTCGGGGGAGATGCGAGGGGCTGGCGCGAGTGGTTTCGGTTGCCTCTGATCGTTGTTCACCCACTGCGCCGAGTAGAGATCTTGTGCGTCCGCGAGTCCATGGTGGTCGAGTCCAGGTTGTGTGGTGGCCGAGGCAGTGGACCCTCGAGACTGTGGCCTCTTCTTCATATGAGACTGGGCCATCGCAACTAGAGGCGTAATGGTCAGTGAAAATGCCCTGGAACCACTGGCGCGCGTCTCGGTCAGCCTGAGGAGGCAGATCCCGTACCTTGATCCATGATCGCCAAGGTCGTCGGCTTGTGTTGAAGCTATCAATGCGACAATAACACGCGGCACGAGCAACAGTCAATCGAGCAGATGATCTGAGCGGCGAACAACACGTCAAAGTGCTGAGATGGAAGCTAGAGACCAAGAAGCTCCGGTGCAGGCGATGTCGTTTGTTGGTGTTTGGTGCGCTGCGCGCTCTTGCCGACGATGCTGACCTGGTGGGAAGGTTTGGTGAAGAGGAAAAGCGATGTTTTGGCGTGGGCGTCGAGTTGTTGTTGTTGCTCGGTAACCAAGTCCGTGCTTCGATTGGCCGAGCGGGCGTTCTGTGGAGTCTCAATCTTGTGTGGCTGGGACACACGTGATGAGCCGACAACGTTACTGGACATCGCCTCGGACGTGCAGACAGCAAAGGCACGCTGGAATCTTAAACTCCACCGGCCAATTTTAAAGAGCGTCACCGAGATCATCCTTTTCAATGTTATGTTGTTGCCGCTCACCTGGTGTCATTGTACAGTTTTTTTGATAATTGAGGCTTACCGCGCTGTGAGCTGCTCCCGGTCCCCTGTCGCAGCCAGCGCTGGCGCAGGATGCTGCTGCTAGCGCAACCTTGTGCCGTTCACCGCCGCTCCTGCCCATTCCTCAGCAATCATGATGTTCACTTTTCCAGCGTTGTGATTTCCCGACAAGGTTTGGGATGACCTATGCCTCATCAAAATGTACGACATTCGCAAATCTCAGCACATGCAGGAGGTCCCTTGCTGCTGCTGTTTACAACGCGCCTATCTTATCGGAGCTTGCGGAGCTCGCGGACCTTGCAGCAAGCAGACAGCCACCTAGCTGGGGGCTGGGCCGGCGATCGAGTGGCTGGCTGTACACTATCGACGGTACCCTTTCCCCCAGCTACGATTGGCCGGCTCCCGAAGTACCCGAGATCCCTAGGCGCTGCCCCGCCTCTGTTTTCCCCTCCCGAAGCTTGACGCAACCATCGAGCTTGGGCCCCATTTCACCTTCCAGCTGAACACGTCGTCATCCGGCCCTCTCCCTCCCTCGTCAGTCGTCGCTGTCACCTGCTAAATTCCCCAACCTCGAGTTCGCAAGGCATCCTGCATTACCTCCTGCGCTCCCCAGTCAATCCCCACCAACCCGCAATCTATCACATTTTCCTACAGCAGCCTCTTTAGACCAGGCTCTCGTGCATTTGGGACGTCAACAGTCAGTCGCTCTGTCGCTTCGAGCCTTATCGCGACCATCTGTGAACACGACTCTAACCCTTCCCAGCCCACAAAACCTCTGTCAAAGATCTCATCAACCGACAAAATGTCCGCCCAAGACCGCGTCCAGAACTATCTCGGCCAGCTCGACAGTGAGGTAATGCCGCCTCCGATATCCCCGCTTGAGCCCGCCAGTGATCTGACAACTTCCACTCGCAGCTTTCCAAGTACCCCATCCTGAACAACCTCGAGAAGACCACCAACGTCCCCAAGGCGTACGGTGTCATCGGCCTCGGCGCCCTATACTTCTTCTTCATCATCTTCAACCTTGGCGGACAGCTCCTTACCAACTTTGCTGGCTTCGTCATCCCGTGCTACTACTCGATCAACGCGCTCTTTACGCACAACACTGATGACGATACGCAGTGGTTGACCGTAAGCTCCGCGACCCCGCACCTTGCGCTTCCTGGAGTGAAATGCTGACATGCGCGATACAGTACTGGGTCGTCTTCTCCTTCTTCACGTGAGTTGCCTATCAAGCTGAACGACTTAGACAGGATCTCTTTGCTAACCCACGACACCCACAGCGTCGTTGAGAGCCTTGTCAACGTTATCTACTGGTTCCCCTTCTACTTTGTTTTCAAGTTTGCGTTCCTCCTGTGGCTCTCTCTGCCCGTCTTCCGGTGCGTATCTGCCATTCTTGTACTACACCCTCATCACTAACACGAACACAGCGGAGCCGAGATCATTTTCCACTCCTTCATGGCCCCCATGCTCTCCAAGCACTTCACTGGAGGCAGCAGCTCGACCGCCTCTGGCCTTCGCGCCAAGGCCCAGGGTCTTGACAAGTCCGACTAAGCAACACGAGTGCACAATGCCATGCGCACATCCCTTCCTTGGGTGTCATCCTTGCGCCATGGCAGCACTCCTCCTTTCCTAGATTTCGGCAGCTCACTGCGCCAGGCGGAATGGTTCTCTCACGCAATGTGGCCGAACAACGATACTACGAGGCGGCACGAATGGGACGGAGGTCACGCGACAACGGAGACATGGTGATGACTTTGGCCGCTGCGGCCCGGGATACGAGACGGTCAAGGCAGGGCAGAAGTCTCGATTACGCCATATATTGTACTGTAGGGTTTTGGGTGCGACCTCAATGATCACAGGATTCTTCGGATGCAATATGTAACTTGAGTGGTGCCCTCAAAGTGATGCATGCCCAGAGCGCAGTGCGAACCAGTCTGAGTAGCTCAGAAGTGTTCTGGTCATATCAGTGAGAATCTTTGCCTGCTCAGGTGCATCGCAGATGAGTAGCAACGATACGAGCCGACAGCGCTGGGGCGTATTCAGACGCCCAGTCGAAGCTGTCGCCCCTAGCTCGCCAATTTAATTACCCCATGTTGTCCTGGTGGCGATTATAAACTCATGAGCCTACTTACGAAGAAATTGAGTCGCGCATGTAGCTCTGTTGCCAGGCGTAGGCACCGGGGGAGGATCGCGTTCTGCGGGGTGTGGCTTGGGGGAGGGAGCTCCTGCTGCGCCACACATGTCAGCATCCCCCTTGGAGCTGCGTACGCAACGCAAAGCAACGTCCAGGGTCGCTTTTCAGCTGTTTGGGGGTGGAACGTGAAACTCTCTGGCCTCGACATCCGACCCTCGCGACCCCTGATCGTCAATCCTCCAAGCGCAGCATTTGATACAGCCACATAGCATCCGATTGAACTTGGTCGACCATCCACTCGCCGCCAGCGCTTGCAACACTTTGGCATGCGACCATGCCAACTGTACGCGACCGAACCCACCATCGCTGATATCCGCTTCCCTCGAACACGACCAGCGCAGGAAGCAGCGATCCCACCGCTCGATCGCGCTTCCTCAGCTACTCTGTTTCGAGCACACGAGCAACAAAACACGCCGAATTCGCCCCTGGAGGGCATGACCCGGCGATGCAACTTACACCTCTACAATCGCGACTCGCAGCATCACTAGGCGCCTCCATGATGTTGCTACTCTTGTATCTCCTGCTCTTGTCGCCGAGCGTTGCTCAAGCATCGCAGCTCGGGGATGTACCAGGCTTTGTTCTGGTAGAGCAGGACTTGGGAGAGGATGACCTCGTTGCACCAAGAACGGACACGGACAACTTCGACCTCACATACGAACCCGAATTTGCCTCTTTCGATCGCAGCATCATTGGTAGGGCGCCTCCGGGAGTGACAGGACTCCTGAACAATGTTAGAGAGAACCGGAACGTGAGACCGGGGACGACACAGCAGTTCGTCTTCGAAGCCTCTCGTATCTGGCCAAATGAGGATGGACAGGCGAGAAACGTCATCCGAGCGCGCGGGGCTGGGAATGAGACGTTGGCAATTGGACCTGCTGCTGCAGACGACGACACGTCTTTGGAGGATGGCGACACGGACGGCGAGTCGGCTCTTCGCCGTCGACAGGAACGGGTGAGAACGGTCTACATCTCCGCCACCACTTGCATCCAACCGCAACGGAGGGGAAACAACACGTCCATGGACCCACCTCAGATCAGCCTGTTTGTGTCAACATCACTTGACAACCAGCTGCCGGGGGCTGATGTGGCAATGGAGAACCAAACATACAGAGCCTTCGATGAAGGTGCTGTGATGTTCAGCCTCAACGCCACCGGTGACGTCTTCTTCGGCATCTCAGCTCCGACCAGCAACGGGGCCATGTTTGACGGCGAATGGAATTTTGATGTGGCTGTCTCTACCGACGACTTCTATCACACCTACGACGACGGCGCCGGCGGGCTTCTGTGGGTTGACAGCGACTCGAGCGCTGCTCTGCTCATCACACCCAACATGACGGATAGCACCGACGAGGTCCAGATTCAAAAAATCATGGAAGAAGGTCCACAGTACGTCATGTTTGTCGAGAACGAAGACGGATGGGGTACACGGGGCGTACGTCACTCCATGTGTGGTCTCTCCAATTACGCTCAAATGTCGGCCAAGACAGGCGGTCATTTTGGCGACAAGGCCACGACGGTCATGACTACGAGAGGACCAGGAGGCCTTCCGAAGCAGCAGTTTCACTTCAATGGCCTGAACGCGAGCTCTTCATACAATGGCTTCCTCGCCTGGACGGGCTCAGAGAGCCTGAAGCGGCAGACACCAAATCGTGCTGGTGGCGGAGGGCAGGTCTTCCAGAGCACGCAGTTCGAGACCAAGTCGGGTACGTTACCACCGTCACTTACGAACCGTGCTTTGCTAACGACGAACAGGTGACAACTGCAAGATCATAACTGACCTTTCCTTCTGCAATGAGACGGAGTACGCAGTTCCGGCAAACGACGGGCGTTTTGACATTGCAGAGCTGGCGCAGTTCTATGACGACTATGCAAGAAAGATGTACGGCTACTTCGAGAAGCAACTCGCGCAAGTTGCCTGTGAGGCACCTTCCCACCAGCAATACTCGCTCGCCCGCACATGCAGGGATTGCGAGGTAGCCTACAAGAAGTGGCTCTGCTCCATCACCATCCCCCGCTGCGAGGATATTTCGAGCACCAATGAGTTCTCCTTCGTCCGGAACCTGAACCAGTCATTCCCCAACGGCACACAGGTGGCAGAAGACGTTGCCGCGCAGTTCCCGGGTTTGACGCACCAGAAGTCGCGAAACGATCGCATCGATGAGGAGGTGGCGCCCGGCCCGTACCGCGAGATCTTGCCCTGCGAGGATCTCTGCTACGACCTCGTACGGAACTGCCCCTCGTCGCTTGGGTTCAAGTGCCCTCGCCCCAAGCAGGACGTGTTCAACTCGAGCTACCAGATCCGCGGCGATGGGCTGACGTGTAACTACCCCGGCTCGGTGCATAATCCGTCAGGCTCGTCAGCGCTGGCCGTTTCCTGGCTCACGCTGTCGGTGCTGGTATCTCTGACTTTCAGCCTGACGTCAGCCTAAGCCTGCACGCTCTGTCACTGTTGTTGGTTTGAATGAGATGATGATCATCGTAATGAAGTGCAGGAGGGCTGGAGAGGAAGAATTGTTGGTCTATGCATGGCACCGGCGTCTTGGGATACACATCTGCTTCAGGGGTTGCCCCTTCGGGGCGAAACTCACATATACCGGCACAGGTTTTAATAATACAACCGATACGTTATCTTGTCCGGAGTTATGCATCATGATTTAGAGCCGCCGGTTTGACGACATGTGAGATAGCCTCGACGTCAAGCGAGGGCTGTTTATTACGACGGGCTACATTCAACGCACTCTCGATGAAGTAAGTGCCTTCTTCGTCAGCTTGCACCACTTGCAAAGGTGACACGTACGACGGCACAGCTGTTGTTCTTGATTCATGGTGACCTGAACACCCGAGCAAGTGGTATATTTAGGCGTATATCGTACATCGGGCTATTTTGCCTGTCTCCCATTGTAGCTGCAAGAGATCTGGCAGCCCCGTTGACCTGTATCGAGCCAACCCCGCTCCGTCCCCCCTCCCTTCCACTCATAGAGCATCTTTTCGACCTCTCCTCCCGTGCGAGGGGCTCTGCAGAGTACTGTCTTCATTGAGGTCACGGTATTCCTATCATCAGGTGATGTCCCCCGCCCCTCCTGTGAGGGCAGGCGGAGGCGCCCTGGATCGCCACCCGCGCATCACCATCAGGCCATGGGATACACGCTGTCCTATCGTTTCTTCGTGGGCGTCTGTTGTTGGTTTTGCAGCTCTTCTAGCTTCGCCTCAAGCGTCTCGACCTCCTGTGTCCGCTCAGCTTTGATCTCGTCCAATTCGAGTTTGGTCCACGCCAGGTAGGCGATTTGATAGGTCAGCGTCGCCATGAGAAGGACCTTCAGCGTCGGTCGCGTAAAGGACTTGTAGAAATTGGCCTGGAAATGGTGTGTTAGCCAGCTGGTATTGGTCGACCAGTGTTAGGATCGCATACAACGGCAGACGGGGGCTTGTTGGCTGTCGCGTATGATCTTGGACGGAGCAGCGTCTGGGAAAGGCGCGTCCTCGCCATTGTCGTCATCGGTCTCGTCCACATTGTGTGTATCGTATTCCGCTCGTGTGCAGGCCAAGAAGAATGATCGGTTCTCAACCCGGATGGCTGTTGGTATCACAGTAGTGGTCGTCTTCTACTTGTCGTCATGTCATGGCTCTCGGTCTCCATCGCCGCGCAAAGCCGAAAATGCGCAAGACGGGTCTTGGGAGGCTCGAGCTCTTGCTTATCAGATACACTGTACCTACTGATTAAGCCGCCGAGGACCCTGCGGGCCTGTGGCGGTGCAATTCTCCCCGCATTCCGTGCATTTCCCGTCGGCGAGTGGAGACGACGCGGTAGACTCGCGCCTTGGGCGTCCAATCAGCGCATAGCCGACCCGAGAGAGCGTTTGATAGACGACGGGGCCGCCGGACACGAACACATGTCCTCCCGAGCTCGAGCTCCCCCCCCCCATCAGCCCTGTCGAATTTCCCAACTACGATCACGCTGTTCTTTGCGAGTCCCCCCCGACCTCGACCACCTGTCCCCTTCAACGACATTCGACTTCCTTCTGCCACCACGTCGACGAGTTCGATCAACCGCTCCTGCCTGCCTTGCATTACCGCGCAGTCAGCTACTTAAAGAGAAGCAGCTCGCGATCTTTCCAGGTCAACGCACCCTGCGCTATCGACACCTGCTCGCCTCCCCCAAACCACAACCTCACATTCCACAATGGTGAGTCCTCCCCAGCTCGTGCTTGGCTTTCCGAAAACCTTCGTCGTGCCGGTTTTCCCCATTCGCCACGAATTGCAGTGCACCCGCTAACACGGCCCTCCGACCAAAGGCCCAAACACCGACCCAGCGCCGCGCAAACGCCAAGTTCGCGAAAGGCAACGAGGCCCGCATGGGCAAGTCCGAGGACCAGATGAAGGTTCGCGTCAAGGAGACGCCCAAGTCCCCCATCTCCCCCATCTGGCTCGGTAAGCCTCTCCTTTGCTTCCTCCCAATTCAACCTCGTGGACGCATCGCTAACGAAGGAACCCCCTGAAGGCCTCCTCGCTTTCATCCTCGTCGGCGGCCTGATCTTCGACCCCGTCTCCCGCATGCTCGGTTTTTAGGAGATGAACCGCCAGCCACGACAATGAGCGCGTGAAACCAAAAAGCGACAGCAGTCAGGAAGGGAGTGGCCCCGGGGTGGCAAAGGGGGTAGACGTGAAGCAGGGAGAGAAGGCATGAGACGGCGGGCAATGAGATGGGAGGAAGACTCCCGACCGCCAGCACGCAGGACCGAACCGAATCCGCAAAGGCCATACGAACCTGGCTCAAGATCGGTCTATAGATACCACGTATCCGGGATCAGGAGCAAACCGGCGCAACATTACTTCACAGCAACAATTCATGATTTTTCTTCAGAGACGTCATATTAACTGAACATATCCCTAACGCGACAAGCAAACCGTGAACCTCTCCCCTTTTGGTGGTACACCCCTTTTTGATGTCCTCTAACGCCATGGCTGATAAGTGAAAAGACGAACGAAATGGAGTATCAGGTGCAGAAGTCAGAACTCAGGCCAATGAGCGCGAAACAATCGCATCTCACGCGCCGAGGCCACGGCGTGGGCCGCCGCCGACGTCGAACTTCATGTGCATGCCCGCGTTGAACTGCTTCTCCAGGTCCTGGTTCACCTGGCCGATGTCGGACTTGGCCCGGCCGCCGTGGGACTGCGCCGCAGCAGCACCCTTCTTGCCGCCTCCGAGGAGCTTCAGGAACTTCTTCTGGCGATCGGAGCCGCCGTCAAGACCGCCTACGTTCCACTGCTCGCCCTCATCGGCATCAGCCTCCGGCGCGGCCTCCTCGGCGGTCTTCTTGGACTTCTTCTTCCCCTTCTTGCTCGCGCTGGCGTCTTCGCCGACAGCCTCCTCATCCTCGGCTTCGCGCTTGCGCTTCTGCTTCTTCTGCTTCTTCTCCTTCTTCGAGACGGGGGCCTCCTCCTCAGACTCAGAGTCGGAATCGGACTCGGCAGCAGCCTTGGACTTCTTGGCCTTCTTCTCCTTCTTGGTCTTGACGGGCTCCTCCTCGGCCTCCTCCACGACCTCGACAGCCTTCTTGCTCTTCTTGTTCTTCTTCTTCTTGTCCTTGACCTCCTCCTCAACCGGGGCCTCTTCCTCATCGTCCGAGTCCGCGGCCTTGGCCTTCTTGTCCTTCTTCTGCTTCTTCGACTTCTTCTTCTCGGGTTCAGCCTCGACCTCGGCCTCAAGCTCGGAGTTGGTGGCCTCCTTGGTGGGGCCGCTCAGTCCCTCGCTCTCGGCGCGGAGCTGCGAGTTGGCCGACGCCATGACGGCATCGACGGGGGCGCCGCCATCCTCGTCTGCGGACGAGTCGCTATCGGAGTCGCTGTCGGAGGAGGAAGAGGAGGAGGAGGAGGAGGAGTCAGACGACGAAGAGGCAGGCGAGGCAGCGGCGTGCACACCACCCATGACCGCGTCGGCGGGACCGTCGTCGATAGAGATGAACTCGCCCTTGTCGGCGAGGTTGGCGATCTCCTTGGCCTCATCAGCTGCCACCTTCCCCTTTTCGGCTTCCAGCTTCTTCTCTGTGCGTCAGTAGACTGATTGGTCAATAAGGCGCCGGGGTCCCGGAACGTACCTCCTTCTTCTCGGTCAGGATCTCGTAGCGAGCACGCAGGACTTGGGCCTGGTGGATCATCTTCTTGCCCTGGGCCTCAAAGCTGGCGGCCTTCTGGAGCATGCGCTTGCGACGCTTCTCGTCCTTGAGGGGCCGGGTGATGGCCTTCTTGACCTTGTCCTGCTCCTTGCGCTCCTCGGTCCACTTGCTGGCGCTCTGGGCGTTGGCCTTGCGCTCCTTCTTAGCCTCGGCCTTGAGGGCCCTCTTGGCTTTGGCGGCACCGCGAACTTCCTCCTTGCGCTTGAGCTTGCGCTCTGTGGTATGTGTCAGCCAATTGCTCGGGTGAAGGTTTGGCGTTGCATCGATGTTGCGACTGGTGGTGTCCGAGCCGTGGAGGCGCAAGGCATGACTTACCCTTCTGATCAGCCTCGGCCCGGGCCCGGGCGAGATCGGCGGTCGCAGGTGCATCAGACATCTTGATCGTCTCGAGTTGATGATCTGGATGGAGTGGGTGGGAATTGAGTAATTCTTGAGTGGCTGGTCTCTGGCGGCCGTTGGCAGCTCGGTGTAGAGGGGCGCAGGAAAAAATATTGGGAAACTGCCGGGCGGTGAGGCGCCAAGCATCAGTGACTGCTGATCAGAGCGGGAAGGTGCCGCGGGGCTGGGGCCTGCGGGGTCCTGAGGGTCGATTGTGGGATGGCAGGTGGAACCCAACCCCAAGCTGCTTCCTGCCTGTGCTGATCCTGTCATCGACGGATGGTACTCGGAGCGCTCTCCGAATCCTTCCTCTCATCATAGGCTCACAGGATGTGACATCCTAGGACTCCTCAGCAGTTCCCCCATGTCATGTGATTCCAGGTGCCTGATTTCGTGTCCCAGACCTCCCACAGGCTTGACCTGAGCGCATGAGAGCACCACTCCATCGGCTTTCTTCTCATCCAGACACTCCAAGTCGGGTGGGAGGCAGCACCCACCTACATCAGGAGGCAGCAGTCTTTGGAGGCCTACCAACCTCGGCTCCTCGCCAAGGCCTGCCTCATCGAGGACGACCCCCGACGCCTACGCAAGCGTCACGATCATCAGCCGTTCCCTATTCCATGTTATTCCACCAAACATCAGCCTACCGACACTCGATGTACCCCCGTGAATCACACCAGTAGCCCCCCCAAAATCGCCTCGCCCTTATAGCGAGCGTGCAGTAGCGTGGGCCAACTCCCACCCGCCGAAGCCGCCGCCCCCAGCTCGCATTCGTCGGGTTCGACATCCTGGTATGCCGGGCTGGACAGGTGGTGCCCTGCTGCGCCTCGGAGCGTAGTTCAATGGCGCCCCCCGCTGCCCCCCCTTCCACCGTCTGCACTGCACTGCATGTGCCAGCGCGTCGCTGGGCCCAGGCAGACGACCTCCTGCTCCCCTGGTAACGCCAGCACCACGCCGCTCGGGGCTACTGGTTTTCTTTCGCCGTCCCCGTGCCATTTCCCCCCCTGGTGTGGAACGTTGACGACGCCGCGCATGAGTTGTCCCGATCGCCGTTGAGATCACTAATCGATCCCATTGGCTCAGCGGCGCCTGGGGCGTCGCCGTTTGCGGCCTGCGGACCATGTAGGGCGTAGTAGCAGCATCAAGGAATAACCGTGTCTGCCTAAGGTATTCTAGACCAAGCCAAACCTTGTTGTGGCTGCTGACGGTTGACGTCGGCGGCAGACCTGGAGCAGGGGACCGCGATGGAGGGACGTTATTAGAGCGACCTATCATGGACTGATGCTAACCAAGTCCGCCGCCAACAGAGCTCGGACGTGACCTGGGGGACGAGAGACGGGACGTCTAGGGGAAAACACAGGGACTCGCACCGTCGAATGAACGGATGCATTCGCTTTCTAGCTAATCACGAGCCCTCGTTCGTACACCGGTGACCCTGACAGGGCTTGGTGGAGGGTAGGTTGCCTTTTGCTGGCCCTTGGCTTAGTGCCGGTACCGCTCCCGCTTCCGCCCACCTGGCACCGCTCGTGTCTTTCATCGTGGAGTTCTAATTAAAGAGGAGTTTGAGACAAGGAGAAAAAAAAGGGGAGGAGAGTACAACGGTTGTTCATGCCCCGTTCGCTAACCCAGTCATCGACGAGAGCGAGAAAAGAAAGTTTCCCTTCTAAGCGTCCCCAGCTCTGCCCGACCATCCACCACTCCCAGTTACCCCGCTGGCCTCCCCCTTTCACACCGACAGGTCCTAAAATAGGCTCTGCCCATACGCTCCGTACCCGCGAGACGAGATGCTGCTGCTGCCCGGGGACGACGATCCGTAGGTATAGGACTGCATCGACACGCTGCTGTCCGGATAACCTTGGGCGTAGAACATTGGACTCTGTCCATCTTGGTAGAGCTATTGTTAGCAACCCGCCCGTGTGTGGTCGCCACCCCGCGCCGGAGACTTGAAGGCGGAGGGGTAACGTTACGATGGCGCACTAACTGTTCTGCCGCCTCTGCGACTGGCCCTGCTCCCTGTGCTGCTGGCCGTGCTCGTAGTCGAAGCAGTACGGGGGCTCCTCGGTGTAGAGAAGCTCCTCGCCGCCGCTGCTCCCGCCGCCGTAGCTCGCCGCGTGGTGATAGCCTCCCCCCGAGTAGGTCGCTGTCCCGTACGGGCTCAGCGTCCGGGATGCGTCCGCCGGGGTCTCGTGCCCGCGTCGACTGCCGCGGCGGCTCTCGTGCTCGCGGCCCCTGGACACGATGTGACGCATGCTGGGGCCGCCCCACGGAGGGCCCATCTCGTCGTTGATGCTCTCGGGGTCGGGAGTGTCGTAGGCGAGGTGGGAGTTGATCTCGTTCTCGTAGTCTCGGTCTGCCGTCTCCTTGTTCTCTCTGGCCTTCTCTCCTGGTGCAGCGTTAGTTCCAGCGTGACCGAGGGGAGGGGAGGGGACGCCTTACTGAACTTTCGCTGGGCGATGCGGTTTTGGATTCGCCTTCGCTCTTCCGGATCTGTGACGTCCGTCCAGTCGTCTGTCTTGGAAGACCTGGACTTGGATTTGTGTTGCACGGTCTTCTTCGAGCTAGAGCTCGACTCCGAGTGCTTGTGGGATCGGGAAGACATGATCGTGGTCGCGGTGAGGTTAGGCGAGGGGATCTGGAAGAGATTGGGGTTCCTGGTTTAGTATCTTTGTCGGGTTGATGTGGAACGGGAGCAAAGATGCGGTCTTTCAGGACGGGTTGGGAAGATGCTGCTGGCTTTGGCTTGATCATCTGATAATGAAAAATACCATGCTTCAAGACTCGAAGCCCGACTTATATAGACAGGACTCTGGGCCAAGTTAGCTGGGGATGGCACCTGGGGTCTGAGGGGGACAGACATATCCGCGAGGCCAGCTTCTACCGGGATCTGATTCTAGAAAGCCTCGACAGAATGTAGGGCAGATTTTGGATAAGACTGAAGCCTGGAAATGTCGAACAGAATTTGTTGACGAGGGTGTCGTCCCAGGTGTGTGCAAGGTGGCATCCCTTTTGAGCCAGGGGATCACACACACACGCGCGGGCACATACACACCATGCCAGGCCGGGCGATATCTGTGTGGGTCAGATGCTGGGATGTAACGGTAGTGAAGAGGTTCGGGTCCATCAGAAGACGACTCAAGGGCTCAGATGCAGAAACACCTGCAGACCGGCAGCCCAGTTCAGGAATTCGAGGCTGAAGAGGAGGGGGCGTGCAAAGCATGCGCCTCGGCGGTACCAGCGGGATGCTGCCATGAACAAACGGAGGGGTAGGGGTGACGGGATGAACTCCGGCCTGGACCTGCTTTCGATAAGGTGGTTAGTCCAGCCTGTCGCTCGTCCAGGCTTAGCAGAAATTGTCAAGCTGGCACATCCTGTGTAAAACCCGGGTCGTGGGGAAGTGGGGATCGGAAAGTGATTTGCAAACAACAAGGGGTGGTTGTGACCGCGGCGAGCTCCCTAGTCAAGCCGTCTGGGTGCCTGCAATCTTGTTGGGCTGACAAACACACACAACAGCCTCGAGGAGGCAGGGGTTCAGGTGTGGTATCGAAGTGCGGGCTTGTCAAGGAGAGCCTCTGAGCATACGAAATACGATGGGCCGGGTGAGGTAAACGAAGTGGGTTGGAGTTCTCGTCAGGTCCCGGACAGTCTGCCGTTCTTCACAGCCCCTATCCCAGCCCATGTCGGCAGGGCAGATGTCTCGAACTGGTACATAGTCTGCTGTGCGACTACATTATGCCTCACTGACGACGAAATGATGTTTGACACCAGGTCGACCTGCCGCACTGGAATGGCAGCGGGGGGTGGGCTCAGCCTTGGACCCGGGGAACCGGGGGGTGGGCTTCTGCAGGCGTGCCACTGCAATCGGTTATTAATGCATCAATTGGGACACCGAAGACCTGCGGTCAAGACCCCTGACATGTCGAAACAGACAACGGCTGAAGAGAGTAAAGGTTGAGACCTCCGACTAACCTGCCCGGCGCTTGCTGCCTGCGGCCATGTTGCCTTCGGCACGATGAGGGGAAGTGGTACGTCAGAAGCCGGCGTCTCCTTCTCTTGCGCCGCCGGAGTTGATTAGTCGTTCGCTTGTTGCCAGAATAGTTCAAATTCACATCCGGGACATCTCGCCGCGTACCGTTGACTGACTGGGAGTGGGCTGGGGGTTGCGAGTCCAATCAAAATACCTGGCCTTCGGAGCCAATTGTGCAGTGAATTAGAGCTTCCGCCCGCATCCATCGTCAGCCCTAAGCGCGAATGTCCAGCTTGTCGATCCTCATAAAGGCCTCGTGCATTGACATTGCTTGGGGCGCCGTCTCTCTGTTGGCAGAGGGAGGCTGCGTCTGGGGACGGGCGCGGGCGCGGGCGCGGGCGCGGAGTGACAGCGCATGTTTCTTCCAGCCTCTCCCGATGCGAAGGCCGTATTATTGGGCCAGGTTTGAAAGCCACACTGGGAGGCTGCGTCTGGGCTTGGACTTGGCCAAGGTGCCAATATTCCGGAAGGATGATACAGGCAAACGTGTGGGTGTCGACACGCCGAACGCTTTTCGGCTGAGCTGACACCTGGTGGTGCGCTCATTGGCTGATCCCAAGGCCCAGCCAGTAGCGGATTTTGTGGTTTGCCCACTTCATGGCGAGGATAGCCTTGCCGAGGTCCAGCAACGCCAACGGCAAGCAATCTTACTGTCGACAAACGGAGTGCAAAGCAAGATGGGCCGTGCCATGTCATGTTGCGAACGTTGGGGGCCGTTCCCAACGTGGTGGCCTAGTTGGCTCCATGGCTGACGCGCATCGAGGAAGCTTGGATGCTGGCAGTTCTGGATTCTGTGCGGTCACTCGTCCGAGTACGCCGGTGGAGGTGCTGTAAGCGAAGGGCCGTGATAAACGGTAGCCTGATCGACAGGAGGATGGGTGGATCGTGGACCTGACCAGAAAGTGTCGCAAAGCAGGGTCCGGCCACAGACACCCCGGCGGAGTGTCGGGCAAAACTGCCTGCCTACCGAGCTGGAGCATGGAACACAAGGGTCTCGGGTCCGCTACGCATCGTTGACAGGCTGCTTGCAGCGCGATGAAGCGGCGGTGTGTTGAGTGCCGGAGATGTCTTGGACATGGTCAGTGACATGCCCACCGACCTAGACATCTCCAGGTTAGACCCAGGCTGAATCGACGGATGATCATGCAAACTGAGCGGCAGTGCTGGGATTGGTGCCACGCCCCTGCAGCTGCAGTCGATCTTGTCGGTCGGGTTTGGGAAGATGTTGGCAGTCGGGTCCTGGAGATGGCTTGCTTATTGTGTGCTTTGCGTGCAGTTTCCAACGCGCCCCCCCCAATCGACGTCGTCCCATCCATGCAGCGAATAGACATGTCAATCTCCCGCGAAACAATGACAGAGTTGTTCGGTCGTTTGCCAGTATTCTTCGATCACCGGGGTAGGCCCAAGTGAAGTTGGGTTAAACATGAAATCTGCCTTGGCAAGCACGGATTGCCAGGGTCCTCTCCGTCAAGGTACCTTGCCTGAAGCTTATTGACGGGAGCTCTTGATTGGATCGTGGGGGCCATCGGCTGATCATCGGGTCCCACATCTCAAGGTTGCCAAAGAAGTGGAGTCCTGTCAGCCCTGTCTCTCCGGTACCTGAGGTACCTGTGGATGTGGGTGTGGGTGTGGGCATGGAGGGCCCGAACACCCGCCCTTCAGGGAGCTGGCGCATAACGTTCGTGCTAGACTGTTCCAAACCATGACCTCGGGGAAGGGCGTGCCATCACGCGCTTTCCCGCCCAGCCATTATGTCGACCACTGTATCCATGCACCACCCAGGCATCCATCCGTATTCTTTCGGCGATCCCGTCCTTGTCTCGTATCCGTCCAGCGCTGAGTGGCCCATACCCGAAGCCAAGATCGCCATGTCTTTGATGGAACCCCTACAACCCACCAACGGTGCCACCACCACGGTTCAGTTACCAAACCAGACGTCACAGGCAGAAGCAATGGAAAGAGTGAAAGTTATGGACTTGGCTACGAAACGACGTCACTTGGTACAGAAGAGGGGTGTCTCTACGAGACAATCGCTGGGCGATCGTCTAACGGTCGACTTGGTGTGATGTTAGCCATACTTGCTTGCGTCTTTCCAGGTTCCGGAGAAGTTGCGCCTTGTCCACATATCACTCGTCTTGGCCATTGCAGCCACTGCGCAACTGGCTGCAGGTAAAGGGTAAGCCACCACGCGTGTCTGCCCCTGGCGCTGGGGTTCATCCTTCAGCTCCCTACCAGGCCGGCGGGCCTTAGTCACGCTGACCGATACACATCGAGGACGCCGTGGCGTCGAAAGGCCCTCCCCATCACTCTTTCGTCGTTGATTTAAGCTTTAGAGTACTGAAATCGGCCCGTTGCCAGATAAACAACCGACGAAAAGGAGGTTTTAATATTGATCTGGTAGGCTGGAATATCTGTCTCGCAGCCGCTCGGACAGGTTCATGCAGGGCCGGCCGTAACGGCCCCACTTGCGTGTACTCAGCCGGGACCGGACCGGCCAACAATCTCGGCCCTCCACCTCACAACCGCTTCGGGAAGCAGGGAACACATGGGTGAGAGATCCAAGGCTGCCATGTTGACGCAATGCACCATCGATGCTTCAGTGAGGGCCCCCATCTCCCGACTTCGTTTCGAGTGCTGCGCTTGCCAGCAACGGGTCCCCCTCGGTATGCTAGCCCTGGGCCGTAAGCATATCGAACATTCATCCGACTCGCCCACCAAGGCCCGCATTCTGCGTCTTCGGCCCCCAAATTGGTAAGAGGGCGCAGCATCTCAGCCTTCCACCCGACATCGTCACCCGTGGCATACTTCGGTACTTCGTTCTCATGAACGATGGTGTGTCTAGAAAGCAGACCGGCCGAGTGACTCTTCGCCGAAGGTCTAGTCTCGGATCCGCCGGAGCCCACGAAAGCTGGTTTCTGTCAAGGGGGGGGGGGGACGAGGCATTCAGCTTCCCAGGAATCGTTTAGACCTGGCCAGAAGGTTGCGACGATGATGACTGCCGAAGGCCTTGACTGTCAGCGCCCTGACCAGGTCCCCCAAACATGACACCTAAGGCTGACAGTATGTATGTCAAGGCTCAGCTCTTACGCCTCGTGCATCGGGCGTGCCTCGCTCGGGACTGAAGACTCATTCTGGTTCTTGGACCAGGCAGCTTCAGTGCGTCATTTCTTTCCTTGGTGCTGATTCATAATCAAGGGCGTGCAGGCATCACGAGGCTGTTTGCGTGAGAGTGTGAAGAACACGCACGTTTCTTCCGTCGACCGTTTCCTGTCTGCGAGGAAGCAAAGAGGGCGGAAATTGTGTGACCGTGTTGTCAACCCGAGAACGATTGACAGGGCATGTGAAATCCCAGAACCTTCGTTGTGAGCAGCGTCTCTGGTTGAGCCGAAATCTGCCAAGTGACCATCGTGCTCAGAGCCACCAGCGCTATTGACGACACTTTCATCGCTCTTGCTGTCTTGATTTGTTCGCATTTCCTATCTTATGAGGCAGTCGTCTGGCAGGCTAAGGCTCCCACTATCTACCTTGAGGGGCAGTGTGTGGTCTTCGGGGAGATAACAGGCCTTCAATGTTAGGCCCGCAAGTTGATTTTTTCCGGAATTGAGGCGACTGAGCATCGTTTTCACACCTCGCAACCGAATCAGGCAAAATCGACATCTGAATATATCCGAGCACTGCAAAATCATGTCAGTCGAGGACAAAAAACGGCAACCAACGGCAACTGTGGCCTCCCAACTAGTATCACCGACTTGATATTGGCTGATTGGGAAACACCAGAAATGAGAATAGAGGCATCCAATGGACTCGGCCTGGTATTTTACATGATGACAAGGTTATTGTACAATCCGTCTCTCCACAAGACCGTCGCCTCTAACCCCTCCGGCTGGCCTCAATCTCGGCCTTGCGCTGAGCAATGCGCTTCTTGTAACGGACCTCAGTCCTCCTCCTCTCACCACCATCAACCTTGATGCCCTGCTTATGCTCCCACATGCCCTCGACGATCTGTACCCTCGCGCCCTCGCCCGCCTTCAGAGGTAGCGCAAACGGACCGGTGATTGCACTGGCGCCACGCACTTGATACCCCCGAACACGGTCGTTCGGCCCCTGTACGCTGCCATCCGCTGTCTGGCCAGCAGGCACATTGACAACCCACTTGATGTCCTGCGCTTCCGTGGTCGCGACCTGGAGGTATGCCTCGCCGTTCTGGACGTGCTTGAAGTCGCCGCCCGGTCCGAGGGCGCCCTGTCGGTATCGTTCTAGCCAGCCGAGAAGGTAGCGGCGCGTGCGTGGGGGCTCAATTCCCAGCTCCTTCATCTTCATCGAGTCGGAGGTGAAGAGGGTGTTCCAGGAGGGAAACTTGTCGGAGTACTGGCTGAGGCCGCGGCCGAGGACCTTCA
Organism: Verticillium zaregamsianum; assembly: GCA_002851755.1. NCBI lineage: Eukaryota > Fungi > Ascomycota > Sordariomycetes > Glomerellales > Plectosphaerellaceae > Verticillium > Verticillium zaregamsianum. The sequence continues at coordinate 860,310 of NMXM01000004.1, read as the reverse complement.
GAAAAGTCGGGACGTCGGGGACGAGAGGAATGGGCTGGGGGATCGCCGGCGTCGCTCGTTTAGAAGCCCATCGTAGTTGACAGGTGCTGGCTGTGGGAGCTCGGGGAGCAATCGAGCTCAATGCCGGGATTCGGAGCTGAGGAGCCTTCATCGTGGATCTGATGTCGCGTGGAATTGTCAGATTTGCGTTGCTGAAATGAGTGGATGCCAGCAGACGAACCGCGTAAAGCGCACCAGATCACTCGGGATGCCAATCGTATTTCCGAGCCAGCTTCCGAGGCAATGGTGCGAGAAGGTGGTCGAGGAATTGGTGTGTTAAATAATGTCGTGATAGTTGTCAAGCCAGAGCCAGCTTCACCTTCCATCCATCTCAGGGAATTTGCAGATCGAGAATCTGCTTACATAAAAAATCGGGACTGAGAGAACCCGCTTTCCGGTCTTGAGGAGCACGGATCACACGACAGCGCGTCTGGTTCGCGAACCAGAGTCTTCGGTAAGTTCGGTGAGCCGAAGTCCACCCAATGACGCCACTCCCCACGCTTGCCGTTACCACTGCCCCTCGACAGGCACCAGACTGAGATTATCGATAAGGAAAGGCAACCAGAAGCCTCACAGTTGCCTCCGGCCTGAATCCGTCGCTTGATTTGAGTACTACCTCCATTCCCATCCCATTCTTCTTGCCTTTTCTTCTGCAAGACTTTTTTTATTTGATTTATTTTAAGCAACAACGCGCCCCTTCCCACCATGCGCTGCATTCGTTCGCGCTGCTAGTTCACGACTTCCAGCGCGACAGCCCCCACGACTTCGCGATGCCGCGCCCCAAGCCATCCGCGAGGCATCCTAAGCCTTGTCCTCACGTTGGCCTCAATGGTTACCTGCCTCCTATCTTAAGTTCTTCGTTATGGAATGCTAATAATGGTTTTGCAGATGAAATTCCATCGGTCGTAATCAACAGCTTACTGGCCCTTCCAGCTTCCGATAGCACCGAGACCGACCTCGAACGCCCTCCCAAAAGACCCAAGCTCGCCCACGAGATTCCTCCTGCGTATTTGATCACGCAACAAACACTTACTTTCTCTCGTCAATGCGCCGAAACCTTCCACATACCTGAACCAGCAATTCGAGATGATGTTGGTGATCGCTTGCGACTATCGTATGCGAATAGCGAATGGAACCCAAACCAGTTGGGCCTTTCAGTGCCGTCTACTGGCACTTCCACCCGAGTGACTCTTGCACTTCGCCCTGATTCCGTCAATGAAGCATTGAAAACATGCATTACAGTCCAAGGCAAAGAATCAAGCATTCAAGAGGGCGCCATCTGGACGTCTGTTAATCTGCGTCTTGAGACTAAGGGCAAAAACATAAAGATCACGTTCGACATGCGGCTTTACTGGAACGCTACTTCTTCTCCTTTCAAACTGCGTACAAAGCGCCAGCGAGAGTTGAGCCGGATGGTCCTGTCAACTTTCTTCGATGATGGGACACCAACGACAACCGATCCAGCAGAATCGACGTGGACACCTCTGGATTTCTACGACGCTGCTTTTGTTCCTGCAAATGATGACGACCAGGCATCAACAATAGAAGTTCCGGGCTTGAATGCATCACTCTACCCATACCAGAAAAGGACCCTGCAGTGGCTTCTGCGTCGGGAAGGCATGAGTTGGGCGCGCCCTGCCGACGGATCGGCCCCAGGATTAAAGAGCATGGTTAATAACCCGGCCTCAGACGTCGCCCGTAGCTTCGGTCAAATTTTGGGCCCCAACGGCACGAAATGGTATCTCAGTCGCTTGTACCATGCGATTGCCACAGGGACTGCGACGTTCACAGAGCTTGAAATGTCGGTCAAGGGGGGCATTCTTTCGGAGGAGATGGGTCTCGGCAAAACCCTCGAAATCATCGGATTGATATTGCTTCACACCCGCCAGCTTTCCGACGACGAACCCCTCATCAGTTTCAACGGCGATAGTCTTCTCAAGAGTGGGGCTACGCTCATTGTTTGCCCCGAGTCTCTGAGGCAGCAGTGGATGGCGGAACTCGAGCGCCATGCGCCACATCTACTCGTTAGCTACTACGCTGGTCGTGGCCACTTTGGCGACCAGGATGAGAATGAAGTCGTCCGAAATATGGCAGCCCACGATGTAATCATTACGACTTACAAGACACTTTCCGCCGAGATTCACTACGCAACGAAACCTCCAGAGAGGTCGAGACGCCGCGAAAGAGAGTATGATCGACCCAAATCACCTCTCACTTTGATATCCTGGTGGAGAGTGTGTCTTGATGAAGCCCAAATGATCGAGACTGGTGTCAGTGCGGCTGCCCTGGTGGCACGGGTCCTCCACCGGGTTAATGCGTGGGGAGTCACTGGCACACCCGTCAAGAATGACGTGAAAGACTTGTTGGGCCTTCTCCTCTTCCTGCGCTTCGAGCCATACTGCTCATCTCCCCACGTCTGGGAGGCTTTGACCAAGCATCACAAGTCCCTCTTCCACGGCCTTTTCGGCGACATCGCGATTCGACATACCAAAAAGCTCGTTAGAGATGAGCTCGAACTTCCGCCACAGAAGCGATACGTGATCACGATGCCCTTCACTGCTATTGAAGAGCAGCATTACCATTACATCTTTGCCGAAATGGCCGAGGCCTGTGGTTTTGACCTCGATGGGACCCCAATGCTGGCCGACTGGAACCCCAAGACGCATGAGGAAGCCATGCGAACCTATCTCAACCGTTTGAGACAGGCAGCACTGCACCCAGAAGTCGGTATTCAGAACCGTCGTGCCTTGGGTCACAGAGCTGGCCCTCTCCGAACCGTCGATGAGGTGTTGACTGCGATGATAGAGCAGAGCGACGCTTCCATCCGGACAGAACAGCGAGCATACTTCAATGCCAGGCTCAACCACGGCCAGCTGCTCGAGAACGGTCCTTTAGTGAAAGAGGCATTGTCGATCTGGGAGGAGACCAAAGGCGAAGCCGAAAAAGTAGTCAAAAAGTGCCGGGAAGAGCTTCGGGCAGCCATTGATGACGCAAGGCGTGCCAGAGCCGATAAGCAATCAGACACCGACGTCGATAATGACGCTGACGGAGACGCAAATGATGAGCTGGAGGAGTAAGTCCAGCATGCCCTTCAATTGAGTCAGAGCTGACAGCAATATGCAGGTACCAAACAAGTCCCCAGGTCGGCGACGCTATCATGCGTCTTCGGACAGTTTTGGAAGTCCAGCACCGAGCTGTCTTCTTCTGTGCAAACGCGTATTACCAGATCAAGTCCAACGTTGACTTCACTGAACCGGACTCGGCCGATTTCACTGCTCTGCAAAAGTTGGAGGAGGAAGGGTACGAAATGGCCAAAAGTATACGACGAGAAATTCTATCAGAGGTAAGCAAGTTGGCTCACCCGACCTTGGGAAGTAAACTGATAACTTCGAGTAGAATCATAGAAAGGCGACCAAGCTTATGACAAAATTGGAAAATGACGCTGCATCCCAAAACTTTGTCACCGTCCCGGAACTCGTCCCTAACCCCGTCAAGGGTCTGGAAAGCGCTGCCGTCGTCGAGAAGGTCGAGGAACTTTACGGTATCTTGAATATCCAAGCGAATCTCATTGACGAATGGAGGGAAGAAATCATCCGTCTCCTCTTGCAGCCCCTCATCGACGAAGAGAATGAGACCGAGGTCACTGGTGATGAATTCGTCAATTCAACAGCAACACAAGAACAACTGATGGTCCATGTTCAAGTCCTTCGAGCTGTCATCGCGGATCGGCAGGACGCGATCTCTGGCCTCGAGAACCTGCTTGTCAAGCACGAAACGCAGACAACAAAGACGCTGGCTGTTCGAGGAGAGGGCCCTGCTCCCGAGACACTACTCGAACTGCTCACTATCAGAGCGAAAGTTAAGCCTTCGCCTGAGCGGCAGGGGTGTCTCCGCGGCGCAATCGGCGAACTTCGTGCAATTGCTGCCCGGCTTCCCCAACCTGACCATGGAAAGGAGAGTCGTGTGAATATGGAACATGAAGTTGTCAATCGACAGATCAGGGCCATTCAGGCTCAGATACAGGCTCAGACCAAAGCAGCTCAACGACTGGAGCGCGAATGCGACGAGTTCACCAACGCCATGAACCTTCGCCTCGACTATTACCGCCAGCTACAAGCCATCTCCGACAGCGTCGATGTCTACGAGGGCTCGAAAACGCAGGATGTCGTAGTGAGATGGGTCAACATTGCAGAGGCTGCTCATCGGAAGTTCACGTCTGCGGAAGCAAAGCATCGATATCGTAAGTCGACCCGCAGACTCTGTCGCTCAGCACGACGTTCGACTCTCCTGCGTCGTGTATAGGTACTAATCTAGTCATCGCTCTAGTTCTCAGTCTTCGAGATGGAGGAGCTTCCAAAGCAAACGAGCCCAAGATATGCATCATCTGCCAGACGGACTTTACGATTGGGGTACTAACAGTGTGTGGTCATCAATTCTGCAAAGAGTGCATCATGCTCTGGTTCAAAGCGCATCATAACTGCCCAATGTGCAAAAGAAAGCTGAAGATTACGGACCTTCACACCATCACTCTCAAGCCGCGGGAATTGACGCTCCACACCGAAGACAATCCTACATTGTCCCCAGGAAAGAAACGCAGCACAGCTCGTAACAAATCGGCGATTTACTCCGAGTTTGGCGCAGACAAACTGGCACAGATCAACAACATTGATCTCGAAGGCCCGTCGTTCACAACCAAGGTTGATTCGATCGTTCGGCACCTGATCTGGCTACGAGACTCTGACCCGGGGGCAAAATCGATCGTATTTTCCCAGTAAGAGTTGCTGCCAACTCCAGCTTGCTACCACAACTGACCGATTTATAGGTACCGGGATTTCCTGGAAGTGATGGGTGCTGCACTCTCTCGATCTCGCATTGGGTACACGTCTATCGATAAGCCCAACGGGGTTCAAAGCTTCAAGGAAGACGCCGCGATGGAGTGCTTTCTGCTTCACGGCCGGGCCCAATCCAGCGGACTCAACCTTGTCAACGCCAGCCATGTGTTCTTGTGCGAGCCGCTGCTTAACACTGCCATTGAACTGCAGGCTATTGCTCGCGTGGATCGGATCGGACAACAGCACGAGACGACCGTCTGGTTGTACCTCATTGAGGGAACCGTGGAAGAGTCCATCTACAACCTATCAGTAAGGCGGCGTTTACAGCATTTGACCTCTGTCTCGAAAGGAAAATCCAAAGAATCCACACCTGATGTCCTGGAGCCGACTCTGGAAGCTGCCAACACTCTGGAGATGGAACAGGCAAGTCTCTCGAAGCTGATGAGCAAAGACCGAAGCGCAGGCGAAGCAGTTGACAAGGACGACCTTTGGGAATGTCTTTTTGGGCATGTTGCGAGGATGGCAAATTCGGAAACGAGAGATGAGCGCAGGGAAAACCCCGCGGTCATGGGTTTTCTGGCGGCTGAGGCAGCTGAGGAGCGGAGGATGACGGAGGAAGTCGATTAACGTGATGCGTGAGCTTTGACTAGACGCCAAGATACCCATATGCTTTGTTACACACCAGACCCAGAAAATGGCGGAGATTGCAGTCCACGGGCAAGTCTCAAGCAAGTAGAGACTCGTTCACCGACGCCCAGTAGCCAGAGAGACTCCTATTTAATCGGTCGAATCAACCTACCCGTTCAGGGGTTCAGGGGCTTTGCCGCCAGTGCTTCTGCCAGCCGGCAACAGCCGGCGCGGGGCGGCTCCTGGAGGACCCCGCTGGCAGCTAAGCTAATTGACCTGGATGTGACGTTCTAGGCTGGCTTCGAGCCCGTATCGACCTGGGCGGTATGATGCGCACCTGCAAGCTGACCTTGCTCCATGCATCACTATCGACATTGTCAACCCCTTAGATTTCGATTATTCGCGAACAAGCTTGAAGTTCCGGACATGGCATAGTCAACGGAGAACTGTGTTTTACGTCAATTCTGCCGCCCGACAATCCCTCCACGAGCTGCCGGCCACCTCCAAACGCGATGCACAAGGCCAAGGGCAGGGGGGGTCCCCCTCAGCGGACCAGCATCCTCAGCGCCTTGAAGGCGACGGAGATGCTGGGCTCGAAGCCGACCCTCCCAGCGGGTACGTGCCATACTTACGGACGCTTTTCGCCCTATACTAATAGAAATAGAGATCCTTGTCGCCATTCTCGATTACCTACCCGTTTCCGACCTCATGCGCGTGGCGCGGTGTTCCTGGCGAATGCAGGAGATGGTGTACGATGACACAAGATGGGTAGCCCGATTGAAGAGCATGGGATGCTGGGACGAGCTCGAGGCGAGGCAGCGATTCGAAGACGCCATGCGGCGCAGACGCGAAGCTGCCGAGCAGGCGAAGGCTGCCGCCCGGCAACCTGTAGCCGGAGCGCACAATGCAGTCTCGAGGCCGCCGGGGGACATGACGATATTTGATGCGTCGGTGGAGGAGGATCGACAGAAGCGGCTCTCCGAGCTCGACGGATTCGAGAAGATGTCGCTGGCTCCAGCGCAGTCGAACGACCCGTTTAAGGACCCCCAGGCACTCCTCGACGTGATCAAGAATTCAAGAAGCATCAGAGGGCACGCGAGGCAGGAGTATGGCAAGATATACGGCGCATTGGGCCCATTCTATCACGATCTAGCAAAAGCGAGGAGTCATACGGACCCTGTGGTCTTCCAGGTCTTTCGAGATCCCGAGCAGCAGGCTCAGATGCTGTCCAACTTACACACCTTTGCCAAGAGCGACTGGGCGCAGGGCTGGAGCGAACGAGAACAGAAGCTGCTCACCATGACGGGCATCTTCGAAGGCGCAGTACTACGAGAGTTTGAGCAAGGCTACGAGTTCTGGGACGTGGATGGGAGGATGAGGCGCTATGCGCATGTTCTGCACACACTCAACGGCGGCACTGCCAGCGTCGACCTCTTCATTCAGAAGCATCCGATTTTCAACGACAACGAGATCATATCAGCCAATTCGGTGGACTGTTTGAACCACGCAAGTGCGGACGACGTCAGCCTTGAGCCGTCACAGACGTTCTTCGACCTGCTATTGAAAAAGGTCAACGAGCAAACATCCATCATGGAACGCATCTTCCCCGAGGCCGAGACTTCATTTTGGGAGCTTGTTGAGAAGATCCGAGATGACATCGTGCTGGAGTACGCAACGTCATTATTCGATGCCGCTCATCAGCGGAGCCTTGCCGCGTACCTGAAGGCGGTGTCGGGCATCTTTGAGCAGACGATGCTGTTCTTCAGGTCTCTCACACCACCAAAGGCCTCTAAAGAGACGGTAGAGAGCAAGGCCAGGGAGATGACCATCAGGGTATTCGAGCCGCACGTGGACCTCTACCTGCAGGAGGAGCTGGATTTCTTCACGAAGCACGCCGAGTCGGAGGTGGGCACGTGGGAGAAGAGGTTATCCGAGCAGGATGCCTCGGTGGAGTCGTTCTACATGTCGAATATCAACCGACAGGTCGACAAGACGGACTTTCTCAGTTCATTCAAGAAAGTCGTCATGATGCCTGTCAGCGTTCTCCCCAGTTTCCAAGCGCCCTTTGGCAGCGCGGCCAAGCCCGCGGCAGCGACTCCAGCCAACGGGTCTGGCCTGAATACGCCACAGCTCTCTCATCCCGATACCCCAGGGGTCAGGGGCAGCGTGGATGGAAGGCGCAGTCCTCTGCCGGACAAAGCGCCGACCGATGAGCTGGCGGCTAAAGCGGCACTGATGGCATCCCGACTCGAAGGCATCAAGTCTTTGTTCAGCATCGAGGTTGCCCTGAACCTGGTCCACGCGGCGCAGACGAGCCTAGGCCGGGCCGCGCAGTTCATCCGACTCAAGGGGCAGTACGGCGAGGAGGCACGAGAACAGTGCGAGACCATCTTTGTCGTTCTCCTACGGATCCTCGGAACGAGGCATGTCCAGGTGGGCTTCGAGAAGGCGGTCGGGCATCTGTCTCACTACAACCCGCGAGAAGTCAGCCACCACGACCAGTCGGGCGTGGCGCCGCTCGTGCAGTTCATCGAGCTGGTCAACGTCGGCGACCTCATCTCGCAGATGATCGACGTCTTTTACGAACAGCAGCTCGCGGCACCCAAGATCGCGGACAAGAACGACTTCCTCGACCCGGCGGGGCTCGCCAAGCGGAAATGGGAGCAGATGCTCGACGAGAGCGTGGCGGCCGGGCTCAACAAGGGCATCGACGTGCTCATGGACGAGGTCGAGTTCCTGCACGGGTCGACGCAGCTGCCGACCGACTACAACCCGCAGCTGGACGGCAACGGCGCGGGGATCCTCGCGGACCCCGGCCCGACGGCGACGGCGCAGCGCATCGTGGAGCTCGTCTCGGCGCACACGCGCATGCTCGTCGGCAGCACGGACAAGTCGATGCTCGACGTGTTCAACGGCGAGGTGGGGCTGCGCCTCTTCACGGCCGTGTGCAAGCACCTCAAGCGGCAGCGCGTCAGCACGGCCGGCGCCATCAAGCTCATCGCCGACATGAACCTGTACTTCGAGTACATCCGCACGCTGCGCAACCAGGACCTGCTGGCGTACTTCAAGGCGCTGCGGGAGCTGAGCCAGATCTACCTCATCGAGCCGCAGCACGCCAAGGAGATGGCGACCATCATTGCCGACGGCGACCGGTTCGGGGGCATCTTCCGCGCGGAGGAGGTGTACGAGTACGCGCAGCGGCGGGCCGACTGGTACCAGGTCAAGACCAAGGTGGAGAGGGCCATGTACGGGATGGAGTGCCTGCTGATGTGAGCGCGCGGGGGGGGGCATGAAGCGTGAAAGCATGGAGCATCAAGCACGAAGCGGGAGCGAGGTTGAGAATTTGTGTCACGAAGAGAAAATGAAAAGAATCTTGAATCCATGGTATGCAGCCAGACCCTCCATGTACCACTGTAATATCACCTCCCTTTTCCCAGCCAAAGACTCCGAAACGCCGCGTGATGCCCGATGCCGTCCATGCTTCGCGATGCGCCTCCCGCTCCCCTGCCAAAGGGCAGCTGGCCGGCTACATCTTGCCAAAGTCGAGCTTCCGCGCGACCTTGCTCCCGCGGTCCTCGTCGACGACGCCGGGGCGGCGCTTGAGGTCGGCGCCCATCTGCTCCTCGCCGCCGGCGTCCTTGCGGGGCAGGTTCTCCTTGCGGGTGGGCTTGGGCTGGGCGTGCCACCAGGGGTGGCGGAGCATGTCGCGGGCGGAGATGCGCTTGGAGGGGTCGAGGGTGAGGGAGCGCATGAGGAGGTCGACGCCGTCGGGGCCGGCGGAGGAGAAGAAGGACATGAAGTAGTCGCGGCCGCGCGGGGGCTCGGGGTCGCCGTCGGGGACGGTGTAGGCGGGGAGCTTGGAGACGCCGGGCCAGTTGGCCTCGGTGGGGGTGCCGACGGCGTTGCAGATGACGGCGATCTGCTGGACCTCGGTGTCGGAGGGCATGAAGGGGTGGCGGATGATGAGCTCGGCGAAGACGCAGCCGACGGACCAGACGTCGACGGCGCCCGAGTAGTGCTTGGCGCCGAAGAGGAGCTCGGGGGGCCGGTACCAGCGGGTGATGACCTGGTTGGACATGAGCTGGAGGGGGTCGGCGAAGGAGCGGGCGAGACCGAAATCGGCGAGCTTGACGTCGCCGTCGGCGGCGATGAGCAGGTTGTTGGGCTTGATGTCGCGGTGGAGGACGAAGTTCTCGTGGCAGAACCAGACGGCGCGGCAGAGCATGCCCATCCAGGCCTTGATGTCGGCGGCGCCGTAGCGCACGTTGTCCGTGTCCTTGATGAGCATCTCGAGGTCGCCGAGGGGCAGGTACTCGAGGACGAGGTTGAGGTTCTGGTCCTTGGAGGAGAAGACGGAGAGGAGGGAGATGATGTTGGGGTGGTGGAGCTCCTGGAGGTGCTTGAGCTCGCGGACGGCGTCGGGGGCCATGCCCTCGCGGTATTCCTTCTGGATCTTGATCTTCTTGATGGCGACGAGGGAGGAGGGGTCGGAGCGGAGGCGGCCGAGGAAGACGATGGCGTAGGTGCCCTCGCCGAGCTTCTTGCCCTTGACGTACTTTCGCTTCTCCTCCTCGTTCATCTGCTCGGCGAGATCGAGGGTGGGCGGCAGGGCGATGACCTTGGCGGGCTTGTCGTCGCCGGCGGGCTGGGGGGTGGCGCTCGCGGAGGCCTGGTTGGAGGACGCATTTTTGAGAGGGGACGAGACGGCCGAGGTGGATTTCGGGGGCTCCGTGGGCCGCAGCACGAGGGGTGAGGCCGACATGGCCGTCGTCCTGGCTGTTGCGTCTGTCGCGTGCGGTCGGGATGGGGGGAGATGGGGGTGCAGCTGCAGCCGTGAGGCGACATGCGAGAGCTTGGGAGGTGCTCAAGAGACGAGGCGGGGAACGAGATTCAGCCTTGCGATGGAGGAAATATTTGATTGGTCAGAAGCTGCCAGCTGGCGATGATGGTTGATTGGTCTATACTCTGCTGCACCGGGACGTGCCAAGCTGCCAGCGAACAGTGGCTCAGCTGCTAGCGCGGCGCTTCGGTACGCGGACTCATCTTACCTGAACTGACCGGAGCCCAGAACTGCCCAGTCGAGCAGGCCCAGCAATAAGGTTTCATGACGCAATTTTCCATTGGCACGGCCAGGCATTCTTCAGACGATCAGGCGGCGGCAGTGGCTTCGAGGCGTCGTTGATGTCACCCGCTCGGCCGTTTGGGGGCGTTGGCGTTGGCGTTCGTGTGTCGCCAGGAACCCAATCGAACACCGGGGGACGAAGCATCGTGGAACCACAACGGAAGGAAGTTCGACAATCGTCCCACGCATCCCGTGGCGTACACCCAGCTACGCGTACCGCAGCACAGCCGTAAAGAAATGGATCAGCAGGCCCAGGCAGTCCTCGGACAGCACCAAGGCCCGATCCGGAGGAACCGCGGGGTTAACACATACGATGGGTAAGCGGCGAGCAGGCCGCAGGGGGCGCATGGCAACCAGACCAGGGGGCCAAGCGCATTGTAATCACCGCGCAGCCCCCGGGCCTACGTCATGGACAACATCAGCATCAGTCTCGACGCGGCCTCGCCTGGCGGAGCGACCGAGTCATCGAGTCGAATGTCTGATCCCTCTGGCGAGTGTCCGAACACCGCCCGCGCGAGATCTGCCGATCGGGCCTTGCGGGCATGCGACGGGCCCAGCAACATCCCGGCCGGACTTTACATCCTTGTTTCCCAGGGCCGTCAGGGCATTTTCACTCCATCCTCACTCTTCAATTAGTACTACTACCCTGCCCGCCCCTGGGGTCCGTCGGCTTGGAATTTGAGGATCTTTTTCGTCTCGAGAATCAATTTTACCCTCTACCCCCAAAACCCACCGCCAAGGGCACGACCCCTTCGAGTCTGCCTCAACCCACCACCAGCTACCATCTACGACCCTGAAAGCAACACATAGACAGACACAGACAGACCACCGCCATCATGAGGTTCCTCTCATTCTGGGTATGCTCTCTTCACCGCTGACCGACCCGACACCCGACTGACAACCACAGATCCTGCCCCTCATCTCGGGCGTCGTCTGGCTCGGCATGCTCCTCGCCATGCTCCTGTACTGGATCATCCAAACCGACCGCCAGCGCTACAGCTCCATGTCCGACACGCAGACCATCGCCTACATCAGCGACGTCGGCGCCTCGACGCTCAAGCCCCTCTTCATCGCCGGCTGCGCCGTCACCGTCGTCTTCCTCGACCTCTCCTTCCTCGCCGACCTCTGGCTCCGCCACCGCGGCCGCCTCGTCCCCAACATGAGCGTCGGCGAGAAGGTCCTCAAGGGCCTCACCATCGTCTTCGCCCTCGTCGGCACCGTCGGCCTCATCTGCCTCGCCGTCTTCGACACGGCCCGCCACCCCCAGCTCCACCGCATCTTCCTCGCCCTCTTCATCATCGGCTACCTCCTCTCCGCCGTCTTCATCTGCTGGGAGTACCAGCGCCTCGGCATCAAGTACCGCGAGCACCGCGTCCTCCGCATCTCCTTCTGGGTCAAGCTCGCCTTCATCTTCGTCGAGGCCGCCATAGCCATCGCCTTCGCCGTCACCATGCGCACCGGCAACTCCGACCCCGCCGCCGTCCTCGAGTGGGTCGTCGCCTTCGTCTTCAGCTTCTACGTCTTCTCCTTCATCATCGACCTCTGGCCCGCCGTCCGCACAAAGTCCTACTCGCGCCGCTTCCACAAGCCCGGCGGCCTCCCCGGCTCCGGCTCTGGCAGCGCCAGCCCCCCCGCCGACGCCACCGAGATGGAGGACGGGCCCGTCGTGCCCGGCCAGGACTACCCGCGCTTCATGAGGCAGGAGAGGCAGCAGGGGCCGAGCAGCAACTTCTGACACGATTCCCGTCATGTGTACACTAGAGCCCGGTGGTAAAAGGGCGGTGGTCACTTTTCTGCATTGACGACTAGAGCGGGCATGATTGGCGTTTGGCGTGTTTTTGGCCCGGCCCCATTTTACCGGGTATGATACCATGCTTCGAATTTCCCGTAGACACTTAATGTTCAATGCCATCTCAAAGCAACGTGCTGCAATCAGCCTGTGACCATCCATCTCCTCACCGTGCTAGCCGTCTGATCCGGTGCGATGATGTCAAGGTCGCGTTATCATGACTTCCATGATTTTTTTTCAACTAGATCGCCCGGCGACGATCTCGAAGTTCCCGCAGCCGGACTAGCGGTACCGCTATCACGCGCTAAAGGCACCTAGCACGAGCTTCTCAAGCTTCGGACGGCAAACACCACGGCAGGGATCGATCGCGATCGCGATGAATACTTGCGATTGAGACTTCGTGCGAATTATTAGTTACACTCTAGGAGAGGCATGTTGCCCGAGACCGTCTCATCATCCTTGCAGTTTCCGACAGGTACCCAAAACACCTCCGAACACCCAGATTCGCTCCGTCGTGGCCATGCCGTGACAATCACTCTACAGTACTTCCCGGAACCGCGAGTCCCTCGTTGGACTGCCGTTTGCCTCCTCATTAGGGTCCCGGATCCTCACCGGCGGCGTGATCGTCCGCTCGAGATCGTCTCGCGCGTCCTTGAAGCCCTCGCCTTCGGAGCTCACCGTGCTGACGGGCACCGAGTCCCGCGTCGTCGTCGTTTCAGACCGCCCACGTCCCTTGCCGGCCAAGGCGACGTCCCGCATGCTGTTGGCGCGGTTGTCGAGGCTCGTCGTGCTGTCGTTGAGGCCCCTGTGAAGAGCCGCGCCGCCGACGAACCCCTTGGACTGGTCCTCAGCGCCTGCCGATGACTTGCCGCGGGGCCGCGAGAAGCGTGACTTGAGCCACGACTTGACCTTGTGCGTTGGCGACCCAGCTTCCTTGGGGCTGCGCGCCTCGTCTGAGTGCTTCGCGGCGTCCGTGTCGACTATGGGCTGCGGGTGGATGTTCGTCATGGCCTCGTTCTCGTCGCTGTCCGTGTCGTCGGCGGGGTCGTGGACGGCGCCCGGGTTTTCGGCCTGCTTCTGTGCGAGCTTGGACTTTCGCTTCTCTTCCTTGGCCTGGCGTTTCTCTTCAACCTTGATGGCGTGCTCGGCATCCTTCTGGGCCTTCTGCTCGGCCTTCTCGTGCTGCCGACGCTCTCTCTCCTCTCGCTTCTCGTCGTCTGAGCTTCGTCAATAACGTGTTATACTAACAAAAATAGCACCCAAAGACTTACCTTTGATCTGCTTGTTGATCGCCTTGATCTCTCGATCACGCTCTCTGCTCTTCTCCTCGTCCTTCTTCTTCGCTTCAGCCTCCATTCGGATCACCTCCTGCCTCTCTCGCTCGACGGCCGCCTTTTCGTTGATCTCGTCGAGGACAGGCTGAACCTTCTTCATGGCGATGGCATCAACGTCTTCGGGACTCATGAACATGCCACCACCCATGTCAACCTTGCCATGGTTCTTGTTCCGCGAGGTATGCATCTGTTGGGCCGCCTCGTGGGCCTTCAACTCCCACTCGCTAAGCTTCTTCGGCGGTCGGGACTTGCCCGTGTCGGCGTATACCTTGTCGTCCATCCCCTGCAGGCGCGCCTTAACGTTCCTCTGCGCAGCGGCGAGGAGCATCTCCCGATCCTTGGATCGCTTCTGCTCGTCAACCTTGGACAGATTTGTCGAGAATATGGACATTTGCTGCCGGATGCGCTCCGACTGCTGGCGATCATCGCCTTCGCCCTCGCTGGATGAGCGCCTGCGGAGCTTGGGCTTCAGGGTGAATCGTCGCTGGAGAGTGTTGCGGCGGCCAGGGGTAGTTCCGCTGTTGCCGTAGTATTCCTGGTACTCTCGGCTTCGACCGTGCTCAGCCTCAAGCTTGGCAAGCCTCTCCTGGGCCATCTTATACGCGGCCTCCTGGAGGTTGACATATGGCTTTGGCTGGTCGTCAATGCTTGCTCCGTCAGAGCCCGCTGGCTGGTTGTTCCTGGCCTGAGTGGCCATGTTTTCCTGGTGGGTGTACATCTTTTTGGCCATGGCCACAGCTGACGCGTGGAGGAGATCGGCTCGCTTCTCATCCTCTGTCTTGTTGAAGGTGGGGTTAGATGTGAACATGCTGCGAGGCAGGGAGATCACGGCAGATGCGCCACCGGCACCAATGGATGACTGAGGGCGTACAGATGGCCCATGAGCTGCGGCAGCTGCACTGAGAGCGTTGGCAGCTGCCCTGGCCTCAAGAGCGTCGCTATCCTTGACGGGAGTGGACGCAGATCGCGGCCGTCGCCTCGCGGGCATGGCGCTCTGCGCGGCTGACAGTGAGCCGAGGCCGTTCCTCTCATTGCTGTTTGCCTGGTTAGAGGTGGCGGTCGCGGGCGGCCGCCGAACGGACTGGCTTGTCCGGAATGCCTGTGTGGCAGCAGAACTGCCAAAGCCAGCCTGCGATGATGAGATGGAGTCGGTAGCGGCGTGCTTCTTCATCGCGGCGGCCGCCTGCAGGGCGGCTGAATTGCCATGAGAGGATTGTGTGGAGGGAGCCGACTGGAGAGCTATCGAGTGTCGTCGCTGGTTGAGTGCAGCCTGCGTAGCCTGGGCGGCGGCCGAATTACCCCAACCTGCGGTTGACGAAGGTCGCGCCGTGTTGGATGAGGCTTGCGACTTGCCGGCGGATTGCGTCGCGAGCAGGGCAGCTTTTGCGCCAGCGGAGCTTGCGTTGGGCTCCCACTGAGGTGTCATCTTGTAGTCCTTGGCGAGAACGGCGGCGGCGGAAGCTGAAGACGACTTGTCGGGTCGCCAGGGATTGATGGGCTTCTGGTTAGCCCAGCCTAAGGATGCTGCGGCACCGGCTGCTGCGCCGTCTTGGGGTAGGCCGTGAGAGGGAAAGCTGGGGAGATCTTGCGGTTTGGCGTACTTGATGCTCCCAGCGAGGCCGGCTATGAGGTCAATGTTAGAGGATCTGCTGCAAGGTGGTGTAGGTTGTTGTCTGGGGGGAGGCGTGATCATCTGTGTAGCTAGCTGCAGGGTTCGTCTAAAGGTATATCAGGCCCACCGATGGATGGATGAGTGAGCGGAGGCTTCGGGCCATGATGCCCCCCCTCCCACCTCCTCCCGCCTTCCGAGTCCCGCCTCCCGCCTTCCCAAGCCGTACAAACGTAGATTACGTACCTGGGGTCACAACTTGGTACTGTGTCTCAGCCATGCTGGCATCCTGGGCAGTGGACCGCGACATGTTGGGACGTGAGGGCGGGCGAAGTGCATACGCCCAGGGCCCACACAAGCTGTTTTTCCCTGATATCGACCAGGCAGCCGAAAGAGGTCAACGAATGGATGTCGTAAGGTGGGTGCGTAGTGCTCTGCAATCAGGTTGATTGTCGGCTGGAGCTGAGCTGCGTGCGGAGAACACCGTGGAGGATGTTCGTATCGTGAACCGGTAACGAGGATGGGGACAGGATATTTTTGGGGATCTGTCGAGTTCGGGACTTGGCCATTCCCAAGAGGGGAGGAATCAGGACGGGTGCTAGGTTATATTGTTGACAGCTGGTTCGAGGGGCGTGACGAGACTAGATCGGTTGCGTTCATGGGCCGCGCACAGGTGCGGTGGGCAGTGGGCAGTGGTGATGGCATGGCTCGACCGAGTGTCACGGCGCGCATTGTTAGTCTGGCGAACCTGGGCGATGGGGCCCTGGTTGCTCCTGCCTGTTCGCTCCTGTTGTCTGGGACGCTCTTGCGAGACATGACCATGACGTCACGCTGCGACGCCGCCGCTGGGGGAGCTGTGCCTAGCGCCGCCTTAGCGGGGTGTTGGGGCAGTCTGCTGCGCTTTTCGGGGGCATGGGGGGGAGATTTGGGGGAGGAACCTCCCGCTGAAATCCCCTTCTGGTCCCATGGACTTGGACGGGTCAGGCGCGACCCCGCAGTGCAGTGCCACTTCAGGAGGGCACGTCTCAAAAAGGGATGCACCAGAGAGGGGGAGTAAGACCTCCCTATCCATGCCAGGTAGGTAGGTAGGCGTGCTACCTGCCTCAGGGTGGAACAGCCAGCTACCGGCGGCTCGTCCTGTCAAGGGGGTCGTCGATTCACCCTCGTGAAAGAAAAGGAGCTTTGAGGTGAGGCTCGAAACCTCACAGCATGCTCTCCGAACCGTATCCTTTCCATACAAGTGCTCTAGCATCCAAAAGGCAAAGATGATAGTCCTCAACCGGACGGCAAGATTGTGATCTACCTTGGCGGGCCAGACCAACAGCCTGGTCTAGATCGGTTCGTCTCTGATCCGTCGCACACCGTCCCCCAGGACCCTGCAAATCGCACCGCCTCGGCATCCCCCCGAAACGGAACACACACGGCCGAGTCCTCATGACATCAGTTTCCCGTCCCACTTTCCACTTACTGTAAGGTACCCTACCTACAAGTGCGCCTTAGGCGCAGGGCCGCCGTCTGTGCTGGCTTGCGCAGCGCAGCGCTCGTTCGGCCTCCCCGCCGCCGGGCGAGCAGCTACACCGGCAAGCAAACGCCCAGTGACAGGGTCAAGGCTGCTCGCCAACGTGGGTCTGTGGCAGAGATTGGCAGGGGTTCGCCGACGACGTGTCGAGCTGACACGGCCAGTCAGCCTGGAACAAGATCGCACTCGATACTTCTGAAGTTATTCACGGAGAGCCTCTGCTCGTATTGTTGAGACAGCGTGACGATTCACAGCCATGGACCCCGCTGAAGCTGTCACCTCCATCTCGAACCTGCGAGACGTGGGCAAGACAGTCAACACGTTCCTAGGCAAGAGGTACCTTCCGCATTTCAAAAACAACGCAGTGCGATGCTGACCATCCACCTTCAGACGAGTCAAAGAAGGCCTGCTCTTCCGCTCAGCCCGGCCCGGTATGCCGAAGCCCTCGATAACTGTAACTGTCGTGTTTTCACCATCCTCTGACACTATTCAGATGAGGCTTCTGTTGAGGACAGAGCTCGTTTGAAGGATGACCTCGGCATCCAGACCGTGGTAGATCTGCGCACCAAGTTCGTCCCCGCCACGACTAGCATGTATCCCGCACGTAGCTGAACGGCCGCCAGGACCGAACACCTCAAACAGATGCAGAAGCGCCAGCCCCAACCCCATTCACGTCCCTCAGCTGTGGCCGAGACGATCAAGATTCCAGGACTGCAGTACATCAACATCAGCCTGGCCGGAAAGGGGCTTGAAAGGCACCTAGCGTGGCAATTGTCATGGTGGAACCTCTTGTGAGTGTCTTTTGTTGGCGCAATCATGCAGGTTGTGGATTGCTGATCCAGAATCATCGGGACAGCCAGCTCATCTTCTACCACGTGATCGGGTACCGTGTCCAGGCCATGGCCATCATGGGCCGAGAGGTCCTGCAAGTGCGAGGCCTCGTCGGGTTGGGACTCGACACTATCGACTACTGTCAAGGAGAGACGGTCACAGTAGGTGCTTCAGTTTACGGATGGGAGTGAAACATCAGCTCACACCGTCATAGGTTCTACGTTCGTTCCTGGATCCCCGGGGTCTCCCGTCCCTCGTCCACTGCACGCAGGGCAAAGACAGGACTGGTCTGATCATCGCACTCGTCCTCATGACACTGGACATCCCTGTCGCTGCCATCGAGCATGACTATGCCCTGACCGATGCTGCGCTCGGTGCTGACCAAAACGAGCGACTTAGGGAAATACGAGAGGTTGGTCTCACCAAGAGTTGGGGGAGTACCGATCCCAGGATGATCGCGGCGATCGTGGAGCACATCTCGACCAAATATGGTGGTCCCCAAAGTTACCTAGACACGATCGGTTTTAACCAGGAAGAAAGGAACAAGCTGAGGGAGCTTCTTTTATACTGAACAACACAGCTGCGATCTCGGAGGACAAGTTGTTTAACGATTTTGTATTGGATAGAAGCCTATTTCTTCTTGAATTTACCCTGCATCCAGCAGCGGTACATCCTCAGCTTGCGGGCTCGATTAACGAGCATCCGTCTGTCAACACCGAGATCTTCAATCTCGAACAGCTCCTTGGAGCTGCCAGCCTCCCCCTCCCCCTCCACAACACCCTTCCAGATCGTCTTCAGCTCGTCCAGCTCGAAGAAGTACACTCGTGTACCATCACCCCGCACATAAAAGTTCTCGTCTAGGTAACGACCCTTCTTGAACCTGACCTGGGCAAGATCACCTCTTCCATAGTCTCGGAAGCAGACCTGGCCACCAGGCTTCAACAGGCGGTGGACGTTCTGGACAGCCTTCTGCCACTGGCTTGGGTTCAGCGCGGAGAAGATGAACACCAGGATCGCAACGTCGACAGACTCCTCGCCCAGGCCCGGGGGAAGTTCGTCGCTCGTCACGTCCCACACATCGGCCTGCATGTGCTTCGTGTCGTACTCTTCATGGCCCCGCATGACCTCTACGGCCTTCTTGGAATAGTCGCACGCATGCACCTTGAGGCCAGGGTTCTTGTTCTCGGCCAGGACAGGGAACGCCGTGTTGCCGGCACCGGCGCCAATCTCCAGAATCACGGCAGGGCCAGCGTCCTCCTTGGTCACTTCACCAAGGATGGGGAACTCCTGCTGCAGCCACTTCCGGTTCTTGAAAAAGTTGGCCGTGTTGTTCTTGTAGAACAGATCCCACATGCGGGCCGGGTTGGCATTGAGCCTATCTGTTGTCTGGTTAGTTCAGGTCCAAGACAGAGCAGCTCGACGAAGAAACGGTCAAGAGGTTTGAAAAATCAGATGGGAGCGAAAGACTATAACATGAGCAGTCTCATCACAAAGATTCAGGTGAACTATGCGTAATTGGTGGGATCATCATGAAACCTGGGGTGTATGGGTGCTGAAGAGGAGGAAAGAGGTAGAAACTCACTTTTGTCAAAGTCAGAGACGGGAGACTGACGCTGCATCTCGTACTGCTGCTCAGCATACTCTTTGTATGCATCGTCAGTCTCGACATGGTCCCAGGCGTTGAACTCGTACACGTCGTCCCCCTCGTTGAGGAGGCGACTGCCGAACTGGAAGGGGTCGCTCCGCTTCAGGTTGTTCTCCGGGTCGTGAGATCTGTGAGCAGGCAGCGACTCCTGGCTCTGGGCTTCCGCCTCGGGCCGGGCGAGTTCGAGGGCAGCCGTCTTCTCGACAAGACCTTGCTCGTCAGCCGAGGTGCCAGGGGCGGGAGCCAATGAAGACGCCATGGCTGCAGTCGAGGCCTCGATCACCGGGACTGGTGAGAAGCGCAGCTGATCCTGCGCAGGTGGCCCTGTTGCGACGTCTCGAAACTGGGTGAGAAAGGTAGAAGAGTATCTGGGAAGTGAAATTTTTAGCCAGCAATTTTGATCACCTTGAAAAGTGGTCCGGGCGCAAAGGTGGGACCTGCCTGTCACGGCGGGAGGAAAGTCCGAGGCCGTTAGCCCTGACCAATAGCACCTAGTTACGGCAGGCCAATCAAAGACACACATCAACTGAGATCACGTGGCCGGGCGGAGGTGGACTGGGCGTACCTGCCCATCCATGGCAGTCTTTGGCCTGTCCTGAATCTCGAAAGCACAGCTGCGATAGTCGGATTGAGGGCCAATCCACCGAGGTAGGGAAACTGCGCTACTCAAGTTGGAAGTAAAGCCTTACTCATTTAGCCTAAAAAGAGGCACCATTGATTTGATCGAGAAAAGTTGTAGGGGAACGGGAAAATGAACGCGGGGGAGGGGCTCGTGATCCCATTTTCGGATGATCCCTCGGGATTGAGTGAGACCCCCTCTCTGTGCCATCACCATATACGCACGTCATTGTAGTAAGCGTCAGATATATCTCGAAGGCTACGTGCAGGTAGATGTGAAGTATGATTTTGTCGAGGAAAGGGATTCATTATTCTATCCTCTAACCTTCTGCACCCGCTTTTGCAACGCCAACGCTTTCGTCTCGCCAACACTCTCCCCCACCATGTCAACGTCTTCTCGACTCCAAGCTTCGGCAAATGGTCGCTCCGTTGAAACTTTGCGTCCGTTCTGGTCTCAGGTTGTTGGCGCCGGCCGTGCCAATGAAGGTCTGCGAGCGGATTGGCAGCGTCACCTAGTGCAAGCCAGTTCGGCGTGCGGCTTCCGATACGTACGGTTCCATGGCCTCTACCATGATGATATGCATGTGTATCACGAGGTTGAAGGCCAGCCTGTGTACAACTTTCAGTACATCGACGCATTGTGCGATGCTCTACTGGACACCAACGTCCGCCCCTTCGTCGAGTTTGGATTTTGTCCGTCAATCCTTGCGACCGAGACTGGGACGGTGCGTCACAACCTTGCCCAAATCCAAGCATCATCTGACGTTGCAACATAAGGTCTTCTGGTGGAATGCCAACGGTAGCCCTCCTAAGGATCTGCAGAAATGGGGCCATTTGATTCATGCCACGGTACACCACTGGGTGGACAGATATGGCATCGACGAAGTAAAGTCTTGGTATTTTGAATGTTGGAACGAGGTGAGTCTAAACCCCAAAGACGCAGAAGTGCGACCAACTCTGATGCTTGCACCAGCCGAATTTGCACCCATTCTTTACGGGGTCTCGATCCGAATACTATGCTTTGTATGAGGTAACCGCAAAAGCCGTGAAATCCATAGAACCCTCTTTACGAGTCGGCGGGCCGTCTACGAGTAACTTTGTTCCGGACACGCGCTTCGATGATGAGTGGGAAGACAAAGAGGTTCAAAAGAAGCTTGCTGATGTAAGTTCCTCCCCCTCCTCCTCATGTTTCTTGGAAAAAGTAGGCTTACTTTCTCATACAGATGGAGGACATCGACTCTTTAGACTGGAGGCCTGTCTGGCTCGAACACTTCTTGCAGTGGTGTCACTCGCGAAGCCTTCCCGTAGACTTTGTCTCTTGCCACCCGTACCCAACCGACTGGGCCCTTGACTCCAAGGGTGGTGAATCGCGCCGAGTCCGTCGACTTGACGCTACGCCCACAGACCTTCGGCTCGTGCGAGACATCGTGGCCGCAAGCCCATACCCATCAGCGGAGATTCACCTAACCGAATGGAACTCCAGCCCATCGTCTCGCGACTTGAGTCACGACTATGTGCCAGCGGCTGTATACATTGTGCGGACGATGCTGGCTTCGCTTGGCCTGGTAGACACCATTGCCTACTGGACCTTTACTGATGTTTTCGAGGAGCTTGGCGCGGGCATGACCCCCTTCCGTGAGTCCAGCCAACGCATTTCTATAATTGCCATCGCTAACCAATCATGTAGATGGAGGGTTTGGTATGATCAACCTTCAAGGTATACCGAAGCCAACATTCCATGCTTTCAGGCTGTTGAACTGTCTTGGAGATGAGATTCTTCACCAAGACACGGACGGCGGAGTAGTGACTCGCAACAGCAAGAGTGGGCTCGTATCAGCCATAATTTTCCATTACCCTGCTGAGCTCAAAACTTCCCCTCCACCAACGGACGGTGACCAAGCGGCGGCAGAGGCCATCGACAAGATTGGGACGCCGCAAGCCAGATCACTTTCTGTTGAGGGTCTTGTTCCTGGCACCAAGTTTCAAGTTGAGCGTCTAGCGCCGGGTATTCGAGGAGATGTGGTCTCCGCGTGGAAGAAGCTCGGTTCGCCGGCGACGCTGACGCGAGATGTCGAGCGGCACTTGAAAGAATTTGCCAGTCTGGATGCCGCACAACTGACTGTAGACGACTCGGGCAGGTTGGTATTCGAGGAGGAAATGGCTCCTTGGACCTTGCTTGCCTTTTCTCAGGTTGAGATTTAGTTGGCGAACCCAAGTGGGGTCCAGGTAAGGAGAAGTACCCCGATATTCTTGTGTCACTGAATATGCCGAACATGGAGTCTTCTGGAGAACTCTCTCAACGGACGCTATTTGACGTTCTATCAGCAGTTGAGTCTCTTATTGATTGAATATCAATTCACGTTAGACAGCTTATTTGTCACGAACGTTGGTGTTGCGTGCCGGAAAGCGACGTAACCTCTAGTACACACTCTCCTATTGCGATACTGTGTCGCCTTATGGCACCTGCCGATGCATAGTGATAGTGATGACACATGAAGCACATGCCATCTCAAGCAGATGAGCACGCTGGCTTATTCGGGCTTGAATTCATCATCCTTCTCTCAATCCCCACCCCTACACACCTTCGACATTGGCTGCGATTGTGTCCGCCAGACACGTCCATCCCGGATGTCCTAGTTCCTGCAACAGTTTCTCCGCTTTGGGACGAGGCTTGATCTCAGTAGGGTCTTCCCCATCCGAAAAGTCCTCAGGGAGCTTGCGTTCAGGGTCCAAAGCCCGCATGATGCCCAGGACTTGATCCCAGTTGAAGCGGCCCCCCATGGCAAAGATGCGTTGATCCTGGACATGCGACAAGATACCCGCCGCTACGTGCAGAAGGGCGGTGTCTTCAACGTTGACAAAATATTCTAGCACGGAGTTATTCATGATGCGTCGAGTTCAAGGGCCAAATTTGGTGACCTACGTCTTCGGATCCCGTGGTGGACGGGCTTGACCTCTCCATTCCAGAGAGATGTAATGAAGCCGTTGCTCGTGCGGTGTCCTTGGCCGACTGGGTCGAGGCTACGTCCCAAAATCAGGTTGGGGAGGACTGTGACAGCAGTCAGTTAGACCTCTCAACGATTGAGGCGGCCGTAGTCGCAGGATGAACATACTTGTGTTGACAACAAGATCGGGTCGTTTGCTACGATTTTCCTTGTGGAACTTCCAGATGGCCTGCTCGGCCTGCGCCTTACTCGCTTGATACACAGTTGCTGGCCGGGATGGCTCAAAGGGTGCGCCCGACCATGCCCTCTGGACAGACGCCTCGTTCCATGTCTCTTCGGTAACGATGGTGTCCTGAGAAAGCAGTCCTATAGCGGCGGCTGACGAAGACGTGAGAACGAACCGCTTGACATCTGGCTCGGCATACGCGGCCTTGAGAGCGTTCAGTGCACCATCGATGGTGGTTGGGATGACCTTGTTCGGGTCGTTGTCGAACAACATCACGGAGGCCGAATGTGCGAAAATAGAAACCCCTAAGAGCGCACGTAAAAACATGTCAGCGTGTCTTCAGCCCTACCAGCGTCGTCGCTCAGCACGCCCTTATATTGGATTTTGAGCCTACCCTTCACAACTTCGTCAAATGCCCCTTCAAGCTCCATTCTGGGGACAGCAACGAGCTCAAAGTTCTCTTTGCCATATTTCCGAGTAAAGAAGTCGGCCACCCAAGTCTGCTTGCTGGGGTCACGCACTGTAGCGCGGACCTTGTACCCGAGGCGAAGGAACTGGTCAGCGATATGGGACCCCAGAAAGCCGTTGGCTCCCGTGACAAGGACTGTCGAGCCTCCCGGGACTGCAGGATTGGCGATAGCTGACATCGCGGGCAAAGTTGGAAATGGCAGTTCAGATGCAGTCTGTTCGTTTGCTGTAAGTGAGAAACTTTGGAAAAAAAACTGACGCCCGAAATGCGCCATGAAAGACAGCCTATATTTGAGAGCCCCTCCTATGATCTCACTCCTAACCACCCGCCTCCTACCTGCATCGGCGAGCCATTTTGAGCGATGACCCATAAATTGGTTTCCTCAGATCCTTCGGCACTTGGACCCGCGGGTTGCACGTCCTGGTGCCGGTGTCCCACCCAACCCCCACTGAATGTAAACCGTGTGTATCTCCAATCGTGGTCTCGGATTCTTAACAGTCGGTAGAATCCGATTGATACTCAGGACCCGAGCCGCACCGTGCGACGCTTGACCTACAGCGGCGATTAATGTCACACGCTCCGATGCCGCGAACTTGTCGATGTCTTCAACGTTGTGTTATTACAACATCTTGCCCCTGTGGACGGAGAATGCTCGGCCACTCGATCCGGAATATGATCCTACTAAGACGTTGCTTGCTTGACGAGATAGGTCTTGCCAGCCTCCGAATCCAACTTCACGAAAGCCCCCTTACCATGGCCCTCGACACTGATATGGGTTCCATTCGTCATCCCGACGAAGTTGTCACCCAGCGTCACCCAGGCAGCATTTCCATTCAAGCTCTTCAACGTTGCGTTCGTCAACCGGGCTTCCTCATCCCAGAAGACGTCAACCTCGAATCCCCCGCGGACCAACAAGCCTTTCGCATACCCACCACCATTCACGGCCCATTGCTTAGGAAGAGCAGGCAGCAGACGAATGATGTTGATGGACTCTCCATCGCCGATATAGGCAGAGGTCGTGCCATTCTCTTGCTGCGACACACGTTCGTGGCTCTGTACGAACGCCTCGATGATGGTAGCCGTGCCGCCGTAGTTGCCGTCAAGCTGAAAGACCGACGGCGGGTTGATGTCCAGGAGAGAATAGGGGTTCGTCAGCTTGACGAGCAAGTGGTTGTAGCTGTCCGCCACGCCGGTTCCGTTGAAAAGCCTTCCCTCTAATGCAATGGCCCAGGCGCGCGACCAGCCCGTGTCGCCACCACCATTGTCCAACCTTCGGCGTACCGAGGATCTGGCCGCTTCGAACATGGTAGTATTGGCTCCCGTAATCTGGCTCCCCGGATAGAGGCCGAAAAGCTGCGAAAAGTGACGGTGGTCGGGCTCTGTCTCCTCGAAATTCTCGATCCACTCTGCGATACCACCATACTGGTTCTTCCGGAGGGGTGGTAGGCGCGCCCTAGCCTTGATGATCCTTCGAGCAAGGTCATCGTCTTCCTCGCCAACCAGGCTTTGAGATTCGAGAACGATGCCGAAGAGTTCCCATATGATAGAGTTATCGCAGGTCGGGCCAATTGTCAAGGCGGACGTGTCGTTCGAGTTGGGAATGTGGTACTCAATTTCTGGGGACACGCTGGGGTTTGTCACGAGGAAGCCGTTGTATTCTGTCATGAAATCGAGGAAGAAGACGGCAGAGTCTTTGATCGCTGGGTAGTACGTCTTCAACACCGCGATGTCGCCCGTGAAGAGGTAGTGCTCGTAAATGTGGGTGACCATCCAGGCCAGGCCTGTTGGCCAAAAAGTCGATGGAGTATAGTTGTCCTGCGGTGCTGTGTCACCCCACATGTCGGTATTATGATGGCATACGGCCCCAGATGCGTTGTACATCTTCTTCGCTGTTGCGAGACCGTCCTTTCTCATACGCTCAATATGTTCAAAGAGTGAATGGTGAAGCTCTGGCATGTCTGAATGGTTACCCCATCAGTCAGTTTCATGCATCACGCTGGGAATCCAGAGTAGCAGGCAAACTTACTAGTGAGTAGAGAGGGCCAGTAGTTCATCTCTGTGTTGATGTTGATGGTATACTTCGACCCCCATACGGGATCTAGGTTGTTGTTCCAGATGCCCTGAAGATTAGGGGGTAAAGTACCCTCTCTTCCACTAGCGATGAGAAGGTAGCGCCCGAAGTAGAAGTAAAGGGTTGCAATGTCAGGATCAAAAGCTTGGGGCAGCTTTTGAATTCTTTCAGCCGTCGGCATGGCTCTTTGCTCATCCGACGACTCTCCCAAACTCACTTCGACCCGGCTAGCCAACGCCTGGTAGTCCTGAACATGGTCGGCGTAGATGGCGTCGTAGTCCTTCTTCGCAACCACATCCAGGTCTTCAAGGACTGCGGAACGCATGTCATCTTTGCGGTACGATGTCCAAGCGGCGAAAAAGATCGTGGCTTCGTCTGCTGCTTCAACAACAATGGTATCCCCAATAGCTTGAACTTTACCACTAGAAGCAACGGCTCTGGCTCCAGTGACGTACAGAACTCCATCGGCGCCGCCACTGCCACTCCCGGAGATGATGGTGTCGCCGTTGACGTTCTTGGAGAAGTCCTGGAAGCGGTTGAGCGAGTTTCCTCGTCGGAACTGAGCCGTGAAGGAAATAGATCCGGGCTTGTCGGCGGTGATCCGCATCGCGATGATATTGTCGGGAAAGCTGGCGACGTACTCTCGCTTGTACGTGACACCGTTGTAGGAGTAGTGCACGCCCGCAGTGCCATCTTTGAGATCCAGCCAGCGCTCATAATCGGCTACCTGGCCTCCAGTTGCACTGGCGCCAGTCATGGCAAAGCGGAGGTCCCCCATCCAGTCGTAATGGCGTAGTGACCACGGAGTCCCGGTGTATGCCAGAGACGCAAGTTTCTCTGCCTTCTTGACCTCGCCGTTCACCAACAATGATTGAATTTCTGGCAAGTAGGTCTGAGCATCCTGATTCACGCGATCCATCTTGCCCCCCGACCAGAAGGAATCCTCGTTGAGGGTTATGGCTTCGGACAGGGCACCGCCAGAGAGCGAGAAGCCGAGGCGGCCATTGCCGATGAGGAAAGACTCTTCGTACTTGGTGCCGGGAGACGTTTGCCAAATGCGCAGCGGATTGCTAGCTGAATTTGGATGGGGCAATTCGAGCGCCCTGCCTTGGTAGGCTAGTGAGAAGAGAAGACAAAGGCATGTTGCGAAGGAGCCAAAAGAACAGGGCATATTGATGAGGAGGTGCGGGACGATGCTCCTGAGCTTTGAGTCTGGCCGTATTATTTGGACGGGGAGGATGAGATGTGGTTCTGCCTCCTTCTATTTATGTCGGTCGTCCGGGGGGCAACATCTCGAGGACCCATCACAAGGATCGCGAATGGACTGTAGCGCCAACCTCGTGTAGTAGTCGTCGTTTACCTTTCGTCGAGGCCGGGTTCCGAATCGCAAGGAAACAAAATGCGGGGAACAACAGGCATGCTCAGGATCGACGTGGTTGTTGTTTGACTAACTAGCGATGAATGAATTATGCCGGAAATCCCGAAAGACCATGGGGTCAGACGCTTAGACTCACCCCTCAACTGATCACATAGATGTTGTGGACGGAATCAAAGAACTCCATCAGCAATTCGGGCAGTTGGAAGCCTTCTCCGAGCATGCCCTGCTGGAAAACTCGGGGCGGAGTCCGAAAGTACTTCCGATGCTATCCTGCTCATTATCAAGACCATCAGCCTTAGACACACGATACCTCACATACGTAAATCCGAAAAGCACAAGTGGAAAATATGTTCCACTATTCCTGAAATTGGAGATCTCATCAGTTACTTCATGGCTGACAGTGAAAGTCATGACTGGGAGAAACACGGTATGTTATCCCAGGCCTGTATGATGCAAAGCTGACTATCCCATGGCGCCATAGTCTTGCCAACTGAAGATTCTATTATACATTGTCTCGGACTCTCCCGATGCGACCTGGGTTACACTCGTGTCGCCATCTTGCCGACCTTGAAAGTGGAACATGTTAGGAAAGCTGACATCCAGTTCTGGGGCAGTCGCCGAGGCTGCTACATTGACCGAGCTCACCATTTCCTCAGAGTCGTTATCCTGCCCCCCTTCCCCGTCCACGTCCTCCGTCGGTTTGTCCTGCACTTGCTGCTTCGGATTGACATCCACAATCTCCGGCTTGCTCCTTTCCCTCAAGAGCTTGGTGATGGGAGCCGTCAGATTAACTCTGTGAGGCGCCTTCGAGTCCTTTGCAAGCTGTGTGTACAGCTGTGCCGCCAGGTTGTCGAGCTCAGCTATGTCGATGTTCCTCTCATGTGTCGAACGGATACCGTCCCACCTCTTTGCCGACTCGCCGAGTGCGGCATGCAACGTCTCAAAGTCCTTGTCCAAAGGCTCCGAAAACCAACACGAGTAGCCCAGTAGGGACTTCGCGGCTATGAACTGACAATACGCCAGGTGTGGCGACACAAGATAGCGTCGGTGCAGCAGAAAGCGCGTGCAGATGTTGGCGATCTCCTTGGCCGCCTGCTTGACGTACCCGGTCTGTGGGAATAATGAGGAGGGCAGGTGGAAGACGTCAAGCCCGAGGCCGGCGATGGCGCGCGCTGCCTGGTACAGCAGAATGCTGCTCGTGTTATGCGTCACATGCGCGAGCGTGATGTTGTGATCCATGTACCCGCTGTCGTCATACGAGGCGCGCTGGTATCGAGGCGGGAGTCGGGCCTTCCAACTGGTTAGGATGAGGTCAAGACTAAGAAACTCCTGAAGAAAGCTGCGGGCGTCCTGGCTGTCGTTGGTGCTCTTCTGCACCTTGAGGGCGAACTCGCTCGCCAGACCGAGGATCTCAGTCGCTTCAATCACGTATGCGAAGCCCCCAATGTTGCTGTCTGGGAATACTTGAACCTGCACGGCAACATTGGCGGGGACAAACTGGCGCGTGTGGACCGGATCATCGTCTATCCATCTTTGACCATCGCAGGGTAGAAGCCTCCGGATGTCAGTAGGCGCTATGCTAGGCCGGGTGCCAGAGAATATGGAGGCGAGCTGGTCCTGCATGAAGATGGCCCAGAATATGCGTCTCACAGACTCCTTCCACCCCCAAGATGTGCCCCTCTCGTCGAAGCTCACCAGAGACCTATACTCGCGATGCTCAGCGGTCAAGTGCTGGTCTTCCAGGTGCAAACCCAGCCGCAGAGCGAGCTGCGGCAGGAAAGCCACAAACCCCCAATGGTCCGTGATAGAGCCTTTGCCAAAGAGTAAGAATTGTAGGATGACGGCGGCTTGGAGGTGATCCATATCAGCAGATCGGAAGATCTGCCGGGGAATGTCATCGCAGAGCGTTACCCAGAGACTTGAAGTATCGATATTATTACCAAGCACAAACGGGCTCGAGGCAGTGACTACAGCTTGCAGTACCGGACCAAGGGGCTTGGCCATATCGTAGGAAGAACATTTGAGCTCGATAGCACGGAGGCATAGAACGGGAATCCACGGCTGTATCTGATGGCGGTGCGCCTCGCATATTTGCTCAAGCAGGTGCTGAGACGGTTGAAGGGGATGGCGCCTTTGGGTGATGATGCTACTACGTTAAGAGATCGCCGTCAGCAAAACGCCATGAGCTACCGTAGGCATAGGAGGGTTGGGGCTCACACACCTCTGTCCTTCAGAAAGCTGGCGATCGCGGGTTGTGGGGCTGAGGGTTGTCACCCCAAAGCCATTGTCGTTGTGCTTGTCCTCGCCTTCAGCTGGCTGTTCATCCTGCTCAAGCAACCGGCGTCCGGCTTCAATCAACCGGGTCCTTTCTGCCTCTGTGACATGATGGAGTGTATCGGGGTCATCAGCCTGCGTGTGGACCTGTCGATTGAAGGCTAGAGACTGGCCGAGGAACATGTACTCTATCGTATCGATGCGACGATAGATTTCTTCAATATACCCGGGTCTGGGGCCGCGCTTCTTGTCGGGTTGCTCGTACACGCATACGATACTCTTGGAATCGCAATGACGGCATGGATGAGAGCGCGAGCACTTCAGCTTGCTCCGGCGACAGTTCTCGCAAGACCTCAGCTCGGCCGCAGTAGGGGTGGCATCGTCTTTGGCTGGCGACAACACGGGCTGAGCTAGAGGTTGTTCTTCTGCATTATAAGGAGTCGATGCCGCGTCGTCATGCCGTCGCGTCTTGCGGACCTTGTGTGGTCGACTGCCACCAGTCGAGGCTGGCGGTGTTTGATTTGCGCCATTGTCCATTTGTTCGTTGTGGGTTTTTTTTAGAGTGACGATGGTAATACAGGCTGAGGGAGCACAGAAAGCTCACACAACCCCCCTCGTTTCCTTGCCGTCGCTTTGACTATTTTCTCTCCGTGTTCCTACCTAGGCGGGCCCAAGAGCCAGGAATTATGCGGGGGAATGCGGGGTATTGGCATGACCATGGTGAATCCGCCGTCTGGTCTGGGGGAGCTCCCGAATTAACCGTCGGTTCAAGCCAAAGCAGGCGTCGTCACAACAGGTCTCGGCCGATATCACGATTTTCCTGTCCATCTTTGCCCCTTCTCGACCTTCGTTCCCTCTCCACTAACCGACCTAGTGCCAATGTGCCAGCCACCAGTCTTGTCAGTCTTCATCGGCTGATGTGCCGGGGGTGTCGCCCTTTGCGGGCAAGCGGGCCAGGATCGTCAATTCCGAGGCCGAGGGTTCTTCCGACAGGACAACAACCAGATCACACATCACATCGGCTCATGTTGGCTGCTCTATGGCCTCCTATTGACAGGAACAGGACTCTAATATGTCGTCGACTTCTACATTAAGGCATGAGTCGCATCTGCGAAGCTTGATCTCCTCCCCCCAGTCAGCCCAACCATACCATCGTGGCTTCTCTTTTTCCGCCCACAGATTATTCCTTGGACTTTGAAATTGTCATTATGGATGGCGCGACAACCCAGGTAGACGAAAAAGGCCCTCTCGAAAGGACAGTGTCCAAAGGTGCAGATGTGACGCACGACGAGAAGACTAAGGCCAAGTTCCATGATGTCTACGACTTGCAGGACAACCTCACAATCCCAGATGAGGGCGGACCTTGGGTCCCCTACCTGCGCAAACGGCTTCCTATGATCCTCCGCATGTGCGTCATTTATCTGGCTGTACTCAACGTAGGCTTCGACATGTCCGTTGCCAACACAACCCTCGGCATGAAGTCCTTCCGCAAATACTTCGGCCATGAGCAAGAGCCAGGCGAGTACATCATCGCCGCCCAATATGTCTCGGCGTGGAATGGTGCTACCATGGCCGGACAAGTGGCTACCGATCTGCTCGGTGGCTGGCTAGCAGATCGCTATGGACGCAAGTTCACCCTCAGCTTGTCTGTCGCAGTTGTGGTCATCGCCTCCACGATCCAGGTTTCCGCCCACAACATTGCCCAGATCATCGCCGGCAAATGCGTGTTCGGAATGGGCGTAGGCCTGTACATCTCCTTTTGCACTTCCTACACCGCTGAATTGGCCTCATATCGCATGCGCGGCATCATGTGCATGGCCGTCAACTTCTGTATCCAGACAGGCATGTGGATAGGGGCTGGCGCCGCCCTGGGTCTGTCTCACCGGTTCCCCGACATCGACGACCAGCGCGCTTGGAGAATTGTGCTGTCACTACAGTACATCTTCGCCACTCTCTACTTCGTCTTCCTGTACTGGTTACCCGAGTCGCCCGTCTTTCACGTCCATCACGAGAACTACGAAAAAGCCGAGAAGGTCATCCACCAGCTCTATGGCGCTGATCATGACGCCAAGCGTCACGTCGCCTTCCTCGTACAGTCTCACCGCGCCGAACAGGCCATGAACGACCTCGGTGCGGCCCTCAGCTATCGGGAACTTTTTCACGGCCGCAACTTGATCCGTATGATGATTTCCGCCTGCATCATCTGGCCTCTGTTCATGGGCACGGCGTTCTGGCCCAACTACCAGACCTACTACTTCGAGCTTGCCGGCGCCAGCGACCCGCAGGCCATGAACTACGGCTGCACATCTGTTGCCATCGGCACGAGCATCATCGCCTACTTCCTCATCGAGTCTGTCGGCCGCCGTAAGCTCTGGCTCTTCGGCGTTTTCGGCATGTCCTGCTCCAACCTCATCGGTGGCTTCATGTACATCCCCTTTACCAACGGCCACGCCGGCATCGCAGGCCGCGTGGCTACCGCCATGGTGTTCATCTGGAACGGCTTCTACGATATCGGCCCCGCGAACATGGGCTATGCCATCACGTCAGAGGTGCCGTCCGGTCGCATGCGCGTACGCAACAACGCATTCGTGCATGTGTTCAGCCACTTGACCGGGTTCGCCATCAATATGGTAGTACCGTACATCTACCAGGACGATTATGCCGGCCTAGGGCTGCGCATTGGCTTCATCTGGGGGGCGTTTGGGCTGGTAGCCTTCGTGTGGGGATGGTTCTTCATTCCCGACGTCTCGGGGATGAACGCCTACGAGATTGATCAACTGTTCGAGAGTAAGGCACCTGTCCGGAAGTTCCACCACGGCAAGTTTGACGATCATGACACTCTTCTTCTTTCGTCTGTTTTCAAGAGCCATGACGGAGCGTGATGCTGCATTTCCTTGGGGGACTTGTTGAGCGCGGCGGCCAAGGAATTTGCTCGCTGAGTTATCACATCGTTTCGAACATGTTCTGGGAGGCCACGCTCGGGAAGATTTCTAGACTGCCCAATTTTCCGATCGTTGTTATCGTGATGATGAGGAAGGGTGGGGGGTTGAAGGAGAAAGTTCTGGTATCAATTCGTTCTACGGCGTGCTATGGCCATGTATAGCATGATCAGGCTGATAGCTCAATGTATTGTCCCAGTTGGAGTGTTTGCCTCTGTATAAAAGATTGTGTCTTCGGCCCACCAAGTCTGAAAAAATCCTTTCGAAAATCGACCATCATCATGGAGGTATCATCAATAGGCTAACCTTTTCAGGCCCGAGGTGACTCTGGAGCATCATATTCGAAGTTTTCAGGTATCAATCAGCTGTGCTGAGATGATCATGGCGAGAGCGACGGCGGTCCGGAAGCCATAGCAGTTTGATAACGCACATTCAGGTTGACAAGTTCAACGAACTACTTGATATGCCACACCCTTTGGCTACGCGCATATTTTCCGAGTGTTGACGACAAGACACACATGTGACAAGTTGTAGGAGGAAGCCTCAAGTCTGAAATGGCACCACGTCTCTTGACTGCAGTTTGGAAAACCGCATATTACATGCACTCATCTTTTTGAATAGCCCAATCTGCATTCAGCGACAGCTAAGGTCAGCGCACTAAAAGAAACCTTATCGTCCATCTACTGCTGAAACAATTCCGTATCCATCCCCATGTTCAAAAGTCTGTTTCCAGCTTCCAGGAAGTAATAATCCGCATATACAACACCATGCTCTGCCAATCGATGGGGGGCATGGACGTGGTCATTGGCAGTGCTCCTTTCGAACAGGGCATCTCCTGTGCTAGTAGCACGACTCATCACTGTTTCGAGAATATGCAAGACCCTGTCTAGATAGTCGCATCGATCACCGGCCAGCTGCTGCAACAGCAGCATACCCGAGCACGCACAAGCCGCGGCTGACACATCCCAGACGCCCGGCCGAGGTGCATCGAAGTCCCAGTACACCACGCCGTCGGCATCAATGCGCGAGAGGAAATAGTCGGCCATGCGGATTGCGGCGTCGAGGAAGTGCTTTTGTCCAGTGAACCGGTAGACACTGGCGTAGCCATACAACGCCCAGGCCTGGCCTCGGGCCCAGGTGCTTTCGTGGTCGTATCCCTGGTTTGTAAGGCGGTTACGGACAGTGCCATCGCGAACATCGTAGTTGACGAGATGATAGGTCGAGGCGTTAGGCCGCACGTGGTTCTTCAACGTTGTTGTAGCGTGTTTGGTGGCGATGTCGGCGAATCTCGGGTTGCCAGTCATCTTCGATGCATAGTACAGTAGGTCGAGGTTCATCATGCTGTCGACGACGACCACAAAGTCGACATCGGGCTGGTTCAGGTCGTATTCCTTTGTGCGAGCACCGGCCCACGATCGAATGACGCCTGTAGTAGGGTTGAAGCGTGTTGCCAGCGAGGTAGCAGCATTGAGAACGATGTCGAGAGATTCGCGGCATCCTGTGAGCTCGTAGTCGCGGACGAAAGAGGGCATGATCATGAAACCAAGGTCATGATTATTGGTTGTGAATTGCTCCTGGGCCAATCCGATCTGCCATTTTTTTGCCGCTCTCAAAAGATCATCGCTCGAGACCCCGAGTGTTCTCTTCAGACTTCGTTCGTACAGCGCCCAGACAGACCCGGGGAAGAATCCCGACGTCCAAAACGTTGAATCGTGGTAGACGTAGTATGGCAGACCCGGTAGTGTATAATGAGGATACAGCTCGGGGGGGTCAACCCTCGTCACTGCTTTGCCGGCGATCCTCCAAATTTTCTGGACGTACTCATCTGATAGCACGCGCCTAACAATCTCTTGGTTTATCGGGGACAAACCAGCCAAGAGGGAGGTCGTTAAATGGCCGCTGCTTTGGTCAGGAAGGCACGCTTGAGAAGAGCCAGCCGCAAAGGGGATCGGAGACAAGACGTGAGCGGTCATAATGGAGGATAGAGGGCAACAACCTGATACAGCGGTCCAAGTTGTTGCGTTTCCGGTAATGAGGGTAGTTGGGTAGATGATTGATAGGGAAGCATGGTCCTTGGTGCAAGCGTCAGACAGATGAAGGTTAAGTATCGGAGAATGAATTGAATAGAAGGCCGAAACTACGCCCGAGAACCCGTAATCTGACATTGCAGCTAAATGGTGCTCAGGTTGATATCGTATGCATTGGCCTTCGGCATCGGGGAAGAATCCGAAAGACCCTCCGGTCCCGAGGCGGCTTTCGGGGAGCTTGTTTCGGATCAACCCTCGGGTTCGATGCGAGATCATCATTCCAAAAAGATTCCGCCTTCGGTACTAGATTACGGCTAAGTTACCCCGCATGTCAATAGCATATCTCGGATGACGGCGCTGGGATGTCGTCGAACTACGGCAGGTGGGAGGCTAGCCGAGAACGAGTTGACGCGTATTTTTGGTGTTTTACGATGGCGTAGGTCTGACCATCTCGGAGTCGGCGAAGTGGAAGGGGTTAGTTTCCAGGGCCGAAGCCGGGCGATTCTCTACATCGCAGTGGGCGTAGATAGTTCATTGTTGTCTGTTTCCAGGGTTTCTTTGAGAATTCTATCCGACAACTACTCACAGCACCACTGGCAGTCTCTAGATTTAATCACGACCAGTCATCCTCAGAGTTTACGTCAATCCTTAACATATCCGTTGGAGTCATTGTGAACAGGCCCCAGCACATTCCAGTCCATGAGCAAGGAGTTCGTTCTTCTGTCATTTAGGAAGGTACCTAGAACTATGAAACTTATAGCGTCTCCGTAAAGGGCGTCTCCGTATCTTCTGTACCGGTCAGGTTGAACCGCGCGACCTCGATATCTCCCATTGTAGAGAGATAGAGAAACTGTCGACCAGGAGGCGCGGAAATTGTCGTGTTCAAGAAGACAGTCGAAAACCCATCAGACGCGGGAACATGATACTCAGCAACCACACCAACCATGTTGCGAACCGTGATATCTGCCCCCTCAACCGAGCGAGCCTCCAGTCGAACCATCGGTTTGGTGACTGTATCCGCAAACAAAGGAAAACTGACGGTCGTGTTTCCTAACAATACAGCCACGTCAGCGCTTGTGCTGTTACGTCCACGCCCCTCCACCGTCTCGTTTTCCTCTGAGAAACGTCTTGACGCCGTTCCTGACATGACATCCATGTAAGAACCACCGTAGCCGACGTCCCCGCTGAACTTCAAGTCTTCGTGATTGCCCTCACGGGCAAAGACGAGCGTGTCGAGCCCTGTCGTCTGCGCCTCGACCATCAACTTCAGGTACT
The DNA here is from genome assembly GCA_002851755.1 of Verticillium zaregamsianum. NCBI lineage: Eukaryota > Fungi > Ascomycota > Sordariomycetes > Glomerellales > Plectosphaerellaceae > Verticillium > Verticillium zaregamsianum. The sequence continues at coordinate 824,741 of NMXM01000004.1, read as the reverse complement.
GGATGCGCTCCGGTACAAGCTCTTTGAAGCGGTAATAGACGGCTGTGGGTGCGTTCAGAGCCCCAATGTCGGTCGGATGTTGAACCGTCCGGTACTGCATTCCACGGTCTGTCGAGTTGGCTAACGTTGCTCACCCACATTTGGACCACCCCCCCATTTGGACCACCCCAAAAATCCCACCCCAAAACCTATACCCTGAATTCAACGCTGATTTCCTACGCCTATGGGGTAACAACAATACAATCCTCTGCGTCACTAGGTAATTTAGAGTCGCTGATTTCACCTGGACTATCCTCTTTATCGCCTGCCTCGATTTGGGCCCTGTGGATAGCCTCGATGTCGGTAAACTTCGAGTTCGGGCTGATTTGGACCTTCTTCCTCTTCCTAGGCCGTGCCTGTTCTAACTGCTATTCTAGAATCTGTATCCTATGTTCCTGGGTAGCTAAGAGATAGTCCTTTTCCTTAAAGCCTTTCTGAACCTTACGGAATAGTAGCCGTTGCGTATTTGTAACTCGATCTAGCTGGCTGAACTAGGCTAGTTGGACCTGTAGGTTAACCGTCTTTCTAGGGGTCGACTACGTAACTATAGACGTCGCTATTCTATATTCCTCGATAGCCCTAGACCTAATAGCCCTATCTATCGTGGGATCGACTGCCCTAGTAGCGTTAGTGGTGTTCTTAAGTAGTAGAGGGCTAAGGAGGGGCTAGGTTATAGATACGGGCTAAAGACCTATTGACTTCTACCTACTACGTATATTCTGGGCTGAAAGGGCTATCTCTCAAGCCTTCCTATAGTAGGCTAGGAAGTTCCGCTTGCCTATAACCGTAGAGTTATTCTATTAGGGAAGATATCTAAGCTGCTTCCTATAGGCTGCCTTTAGGGGACTAAAAACCGACTGGTTAAGAGGCTGTAGAACGTGTGACGTATGGGGAGGTAGGAATATAAGATGGATATTATTGCTATAGTAGAGATATATGAATTCTATTGACTTATGGCTGCCGTGGCCGTCTAGGATTAGAAGCCTAGCTGTTGAGGGGTTGGTTGGTTTGGTGGAAGGGATGAAGATCTCCTTGAGCTAGAAGATAGCTATATCGTTATTAGTCTATCTATTTTTAGTAGTAGTAAACCTCTAGTCCTTATAGGGCTGTAGATCTAGAGGGAACTACTGCTGTTAGACTGACTGGCCCTTGAATATGACTAAGGGGGGTAGCCTAGAACCTGTTGCGTTGATATACTTAAGGATTGACGTCTAGGCCCTTAAACTAGGCTGTTTCTTCCGTAGATTCTAGGCTTCTAATGAGCCTAGGACTAGGCTATTTAACCTGCGGCCCTCGAGAATCCTAGTCTTATCTATATTATAGCGGTTGACTGGTTGGATAGCCTTAATCTTAGGAATCATTAGGAGACGGAACTAGTTCTTGATTACGTTAGTTGACGCCCTGTTGATACGTTGGGAATCTATGGGTCTAGCTCTTTGGACCTTAATAGACGGGTTCTTACGTAGGAACGCTTGGAACTAGTTCTTCTTAATCGTCTGGGGCCCCCCTCGTAAGCCTAGGATACGTTCTGTAAATTCCTTGACTTGGGAATAGGTCGGTGGGAGCCTTAGGGTAGCCTGTATCCGTATCTAGTCGACTAAATGCTTCTCTTGCGTTAGGGATAGCTTCTGCTGGCTAGTAAACGTGATACTCCTAGGTTGGGTTCCTTAGATCCGGTGATAAAGAGTGGTCTTCGGGATACCCTACTTAACGGAAGCCTTCTGAATAGACTGCCTATTTGTGATAGCCTTGAGGGCCTGGTTGATATCATCTTCGGAATATCTAGGCATCGTCAACCAAGGTAATAGGGTCTAGAATTTGGAAGGAATCGCAGTAGAATTGGTAAAGATGTGGTGGGTTGAAGAGAGGGGGTTGGGGTGGCGGTGAGGGATTTTGGGGTGGTCCAAATGTGGGGGTGGTCCAAATGTGGGTGAGCAACGTTAACTGGCAAAGCTTCCGAGACCCCAAATTGTTCTTCGACGCCGCAGCTGAGGCCGGGTTGTGGGTGATTGCTAGGCCGGGTCCGTACATCAATGCCGAGGTTTCATGTAAGTCACTATCAAGGCCCGGTATTTGATATGGTTCAAAGACCAGAATGTAACGAGTACTCGCTAACGACCAGGTGCAAGCCGGTGGGTTTCCTGGTTGGCTCCAGCGAGTTGAGGGCCCTGCCCGAAACTCCTTACCCAGCTACACCGAGGCTTTTACGCCATGGATTACAGAAATGTTTGATGTAATTGCTGAATACCAGCTTGACCGAGGCGGCCCTATCATTGCACTCCAGGTTAGTTCATGGAAAATGCCTGGGAGGTTCCCTAGATGGCTTTCCTGACACACGCAACCCAGCTGGAAAACGAATACGATCGGGCTGAAGGAGGTGAAGATTTCAAGTACGAGGAAATCTTGAAAGAAGCAGCAGAAGCAGCTGGCATCACGGTTCCCACGACCCACAATGGCGCCCTTTCCCATGCTTTTGGTAACTACTTTATCGAGAACGCTGACGTCTGGGGCTACGACGAGTATCCGGTAACGGATACAGTGTGCCCTGGACCTGACATTTGGGCAGACGATGCCGTCAAACAGTACGTCATTACTTCATATGTAGCGGAGCCGGCCCGTCAGACAAGCAGAACCGGCGCCATGAGCTAACACCCAGACAGATTCCAGTGGGACATGTACCAATCTGACGATTACAATCGTGGCCAACCCATGTCAATCTTCGAGTGGGAAGGCGGGTTCAAACAAGGATGGTAAGCTGACATTTGTTGAGAGCCATTTCCACAGTCTTGGAGTCAGAAATTGACTTCTTTCTCCAATAGGGGTTATGAGGGATACTGCGGGGCATTGGCTGGCGTCGAGTTCCAACGAGGTACGTTTCAGGCACCGTACATGACCTTCAATATCTCGCTGCTGAAGGATTTCATCCTCATCTTGACACTAACAAATATGCTCTTGAATAGTTTTCACGAAGAATAAGCTATCAATGGCTACAACTGTCCTCAGCATATACATGGCCTGGGGCGGCACCAACTGGGGCGGTCTTTCAAGCCCCGACTGCTACACGTCTTACGACTTTGGTGCTATGGTGACCGAAGAGCGTATGCTTCGCGACAAGTATTTCGAGGCCAAGGTTCAAGGACATTTCCTCCGGGCGTCTCCAGCCTTTCTCACGGCCATGCCTCGAAACATTGGCCAGAATCAAGACGCATTCGTGGCTGCCTCCGAACGAAGCTTGACCATCACCATGAGCGAAGACATCATAGGGAATCAAACCAAGTTCTTCTTCACAAGGTCAGTGGTAACTGAATCCTTTGGACGCTACATCAGTGTATGGTATCCTAGGTTCTCTGTTCGTGGTTCACTAAATTCTGGGTCCATTAGACACACTGCTGCATCCACCACGGAAGAAACTACGTACTCACTGAAGATCCCCACTTCGCAGGGTGATCTAACCGTACCTCAACTGTTAGACACATTTTCACTCCGTGGAAGGGATACTAAAATTCACGTGGTGGATTATGAGGTGGGCGATTACACATTGCTGTACTCCTCGGCCGAAGTTATGACCTCGTACGTATCCAAGGCCCCTCTGCTTCTTCATTCTACCGACGTGCAATTTTGACCCACCAATCTAGTCTTGTAATCAAAGACAAGACAGTTGTCGTCCTATATGGCGATCAAGGTCAGAGGCACGAAACAGCGGTCAAGCTTGGGGGCCACCGCAAATTATCCCAGGATGAGATCCTCTCCAAGTTTGGTGATGCCGCACAGTCTGTGGCCAGCGAATTCATCGACGACGCACTCGTCATCAGTTACACCACTGAAGGTAGAACAGTTGTCAGCATTGGAAGTTTGATGATTTACCTCGTCGGTCAGTATTCATCTTCACATCATCACTAGGCTTCTTCGCTGAATTGTCGACAGACCGCGAAACTGCCTACAAAACATGGCCGGTTCTGGACCATAACGCCCTCGTCACTGGTGGCTATCTTATCCGAGACGCCACTGTAAAGTGCAACCATCTGCAAATCCTTGGTGATCTGGACCAGACGACAGAACTGGATATTGTCGCCAGCGGTTACATCAAAGTCGTGACCTTCAATGGCCGAAAGGTGGAGTTCAGCACCAGCTCCTACGGAACGATACTCACTACGATCACCCCTAAAATTCCCGATGTCACTTTGCCTAATCTGAGATCCGTCACATGGAAGCATCAAGACACGCTGCCCGAGATCAGGTCCTCGTACGCCGACTCGAACTGGGTTGAAGCTGATCTCCCGAAAACAACAAACCCAAACACCCCCAATACCCCTGTCAGTCTCTACGGCGGAGACTACGGGTACCACACTGGTAATATTCTGTGGCGAGGCCAGTTCAACGCCACGGGTGAGGAGAGCTCCATCACTCTTAATGTATACGGTGGCGCAGGCTTTGCGTACTCTGCGTGGCATGGCGAGGATTTCTTGGGATCCTTCACGGGCAAGAAGAATGCCGCAAACAACACTGATACTTTCGATTTTGAGAAGTCCTGGACAGCGGGTGAGGAACATATCATCACAATTCTGCAAGATCATCACGGATACGACATGAGCTGGACTGCGAATACAGAACTTTACAAGGCGCCGCGTGGCATATTCAGCTATGGATTCTCCGATAGCAGCGGTGCCGCAGTTGTGCCGGACCACTTCTCTTGGAAGGTCCAGGGAAATTTGGGCGGTGAAGACGTAAGAAGCCCTTTTCTTGGCAGCTTGTCTCGCCGTTTATGCGGATCGCTGACCAACTTGACATCTTAGTACGCAGATACAGTCCGCGGTGCCTTCAACGAAGGAGGCCTTTACGGCGAGCGTCACGGCTGGCATCTCCCCGGCTTCCCCGACACTGAGTGGGAGACGGCCAGCCCTTTTGACGGTTTCGAGGGAGCCGGTGCCGGGTTCTACCGCACAACCTTCGACTTGGACGTTCCCGACTCTGTGGATTACCCAATCTCCCTGAATCTACCGAAGATCTCAACGAGTCAACCGATTCGGGTCCTACTATTTGTCAATGGGTATCAGTTCGGGAAATATGCCTCCAGTGTTGGACCTCAGACTCGGTTCCCCATCCCACCCACCATTTTCAACCTCCATGGCCAGAACACGCTTGCAGTAGCGCTGTGGGGTTTGACAGAAGAGGGTGCTGTCCTCAAGGATCTGAGCTTGCAGATTGATGGCAAGTTCGAGTACGGAGGCCCTAGGTTTGGGAAGGAGCTGACACCTGAGTACGATGAGAGTGCCAGGCAGCATGCTTCTTGAGTTGACCATCTCAACCACTACTTAAACCATCCCCGAGCAAACCATTCCGATCACAAGTTCCCCTCCTAAACATCCGCTCGAGGTTAGCTAATCTTGAAATTTTCAATCCAAAATTTCTGCTCTAAGTGATAAAAATACTGTACCCTATCGGTTGCCAGAAGACATCTGCCTAGGGCCTCGGCTAGGGATGCAGTTTGTGAAGATACAATGAAATCGGCTACTTCCGAGGTACTTCCCCACACCGACTATTCTGGTGGTACCTCATGTACCTGTGATGTTCCGAGTCACGCAACGCCGCCTTACAGGCATCACGGCTCGACTTCGAGGTGGGCGAGCTCAGATAAACAACATAAAAATTATTCGGGTGTGAACTCGACGTTCATGCCAAAGAAGCGTGCAATAATGGACGTCGGTTGTGATCACGGTTGTGGGGTAAATTGGTGGTTGGGCGATGGGATATGGAGAACGTCGAGTGCTACTCTTTTGTGGGCCCATAAGTGGAGAAGACACCTAAAGTAGGTAGGTACCTTGCCTTACCTGATGTCTTCTGGCAGAAGATGGGATGTCAACTCCCGCCGATGCCATCAGACTGTGTCCATCTACGACCTTGCCTCGCACCCCGATCCGCACACTCGACGCCTGGCCGCAACAAGTCCAGATCATCGTATTCCCTCGACATATTATCGATACATCGACGCCATGGCACCGGTTCTGACCCGGCCGCAGGGCCACCTCTCGCCCGCAGATGCTCTGCATCTCGCCCAGCAAGCCCCGACGATCCTCAAGAACTACCCCAAGGCCTTCGCCTCGTCTCCGCTCCTCGCCCTGTTCACGGCCGCCGAAACACCTGAGCTGTGGGTCATCTACGAGAACCTCATTCTCGCGTGCTGTCGCACGGGAGACACAGAGTCAGCGCACCAGTGCCTGGAGAGGCTGGTCACACGATTCGGCTCCGACAACGAGCGCGTCATGGCGTTCCAGGGCCTCGTCAAGGAGGCGACGGCGGACAACCAGGGCGAGCTTGTGCAGCTGCTGATGGAGTATGACACGATCCTGGGGACCGACAACACGAACATTGTGAGTGGCACGCCCCGTACGCCCTAGACCGGGGACGCTGACAGCAGAACAGCCCGTCGCGAAGCGCAAGGTCGCTCTCTTGCGGTCCTTGGGCAAGACGAACGAAGCCATCGATGCTCTCAACGCCCTGCTCGACTACTCCCCCACCGACGCCGAGGCGTGGTCGGAGCTCGCCGATATCTATCTCTCCCAGGGGCTGTACTCACAGTCCATCTTTGCTCTCGAGGAGGTCCTGGTGCTCTCTCCGAATGCCTGGAATGTTGGTTTTCTCCGTGGTGTAGGATATTTTGTGGTTCTGACGCGTTACCAGATTCATGCTCGTTTGGGCGAGGTGCTGTACATGGCGGCGACAGCGTCGGACGGTCCTCAGCTCAAGAGGTTGACGGAGTCGCTGAAGAGATTCTCGAGGAGTATCGAGCTGTGCGACGACTATCTGCGGGGCTACTACGGCCTGAAGCTGGTAAGTCAAGCCTCTTGCCTGCCCATTTGCTGCATCTGACGTCCTGCGAAGGTCACCGACAAGCTGTTGAAGGACGAATCCAAGTCATCAAAACAACCCGATGCGGACGACTGGTCCCCGCCCGACCAGGCCACGGTCCAGAAACTGAGGGAGCTGGCGACGAACAAGTTGGCGGAGATTGTGCGCCGCAAGGATGCCGGCGAGGCGTCGTGGCAAGGATACAGCGAATCCGAGGTCGCAGCGGCGCGGGAACTGTTGGGCCAAGGGTCGGCGGAAGTCGTGCGATGATGTGGCCGGCATCATGGTGGGAGACGGCCGCCAGCGCTATGGCCAGTGGCAGGAGAGAGCGGCAGGGCAAGGCGGGGGCATATACCAATGCAAGTGTATGTCTTTGTACGAAGCGGCCGGCTAGGGGATTTACCTACATAATGCGCCAGCATCGGAGTGTTTGGATGATACGCATTCGTGCCACTGTGAGGCCTGGGAAGCGGATGAATGTCAAGCATATCCATTGGGCGGTGGCCATGCTTTGGGCTGCCCTACGTTGTGACCCGGATTCCCCGAAGCCTGAAGCCCTGCGGTGCGGCGGATTAATAAGATGTCCTCCTGGTGGGCCAGAGTCGCGGCGCCAAATCCTGTGCAGGCAGAGGCGGAGCGGCGGGATGGACCGAGGCGGTGGAGGAAGCGGGCGGCAGCCAGGCTGATGGCAAGAACGGTCATTGGTGTATTGGGCAAGCGCAGGCGACTGCGAATTGGGCAGAAATGGATGCATCAGGCAGGCATCAGGACCATCAGCACCCTCGATTGGGTTTCACCGCGAGTGTCCAGACAAGGCCAGGGCGATGCCACCATCAGCCAATTCTCTCGAACCCTCTCGTAAGCCTGTTGCTGATCCAATAGCGTCTGTGACATGAGCCTCCCAGTGGGCTTTGTTGGTTTCTAGACTGTTCGGTCAGCCAAAAGGTTCCAGTCGCAGGAAAAGAGGCCCGCCGGAGTGCGTTGGCAATGAGTCAACCTCGAGGAGAAGACGCGGCCAGCTCATTACTACCACGCTGCGCTGTCTCGCCGACCCCTGGTTTTTTTCCAGTATTTTCTCGTGAGTTTCTCGATTCTATTGGAATTGGGCGGGATATTTTGGGACATCAGGTTCAGGGGACGTGGCGCCAAAGGAGTCGGTTGTTTTTCAGGTGTCGTGTATAAAAGCCAGGACACTCACTGTCTGTCGAGGCTCGTGTCCGGCATCAGAATCGCTTTCATCTGCAACCTTGGCGAAGCATCTGATGTGTAAAGCTGCAGCGAGCCGCATCACCTCAACCCAACGTCAACTGTGCAGTGGCGTGTGCCCTCCACTCCCCAGACCGACGACCCGAAACAGGCGTGCTTTCTCGTGATACCCTCTCCCACCCAGGACAGGTTCAATCGCCCACCTCGGATCTCCGGACTGTCTTTCGTGGACCTCCTGGACCTGGAACTGGACAATCGGACGTGATCCGAAAACCATGTGGTATCAGCAAGTACACAGGAGGAAACCATCGAACCACCGAATATTGCCGACTTGAACCGCCGCGGCCAGCGAGAGCAAATCGTCACCACCGCCATTGGCCGCATCGAGAACTTGGAGGCGCCCCTCCCTCCAGTCTGCTGCTACTGCATCACAAGGCCCGCTCAGCAGGCAGCACAGCTGCAGCCGTTCCCCCATCCTGACGTCGGTATAAGGAAAGAGGATCCAGGCCTGTCCAGTGTCGACGACAGCACTCGCACCGGCACCAACAGGTTGCTTGCCGCTTGCTGCAGGACATTTCGATTAGTTTTGCATGCCTGCCTACCTACCTACGGTACAATAGGCGCTGTCTCGACGACCCCTCCCCCCTCCTCTACTTGCCTACTTGCCTCTCTCACTTCACCTCTCCTCACCTTGATTCCCCCCTGCCCTTTCCGCGCTGCCGGGCTTCTCTCCAATCGCAGCCGCACCCGTCCTCCACTGCCACCACGGCAACGGCAACAACGACAACCACGCGCACCCTCCCTCCCCCGTGGGAGGTACCTGACCTGGCTTACCTCTTCGGTCTGCACGATCAACAAGGCACTGTCATCGGTCCATCACACTCTGCCCTCCGTTCCCCTCACCTACACCACCAACAACACTCGCATCCTCGCCCTCACCACCCCTCCACCCTCCACCCTCCACCCAGAGTCCTTGCTGCAGGCTGCGCCGCCCTGGGGCCATCCTCCCTCCCTGAAACCCGCGCAGCCCCCAAATCGCCTTAAGACAACGACACCCTCCCCCTTTCCGCCTCGTCTCTTGCATCTGGCAAGTCAAGGCAGGCCAAGGCAAGACGACGGACGACCCTCAACACCGAACTGGGCCCTCCGCGGTTCGGCTCGTCCTGGATCGACCCCTCCCCGCCGTCGCTTGGTTTCAACGGCCGTCCGTTTGCGTACAAAGGGAAAGGTTTCCACACCTCCGCGAAAAAAGAAGACGAGGACAGGGCCGTCCCGCAACGCAAATCCCCCCCCCTTACGACAAAGAAACGTGGAGAACCTCGCGAAACCTAATCAACTCCCTTTCCTTCTCCCTGGCTCCGCCAACATCGCCTGGTACGTGCCTCACAGTTTATTTGATTGATTCTGTTCCTCCATGTCTCTGGTGCCTGTGGCGCATCGCAGCGCAGCATATGCCGGCTCCATGGCATGGCCCATGGCCCATGGCCCATGGCATGCGCGGATGCCCAGCATGCTGATCAGCCCTGGCGAATCTGGACCCAAGTGGGCTCTGGGAGCCTGGGCGGTTGACAGGCGCCGGCAGGGAGGAGAGGGAGGCCAAGCTGGAGGGGCAGAGGGGCAGAGGGGCAACGGAACGCTACGGCAACAGGGGTTGATCGCAGCTGAGGGGCACTCTGGCCCAAGAGGCCCCGTCCATCCGTCACCCACAAGCACCGCCCGCCTTGACACCGGCCGCCCGCATCGCAACGCAATGGAATGGAGACTGCACTATTTGACCGCCACCTCCCCCTAATTCAATCTGCATGATTCACATGGACCCTCGCACTGACGATACCTCACTACTAGACATCTTACGCCCAGGTCCGGCTCCTCGCCTCTGCTCGACCTCCTGAATCTCCAGCGCCTAAATCACCCTCCCTTCCCTCCTTCTTGCTCGCCTCACCCACGCTAGCTTGCTCGAGGTGCACACTCTCAACTCACCTGCGCATCGTCACCGCCTCCCCAGCAGGCCACCGAAACTCGCCATTTGCACCCGGTTTCTCGCCTTGTTACATACATCGCGCCTGCCATCCATCAAAGACCCGCAGCGTCCCGCCTCGAGCTGTGCCTACTAAGCCTCCATATCCACCCTTTTTTTCGTTCCCTCACCGCACGTCCGACACCCAATTGCCCCAGGTCTTTGCGCCCAACCACGCCGTCGCTCAAAACCGGCACCACAAAGCAGGGAACCCCCCGTCTGCGATCTGTACCACTGGATCCCGCGATCCATCCTACCTCTGTTGCGCCCACGCCCTCGCCCGCGCCTGCGCCCTCGCACACGACGTTTATTTCAGCTGCCCCTCACATCTCGTTGTCGCTGCGACAAAACACCACCGACAGCACCGACAACACCGACAACACCGACAACACCAGCATCATCCACGACTCGAAAGTCGATTCAAACCACACCCGCCGCATCGTCTTTGGATCACTTCCAACGGTCACGCTACCACGCTACAACGCTCCCGTCAACAACACCCAGCCTGCGCCACTCGCGACAACACCCTCACCCATCCCGCATACCTTTACTCCGGCATTCTCTCGATTGTCGCGGGTAAAGGGTATCCTCCGAGAGACCAGCACCAATGTCGTAAGTCTCGACAGGCAACAATATCACGTCTGTTGGGACTCTTCGCTAACCATCCCGAAGACGACGGCAAACCACCATCACAATCGATCAAGGACCGGACACGTCCCGATCAAATTCCTTTAGCGAGGGAGAAGACTCATCCTCGCGCCACGACAGCCAAGAATACAGCTCTTCCGGCGACTGGGGCGAAGAATACAACGAAATCGACCCCGACGACTCTGCATCAGCCAGCGCGAGGCCTTATCACCCCCGATCTCGGTCTCGCTCACGCTCTCACCACGCTGCCCCGCGGCGCCACGTCCTACCCCACCGACCCTCAGCCCAGGCCCCCTTCCGGCCTGGACCCCCCGACAGTCTGGATTCCTCCGAGGAATACGGGCCGCCGCCCTTCGGCACCCGCGGCGGTCCCTACGGCCCCCCGGGCGGCCACAACCCCTACTTTGGTGGCCGGGGAGGTCACCAGCCACCAGCACCCCCAAGCGGGTACCCCCAAAGCCATGTTGGCGGATACATGCAGAGTCCCTACGGGGGACCCGGCCAGAGCATGGTTCCGTACGGCAACTACCAACAGAACCCCTTCTCTCCCATGTCGAACGGCAGCGGTCAAAGCTACTTTGGAGGCGAGCCCAGGAACCCCTACCATGAGATGATGCCCTACCAACAGCACGGCGGTTACTTTGGCGGACACGGAGGCTATCAGCATCAGATTCCGCCTCACATGCAGCAGTACATGTACTCGCCACCGCCACCGCCCGCCACAGAGGCGCCGGCTCCCCGTCCGAAAACCCCAGCAGCCGCTGAGCCGCCGAAGCCTGATCCGGAGAAGGAGAAGATGCAGGAGCAACTGCAGATCTTCAAAGCACTGCAGGCGAAGAAGGAGGAAGAAGAGCAGAGGCGCGAGTTCGAGGCGAAGATTCGAAGAGACGCCGAGGAACAGCTGAAGATACGGGAGGAGGCCCGCCGCAAGGCTACCGAGGACGCCAAGAAGGAGTTTGAGATCGCCAAGGCCGAAGCGGAACGAGCAGCGCGCGACAAGATGGAGGCCGAGAAGAAACACGAAGCCGAACAGGCCAAGCTTCACGCCGAAACGATGGCCCGGATCCAGCGAGAGGCCAAGGAGAAGTACGAGGCCGAGATGAAGGCGGCCGCCGAGCAGAAGAAGCGAGAGGACGAGGCTCGTGCTGCGGCCGAGGCCGCCGCCCGAGCCAAGTTTGAGGCTCAGCTCAAGGCCGAAGCCGAGGCCAAGGCTGCCGCAGACAAGAAGGCTGCCGAGGAGGCCGAAGCGAAGAAGAAGTGGGAGGAAGAAACCAAAGCGAAGGCTGAGGCTGAGGCGCGAGCCAAGCTCGATGCGGAGGCCAAGGCGGCGGAGAAGGCCGCAGCAGATGCTGAAGAAAAGAAGAAGGAAGAGGAGGCCATGAAGAAGAAGGCGGCCGAGGAGGCCAAGGTCAAATTTGAGGAGGAGGCCAAGAAGAGCAAAGACAAGGCGCCCATCAAGTTCAAGGATGCGGTGGGAAGGAAGTTCAACTTCCCTTTCAACCTGTGTGCCAAGTGGGATGTAGGTTGCGTCCCGATGTTCCGGCTCGAGGAGACTTGACTAACCGTACCTCACAGGATATGCAAGAGCTCATCAAGCAGGCCTTCCAGCATGTCGACGTAATCGGGCAGCAGGTGCAGGACGGCCACTACGATCTGATCGGACCCAACGGCGAGATCATTCTGCCTCAAGTCTGGGACAAGGTGCTCGAGCCAGACTGGACGATCGAGATGCGCATGTGGCCGGAGAGCAAGTCTGCGCAGATGCACGCGCAGCGCCACGCCATGCCTGGAGGATTCCCCGGCGTGCAGATGCGCAACGGAGGTCGGGACGTACCCCCGGAACTGCGCGCTCGCATGCAGGCGCACATAGCCGCGATGGCCGCGCGGGAGGGACACCGCCAGACGCATCTGCCTCCGGGCATGATGCCTCCCGGGGCCAGGCCAGGGGGTGGCGGCCACCACGTCCCGCCGCCTCCTCACCACATGCACCGACCGGGCGAGCGGCCTGGTCGCGGGGCCCCGGCCGATGTGAATGTGGTGACGGCCGAGCCGCCGAAGAGGAAGTCCAAGAGCGCCGGTTCCGGGTTTGCCAGCTGGGTGGCGGGCAAGCCGTCGAAGAAGAAGTGAGTGCCTCCCATGCGGCGAACGAGAGTGAGGGGAGAGGACGCTAACGCGAGGCAGGTCGTCGAGGAAGTAAACGCCGCTCGATCGGGAGCCTGTACGTAGCACGCGCGCAGGCCATGTCTTTTTCGCTCGGTCCGGCGGCAGCGGTTGAGATCTCGTTTTGTCTGCCTTCGGCGCTTATTTGCCATCTATGATACCTTTCTGCGTTTGCGCTTCAGACCATGTTCATTCTGGATTTCGACCGTTGATTGAAGTGCATACTGCCGGAGAAGGTTTCGCCATTTATAACGCCTGGACGCCGGAGCATGCTGTATGACGGGGGAAAACGGAAGGGGGCAGGGTTGGGGTTGGGGTTGGGAGGGGGAGGCGCCCTTTGCTTTGCCTGCCCGAAACGCCCGGCGGCACATCATGGAGCTGGTCATTTGGGGCATCGTGTGTACACAGTGGTGGGAACGGGAACGGTATATCTTGCAATGTGTGATTTGGCACCATTCAGCTTTTCTTTCTTGTCAGGCCGTCCGTGGAGTGAGGTTCTCTAGAATGGGGATGTCTGATCATGTTTTTGGGAAACTAGTGGTCTATTGTTTATCTTTTGGTACACTTTTCTGGGGCCCGTGTGGTCTATCATGTCTTTTTCTTTCCATCATGCGTGACAAGCGAGTGAGTCGTGGTGTAATGTCGTGGTGTGATGTCGTGGTGTGATGTCCTGGTGTACATGTCGCGGTAGGGGGAACAGTTGGTAGTACACGCGTGAGGGGATCCCTCTGCTCATAGCTCACAGCGGCGGGCGTCCGAGGATGCGGCGGGCGCGCTTCTCGAAGGCCTCGATCATGACGCCGGCGACCTTGTCGGAGACGGCGGCGCTGACGGCGGAGTAGAGGGGGTTGGCGAACTGGAAGCGGATGACGAGGTCGACCTGGGTGGCGGGGGGGCCGCCGGCGGGGGCGGAGGGGGCGGGGCGCAGGTCCCAGCGGGTGACGAGGGAGGTGAAGACGGCGCCGGCGGTGCCGGAGCCGGAGCCGGCATCGGCGCCGCTGACGGCCTCGACGGAGCGGTCGGGGAGGCAGCGCAGGCGGCTGGTGAAAGTCTCCTCGAAGCCGCCCCAGCCGACGCGCAGGTCGGCGCGGGTCGGGGCGTGGGGGGGCTCGGGCTGGCGGGCGGTGACGCGGGAGGCGGAGCAGTAGGGGACGAAGGCCTCGTAGGCGTCGACGTCGGCGACGAGGGCGTAGAGGTCGCTGGCGGGGTAGGGGAGGGTGCGGGTGGCGGTGAGAGTCTGGGGCGGGGGGGGGGNCTGCAGAAGCTGGCGGAGGAGGAGGAGGCGAGCAAGAGCCGGACGCTGACGCCCGAGGGGCAGACGGTAGAGGAGAAGGTGCTTGCGACGGACGACAAGCTGCTGGCGGGGTAGGGGAGGGTGCGGGTGGCGGTGAGAGTCTGGGGCGGGGAGGGGATGTTGGGGAGGGAGAAGAAGGGGCGGGCGGCGGGCGGTCGAGGGAGGAGGGACGGCAGAGGTCGGGCGAGGGGCGCCAGGCGGCGGAGGGCGGCGCGCGACATGGTGTTTGGTGTTGGTGAGGTCGTGGAGGAGAAGTCGGGAGGAGAAGTCGGAGATGGGATGCGAGGTAGCGACGGAAGGTTCAGGGCCTCTGGGCCATGGTCGGGTCGGGTGGATGGGGTCGCGGCGCGCCGTTGGGATGCCGTTGAGATGCCGTCTGGCGGGGGAGCGGTGCCTTGCCGTGCCGTTGGGCGGGTGGTGGTTCCTCGATGATGCTGTCACTGGAGCTGACTGAGGGCGCGGCGAGGGACTGCGGACAAGGAATTGGACTTGACCCGGCTCGGGCCGGACTTGAGCCGCACGGTGCGCAGACTGCATATGGGCACTGCTGCTACTGGGGGTGGTACAGGCCGTACAGGCAGTACGGGTGGTGGTACAGAGAGCCGTTCAGTGGCGGCGGTACAGTGCAGAGAAACAGTGCAGTACAGAGCGGTGCAGCATGCTCGTCATGGTGGGGGATCCACGCACGGCCACCCACTGACAGCTCTCGACTGACCCACTGACGTCCAGCAAAGCACCCCCCCCCCCCAATCCACACGCCAGACGAACTCCAAACCCAAACTCCAACCCCAAGGTTCACCAGGCCTCACCACCGCACAACACCCCAGCCGAGGTCGCCGCAGGAGAGCTCCAACATGTCCCTGCCCCTCCCGACGACACGCCTCCCCATCACCTAGACCGACACCGCCTCTGACCCTTCCTCTCCCTCCCTCCCTGGCCCCGCGTGGGCTCGCCCGCCGCCACCATGTAGGGCCCCCGATGTCCCACGGCCCATGGCTCGCGCATGCTGCGAACGCCCGACTGACCGCGGCGCAGGTTCGAGAAATCATTATACGACCTCATCCGAGGCCTGCGAAACCACAAGGGCAACGAGCGCGAGTACATACAGAACAGCCTGAAGGAATGCCGCGCCGAGGTCCGCAGCCAGGACATGGGTGAGGCCCTCCTTCCCCCTCCATCACCATGCCCTTCCCTCTTCTCTACCGTCCAGCATGCCCCCACGATGCCAGCGCTGACACCCGCAGACCTCAAGGCCACGGCCCTCATGAAGCTCGTCTACCTCGAGATGGTCGGCCACGACATGTCCTGGGCCTCCTTCCACGTCCTCGAGGTCATGTCCTCGCCCAAGTACCACCAGAAGCGCGTCGGCTACCTCGCCGCCGTCCAGAGCTTCCGCCCGGACACTGAGGTCCTCATGCTGGCCACGAACCTGCTGAAGAAGGTGCGCCTCCCCCTGCCTGCCTTCTGCCTGCCTCCTGCCTGCCTCCTGCCTGCCTCCTGCCTGCCTCCTCCTGCCTCCTGCCTCCTGCCTCCTGCCTCGTGTCTGGCTCATGCCTGCCTCCTGCCTGCCTGCCCCTTCCTCTGGCAGAAGCCCCTCGATCCCCTCGATCACTCGATCCCTCGACCCCTCGACCCCCGATCACCGCTGACGTGCCTCCGCCAGGACCTCGCCTCCCCCCACGCGACCACCATCACCCTCCCCATGGCCACTTTGCCGCACATCATCACGCCCTCCCTCGCCCTCTCCACCCTCTCCGACCTGCTGCCCCGCCTCGGCCACTCCCACCCCAACATCCGCAAGAAGGTCATCGTCACCCTCTACCGCCTCGCCCTCGTCTACCCCGAGACCCTGCGCGCCGCCTGGCCCAAGATCAAGGAGCGCCTCATGAACAAGGACGAGGACCCCAGCGTCACCGCCGCCATCGTCAACGTCGTCTGCGAGCTCGGCTGGCGAAGGCCCCACGACTTCCTGCCCCTGGCCCCTCGCCTCTTCGAGCTGCTGGTCGAGGGCGGCAACAACTGGATGGCCATCAAGCTGATCAAGCTGGTACGTCCCCCTCCGCCGCACGAGCAAGGGCAAGAGACGCGAGAGCCATCGCTGACCGTGTGTAGTTTGCCACCCTCACGCCCCTCGAGCCCCGCCTCGTCCGCAAGCTGCTGCCCCCCCTGACCGACCTCATCCGCACCACCCCCGCCATGTCCCTGCTGTACGAGTGCATCAACGGCATCATCCAGGGCGGCATCCTGGGCAGCGCCGACGACGGGAGCGAGGAGATCGCCACCCTCTGCGTGAACAAGCTCCGGGGCATGATCATGGTCGACGGCGATCCCAACCGTAAGTCTGTCCCGGTCTGACGCGAGACCAGCGCGCGAGGCTGACCCCTGCCAGTCAAATACGTCGCCCTCCTGGCCTTCAACAAGATCGTCCTGACCCATCCCTTCCTCGTCGCCCAGCAGGAGGACGTCATCCTCGAGTGCATCGACAGCCCCGACATCACCATCCGCATCAAGGCCCTCGACCTTGTCAAGGGCATGGTCAGCGGCGACAACCTCGTCTCCATCGTCAGCCGTCTCATGAAGCAGCTGCGGTCTTCCGCCCCGCCCAAGAGCCGCCAGAACGCCGGCGCGCCCCTCGGCCCCGACTCCGCGCCGGACTCGGAAGACGAGACCGAGGTCATCAACCCCAAGGCTAAGGAGAAGGACCAGGCCCCGCCGCTCCCCGACGACTACCGCATCGACGTCATCGCGCGGATCCTCGAGATGTGTGCCCACAACAACTACGCCGGCCTGGTAGACTTCGACTGGTACATTGACGTCCTGACGCAGCTCGTCCGCATGGCTCCGGCGCCGCGACCCGTCGGCACCGAACTCGAGTCCGCCTCCGCCTACGGGAGCTCGACCGCGGGCGACATCTCGGAGAAGATCGGCGACGAGCTGCGCAACGTCGCCGTCAAGGTCATGGCCATGAGGCGGTCCGTCATCATCGCCGCCGACCTGATCCTCACACAGCTCAACGCCGACACCCCGCCAGGTCACTTCATCACATCCGCCTCCGTCAAGTCCATCGCCTGGCTGGTCGGCGAGTACCCCGTCATGCTCACCTCCACAGACGACACCCTGTCCACATTACTCCAGACCATTCCTCGGACCAACATTCCCGAGATCCTCATAACCTGCCTCCAGGCCGTCGCTAAGGTCTTCGCCTTCATCGCGAGCAACGACCGCCAGCTGTGGACGCCAGAGTGGAAGTCGAGGATAACGCTCCTCATGGCCCGCGTCATCCACGTCTTTGAGCCACTCGCCCTGCACCCGAGCCTCGAGGTGCAGGAGCGAGCCGTCGAGTTTATAGAGCTGCTCAAGCTGACGGCCGAGGCCGCGTCGGGCCACGATATCTCGACGGACGACGCCGAGCAGGACCCGCCGCTCCTCCTGACGCAGGCCATCCCTTCGCTCTTCCAGGGCTGGGAGCTGAACTCGGTCGCCCACGGCGCGCAGAGGAACGTCCCCATGCCCGACGGCCTGGACCTCGACGAACCCATCCACTCGAACCTCAACGCCCTGCTGGCGGAAGCTGACTTCCTCCCGCCGACCACGGACGAGGCCGACGACTTTGAAGCCTACTATCACCACCGCCCCGCCCCCACGAGCGTCTCGTCCTCCGAGCCCGCCATCAACCGCATCGCCGACGCGGCGCCCGAGGAGAGCGTCGCCTCATACCAGCAGCCGACGGAGGACACGTACCTCGACGCCGACATTGTCGCCCGCCGCAAGGCCGAACGCCAGGACCGCAACCGCGACGACCCCTTCTACATCGGCGGCTCCGGCAACGCCTCGCGCGTGTCGACGCCCATCCACAACATCCTCCAGAAGGAGAACGGCCCGGACCTCGACATCGACTCGATCCCCATCATGCAGCTCGACCTCGACAGGCTCGGCACCTCAGCCCCGTCGCCCGCTGCCGCCGCCGCCGCACCAGCACCCCGCCCGCGCCAGCGCGTCGTCATCGCCGCCGACGAGACCCTCGCCGGCGCCGCCGGCAGCGGCCTCTCCACGCCGCGCGCCTACGAGTCGGAGAACAACTCGGACAGCTTCACGCGCAGCCGCGCCAAGAAGCTCCGGCAGGGCCTCCTGCACGTCGACTCGTCGCACATTGGCGCCTTCAGCCTCGAGGGCGACGGCGACAGCGAGGCCGCCGCCGGCCGCGCGGCGCGCACGAACCCCTACGACTACGAGAGGCAGCAGCGCGAGGAGGCCGAGATGGCGCAGGCCATGAAGGAGGTCGAGCGGCTGCGGCTCGAGATGCAGCGCGCCAACGAGCGTATCTCGGTCGCGCAGGGTGTCGACGCCGAGGGCACCGTAGTCAAGCGCAAGGTCAAGAAGAAGAAGAGCGATGCCACCGCCGCCGAAGACGGGACGGCGGTCAAGAAGAAGAAGAGCGATGCCACCGCCGCCGAAGACGGGACGGCGGACAAGAAGAAGAAGAAGAAGAAGCCCGTCGAGGGCGCGGGAGCGGCGCCGGCGATCGAGGTCACGGGGGCCGAGGGCGGGGTCGCCACCGCGGGAGGCGATGCGGAACCGGCGGTCGTGGTGACGAAGAAGAAGAAAAAGAAGAAGGCGCCCACGCCCGCGCCTCCGGCAGACGAGACTGCCGTCGGCGCCGAGGGGCCGTAGGGGCGATGACCCTGGTGCCCGACCTACCTAGAAGCAAATCCTGCGCCGTATGGCGGTCATGAGAAGAATGAATGATTCACGCGTCATCGAGCTGCAAGTGACGTGCCTGGTGTTTCTTCACACAAAGTCTCGCCGAGCATCATCAACACGTGCGCGTCAGGTGAAATAGTAATGGATAGAATCAGACATGAGACGCCTAACCCCGAGAGGCCCGCCGGCGCCGGCAGGGCCCCAAGTCGTATCACTCGTCTTCATGCGTGCGTGGCTAGAGCGGAACACTACAGCGTACAAGTTACACTTCCCTTGCCTCTCTCTCCCCTTCTATGCGTTGAAATCGTCATCAGACGGCCCCACCTCAGTCGTCCATCGGCTTGTCCTCCAGCGTCACCCCCCGCGGGGCGATGACCTCGGCGTTGCCGGCGCCGGACGACGCCGTGACGCGCCGGCCGCCCGCGAAGCGCGCCCCGCTGCGGCCGAGGCTGTTGCGCTTCTCGATGGGCGAGTCGCTGAGGCCCTCAATCTTGGAGAGCATCGACTCGACGGCGCCGCCGGGCGTGCCGTTGGCGGGCATCGACTGGCGCTCCTGAGGGCGGCCGCGGGACTGCTCGGCGGCGGGGGTGGCGGGGGGCGCGTCGCCGTTGGGCTCGGGGACCTCGAGCGAGTCGCGCTTGGTCGCGGCGGCGACGGCCGCCGAGCTGCCGGCCGTGGCGCTGGCGATGCTGCCGAGGCTCTGGCGGTGGCGGTCCGAGGTCGGGCTCGTCTGGATGGGGAAGCGGGTTTCCGGGCCGCCGACGGAGCGGTCGCGGCGGTGGCCGGTGCGCGGGCCCGGAGCCGGCGACGTGGCGCGGCTGCGGCCGCCAGAGGCCTTCTCGAGCAGGAGCCTGTTCCGCTCCTCCATGTTGGCGCGGCGGTTGCTCTCGTCGGTGCTAATGGCACGAGGGCGGTTGCCGCCGGCGCCGGCGCCGATGCTGCCGCCACCGGCGTTGAGGGAGTTGCCGGCCGACATGCGCTTGAGCTCGGTGAAGATGGGCTCCTTGTACTGGAAGAGGTCGCGGATGAGGCGGTAGGCGTGCTTCTCCTCCATCGTGAGAGAGGTCTCGGTGCGCGGGCGGAGGATGCAGGGGGCGAGCGTCGTAGCGAGCGTGTTGACGTACTCTTCGTCGGCGGACGTCAGGTCGATCAGGCGGGTGAAGTGGTTCATGCAGGCGTCGAGGGTGGCAATGTTGGTTAGGCGGAGCTGGGCAAGAGTCTGCTGGAGAATGGATATCCTTGAGGCGTCGGACGTCTCCGCCGACTGCGCGGACTGTGCCGTGTACACCTGGCGGATGATCTCGTACATGTGGGCGGAAACTAGGGAATCTGCAGGGAAAGTCAGAGAACGTCCAAAGGAGAATCGCGGCGGCGTACTGACCTGGGAGCTCGAGGAGGTACAGCTTGAGCAAGCTGGCGACCGTGGGAATATCGAACTCGCTGAGCACCTCCTGGGAAAGAGGCTTGCCGTCGTTGACCCTGTTTCGCAGCTTGTGCGTCTGCGTCAGGGGCACCTCCACCAGCCAGACGTCCCGCCTGGCCTTGTCGCCCTCCAGCTCAGGGTACTGGTTATCGAGATAGGTCAGGAGCGTGGTGACAACGATCGGCACGCGCTTCTTATCCGCCTTGGCCCTCGCCTCAAGGTCCACGCCGAAGGTCTGCTCGTCAACCTTATTGTAGTAGTTTTCGTACACGACAACCTTGGGGTGGAAGCCACCGGTGCGATAGTTCTCCAGGAGATACCGCAGATCACTGACAGGCTGGACCGTCTCCTGGAACAGCATCATGTTGTCGACGGCGGACTGCAGCGTGGGGATGACGTTACTGATGGTGCCGGAGAAGTCCAGCACGACAGTCTTGACGGCCTTGAGCCTGTCCAGCTCGCAGCGCTCGAGGAAGCGCAGGTGGAGGAAGATGTTCTCCTCGAGGTCGCATCGCAGCTCGTCGAGCTTGCGCACTGCCGCCTTGTACTTGTCGTCGGCCTCGCGGGCCTCGCGTCGCAGGCGGTCTGCGGGGGTCTCGTTGGGGTGCGCGTTGTTGAGGACGTTCCAGTTGGCGAGGTACTCGCTGACGGTGCCGACAACGGGAGAGTCAGAGCCGCCGTCGGAGCCCGGCATGGAGAATGTCCTGCCCAGCGTCTTCTTGTTCTCGGGCACGCCGGCCATCTGGAAAGCCTTGGGCTTCCACTGGTACATCATCTTGGAGCTGTTGGCGAAGCTGTTGCCGACGTTGCCAATCAATCGCAGGAAGCCGTTGGAGATCAGGTCCTGACCAATCCTCTCGGCATAGCTGACGCTGCTGGTGCCCATGTTGCGCTGCAGGTATTCGACAATGTCCGTTCCGGGCGACGTGTTCTGGTAGGTACCCATGATCGGCACCTTGTGCTCGCCGAGTGGGATCGTGTTGAGCATGTGAGCAATGATCTTCTTCATCTGTTCCGGCTGGTAGACCTCGTCGCCGATTTCGATGGGCTCGTCGTCGTCGTCGGGGATCTCTGGCTCCTTGTTCTCCGAGACCTTGATCTCGGGAATGTTGCTGGCGGCGGCGCTGGGGCTCGTCTCGGGGTCTTGGAAGGCCAGCTTGTTCTCCTCCTCAATGTCTTCGACCAGGCGGCACTTGTTGAAGTAGTTGCTCCTCAGCTTCTTGGCCAGCTCGGCCTGGCGGTCGTGCGCCTTGATGCGGTTCTGCAGCTCGTCTTGAGAATCTTGGATGCGGGATTCGTGTGAGTCGCACCAGCGGGAGAAGGGGTTGACGACGAGGTCACGGATGCTCTGGGCAATCTTCTTGTGGCTTCGGGCGGCGTCTTCCATCTCGATCCGGACGCCATCGTAGGCCTGGCAGCATGTCAGCAAGGTCCTTGGCCGACCAGCAGCAGTATCTTCATTTCATGGGAGGCGGGCGTACCTTGCGAACAGTGGCGCCGTCGTCTCTTGCGAAGCCGCCCTGGATTCGATCGGCAGCCGGCGCAATGTCGGTCAGTCGCGTCCCGTACAAATCTTCGGCTTCGGCTCGCATGCGGGCGATGGTCAAGATCTGTCGATTCTCGAGGACGCCCTGCTGCAGCTTGCCAAACAGGACCCCGAGGCCTGGGGAGACGTCAGCGACGGTGACGAGAAAAGAGAGCCCAGCAGCGCGCGGCCGGCGGCTCAAGCGCATCGGGTGGGAGGGCCTTACCTGCGGCATAGTCGGTCGACCAGAAGGACTCTGCGAAGCCCGGCATGGTGAAGGGTCGAAGCCAAGTGTGGGTATGACGTCAAGGGCAACAGTCGCGATGCGACAAAATCAGGCGGACAAGCAGACACAAAGGGGTGCAAGGGAAAGAAAGAAGACAGCCCGAGGCAGAGAGAGGCGAGGCAAAGAAGTGGGCTGGATGTCTTGATCCCAAACGGCAATGGAAGGATGATCGGGTGGGCGGTAGGACGAGCTGCAAAGGGCCAGGAGAGATGTTTCGTTTCGCCTTGGGGTTCGCGGGTATCGTGTCTGGGTCAGTCGGCCCCCTATGCGCCGGGCAAAGATCGTCGATTAGGCGTCGCAAATGGTGTTACACTCGTGGTCGTCGTGGGGGAGGAGGATGAGGATGTCGGGCCTTGTCCTGTCGTGGTCGCCGTCGGGGATGGAAGGAAGGAAGGAAAGGGTGATTTGATTGCTTCGTGGTCTGCAGAGGCTGCCCGGACATTGAAGAACAGAACTACTGCAAGCCGAGTCGTGTTCGCCCCAGGTGCGGGTGGGTTTGTTGCTGCTATTCCAGGGCCCGTCTGGTCAGGTCAGGGGTCGATCGACGCGCAGGAGGGGAGGGGAGGTCAGTCGTCAGCTGCCCAGCCCAATGGAAAGGGTTGGGGGGTCATGTCCACATGGAATTTCGAAGACGGTGCTGCTGGTGCTGGTGCTGCTACTGCTGCTGGTACTACTACTGTTACTGCTGTGCCTGTGCCGGCCACCAAGAGCCAAGGCACAGTTCCTCAGCCTGCAGCTCGTCTCGTGTCGCAAGGCATGCGGCCTCATGTGGGGCCCAAGCCAGGTTGACAGCGCAGCCGCAGGCGCTCGGGTGCCTGGTCGCCGCCTCCCATTGGCTGGCAGCGGCAAGTTGGCACTGGAGCGTCAGCACGGGGAAAGCTTCCAGGGCTGTTTCGGCGAGGGGTCCCTGCTGTCGTCCCTGAGAGCCCCTACATGGGTGGGTCCAATCCCCCCCTAAGAGGCCGCCTGGTGCCCTGAGGCGTGCTGGCAGCGGCCGCCACCAGCTGTCCCGACGCCGCCCTCGTCCGAACTCGCTTGAACCGCGACTTGGAAGCCGCATCATTCGTCATTTCACCACCGCGTCCAGCATGACGACGTCGGGAGAGGCGATTCATGCCTGCTTCAGCCTTTTTCCTGCATCTTGCGCTGCAGTTGTCTCTCGGCTTCATCGACGGGAGGTTGATCAGCTGCTTGTGCCGTCGGTCACAGCTACCTCAGGCTCCATTCTGAGCATCAGTTGTCCGTCGTCCAGGCCCGACTGCATCAGCACCGGAGATGACTAATAGTTTGCAACGCGCACGCCCTAGACCTTGACATGGATCTTTCGTGCCATTAAACGACATGCCTCACCTTGAAACCGACACTTCCTGGTGCTGACTTCCTTCTTGACCTTGTCTCGAAATGATGTTCATTTGACCTGAGATCCCTTATCGCACCACCATCTTCTAACTCATCACCGCCGCCTCTTCGTCCATGTAAGCGCTTTCCATCTCACCAAACCCTCATCGGGGCCCTCGGACTCCTGGCCCTGCCAGGCCATCCTTTCTCAATGCACCGGTCGGGCAGATAGCGAAAGTCCAGATAGTTCCAATTAGCCACACGCCTTCAATGTGACGGCACGATCACTGGTTCGAGACTGACCATTCTTAGCATGGGCAAGCACATATACTCGCGGCTCGACAGAGTCGAAGACCAGTCCATGCTCGGCTCGGTGGAAAGCCACTACCCCAAAGAATCTGGAGATGACGAGCCCACTTCGCACCCCCGGACCAGATCTCTCTCAGCCAAGCGACTGATAGCCAGTGTCGTCATCCTCCTTGTCTTGAGCGTGTCCCTCATGAGGCCGCTGGCGTTCTGGTGCCAGAAGACCCGCCGGGGGCCTCAGACCTTCGAAGATCGAGCCCACAAGATCTTGAAAGAGACCCCATTGATCGGTAAGATGCGTTGCGCAATAAACTCGTATTTCTATACTCACGAGATGGCGTAGATGGGCACAATGACCTCCCCATCCTCGTACGATTCCTCCACAACAACCACATCTATGACAAGAACTTCACCGAGCCCTTTGAGAATGGAGGCATGTACGGTCATGTCGACCTCCCCCGACTGAAGGAGGGCCTCAACGGCGGAGCTTTCTGGAGTGTTTTCACTCCCTGCCCCGCCGACGGTGCTGACTTTTCTGACGAGAACTACGCCGCGAGTAAGTATGCCGATGACCCTTTGGGAGACCACTGCTGACCAGAAGCAGGCGTCCAGATGACTCTGCAGCAGATCGACCTCATGACCAGGATCAAGAACGCCTACCCCGACGTCTTCTCTCCCATGGTCAACAGCAGCACCGCCCTGAAATCCTTCAAGAACGGCCGGCTCATCTCGCCGCTCGGCGTTGAGGGCCTGCACCAGATCGGCAACTCGGTCGCCAACCTGCGCAGGTACCACGACCTCGGCGTGCGCTACTCCACGCTCACGCACAACTGCCACAACAAGTTCGCGGACGCCGCCATCCTGGAGAACCCCCTGCGCAAGGCCGAGCCCCACTGGAACGGCGTCAGCCCCCTCGGCCGCCGCCTCGTCAACGAGATGAACCGTCTCGGCATGTTCGTCGACCTGGCCCACGTCAGCGAGGACACCATGGTCGACGTCCTCGGTGGCAAAGAGGGCTGGAACGGAAGCAAGGCCCCCATCATCTTCTCGCACAGCTCGGCGTACAGCATCTGCCCCCATCCGCGCAACGTCAAGGATCACGTCTTGCAGCTGGTGAAGAAGCGCAACTCCCTGGTCATGGTCAACTTCAGCCCGGACTTCATCTCTTGCGTCGATGCCGGCCACGACAACGGTCTTCCTGATTCCGTCCCGGAAAACGCGACCCTTGACCAGGTCGTGAAGCACATCATCCACATTGGCAACTTGATCGGCTTTGACCATGTCGGTCTCGGCTCTGACTTTGACGGAATCCCTAGCACGCCCACCGGCTTGGACGATGTGTCCAAATACCCCGTGCTGGTGGCTGAGCTGTTGAAGCAAGGTATCAGCGACGAGGATGTTTCCAAGATCGTTGGTGGCAACCTGCTGCGAGTCTGGAAGGAGGTCGACGACGTGGCCTTGAAGCTGCAGGCCGCTGGTGAGCCGGTCATGGAGGATGACTTGCCCAGCTTGATGGTCGAAGGCATGAATGTCGAGTAGCTGAAAACGCAGCCCAAGGCTGCCTGGGATAGACAATGATCCACTGTATTAATAGACACCGGGCATCGGGAGGGACGTGGGGAATGACCACTTAGTCTACATAGTCATTTTCGGTCCTCTGGAGGAAGAGCATGATCTCAATTCTCCAGGCACCCTGGCCCACACCATAACACCCGTCTTTTCCTCTACAATTGGGCGTCCGGGAGCCTTGGTATGCTCGAGATGGCCATTGGCTCACGTTACTGCTCGACGCTTGATTGAACGGTGGTTGTTGTACATGGTCCAAGAACGCAACGTTCCCAGATCTCTATCAAAATACAGCGAGAGGTTACACACACGGCGTCTCGTTCCGCCGTATTCTGCGCCATCCATCCTCCAGCATGACCACGCCCGATCACCGCGCCCTCTCGACCCTGTTGAGCTTCTTCGCCGTCTCGATCTGTGTCCTCGTCCGTTGGCCTCTCGCCGGCAGGTTCATGGCGTGCCGCCTTCCTCTGTAGCTGCCCATATCCTTCAGTCGTTGAATGTTCTCCCGCAGAACCTTCTTCGCGTCGTTCTCAATCGTCATCGTGGACAGCTCGGCGGTTAATGAGGTGACGGTCTTGGGCGCGAGCGAGCCGATCTTCGCGTACGGGTGGATGGAGTATTTGGCGAGGATGCGCTGGGATACGCTGGGTCCGAGGGCATAGAAGGACTCGAGCGCTTTCTGCGAAAGGGTGTCAGGTCACATGGATCGGGGTTTCGACGCCAGCTGGCTGGTAGGGAGACGCGGTTGCTGTACCTTTACGAGCTTCTGCTCGGAGAAGTTGACGCCTAGAATGAAAACCTGCAGAGCGTCAGTGATGAGCCTGCGGTCAATGAATCGCCGCAATTACTGACCATCTTGTATGCCTCGGGGCTGGGCCTACAGTTCGCATCCAAGGTGTTGTCGCGATTGAATGTCGAGACTCGAACTCGTCTATTCAGGTCGAATGTCGAGTTCGATG
Organism: Verticillium zaregamsianum; assembly: GCA_002851755.1. Lineage (NCBI taxonomy): Eukaryota > Fungi > Ascomycota > Sordariomycetes > Glomerellales > Plectosphaerellaceae > Verticillium > Verticillium zaregamsianum. Next base: position 798,427 of record NMXM01000004.1, on the reverse strand, counting down.
GCAGATTCCGAAAATTGACGACTAAGCCACGGGGGTGTGGCGCTACAGAGCACGGGCACTTCGGAACAGACGCGCTGACGTTGACCCGGACGATACCTCAGCAGCCCCCCTTGCCCCGCAACGCCGCAGTCACACCTTCCGCCGTAGCACCGATTCGGCTGGTGGCGGGCGCCCAGGCGAGTGCTTGCAAGGGTCCGAGCTGTGGTCCCCTTCACCTTTGCCGCCCGTGAGGGGGTCCAGTTGAAACGTGGTAGCTTCAGCACCAGGTGGCTTTTATCTACCGTCACAGCTGCATCTTCCTGTAGGTTTCCCTTTTGCATCCCATCCCTCACGACACAATCCAATTGATCTTGCAGTACCCATCCGCTGCATCCATCAAAATGTTCAACCTCCGACGAATCGTCCTCTCGGCCGCTGTGCTCCTCGGAGTCAGCATGGTCCTCTTCGCCCAGACGGCCGAGGCCACCAAGGGCCCCAAGATCACCCACAAGGTCTACTTCGACATTGAGCACGGCGACGAGGCCCTCGGCCGCGTCGTCCTCGGTCTCTACGGCAAGACGGTCCCCAAGACCGCTGAGAACTTCCGCGCTCTTGCCACTGGCGAGAAGGGCTTCGGCTACGAGGGGTCTACCTTCCACCGCGTCATCAAGCAGTTCATGATCCAGGGCGGCGACTTCACCAAGGGTGACGGCACCGGTGGCAAGTCCATCTACGGCGAGAAGTTCCCCGACGAGAACTTCAAGCTCAAGCACACCAAGAAGGGTCTCCTGTCCATGGCCAACGCCGGCCCCGACACCAACGGCTCGCAGTTCTTCATCACCACCGTCCTGACTTCGTAAGTCCCCCTCAGCCATCCTCCACGACGGATACAGAGAAAAGGCGCTAACCAAAACCCAGTTGGCTCGATGGCCGTCACGTCGTCTTCGGCGAGGTCCTTGAGGGCTACGAGATCATCGAGAAGATCGAGAACGCTCCCACCCAGCCCGGCGACCGCCCTACCAAGACGGTCAAGATCGCCAAGAGCGGCGAGCTGGAGGTGCCCCCCGAAGGTATCCACGTGGAACTCTAAGCACATCACGTACTGTAACCCACCATTCTTCGTATCCCCGTCAATCGAGCTCCCTCTTTCGCCGAGATCTGTTCCTTGTGCCGGTGTGCTGATGCTCGGGGTCCTCGTTGCAGATCTATACGGTGGTGCTGAGTTTGCGTCCGGGCAATCCAATGAAGACAAACCCCTGCAGATTGGCGGTCCGGGTGAGGGCTGGTCTTTCATCCAGAAGGGCCTGCTCTTCGGCGTCGTTCTCGCTGTTGTCGCCGTCTACTTCCGCCTGAGCAAGAAGAACAGCGACACCTTCCACGAGAAGTCGATGGCTTAGGAAGGCCAGAGTACATAGCCAGAGGTGGAGAACAATACAAAAGTCAATTGATCAACGTGCCGTTTCTGTGTCGATTGTAAAATTCTTTTGAAAATAAATGGCATGAAATTTAATTGCATTTGATGCTGTCCTGGGTGTTTAGACACCCCTTTCGAACCTCCGCCCCTCCAGTTGGCTCTTATCACCAAGTGTGGGGTCACGAACCTCACTCTGGTGAAAATTTCCCTCCAAACCACACCTTCAACCTTAAGCGTGCAAACCACCAGCAATCCAAACCTCCGATTAACGAAAATCAAAGCAAAAGAAAATGAAGATCCTCAGCCTCAACTTCCTGACCTGCGCCGTCAAGGCGTGCAAGTCTTCCGCCGCCTCCTACCCGCTCCACCCTAAGGACGCCGAGCTCGTGCAAGACGACATTGAGGTGAACGAGCAGATGCTGCTCAACGTGCTGCCCCGCCTGGACTGGGCTGCGCTCCGAACCAACGCGACCGAGGTGAGTGAGAGATCGGGCCATGAGCAACGATGAGACTGGCGACTGGCCCTGCCGTTCGTCATCGTGAAATGCTCTACACCCCGCCTCTTCTGGCCTGCATGGTCTAACACACTCCAGCTCGGCTTCCCTGAACTCCCCGCCGAGGCGCCCACGGCCGAGGCCCTGCAGAGCGACGAGAAGACGCTGAAGGACCTGCACCACCTCCTCATGGAGACGCAGATCCTGGAGGGCAAGCTGGTGTGCGGTAACTGCGGGCACGAGTATGCCATCCGCGAGGGCATCGCCAACTTCCTGCTCCCGAGCCACCTAGTCTAAACGGCCCGCGGCTTCGGGCGCGTAATGAGAGATGACATTATCAACACCTTCAAAAGGGGAGGCGGAGAAGCACAGGTGGGCGGTTGTGATGGCGTTCAGGGCGTTAACGTCACGACATGGCACAGTTGGGGGCATCGGGTTTCCAGCTCTCAGTTCAGTTCAGACGATTCATACACACAATGGTTTCTCTACAACGAGCAGTCCCGCGCGGGAATCCGCGTCCCCCTTGATAATGCCTCATGAAGACCACCCATAAACTCCCATGTCCGCGTCTTATAGATTACATGCCTTGAGACGAGCCCAAGGCCTTCCGCTACCGCCGCCGCTGGCTTAGTTCTGCTTCTTGTGCGCGGCGGGTCCGTTCTCCTTATCGAAAGCGCCGTACGAGACCTCGAGGCTACCGAGGGCGCGCAGGCCGACGCCGAGAATCGACAACAGAATGATAGAGATGACGATGGCGTGGAAGATGCCTGTCCATGTTAGTCTGCTGCACCGTGATCATGCGACCGGATGGCACCTACCAGGGGTGAAGAACTGGTACTTCTCAAAGAGCGGCAGCTTCTCCCACTCAGTGTTGTTGTTGGCACGAGGGCTGGGGGCGACGCGAGCGCGGAGCCTCTTCAGATCCTCATGGAGGGGCTCGTTGAAGTCGGCTTCGTACGTCGTCTGCTCGGGGGAGCTGGTGAGGTAGATGACGGTGTAGGAGTCGAACTCCTGGACCTCGTTGAGGGTAATGCTGATCAGATGATCTAAGGATGGGTTAGCCACATTTCCGCCCCCCTTCGTTAGGATGCTGCATACCGTTATCTGCCAGCTGGCTCTCGCGGCCACTGGAGGAGAGGGCAGGGAGGGTAGTGTCCCAAATCTTGGCGGTCTGGCCCTGCTTCGAGCAGGCAGACCGGATGTGCTCAGTCACGGCGGATGCATCGACCTCGCCGAGAACCTCAGCGACGCTGTATTTGCCGTTGATCTTGCTGTTCGAGACGGCATTGCAGACGCTGGGGACCTTGCAGTTCTCGCCGCGAATGTCGGCGGCGTTGACGTTCGGCTGGGAGATGATGTGGTAGTTCTCGGTCGGGCAGGAGTCGAGGATGCTCTGAGCGACGTTCAGGACCTGGGAGCCGGTCTGCAGCTGGGCAGTTTCGGGAACCTGCGCGAATCTGCGGCAGGTCAGTACAGCTCGATGAAGCTCGCGGCCTGGGGCGCGACATACTTTGCCGTGGAGAGGAGGACGAAGGGCGAGGAGTTTGCGAAGGCGTTGGCCGAGGCCGCAAGGGCCAGGAGGCCGGCTGAGTGTGATGTGCGCATGACTGGTGTTGTTATGGTTGACCAGTTGATGCTGTTCAGTTGGCAGCCTTGTCGTGATGAAGTCGCTGGCTGAATGACGGTGCCTGTCCAAGCTCAAGAGGCAGATGCAGGTAAACGTCAGGGTAAGCTGCATATGCGCATATGAAGGTGCTGAATCACGTGTGAAACGCGCGCCTGGCTGTCGGCGACGAAGAAGAAGGGCGCGATCATTCTTAACATGGACTTGGTGGTTTTTATTGAAGGTTTCGATTCACTTCTTCCACACGAGATGGTATGAGAAGATGCTGCCTTCAGAAAAGGGTCGATCGATTGAAGGTCTGCTGTCTTGAGGTGGCTTAGTCGCCATTTGCGCGATGCTTTCCTCGCAGCTTGGCGCACCAAATTTAGTCCTACGACTTTCTCCAGTCACAAGTTCACGTTAATCGCTATACCACTCTACAGCCGCGGAATCTTCTGACAGAGTTCGACTCGAAGATTGACCACGAACATGGACCTGACTGAAATGACGGCAAGTATAAAGTCCATGGCGTGGAAGCCGTTAAAGACCTCGGGGCAATTGCAGCGACTGGATTGTGACTGAGGCCCAGCGCCTGCGCGCATCGGCAAGACCCCAGTGCCTGGCTCTAGCGCACGAAGGGTACCCCAATAGCGAAGCCTTCAGCGCGGGGCGATCCGGTGTAGTGGGTCCGTTCAGTGGTCGTCTGCCGGCCTCCAGGTGCAAATCGCCCCAAAAAATTCCAGCAGCAAGCCGCAGACGAAAACGAAAGCTCAAACCGACGACAACAGCACATTTGCCCGCCATGTTCGCCCAACCGAGAGTCAAAAAGAGCACCGCGCCACCTCCGAAGAAGAGAAAGGCAACTTCGGCCGTCGAGGAAGTCAATTTTGATTTTGACCAGCGAGAGGATTACTTGACGGGTTTCCACAAGCGAAAGCAGCAGCGCATCAAGTTTGCACAAGAGCAGGCCGCTAAGAAGGAGCGCGAGGAGAAAATTGAAGTGAGGAAACAGGTAATGCATACTCGACTGAAAACTCTTCAGGCACATGTTCTGACAACATCGGGTACAGGTCAGAGACGACCGCAAGCGCGAAGTAGAAGACCACGTGCAAACCGTCAACAAGCTGCTACGCGAGGCGCAAGCAGCAGACTCGGGCGACGACCAAGAGATCAACGGAGAAGATTTCGAAGAATGGGACGGCATCGAAGAGGAGAAACCTGAGGTTCTGGACTTCGAGGATGAGTACATCGACGAGGACCGATACACAACAGTGAAGGTCGAGGCCATCGCCGTGACAAGAGACGGTTTCGAGAAACTGCACGACAGCGACGATTCAGGCGACGAGAAGAAAGACGGAGAGGACGACTCCGAAAAGAAAGGCGCAGAGGAGAAGAAGACTCCCAAGGCGCGCAAGGAGTGGCCAAAGAAGAAGCCGAAGTTCCGATACGAGCAGAAGTTCGATCGTCGCATCGAGGAGCGGAAACAGAAGGCCAAGAAGAAGGCAAAGTACAAAGGCAAGGAATGATCTAGCCATGAACGTCGTAATGATCTACGATACAGGCAGCAGCCGGAGGTGCCTGGACCGCCTTAGCTGCCTGACAGAATCGCTAAATACCCCTGGTTGCCTCACGCCTCGATCCTGCTGGAGTGTCCGATGATACCGTGACAGAGATAACGAGGCTCGTGTTGGCAAAGTGACATGCTATTTCAAGTTGGAAAACAAGGACAATTCAGCTGCTGTCCACTACTACCAGCCCTGGATGGTGTCGAAGGGCCTGGACTCCATGCCCTCCACAGCATCCGCCGCAGACTATATCGTAAGCGACTATGCGCGCAGTGATCATGTTGGCTCCCATGCACTTGAATCAGATGTTGCCGATCTCGAGCTGGAGATCGTCGAGCTCCTTCTTGAGCTCCGTGTGCTTCTTCGCCATCTCCTCGTACTTGGACTCCCACTGGTCACGCTCGACCTCGAGAGCCTGCACCTTGCGCTCAAAGTGACCGGCCTTGACGTCAGTCTGGCGAAGCCTGTTGTTGTCTCTAGTCAGCATATGATCTTCTTGACACCGATAGGGGCGCTATCGGGACGCACTTCTCGTTGGCCTCGCGGAGGGTCTTGTCGGCATCCTCGGCCTCCTCCTCCAGGAGCTGGAGCCTTCGCTGCAGAGTCTCGTTCTGGGTACCAGTGGTGGTGCTCTCATCGGCCGCCTTCTTGTGGTCCTTAACACTGCCCTCAAGCTTCTCAACTTCGGACTCGAGGAGGCCGTTCTTGTGCTGCAGCGAGGTGATTTCCTGCTCCTTGGACAGGTTCTCCTGCTCAAGAATCTTGACCTTGGACTGAAGCTCCTCGACCTTGGCGGACGCTTCGTCGGCCTCCAGACGGAGCTGGTTCATTTTCTATCGTGGAAAGAGAGGTCAGCATCGCATTGCGACATAGGGGGTTTTACCCCTCCAGGACAGCAGGCCTGGTGGGGCATCCCCAGAGATAGCGGGAAGCCTACCTCCTTGATGCGGTCCATGGTGTCGGTGTGTGAGGGATATAGGGCGGGAATGAAAGTTGAGATAGAGCTTTTGCTGCAAGTGTTGGGTCGTAGACGGAGTTCGTAGGTTGTTGGAGGGCGAGATTGAGGCGAGGTGGTGAAGGGGCAGCGGGAGGAAATAACGAAGCACCCCCTCTATGTGCAAAGGGCCCCGGTACTGTGAGCGCAGTCAGCCAGTCTTATGACAATGTGGCCGTGCACCAGGTTTAGGCAGGGTAATGGTGGGGATGATCAGGCGGGGTGGCTTGAGCTGTGTGGGCTTGGCGGAGCGCGCACCAAGTGGTCTCTGCGTCGTGGTCCGGGTTGTCCTGACAACCGTTCCCAAATAGATCATTCCAATTCCTCGCCTCCTATCCGACTGACAACGTAACGTCCGGCAAACTCGCAACATCGACTCATCAATCCGATCATCATACACAACTTCTTCTAGAACGACAAAATCGCCTACTGTGCCGTCAGGCTCGACGAAATGCTCGCAATCCGCGACGAGAATGCTGTCAATGCAGCCCAAACTGTCCGACAGGCGCAGGGAAAGGGGCATCTAGCTCCTAAGACGCCTGGAGCTCGGTACCCGAAGACGCCTTCCGGACATCACGATGAGAACGCTATCGGCGGCAGAACTGTTCTGGGGAAGACCAAGGGCACAATCAATCAGCCTGCTCGGCAGCGACTTGTCACCCCTTCAGGTATGCTGCGATGTTCCCTCCTTTACCCTGGTATGACGATTGAACGAAGACTGATTTCCAGACCTAGGTACCCAAGCTCGAGCTCCCCTCGGAAACAAAACAACAAATGCAAAGGCGAAGACGGGTCAAGCGCAGGGTGTGAAGAACATCGTCAAGGAGTTCGAGAAAACCGACGCCAAACCAACGACGGTCAAGAAGCCGAAGAATAAGGGCCCGGCCGTCGACCCTCTTAAGGTTGCCGTGCACATTGACTTGGGTGGAGACGAACACGAAATTGAGCATGCCCCGCTGCGGGCTGAAGACTTGCCCTACGAATCGGATGTTTTCCCAGACAGCGGTTTGAATTTCGACGGCCTCAAGAAGGAGAACATGTTCAAGGGATACTACAACCATTTCTACAACCCTCTCGGCGAGGATGGCATGCGGCTCGAAGACCGTAAGCACGAGGAGAGAATGCAGAAAGCCCTCAAAGCCAACGACGAAGAGATCCTTCGAGATATTGACACCATGGACTGGTCTGTCTCGGATGTTCCGGAAACCAAGAAACTGGTCCAGAAGAAGACTGCCCCAGTTGCCAACCCTACGAAAATGACTACCAAGCCGGTTGCCAAGTATCCCGCCACTATCAACTCTCGGAGAGCTGCTTCGGCTCTGTCTATGACGACCGGCACGACGGTGAGAGCGAAGAAGGTCCCCGAGGTCCCAGCCCGAAGGCCGATGTCTTCATTGTTGCCCGGGAAGAGGACGGCCAAAGTACCGTCGGCGCCATCGAAGTCAGTAGCAGCCGAAAGTGCTGTTGGAGAGGCCGCCTCTCGGAGCACTCTTGGTTACACCAAAGGGCGATCTGCTTCATCATTGATCAGTGGTCGAGCCCAATCTGCGGCGCCTGCCACTGATGCCGTCAAGCCCAAGCTTTCAACTGCAGCTTCAAGCTTGACTGTGCGACGCGATCCTGTCCCACAGAAGCAAGCCGGCAACGAGGCGGAGCAGCTGTCCCTCCAACGCCTTCAATTCCTCTCCATTTTCGAGCCCGAGGATGACACAGATGTTGTTGGAGGCACGCCCCAATTCGACGATGAAGAAGACGACTTCGAGTTGAAGATGGAGTAGATGGGTTTTTGTCCCGATTGCCGGTGTGATGCCATGGTCAAACGGGTTTGTGCTTTTAGTGGGTTATTGGGGGTTTCTTTGGCGGCCTACGCCGTACTGTTTAAAGGAACAGGAAACACATCGCCGTGGGGACTGAGATGAAAGAATGTATGACTAGCGGGAGCTTTCTTAGGTCTTAATGAATGAATGAGATATGCCCAGACTAATTCATCCACCATGTGCCATGTCAATAAACGAAGTGGCATTGCAAGTGGCTGTCGGACTCTCCAATGACGGAGTCAATTTAACGTAGCATGGTGATCAGGTTCGTCGTCTTGAAATCGTCTCTTCTTCCTGGTGTCAGTACACGATAGTGCCACCACATGGGGACTTCATTGAAACAGAAGAGTGGAGAGACCCAACAGGAAATAGCACTTGGGCAACAGACCATTATGGGATCAATATTGGCAGGAAACAGAGCATTGAGGTTCTGGGATGTGTGATACTATTTCCCTCTCGTTGCTCACATCAACATCAAGCTGATGGTATGCGCGCAAACGCCAATCGGTGGAAGGGAGTTGCCCAACCCCCCTCGAAACGCGAGCTTGCAGGTGAGACGCGAGAATGCGCGACGGCTGGTGGAGTGCAATTAAGTCCCTGGTTGGTCACGTGTGTCATGCTTTGTTGGAAGGTCTTCAGAAGACCTGGCCTTGGAGTACCGATGCCGCGAATGACGTCCAAAGGCTACCAGCCAACCAGGTACCACCTCAGCCCCCACCCAAGCAAGCACTGGACCTGAGGTGGGCGGTCGGCGCTTCGCCATTCCTTGCTCCGTGGCCATCCCTGAAAGACTTTGGACAACACTCCTTCGCCTTCACCCATCACCCGCGTTGCCAAATCCATCCATCCACGCGCAACGGGTCGGGCGACGAAGACCCAGAAAGCCTTCCTTTCCATCAACCCCTCGTTACCATTCTTGCGACACACAATATCGACACTGTGCTTCTCCTGCCAGCTTTTCTGGGCGTCCTTGTCCGGTCGCGTGAACGTCCCCCAACCACGCGCAACCTCACGATTCGACGTTTCGCTCCTCCATACATACGCATGGTGCCCCTCTACGAGTATAAACTGAGAGCTAGGATGCTCGGAGGCTGGGCGAGGAGGTAGAAGCAGCAATCCTTTACGATGACTCGCCAGTCAAGCGCGGGTTTCGCGCAGTTCTTCCCGACCGCCCCGCGGGCGGCCAGGGAGAAGGCGACCGAGCGCGAAAAGGCGAGGCTGAAAACACAGGAGACGACCAGCTCATTGCTTGCTTCGCAACCTGTCGCCGGCGCCGCCCCTGCGGATGCCCTCCATGACCAAGCCGCACCTACCGACGCGACCCTGGTCAACGGGTCGCATCACAACGCAGATGACCGTGGGTCCCCTCTGGGCGACACCCTGAACACTGTTGGGTCCGCAAGCTCCCACGCAAGCACAGGGTCATCCATTTTCAGCTCAGCAACGCGACAGCCCGTTCCCAATGGATCGTCTCAAATCGCAGCTACCACCACCGTCACCCCGCTCACTTCAATTGAGTCGCCCTCAATGACGGGTCACACAAACCAACCGAAGCCGACTATACCCAACCCCCAGACTTCCGACCGTCACTCTTCATCCACGGCTCATCAGAGCTCAGCCCATCGGCCGAATGGTTCATCAGACCCATACCCTGTACTTGATCGCGTCTCGGCGCGTGATTCCGGTCGATCGCGAAAAGGTGTCAAATGCACATATGACCCGTTACTCGATAAGACACTGTCGAAGGAAAAGATGAGGGCCGCCAAGCCCATGTTCAAAGAGTTTGGACTGGTACGTTCACATTATACAATACAATACCCACCTGGAAGGGGGGGCGTCATCGTTTGAAGAGAGACTTGAGGCTAATGAGATGAGCAGGATGACGATGACGCCCCCCCTTCTGATCCCCGCCTCGCCATGGGCGGGCGATTGAACTACATAAACACCGACTTCCGTCACCACAAGAGTCGCCTCAGGCCCGCTGCCTACAACCTGAAGCCTTATCCATTCGAGCCCAAGACATCAGTTGGCCCTGGACCACCGACACAGATTGTCGTGATGGGGTTCAACCCTCTGATCAACTTTCTGAAGATCTCACAGGCCTTTGCGACGTTTGGCGACATTGCCGAAAGCAGCAACAAGATGCATCCCGAGACGGGGAGCTACCTTGGGTTCGCCACGTTCAAGTACAGAGACTCGCCACCAAGCCGGTCAAGGCCCATGATGATCAAAGGCATCGACGCGGCTCGGCGCGCAGTCAGAACCATGAACGGTCAGCGAATCGAGACAAACAATATTCGAGTCGAGTATGATCCGAACGGCAAGAAGAGTGGTCGAATGCTGGAGGAGACGGTGAACAAGGACAGGGCGACGCCAAATCCGACTGCGATCCGACCCCCGCCAGCAGGACCCAAGACGAATACGTCTGAGCCGATTCCTGGGCCTCCACCTATGGCCCCCCGAGGACCTGCCGCTCACAGACAAACCGCGACGCCAGTGCCCAGCGGCCCTGGCAGACCACTCCAACCGCCCAAACCACATGTCATTGTGGAGGACAAGCCGATCGCGCCGCAGCTGGCTGGCGAGCCTTACATCTTCGTTCCTTGCGCCAAGGTTCCGGTCATGCACACGACCGTCCCACATATGAAGAAGAGGCTTAAGGCGCACACTTTTGACGACATTCGCGTTGACCGAACGGGCTATTACATCGTCTTTCCAAGTTCTTCGTTGGGTAGGTCCGAGGCAGAACGCTGCTTTAGGAATGTCCACCGGACCGAATTCTTCAACTACGAGTTTTATATGACGCTCTGCCTCCCCCCCTTGATGGACGATAAGACCGAACCTGCTGCCCACACATCCCGTCGACGAACTCCGAGCCCCGAGAGAAAGCGGAAACAAGAGGTTCGAAACAGGGAGGATACCGACCGGAGGCGCCAAGAGGAAAAGAATGACCTGGAGGAAGAGAAGCGACAAAGGGCGAAGAACTTTGATCCCGTTCAGGCAGCTCGTGAAGTCATCAGTCATGAGCTCGCCGAGCATCTGATTAAGCACATTCGCACGCGAGTTGCAGCGCCGGCCCTCACTGCATTCCTCGACCCCAAGAACCACACTGCCAGACGCCGACAGCTTAATCTTGAAGATCCTGTCGAGTCAGCGCCTTCCCGCAAGATTGGAGCTGGCAATGAAAGTCCTCAGGTTGGCACGCCCAACTCGGGCGCTGATCCCATCGAGAAGCGCACGGGGCGCCTCGAGATTTCGGCTCTCCCTCGCATTCGGAAGATCAAGAATCCAGGACAGGCACAACAGCGAAACTACGGCTTCACAGATCCTTTTGCTCGAAAACGACCTCCGCAGGCACGCAACGCATTCCGATCGCTTCACCACAGACTCAAAAGCTACGACAGTGATGTTGAATCCGACGACGAGGGCAGGAGATCCGTGGCTCGAGAGACCGAGGAGCCTGAATCTCGTCCCCGCAGCCGGATGAGTACAGATGATGAAGATGACGAAGCCTCCAAGGACGAACTCGGCTCTTGGGGTGCAGCAGAAGAAGATTCCATGACCGAAGCCAGCTTTGCCATTGGAACTCTGCCCACAAAAAAGAGAAAGCTTGAGCTTGAGGCCCAGACAGCTCTCAAGCGCCAGAAGAAGTCCGATGAGGAACTCTTCGGTGTTACTCTCGATCACATCGAAACTGAGCTACCTGTCCACCCTGCCTCGGAGGGTGCTACTCCCGAAGGCGATCTCGCCGGTGGCAAGGACGAGAGCCTGTCCCGTTCCGAGACCCCCAGTCTGTTGGCTGGCAGGATCCTGTCCAAGAAGACCAAGTCGAAGAGGAAGTCCAAGAAGCAGCTTTTCGAGGAGCGCGAGGCGCTCAAGAAGCAGCAGTCCGATATCGAAGGCTCTGAGGCCCCCGAGGATAGAGTGGCACCCACAGACGAGGCCCTCAAGAAACCAGAGCCAGTCGAGGAGGAAGAGGTTTATCAACCAGCCGCTGTGCCAACTGATCTCAGTCTGTTCGCCTATGAGCCTACGAAAGCATTACAGCTTGCTCAAGAATCACGCGCCAGCCTTGGGCCCCTGCAGGATGTCGAGTTCTCCACGGCTGATCTTCCTGATTTTGCCAGGCTGCAAAAGAGGTTCTCTACCGCGGACATGGATGACCCCCTCTTGTGGCTGTGGCGGCGGAACCGCGTGCGCGAGCTCAACAACCTGGACCAGGCGGCGGAGAAGCCCGTTGGCATCGAGGGCTACTATGTCCCCAATGCCACTGGTTGCGCCAGGACGGAGCCGATCAAGAAGATCCTCAATTCAGAGAAGTCCAAGTACCTTCCGCACCACATCAAGGTCCAGAAGGCGAGAGAGGCGAGAGAGGCCCGGGTGCAAAAGGACGGCAAGGCTGCGGCTGCTCCCGCCCCAGCCCCAGCCCCGACAAAGGGCAACTCGCGAGCCAACCGTGCCAACAACCGAAGACACGTTACGGCGTTGCAAGACGAGATGAAGTCGTCTGGCGATCCGGACGTGTTCAAGTTCAACCAACTCAAGAAGCGAAAGAAGCCCGTCAAGTTTGCCCGTTCCGCGATTCACAACTGGGGTCTCTATACGGAGGAGAACATCAACAAGGACGACATGATCATCGAGTACGTGGGCGAGCAAGTCCGGCAGCAGATCTCCGAGATCCGCGAGGTGCGGTACCTCAAGCAGGGCATGGGCAGCAGCTACTTGTTCCGCATCGACGAGAACACGGTCATCGACGCGACCAAGAAGGGCGGCATTGCTCGCTTCATCAACCACAGCTGCATGCCGAACTGCACCGCCAAGATCATCAAAGTGGATGGCAGCAAACGCATTGTCATCTATGCGCTTCGCGACATTGCTCGGAGTAAGTTTTCGCTGGTGTCTGGCTGTTCAAAGTATCATGGTGCTAACAGGCTTGCAGGCGAGGAGTTGACCTACGACTACAAGTTCGAGCGAGAGATCGGCAGCCTGGATCGCATCCCTTGTCTATGCGGGACGGCTCTCTGCAAGGGCTTCCTCAACTAATTGGTGGTTTTTGTGCGGCACGGTGCTTCGCTGTGCGTTGGGTGGGGCATTTGTGCTTTCAGATCTCAGGACGCGATGGCCTCGGGGATGACTGATAGTCTTCGGGATGCCTTTTTTTTTACCCACCCGTCTGCTTTATATAGGCAGGGGGCCAGGCAGCATGGAAAATTTGGGAACGACAAAAGCGGTGTACAATGGTTTGATGCGCCAGGAGGCTGGCATTGGGCGTTTGGGTTCAAGGAACGCTGGCGAGGAGGCCCTCATGGGCGAGGGGATGTTCTCACATGGATCGGAGAGTAGTGCACCCACAGCCGCGTTTTCTTCTTCTTCTCGATGGCGGAAGGGTGCCTGTTTTGATAATAGGGGCGGTCGTGATCGTCACCAGTGTACATATAAAGGGGGGTCTCGAGGCGCGTGCTTTGAGGCCGAGGCCGTCCGATTGGGATAGGCAGAGAGGGCGCCGCGTGGCAGTGGGCCAGCCGCCCAGGGGGGGAATAAGATACGAATACCCTGTGCCAGGATGATTTAATATTGAGCTGCACTCGCATGTGTGTTTTGCTTGTGCGCTCGTCATCACGAGCTGTCCCAGAAGCAGAGGATCGCCGGTCCCGGGCGCCTTCAGGACTTGCGGCGCTGCGCTTCTGCCTGCTCTCGCAGGGCAGAGTTGCGGACGAACGAGTTCAGGGGGTAGAGGGGCCCGCTGAAGTCCATGTCGTACCAGTAGTTGACGGCCAGGACGAAGCCTTCATCCTCGGGGGTGCAGAACTGCGAGACCTTGTGGTACCACATGGCCGGCAGGTAGAGCATGTCGCCGGGCTCGAGAACGACGATCATCGGCCGCGCAAGTTGCGAGTAGGGCGTCGCATTGTCCCCCGGGCGGTCGGGGTCCCAGGTCGCGAAGGGCACGTCTTCAGCGCCCTCGTCGGGCTCGAGGACGAGGGCGCCGTCGGGGCCGCCACGGCGGTAGGTCGCGGAGCGGAGGGGCTGTTCGTTGACGCAGGGGTGGCAGTGGGGCGGGAGGAGGGCGAAGCGCTTGCGGCCGCGGAGCTGGACGTAGAGGTTTTCGTAGTTGTCTTTGTGGAGAGCCGTGGTAGCGCGGGCGTTGCCGATCCAGAGGTTGAGGGCGTCGGGGTTGGGCTGGTCGAGGGCTATGCGGGCGAAGGGGAGGGAGGGGGGGAGGTGGTCGAGATGGAAGAGGGGGGCGTATTCGGTGTGGAGGTTGGAGTTTTGGGTTTGGGCGTAGAGAACCTCGGGGGGAGCGGGTGTGGATTCTGAGCCCGAGAGGTCCTCGGCTGTCTGGGCGATGATAGCATCGAGGAATGTGGTGAATGGTTGAGGCTCTTCGTGGGGTTTGGACAGCGAGAGGCGACCGTCTGGAAGTGGCGTGGGTGCATCAGCGTTGCTAGAGTCGTTAGATGGAAGCGTTGAACGTCGGGAGGAGGGGGAAATACCCGTGGGGCGTGACGGCGACGTTGACGGACTGACCATCTAAGGTATTGATGAGAAAGGTTTTGTCCCACTTCTTGAAGGCGTCCCAGGATGTTGCCGACTTGCGGACGACGAAGGGAGTGTTACGGGCGACATATCTCATAAACTCGAGAGGACTAGGTTCTTCGGCAAGCTCCTCTATACGGTTGCTGTTCAGCTCGTTATAGGTTGTGATGAGTTCAGCTATCGGGTCGTCCGGGAGTGCGGCCATGACAGCGACGTATGAGCCGAGCGTGATGTGGTGTCTGGCGAAAGTGAGCTGAGGCTGTCGATGTTCCATGTTACTGAGCGAGGTCAATTCAGTGTGCTACCTGTGGTGTGGGGTTGATCAAGCCACAATCCCAACCCACAATGTGGCTTGCCGTGTCAAACGACACTCGGGGTCCAGCCTCACACTGCTTGCTTCCCTTGCTGCCTTGTCATTCCCTGGGACCCTGCATCGTCAGATGCAACAGAACAGCCGAAACAAACGGATCTCCGACATCTCACAATTCGTGTCCCCATCCACATCCCCATCCCCCCCCCCAGCTGCAAGCGTCCGCATTAGCTTTCACAGATCACAGGGTCTTGATGTGTTGGGGTCCTTGCGGCACAGCGATCCACCAATCAGGCCATGGCCGTCTGTGGGAATGGCCTGACTTTGACAGCGGGCTCAGCTGATTATGATGACGGCGAAGGGCTGCCATACCGACGAGAAGGGGCCTGGACCATGTGGCAGGCCGCTTCTTACGGCTGATGAGCATACGGGCATTAGTGACAGGCGCTGATCGAAACGTGGCAATCTTGATTAGATGACCGTGGAATTGTTTGGCTCGGGAGCCTTGCCTTGCGGGGGGAGGGGAGGCGGGAAGACATATAACCAAGCTAGGCCTCCCCTCGATTCGACGTCTGACGCTCGTCGTGATTCCCCATTAGCCCGGACCTTGGTCCCCGACGTTCCCACGCTGCAACACGCGCATTGATTGCGGACCGCCGAATATCCTCAAATGGCAGCGCTGATCGAGATGACGAGTCGACGACCTCACGACCTTGGCCATGGAACGGCCTCGATCCAACGTCTACCGCCACGTTCGGCCTGGCATCGGAGGAAAGACAAGCCAAGCTGCGATCACCCAGCGAGGATTTCGAGGGCACGATTTTCGATTGGTTCACGCCCGACTTTGGCCTCGTGCCGCTGAGGAATCGACCGACAGGTATTGCGACTGGCCACGAGGAGGAAACTTCGAGTGGAGGGAAGAAAAAACGAAACGCCTCTCGTGACAGAAGCAAGATGGCTGCATGATAGCGGCCTTCGCGATCCAATGCCTTCGTCAACTTCGGAAAGCCTATCCCAGCATACCTATCACCGCAGCAATCGATGACGACGGCCGGGAGAGAGAAGGGGAGGGGGGTCCCCCAGCTCCAAATCATCCTTGAGACAGGGTGTCTCGAAATGTTTCATTGAGCAAAGCAACGCGTCACGAGCCTGCCCGCCCATCCCGACCTGACAGCTCCAATGTCAGCTTGCCGGAGGTGCTTCAGATGGACGATCAATCGACGCTTGGCAGAGGCAGGGCAGATCTGGGCAGATCCAAGGCAGGGCCAAGCGACACGGCAACGCTCAGGCGGTTCTGGACCCCCGCCCACAGCCGCCCCAGGCCCCTCCCCCCGGCGCTGATCCCACTGATGCGACCACTGAGAGCCCTGCAACCAGGCGACTTGGGGCTTGACAGGCCGCACCACCTCGCAGTGTGGTGTGGTGTGGTGCGGTGCGGCCTCCGGGGGGCGAGCAGCCAAGGTTATACCACCACCACCACATCCCGTCTTTCGACTCTAGCGTCCAACATCTTCACATTCTCCCTTCGGACGACACGAAGCCAACCCGCCCGCTGGCCCACCCCACCCCCCATTCTTCCCGTCGAGTCTACAGTACGCCTGCGAACCCAGCTCACGAAACGGCATTGACCAGCATCTCCCGATTGACGCCATCCTATCATCGCTCGCGATTTTGCTTTTTTACTTCGACCACCCACCCGTCCATCGCCATTTGCCCGCAAGTACGCCTTCGTCGTCCGACCTGTCCTCCTCCTCCTTGTCTTAGACTACGCCGCGCTATCTGTCTTTGCATTACTTAGAGCGCCGTAAAAGGCCCTCCCGCCCGCCGCCAGCTGCAGCTATCGACCTCGCCCGAGCCGAACCCGTCCATCCCCCCCCCCCCCGACTCCACCTCGACGAACTCGTGTGAACCAACAATACCATCCCCATGGAAGCCTCCGTCACTCAAGCTACCCGCCATTGACTTGGTCCGGTCCACGCTCGTATCGCCTCCTCCGACGCCCAACGTCTTCTCGCGTCCTGCTCCATGGACGACAACACACGACATTAAGGCTGCGCCTGCCCCTCCCAACACACCCATTGAGCTGCTCACTTGCCCTCTCGCAAGTTTCGCCGCAGATGATCTGGTATCTACTCTATCCCCTTCGAGGGCACGTCATCCCACCACCCTGCACTCCGTGAAGAGAGAACCCCCTCGCTGACTCGAGTCATCGCGTTAGAACTACCGAAGCTCCCGTCCTCGCATCCTCGCATCCCCTGCGCCGAGCCTTTGATCGATACGGCGCCTACGCGACTCGCCATGTCATCACCACGCTGCTCATCTCTTCCGCCGTCGCCGCCATCCTGATATACCCCTTCCCCTTCCTCTACACCACCGACTTCACCAACGGTGCCTCGAACCTGCCCCACCATGTCTGGACCCTGGCCCAACCCCTCGAAAAGGCCACCGCCGAGCCCGATGTCGTGATGCGCTCCATCTGGGTTCACGGAAGTTACATGGAGGCACTCGATCGCAATGTCCTCCTCGGCGCCCTCCAACTGCAGGACGAGCTCCTGGGTCCTACCGAGAACTTCGATCCCCGCCGCCCGGATCAGTCCGCGATACTGATCCAGGATCCAGCCATGGACCTGACGCCCAGTGACCGCGACGCTTTCCATGTCATCAACGGCTTGACCAACCAGTCCTGGTTTTTCCACTCGCCTCTACAGTACTGGTACGGCTCGTCCGAACAAATCAGCTCCGATGCGGACATAATATCCACGGTCAACCAGCGCAAGACCCAGCCTACCTCGGTCAACACCACTCTCAGGCACTCCATCGTCTTCAGCGGCAAACACTTCGAGGACCGACGGCTTCTGGCCGCTGACGCACTAGTGATCACCCTCATCCATTTGCGCGACTCGCCCGTGGGACGCCAGTGGGAGCGGAAGGCCGCGTCTCTGGCCAGACAGATGGCAGACAAATGGACAGCGTATCCCGCCGACGGCAGCAGCATGTCAAACCAGCTGTACGAGTTCCAGTTCCAGCCAATGTCCACGCAGGACACCGTCGTCTTGGCCCTTGCCTACGGCTTGTCGTTGCTCTACTTCCTCGTCAGCATGTCCAAGCTGAGGGCCGTCAAGTCCAAGGTCGGCCTCGTGGTGACCGTCATGACGCAGATTATACTGTCCATATTCTCGAGCTTCACGGTCTGCGCCATTTTCAAGATCGACCTCTCTAGGATTCCGCAGGCAGCCTACCCTGTTGTGGTGCTCTCGATGAGCCTCGAAAACATCTTCAGACTCATCAACGCCGTCATTGCGACCCCTTCGGAGCACAATACCAGCAGTCGCATAGGACATGCCTTCGGCGACACGGCCCCGGTCGCTCTGGCAAGCTCCATGCAGAACGTTTTCATCCTGTGGGCGCTTTCCAAAGTCGTTTCCCCCGGCGTGTCGGCCTTCTGCACATTTGCCGCCGTTGCGATCGTATTTGACTTCTTCTACCTGTCGACATTCTTCCTCTCGGTCCTGGGTGTAGACGTGAGGCGCACAGAGCTGAGTGAGGCCCTGGACAAAGCGTCGTTCAGGATCAACCGGCGTTCGAGCGAATCCGTCGCACGCACCAGCTGGATCGATGCACTTCTTCAGGGGAGAGTCGCCATGTCCACGCGCATCGCTGGCACGATCATCATGATCGGTTTCGTGTTGATTGCTCAATGGCATTTCTTCGAAAGTCAGACGATGCTCCGCGTACTGGGCAGCCTTTTCCGTCTGTCCGATACCAGCGCAAACTCAACCCAGCAGAAGGAGTCTTTATTAGTGGACATTCACCAGGCTAGAAGTCCTACATCTTGGCTTCGGCTTCAAGATCACGAAACAGCCCGGGAGGTCATCAGTGTCATCAAGCCATGGGCACACAGTTACATCGCGCAGGTGTACGACCCGCTTGTTTTTGTGCTCAAGGGTGCTGACCGAACACCTCGCATCCCGGAACGGCCGTTTCTGCCCGCACTGTACGACTTCATCGATCACCATCTATTCCGCTTTGTGGTGACTGTCTTGTTCATCCTGGCGGCCGTCCGCCTGTTCATGAACTACCTCTTGTGGGAGGAAGATTCAGACTTCAAGTCGGGCCACGAGTATGACGATGAACCACTCATGTCGGTTACGTCGTTATCGAAAGGGCACACTCTTGATATTGTTTTGATGACTGCCTCAATCGACGGGCACGTCGTATCTGTCGGGCTTGATCGCGCAATTCGGATTTGGGACGTTCGAGCCGGGTTGAAAGACTACGCTTTGACCGACATCTCCAACCCCCCCGACGATCTCTTCCCGGTAGTAGCCATGGCCATTGACAACAATTGCTGCTGGCTGGCCCTTCTGTCACCTTCAAAGACACACTTCTGGCATCTTTTGGAGAAGAGATGGGGTACATCGCTGCCTGTCGACCTTCAGGGACACAAGCACCAGGCTTTCTTCTTCGGTCCTGCCACCGCCAACTCGGTTTCCCCTCTGTTCGTGGTCCGCCGCAACGGCACCATGACGCAACTCGCACCCCCAACTAAGACACCAAACGACTTTACCATCTGCAAGAGCCCCCTAGTCTCCGTGGAGCCACTTACCCTCACCTGTAAGTATCGATGTCCCAATAGTTATGTATACCTTGCTAATTCTTGACAGCCAATTCTTCTCCTGCATCTAGCCTTTCCATCTTGACAGCTTCTAGAAAAGGCTGTATACATGTGGCAAGCCAACAAGATCAGGGGTGGGCTTCCACAAGCCTCGATGTGCACTCTCCTGAGGATCGGGATGCACTTCAAGTCGTGCCCCTTCCGGGTCTGGACTGCTTCCTTGTGGCTCGACAGCACTCAATCGATCTAGTCGAAGGCAAGTCGAACCGGCTCCTGCACATATTCAAGACCGGTCCCATACAGTCGCGGACGCTGCGAGCTTTTCACTCGGCTCGAAGGAAGCCGCAGTGTGGGTCGGTTGGTCTCGTCTCGTTTGGGCTCGTGTACAACAATGCCGAGACGGGCGACTGCGTCATCCAGACCTACCTGCCCAAGGAAGACGGGGACACCATCTGCTTCCGCGACTCGAACGCCCCAGCCAGCCGGAGCTGCTGCAAGTGGGCCGAGACGAGGATGTCCGAGAGGCGGATCAACAACCCGGGTACGTGGGAAGCTCTGCCCGGCGGCTGCATCGTCGGCGTGCGTCGGGATCGGCCCGCTCCTGCCCGGTACAGCCCTGATTCATCGCCGACCCATCAGGGCCTGCGCCGGCGTCTCTACAGCTTTCGGCGGGATGATGTTCCGGGGTTCGCCTCGGATAAGTGGGAGGTCTGGGTTGCCTCGCACTCTGGCCGGCACGACCTCTACGAGACGAGGCCGCTGCACTCGGACGACGAGAACGACGGCTGCCTCATCATTTCCGAGCTGGGGCCGATGGTCAAGGTCGGCACGGCTTCCGTCGTGGTCGGCTTTGGCACCATGCTCAAGCTCATCACCGTGGGGCACGAACACTTTGAAGAAGGCCTTACGACTGCCAGGAGCCAGGAAATGCCGAACATCGGCAGTCGACGACGCAGGCCAGGGCCCGCGGGGCTCAAAGCGAGGGCGAACATGTGGGATAAGAGCCAGTGAGCCATCGACGGGCTGAGACGTACATACTGGGTTGGTGGTTCGGGAGCCCGGAATCTGGGGGGCGTTGGGATCCTTTCATACCATTGTATACCCATCGCCGGAGGTGGTCGGAAAGGAATCGGCGGCTTACAGGCGTTGGGACGGTTTACTTCTAGATACCATCTATATATTTCTCCGGCTGTTCTTCATTCAACGCTGCTGCTTGTCTTTGTATGTGTGCTTTTGTATCGCTGCCGGGTGCATAGCCTGCATACCTCTCATGGTTCGACTGAAGCCGTGCCTCACCAGGTATCGCCTGTGACCTCGGCAGGGCTCTACCCTGAGTGACGGGAAGGGATATTCATCTGTTGTTGTCAAGGACTGTGAATGAGCGGGCTCATGGGGGCACGACATTCGCCACCAAGAGGTGGCCAGTTCTTTGAACTCTTCCCCTATGTGGCCCAGATGTATTTCCGAGAGGCTGAGGCAAGACAGAAGCACGACGCGCCGAACGCTGCTAAGCCACGAACAGGACCAAATACCCGCCGTTCATGCATGTACAAGTATGGGTTGCTTTGGCGGATGAGGTCTTCCTTGGTGGCATTGGGATCGATCTCGACTTCGCCGCAGCCGAGATACCAAGACTTTGGAGCAGTGACTTTTGATCGGAATGCTAGCGACATTGGAAGACCTCTTCCGTGTACCTGAGTATCGAATACAGTGGAACCAACAGGGCAGCACTAACCAAGACTCAGGCAAGTAAGTACGTAGAGCAAGAACAGATCAACGCCTCCGCGGCATAGCTATATCCAATTACATATAATTACAAAGTCCCACCAATCCAAAAGACGTGAGGCTCGCTATGCAGCTGTTCCATTCAATGATCCCTTTGCGCCATGTGATGCTGGGGGGTCAAGTCCCTATTGCTGAGTCCGGGTGGTGTTGGTATTAAAGTCGATAGGTCGTACCAGGATGGGTGATATATACAGTCAAGATAGGTCATGGTGTGGCAGACCTTGTGATGCTGGTCTGGTCGTGCTGTGCCCGAACGCGGCTGTTGTGGGAGATCATGACAGGTAGCCCGCCATGTCTGGCCTAGGGAGATCGCACTGCGCGTCTTCATATGGGGTTCTCCATCCCTGGGAGCGGCACAGCTACTGGAGGTTGTGTGCTCTGGGCCGGCGGCGCGGGGCTGGCAGCGTCTCGCTTGCTTCTCAAGGTGTTGCTGGAACCCATATTGTTCGACCCCAGCCCTCGCTTCATCATTCTGCCTAGAACGGTGACTAGCTCGCAGGCGTCCGTGAACATGTCATCGTCCATGCCTTCGGAAGCTTCATACACTTCGGCTATCGCGTCCTTGGCTACTTTACGGCTGCCTTCGCCGTCGTGCAAGCAGTCCCAAAGAAAGGCAGCATACTCCGTCTTGACGGAGAGGCGCAAGGAGTGTGAGCCCCAGAGGTACGTGTCCGCAAGACCGATGGCCTGTTGAAAATACTGGTGGGCCTCGGGGAGGAAGTCTTTAGGCTCCTTGAGGAAACGAGCAGGAAGATCAGCGGCATCCTGTTTCGGGGCAAAGCCTGGCGGGGGGTGAACAGGGCCGCCCTCGAGAGGATGCGTGGGCTGGATGGAGTTTTGTGACGTGTTCCAGTCGCTCTCCATCGCGAGGCCCTTTCCCTTGTCGACCCTGAGTGGTGCTGTGCCTGGCGGTACGGTGCTGGTTCCTGGGTCAGGTGTTGATATGCCTATTGTTGAAACTGGTGGGTTGTTGTGGAACAACACAAATATATAGTAGAAAGATGCTTGCAGCTTGTATGCAAGCACTTTGAGTTCGGTGTGATTGCCAACCATGGGGATGACATATTGTTGAAGCATAACCAGGCCTTCTCGGGAAAGCCATACAATGTGGAGTATGAGCTCCAGAGATTTTGGGCTTCGGGCGGGATCTGGGCGGCGCTGCTTCTTGGCGGTGACCAGTTGTTCTGCCAGGCTGAGGGACAATCCGAGGAGCTTAAGCAGCATGGACGAGAGCAGAGGATTGTCTGCTTCGACAGTCCTGGCCAGGCGACCGAGGAACTTCTGGTCGACCAATGACGACGCCATCAAGGCAGCGGTGTGACCGAGTCACAGTGACAGCCCCTGCAAGTCCGTCTCGGGTGCAACAGTGGTCAGCCCAGGGCTGGGCAAGCGTCGTGGGTCAGTAGTTGATGTCAGGGCGAGCAAGGCTGATCTCCCGGCCGTTGGGTGGGAATCGAGCTGATAACGGCGGCTCTTCTCGGTCGTCTTGGTGAATGGGATGCGTTGCTTGTGGTTTGCTTGGTGGTTGTGGCGACGAAATGTAACGAGTGGTACCGAGGCAATTGTGCCGGGAAAGGTGCTGGCAATAGAGGCGTAAGGCGAAAGGGGCGCTCGTCGTGGCAGACAGAATGCATGAGAGCAGGCGTGTGTGGTGAGGCGAAATACGGCAAGGCTACCAAGTTGCTTTCTCAAATCGTCCTGCCTAGGTTGAGACAGGATCCTCCCGATGTTCCGATTATCAGAACAGTAGACGACGATGCTCCTATTGTCTGAGTGGTCAGTAGGGGTTTGAGACAGATGGCCGCGGTCATTGGAGGAGGACGGACCAATGTGCATCAGACTGGCGGCCGAAGTAGGGCAAGGTCGATTACCCAAGACAAAAAGCGACGCGGGTACAGAAAACAACACCTTGGTCGCGACGGTCGTCTGGCTGCGACGGGGTGGCAGGACAAAGGCTAGGCGATGTAGGTGCGAAGCTCGGATTGAGAGGTAGATGCGGCAGATTGACGTTGGTTCGCAGAGAGCATTGCGACGTGTCGTTTGGCCGGGGAATCGCTACCAAAGTCGCCTTTATAAACGGGAGATCCACGCTCTGGCGGTGGAAGATTTGGCGGATTACGGGGGCAATCCCTGGGGAGGGCCAAACGAGTGTGGGCAGAGGCAGCCGAAGCAAGGTTGTGGCGGTGAGGGGCGAAGACGCTGGGAAGCCCGGTCCAGGGTGAGGTCGTGGCTCGAGGGCTGGCAGTTGATAGTCGCAAGGCCAAGGCAGTGGGGAAGGCGATCCGATACTGGGCCTGGGGGAGGAGAGCGAGGTAGGATGGTCGTGCTTTGAGAGTTGTTGTGGTACTGGCGTCCTCCGACTACCTGCAGACTATGGATGTCTACGAAGAAGTGGGCAGGGTAGGGCTGACTGGGTACGAGTCGGCTGGGGATGAACAAAAGAAGAAAAGCACCTCAGAATACTGCGGCAGAAGCAGCAGCAAAGCTGGACCAGGCGCCCAGGAAGATTAAAGCAGCTGTCGTCTGTAGGTATATGTATGCTAAAGGAGACGTGCAGGTCAAGATGCAGAGACGGACGCAGGGTACGTATCAGCAGCAGTAGCAGCGCCGGGGCGTGGAGATACTGTGCATGAACGAGTGTGGGCCTTGGCTTGGTGGTCGGAGGCGTCTCGTCTGCCCGTCAACAGAGGCCGGGGCTGTCCTGGCCTGTCCTGTCCGTGTTTCTGGCGATGACGGAAGGGCGAGCGTGGTTCTGTGATACCACGACAACGAGGAGGCAGGGGAGGCAAAGGCCCAGACGTGGAGGGCGGCGAGGGCAGAGGTCGAGCGAGATGATGGGCTGGCGTTGCGGAGCTGGCGCTGCACGATGAGCTGGCCGTTGGGTTCCACGTCGAGGTCGTCCGCAAATCAACAAGCTCGCACCCGCGCGCGTCGAATGAGCGTTGGCGTCGAACGCCGGCGGCGGCGTCAGCGACGTCTTCGATGAGCCGAGAGGGAAGCTCAGGACAAGCGAAAGCTGGCGCTAGGGTGCGCGAGCAGGTCAAGGTGATGGTGGGACGGGCTGGGCGAGGATGCCTCTGAAGAAAGCGAAGAGGGTCTCGAAGCGGCCCGCGAGAGTGAGTCTTGGGTGCGAGGACGAGAGGAAGGTCGCCAGCCAGCCAGGCTGGGTTGAGTGGCCGGCCGAACGAACGACGCGCTAAATGAAGCGTCGGCCGGGGTCAGGACCTGGTCCGGGTCCAGGTCCATGGAGGTCCAGGGGTGGGCTCTGGCTCTGGCTCTGGCCCGTGGTGGTTTGTTGCCCGTGCTGCGTTGCTGCTGATGGACCGAACCATCCCAGGCCAAGGGTACATCTTGGTGCTGGCCTGGGTTTAGCTCTGTGGATATCCTCCTGCCCCCGGGAAAGGAGATTGAAGGAGAGACAGCCAGCTAACTGACTGAAGGTGTACCGAGGCGGGATGGGGGGTTCTGTTGGAGGTCCATTGCAAGCGCAAGCCACCGTCCATTGGCGAGTGCCTGTCTTGCCGTGTTTTGTGTCCCAGTATCTCTAGCAAGCAAGGTAGGATCGGGAAGCAGTCATCATTGCCGCCGCGGTTGCTGTCATGCCAGTCAGAGATGCTGCCCAGTACCTGCGCCATGTTCCGGCTCTTGGGCCGCCTGAGACAGGCCTTTTTGTGCCGAGAAGTCTTGCGTTGCTTCTGTCATCCATCCGAGACGGGTCGAGAGTCCAATGGTCCCCGTCAATCGGGGATTTTCACAGCCAGACTGGAAGGCTGATCGTGACCGACGACTGGGCGGATGCTAGTCGATGCCAGCGGCGCCTCGGATGGCAGTACAGGGTGGTGGTACCAAGCTGGCCCTCGTCCTCGACCGGTGTCGTCCAACGGCAAATCCGTGCGACGCCCCTCTTGTGTTTCGCAGGTTGTGCGTCTTGGTCTTGTGTCTCGAAACATCCAGATGGATCGTAGGAGGGCCCGGGACAGGGGGGGCTCAACAAAGCGTGGTGTATTCACCGATGGATACGACGCACACGAACCTGAGAAGCTGTCTCGAGTGGGAAACTTGACGATACCTCCTGCAGGGGGTGCTTCCCGCCACCAATGCCTGGAGGCGCAGGTATTGTCCAGGTAGTTCCTTCCCGCCCGCCTCTCCCATTGACGCGCGACGCACCACACGAAAGTGACGCGCTACAGGCTGAGGTGAGGCCCGGCCTGCCCGATTCCCCGACTCCACTCCACTCCACGCCAGCTCCCACCGGTATCGCCTTCCCCAACCACCTCTTTTTCCAAGCAGACGGGCAAGAACCAACCAAGGACGACCCTTCCTCCAGCCAAGGTACCTTGGGCAGGCGTCCGGAGCAAGCCAGGTGCACCTCAGCCAGTGACTGCATGCTCCACTGACCCTGACTTCGGTCCAACCTGACGCTGGATGATGACACGGTCATCACGACCACGGGCTTCACCTCACTTCGACATCACCGTCCACACTTGGTCACACCCCAAACCTGCCAGCGCATCCAAGCCTTCAGGTTACGATGGGAGCGCCTCACCTTCAGCTTCAGCCAGCCAATTGGTCTCTGATGCATCCTCTGCACATCACTCCATCACCTCGCGACTTGGACTCCCAGCCACGCTGCCCGATCAACTGACGTTGCCCAAGGACCATGCCGATTGATGCTGTACACCCGACTCGGCCGCAAATCATCAGCCCAACTTGACTCACCTCACCTCATCTCCTTTCACCTCACCACACTCGCTCACCCATCCGGCACTTGGCCGCCACACATGCGGCCATCCTCCCCGATTACTCCGCTGCCTCGATGGCTTCATCCTGCCAGGCCTGACGTCGTAACGTGGCTAAAGTGGGAACCGCCGGGCTGGCCAGCGCCAACTGGCGGTGAGAAATGTCCTCCGCCCCCTCCAGACGATGGGGATGGGACTACCTGAACTCACTTGTCCGGGGCCGCTGGGCCACATCATGCAAGGCAAAGGTAAGGCAAGGCAGAGGCAACCCGCACGACAGCCATGCGCCATGCGCCATGCACCTGTGCTCCTCTCCCACGCGTCTGCGAGACCAGGCCAGGTCAGGCCTAACGACAGCCCCAGCGCCGCCCAAATCCCTCCGACGACAGGTCCGAACACAACATCAAGAGCTTGCCCGGACGCAGGTCTCGGGCTGCCATGCGTGCCGCTGCCTTGCTGCTTGTCTCAGATGTGGCGGAGCTGTCGCCGCCTGGCTGACGACATGCTCTGTCCGGGCACCCATCCGACTTACCTCGCCGTCAGCCTGTTGGGGCGACACAGAATTACCGTTGTGGCCATCAGTTTCCTCGGTCCTTCCATTCTTCCATGTCTGCCGCCTTACACAAGGCAAATGCTTCCCAGGGGGGGCTCCGCAGCGTTACCATGATGTCTAAGCAAACACGGTCACCCGACGTCCCGTGAGACCAATGGCTCTGCCTCGTCGCCGGCTTCACCCTTCCTTGCACCCGACAAGAGCCAGCATCATCTCAGCATTCGCTGAAACATCATGCTGCCAGCGGAATGACAGCGGGACCGCCAGCACTTTGGGCTCACAGAATCGTCTCCTGGTTTATACGTTTTCTGCCCGATGTCTCGGCTCCGTGTCTGGTCTACAAGGACAACTACTTCAAGTGAAGCATCTCGCAACGTTCATTGCAGCCCTGCCTGGCCCTTTTGTTTGCTCCCACGAGACAGCAGCAAACACACTTCGATACGGCACCGTGCAGTCTGGAGAAGACTCCGGATGGTGGCCACTCGCCTCAACTTATTTTTCATTGGGCTTCAGATGCATTCCCACTCGGCTCGACACCTGGAGACGAGGCTGCCCACAGCTTGCCAAACAGTCGTTCTTGTCCCAACGATAGGTGGCGTTTCAGTGCCCGATACCATCAATCAATCGATTTCCTACACGTCTTCGCTGTTTGCCAGTCTTTACAGGTTGCAGGTGTAAGAGACGACGGCTTTAATAATCCGCATGATACCGCTTCTCTCACCAGAATAAGCTCACACAGACGTTCCTTGTATAAGTCTCACTCCCCCCAGCCTCATCTTGGGAATTCACAAACCATAGCCCAGTGATCTTCCTACGGGACATCGACACTTCTTCGTTGAATCCGGCAGGTACCACAGCTTTGATTCGAACATACCTGCGCTCTCGACGGCCTAGCAGTCATCGTTCGAGTTCATCCGGCCCGGTCCTACTTGGCAATCTACCCCGACATCACTCAGATCCCACGGAGTCGAACAGGCAAACATTACGTGCTGGGTTCTCTCAAGGAATCCTGCAACATCATTGGACGAGAAACGCCAGTTTGCATGTTCGGCTGAGCAGAAAGGACGACGTCATGTGCAAGTATTACGCCCACGCGTTCGTTTGCAAGCACCTCACCTTCACCTTCGCTCGCTTCTGCCACCCAGCCAGCCTCATCCAGAAGCCATGCGAGCACCGACAGATCTGGCAGACCATCCGACTCGACGAAGCCTGCGACGAATGCTACATGTGGTTCCCCGACAAGTACCCGTCCAGAAGATCGCGCTATCGGTGAGGATGCGACGGCAGGTCCTTCGCTGAGGGCTGTGGATAGGGCAAGGGGCATGGCATATCTAGAAGGTTACGAGACACGGAATAGACAAAAGATGGCGACGAGATGTGGTGACTTTGTTTGGCTTGGGTCATCTGGTCTATCTCTTAGCGAGATCCCGACCCTTGAGCTGTACCCTCTTTCAAACGAGTTCATCATGATTAGTGGTTGCGCCAACCTGACCGTCGTGCGTAAGAAATCACCCTCCCGACCCATGAAAACCCAGCGCAGTAGAGCAGCCCCAGAAAACCCCAACGCGAAAGACGTGAAAACCCCCCAACCGCTCGAACCCCCCTCACCTCATCACATCCACGGGGGCCACCCCCGCCGAAGCCGGATCAAGAAGCTCGTCGCCGTCGGCGACACTGCTGTTCCAGCTCGCCACCATCTGCCGGAAGCGCGCGACGCGGGGCAGCATCTGCTCGTCCTCGGTGGGGCTCTGGCCCTCGAGCTTGGCCTTGATGAGGTGCAGCGGCAGCATGCGGCCGGTGGCGTTGAAGAAGTTGGCCTGCACCTCGAGCCAGCGGTTGCCGACGCGGCGGTCCTCGAGCCCGGCGAGCAGGCGGCGGTCGCGGCGCGAGAAGCCCTGGCCGGCAAAGTCGCGGCCGGGGTCGGCGTCGGAATCGGAATCGGGCCGGTGCGGGTACAGCGAGGCCCAGAGGTGGCGCTGCATGAAGCGGTCCTGGCGGCGGCGCTCGCGCTCGCGGGCCACGGGGTCGGCGCGCGGGCCCGCCGCGTAGGGGTCGTAGTCGTCGGCGTCGTAGCCGGCCGGGTCGTCGTCCGTGGTGGACGAGGCGGGGGACGCGAGGAGGGCGGCTTCCATGGCGGAGAGGGAGGTGGACGTGGTCGAGGAGGCGGGGCGCCCGCGCTTCCTGGCGGCTTTCCTTCTGCTGTCGTCCTTTTCCTTCTTATGGCTGCACTTGTGGGTGTCGTCTGTCTTGTCCGGCTCCGCAGACTTGTCTCCGCTGGTGGCGGTATCCTGCCCGGCTGCCGCGTTCGCCTTGACGACCTTGATCTCGTGGTAGCGCTTCTTCACCTCGTTCTTGCCCCGTCCGATGGCGTTGCCGATGACGGCCCAGCTTGCGTTGTCGTCCTTCATGCCGAGGATCATGGCATCCTCCGACTCGGTCCACCGACCGCCCTGGGTGTGGGCTGCCTGAGACTTCTTGACAGATTCGTCCTCGGAGGTGGCCGTGCCGCTGTCCTCCGCGGATGAGGTCTGCGTTGAATCGTCCGTCTGGCTCTTCTCCTCTTCGAAACTGACGCTCTTCTCACTCTTGCTGTTGCCGACAGGCTCGGGCGACTGATCTTCGGTGGTCGGCTGGGAGTTGCTCGACTCAGGGGCACTGTGCGACTCGGCCTCGCTGGACTTTTCCGCCAGATCGGACTCGGACTGGACGTCGGCGGCGGGAGTCTCGGCGTCTGAGCTTTCCTTCGAGGCGGTCGACTGATCGGCGCTCGACTCCTCGGAGGTCTCGATGGTGGTGGTCGATTCTCCAGAGCTCTCACCCGAGGTGCTGGAGTCGTGGGTGAGCTTTTCGTCTTGCTTCGTCGACTTCTTCTTGTGCTTGGGGACGAAGGGGTCGAGACCCAGGAGGAGGTTCGCGGCGGAGATGCGCACCTCCTCGTCCCTTGGGACGTTCTGGGCACTGTCGCCAGCGGCCTTGCTTCGCTTGGACTTTCCCATCGTGATGATCTACGGCGGTCAGCTGACGCGCTGCGGGCTTGGTCGATCGGTGTGATGGCAGTAAAGCGGGGGTGGAAAAGACATGCAGGGGACCTACTTGGGAGGCTGCCGCTGGGATCGAAGGGAATTACGTTTTGTGAATGTCCTGTATCAAACCCAGTGCGGCGTTCTCAGCACCATGTATCGCTTGTTAGAGGTTCTGGTGATGTTTTCGCGAAAGGCAGTCGCGTAACTGCCTGCCTGGGTTGGTCTGGGGAATAAGGAAACCTCGGCAAAAGGTGGACAAAGAGCAGCCTGGGTATGCTGGGGCTCTTGCCTCAAGGTAAAATACAGACGTGCTTCGAAGTAACCGATATGGAAGCCAGGGCATAATGGTTGACAGATTTCCGATAGTGCTTCCATAGGTTGAGTCCCCAGGCGTCAGTGTCGTAATTGGGTTTCCACAACCATACACGAGCAGGACCTCTACCTCGCCGAGGAAAAGAGACGCTTGAGAGTGGTTGACCAGGACGAAAACATATGCTTGTGGGCTCAGACTCGGGTTATGCTGAGTGTCACGTCGATCCAGAAGAGGGGTCACCACGGGGGTCGACAGCTGGTGCTACCTCGAGCCAGTGAGCAAACACCGTTGCATGTATCTCCAGCTCCATCGCCTTGGTGTCTTATTTCTATAATTCGGAGCCATGGGTCGGTCCATTGATGATTGTGAATGAATGAGCATGGAATGGTGCCTGCGGCTGTCACTGGTTAAAGTCTGAGTTCAGCTTAAGTCCGGGGCACTCCGACTGGACCCCCTCGACACAAATGTTGTAAATAAGCATGAGTGAGTGCTAGAAGAAAGGACAGTCAACATTAACAGCATTGCCATTCCTCAAAAGGGGGCAAGATTCTGTAGAGGCCTCTGAAAAGGGGTCTTCACAGCGAGCCAATCACCCGTCGGGCAGATCTGCTTACTCATCGCCCTCGACTTCATCAAATTGAAGAGGGCCACTACACAGGGGAGAGCCAACAGCATCACCGAAACCTCGTCCACACCAAATCCGCCCACCGAAAGACAGCACCCGGCACACACCAACCACACCATGACGACCCTCCCGCCACTCCCGGCCCCCTTCCAAAAGGGCCTCGAGCTCATCGACGCGGCGCACGCCCTGGACCCCAAGCAGTCGGAGACGACGCCGCCGATCCCGTACGAGCTTCACTACGCCCGCAAGATGACGCGGTGGCTCGCGGCGCGGCGGCCGGACGCGGGGCCGACGCTGCAGCTCGCGTGCCGCGCGCAGCACTTCCGGCGGTGGGAGATCCCGCGGAGCACCTACCCGATGACGCGGCCGGGGTACCTCACGTGGCGGGCCAAGCTCAAGAGCCAGGCGGCGGCCCAGGTGGCGGCGCTGCTGGCGGACGAGGCGGGCGTGGGCGCGGCCGACGCGGCGCGCGTGGCGGCCCTGGTGCGCAAGGAGAACCTGGCCGCCGACGAGGAGACGCAGGTGCTCGAGGACGTCGCGTGTCTGGTGTTCCTGGACGACCAGTTCGACGGCTTCGAGAGCAAGGAGGAGATTGACGAGCCCAAGATCATCAGCATCCTGCAGAAGACGTGGGCCAAGATGAGCGAGCCCGGCCGGGCGCTGGCCCTGAAGATGGACCTCAGCGAGAGGGCCACGGCCCTGATCACCAAGGCCCTGGCGGGATAGTCTAATTGAATCGACTTCAGCCGCGCGTGCTCTCAAGGGCCCTTCAAGACATTCCAGCTGAGCACCTGAGCAGCACCTGAACAGTGAATCAGTGAAGACCCCGCGGTGGACCCTGATGGACCCTGACAGTGCCGCCGCCGACTGCCCCCAGCTGTCACGGGTCCGGCGGCCGGCGGACAGAGGTTCGGCTCGAGCTTCACCGAGCTCCACCGCCAATGCCGCTTATCCCCCACCGAACCCACCTCCCCCGGATCGGCTCCTCCCCTCCGACCCTCCCCATCGTGTCAGCATCCTGCCGAGGCAGTCAGCGCCTTCATAAGGAGAAGCCACGGCAGCGACAGATCAGATCCCTGGGCTCATCGACTTCACCTGTGCGTCACGGCTCCCACAGAACATGCCCCAGTCGCCCTCGCTGACTCGTGTCCAAGTCGCCGCCCACAGCACCCTCAACGACATCTGGATCGTCCTCCACGACCGCGTCTGGGACTTCACAGACTTCATCCGCGAACACCCCGGCGGCATCGCCGTCATCCTCAAGCACGCCGGCCGCGACGCCACCGAGACCTACGCCGAAGTCCACGGCCCCCGCCTCGTCGAGAGCACCCTCACCACCTCCAAGCTCAGAGGCACCGTCCCGCCCCTCGCCATGTCGCCCTCCAGCTCATCTGGGCCCTCCCCCGAGGCCCCGACTCCTGTCCCCGCCACGCCTCCTGCCGCCAGCAAGAAGGCGCCGGCCAAACCACCCCTCGCCACCCTCATCAGCGCCCACGACTTCGAGGCCGCGGCGTCCACCTCCTTCTCCCCCAAGGCCTGGGCCTTCGTCTCCTCCGCCGCCACGGACCTCCACACCAAGCGCCGCAACGCCGAAGCCTACGCCTCCATCACCCTCCGCCCCCGCGTCCTCCGCCCCGTCGCCTCCGTCTCCACGGCCACCACCCTCCTCTCCCACCCCGCCCGCCTCCCCCTCTTCGCGCCCCCGACCGCCATGGCCAAGCTCATCCACCCCGAGGGGGAGAAGGCCCTCGGCCGCGCCCTCAAGGCCTCGGGCATGCCCCAGACCGTCTCCGTGAGCGCCAGCTTCCCCCTCGCCGACATACTCGACGCCCACGCGTCCCACCCCGTCGACGTCCCCTACGACGTCCCCGTCTTCTTCCAGCTCTACGTCGACAAGAACCGCGCCAACTCGGAGCGCCTCCTCCGCGACGCCCAGGCCCGCGGCGTCAAGGCCCTCTTCCTCACCGTCGACGCCCCCCTCCCCGGCAAGCGCGAGGCCGACGAGCGCGTCCAGTCCGACGAGTCCCTCAGCTCCCCCATCTCCGGCGCCACCGCCAAGAACGACACCAAGGGCGGCGCCCTCGGCCGCATCATGGGCAGCTACATCGACGCCAACGTCTGCTGGGACGACATTGCCTGGCTGCGCCGCACCGTCCCCGGCCTGCCCATCGTCCTCAAGGGCATCCAGACCTGGATGGACGCCGTCCGGGCCGCCGAGCACGGCGTCGAGGCCATCGTCGTGTCCAACCACGGCGGCCGCAGCCTCGACACGGCCCCCGCCACCATCCTCGTCCTGCTGGAGCTGCAGAAGAACTGCCCCGACGTCTTCGACAAGATGGAGGTGTACGTCGACGGCGGCGTGACGCGCGGCACCGACATCTTCAAGGCCCTCTGCCTGGGCGCACGGGCCGTCGGCGTCGGCAGGGGGCTGCTCTACGCCCTCAACTACGGCACCGAGGGAGTCGAGCGGTACATTGACAGTGAGTTGCCACCCCACCCCCTCTCCTCGTGAAGATCCCCCGTCGCTGACGGCAGAAGTCCTGCGCGATGAGCTGGAGACGACCATGAAGATGTGCGGGGTTACCAGCCTGGATCAAGTCCACCCCGGCTTCCTGAACACGCTGGCCGTCGATCATCTCATCCCCGGAACGGAAGAGCACCCCTATGCGAAATGGAGGCCCGGTCAGAAGAGTCGGCTGTAGAAGCGCCTGGTGCCGGCTGCGGGGCCCCAACGCGCGAGACCCGCGTACATGTACCGACCAGCTCTCAACATTTTTTCGAGGGCACGTCTTCGAACACCATGGTCTGATGTTGCCGTGCCTCACGTAGAAACACCACATCGACTGGCTGTCTTGCAAGCCCCCATCGGACCACATGTCGCGGTCCACGTCACCGCCAATCCTTTCCCCACGCGCAGGCAGGGTGGGTGGCCTTCTCGACGGGCGGCTAGAGGCCTCGTCGGAAGAGAACCTGCCCTGCCACACCACCCGCGACGGCAGGCATCACTTTTTAGAGTCTGGTCTGGCCAGACGTAGTAGCTTCTGGTTGGCAATGGGCCGAGGAACTCCGATCCATGATCCTTGCAGCACTGCAACGCGGACGGTGTGCAGATACAGAACGGGAAGGAGTTAGGCACCAAGTATCGGATCAGAGCCTTGTGGCGAACCGCCTGCGCTGTTGACAATCTCTTGCCTCAGTTGGTGACCTTTCTCATTCTACCCACGCCTTGCCTCTCAACATGCCAAATGCGCAGTTCGGTGCTTCGCTGTCCGCTGGTTGGACCATCGTGGCGAGGATGGTGACACGAGGCGTGCTAGAAAACCCCACGCCAGAATCAAGTACTGCGTATCTATCCCTTTCAAGGCACGCATTTGCCTGCAATGCAACGTGAAGCACGGATGCAACCTGCACGTTATGGACGAATGATGGCGGCAGCGTCCCGGGAAATCGGTTGAATTAAGATACTGGCGTGCTGTTATATGTAGTCTGTTTTGCTCCATTCGTCGCCATCACAGTCGATCGCATGACAGGCGCCCCGCTGCACAACAAGTTGGTACATATATCGAGAGCGTGACGGCTGGAGAAGGTTGACGGCCACATCGAGGATGCAGTAGTGAGCAGGCTGGTCATCGTCCAGTGGGATGAGATGCCGGCGACCACTTGACTGACCTACAAGCTGGAAGCCCCCCGAAGCATGCTGTCGAATTGACAGCCGAAATCACCTTGTGTGTGCAAACAACGAAGGTGTATGGGACGTAGCCGTGTCACTCAGCGATCTGAATAAAAAGCCACACAAGCCGCCATGTCTCGCTGCGACCATTCCGAGGCCGGGAACGTAGTTGCCCTCTCTTTGGGTTCTTCCTGAGCGCTTTTCTTTTGCAAGCTCCAATTGAATGGCGTTGAGCTGACACATTTGTATTTCCGTATTAGGATCAACGGCGAAGTACCGTCCCGAGACCTCTGCCGGAACGAGGTTCACGTAAACATGGCTGGGACAGAACTCATACGAATAGAAGAGGATCAAGAGACGTCGGCCGAAGGATTTCGGCATCCGTCAAAGTCGCTGATGAGACAGAAGGCTGACGCCGGTATCACATCGAAGCCACCAGATATCTGTAGGGCCAGCGAAGGTGTGGCAAGCCACGAAACGGCACTTCGTGCAACATGATGCTCGAGATTTCCACGCGCGATGTCGAGCCCGAAGATCGTGGCCCCCATCAGAGGAAATGGCCACTGCTTCCTGGATGGTGACCTCAATCTTATGGACGCACAAGTTACGGAGGTGGTGGAGGGGGATTGGGCGCCTCGTCACACACGACCGGTCAACCGGGACGATGCGCTCAGTCGACTCGGGAGACGGAGATCTGAGCGAAAATGTGGTCAGCAATAGACATCGCCACCTGGACTCGTCATCTAGATCGGATCTGTGTTACCTGCCAGCTTCAGGGCCCAAGAAAGGAGATCGATAGTCAGGCGAAAATGAGCATGGGATAATCGCGAGGCCCAAAATCATGGCACTGATCGGACCGGACATGCAGGGTGCCGTCACGCCGTCACCAAGCCACCCGCCCTCGCTCGGAAGACATGCTGAATGTCAAGAGATGCAGACATGGCAGCGGCGGCCAACTGTTTCGGGGAGTGCTCCCTTGCCGAAGACTTGTGAATCGCGATCAAATGTACTTGGCCGTACTGTATTCGTCGTCGACAAATCCGTATCCCCGGTCGTGGCGTTCAGCTCCCAAGATATGTGCTGGCGAGGCCCCAACGGCGCTTTGATGTCTTGCCGTGGTGGGCTTGGTCGTCAAGTAGCTTGGGGGTGGGGGAGGCATGGGTCGATGTCCCTGCAGATCATTGGCGCTGGGTTAGGATGGGTGTGTTGCACAAGGAAGCCCGGCGTCGAGGCCAATCAGCGAATGTCTCCCTCAGGCAGGTGTAGCTTGTCCAGGGTCTGGACACCTGCAACAGAATACCTGACGGCCAGAGAAAGCTGGTGTTGACAGGACCCCGGGGTGGCCGGGCTTTGAGATGTGTGCCAGGCAGCTAGGCCCGTCCAGACGAGTCTGGTTGCCAAAGGCACTGATGGCTCCAGAGGAGAAGGGTTGGACCATAGGTCCCAACGCAGCGGCTCGGGCATGACGGATAACCAGCCCTCTCCCGAGTCACCTCCTGCCGAAGGGCGTCATGATAACGATGTACGTCGTTCATCGCGGGACGACATGGGTGACATGAGCGACATGGGCGACATGGGCGACATGGACGACATGGGCTGGCCTGTCGTGCTGTGCTGTGCTGTGTCGCGCCTAGGTGAGACATACATCAGACGGGACGGTGGGATTCGTTGCCCAACCTGATCCTCGAAGCGTGTCTAGAGGACATGGATGGATGTGAGGACTCGACAATAGTCACCGGGTTTTGTGCGTGCTTGGTAGCCCGCCCTTCAACACCCAATCGGCACCGAGAACGGACCCAGACCTGGGCCGTCCAGCTGTCAAGCTGCGCCCACGGTGAGATTGACTGCTGGTCAAGATGAGAAGTGACGAGGACCACAAGGAAAGCGGAGATGACGTCGGATTGTTTCTCGGAGCTGGGCGATGGCAAGGACCCGAGCCCTCTTTCCCCTCCCTCGGAAACCACCCAGCATGATTTGTGATATAGCAAGGGGAGGAGACGATAAAAAATAGGTAGCATGCACGCTAGTTGCCTCGTGCCAGCAGGGGAGGAATTGCATGCCGCATGTCGGGCTGTGGAGGCGGTCGTCGTTGTCGGTCTGGCAGAGATGGGATGGGATGGTGAAGGGACGGTGCCCGGGGTTGCCAGGCCCTGCACGCCGGATCTAAGAGGCCTAAATCCACGTCGAGACAGTTCTGGATCGAGGCAGGTGTGTGGCCTGTGAGGAAACGGCGACCGGCTATCAGGTGGTGGTTCAGTTGGGCGGGCGGGGCTAAAAGGGTGAGAGGGGAGGGGCTTGGGGGAGGAGGGAGGGGTTGATGGTCGAGGGCGCATCCCTGTCGAGCTGGCCCGGCCGGTTGAGCCTGCCTCCGCCTCCCGTAGCCGCGGCCGTTGGCCGGACGGAGGCTTCCTCTTCTTCAGTGTGTATGGCACCTCAGATCACAGACGCAGCGTCAGCTCGTGTCGAAAGGGAAGGAGAGGGCACGACAGCGTCCAGGCGGACACTTGAGCGTGTGAGATTCGACCACCACCTCGGCACACTTTCTGATTCTGTTGTGCCAGGCGCCCCGGGGGTGCTTGCGGAACCCAGAAGCCCCGGGCAGGCCGTCTCTGGGCTGTGTGTCTCGTCATGCTGAGATCATCGCGCCTATCTTCTGCGGCTACTGGTCGGGGGGCTAAAAATGAGCGGGCATGTCCGTGAGCAGAAGCAGAAGCAGCCGCAGCCGCAGCAGCAGCAGCAGTAGAGGCAGGCTGGGCGAGGGGCTGGAGGGCTTGGGCGCGAGCTTGGTGCCTTTTCCTGGCGCTAGTTGCCAGTCGACCGGACAGTCCCATGCGATGGACTTTGGTTCGATTTGTCTCGGAGATATTTCAGGGTCCAGCGCGGATTGCCTCTGCCGTAGTAGCCATGGACGTTTGGCTTGCTTGGTCGATGTTCCGGATGGGGCCGCGGGGCCTCACAGGGCCAGTAGTGCTTGCCTGCCCCAGTCTACAGTGGCCCTGGCTGCCCAGGTGAGCGCAGCGTTGGGCGGTCGCGGGAGCAGCCACGACTGCCCGGGCCCTTCCCCGTCCGTACCTGCTTGCTTCGAGTCCCTACCTGGGCAAGGTGTCGTGCCTGCCTACCTCAAGGCACTGATTGCACCTACGTTGGATGTTGGGTTGCCCCTTCGTCCAGGTTTCCCGTCGAATGGCTCTCTCACCATGGCCATGCCTCTCCGCCATTGCTTTTTCCTACCTGTGTACGCCTCATCACCGGCTCTTCGTCTCCCAACAACCTGGGAACAACCTGGGAGGTCCTCGTCTTTGACGCCCTATCACACAACGTGCGGCGGCAGCCCCCCCTTCCTTTTCGATGTGTCTACCTGATCGCTTTCCGGCACACCACAACCCCCACTCTCGCTACCACGACATGGACCGCTGCGAATGCTTCCGCTACGGCCGCCCACCCCACCTCCTCCAGCTACTCGTACAGCTGCGCTACGGCCACGAGCGACACCCTGGGTACGACCCTGCTACACCGACAGCGACGGCGACGGCGACGGCGACGGCGACCGCTACATGGACACGTACAGCGACCTACAGCCACAGCCACAGCCTTCGTCCCCGAAACGACAAGACATGCTGGGATCACCGGGACGTTCGCTGCACCGTTGCACATCGCACAGGATGGGAATAATGAGCAGGTGGTCACCAAGACACCGAGCCCTCTTTGGCACCGCGACACCAACGACAAGCGTCCGCTGTCCGTCGATCCGTTTAGCTCTGAACCCTTTCGCTCTCTGCTCTCTCCACTCGTCCACCCGGACAACCCGCCAGAGACAGCCAGCCAGCCAGCCAGCCAGCGCCTGGAGGAGGGGAGGTCTTGGGGCCCGTGGCCCCCCCCCGGTGAAGTGGATCTCGTGCTGAGCTTCAGCTCGGCCGGGCCTGGCCTCAGTGGCCCTCTGAGCGAGCGACTCGTCGGGATTCGTCTCCTTTTTCGCTCTCGTTCGTTTTTTGTTTCGCCGTCTTCGCCGCCCGCCGCCGCCACCCCTCCTTCCCTCCCCCCCCCCCTCCTCCTGTGTCTCTCACGAATGCATGCTGGTCATACCTTACCCACTCTGCCCTGCCCTCACCTGCCCCGGTCGTGGCAGGGACCTGGTCGTGGCAGAGACCCGGTCGGTGGAGGAGGGAGGCATGCGAGTGTCGTCCCAAACGCAAGCAATCCGCGCCCTGCTCACTCACATTGGACTGACCTGCATGAACACTGACTGACCCTGGCTCTTCGTCGTGGGCCGTCCTTTCGAAGTACCCCATCCACCACATCCACTGCTCACCATCCGTTTCTCTTTCTGTCTCCCCTTGGCCCCCGCCTACCTGCCGAGCTATGCTATGCTATGCTTGCCTGCTAAACCGTACGTACCTTCGCTGGCTGTACGATGTACATCCCCTGCCCCCCCTGATCTTGGCCAGCCCGTCGACGGTGCCTACCTGCTAGTAGGCAGTCTAGCACCGGGCCTGCCCTCGACGATGCGTACCTGGGTACATCCATCCGGCCGTTTCTTATTCTTCCTTTCCCCGGACGGGCCCCCCGTCTCTCCGAAGTCCTGTGGTCCGTTCGGGTTGACCTCGACGTGGCAGAGGCAGAGGCGGGAGCAGACCCAGAAAGAGAGAGACAGAGGCAGACCTGGAGGTGGCCCCCTTCGGCTCCTACCCTGCCTTCCTTGCCTTCCTTGCCTGACATCTCCAAACTGATATAAACACCACTTTCCGCCGCCCACCCACCCGTACAGAGTAACCCGTCCGCCATCCAGCCCCCGGTTTCCTGTCACATCGCCTCACCGCCATTCTGCTGCGAGCTGTCTCCATACACGGCACCGTACACGGTAGCTCAAGTCCACTCCGGGCTCTGGCCTGATTTCTGCCCGAGTCCCATCCCGCCCCTTCCATTCTGCGTCTGCGTCTGCGGGACCGCCCACCACGCACGCACGCACGAGCCCCATACATGCGCACTTTACACCAGCGTCGTACCCATCTCATCCTCCAACAACCATCAACAACGTCCAGACCCGACGCCGACGCCGACGCCGACACCCGCACATCCCCCCCCCAACCCGCCTGCCGGATCCCCCGTGTTATTAGACACCAAGGACCCCTGGCCTGATTTCGCACAGCCAGCCAGCCACCCCCCGACAGCTCACATCTCAACCACGTCCTCATCATGGCCTTTGCCAGTGGCGCCTCTGCCGGACCTTCATTCCATGCCCAGGTAGGACATCCTCCCTACCTCCACCAGCGTCCTTCTGCTCCCTCCACCTCTGCGTACGAGAACGCCCCCTCACAGACATTCAAGGACCCCAACTTCGACATATTCGATTGGTACGGCCACTTCCAGTCCTGCGTCCGCTACTTTGTCGACCGCGCCCAGTACGACCCCCCCGTCCAGGCTGTGGCTGCCTTCGTCAACATTCAGCTTCCCTACCAGCAGCACCCCAACCCCGTGCTGTCTTTCAAATCCGCACCCTCCTCCCCTGCCGCCGCCGCCGCCGCCGCTCACCACCCCTCGGCTTCCTCCAGCAGTCGTGGCGGCCCCGGCCCCTCCGGCTTCCCCCACTCCCTCGGCGGCGGCTTCCAGCAGCCCGGCCCCGCCCTCCCCAACACGGCCGTTTCGCCCATCCCTTACATCCGCCGCCTCGTCGCCACAGGGTTCGATTATCCGGCCATCCTCCACGGTTTCTTCGGCGATGACTGGGTTGCCGGCGTGGGACGCCTGCACGAGGCCGAGCGACGGAACTACCTCTTTGCCGCCAAAAGTCGCCCCTGGCTGAGCGTCAAGGACTCGTACGACATGGCTGACGGGCAGTACACACCCTTTCTGCGCCCCCTGCAGGAGCCATCCGAGAAGGAGATCAGGGCGGCGGATGCCAGCTGGAGCGAGTGGCTGTCTGTTGCCGACCGCGAGTGGACCGAGTGGATGGCCATGGAAGACTGGGTCATCGGTCCGCGCGCACCAAGGAGGGCCGGCGGACCAGCTAGAGGCATCAAGGTCGAGGATGACGAGTGAGCCAGAAGGTCCGTGGCGCATAGTATGGGGCAGCTCCATGAGCTGAGGCGTCTCCAGAGAGACCAATTTCGGATCTCGTCGACAGGGACAAGGCGTTAGGGTGTCCATCATGGCGCTGGCCCGGTGTCAGGTCTAGGCTTAGACTCGACGGGTGTACGATGGGTTTGGGAAAACTGAGGCGGGCATTGGGAGGTCTGTATCAATATCATCGTCGCTTGATCGGTGGGGGTTTACACGTTACGGCAGGGAGTCCTTCCAATCCCCTGGCTGGGGCGCAAAAGGTTACTAGACCACCGGAGTCCGGCGAGGCGTCGAAATTTTGCGCATTCCAGGCATTATTCATTATTTGAACCGCATCATCATCATCATCATCATCATCATCATCATCACCATCATGTCAGAGTTTTGCGGTCCTCGTTCCTTGTCGTTATGAACATCTTGAGACGCCTACAATGCATTGGACTATGGTATTTCTCGAACGACAAGCGCCGCATCCCATCTAGTTTACCGTGAAACATGGCCCCCGCCTCGCGTGGCGAGCCGTCTACCGCTTCTTCTTCTTCGACAGCCTCTTTTGCGCCCTCAGGTCCTTCTTCATCCTCGCGTCGACAATGGTATACCTGCCCTTGACACCCTTCGGCCGTCCCTTGACACCACGGTTGAGACCTGCGCGTCGTTAGCATTTCCGCCACCGTGAACGCCGTCGTCGCGAAGACGCCCGGAGTAGAAGGGAAAAAAGCAAAATCAGACTCACCCTTGGCGATGACGAGGGTCGGCTGCGGCCGCCTCTTGACCTGGCCCGCCTTGGCGATCATCTTGGCGATGGTGCTCGCCTTCTCCTTCTCCGTGAGGCCCTCCTCGTTGACGAGCGAGTCGGACTTCTTCTTGAGCTTCTCGTAGCGCTGGGCGGCCTTGAACTTCTTGCGCGCCTTGGCCTCGGCGACCTTCTTGATGGGACGGGCGTTGTACGCGCGCATCTTCTCCTTGATGGCGTCCGCGGCCGCCTTGCTGATGGGCTTGTGCGGCTTGTCGTGCCGGCCCTCGTCGTCCATGAACCAGTCGGGCAGGCCGTCGCGGTCGCGGAACGCGTGCCGGTTGAAGCCGTCGTCCACGAGGTCGTGCGACGTCTTCTGGCCCGTCGCCAGCTGGTGCGCGAGCGTCATGGCCTCGGCCGTGATGATGTCGATGTCGAGCGTGCCGTCCTCGCGCTTCTTGTCGGCGTCCCAGTCGACCGCGGCGGCGGCGCCCTCCGCCTCGCTGTCCGAGTCCGAGTCGGGCGCGTCGACCGCCGGCGCCACGGCGGCCTTGTCGCCCTTCTTGGGCTTCTCGGCCTTGGCCTCCTTGGGCTTCTCGGCCTTGGGCTGCTTCTTGGCGTTGGTCTTCGCGGCGGCGATCATGGCGTCGATGGCGGCGTCGTCGATCTCCTCGTCGCCCGTCTTCTTCCCCGCGTCCGTCATCTTGACGTCCTCCTCCTCCTCCTCGTCGATGAGGCCCTCGAACATGTCCTGGTTGAAGAAGCTCTTGGCCCGCCGGGACAGCGCGCCGTCCTCCTCGGGCGTGTTGTCGAGGTCCGTGAGCAGGGGCTTGCCGTCGTCCGCCTCGCCGTCCGACTCGTCGTCGCTGCTGCTGTCCATGTCGAACTCGTCGTCCGTGTTGACGGCCTTGTCGTCGCCGGAGAAGCCCTCGAACTCGTCGTTGTGCTCCTCGCGCGCGCGTTTCGCGCGGTACTTGGCGTCGGCCTCGGCCTTCTTCTCCTTGTACTGCTGGTACATGCCGTCGAGCTCCGTCTCGAGGCGGTCCTCCTCCTCGTCCGTCTCGTCGTCCGTCTCGCCGGACGAGCCGATGCCGCTGTCCTTCTGCTCCGACTCGCGGAGGATGGCCATCCTGCCCTGCGCGATCTTGCCCGCGGCGCCGGCCTTGTCGACGGCCTTGAGCCGGAACATGGAGTCGGCGCCGATGGGCCCGTCCTGCTCCATGCCGATGTCCATGGGGGCCATCATGTTCATCTGCATGCGCACAATCTCCTTCTGCTTCTTTTCGTTCTCGCGGCGGCGCTCGCGCTTCTTCTTGGTGCTCTCGCGGTCGCGCATGGCCTGCAGCTCCTCCTGGATCTTGAGCTCCTCGTCCATGTCCTCGACCTCGGCGACCTCCTCCTCCACCGGCTCCTCCTTCTTGGTGGCGAGGCCGAAGATCTCCCGGACCTTGAGACGCCACTTGAGCAGGATCTTGAAGTCCCTCCGGCCGAGGACCTTCAGGTCCTGGCAGCACAGCCGGATCTCGTCGGTCGTCTCGGGCAGCTTGCTCATGGCCGCGAGCGCGACGTCGCCGTTCTTGGGCTGGTCGAAGGTCAGCTTGTTGTAGCCGCCGAGGATGGCCAGCGGGTCCTCGGTCTGGATGAACTCGCTCGCCGGCGCCTCCTTGTAGAGGGTGTAGTCGCCCTCCTCGTAACCGTCACGCTTGCGCTTCTTGATCTCGGGGTTGTAGACCTTGGCCTCGTTGTTGGGGGCCTGGTCCTTGAGCTCGGCGAAGACGGCCTTGGGGTCGAGGAAGCGGGGGTCGATGCGCTTGGGGGCCTTGTAGCCCTTGCAGACGACGAAGATCTCGGCCGAGACGTTACGCGACGAGGGGGGCTTGGTGGCCTCGACCTTGGTGAAGAGCTGGTTGAAGACCCAGAGCAGGGGGTTGTAGTCCTTGGAGCGGAAGACCTTGGTGACGAAGGTGCCGCCCTCGACGAGGAACTCGGTGGCCAGCTTCATGGACTGCAGCACCAGCTCGGCCTGGTTGAACGAATCCTGGTTCCAGGCGGTACCGACGTTGGGCGCGCCGTCGTGGAGGACCGTGTCGGCCTTCCACGTCTTGAGGTGTTGTCGGAGCGTGGCGCGGCACTTGTCGGTGGTGATGTCGCTCTGGAAGGTGATGCACTTGGGGATGGCCTTGATGGGGGCGAGATCGACACCGACAATCAGACTGTTGACCGGCATGGTCTCGGCGGCGACTTGACACCATGACTGCCAACGTTAGCACGGGGCGCGCCCACGGGGACGGGATTCATTCGGCCGACTCACTCCTGGCGCGGCGCAGAGATCGATCAGGACCTTGCTCTTCTCCAAAAAGCCATACTTCTTGTTCAGCTGGATCAGCTTGAACGCAGCTCTGGCTCGGTAGCCCTTCTCCTTGGCGAGCTTGTACCACTTGTCGAGACGGCCCTTGCCGTGCTTCTTCTGGATGGCCATGTCGACGGTCGTTGAGCAGCAGTGGCCTGGTGCTTGTCGATGTCAGGAGGCTGGTCTGGTCGCAGACCGATACTGATACTGCCTGGGGCGCGAGGATCCGCCCCGCCGTTCTTTCTGGGCTCGATTTTCAGAAATTTTGATTCTTGGCGCCCCGATAAGGAGCATCACGTGGAGATAGTCGTCGCACTCCGAATTGAAATGGCGGGACTGGGCACGTGCCAGGTCCCAGCCACAGACACGACAGAGTGGGGCGTTCTGTTGAGGCTTAGCGTCAATTGATCAATTAAAGGGGACCCCGCGACTTGGACGCGCTGCTACGCGTGCGCTGCCCGTGCGTCTCGCGTCCCTAGCGACGACGTCAGTCATTTCTTCTGCTGCCCAGCCCTGCCTCCACCGTCAGCTCTCTCTCTTTCGGACTTGGTTTTGACGACGACGGTTGACCTGGTTACAAGCCTTTCCATTTTCAATATCTTAATTCGATACTCTCTCTTCCACCATCACCTGAACTCTACTCATCAACTGCCGAACCGTCACTTCTCCACCTGCGTCCGAGTTCCGAATACGTCCTGCCGTGCCCCTGGCAACGGCTTCCGCATACCAAGGTCTTGCCCGCCACCACCTCCGCCTTCGACTCCTTTCCTCCTGCCTTGGAACCCAGCACCTAGACACCTACTCCTGGAAAGGCATTTCGCATTATCACCATGTCTAGCCGAAACAGAGGCCTCGCCATGGCCAGCCCTCCCCCGAGCGATGGTCTCATGCCCTCGTCGCCCGCCACCATGATGCCACCCTCCTCGCCGCTGCAGCAAGACTCCGCACGGAAGCGAGCACGCAGAGAACGACGCAAGCCAAACCTGACGCCTAGGAAGTTCAGGAGGTTCTTCACACCGAGAAGCGAGAGGCTGTCCTCCGCCCAGAATGTCCATGCTAGACCCATCCTCCGCGAGTCGAGCGAGTCGATCCTCAACACCCATCTCACGTCGCCTGCATCCACCATGGAGCCTCTCGATATGTCCTCGCCGATCCGCAAGCCTTCGTCGGCATCCATCGCATTCAATATCAGCCCCACCCTGGAGTCGAGGAAACGGAAGCGAGCGACTGCCGCGGACACCACGACGCAGAACGAAACATCTGATCTGCTGTCTTCGCCTTCCATACCCCTCAGCCCGGGCTCGTACACATCTGACTTGAACGCTCGTAACCTGAGGGCTCTTGGTGATCAGATTGAAGATGGCACGCGGCCGAGGTCTTCCTTGGTAAGGATCCCTCCCATTGTACCTATCGGCTGTATGCTGACTTGACAGATCAACTATTTCAAGTCCAACCGTGGCGGCTCGATGCCCAGCCTCTATGGGAAGCTTCAGAGGCCCCTTGCGCGAGCAGCCTCTCCAGCCTCCGACGACTTGGTATGTAATGCGCGCTAGCGGCCTGCCGACTTCTTACTCATACTTGGTAG
This sequence comes from Verticillium zaregamsianum, assembly GCA_002851755.1. Lineage (NCBI taxonomy): Eukaryota > Fungi > Ascomycota > Sordariomycetes > Glomerellales > Plectosphaerellaceae > Verticillium > Verticillium zaregamsianum. The sequence continues at coordinate 753,666 of NMXM01000004.1, read as the reverse complement.
ATGATTTCCGGCTACGAACCAAAACCTGTCATGAAACTCCGCAACAGGGGCTTCGGTGCGCAGCTCCTCCTACGGGAGCAGGGCATCACACCCCGGCCAGGGCTGGAACGCATTGATTACCCAGCGCATGGTACGTGAGGCTCGCCAGACGGATAGTGGCTTAAGGCTGACATGGACCAGACCAACGCAGCGAGACCGCGAGATTCTTCACTCGTGATACAGACGTCTACACCTGCACATCCAACCTGACTCAAGGGCATACTATTCCCTTCAGTCTCGCAAGTTGCCGCAGTACGTGCAATGTCTCTTAGACATGATGTTTGCCGCCATGCTGACTTTCCTAGCTGCCCCCATCACCGCTGTCGGCGACGAAGAGGGATTCATTCGTCTGTTCGACACGACATCTGTCCCCGCCCACATCTCAGAACCCAACAAAGTTGCCACTACCATACATGCTCATGACAACGCTATCATGGACCTCGCCTTCTCCGACAACGACCTTCGTCTGGCCACCGCCTGCGGAGACTGCAACGGCAAGATTATCGACGTCATGTCCCAGTCTGTAGCCGTGGAGCTGAAGAACGGCCATTACCAATCAATGCGGCGTGTTGAATTTCAGCCGGGTCAAGCCAACGGCGACATTGTTGCGACCTCAGACCGTGAGGGCAGGGTCCAGATCTGGGACATCCGCTGCAGCTCTGCACCAGCCGCGACCTTCACGACGGTAGGACCGTACGGCCACAAAACCCGAGACCGCGCCATGCGGCCCTTGAGCGCAAAGCCCACGAACACCCTGGGCTACGCCCATGCTCGCACCGTCGAGGGGGACACCAAGGGAGCTTCAGTAACTGCCCTACAGTGGATGCCCGCGGGACGGGAACATCTCCTTCTGTCCGCGTCGGAGGCCAACTCCTGCGTCAAGCTCTGGGATACTCGCTACATTGCCCCTCGTCACAAGCCGGAAGCCACCCCCCTGGCCATCACAGCTGCCCCCTCCAGCCACAAATGGCGCCCCTACGGCCTCACCGCCATGGCCCTCAGCTCCGACGCCTCCCGTCTCTACGCGGTCTGCAAGGACAGCACCGTCTACGCCTACTCGACCGCCCACTTCATGCTCGGCCACGCCCCCGAGCTCTCCCGCAACCCGCCCCGCCAGAAACCCGGCGCCGCCAGGACCGGCCTCGGTCCCCTCTACGGCTTCCGCCACCCGGCCCTCAACGTCGGCTCCTTCTACGTCCGGTGCGCCCTCCGGCCCCACCAAGTAGGCTCCGGCCCCGAGCTCCTCGCGGTCGGCAGCGCCACCAACAGCGCCATTCTCTTCCCCACCGACGAGCGCGCCCTCCGCGAGCGGTGGGACCGCGACAGCCACGACCCGGACCACGACTGGGACGCCGGCGCCAGGCCCCTGGCCGCCGCTGGCGCCGGCGGGCCGCGCGGCACGCCCATCGTCCGCAACGGCACGCAGCTCGCCGACGGCCACCGCCGCGAGGTCACGGGCCTGAGCTGGTCGAACGAGGGCAAGCTCGTCACCACCTCGGACGACTACACGGTGCGCCACTGGCAGGAGGACGCGTGCGTCGGCGCCGGCGACCGGAACGAGGACGTGCCGCGGGATGCGCGCGACCTGCGGACGTGCGGTGATTTCGGCCGGAAGAGGTGGATGGCTGGCTGGGCGAGGACCGATGAGGGGGACTGGGACGAGGATGACGATGACCACTCGGAGTGCTAACTCATCTTCATGTGCGATGGCGTGTTGATTATTGTACAGTTGGATGCGGCAGCATCAGGATCACTTGTTTTTCTAGCGTGCTTTGGTATTTGGGCTTTAGAAAGAGGGCCTTCGGCATAGCGATAGGGAACGGATACCCACGGATCACCGTCATCACAAGATACTTTTTTTTCTTCCGAAGAGGACTTCAGGTCGGATGCATACTATCATAAAGTGGGCTGCGCGACACGGCGGCTATGCTCCTGCTAGTGCTGATGCTCGGACTCGCAGTCGTACACGTAAAACAGGGGAAAGGGGGTATCGTATGTGGCCCTCGAAACGCCGTAGTAACCCAGGAAAAGCAATCCCAACGCCTTCCAAACATCCGCTATCGTAACGCTCCCTCGAGCTCCTCGTGCACCATGCAACATAACTCATCTCTCATCTTCTACACTGTCGTCTCGTCACCGCTCCTCTTGGCAAAGTAAAACGTGCTCACAAGCCCGGCTATCGCAGCCACCAGAAGCAGGTTTGATAGCAGAGATAATCTGGCAGAACTCTGCGCAGCAGGTCCATCGACGAGACTCTCCCTCCGCGAGGCGGGGCCGTCGCCGGAAAACATGGACCGCAGCTTCTCGACCCTGCGGACGCGATCCGGCGTGGACGGCTTGGGCTCAAAGCGAACGGACTTGCTGAGCACGGGGCAGAAGCCGCTGTCGTCCTCGGGGAATGACTTGTCGCCGGAGAGAGCCGCCGTGGTCGCTGGGCACTGGTGGTGGGTGTGACTTCGGGTGGGCGCGTCCTCGTCACTGCCGACTGCAGCAGCGGCGCGACGTTCTTTGGCAACGGCGACGGAGTCACGCAGCCGGGAGCCAAAGGGGGAGGGCTCGGCGTCCAGGTCGGTCTCGCAGAAGACATCGAGCTGGCCGACGAGACGGAGCATGTTGTCGAAGATGCAGATGGCCTCCTGGACGATGTCGTGGCGGTCATGAGCTGAGAGGAGAGGCTCGACGGCGGCGAGACGTGTCTTAAAGTCGCGCTTGAGATCTTCGCCGTCGGCAGGGCTTTCGAAGCGGAAGAAGGCGAGAGGCAGCGGATCGCCTGGGCCCCCAGGGTTAGGGCGGCGGTTCCAGAACCCGGGGGTCGAAGCCGGGGCCTCGACAGACTCAAGCGTGGCCCGGATGAAACGGCCGCCGGCGAATAGAGCCATGAACAGAATATAGGCGTAGGCAAGGAGAACGTGAGGCCGTTTCTCGAGGGCGCGCGTGATGTGGCGCAAGAAGTCTGCGAGGCTGCCATGACGGGAGACGGTGTCGAGCTTCTGGCTGACAACATCCGGAGACCAGCCTGTGAGCTGAGCAATGTCGGCGCGGAGACGGTCGGCGCGCATCAAATCGGGAAAGTAGATGCTGGATAGGACGGCATGAATACGCTCGGCGTCAGCACCGGCGCTGGGGGCCAGTGGTGCACTGATGACACCATGCCACCAGGACTCGAAGGTGATGTAGATAGGTGCAATGTGAAGAAGACCGGAAGCATAGGTGGAGGGGTCTTGGGCGTGGGGAGGCAGGCTCAGAGGCAGACGGGCGATGATGAGCTTGTTAAGCTTGGCGTGAATAGTCCTCGTGGCAGCGTTGATGGAGTCTGATAGGGGCCGTTGGGAGGTGTCGCCGCCCGGCGAGACGTCCGCCGAGGACAGCATTATGTTGGGGGTGCTCCCCGAGGGATGACCAGCTATTGATGCTCGATGAGGAGGGCGAGATGGTCTGGTGTCTAGGTGGAGAGGGAGTGGTTGAGAGGCGTGGTCCGAAGTGGCGAAGACTGTCGGCAGAGGCGAGGATGATGAGGTCGAACAGACGGGACGCGAGCTGTCATGATGGCAGGAGCGACAGAGGAAAGTTCAGCATGTGACTGCTTTCTGCCAGATGCCTCTGCTTCGTCGCGAGGGAACGACAGTTGGTGGAAAGGCCGCTAGACCGTCGTGTGAGCAGCTGCGATGCGCGCTTGTGACAGCTCAGGAACAGATCAGATAGATCAGACCAGACCAGGGAACGACGAACGGCGGGTGACAGGTGACAGTGCGAGCAAAGTGTGGTGATTTAGCGAGCCAGAGCTGGCACCACGAATGCAATCCAATCCGATCCAGGTAGCCGGGAAGGTGTGTCTGCGGCTCGATCCACGCAGGCGCCCGAGCACCGAGGAGATGGTCCGAAGAAGGAAAGGAGCAAAAAAACAAAGTACGATGCGGTTCTAGACTCGCGACAAGTGGAGGGAGGGGTGTTGACCGGGGCTTCCACTACGGTGCGCTACCCTGAACGGAGATGAGGTCGAGGTGGAAAGAAAAGAGATGTGGCGAGGCCATGACGACGAAGACGGGGGCGAGAGATCGACGTGGAGAACAGGATAGATGGATGCCCTTGGCGCTCAGAGAATGGCCTTCCTCTGACCCGTTCTCGGATCTGCTTTGTGCGTGCATGTCGTGGGCGGATTTCTCACATGCTGGCTGGCATCCTTCCCTGATGTTGAGTCGCGGGAGCGATGCAGGGTTTCCCCGATGCAGAGTCGTGAATGCCATGGCGCCCCCAATAGAATGCCCATGGTTGTTTCCTCACCAGCCGCACCTCGGACCTACGCCCGGGGGTGACAGGGGTGGTCGTGATCGGGATTTCTGCTGTGCATCGTGGTCCACGAGCCACAGAGAGAAGGAGCGCCCCAGCCTGGTTCCACTATAATATAGCAGTCAGAGGGCTAAAGTGACGGCAACCACGGCCCTGTCGATCCCCCCTGCCTCGAGCCTGCCCTGCCCGCCCGGGCCAACGTGGAAGGGAAGGAAGCGCCGTTCCAGCAGCTCGGTCGACGATTTCCATCTGAGTCATGATGCAACTAACTACCTTACTACTGATAAGATGGATCTCCAAATGATCACGTCGACCTCGAACATCACTCCGCCTTGGCCTTTTCTCTGCCTCTCTCTCTACCCGGCCCCTGCACGAGCTGTGTCGTCACCAGCACCGCCGCCACCGAGGCGATCGACCCAAAGAACGCCAACAGGTTGCTCCAGCCCGTGTGGACCTCGGTGAAGAGAACCACGGAGCCGACAGAACATCCAAAGCCCACCAACAGGAACCCCCACATCGACCAGTACGCCATGGAGAACCACGTCCCCCTCATCAGCGGCACGATGAGCATCACGCTGCCGAGCGTCCACATGATGTTACTCTGCAGCAGGAACCAAAAGTCGGCATCCTCCGTGCTCCCCACGCTGCCGCTCTTGAACGAGATGGCAAAGCCCACGTAGCCCGGAGCAAGCGCCAGGAGGAGGAACACGAAGACGGCGTTGAGGTGTATGACCATCCGCGTCGGGTTGTTGATGCCGGCCAGCAGGCGCTCAAGCCTTTCGTCCGTTGATGTCGTCCCTGGAGCTGTCGCGTCGCAGGGGACGTCCGCCTCCCGTTGCTGATGAGAGGTGTCGAGGAGTGATTGCTCCAGGCCCGCCAGGTTTCTCATCCTCTCATGCCTGATGCCGTCCAGCACTTCGATGCGCCTTTCTATGCCTCGGACGAGGGGCGCCATGCTGTCTCCCTTGGTGACCTCCCATGCCGCCTTCTTGACGGTGGCCAACGCGGCCTTGAGCTCGAGCTTGACGCTGAACATGGTCCGAAGCGCCGCCTCCCCCCGCGAGTCCAAATACTTCACATGCCACTTGCCGACTTCATAAATGATGAACTCCCAGTATGGCACCTCGAGCGCATCCTGGAGGTACTGGATCATCTCCGCGTCCGAGCCATGAGGTATATCAAAGAACGGCGGTTGCACATGGTACGGGAGACGGCCGCCCGACTGCGCCCTCCACGTGAGATACGCCTCACAGTAGTGGCCTAGGTAGCCCAGATACACAGTCGATTCATGACTGGGAGGCGGCGACGGCCCTGCTTGGGACTGGTGCTGCTGCTGCGGAGTGCTCCGAATGTTCTGCCGTCGAGCGATGCTGGACCGCGTCTCTCTGAGATGCTGCTGGGCTTCAACGCAGTGACGATCCTGGTCGTCAAAGATGTTGGGGAAGTGGGCGGCGCAGCGGCGGTCCAGGAACTCGCAAAGATGCGCTATCTCATGAAGCGTGTCTTTGATGCCCTTGTCGTTCACCGTCACATACGGGGCGTAGCTTGTGGCATCCTCCTCTCGAGGGAGCTTCCGCAACACCGTCAGCTCACAAGCACTGCAGTTCCCGTACAGCCCAGAAGGCTCTCACTTACCGCTCTCCCTGCCTGCAAACGCTTCTGGTTCGCGAGCCTGAAGTCGGGGGCCGGCGCTGGCATCCGCACCGGAATGGGATAATAGTCACCCGGCGTCATGGAGGTCACGTTGCTGCTGGGTTGGCGGCGGAGTGCTGGTATCGGACTGATAGAAGCTTTTGTATGCTTCCTCGCCTTCGCCAGAAAAGCTGGCAGATCGACGGCTTCGCGCTGCCTGCCGCGGTTTTCTATCGCGGTCGGGCTGGGCTTGGACAAAATTACCCTACCGGGCGAGGCTGCCGACTCCATTTTTGTGATCTTCGTTGCTGGTATGGCTCCGTTGACGACCGTCGGTTGGAAGAATGTTGATGGTACAGAGGACTGTGCTGCCCGAGTCACGTCAATTGGAGTTTTCGAGAATCGAGCGAGAAGGCAAACTGGGAGCCTCGATAGCTACGGGAGGCCTCGTGATGCATGCAAGTCAGCCACAGGCCCATTATGCGGGCGAAGGCCACTACGCCCGTTCGGTTCATGTCTATCGACGTGAGGCTGTTTTTGGCCACCGCAAGGCACTCCAAGCAGACAGGCTGAATTTGTGGCGAGTTTCTTGGCACGATCAGCCGAGGCGGGCCTGTTTCTGAGCGAATGCCGATCGAGTCTGTTCTTGAGATCGAAAACAATGCATACTCGAGCAACATCACGCCGGGGACCGGGCCCTCGGCACGTAAAGTTGCTCAGTGCTCTAGGTCTGTAGGTATCGTGAGAAGCCCCTGAGTGTAAGCCAAACGCCATCCATGATTCCCTCCCATGCAATGAATAGCCTTGAACGCCCCGCCCGCCTCGCTATCCTCTAAACATTCGTTGTACCATCTCCTTCCGGGGTCTCGCCTTCCTCTTTGCTCTCGTGATTGACAAAGACGAACGACATGAACACGATCGCCGCCCCCACCCAGTACACCCAGCTCGAGTACTGCGAGTACTGAATCATCTCGCCGACCAGCGACAGCGGGATCGTCAGCGACAGGCCGACCGTCACCAGCACGGGCGTCGTCAGCAGCATGGCGTACGCCCACGATATGTCGCTGATGAACGACGAGAACGAGTTGACCAGGATGATGACCCAGACCTCGGCCGTCGGCGGCATCTCGAACTAACACAAGATTAGCGATGCCCTCACATGCACCCGAGCGCCAAGAAACTCACAGTCTCGATGCCCGTCCAGTGCAGGACGAAGAAGACGGGCCACAGCATGGCGAGGTTGAAGACGCCGACGAGGCCGAAGAACAGCTGCATGTCGACGCGCTCCTCGTTGCCGACGCGGCGCTTCATGACGGTGACGTAGACGCCGTAGATGATGGCGCTGAGGAAGGCCATGCCGTCGCCCAGCGCGACCTGGCCGGTCGTCTTGTGCGGGAACGAGCCGCGGTTCTCGTCGCCCGCGCCGGACAGGTCGATGGTCGAGATGAGCACGACGCCGGCGAGCGACGCCAGCACGCCGACGAGCTTGCGCGCCGAGAAGGCCTCGAGGCGCAGCGCCGCGCAGAACAGCAGCGTCCACACGCTGCTCGTCGACGTGAGGATCGTCACGCTCGCCACGCTGGTGTACTGCAGGCACGCCGACGCGAAGTAGTTGGCGATGAACCAGAGCATGCAGAACTCGAAGCTCAGGAAGGCCGTCTCGCGCGGGGTCAGCCGCTCCGTGGAGGGGGTCTGCTTCAGGGGCCCGCCGTCGCCGCCGCCGTCGTAGCCGGGGAGGCTCGGCTCGTCGTCGACGAGCAGGCGCTCGGCGTCCTCGGCGGTGGGGGACTCGAGGGCCGTGACGCCGTGCTTGTGCTCGTTCCAGGCCTGGAGCGCCTCGCGGCGGAGGCCGGCGACGCCGTGACGCCGGAGGAAGCGGACCAGCATGGGCACGAGGTTGATGGCGAAGATGGAGGTGTTGATGTAGACGACGAAGAAGGGCTTGTCGTACGTCGAGTCGGAGAAGATGTACTGCGCGTTCGTGGTCAGCTTGAGGCTCGCGGGCAAGATGCGGCGGGGCTTACCGATGCGAGGAAGTTGGACATCGTCCACAGGAACACGGTCAAGAGGAGGCATGCGATTCCCAGTGTCCGCCTTGCGACGCCGCCGAGTCCCAGTCTCGTCCGCCAGCCCATGGGGCCCGAGTCGGACCTCGCCGCTGCGTGGCCGTCGCCGTAGCCCATCGGTGCTTCGTTCTGAGTCATTGTCGCAAGATGGAACGCTATGGTGGCTGGCGCCCGCTGGAACCGCCGTCGACCCTCGGCGAGGAAGGGAGCCTTTTACAGGAAATTCGTTGGGCCAAGGTCTTCATCCAGAAGGAGGGGATGTCGTGGCCGACTTGGCACGTCTGTATACCCGGACCGGCAGAAAGGTGCCGTCACATACGACTGTCGTTCGGTAAGCCGGATCACAGAATGCGGCGGCGCTAGGTACGACGCGCGTGGTTCTCCGCTGCTGACGTGGTGCTGGGGAATTTCGAAGACCTCGTGGTCGCTGGGGTCCAGCACGCTCGGAAGGAATGGGGGAGGGGGGGAAGCAAGGAATGAGAGAGAGTTGAGGTCGGTGTCGGTGTCGCTCCCGGCGCACATGTCTGTCTGGGTTCGTTCGAGGTCGAGATATGGCGCCTTCGCCAGGTGTTCCAGAGCCCCGGCCAATGGCGGGGAGCGGGAGGGTGAGGTGAAGCCACAGGGTCGCAGCCTTGTGTCACCGGCGAGACCAGACCGTCCAGGGGAGTGGAGCACGCTGTGCACAGCCGCCCCCGGATGAGGCGACAGGGCTGTTTTTAGTGGCCCAGGGCCCCAGGCGGCCCAAACATCCACTGAAACAATGGCTTCCGGCGTGCCTCTTCATTGCTGTGCTGTGCTGAGCTGAGCCGTGCTGCGCACCGCAGGCGGGCAGGGCGGTCATTTGCAGTGCTGACAGATGCGCACCCCGCCCTGAGCGCATGACGACACGGGCTCAGGCAGTCGGCATACAGGCACTGTCCACGTGCTCATGACCTGAATGTCTGGCGAGCCGCAGAAGATGGCACTCAGCTTCGAGGACTATACTGAGCTCAGCCGGCACACGCTTCACTAGGCATCATGTCTCGAGACTCAACACGCTTTGCTCTCTGCGCTCCCAGCATCTCACCTTGCCACAATGGACGGGACATGCTCCGTCACGACGAGACGTTCACCAACAGGAGCCATTGGAATCAGTGTTGATATTCGAAAACCCCGCAAAACACCCAGAAAACCCAGTGCCAGAATATGCTACATCAAGCCTAAGGTATAATAGTATGCCGGCGACCCGAGACTGTCTGTGCTAGAATGTGTACCCTCAAGCCAAGTGAAAGAACCCGTCGTTGCCATGCCGTGCCGTGCCATGCCGTACTGTGCCGTGTCGTGCCGTGCCAGCCGCATCGCTTGCCGGCAAGCTTCTCCGGCTCGGCCTCTTAACAAGCGCAGCCGTCGCGGTCGTCCCCAATGTGGATGTTGATGGGGTCCTGGAAGTCTCCGCTGAACTCCTCCGACTCCTCCTGGGCCAGCGCGTTGCGCGCGATCACTGCCGTGTCTGTCAGCACAAGAAGAGGCGACTGCCGCGAGCCGTTGGACTTACCCTCGAACGCCTGCTCGACGTTGACGGCCTCCTTCGCGCTGGTCTCGAAGTAGGGGATGCCGCCCTTGGACTGGCAGAAGGTCATCGCGCGCTTGGTCGAGATCTATTACGGTGAGCTTACGTCCGGACCATGGCGTCGCAGCCGAGGGGCAACTCACCACACGCTTGCTCTCCTCAACATCAATCTTGTTGCCAAGGACAACCTACGGCGAGTTAGCATGCCGGCGGCAATTGTCGACTCGGAATCCTGCTCACGAAGGGGAAGTTGTCGGGATCCCGCGGCGAGGCCTGGATCAGGAACTCGTCCCTCCAGCTATCGAGGGCGTCGAAGCTCTTGGAGTTGTTGACGTCGTACACGAGCACGCAGCAGTCGGCACCGCGGTAGAACGCCACGCCCAGAGACTGGAAGCGCTCCTGGCCGGCAGTGTCCCAGAGCTACGACGACGTTAGCGCTTGTCCGTGGCGGGTGGCGACGGTGCGCGATCGGGGGGGTTCGCTCCTCATACCTGCATCGTCACCTGTCGGTCGTCGACGAGGACTTCCCTCGTCAGGAAGTCGGCGCCGATGGTCGCCTTGTAGCTCGCGCTGAACTTCTTGTTGACCTATTGCTCGGACTCTGCGTCAGTCGGCTGTTCTCCCACATCGACATGGTCGGGGTCGGGGTCGGGTGGGAACGCACATATTGGTTCATCAAGCTCGTCTTGCCAACACCGCTGTCGCCAAGGATGATGACCTGGGGAGGAATCACACGTCAGTCATGTGAAAGCTTCGAGGCGTGGCATAATGGTCCTACCTTGAGGAGGACCTTCTTTCTCGTCGACATCTTGCACTGCTAATCTCCCGAAGCTTCTGGCGGAGGTGAACGGCGAAGCAGCTCCTCTAGCTGCCCGTCAATGAATGATGGTATGCGGCGCAAGTACGAAGTCGTCGTACTCGTGTCGTTTCGGTCGGTATAGGTGCCCGTCGTCTCGATGCAGGCAGCAGAATGCGATGTCCGTCGTCTTCGTCTGTTGTTGGAGCGGTCGAGGTGGAGGAGGTCGCCAGGCCAGGCCGTACTGGGTGCACAACTGATAACGGTGCTAGCTCCCACGGCAGGTACCTCCACCTGTTTAGGTCCCGCTCTTCGCCCAGCTTCCCGCCTATCAGCACATCGGTCTCTTCGATGCAAGCGGCCAAGAGCGGTTAGCGCCTCTTGCGTGAGGTCACTTGGGTGCAATGACGACTGCGCCACATGCACGCGCTGCTGCGAGAGACGGTGCTGTCGAGAGAGGCTGGTGGGCTTCACCAAGCGGCGACATACAGTCAGTCTTGGATCCCAATCTCCAAACTCCCGACCTCCCAGCAGCCTTCCAGGGGCCGGCCAGCCCTCCTCGGCCACAATTGATGGCCCTTATACCCAATGTTCCAGCGCAGTAGCCATGGCAGATGATATTCTGCTCAGCAAGGTCCATGGCCTCAGCGACCTCGAGCTGGCCGGGCTGCTATGTCTCATGAGTAGGGAGCACTGTCTCGTCAGCACCCCTCCAGAGGCTCTCGATGAGTTGATCGAGGAGCTTCAGCTCGTATGGCCCCGAAATTCCGTCTCTACCCACAAGAATTCATCTGATGGTCGCTAGATTTCCACCAAGACCTTCGGCCTCAAATGCGTCGTCGTCGACTGCGACGCTCACACCACATTGGATGACTTCGCGGCAGCCATCCTCGCAACCAAACCCCAATCTCGCACCCCTTCCCCCTTCCAAACCCGCACCGCCGCCGAGCCGTCCTACTTCGTCGCCCGCCCCGGCGCCCTCACCCCCCTGACCTCCCTCTCGGCCGCGAGCCCCGGCCAGCCGCCCCTGGCCATGGCCAACGTCATCCTCGCCCGCAACCTCGACCACGCCCCGAAGGCCGTCCAGATCCAGGCCCTCGAGCTGCTGCGCACCCGCCGCATCTTCACCCGCACCGCTGTCCAGGCGGCACCTAAGCAGTTCCTCTTCATCGCGGCGCTGGGGGCGCAGAGGGGCGGGCATGCGCGCGTGACGCCGCATCTCAACGACTTCCTGTACCTCGCGCACTGGCACGACCCGGAGCTCGGGTTCGCGAACCTGGACGAGAGCTTCGAGGTGACCGTGGGCCAGGGAGACTCGGAGACAGGCAGCATGGAGAGCGTGGTGAGGAAGAGCGTGAACGGCGACTTTCGGCTGGACACCGGCGACCCGGTCCTGAGCGACGTGGTGAGTGGCCGTGGCGAGGCGTGGCGGGACCATCAATCAGTCTAACGGGTGTCCAGGACATCGCTACATTGGCGAGACTTAGCCAGGGCGTACAGATTGACGTCGACGTCCTCCGCTACCAGATGAACGTCATATCCTTCCTGCGGATGCACCGAGCGGTAGGGGGCGGCGTCAGTCCTACGGCGACGAAGCATTTCGAGCAGCTGGTCAAGTCACTGGCGCCGCTTCACCAGCTCGACTACGTGACACCAGGCCTCGTCGGCCTGGCTCTAAAAAAGATCTACCTGCACAGGATCCAGATCGTGAACTCGGAACAGGAGAGAAGCATGCAGTGGGGGAGCGAGCTCGAGGCAGTGGAGGCCTTGTTGGAAGACATTGGCCCGGAAGAGGTCATGGAAGAAGTGCTGGATACGGTCATGACGCCACTTTGATTCAACGCCGTTTGAATCGATTGTATGAGAAAGCCCTAGTGCGGGAGGTATAGATATAATGCCCAGAAGGGGCCATTCCCCGTGATATGAACGGGGCGCCACGGATGTCATGAGATATGCCAGTCTCAGACCCATCTTTCTTGCGTTGTACCGAGCTCCAGTCCGTCTGTGACGGCGACCTCGCGCTTTTCGTCATCAAGTCCTCGTCTGTTTCAGGTCATGAATTACAACGTCTATAATTTACAAAAAGGCAGCAGGCAAGGCGAGAGGACGAGTCTCGTCTACTGCACCTGCTTGACCTTGCACTCCCAGCCAGAGCCGGGCGCGAGAAGAGGGAGACTGCGAAAGAGTTAGCAAAGTTGCATGCGGAGGGCGGCGGCACATCTTACCTGGCTCCCAGGCACCAGCCCAGTTCGTTGCCCTTGATCTTCTTCGCGATCTTGACCTCACGTTCGATGGGCATCTCGTAGCCGGTATGCAGGAGGGCCATCATGAAGTTCAGGTCGAGACAGTGGTCAGGGCGTTCACGGAGCTCCTCAAGAGCCCCAGGAATTGTGGAGAAAAGGTCCCAAGACTCCTCGCCTCCGCAGACGGTGTTGGTCAAATCATGCATCTCGCGAAGAGTGAAGGAATCGGGCATGCCGAGGGGCTTGGTGCGGTCGTAGAAGAAGGAGAAGATGTAGACATCCTCGCGGCTGAACGTCTTGGCCAGGGAGGGCTGGTGGATGCCGTTGAAGGAGCAGGGGGCGAGCTTGCAGTCGGCCTCCTTCTTCAGAATCCTCTCAGCCAGGGCGCGGCACTGAGCAGGAGCCGGGTTGGTAGGTCCAGTGAAGTTGAGGCTGATGGTCTGGCCGAGCTGGTGGTTCTCGGGGAGCTTGACCTCGGTCTCCTTGGCGAATCCAGGAGCGATACAGGGGTGAATGAGAGGCTTCTCGAGGAAAGACTTGTCGTTCTTCTTGGTCTCCAGAAGCTCGTCGAGGAAAATGGTGTGGAGAGCATCACGGGCGGCCATGAGGCCGTAACCCAGGTGAGAGTGTTGGTACAGCTCAAACTTTTGACCACCAAAGTCAAGGTCGTACTTGTGGTCGCCTTCGGACAGTTTCTCGGGCATGCCTCCGTCCGGTCCCTTGAACGTGGGCTCGAAGACAATCTGAGTAGAGCCACCGCCGAGGTCGAAGACGGCGGCAGTGGGGTTCTTGTCGGGGCCACCAATCTTGCCGAGGAGGTAGTTGGTCGTGATCCAGGCGTAGACGCCCTCATCGGATCCGTCCATGATGGCGACGCCGTTCTGCTCGTCAGAAACGACGGGGAACGGGTACTTGGTCTCGAGGTGGTTGCGGACCGTCTTGAGGATCTTGTCGGCGGCTTCGGTGCCGACCATGCGCAGACCGGCGGTGGCCTTGACAGCGACCGGGCTGCAGCCCTTGAGCTTATCAGGAACCTCCTCCATGGCAACGGCCATGAGGGCATCCAGGGTCTTGGCGGCAGCCTCCGGGTCGTCCTTATACTTGCTGAGACCACCGACCGACTTCTCGGTCATCTTGAACTCCTCCTTCTCAAGCTCGGGGGTGGCGCCGCAGTTGTTGAACTTGTAGACGTGGATTCGCGAGCCCGTGCTTCCGGCGTCAATCATGAGGACGTACTGGACAATGGGCTTCGACTTGGAACTGGACTTCGTGCATCGGTCGGTGCCGTACGAGTTGTCTGATGGAACCTGGCCATCGCTAGACTTGCTAGGCGAAACTATCATGAACTGTCAGCATGCCGTTGCGATGGCGTTTCGTGCGCTCGTCTGGCCTACCTCCGTTGTACATGTCCACACCCTTGGGAGACAACCAAATGAATCCCAGGACGATGAAGAAGACGACGGCGGCCGTCTTGATCCATCTCGCCTTTTGCGTCTGCGACATGATGACGGCTTTCAGTGCACCCAGAAGACCAGGCTTACGGGCGGGGGCAAAGCGACCGGGTTTTTCGTAGGGATCTCGCGCGTTCTTGGTGTGCGGAAGCGACACAGATGATCTTCGCATTGGTCGCGGTTGGAGGGACGAAGGGAGTGCGGGCGAGTCTACGTAGACACGTCCCGGCGCATTCGTGTTTCGAGGCTGAGGAAAAGGAGGGACTAGGTCGGAAGGAGACTGGGATGGGGGCCGAAAATGAGCGTCAGGTCGTACAGTTGGTCGAAATAGAAGAGGAAATCGAGTCGAGTCGGGCGGTTCAAATGCAGGAATACGGTTTGAGTTCGGCGAGGGGATGGATGGCTTCCTAAAGATAGGGTGGCTCGAACCAGGAGGTGGCACTCGAAAATTCATTGACCTGGGAGCTGATTGCTTGGACTGGCCTGCCACCACCTGCAAACTAACCCGGATGCAGGATGGTCAGCGGGGCGTCCCCCAGCGCCGAGCCTCCACCACCAAAAGGGGCCCCCTATCCTCCGCGTGACAGGAACGGGTACGGAATGCACTGCCACATGTCCCGAGAATGATGAGACTAGAGTGTGGCGTCGGACCGTGTCAAGTCATCCGTCACCGAAGCTTCTCGATCGCTGGCGTCGTCCTCGTAGTTGCCTTCAGCATCACAGTCGGGTTGTCGCGTGTTTCATAAAGTTATCCGTACTGCATCAGACCTTCCTTCTCGCGAGCCTCTTCTTGTATTCATTCCCCTGCTTACATGGTCATTTCATTTCGTGTTTCTAGAAATTGAACTCGATTCCGCAGACTGCAGTCACCCTTGCAACTTGGTATCGTGACAGCGCTATCGGTCATAAAGCACTCAAGATTAGGTACAACAATCACCAGCTCAGACCTGCCGGCAGCGCCACCATCATGGATGTCGAACTCTTCACATACGACCTCTCACAGGGCCTCGCTCGGCAAATGTCCCAAGGGTTCCTCGGATTCCAGCTCGACGCGATCTACCACACTTCCATCCACCTGAACGGCCTCGAGTACGTGTACGATGGCGGCATCGTCGCAATCAACCCTGGATCCTCACATCTCGGGCGACCGTTGCAGAGAATTCCGCTTGGAAAGACCGAGCTTCCGATGGATGTGATTGAAGAGTTCCTGGACTCACTGAGACCCATTTTCACTGTTGAAGTGAGTAACGCTGCACACGACGCTCAATACTAGATCAATGATGTCGAGATCACTAACACGCAAGCGAGCAGGCTTACGACCTATGGAAGCACAACTGCAACAACTTCTCGGACTCCTTTGCCAAGTTTCTGGTCGGCAAGGGAATTCCGGACCACATCATCAACATGCCCAAGGCTGTGATGGACTCTCCGATGGGCCGGATGCTGCTCCCCCAGCTCAACCAGACCATCAACGCTACGAGGCAAAACGGGTCAATTCTTGGAATCCAGAACAACACAGCAGCAGCTCGGAGCCAACCCAGCCAACCTCAGCCACCGCAATCTAGGGTTAAGATGGTTAGCAACATGCATGAGTTCAACGCTGCCATGGATTCCGCGAAGGCCTCTTGCGCGACGGTCTTCTTCACCTCGGCCACTTGCCCACCATGCAAAGCACTCTATCCCTTGTACGAGGAACTGGCCGCTGAGGTGGCTGACAAGGCTGTGCTCATCAAAGTCGACATTTCCCGGGCAAGCGACGTTGGCAGTAGATACTCCATTCGAGCGACCCCTACTTTCATGACCTTCCTCCACGGCGAGAAGCAGGACCAGTGGAGCGGAGCAAACGCTGCTGCTCTACGTAGCAATGTCCAGCTTCTGGTGCAGATGGCCTGGCCCCGACACCCTCACGAATCGCTCAATCTCCCAAGTTTTGCCGGTCCTGGCGCCAAACCGGTACTCTACACCAAAGTACCACCAATGCCGAAACTGTTGGCGAAGATGGGTGATGCGGCCCACGACCCTGCTGTGCAAGCAGCCAAGCACTTCATCGAAAGCCGCGCCCAAGATGGACCGGCACAGGCAACATTGCCGGACATGAAGCAGTTCGCGGGGTTTCTGCAGCACTCGGTTGAGTCTTTGCCGACAGAGATATTATTCACGGTGACCGACCTTTTCAGATGCGCACTGATAGATCCCCGGGTCAGCGGGCATTTCGCGGAGGAGAGGGACCACCGGACAGTCGCCAGCATAATCGGACTGGTCAACAACAGCCCGAATGCTCCGTATGCCCTTCGTTTGGTGACGCTCCAAGCGGCATGCAATCTCTTCTCGACACAACTCTACGCGGATCAAATATTACAAAACGAAGTCATCAGAGAGCCCATCGTTCAGCTCATCTCATCCAGTTTCTTGGATGACAGCCACAACAATGTCAGGGTCGCAGCATCCTCCCTCATGTACAACATCGCTCTGGCGAGCAGCAAGACGAAGAGGGAGAAGTCCGGAGACGGGCTGCCGGAAGCAGAGCAGATTGAGCTTGCTGCATCAGTGCTTGAAGCCATCGGACAGGAGGAAGGGTCGCCTGAGGCTCTTCAGGGGATGTTGCTCGCGCTTGGCCATCTCGTGTACTGCACGTCTGTTGACGGAGAACTCGCAGACTTACTGCGGACGATGGATGCGGAAGACAGCGTGCTCGCGAAGAAGAAGCAGTTTCCGGGTGAGAAGCTGGTGTTAGAGGTTGGGTCGGAGCTGTTAGGAAAGGGACTGAAGAGGAAGTAGACCGTCCTGCTTTCGGGCGATTCTCACCTGGGAACGAGATATCACACTTAGAATATTGTGTTCACGATAGAACCATGAGGTTGTGCGTTGAATGGATTGAGGTCAGACGTTCACAAAGGCTGGGCCGTCGCACCTCCACATCCTCAGCTCTAGTGCGCGGGTACGTACTTTGGCGCTGTAGCTATCGCGGCAGTGACGGCATCAAAACAAACCGAGGAAGACCAAGCCAAACAAACCGCCGTCACCCGTCGCTACCAGGCCCCTCATCCATCATTCACAGGCAAACACTTCAACCTTCGCAGTATCACCAGATTGATAGCTTGCATTTCGTGAGTTGCTTCTGTACCTGACTCGAGCAGGTGCACCCCGAGGAGAACGCACACACTTGGCCACGACAACCCAGCCACCCCTGCCCATTGACACCTTACGGTCGATCCGGCAACCGCGCCCCACCGCGACTGCCTCGATTGGGCAACCGAGTAAACATCGACCGGGACCCATGGAATGTGATGTGGGCTATTCAACGTCAACGCTTCCGCAAACTCGTCCAGGAAGTCAATGAGACACTGCTTGGAATGGCTCTGGACACTCGCCTGATGCCCGCCGCCGCCGCTACCCCCGAACTACGGACCATCCGGTCATCTGCCTCGACCCCGTCACTGCGATCTCGCGATGGAACCATCCCGCTACACGCCAGAATGGACGGAGGAGGCAATGTACGGGTGGTCGTCCGCGTGCGGGCGTTCCTGCCCAGAGGTGAGTCTTCGTGCTGTCGTCGGGAGGTGACGGTCACTGACCGCGAAATGCTCGCTTGCAGAAATCACTCGCGGCGCCGAATGCCTGATCGAGATGAACCCGATGACACAAGAGACGACGCTGCTTATACCCAACGACGACGATCCAGCAAATTCGAGGTCCAAGTCGCGCAAAGTGATCGAGGAGAAGAGCTTCACGTTCGACAATTCTTTCTGGAGCCACGACACAAAGGACAAGCACTATGCGCCGCAGGAGGAGATCTACAATACCTTGGGAGAGGACTTCCTCGACCACAACTTCGAGGGCTACCACACATGTATCTTTGCCTACGGCCAGACGGGCTCTGGCAAGAGTTACACCATGATGGGCACACCAGACCACCCAGGCTTGATTCCACGGACGTGCGAGGATCTTTTCGAACGCATCGAGGCCGCGCAGAACGAGACTCCCAACATCTCATACAATGTCAGGGTTTCTTACTTCGAGGTCTACAACGAGCACGTCCGCGACCTTCTCGTGCCCGTCGTCCCCAACAAGCCTCCCTACTACCTCAAGATCCGCGAGTCACCGACCGAGGGCCCGTACGTCAAGGACCTAACCGAGGTGCCGGTGCGCAACATCAACGAGATCTTGCGACACATGAAGAACGGCGACGATTCGAGAACTACGGCCAGCACCAAGATGAACGACACAAGTAGCCGAAGTCACGCCGTGTTCACCATCATGCTGAAGCAGATCCATCACGACATGGAGACGGACGAGACGACAGAGCGAAGTTCTCGCATCCGTCTCGTGGATCTGGCGGGCAGCGAGCGAGCCAAGGCCACGGAGGCGACGGGGGCGCGGCTCCGGGAGGGCAGCAACATCAACAAATCGCTGACGACGCTCGGAAGGGTCATAGGAGCGCTGGCCGACTCGAAGCAGAAGGGCCGCAAACGCACCAAGGACGTGGTGCCGTACCGAGACTCGATCCTCACGTGGCTCCTCAAAGACTCGCTCGGCGGCAACAGCAAAACAGCCATGATTGCGTGCATCGCGCCCTCGGACTACGAGGAAACGCTCTCGACGCTGCGGTATGCGGACCAGGCCAAGCGGATCCGCACGCGGGCCGTGGTCAACCAGGACCACGTGTCGGCGGCGGAGCGGGACGCGCAGATTGCGGAGATGGCGGAGGAGATCCGCACGCTGCAGCTGTCCGTGTCGGAGTCGAGGCGGCGCGAGAAGGACACGTCGCAGGACCAGGAGGCACGGCTGGAAGACTACCAGAAGAGCGTGGCGGCGATGCAACGGATGATGGAGGAGAAGAGCCTGGTGGCGGAGGGCAAGATCCGCAGCCTGCAGACGGAGAACGAGGCGCTCCGGCTGCATCTGAAGCTGGCGCTGGAGAGCCTCAAGAACCCGATCCCGGCGGTGCCCCTGAAGCCGGTGGAGGAGGAGAAGGTCGTCGAAGAGGAGGAAGGCGACGAGGACAAGGAAAACGAGGACAGCTTCGTGTCGTACGACGGCGACTCAGACAGCACGGCGTATGACTCGGAGCACGGCGGGGAGGACGAGACGGAGGACTACATGAAGAGCCTCCTGAAGGACCTGGGCATGTTCAGGAGGAAGATCGGGGACGACATGGGGCGGTGGATGGAGGAGGGAGGTGCGAGGACGCCGCTGGGTACGAGGCTCAACGTGTAGCCGGCCGGCCGGTGGTGGTGAGATTGGGTGCGTCGAGTGTTCCATTTGTGACGACGAACGACAGCAGCGCGGTGTTTCTCGGCGTTGGGTCTCTCTCTTATGATCACGGTCTCTCTGTGGGTTGGGATGGGGGGCTCTGGGTGCTCCGGCGTCCTCGGGGGGGTTCAAGATTGTCAACGTATTGATAGGCCCAGGTAGATAGATCCCAATGGTCTTTTCTTTTCAAACCTTGGCCGTCCTTTTTCCAGGTGACCTGCAACACGTTGTGAGGCGGGACTGACACTCGGAAGCTATCCCGCGTCCAGCCGCAGCTCATCTGGCTGGCAGGCATGCGATTATGAAAGATGCCGATAACCCCCTGATCCGAACAGCGAAAAGCAAGAGGGCGATCTGGCGGTCGGGGAGGATGAGATGAAGGGGGATGGATGGGACGGAACGGGATGCGGAGCGCTGTGGCTCGGGGGCTCAAACCGGGCTTGGCTGGGCCTGGCAGCCGCTGGGCCAATTGGGGGCGGTGTGCGGCAGGCTCTAGGGAGCGCGGGACAGGCGCTGAGGGGCGCTGAGGGACCCTCCGTGCGCTGGACTGGCCCCCTAGGAGGAGAGAGGGGGACCGGCGGGCTCTCAAACCCCTGGAGGCTATCGGGACATGTGTTTGAGAGGCGCCGTTCCCGGGCAGACAAGAGTCGGGCGCGTTTCAGGCCGGGCATGTACCTAGTACGCAGCTAGCTCCTCCTACCATCACCGGGTCCTTCATTGGTGATGGCCTGGACGAGCGAGGCATGGGGAGGTACCTTTGACAGGTGGAGGAGGCAGGTCGTAGGTGCCTGGCAACGCAACGGCGTCTTACGAGAGTGGAGGGGCCAAGGACGTTACATCCGGAGCAGCGTGATTCAATCCACACGAGAGCTAGCCAGGTAGCCAGCAATTCGACGGCCTCGACTGACTGGTGATATATTGGCCGGCCTGGCGGGACTCGTCTCCCGTCTGGCTCTCCTCTCCTCTCCTCACCGCGCCTCCCACGGTCATGCTCTCGTCTGCCTCAGTGAATCACCTCAACCTCCTTCCTGAAGCCTGAAGACGGAAGCCTGAAGCCCACTGTACCTCCCCTCCTGAAGGCTACTGTACCCCTCCTCCCCCCCCCCTGAAGTCCCCTGTACCTGCGCCTGCAACTGCAAAGCACCTGCACCGGTACTGCATGCACCAGGCCCCACCCTCCCACGGTGTCCTCACCAACTACGACTGACGACCGACGGCCGACGACTGACGTGCATCCGCTGCCCCTCGCCATCCGCCGGTGGCCTCTCGACATTCCAAGGCCCCCCTCTCTCACACACATCTCTCCAGCTCCCTCTCCGGCCGTTCACCCACACCCACCCTTCACCATGGCGATGCGACCGACCCTCTTCACCCGGGACCTCTCGGGCCTCTCCCAGAGCTCCGACCCCAACTCGCCCAACGTCGGCTCCCCCGCCGAGCAGCGCGACGACGCCAAGCGCAACTTCCTCAAGGCCATGCGTCCCCTGCCCACCCAGCACTACTGGCACGTGTACTTTGACAAGTGCGTCTCCTGCATCCCTCCCGACCATACCCTTTCCCCCGCGGCGGTCCGGCAGCAGCTAACGGCAGGCAGGCAGTCCAAGGACCAGCAGACGGCGGACGGCGAGGAGTACAAGGTGCAGCTCGAGCAGCTGGGCACGCAGATCGAGTCGGTGCAGGACTTCTGGAAGTACAACAACAACACGCCGGTGGACCAGATCAAGACGCGCGAGTCCATCTACCTCTTCAAGCAGGGCTTCAAGCCCGTGTGGGAGGACCGCCGCAACATCAACGGCGGGTCGTGGACGTTCCGCGTGCCCAAGGCCATCGGGCCGGACGTCTGGACGCGCGTGCAGCTGCTGGCCATCGGCGAGGAGCTGCAGGGCGTGCTCGACGAGAGCGACCAGCTGTGCGGCGTCGGCCTCTCCGTCCGCTTCAACTCGCACCTCATCTCCGTCTGGCACCGCGACGCCTCCAAGAAGAAGTCGGTCGACGCCATCCTGCAGTGCGTCCTCGAGCAGCTGCCCGCCGAGCTGCGCCCCAAGCCCGACAACTCGTTCTACAAGCGCCACCAGGACCACCAGGGCTTCAAGGCGCCCCCCGAGCTGCAGGCCGTGCTCGACTCGCAGAAGCGCGCCGAGGAGAGGGAGAAGGCCGCCGAGAACTGACGGAGAGGCCGCCGCAAGAGGGGGAAGGTCTGGCCGAGGCAGGCGTATGCATTTTGAGGCGTTCTGGAGGGCATGATATATCTGGGCTGCGGAGAGCCTCGCGCCACGCACCGCTCGAGGGAGCATGAGCCCGCGCAGGGCAGATCATATAGTACTGGGAAATTGACGCAAGATGCCGATGGCCGAGCGGACCCAGATGGACAATATATTCGTCAATCTATCCTGCGGCTCTGCCGAAGTGCTGGCCGCCAAATATCGTCACGCGGGTACCGAGTGAAGAGACCCCCGTGAGAACCCAGTGACCCCAAAAAGGGAGTAAAAATCAACCCCAACGCCCTGCTTGAATGAATCCCAAACGCCCTTGTCCCACGTCCACACCCGGCTACTTCCAGGCGCCCGCCCGCCGCATGACCTCCTCGAACTCGGCGCGGCCGACGCCGACCTGGACGCCGGCGCCGGCGTTGGCCTCGAGCACCATGTCCCGCAGGACGGCGTCGTCGACGTCCTCCTTGAGCACGGCGGCCACTCTCTTGAGGTCGCCGAGGGTGATGACGCCGTCGGGGCGGCCGCCGGAGAACAGTCGGAAGGCCTCGTCGACCTCGGCCGCGCGGGCGCCGTCGTCGTCGGCGCGCGCGTGCAGCTTGAGGGCCGCGACGGCCAGGAACTCGTCGTAGGCGGAGGTGCCCTCGCCGTCCGGGTCGAGCACGGAGACGAGGTCGGCGTGCTCGGCGCGCGAGGACGGGGCCACGCCCAGGGCGGCGAGGGCGGAGCGCAGGTCGCGCGTCGGGAGGCGGCCGCGCGGGTCGGCGCTCGTGGCGGCCGTGGCGAACAGCGAGAAGGCCTCGCCGATCTCGTGCTCCTGGGCAGCGGTGAGGTTGTGCTGCTTCGCGAGGGCGGAGGGGCGGGCGCGCGGCGCGGGCGGTGGTTTCGGCTTGGGGGCGCGTTTGGCGGGCTGGAGGGTTAGCCGAGGCAGAGGTACGACATGATAGCTGGACCTACCATTGCAGTCTGGGAATGGGGAAGGATAGGTGTAGATATTTTTGGTGGGTTGAGGATTGGTGACGGTGATGCTGATCGCGTCGAGTCGAGTCGAAGCGTGGACGCGTTAATGGGCGGAGGAGGGGCATACCGTGCCGACGCACAGTGCTAGAGGGTCATCGACACGGACCGACTCACCTAGAAATTTGCGGCGGATGGAGCCCTCAAATTCTTCCTCCTCCCACCTCCTTCACCATCTGGAAAACGAGCTCCGCGATCTGGCCCCGACGCCGGCATTCCCGCTGCTGCCGCTTCAATCAAGCAGAGCAGCACGCAGACATCAAGATGCCAGCAATCGCCACCGCCCAAAGTTGCGCCGGTCGGCGTCGCCTGGTGTCTCGTCTCGGGCAGATCTGCGAGCACCGTTTCTCAGACCCAGAACACAACACGAACAAACAGACAAACACGCTTCTACAATAATGCTAGAGCTTGCCGCCTCCTAAAACCTAGAGCGAGCAAGTGTGGACAATGAAGCAAGATGAAAAACCGCCGCGTGTCGTACGCGGCGCGCGGTCCGTGGGCGCCTTCTGTTCGCTCGGTTCTCGTACCGGGCGGCAGGTGTCTGTCGGGAACATGCTCTCCTGTGATGCTCGTGCTATGATGGTGCGAGATCGCGTGTCACGATGTGTGAGATGGTGTGCTGCAAGCAAGCATTCGTTGTTTGTTGACAAAGTCTGTATCGCTGCCTCGCTCGCTATCTTCGTCAAACGACCACCAACCATCGCCATGTTGCTACATGTCCATCCAGCGTTGCCGTCTGCCGATCGCTCAAATCTTCGACTCCGGCTCCCTGACCAGACACGCGTCAGTGCCGCCCAAGCACAGTCGAGCGAGGAACACCTACCGAGCCACTCACTTGAAGCTGTTCTTCATCTCGCGCAGCTTGGCCATGACGGCCACGGGCTCGCTCTCCCCCGTCGCCTTCTGAATCGCGGGGTCCTGTCATCGTCTGTCAGCACCATGTCTGCTACGGAGTGAGACGAATGGCCTACCTCGACGCGCATGAAGACGTTGTGTTGCTGCACCGTCACCGTCAGCCCATGCCCTGTCCGACGCAGAAACGCGGTCGCCCTACCTTCTCGTCGCCCATCGTGAACTTGCCCTGCGTCTCCTTGTTCTCCTCCGCGAAGGTCTGCAGCTTGCGCACCGCCTCGCTCTGCAGCACCGACACGCCGAACTTGACGTTGGCCTTGGTGTACTCGTGTCCGGGCTGCGCGGGTCAGTCTCCTTCGGTCCCACCACCGCGACGACGGGGCATCACTCACGTAGACGACCGTGTCGTCCGGCAGCGCGGCGAGCGTCTCGTTGAGCGCCTTGTGCATCTCCGCCGCGTTGCCCTCGAAGAAGCGACCGCAGCCTGGGAGAGTCATCAGCTTCGGCCGGGGGATTTGTCATCATGCGGGGGGCATCCCACCTCCGATGAAGAGCGTGTCGCCCGTGAAGACGGCCTTGTCCTCGCCGTCCTGCAGGAACCAGCAGATGCTGTCCTGGGTGTGGCACGGCGTGTGCAGGGCCTTGACGGCGATGCTGCCGAGCTGGAAGGAGGTGCCGTGGGCGGGCGTCCTGGTGACGCCCTCGCACTTGGCGCCGCCGATGATGGGCAGCTTGGCGAGGTTGAGGTCCTCGAGCTGGGGAGGTGAGCTGTTTTGGCCATTGGCCCGAGGGGAGCTCAGGGACGTACCAGCTTCTTGTTGCCGCCGGCGTGGTCCCAGTGGCTGGAGGCTGTGGTCAGCGGGATGGTCTAGGGTGCGTTCGAGGAAGCGTACTGGTGGGTGTTGACGACGGCGGTCAGGTCGATGTCCTTCGACTCGATGGCCTTCTTGAGCACGGGAGCGACTCTGAGCATGGTCAGCGGCGCGTCGGGAGAGCAGGCGGAGGCGCTCTCACTCCTCGGGGTTCGCGGGGTCGATGATGAAGGCCTCCTTGGTCTTGTCGTCCTTGACCAGGTAGGCGTAGTTGTTGCTACTGCCCACCCCTGCACCGTCGTCCGAGTCAGCGATGGATCTCGCGGGAAGAGCTGGCGGGCATACACATGGGGATCGACTGGATATGCATGGCGTTGGTGAGCGTGAGCTGTGCTCTGTCAGTGATCGGTGCTTGACACGACGGGGAACGCGAGGGGCGTCCATAGCTCGCTCACAGATTGATTAGCTCTGGGGAATGGCTTCAAGAGAGATCTCCGGGTGGCGAGGCCTAACATGAACGGCAATTGATGGGATGGGATAGGGTGCTGGTTGAGGGTTGCAGAGAGCGAGGTATCACTGTCGGTCGTGGTGACGTTATTGCAGCCCTTCATACTGATGACATATCATGAGGCTTGACTGGCCGGAGCTTCCACCCCAGTCGGAAGTCTGCGGGGTCCACTAGCGATCAACGGCATTCAGTGGGCCGGACTGTTAAGATGCCTCTTAGAAGCCTTCTAGAGACGATCAAGACAATCGTCACACGAGACGCTGCTGGGCCATATTTAATTCAGGAACGCAAGTTCTTACTGAACAGCGAATTCTTGCCATTCTGGAACGCATGGGGATGTGGCTGTCCAGCCTGCCAACACTGAAACCCACGCATATCACAAGTATCCTATGTATTGAACAGACGTCAGTAGACCAAATCAAATAGCCACTTTCTTCCAGCTCTTCGCTCGTATGGATCCCTCGAGGCCACGTCTGTGCAAGCTAAAAGGATTCATGACCATAAAAGTATGCTGAAGATGTACAGATGACCTCTCTGGCAACCGTGCAAATACTCGTTCTCGACCATTACCCCGTATGCTCACCGGCCGTTGAAGAGACAGGACTGACAAGAAGTACAAAGGAAGTGTACATGATCCGAATCAAATATAAGACGCGCTTGGCCTGTAAGTCCAGCACTGCCAGGCTGACCGTGATTCAACATGTGATGCCCGATGAAGCTGTACAGGTGTGCTCACTGTCCGTAGAGGAACTAACAGTGACACAACAGACGACTGATGCATCTTTAAAGTCCCGTGACCTGCGCGACTTTGGCAGCTCGTAAGAGACCACGACCCTCTTGTAGTCCCGTCAATGACTTCTTATCCCCTTCTCTGTACACTGCGTTGAACTGCCTTCTTGTCGCCGGACAATATTCATGGACACACATTCGTAGCAGAGAAACTATAGGTGGTCTGTGACAAGGTATTGTCGCCGGTTCATCAGACCATCGAATACAAGCGCCAACCCGTTGCCAAGTACAGTGAGAGCGCAGCGGACAGCTCTCTTCATCTGGCGTCTCGACTATGCCGCTGGCGGTCGGTTTGTTTAAGACATGTCACCTACGACACAGCTGCCTTGCCCCAAGTTCACAACAGGCTGATGAGCACGAACCTCTCGGAATTTCGTTACAGAGAGAACCCGATGTCAACCTGAAGACCGAATGACAGACTCGGGACGCCCTCACGCTTTTCGAGACCGCAACCGTCTTCTTTGGAACCCTGCGCGTGATAAAGCGAGGCTCCCGGCTGGACCATCGGTCCCGAGCACCACCGTGAATTCACCGACAAGATCTCTTGCAGGTCTCAACCCAGCCTCACCTAAGTCGGTATTTTTGGAGACATCAGCTCTGGAAGGGAGCTCGAGGCGCCTCAGGCGTTGGTGATGCTGCTGGACCGTCATCCGCAGGCGTATGAGGGCATCCTCAGACCTCAGCCCGCAACGTGGTGATGACCGAGCCGACGTTATACATAAAGTCCGTCGCCCTGCCAGCTGGAAACGAAACGCCTGTTGGTACAGACGACGAGGCTGGTACGATCTGACGAAGTCGTAACGCAGTTGCTATGTTATGGTAATCGAACAAGTCATTATTTTTCTACATATCGGGCATGCAGAGCCGTTGTTCTTGTGCTGGCTCCCTGTATATCAGGCTCGTTGGCCTTCTGTTTCGAAGTACATGACACCGCTGCCGCTCTTGCTATTCGATACCGTACGGCACTGCAACGCCAAAAGCATACACATATCAATTTGAACACCCGTGAACAAAAAGTCAGCCGTCGAAAAGACGACGACACAGCACCAAGGGGGATGGATTATGCCCAGGAGCAGGGAAAACGCAGGGAAGCCCGCCCAACATCCCAGACGGGCGTTGAAGTTCGTTGGTATCATTTCAAAATCACAGACAGCTAGACGACGCCAATCGGCTTGGGCTTCCAAGCACCGTCATACGTCGACCAGCCCGTGCCACCGCCGCCCTCCGGCTCATCCGCCCGCGATGCCTCGGCCTCCGCACCGGCCTCCCGCGCGTCCGCCGCCTCCTCGCCCCCCTGCAGAACCTCGCTCGACATCTTCAGCGCCCCCAGCATCAGCTTGTTCGACGCCGGCTCGTCCATGATCCCCTCCAGCACCTCCAGCACCCTCGCCTGGCCGTGCCGCCTCACGAGCGCCGCCCTCGCCGCGCCGTCCCCGCCGCCGGCCTCCAGATACCCGACCACGGCCGCCCGGCAGTCGAGGCCCCCCCCGGGGTCGTCGGCTCCGACCTCGCGACCGGCGTCGGCATCCCCGTCCCCGAGCGCCCGCCAGTAGTACTCCCAGATCCACGCCAGGGCCTTGCGCGCCGCGGCCCGCAGCTTGGCCAGCGAGGGCAGCTGCTCGTGCGTCGCCTGGTGGCGCAGCTCGACAAAGGTCGCCGGCAGGCCGATCGTCTTGGCGACGCTGTACATGCTCAGCTTGCGCTGCTTGTCCTGGTGCCCGTCCAGCAGGCCCGTGACGAAGCTGCGGTCGTCAGCGGAGCTCGTGATGATGCGCCGTGAGAGATAGACACGATGGGAGGAACGTAGGGCGGAGAAAGGACGGAGGCTCACCGGCTAAAGGCCGCGGCGTAGGCCGCCCGCGCGGCGTAGGTCCCCGCGCTGCTGCCGCCGCCCTCGGCGTCGCTGAGGATGGCGGCCGCCAGGAGGGCCGTCGACTCCACGAGGTGCGGGCAGCCGCCGCGCTGCATCCACAGGGAGACGCGCGCGACGGCGTGGTGCTGGTGCTGGTGTTGGTGCTGCTGCTGGGCGGGGGTGCCGACGGCCGCTTCGGGGTAGAACTGGCGGCGGACGGCGAGGAGCTCGGCGCGGTCGCGCCAGGGGGTGAGGATGTATTGGACCATCGTCCTGGTCGTCTGTCTCTGTCGATCGCCTCGCGCTCGCGCGGTTGGCTTCCGGGGGTGGGATTACGAGGCGAGGCTACGAGGGAGGTGACGACTGGCTGGTGCGGAGAGGAAGGCTAAACGGGAGTGGTGGCCGTGAGGTTGGCGCGGCGGAAGGGAAGGTTCGAGCCGCGGGGACGTGATGCGATGGTGTTGATGTAGTTTGGTGATTGTGGAGGTGGGTGAGATGGTGTTCTGGGGGAAGAAAAAAAGCTTGACCCGCCCGTCCGTCCCATCGACTCGTCTCGCAAGCATCGACGCGCGCCACGACCACGAGTTCGACCTTGCATCGCCGGCTTGATGCGAACATCGATTCAGCTCTTCGGTCGAGGGCCAGACTCGCGGATCCTGTACCTAGCCGGCAGTTGATGGTTCACACGTCGTGCGTCACAGCAGAGTTCCTATGCGGGCCGACCACTCTCAGCAACCATGCCGGCGGGTCCGACCACACGACTCTCTCGCGCGAGACGGCTGACATCAGTGCCTCCTCATGACTCTGTTATCTCTTTCATTGGATCTAGATAGCTCTCGCCGCAGCCGGGCTCTTCAGCAGGAGAAACCGACCTCCTCAGCTAACCCTTCCCAGGCAAGCAATCCACTCGGTGCTCGCTGTTGTCCTAGCACTCACTAGCTGCGATATTTCTGTCGTCTTTTCATTTGAGATGGGTTCGTTCATGCCGATCGAATCCCCTGATACTGGAAAATCGTGACGGCACCTATCCGAGAGGATCGTCACAGTCATCGTCACCAGGCAAGGCAATCGCTCAGGACGACGGTGGGGCAACGACGCAATACTTCGTCTGTGAAAGTGGCAGCGACGACCCCAGGAACATCCGACAACGGCCCAGAGCTGGCCGGTCACTGAATGACATAATGGGAAGGAGGGGGGGGGGTAAAGGGGTAAAGGTAAAGGGAAGGGGGGGTCCACCCATGCCTGACCTCGAGGAACCCCTCCCTCGGGCGCTGAGGCGCTGCTAACAAATTTTGCTTCTCCTCAGCTCACCTCCTCACGGGCAGCAAACCCTTGACCACCTCGCCCCCCCCCTTCAGGTCCCCTCTACGCCCCCCCTCCGACAGGGGTGGCACCGACCCTCCCCCACCCAACAGGGCTGTTGTCGAGAACGGCGGGGGCGGGGACCATCACTGGGACAGCCAGGCCACTCATGTCGCTCTGTCCCGCCAAGAGGCCGGGACACGGACCCGCAAAAACCACATGCGCGACAGGGGACAAGGGTGCCATCTGGCGGCTCTGCCTCGCTTGTTCCTAGCGTCCGGCATCCCAGTCCCGTCTTCCCTGTCCCTTCCTCCGCTCCTCAAGAGCACTCGTGTCGTGGCAGCAGCAGCAGCACCAGCTCATTGTCATTGTTTGTCATTTGTATCGAGATCGATTGCATGCTATCTCGGTGCAGACTCCTCCTGCATCTTGTGCCCCGTCTGCTCAAGAGACAGACACATGAATGGACCCGTTGTCGGGTATCCCATCCTTCCCATTCATTCCATTTGCGCCTCGCTGTACCCGTGAAACCCGCTTGAAAACCCACAAAAAGACGACTGCCACGCTCTCGTGCACTTGCCCCATCAGCACGCCTTCTCGCCCTCCACGCCGTTGTTCTCATCGCTCTCCTCGCCCTCGCCGTCCTCCTCCTCGTCGTCGCTCTCCGGCGGCTGCCACGACTCCTCCAGCTTGAGGCCCTTGCCAGTGCCCTCCTGTCCCCGGTACGACCCCCCGAGAAGGGACGACATGGCCGACCGGGAGTGGCTCAGGTAAGGGTCGTCGTCGTACTTGTCAGGGGTATCATACAGGCCCATGCCCACCAGGATCTCGCCTTCCTCCTCCGCCTCGTTCAGCGGCTGGTAGGGGATCGTGTCCTCGGACGACACCGCCGGCTGCTGCTGCTGTGCCTGGGGAAGGTTCTCCGGCGTCGGCGGCGAGGTGCTGTTGAACCCGTGCGCGGCGAATGTGTTCCACTGCGATGCCGTGTTCGACCCGACATAGTCCATCGCCGACATTGCCGGGAAGGGCTCCACGTAAGGGTTCGTCGAGACGTAGGCCGGCGTGGGCTCGTGGGACATGCTCCAGCCTTCCACAGGCAGGCAGGGGGTCGTGTTAAAGTTGTCGTACGGCAGCGACAGAGGCGAAAAGGCCGAGTTGGGAGATGTGCTGCAAGAGTAGGCCGGCACCGGGGAGTAGTGCGCCTGGACGCTGGGGGCGACCTCGTAATCGGCGCAGGTAGGGAAGGGGTAGTGTGCGAGGTGCTGTTGCGGTGGTGCTGACATCTGGCCGTGGTAGTATGATGAAGGGTGCCAGCTGAGAGGGCGGCTAGGTCGTGCTTGCGAAGTTGGTAGCTCGTGTGCGAGGGGCCAGGCATTCTGCTCGACCGCTTGCTGCCTCCTCCTCGCTGCCAGGGACCCATCGTTCATCAGAGTCCTCCTCCTTGATGCCATGCTTGATGACCTCGGGCTGCTGCTGGCACTGGTAGGCTTGACCACTCGCATGGCGGTGCCCATGGCATTTCCAACGCGCTGCTGACCACTTGACCCCCTTGAGAGTCTTCGGGAGGCTTGCGAGATGGCCATCTGTCGAGACAGGTCGTCCATGAAAGAATCAGAAGGAGCTTGTTGGTAGGAGGCAGGAGAGATGCCGGGTTGGGCGACGCCCAGGTATGAGGGCATCATCATGAAGGACCCGGTGTTGTTGTGTAGAAGTAGTGTGAACAAATCTGGTGTCGATAGAGAGGCGGTGATGATATCCAAGTGGAAGGATTGGGTGAGGAGGAGAGACTGAGGTGTGGGTTGTGTAGGTGTTATAGGTTCAGTTGAGGTGGGTGAAGGCGGGTGAAGTACCACTTGGGTTTTTGGTCGCTGGGTTCCAAGGGAGCGGATATTCCTGAGAAGGGGGGGGAACAGAAGATTGGCGTGATGGAGAATAAATCAAACTTTAGCTCCAGAAAGAACAGCATTTCAAGAAGTGGACCGACAGGAAAGACAGATGTAATAAAGAAGAAGAAGGACCAGGCATGGATGGTATGTGTGTGATGGACGCCGCCGGCCAGAGTGCGGGTTGCATGGGTGATCGGATACACTGTAGGGAGGGTGTCGATGAGGAGGTGCCCGTGAACGGGCACGTACCGCCGCCGCCGCACAGCGCAAAACGACTTGAAGGGGCCCCCCCAGTCGAGGTACGTACCGCATTCGCGTGTCTGACTTGACTTCTGATGGGTATATTGTAAGGGTGGGCTGCGTCATACGGCCGGGGGCAGGGATTCCACTAGTACCATGTTCAAGGCTCCAGTCGATGGACCCGCGAATACCACTTTCCCGCTCCTTTGGGCAGGCTTGGCTCTGTACAGGCCGTCGGGCCATGAGACGGACTGGTAATAGCGCTGGGGGGGTGGGTGTCGGGAACCCAGGTGTGCGTTGGCGTAGGAGAGGCACTTGGTCACTCTCCTGCGAGGGCGCTATGTACGAATCGTGGCTGCGGTGCGGGTGCGAGCACCTGAGGAGCCTGTGCCGCTTGGGAATCATCCAGCCGGTGGCAGAGCCATTTTCCCACGACAGGCTTGGACGGGGGTTGCAAGGCTATCGCCAGGTAGCGTCGTACCCGCCCCTAAAGATGGGTGGGTGGCCCAGGGTCAGGGAGATGTGGGTAAAGAAAAGAACATGGATGGAATGTCTCGAGTGGAAAAGAACCCGCTCGGCCCAGGCGCTCACACCCTGCAGCATCAAGAGTCTGGAGACGGGTGGAGAGCACCAAGTGCGGAGCTCTCGACTGCGAGTACAGGGCGGCCAACCCCTGCTTACGTCTCCGCGCAACTGCGACAGGATGTAAAGGGGACGCCACGGATGGGTTAGGGGCAGCCCCCGGTCATTCGACGGGGCGACGGAGGGACGGAGGGGGTGGACCTACCGCATTGACTCGAAGGCCGTCAAGCCTGGGCGAATCGCCCGGCGAGAGGGCGAGTGGGCCGGTGGGCACTGCCCTCAGGCAGCAGGCTTGTGGAGATCGCTGAGGGGGTGTGCTGATGAACGCCTGGACCACGGAAGCCCAGGCCATCGAGCCAACGTGCTTGGAACGACTGGGGCGGGCAGAGGACATGGGGATGTGCATCTTCGCCCTGAGAACCAATTTACGGTTTCTGCCAAAGTGCCTGACCAGTGCCACCGACCAGCCGATGGCTTCCTAGTGGATTTGTGGACACCGTCGGCGATGACCTAGGAAACCGCAAATCTCACCTGGCGCGTAACATGCTCCGAGACAAGTACACAGTAATGTTTATCGGAGAGGGAGGATGAGAGAGAGGCCCGAGGCCAGGCTTCAGAGTGCCTTCGCCCTCCCCACTCGAGATGCAACACCGTCAATCAGCACAAGTACATGTCGGCGTTTGGCCGTTCTCTCTCTTTTTCAGTTCTGTGCTTGCCCTCTCCTGCCTGTGCAGCAGCAGCCGGCGTTTCTGAAAGAACTTGCACTTCTCGGACGGTCAGAGCTCGAGGATCTGTCGTGAAGGCACCAGTACTCGACGAGAGACCCCCCTTGTTGGATAATTGGCCGAAGAGAATGAATCTGTCGAGCTGACTGTCACTTTTCCTGGTAGGGGGGTGGTATGAAGGAAAAGGGGCCGCACAAGAGGCCGTCGGCTGTCGAACGAGGAGCAAGGGTACAACAAGGGCGTCGAACACCGTCTCGAAGGGATGGACGAACCAAGGATCGCGAAGCTGCTGGCGGACAGAGCTTTGTCACCAGAATAACTCGCTGAAGGGAAGGGGCTGGGGGGTGCGAGAGGGCGGAGGGCCCCCCTTGGGCCTGGGTCCCTGTCCTGTCGGCCTGCGCCATGCCACGCCGCGGCATGCTTGGGCCCCGGATGAACAAGATTCGTTGGACACATCTCCTCCGGGATCCAACCATCGCTTGATGCGGAGCGAAGAAACGGAACGCGAGTTGTTTGCGGGAATGCCGGGGGCTGGTCCTGGAGCCGGAGAGGGGTGGGCGCATCATGTCGAGGTGCTGAGGACGTGGACGTTTTGCTGGTGGAAGGGGGGGAGAGATCGGTAGGTGGTGCGGCCATTGTGCTGGCCACACGGCCGGGGGCCTGACCAACCAAACTAGCGACGAGAGAATCAGTAACGGCCGCCCTGATGTCGTGTGGGAAGAGGGTCGGCGACGTGGTACTGGTACGCTTGGCTCGAGTTGGTACGGTGCGGTGCGGTACGGGGACGGATGCGGGTGGGTGGATGCTGGACTAGCATATGTTTTAGTGGGTGGTGGTGGTCGCCTGTCGGGACAGAGGATTGGCGGCGGGTGTGGTCAGGAGTGGTACGAAGTACCTCGAATAGTTGTCAGGCCTCGGGCACTGCGACTGCAGACTGCAAGTGCGAGTGCAATGTGAGGGGCGGCCCACGGCCCACGGGTGTGATCTGGCCTCGGGTTGCATCTTGTTTTTCTTGCCTCCACTCCCTCCCCCCTCCCTCCCTGATAATCACCGCCCCGGGTGCCACACCATGCATCAAGGCATCGCAAGCTGAATCCGAAGGATGGAATGCCATCATGTTGTGCCCTCGTCGCCTGGTGACCTGTGACCCGGAAAGTGGTGTTCTCACGCCAGCTCGGGCCGGTCCCAGCCTAGTAAGACGCCTGCTGCCTTGTTGCCGCCTACGACTTCTCTTCCCTCGGTCTAACCATGACGGCCACATCATGCATAGAGAATGTGTGTCTGATGGGCCTTGAATCGTGTCTTGCCTTGCCTTGTCTTGTCTGTCGTGTCTCGTCATGTCTTTTCGCGTCGTGTCAGGGGAGAATCCTCGGCACGCTTTGGAGCGTGTGATGATACGATGGACTTCGGAAACAGCCTGGTTGGCAAGCGCTAGGTGGCTTCGGCAACAAGGGTCGATTTGGCTGATCTACATCTGTTTGGCGAGTTGGTCGGGTCTCAGGGAGCCGACGCTGTGACGAGATGAGTCGAGGTGGATGAGAAAGAGGAATGTGGACATCCGGAAGCCTCCGAGATGGGTTGACTCTTGGACGATTCCAGGTGGTGTCACTTGGGCCGGTAGGAAGACAAGGTGGCGGATTGCCAGGTGCTTTGTTGATGGGGCTCCCCTTCCGTGTCCAAGGTTCGGGGTGGGAACCAGCCGGAGCTACAGCGACAGCACCAGCACCAGCGCCAGCGCCAACGCCAGCTTCGGTCGCAGGGGTTACAGTGATGCTTCAGTATGGGTAAGCGAACCCTGGCTGGCTGGGCCACATCATCAGATGAGAGGACGAGAAAGGGCAGGACAAGGGACCGGACCTTCGTCCATCCACAGCCAACCACAACTCGTCTCAACTGGATGCCGCCTGCCCTGCCTGGCAAGCGCTGGGTGATGGAACCTTCCTGCTTCCTCCCTCCTCCACCCGCCCTTGCCTTGTCCGTCAATGAGGCTGATGCACTTACGCTCGCGCTGACCGGTCGCTCCTGGTCTGGCTTCCTTCTGCGAGCACCCAGCCAGCACCCACCACCACCAAGCAACACATCCAAGCCAGCACCGCCAACCCCAGCCACTGGATCGGCCCCATGTGAATCACTTGTAACGGGTAAAGTTCAGGTGCGTCCCGCGAGCGCCCGTAATAGGTCTTGCCGGACTTCCCTGCCCCACGGCCTTGTCTACCCACCCACCTGCCAACCAAGCCGCCTTCGACAGCTATCGATTCATCATCATCTTGCCCGCAAGGAAGGAGGAGGTCGTTGATGTGCGTCGGTACCTGCCCACCAATACCAAGCGTCTGCTCACACGCCCACCTACCCACCGTACCTACCGACCACTGCACCAAATTTAACCGGGGCACGCCCTCCCCACGGCAGGCTTCTTCTGCTTGTCGAGTCGACTTGTTCCGTCTTGCCTGGCCCTCCTGCCATGACATCAAATGCCAACAGGATTACTGCCAATCTTCCTGCTGGATCCTGACCCTTACACAGGGTCGTCTTCCCGTCTCGTCGATCTGCCCTTGGCGACCCGCCAAGTGAGCGGCATCATTCCCGGCGGAAACATCAACAGCTTGCACTTCGCTCTTTCGTCCGTCCGTCTGTCTTGTCCATACAGATTGTGGTCTCCCGTAAAGCCACCCGGCCGTCAGGAATCCGTCTCGTTCTCCGTGAGGAAGGCTAGGATCCGGTACCACAGCCAGACGAAACAGGGCGGCGCTTACGGACTAGCGGTGCACGTTACAGCACGCATATCGATTCCCTGCGACCACTGTCCACGTCCGCTCTGAAGACACCCGGCAAGACGAGACTAAACGAGCCAGGCGTCATTTCCCAAGACCTGGTGGGCAAAGCTGCTGTTCGGAGTCTGCCAGCCAAAGCCAGAGGCCGGTTTCATGGTAACCCCACCAACTCAACGCCTGCAACGCCACGATGGAGAACCAAGGGTGGCTCGATTACCTGCCATACCACCATGCCGGCCGACCTGTTCGTCACCCTGATTGATCCGCGGCAAAGCCACGCCGTGCCCGCTTGCCAAACATACCAATAAGGACAGTCACCAGGCCGGTCACAAAGCGACAACCACCGGTCTGGCCAGACATGTTGTAGGTCAAGGCAGCAGGTCCTGTAGCGGAGCTAGGGACATACTCCGGCGGAAAAAGGAAAACGTCGAATCGCTGCCTGCTGATCACCAGCAACAGACAGGAGTAACAAGGCCGGCAGGATTCCTCGGTGCCCAGTGTCCACCCAAATGCCGGTCGGACGAGGCGGTGTATCGAAGCCTACACAGTACCGAAAACGACTAAGCTCTAGCGCCTGCCGCCCCGTGGTGTCAAGGACCGAGGACTTCACATGCCCACTATTCACGCAAATTTCAGCAAGTCATCTGCATCATCCTTCGTGAGTCCAGCTCGCTCCACAACCACCTGCCACCATTTTTTTTTTCGGCAGCGCCAATAGATTGCCTAAGGAACGACGTAACGCGTCGTGTTCGTCCTGCTGGAGACCATTTGACTGCCAAGTCCGAGTCTGTCCCGCCAGTTCTTACTCTTCGGTCGATAGTACTACTTTGCTCGACATGCCTGGGATACACCACTTGCCAGCGCTGCCTTGCTTCGACGGTTCATGCTGCCAGCGCTACCCATGGCTGCAGTGCTATTCGTGACACGAAGCTGCCAAGTCTCTGCGAAATGATCGGCTGCTTGAGTCATTGCTTGGGATCGAGGCGCCACATGCTGCAAAACAGGACGTGGCGACGATAGCCTTCAGCCGTCGATTGTCAAGGGGCCGCTCCTTGCGGCGGACTTGATTGCTGCAGGGGCATAGGATGACCCCGACCCCATAAACCTTTCTCACGGGACGCGCGGGATACTCCAACATAAAGTGAAACCACTCATCAGTTGGCGGACCGCGTTGGTTGTGGCCTAGCGAGCCTAGCCTGGCCACGCCCGACAGTGACACTCCCAAAGCGCCGTCCCACTGACGCATCACAAAAACGCGATACGCTTGCAGATGCGGCGGAGGCTAGCGTCCCTCAGGCTCCCTGGTTCCCTGAATCCGGCCATCCCTCGCCCGTCCCGTTACCGCTACGGTCGTCCCAAGTACCCGCCAATGCCACCGAACCGGATGTACAACGCACGGTTCAGGACGGCACAACACTCGGCGGCCACGGTGTGTGACGATGGCTGCGTTGTTCACGATGGCTGATGCAGTTGCTTGGTGTGGTGATTCGCCCTTTAGGCCGCGAGACGCACTTGCGAACCACGCCCCTGCCACCTCGATTTTCTTTCTGCGCGCGGAGTCGAGCATCGGAGAGATGACTTGGTCTTGACACCACCATGGCTTCTTCCACCAAGGGGCACCGTCCATGGATTATACACCAGAGAAAGCTGATGCGGTATATGGAGTGTCCCTGTGAAAACAGCAACGGCTGGGATCATGGTCGTTGGGGGTCCTGTTTGGGGTCTGGAAGATCGCGAAGCCGACAGGGTAGCACTCGCATCAAGGTGGTAACCAGAGTGGAACTCAGGGATGAACGTACCGTCGCTTACACAGGCCAACACACCCTTCTGAGATGACCCAGGCAAGACAGGTGCGTCCGCCGCCGCTAGGCTGCTGTTGCTCGCCTTGCGATGATGGGTCATTATTGGACCCCTAACAAACCACGACTCGTTGCTTGTCGACCCAAAAGACGGCCAGCCCGGCATGATTATGCTCGGTTGACCTCGAACACGCTCCCCCCACTAACGCTTCTCGTTTCCAGGCTGTCAGAGCGTATGGGAAACAGGTGGACTGCTAGCCATCATCGCAGGTAGGGGACCAGGCCACCCTTGCTTGGCCGTCGAAATTGTAACAGAGGTACTCATTGCCAGCCTTGGCTTCCGCGTCTGGGAGTGGGGGGTGTGCTGGCCGCTCCGGGTCATCTGGCTCAACAGTATTCAGCACCACCATGCCAGTTGGTTTGACCTGGCGGCCTCGGTGGCTTGCCACGGTGATAGCTCGGCACCTGCAAAACCTTCACGAAAGCTTCGGCCCAACCGCGGCTCCTGGCTACCTCAAGGTCTCCGCGATGAACAGAAGGGTAAACAAGACTCATGTGCAGCATGCTCTGCTCTCTCTGGACACCGAGCCTTGCTTGGACTTCTGAGATGAGAGTGAAACAGGAAAGGATTCCCACTCTTGCCCGGGTTCAACTGTCTCGCCGGAGAGTGCTTCGCGGAGGGGTGCCATCAACTGGAACTTCCTCGAACGGGAATGGAGGTGGGCGATCTACACAGCTCCGCGCACTGTCCGGATTTCAGCTGATCAATTTTGGGGCACCCAAGCCTGCCGTAGGCGGAGGGGATCCGAGTTGCAGGGCGGCAGAAGCGGCCTCGCGCAGACGACACAGCAACAGCTCGTACTGAATCACTGGATCAATGGGATGGACACCATGTCACCACAGTGGAGGTCGGTGCCGTGGGTGACTCCAAAGGCCTCCTGCACTTGCACTAGCACGGACTGCAGGTGTGCACCACGAGGCGGGCCTCAATTGCCAAGCATGCTGTTGCTTGTATCACCTGTACCTTGCGGTGCAAGCCGCGAAGCAGGCCAGGGTGCGTCCAGATGGCAGAACAGACTCGGAGATGATCATGTGCAGAGGCCCCAGGCAAGTGGGCAGTGAGCCCAGGTGCACCAGGGGGGGGGGGGTAATGGTCTTGGGCCCTCCACCGGCTTGGAGGCTTTAACGCCCCTCGGCAGGCCAAGCCAGCAGTGCCTGGACAAAAACCCAAGCCACCCCCCGGCAAAAGTGTCCGGCCGTAGCATCCACTACGCAACGCAACCGGTGCCATGGGTCCTACTTGTACCTCTAGGCTCCATCGGCCAGCGGGCTAGACTGCACCGATGGGGACGAGACGTGCGTGGTGATCGTTCCCTCAGCGTAACAGGGACTCGTCGTTCGGCATCCAGACAGGTGACGACCTCGGGGCGTGCAGACCCATGCTGATATCGGACCTTCCCACCTCGGCATGTGCTTCGAGATGGATGACACTCATAACAGGCAAACCTGACGTTGCCCTCTGGTAGCTTTCAGGAGGTCAAGGTACGATGGAGACATGTGCGATCTGACTCGTGGCCTAGGAAATAGTGCCCCCCCCCCCCCCCCCCCNCCCCCCCCTTTCGGGGCCACATTTGTACTTGGAAACAAGACTCGGGCAACGCGTTCAACGAGTCGTCCTCGGCAGCCAACGAGCTGTCTGCCGCCGTTCGCATGCCACCTTTACCATACCTAGCCTCTCAGTCCTTCGGCTTCTGGCTATGCATGCCACGCCCCCTATTTCAGGCGACGAGTTCGCGGCTACCAGCACCCATGGCTACCCACCGATCATGGCCACAATCAGCAAGGCTTTCCGCTTGGCAAGGGGACTTCATCAGCGTTGGATGATCAACATGACGCCCTTGGACTCTCACCCGCACTGGCTGGCAAATTGGGCCAGGCGTCGACGCCACCCCCGTTCCATCCCATCCCATCCCATCCCATCCCTTCCATCTCATCCCACCCCTGGAAGTTGGAGAGAATTGCTGGTCGCCTGCTTCTCCATTCCTCGGCCCCCTTCTTCAGGGTCGCTCCGATTTGCCGGTCTCATCTCGTCAACACCCAAGCGGAACGGCGCATGACCGAACGCCGTGAGCGCTTCTTCGCCTTCTTGCGCTGTTTGTTTGCCACTCCGCAGTCCCAGGGCCTGGGGGTGGAGGAGGGAGACGTGTGTTACCACCATGCTGCCCTGCCCTACTCTGGTCTGCCTTGGTCTTCTGGTCATCCATCCACCCCATGGCGACTGCGGCTTCC
The DNA here is from genome assembly GCA_002851755.1 of Verticillium zaregamsianum. NCBI lineage: Eukaryota > Fungi > Ascomycota > Sordariomycetes > Glomerellales > Plectosphaerellaceae > Verticillium > Verticillium zaregamsianum. Next base: position 714,716 of record NMXM01000004.1, on the reverse strand, counting down.
ACCGACCTGCTTTCCTGACACACCCGTGACGCGGACCGCCAGAGTGCCAGAGTGGTATCGTGGGTCTGATGCTGATGCGCATGATGGCTGGGCGAGAAAGTCACTCACCCTCTCCCCTCGTGTCAATCTTGTCTCCAACTCGTCAACGAGACGGGCATGTTTCCTGCAAACAGATTGTGCCCCTCTCACCCCCTTTGCCCCCCACCCAGCCACCTCCGAGTCTCATTCTCAGCAGTTCTTCTACACCTCCACGTAACGGAGAAGCACCAGCACACACGCAGCACCTAACGTGTCTCGAACTAGCGAGAGGCAGCAGGCGGCACCCCGAGCACCGAGTGACATGGCATGATACAGAAGCGACATGGAGCACCAAGCCATCCAGAGTCGCGCTACGGAGCTCGCTGTTGCTCGCCTTCCCCTCCAAACCCGCCGTTGCAGGCGCTCACCGCCTGACAACCCCACGGCGTGACAACACAGCCCTCGCAAACAATGCGAACTCACTTGCACCATGTGCAGTACAGTGGCGATCCTGCTGTTCCCCTGCTGTCCTCTGGTTGTCCCGCACGCAGGCTTGCTTCGCCGCGTGCCATTCGCCTCTGACGTGCATCAAGCTCCGACGGACTGTCGCGTCGAGTTGTCTCGACTCGCTGGGCCGCCCGTCATCTGACCACATCGGGCTGTTGGCTGAACAGGGCAGACGGCTGGCTGGATCGAGTCTCTGGACGGATGGGATGCCTGCGACTAGCATGTACGTCGGTGGCAAGTCCAGCGAAACCCTCTCGCTGCACTTTGAGCGTAGCCGCGTCCACGGCGAATCCCAGAACAGCTCGCATGTTCCACTGGTCGCCCTGTCGAACGAGGCAATACAGAACGCATGCAATGAAGGTGTCTCCGGCGCCCACTGTGCTATTCACGAGGTCAGTCGTTGGGCAACTGTGACCTGCTCGTGCGACGGCAGGGCCTTTGGGTGGGGCAGAGCTCAAAAGAGTAGCCGCCGGTCAACTTACTCGATGATGTCTCCGTCAGGCTCCTGCACTGGGCAGTGAACGCACGCCTCGTCACTGAGTGACAGACACGCCGCCCCGGCTGCCCCCCAAGTGCAGAAAGCCAAGGATCTGGACCACTCGTCAGTCAACTGGATGCCACTCGTTATCCTACCTTCCCCGCTCAACTTACGCGCGAGTCGGTTTCTCTCCGAGAAGGCACGCCTCGGCAGAGGTGTATCCGCAGTCCTAGTCAGCAACACGGTCTCAGCGGTCAAGTTCACGGTGTCTCCTTTGCTGCAGAAGCAATGCGATGCGACTCACCTCAGCCCAGCCCTTTGAATAGAACACAACGTCCGCCTCGGCTGCCAAGTCCCGCAGGCCCTGGCGCCCCGGCTTCTCAACCTCGACGCTGATACGGACGGACCCGCCCAGCTCGCGTCTTAGGACGCGCATGCACTCGAGCGTCGTCTCCGGGGTGCGTCCCTCGAAATGCCACCACCAGCGGCTGGTGTCTCGCCCTGCATCGGACGGCTCAGGCTCAGGCTCGGCACGGGCGGTCATGGCCTCCACAACGGCCGTAAACTCGCTCACCGTCATGTCGGGCAGCGTGTTGCTGTTGACAATGGTGCGGCTGCCGCTGGCGGCGCTGCGCAGCACGTAGCAGCTGGCAGGGGTCAAGTGTCCGGCTCGAAAGAGGCAGTGGGAGAAGTCGATGCCGGTCTCGTCCCCGAAAGACGCGAGGATCTGCGTCGTCGCGGGGGCATCGCGGGCTGGCAGTGGCGAGACCAGGTGCGTCTGAATCCCCTTCGTTTCCGACGGGGAGAGGCCACCGTCGGCGGCGAGGAACTGTTGCAGGACCTGCAGCGAGTTGGGACAGTTGCCGCCGCGGCGGATTTGCAGGTTTGTGGCGCGTAGCTTTTCGTCTTCGTGTGGGTAATGGGGCACGCTGGCCGTCGTTAGCGGTGTGTGCGTGCGTGAATGCTGACGGGGGCTGAAGGTTCAAGCACACGACGCGGGGAGAAGTGGGAGCGCTTGCCTGAGAACCGTGTCGAGATAACAGGCCCCAACGAGGACGATGTGCTGCATTGCGGCCGTAGGGTCGTCGTCTGCGCGATATCCTACCTTGGCCGGGGGTTGTCGCGTGGTGGGAGTGAGCGTCGTGAAGGTGGCCTGTTGCTATGATAAGCTTGAAATGCCGCTGGCCGTATGACGTCGATGTCAGGGACACAACGAATGGTCTATGGGCGGCAAGCGAAGCTCTTCCTGTCCTGCTGGCGATGCCAGTGTGTGGGTTTTGATCTGCCCAGCTTCGCATCTACGGATATAATCCTTGAGGCAATACTCATCTGCCCATCACGTGTTGCCGGAGTCTGGCCCAAGTCGGACCCAGCTGTTGCATCGACGAAGTCTTCTCGTGATGCTCGAGCACTGGCAGCACTCTGGGAGATGACCCTCGCATCGACCATGTCAGGCATAAATGACACACGCAAACATCAGGAGGGATCCTCATGCTCGTCAGTTTTCAGGATTCTGGATTGTCTCTATTCTGCTTGAGATGATGATATTCCAGCCAGCCCCCGTCGAGCACACCGCGAACAGGGGAACATGACACTTCTTACAAAAGACTCCCTCTGCCATCCCCCCTGAAGCAAAGCCCAAGTATGCATGCAATAAGCATAACGCTGTGAACAAAGTCTACACACCAAGCACGTCAACCACTCACTCCTGCTGCTTCACATACACAGAAAGCCTGTTGCCGTTTCCGCAGAACTCGTCATCCGCCCCGGAGCAAAGCATGCTGCATTCCGCCTCGGGCGCCTCCGCCGCTCCCGCGTGCAGTTCGTCGCCGCAGAAGCACTCCCGCCCGTACTCGGTGCCGAAAAGCGCAAAGCCCTCGCAGAACTCAGCGCACGCCTCGTTCGTCATGTCGTCCGCCGCCCGTTCCTTGGCCGACAGCGCGCGCGCCCCCGCGGGCTCGGTCCGGCATCCGAACCACACAAAGTCGCCCGCAAACGCTGGCTGGCGAGGCTCCCTGGGCGGCGTGGAAGCCCGCGCGGGGTCTTCGTAGAGGGTTAGACGGTTGGGCCCGCCACAGTGGGTGGAGGGATCCCCAGCACAGGACATGGCGCAGTCGTCGAGGGGCGCCGCCGAGGACGACGGGTGGAGGTAGTTGCCGCAGTAGCATTCGGCGGCATACTCTGTGCCAAAGTAGCGGAACCCGGCGCAGAAGGCGGCACAGGTGGCGAGGGTCATAGAGTCGGAGGTCGTAGACTTGCCGGCAAGGGCACGCGGCACCGAGGTCGCTTCAGTCTGGCAGCCGACAAGCGTGAAGGGAGAGACTGTCGGGACGGGTGCGGGCTCAGTAGGAGAAGCCGTGCTAGACGGAGCGGCGCTCGAAGGAGGAGCACCGGAGGCGGTGCTGGCTGATGCGCCGGTGCTGCCGGTGCCGCTCGAGGCGGGCGTCGAGCTGGGTGACACCGCAGAAGAAGACGCTTCACTGAGTCTGATACTCGATTCAGTACTGCTGGTGAGAGTGGACGTTGCGAGCGTCGTAGACGACGCGGCACTAACCCTGTACAGCTCGAGACGGTTCCCATCTCCGCAGTACTGGAGAGGATTGCCCGAGCACCTCATGCTGCACTCCTCCAGGGGCGCAGAATTGCTCGATGAATGGAGTGCGTTACCGCAGAAGCCTTGACACGATTAGCATTATTCGTTGAAGACTCCAAAAAAGGAGGCTCACATTCTCTGCCGTACTCTGCGCCGAAATAGGTGAAGGCAGAGCAAAAGGCGGCACACTTCTCCAGCGTCATGTCGTCGCCTGCCGTCGCCGCGTCGTTGAGCGCTCGCACGCCCGTAGCATCTGTCTGGCAGCCGACGTGAGTATAAGGGCCTACACTTGCCACGCGTGTCGGACCCGCGGCGGCACTGGTGCTTGTACTCGTCCGGGTGGCCGTGGTACGATACAGCTCGAGCCTATTACCGCCGCCGCAGTACTGTGTCCGGTCGCCGGAGCAGGACATGTCGCACTCGGCGAGCGCGGCCGCCGCACTGCTTCCATGCAGAGCATTTCCACAGTAGCACTCACGACCATACTCGGTGCCCCAGTAGTCGAAGCCGGTACAGTTGCCCATGCAGGATTCGAGAGTCATGCCGTCGTAAGCGAAGGAAGCACCGGAGAGGGCACGGGCAGCTGGTGGCTCGGACCAACAGGAAACGAGGTTGTAGGAGCCCATCGTCTGGCGGCGGTACAGAGAGGGCGTTGGTGATGCTGTAGTCGTAGTGGTAGTGGTTGGCGGGCGAGAAGAGGTCGCGGACGGCGCCACAGAGGAGACGGCGGGAGTGGTGCAGATGTTCGTGGTAGGTCGCGCCTGGCACGTCCCGCCGAGGATGTTGGCCTTCTTGAACGGATCGACCCGGTCGCCGTTGAGAATGTCAAAGTTTGCCTCAGCACTTCGACCACCGGGGATTGTCGTGGTCACTGAAAAGAGGGTGTAGCTGCCAACGCAGGCGCCGCGTGTGAGGTCAAGCGTCACAGTATTGAGGGCGGGAACAACGCTGCCGGTCTGAGTGGTCTTGTAAGAGATGACAGCGCGAACAGGCAGGTCTGCACGGTCATTGCGGACGGCGGCCGTAAGAGTGGCTGCGCCGGAGGACTGAAGCAGGCAGCTTTGATACCGCTGGAGGAATACGGCATCCTGGAGCGGGTAAGATGCGCCGTTGTTGTCAAATGTGGTACTCGTGCCGTCGGTGCGGCGGATGGTGACGGTAAAGGAGGAGATGCCCGAGGCGAGGGGGATGTTGCGGGTAATCGGGTACCAGGCAAATGAGTCGTCAAGGCCGCGCCCAACGCCCTGAACGGTGATGGTAAAAGAACAAGGGCCAGAGCCGCAGTCAGAGCCACCGTTGCGGTTCTTGTAGTCGATGGTCAGGCCTTCGATTGTGGTCAGGGGCATGTTGGTCGTGCGGATACGAATGAAGCCGGTGAACTCGAGAACAGTGGCCTGAGAAGACAGGGTGAGCTGTAGGGCGACGGGCTTGACCTGGTACGGCTCGATGGGGGCTGTGAGGGCGACGCCCGGGGGCACGACGTCAATCATCTTCTGGAGAACTGTTCTGCAGACATCGTTGAAGGCAGCTGCCGAGGCCATGGCCTGCATTGTGACGTTCCGATCTGAGTTAAAGACCTTGAAGTCGGAATGTTTGTTGAGGCCGACGGCGCGGCCCACGACGAGGGGGTTCTGTGTCGTACCGTCAAGGTACTCGGTGACGACCCTATTATCGAACACGGCAACGCTTGAATCGAGTGGGATTTGCCCGTTCGGCGCGGTGCCGGCGGGAATAATGTCGGGAAACTCTGCAGAGTGGACGCCCCCGATGGTGTGCCCGCAGGCCGTGACCTGAATCATCTCCTGCGGCGTGAAGCCCATGCGATCAAACTGATTCCGGAAGATGCCGATGGCATTCTGTGGTTGCGGCACGCCAACAGCACCGGCAGCCGTCGCATCCACACGACCGGCGCGGAAGGGGACAGCGGGGCCGCCGCAGGCCCGGACGGACGTGTAGACCCCCAGGGCAATGAGGTCAGACATGGAGCTCTTGCGGGTCATGAACGGGGCCATGAAAGTGAGAGTCGTGCTGAAGCCCGGCCCGGCGTTCTCGCCGTTGTTGAGCTCGTACTGGAGGGAGGCATCAAGGCCGCCGATCCCGCGGGCCGTGTTAGCCGTCGCCATGTCGTGAAAGGCGGTGCGCAACCACTCGGCGGCGTTGTGTCGGCCGGCGCCGGAGGCCTGGCTGGTGCACGGTGAGACAGTGTCTGCGAACTTGCGGGAGCGGGTGCTGGCGATTTGGAACATGATCTCCTCGAGTTCGTCAATGTCGGAAGGCCATGTCGGGTCCGCGGCGACCAAGCCGAGGAGGCTGATCAGCAGGCATACGTTGACCCTCATCTTGACTCCTTCACGTTCCCAATGTCAGAATGGCGTCCGGATGTAAGCGAGGGACTGGCTGCAGCGAGCGGGCGAGGCATCTGCCGAAAGAGAGCGACGGGACTGGCGAGGGTCAGAAGGTGAGGGTGGGAAGGAAGCGACGGCAGCAGCAAAGAAAAGGAAAAGAGGCGCGAGAAGAGACGACATGCAAGATGAAAGGCACAGCTCCCGAGCAACACCAACCTCAGCAGCCAAGCCGATAGCAGGTCAGCCAACATACGGAAGCGGCCACGACCCTGGACGCATGCCGCGTCCCAAGAGAAGGCCCTCCGGCTCGACTGCGTCAAGATGTTTCCATATCGCACAGCCTAGAGCCTGACAGTCGTCAGGCAGGTGATAGTGGAGCAGGCATGCCCGGCTCGATGCTTGGCTTCGTATTTTCTGGATGGTGGCCCAAAGTGGTATTGTACGCTAGCGATGCTGCGACGGGGGTCAGCGAGGCACGACAGACCGGTATGGCGTTGCGAGGTGCATTTCATTGGAGAGCAAGAGTCGGGCTGGGTGGCAGCCGCATGTGGGATGTTCAGGGTTCAGCCCCTGGCTAACAGAGGAGAGGGCTGACAGGACAGGACAGGACAGCAGACGCTTGTATCTAGACCCCACGCGGTGTCGAGGAGAAGTAAGACCAACAGTCTGTGTCGCCAGGCGAGCTTGACTAGACCGCTCGTTAGTGGCGGTGGCGGGGAATGCGGAAGAGCTGGCTAGAAGGTGGTGGTTGGAGAGGCGCGGCGACTCGTTGGCGATATTGGTGCTGGCAGTCTGGGCAGGCTGCTGCTTGCTGATTGCATGATTAGTCGGGCAGACTATTGACCCATGGCTGACCTGGACGGGCGATGGTGGTGGTGCTGTGCGGCAGTACCTGAGGCGTTACGCCCCCGCCGAGCAGTTCCTTATCTGAACGAACGGTAAGCTGTCCTGGCGAAATGTTCTTCGGACGATGGCTGGCAGGCCAGATCCAGAACAAGATGGTTCAACGTTGGATTTGAGTGGAACTCTGATGGGGTCCGGCGGTTGATCGCCCTCAAGTCCCGAAGCGCCGGCCCGCGCCAAGGATCGGCAGCCGCTGTTACTCATGATCGAATCTTGTGCGGCGGCCTCTCGAAGTTCAGCATCTCGAGAGATGGACGATAATGTGCGGATAGGGGTCAAGGTGGTGATGTACAAGTGGATCGCGATGGCGGCTGCTGCTGCTGCTGCTGCAACGACAGCGCCTACGCGGCGAGAATGTTGCCTGGTCAAGATTGCGATAGAGGGTGTGGCGCCATTGTGATCCAGGCCGATACGGACGCGGGAAAAGAAAGGAAAAGTGCAGGAAGCAGAGAAGCAGCAGGGTCTATGCGGCCGGTGCGTCTCAGCTGTCGCGTTGCTGCTGGGATCTTGACGTGGCTCTCCTAGCGAACGAACTATCGATAGTCCTCAGGATGACCCGACCAGGGGGGCGGGACGGGACGGGAGGAGAGCTAGGTACGCTCGGGATCTCGAATGGGCTTCCAGTTCGCGATGGCTCGAGGTGATGCTCTCCTGGCTGCTTCAGTAGCTCCAAGCCGTCGACTACTGCGGCGGGGAATGCCTGCGAAGTTCGTTCGATTTGGAGCAGATTCTTTGCGGCTTCTCTGCCCGCCGTCTAACATGCGTTCCATGCAGAACGAATGTCGTTTCGAGGGTGGGAATACGAGGAAGGGCACGCCGTCGTAGCCGTTGGGTGTTTGGAAAGTGATCTGACGAGGTCGGGACGCAGGGAGGGAGGGGTAAGTCGATACCTCGGAGCTCTGATTCGCCTTGCTGGGGGAGGAGCTCGGAAGTGCACTCTCCGGCTTCCGACGATTACATAACATCACGGGACCTTGCACCGGGGCGCAAGCCACCGGCACCACCAAGAGCCAGCCTTCCACCCGACTTCATGTCAGCATGTGAACGCTTCATTATTGAATAGGTAGCCAAGATCGTAGCTCGCTCACGAAATGACAACTCTATCCTGCCGTGCAGCATAATTCAAAGGCCAGTCTTCCATGGCGAGATTCCATGACACTCATCTGTGAAGATGACGATGCTTGCTCAACATCAAGCTGCTGGGAGAGTTTGAGCTTGAGGTCATCCCGCTCCTCCGGCCGACACTAACACCGAACTGAAAGCTCTCCTCCCTCAATGACCTCAGCATCCCTCAACCCTAACTCGACGACCCGGCAGCCAAGTCAGCCGTGTCGGACTCTCCGACTTGCCAGGTTTCCGCGCGTAGATCAATGCGCCGCCTCTCCAGTCGCGCCACACAACTGTGGCCGTGCTTCCCCACTGCTTCCCCACTGCCGGCCAGTCACACTGCGGTGCGAAGCCCCAGAAATGACATCAGCGGGGCCGCCAGCCACACCCCGCCTCGTCATCACCCCGTGGCCGCGAACGTCTCATCCACTCACTACTCGATCATCATGTCGTCTCTCCGTCGTCTCCAGAGGGGAGAACCCTGAAGAGGCTCGCCCATTGCGCCTTGCCAGGCCGAGAAAGAGGCCTCGGGCCTATCGATCGGCGCTAGAAGCCTGCGCTGCAGAGAATTGCCGGCAGCAGCACGCACATATCAGAAGACCATCCCCCTGTTCCTGCGTGACGACCCCATTTTCTCATGATCCTCGTCTGATAACTTTTCATCCTGTGACGACCGCTGCTACAAGATTGACGGCCGTGCCATAACTCGGTCGACTACCTTACCTCTCGTCTCCCACTGTAACCTTCGCGTCTACCACGCACCACCTGCAACCCCCTCCACGTTCCCTACTACCCAACCTTCACATCAAATCAAACCAATCACCAGATACCCTCTCCTGACACCGCAACCATGGCCGGCAAAGGCTTCGCTCTCAAGCTCCTGCAGTGGTTCCTCCGCGGCGTCCAGTTCTGCTGCGCGGCCCTGGTCCTCGCCGTCTTCACCTACTTCCTCGTCACCCTCTCCAACCACAACCTCCACATCTCCACCTCGGTGCGCGCCGTCGAGGGCATCTCGGGCCTCGCCGTCCTCTACACCATCCTCGGCCTCGTCTTCCTCTGCTGCCTCGCCGGCCGCGCCGTCACCTCCGCCATCGCCATCGTCCTCGACCTCGCCTTCGCCGGCGCCTTCATCTACGTCGCCTACGCCAACCGCGCCGGCGCCTCCTCCTGCAACGGCTACGTCGACACCCCCTACGGCCGCGGCCGCTCCGCCGCCGACGTCCAGGGCTCCGGCGGCTTCACCAACCTGCCCTCCTTCCGCCAGGCCTGCAAGCTGCAGACCGCCTGCTTCGCCGTATCCCTCGTCGCCATCTTCTTCTTCCTCTTCTCCCTCGTCGTCGAGGTCTTCCTCGTCCGCCACCACCGCAAGGAGAAGCGCTTCGGCCCCGGCCCCGACAACAACTACACCTCCGGCTCCGGCTCCAGCAAGAAGAAGGCCGGCGGCGGCCTCTTCGCCTGGCGCCATCGCCGCAAGGCCAACGCCGCCGGCGCCGATCTCGACAGCCAGCTCCCCGTCCACACCCACCCCGACGACGTCCGCAACAGCTACAACACCGAGGCCACCGCCGTCGCCGCCCCCGGCCAGGACGCCAACCCCTACGCCCAAAAGCCCGAGGCAGGATACGGCTACGACCACGCCGTCCCCGGCGACGCGTATAGAACCAACGACGTCGGCACCACCGATGCGTATGCCCACGACGCCGGGTATGCGCCTGCGACTGCGCAGCAGCAGACCGCCGGCGTCCACAACGGATACACGAACCCTTACCGTTATGAGGACGGCACCTTTGACCGTCGCTAGTTTTTGTTTGAGTTTTTGTTTCCGAGACTGTACGCAAATCATGATGAGAAAAGGAACATACACAGATATATACCCACGTCACTGGGACACAGCGCCAGCAGGAATGATCACGGGATCATTGAGGTTGCTCGGTGGCCAGAGTTTGTACATTTAAACGCTTTACCAACCTAATGTCTAATCATTTCGCTTGTCATGAACCTGCCCATCGCTGGTTGAGTGATTCGTGATTCATTCATGTGTCTCGACCCTGGCCGCCGCATCCAAACATCAGTACCTGGCGTGAGAGGTCGTCGTTAAAGGGGCAGCTGCGTCTTATTCTAGTAATTCGTCGCTGGCACTGCTTATAGTCAGTATCAATGTCATGACGCAAGGGGAGGATCACTCACTGTTGACGATCTCATCACCGCCGGCATCATGCCAGTTCATGCCCAGCTTCTCCAGCTCCCGCATAAAGAAACTCTGCTTCTCGCGGTACGCTGTCCGCAGGTCACCGGCAATCTGCTCGGGGTACTTGCGCACGTTGAACCAATGCGTCAGGCTGCGGATCGCCTGCTCGAGGGGCAGCGCCGAGTCCACCTCGGCATCAACGTCGCTCCCCGCGAGCCACTCGTCGCGCAGCTCCGGCCGGACGTGTAGGTACACCGCCGTGATGACGCGCATATTGCTCTGGCGCCACTTACGGCCGCAGTAGGGCACCTGGTTCTTGAACAGCTTGAGCGTGTACAGGCGCAGCTCCTGCTGCGGAACCTTGAGCGATTTGCGAAGTATGTTAGACGATTTGTACTGAACGAGCAAAAGGTTGCGGTGAGCCTTCCGTTTGCAGATCTTCTGCATGATGCGAAGGTAGTTGATGAGCGAAAGGAAGTTGCGCCTGGAAAAGTCCGTGATGGGCTCCATGGGGAGGGGGTTGACTGGGTAGCCCAGTTCGTCAACTTCGGGGCGCGCCGAGGTCTGCCCCTCGGGTGCTTCCTGCTCCTCCTCGCTCGCTTCGGGAGCAGGGACTGCCGACGGTGATCGTTGCCTTCTGATCGGGGGAGGGGCAGCATCGTCCTCGCTCTCAATCATCTCGTCTTCCTCTTCGGGTTCGGGGGCTGGCGGTGGGGGGGATTCATCCCTCGCGCTCAAGCTGGACCTAAGGTTGCAGAAGTGGAAGAAACTGGACCAGTCAGAGAGAGCACTTCACAGTATCATCTCCAGGGTCTCATACCTGTTCTCGATCCGATCCGTCTTGCTGTCCACTGCCTGCTGTATGTCTTGGTGTGCGAAGAGTTTCAAGACCAAGGGGAGGTAGTTGTGATCCAGCAGGAGTTGTGTCAGGTATTCGAATTTCAGAACGTCTGTGACTGTGAGCAGATGAACGAATCGACGGGCGGCAAGAAACTTACGTGACAGCTTGAGCCACTTCAGCAGCAGAAGGAGCGTGCCGGTGGCCGCTTTTGTTGTAATCTCTCTTGATCTTGTCGCATCGACCTCTTCCGGCGACATCTCTGGCGGCTCAGGCGGCCCCGCCCCAGGAGCTGAAGGATCTTGTTGCCTCGCCTGCCCAGGTCCGCCATTGACACCGGCATTTGCCCCCCTACCGGCCATGCTCGGGTGTTGCTGGGCTTGCCCCGGCTGGGAGAGCGCCGAAACATTCATGAAGATGGGCCGCAGGAGAACAATCACCAGCGACTGCAGGTGAGGGAGCATCTCCCGCTGTGAGAAGGTCAGTGGCGAGGTCCTAGAGACGGGGAGGAGACTGGCTGACTCACGTAAAAACTCTCAACGGCCAGCAGACGACGTTTGACATCCTCATCGACGGTGGGATGAGGACCAAAGTCTACTGGTGGCTCGTCCTCGTCGTGTCGCTTGTTGCTTACGCCTCTCAATCCCGCAATCAGCTCCCTCTCTTCGAGCGTCAGGTCGCTGAGGTCAAGCTCGAGATCATCCTCAGGATCAATCTCAGGGTCAAGATCAATGCTGTTGACATCATCATCGGAGTCCCCTTGCCAACCTCGGCCGCTCTGCATGAACCTCACGCGCTCATCCCATAGCTGACGCATAGCCCGACTCAGCCGCACTCGCTCGGAGAACAGATTCCCTGCCTCTAGAATGGACGCTGGGATATCGCTACCCTTCCACTCTCGGCCTACCAGAGCATCCTGCAGACCCGCACCGCCCTTGCCGCCAGCGCTGTTGCTGGTGGTATCCAGGGGCGGGTACATGAAAGGGAAGTTCTGGTTAGTCTGGTAGTTTTGCTTCTTACCACCTTTGCCACCAATGCTAGGAGATGGCGGGGGTGAGGGAGCTGGTGTGGCAATATGGACGGGCTGGTTCAAGATGGAAGCACCGCCGCTTTGCGTGTTTGGCGCTGCGGGAATGATGCCATTTGCAGATGCTTTCGGGGGCTGGTTCGATGGAGGGGGTAGTATGGTTGTGCTGTCGGCCTCGAGGTTGATGGCGGGTGCCGGTGGCAGGTAGGCGGGGTACTTGGACGTGAGCTCCTGGCGGAACGTGTGATAGTCGAGGGGTGATGCTGAGATGACGGCGGCGGACTTTTCGTCCTTGTCGGTCTCGCTGACGGCCCGCTTGGCGGCAACAATCTCCTCGATGCCGCCGAACACCAGCAGAATCGACTTCCACAGCAGCAGCAGGATCTGGTTTAATGGAAGAACATTCGTCTCATCCCAGCGAATCTTCGATGTCGCGAGGGACATGAAGTTGACCAACCCGGGATTCAAGGCAACTGGAAATCAATGTCAGCGGCCGCCGCTCCGTTTAACATCCGCCAAGGAGGGCATACGTAGTTCCGAGCGTGTGGCCTCCAGCGAAGACGGATCGCTAAGCGTTTCTTGTATAGTGATGTAAAGAACAGTCATCAGGTTCAGGAGCTCGTCTTGGGCGTCCTGGGTGCTTCCTGCTTGAACGAACCCCTGGTCATCGGACCTGGATAGAAGAATTAGTACGAGTAGCGTTGAGCGGTTCGGTGTTGGCACGAACCAGAAGACTTCGAAGCAGTCCTGTATAGCCTGCCAGACGATGCGCAGGCCGCCGAGGGACGTGAGGAAGGTGACTTGCGACTTGATGGCATCAAGTTGCGAGGGACTGGCTGCGGATCTGAGGTCGTCTCCGCGGCGCGTCGGGACGGCGGTGTCCACCCATCGCCCCAGTGCCAGATACAAAAGGACCCTAGCGGCATCCAGGCGATCAGTCTGCTCGGTGGCTTGGAGGCTGTCCAGGGCCTCGCGAACGAAGTTGGTTCTCGCGTCGCTGTCAACGTCTGTCCAGGATGCCGAGTCGTAGTGCGACTGCCATTGAGACTCAAAGGCAGACTGAACAGCGTTCAGGCGCACCCACTGCCAGAATTGGTAGCTGAACCACTCGTCAATCTCCTCCTCGCGTGGTCCCGCATCTTCGTAGACGAAGTCGTAGGCAACGGGCTCGGCCTTATTGAACTCGGCAACTATCTTCCTAAGCTGCATCAGAGAGAGCGAGTCGGTCGGCGGCTGCGTCGCGTTCGAGGCAGGAGGCATGGGAACAGGAGGCGCGGGTGCTGTCGGCACTTCTGGTGGGATGGATGCGTTCCTGAGCAGGCCGGGGCGAGAGGCGGACACGGGAGGTGGTGGAGGGGGCGGCAGCAGATTGATCTGCTCAGGTGTGGTATCAGAAGGTCGGCTGTCTGCGTCTGTCGTCTCGGCATCGGGGCCATTGGAGCTGGTCTCGCCGTCTTCCTTGGGGGCCCTCGAGGGCCATATAGAGTTCATGCTGGCGGGCTCGTGGGAAGGTTTTCGGGGGGCGTTTCGTTGCGCCAGGTCGGGCGGGGAGTGTAGGCGGTGGGTAGCCTTCGGTCTAGAAAATGCAACCGACCAAAAAAATTGATGCAGTTAGAAGAGACTGGCAGGGTATCTTGGGGTGTTGATGGGTTGTGAAAAGTCGTGAAGAGACGGCGACAGGCAGCGCAGCCTTCTCTGGAGGTCGGTTGACGCGCACTTGGCACGGCACAGGGCAGGAGGTACCTGAGGTGAGGCGAGGTAAGGTCAGGTAGGAATCGTGAAGTGCCCCTGCTCCCGTCTTGGTGGGATGAAGCTGCCAGGGCCGAGACGACGGATAGCCTGATAGGCCTTCGGCAGGTGCTGTGGTGGGGCTGTGGCTTGAGCTCCAGACTTGGCACCGATACCTCGTGCCTCTGCATTCAAGACACTGCGCCGCCGATGGCCTCAGCACGGGTGCCAGACTATGATGGCGATGAACATGCCATCGATACGAATTGAACCATATCATTATATACCCAGGATTTCAGACGGGTATGAAGTGCACCACCCAACCTCCAGGTCGTCAGGCCGTCAGACTGTCAGTGTCACGACAGGGCAGGCCTCTGCCTTAGCGCCATTGAGACTGAGATCCTGCACCGCCACAGGGCCCCCTCGAGTCCCTACCGTGCAGAACCCAAGTGGCCTAGTGGGCAGGACAGGACGCTCCCGGCGCTTGGGCATGACACCTGACGCAGTGCAGCGCAGCGCAGCGCAGCGACGAGTTGCAGCTTCGTCCTCGGCCACACTGGGGCTCTCACTCAGCGCTTGGTACTTCTCTTGGTCCATGTCATGCTCTCTCCATTCATTCATCAATGGCGATAAGTGCCGCTCCTCTCTCGGCTCGCGCCAGCCTCCTTGTTTGAATATACCTCGAAATCATCCTCATCACTCAGTCTCCTCGCAAGCAGCATCCCGAGCCCACTGCCCTGCGCGCCATACCGCTCAGGTTACCTCATCCAGGTTGACCCCCCTCCCTTTGCCCCTCCTACCTTAACCCCCCAAGACTTCTGCCCCGCCTGTGTGTGCCCTGCGGCAGCACAGCACAGCCAGCACAGCACAGTACCGGCCCTGCGGCATTACCAGCACCGCATTCTGGTCGCAGCCCCCTCGACGTCATGGGCAGTCAAGGCCAGGGCAACGAGAAACATGTTGCCTACGCCCCCGACGATGAGGCGCACACCAGCGGCAGCGATGGCGAGTACCAGAAGGCGGTCGAGGTCTGTCCTTCTTCTCCCCAGCTCTGTGGCTCTGACGCCCGTCTTCATCATGAGTGATATTACCGGCCTGTGTCCGCTGACAAACAACGCCAGGTCACCTTTGACCCCAGCAGCCCCTACCGCCGCAAGAGCTCACTCGTGTCCTCTGAGGCCTCGTTGATGATCCCGCCGCGGAATGCTAGGAGAAACACGGACTGTGTGGTTCATCAATTTCTTCAGGCTCAGAAGAAAGCCCACCACGACGCCCACGGCCCACCAGTCGGGTCTGATCACTATCATGCACACGATGCTTACGATCGCCCAGGCCAGCATGCGTCAAAGGATCTGTCCGACGAGAAGGGCCTGGAGGACAAGGTCGACGTCAAAGGAAGCGTCGCGGGCCACAAGGGCCGCGCTCATATCCTGGGACCCGGCGTATCCGGCGAAGATGGCGATGGTCAGGCTGACGAGCAGGCGTGGCGGAGTGAGATCATCAAGTCCGAGTCTCAGATCAACATGGCCGGCTCGCGGCAACATCACGTCGACCACACCGAGCACTCCAAGGACGAGCTGCACAGCCGCCTCCTCACCAAGAAGCAGCTGAGCGACATGGCCTGGGGCGTCCGTGAGCTCAGCAGGCGGCTCAGCAGCATGCGCATTCGGTTCCGCGTCAAGACCATCTTCCTCCTGACCAAGATCCACGATGCAGATCTCGTTCCCCGTACTAGAGAGCTGGTCAAGTGGCTGCTCGGTCGGGACCATGACATCCGATACACGGTCTATGTCGAGAACAAGTTCCGGGACAGCAAGAAGTTCAACGCCTCTGGTCTCCTGGACGAGCTGCGGTCAGAGTACGTCGACGCCGGCGAACTCGAAAAGGACGACAGCGGGGAGTCCATCTCCAAACGACTACGGTACTGGGACGACGAAATGTGCCGCACGAGGCCGCACACCTTTGACTTCATCATCACCCTCGGAGGCGACGGGACAGTGCTCTACGCGAGCTGGCTGTTCCAGCGTATTGTCCCTCCCATCCTGAGCTTTGCCCTCGGCAGCCTCGGGTTCCTCACCAAATTCGACTTTGAAGACCACCGGTCCATTCTGACAAATGCGTTCAACAAGGGCGTCACCGTGAGCTTGCGGCTGCGCTTCGAGGGCACCATCATGAGAAGTCAGAAACGCATCAACGCCACCGACGCTTCAAGCAGCACTAGCTCGCTAGACGACGAAAACGCGGGCCGCGATTTGGTTGAGGAGCTCATCGGCGAGGAGAAGGACAACGAACACACTCACAAGCCCGACGGAACCTACGAAATCTTGAACGAGATCGTCGTGGACCGAGGCCCCAACCCGAGTAAGTGGCGGCGCACTTCTTGACCGGCTGACTACTGACGCTGCCCAGCCATGTCTTACACTGAGATCTTCGGCGACGATGAGCACTTCACCTCCGTCCAAGCCGACGGCATCTGCGTCTCGACGCCCACCGGCTCCACTGCCTACAACCTCGCCGCAGGTGGCTCCCTTTGTCACCCGGAGAACCCCGTGATGCTCGTCACATCCATCTGCGCCCACACTCTGTCCTTCCGACCCATCATCCTGCCGGACACGATCGTCCTGCGCGTCGGCGTCCCCTACACCGTGCGGACCAACTCGTGGGCGAGCTTCGACGGCAGAGAGCGCGTCGAGCTGCACCCGGGCGACTACGTGACCATCAGCGCGAGCCGCTATCCCTTCGCCTCGGTGCAGGCACACGGCCGGAGGAGCGAGGACTGGGTGAATAGTATCAGCGGGAAGTTAGGGTGGAACACGCGGCAGAAGCAGAAGGCATACAAGCAGTGGAACTAGGGCACGCGCCGATTGACATAGACGAGACACGAGTCGCCTTGTATAGTAGAGCATACAGGTCAACAATGACCAATTGGATTACGTTCTAGACCGTCGCCGGAGACCGTTTCCAAACACACGATTGTATGCCCGTCACCAAATGTTTAACCCTCTCGGACCCCAATCAGGTCGTGGTGACGATCTCTTACTCAGGCCAAAAAGTGGCCAACCAGAGACCTGATGAGCTTACCTTTGACTGAATGACATGTCAAGTCCCCTCCCTTCCAAGATCATCTAGCCCCAAAAGCACAGTAGCGTGACATAGATCACCCAGACATAAGCACACAGCCCCTGCTCTGTATTGAGCAGTGGAAAGAGCTCCTCCGTCCTCAGCAGCGGCCCCTCCCGGGGCCGCCAGCCCTGCCGCTCCGGGACCAACCTTCGACACATGGCGTAGAACGCCTTTCCGTTGGTCAGATCATGTGCCCAGCGTTCGCCATGGGAAGGATTACTCACCGTCTCAGCCATGTCCGCAAAGGGCCCACCCAGGTACACCGAGACCACTGCGCTGCCGAAGCGCCCTTGCAAATCGAGTTGTCCCTGCTTGTAGAACGGTATGAGACCTCGGAGGGACGTGCCGCAGGTCATGCCGAGGAGACGATCCCCGAACTCCAACAGGCCGAACAGAAGAATGTCGAACACGACCAATGCGGTCACGTAGCCCAGGATACGACGGAAAGTGAACCGTGCAAGCTGAGACCTCGGGCCGCGCAGAGCCTGAAGGAATGAGGCAGGTTCGATGTCGGGTCTCTGTGGGGTGTCAGCTCTGATATAAGACTCGGCATCGAAGCGAATGAATGGACGTACATTTTGACGAAGTGATTCGAGAATACCTAGGATCATGAAAGCCAGCAGTGTGTGAATGACCATGGTTGGCTCTGGTTGGTGTGTCTGGGGTGCGCGGAAGTAACAGGCGACGGAGCCAATGGCGATGAGGAGGCATGCCACGGCAGCTTGATGCATCCAGAGCGCCGAGCCAGTTGCTTTTGAACCATGGTGTCTGGTGAAAGAAAAGTTCAGAGCGTACGAGGCCACAGGAACCAAAACAGCTCGTAGTGCTATTTCTGTGAACGGGGCGTAGATGATGAGGAGCTGGTAGGCCGCGGCGGCCGAAGAGGCTGCGACCCAGTATGCGATGTGGTAGTCCACTGCAAGCATGGTTTGGCGTGCAACCCTCGTTGGTAGTGAGGTGGATTGTAAATATTGCAGACATGGGGGGTTTAAGAGGAAAAGGCCGAGCATCAAGGTTGACCAAGAAGATTGGGTCTTCTGGCGTTTGGTTTTGTGGCGTCTTCAGGTGACAACGCTTGCGATGCGTAAATGTGTAGCAGGTCGAACCTTGGGTGCCAGACATATCTTTGCCCCTCAGATAAGGTAATGGCTTATTTAAAAGAGAAGACGCTTCGTTTATCCCAGGACTGGTTGCCTATATGAATAAGTGGATGGCTTCACGGAGAGTGGTGATCATCGACTCGAAGACAACCTCCTAGGAAAGAGTTACGATATATGACGTGAGCGTGTCATGTATCAATATTAAGAACATCTTGACTTGAACAGCAGAGTGTACTCGTATGTGCAATCGATGAAGACGCATGTCATGAACAGCAGGTCTGGCCGGCCTGTTTCCCTGGAGACGGTCCTCTGCCGTGACTGGGCCATGCCTAAGGTTTATAAGCCAGTCTCTCGCAAGCCCTTTTGTTGAAACCGAAGGCGGCGCTCGGTAGGCGTTCTGGTCAAACGGTTACGGCTGGGGGATTAGGGGGCAACGACTGGAAGAACGCCAAAACAAACCCGAATCCGGACACTCAACGACAGGAACCTGACGCAGGTTCGAATCACGACAGGGACGTAGGGACCACCGGGTCCCGAACCCTTTTGCTTTTTGGACTTAAGCTCGAAGCACCATAAGCTTGATTTCACATAGTAACATTTGGGGATATTACAGAATTGTAGGATCTGACTTTCTTACCCATCCCGGTAGTTTCCTGCACTCAACTCCACGGGAAAGAACTTCTCCCCGTCTATCTCGTGCCTGTAACTGGAAGAATACATTCCCACAACAGGACTCCTGCCAAATACTCCCCACCTTAGCGGTGCTGACCATGTCAGAACCACCCAACTCGGAGTGAGTCGTTTGACCACCCGACTCGTCCTTGCTCGGAGGCCCGCTACGTTTCCGTCTGAGGCAGAGGAAGATTCCGGCCTGGAGGGCATGGATGACAACCCCCAGGCTGACGCCTACGGCGATGCTAACTGTCGCTGAGCTTTCCACAAGTGAGTGCGGAATTAGATCTCAGAAGTCACCATGTTCACCCCTGTGCCACAACTTGGGTCGGTTGACCATGGAGCCAGTGGAATTCTGCTGCCGTCCCCCGCGTGGTGTGAATGAAACAGGTACAGGAGAGTGACCAAGGCCTGAAATGTAAGGCGAAGCTTGCAGTGGAATGCAGATGCATGATACCTGCGTCTCTGGGTAGAGTTGATGGTGGAAGATGGCACGAGGCCCTAACATATATACCCATCACTAGCTCTTTTAAACATCGCCTAGTCTGATATACAACATACTACAACACCGCCTCACAACGGTGGCAAATCATCCCGACAAATGGGGCACTTCAGCCGGTACCGCATCCAGCTCTCCAAGCACGGGCTGTGAAATATATGCCTGCACGGCGTGACCATGTAGTTCCGCCGGGTCAACACCCCCGCCACGCCCCCGGCCGTTGAATCCGCCTCGGTGGCCTTCATGACCGGCACCTCGAGCGTCTCAAAGCAGATAGCGCACTCCGTCTTCGCGCTGCGCGCCCCGGTGACGGCATCCTTTCCTTGTCCCGCCTGCACCGGCTCAAGCGACGACAGCAGCCCGACGGGGAAACTTCCATCTTCGAGCTTGTCTTCCCGCAGCACGGGGTGGTAATCCCACGCCTCGGGCGCCCAGCCAGCGGGAACGCCGAAGCGCGGGCCGAGCACGTCCTGTGCGGCCAGTATCCAGAGCTGGACCCAGAGCCAGGCGCAGAAGACGAAGAAGGCGCGGGGATCGGGCTCGGCCATGAGGAAGTTGTCCTCGCATAGGTAGAAGTAGGCGAGCGGGGCCAGGCGGAGGAGAGACTGGCCGACCATGAAGCGCCACGAGAGGGCGCGGCGACAATTGCGCATGATATTGCGGTGGATCTGGGGTAGCCAGAAGGAGACGTAGAGAAGGGCGAGGGCATTTGTGAAGAGAGATCGGGTGCGAGAGGACCACGAGGTGGAAAAGATGGAGAGGATAAGGATGAAGGATATGGTGAGGGCGAAGCGGGCAACGATCATGCTGCGGGCAGAGGCGGCTCGGAGGCGGGGGTTAGTTGCCGCAGCGGTAGCCGTCTCGTTTTCTTCGATCTCGGCGTCGATGTCCTGGTCGGAGGGGATGATGATCGGCGGAGAGGGAGCGCGCGGCGTCGGAGGGGCTGTTGCCGTGGCTGGGGTAGATTCAGAGGCGGGAGTCGGGACGTTCTCTGGCGTGGGGTTTGGCGCTGTAGGAGACTCTTCGCGCGGTAATGGGGTCGAGGACGCGCGAGGTGTGTCGCGGTTCAGCGGCGAGTCTCTCTCCGCTCGTCTCCTCTCCATGGGCTCTTGCACCTTGTGCATTTCCGCCAGGAATGTTCCTCCGATAGCCATGGCAAGGAAGGCTGTGATCAACAGGGAGAGAGACTCGACGAAAGTGGTGGCTGCGTCGAGTGCCCAGATGACGGCGCCACCAAAGACGATGCCATCGAGCACCACCATCATGCTGATCGACGTGTAGCTGATGCGACATAGCGTCGAGGGGGTCGAAGATTCCTCCATCTGTTCTTTCAACAAGAAGACCTGACCCAGGAAGATGGTGGCAAAAGCCATAACCCAGAACCGAATCTGGCCGTAGATGACCTCGATCTTCTTGCCTGTCAGGTGCTGCCCGTCGATAGAGGCAAAGGCTGGGGGGCCTTTCGATTCCAAGAAGAACGCGCAGTCTGGTGACCATAGGATTGCAGACATCTGAAGCTCAGGAACGCCTCTAATAGGTGCGCCGGTCGGGAATCGCAGTTCCTGCTCGATCTCCCGAATGATATCGGCCATGCTACCGAACTCAGGGTCGAAGCCCCTCATGTTGAGGCTGGCCTTGTCTGGCGGGTGAACCTGGGCGTACAATATGTATTCACAGTGAGGCTCCGGGTCGAGGGCTTCCTGCTGCGCATTGACGGGGTCGGACGACCACGGCAGGCTCATGGTGTTGAAGAAGGTCGACGACTCCTTGCGTACCACACTGGCAAGCGTCTCGTTGAGAAGCTTCTGGCTTGACTGGAAGTAGTCCGAGCCCATGGCCAAGTGCGGCAGGCCAAAGATGCCGTCAAACTTCTCGCTCGTCGTCGTGAGGAGAACAGACCCGGTACGCGGCCACTGAACCCCGTGCATGCGCACCTCCCACGTGCTGCCCGTGCCGTGGACGTCTTCAATCTCTAGAGATGCCTTGGCCGTCCGAACCGTGCCGCCGGCGGTGTCGACGACGTCCGAGGGCAGCTCATACTGCATCTCCTGTACGTTGCGGCCCGTGTCGATCATGTCGAGCACCATCTTGCCCTCGTGGCCGGTGATGTTGCGGGACCACGTCGTGTGAGCGCCGTGCCAGGCGTGTTCGGGCGCCATGTCGGTCAGGTTGTAGTCGGTCAACTCCCGCTTGATGGAAGCATCCCTCCGCACCCACTGCCCCTTCAGCATGCCGGTGGCATTCTGCCACACGGCCTCCCGTTCGCCATGCATCAGCCCATCGTGGCCTGCTTTCGGCGGGTTGATCCTCTGACTCCAGTCCTGGCACTGCTGCCTGAATGTTGAGAGGTCGTCCCAGGCCAGGCCGTCTCCCTCCCGGAATCCCGTGAGATTCAGGAACGCCGGCTTGAAGTCATCCGGGCTATCGCTCTGCGGAGGGGCAAAGTCGCCCCATGCGGATGCATTCAGGCGATCGAGGGCGGCTTTGTGACGCTCCACGCGCTCGGCGAGGATGGTGCTGAAGGAAAGATACTGGCTGGGACTCTCGGGGCTAAAGAGAATCCAGAGGAACACTATGAAGAGGAGGATGGAAATGAACTGAGGTGGCTGACGTGGCGGCATGATGGCGTTGCGCGTCGTCGCGGTAAGATTCGTGTGATGTGTCTGGGTTCCATTTATGCAGGGGTTTCGGCGTTGGGCATTTGCGAGAGACGGCTGGAGAGGGCCGGGGCTGGAGATATCGTGTCAACCTTGCTCAAGCTGGAGGGAAGCATGGCGCGTCCTGGGGGGCTAAGCGAGCGTGCTGCGAGTAAGGGCTTCACCGGCGGTTGATGAAATCGAGATGAAGTTGAAGTCGGCTCGTCACGGATCCAGGGTCCCTGATGTTCCACGAGGTGGATGACATGACGCTCATGGATGGACACCTAGGGTGGATCACGCGCTAAGGTAAGGCACAACGGCATGTGCCACACCCGCCCGCCGTACATCTGTCGCATGCGCCTCGGACTCCCCCTTCACCACTCCTTTACTACATCAGCCACCGAGACGACATCATCCTTGCGTCTCTCACCCATCTTCGGTCACACCGCAATACTTCGAGCAGAGGCAGGGAATTGCATCTATCTTCAGAGAATCACGAGCCAGCCGCCGATCACCATGTCGTCCAGCAACCCCGACCAGAAGGACTCTTCCCCTCCAGCCACCGTACGCCTCCCCCTCCCCGCGGACCTCATGTCGGCCCCCAAACGCAGCTTCCAAATGCTGACCAAACGCAGAACACCGACGATACCAAGGCCGCCGACGTCAACGCCGCCGTTGAAGAGCTCCTCAACACCATTTCCAACAAGTTCGCCGGCATCTCAAGTGAGATATTCGCCAAGAGTGAGTCTCATTGTCAAGTCACGATTCAGAACCATATTGAGCTGACCTTTCCAGTGGACGAGATGTCTCGCCGCCTAGACAACCTCGAGTCGGCCCTAATGACGGAGAAGGACAAGGAGGGAGCCTCGACGCCTAAGCCTGCGTGAGCCACCCTTTCACAAGTGGAACAGCACACCATCCCAGTACCATCATTACTTGGGGACCATCGCCGGGCTCTGGTTGCCTCTGTACATAGCCTGCTTCGTTAGGGGATCATCAATGACGTTACGACCGACTCCAAGACATCAATTCATGTGCGTGTATTCGGGGGGACGCCGACTGCGACCCCTACGAGCTAAATCGAAACGCTTGACCCAGATATACTACGTGCTTTTGTTTCCATATTCGAAGCCGCAGGCCATGCCGACACAGGTCATGATTTACAGCTCATCCTTGGCCTCCTTGACCTTCTCGGCGACCTGCTCGACAAACTTCCTCAGGATGTTGGTCTTGCTGGTCAGCTCGTCGCGCTTGGCCGGGGCAAGACCGCCCTTGGTCAGGATGCCGTCCAGGCGCGCCAGCTCCTTGGCCGCCCAGCCCTCGCTGGCGCTCAGCTTGGAGAAGACCTTGACGTAGTACTCAGCGTACTTGTACTGGGCCTGCTCCGCGAGCGCGGCGGCTTCCTTCTGCGCCGCCTCCGAGGCCTCGGCCAGGGAGAGGCCGCCGGTGAACTTGGCGACGACGCTGTCGAGCGCGGCGACGGTGCCGGCGTAGAGGTCGAGGCCGCCGCCGACGGTGCGGTGGGTGCCGGCCTTCTCGTTGATCCAGTCGAGGAAGGCCTGCTCGGAGCGGCCGCTGCTGTAGAGCTCCGACGCGCCGCCGTTCTTGGGGAACCACTTGATGGTCGGGTACGACGTGACGCCCTCGGCCTGCGCGGTGCCCTTGCTACCGTCCGAGTCGGCGTCGACCTTGGCGATGATGATGCCCTCCTCGGCGGCGAAGTCGTTGGCGACCTCCTCCCAGACGGGGGCGAGGTTCTTGCAGTCTGCGAGCCGGTCCAGTTAGCTTCGGGGGTTCGATCCGCGGGCACCGGGAATACGTACGTCCGCACCAGGGGGCGGTGAAGGCGACCAGAGCGTCCTTGTCGCCGCCAATCTCCTTCTTGAAGTTCGCGTCGGAGAGCAGGGCCACGTTGCTGACGGGCTTCTGGGCCTTCTTGGGCTTGACGCCGGTCTGGGCGGTGATGAAGTCGCTCAGGCTGTCGAGGTCGCGGCCGCTCTTGTAGTCCTCGGGGGAGTCGCTCTTGCCGTCGAACCACTTGAGCGTGGGGAAGCCCTGGACGCCGAAGCGCTTGCCGAGCGACTTCTCGGCGTCGGCGTCGACCTTGGCGATCTGGACCTTGTCCTTGGAGTTCTCAAAGGCGAGGGCGAGCTCCTCGTAGACGGGAGCCAGGGTCTTGCAGTGGCCGCACCACGGGGCGAAGAACTCGACGAGGGTGGGCTTGCCCGACTGGAGGACGACCTTGTCGAAGTTGGAGGGGAGGAGGTCAATAACAGCCGACCTGGCAGCCGCGGTGGCGGCCAGAGCGCCGAGAACGAAGCTCTTGAGAAGAACCATGATGAACCAGGCTCGGTAAGGGGGATTAGGTCAATGGGGTGTCAGGGTCTTGGATGCAGGTGATGTGATGAGCACGCTGCTTGGAAATGCTAAAGAAGCCAGCTTTCCCCGAACGTCATGAAATGCCGGTGCTGATACAGCACCCCCCCTTGCTGCACCGCCAGGCGGGAGGGTCTTATCGCGTTATCGCACCAACAAGCTGTCCCAGAGGTGGGTCGAGCCGCCCGAGCTTGTCTCATCGCTATCATCACGTGCGGCGAAGCTGCGATAAGCAATTGGCGTCCAGAAACCCGCCTGCACGGGCCACCCGCTGCTCGCTTGGGCAGCAGCCCTGCTCCAATCGGCGGCCCCCAGCCCGAAAATCGAACGCCCACACGAAATTTCTCGACGACCCCCAAGCGACCCGTTTTCCGCTCAACCTCCAAAGCAGTCACCCTTTTGCGCGTCCACCCCCCATCCACGACCAACTCCCTTTTCGACTCGTCAATCCGTTCGACAAACCACCGCCAACATGTCTCACGAGTCTGTCTGGAACTCCCGCCCCCGCTCCTACGGCAAGGGCTCGCGCTCTTGGTATGCCTACCCGCACCACCCCTCTGTCGAACCCACCCACGGAAGAAAAATATGATGCTCCCAGCTGGAGGGCAGCGAGGGGGAACAGATATCAATACGAGGGAGAAATGCTGACGTTTTGGATCTACAGCCGCGTCTGCAAGCACTCGGCTGGTCTCATCCGCAAGTACGACCTCAACCTGTGCCGTCAGTGCTTCCGTGAGAAGGCCAAGGACATCGGCTTCAACAAGGTGCGATTCTACCGACCCCCAGGGCGCTCCTCCGCGACGAGGGGCGCCCCGTTCACCTCGAACCGAAGAACCGCAGACTAACCACCTGGGCAGTACCGTTAAACGTCACGATTCGAGACGAGGGAATGTTGCGCAAATAAGGGGGGATCTTGGCCCCGAGATGGCCTGGTGGAACACCGTTCAGAGGAGGGCAGAGGAGGAGGCTTCCCCTCGACCCACGCGGGCACGGAGTTTGCGGTCTCAGCTTTATACGGAAGTGCGGACGGAAGGGCATTCTGCCGAGCATTCTCTGAGGATAGACGAATACTACGGCATCTGAAGACAGACACGGGCAACCCGGTGATGGCGTATGATGACGAATCCGAACGATACACAATGGTGCAGTGCAACGACGTGAACGGTCTGGGCGTTGTATGAGTTGCTTCATGGTGAAAGCCATTGGTGTGATGTTGATTGGTCCTTGTGAAATTGAATGTGGTTCTCTCATGTGTCGATCTGGCTTCATGGGGTACGGCGCCGGTCTGGCTAACATCTCCAGCTCCCTTGAATAGTCAGGATAACATAGACTGCATGTGTCAGCTTGAGGAAGATTGTCATCAGAAGGTCTTCTATTAGGCCTCTATCTAAAGTACAGTGCAAGACAGGGGTGAAATAGAGCGGAGAGCTATGCGCCCGGGCGACGATATACAGCAGCCAGCCCTCGGGGGACGCCAAGGGGGATGCCGGGTAGTTGTACATAAGATCATAAAACAAGCCAACACCTTTTACTTTTGTACACCGCATGTCCCTTGTCCCGCGGCAGCCGCCTGGGAGACAGCTCGAAATCTCCACACCCAACCTGTTGCGTTCTTCATCCTCTCTCACCCACGTCCGCTTATTTCAGGATACGGGTGATGAGACCAGTGGCGACGGTCCTGCCGCCCTCACGGACGTTGAAGCGCTGGCCGACCTCGATGGCGCTGGGCGCGTGGAGGTGGGCGACCATCTCGACGTTGTCACCGGGCATGACGATCTTGTGGGCGGCGTCCTCGGTGCCCTCGGGGAAGGTCAGGGCGCAAGACTCGTCGGCGGTGCGGAGGAACATCTGGGGCTTGTAGTTCTGGTGGAAACCGGTGTGGCGGCCACCCTCCTCCTTGGTGAGGACGTAGAGGGAGCAGAGGAAGGTCTGGTGGGCCTTGACGGAGCCGGGCACGGCGACGACCATGCCGCGCCTGACGTCCTCGCGGCGGATACCACGGACGAGAAGGCCGGAGTTGTCACCAGCGCGGGACTCGTCGCAGGACTTCTTGAAGGTCTCAATGTCGGTGACCTTGGTCTTGATGATCTCGTCACCCTTGCCGATAATCTCGATCTCGGAGTCCTTCCTCAGGACACCACGCTCGACACGGCCGCTGACGACGGTGCCACGTCCGGAGATGGAGAAGACGTCCTCGACGGACATGAGGAAGGGCTTCTCGAGGTCGCGCTGGGGAGTGGGGATCCACTCGTCGACGGCCTTCATCAGCTCGTCGATCTTGTTGGCGCCGATCTCGGGCTTCTGGTTGTTCATGGCCATGAGGGCGGAACCCATGATGACGGGGGTGTCGTCACCCTCGAAGCCGTAGGTGGAGAGGAGCTCGCGCATCTCCATCTCGACGAGCTCGAGCATCTCGGGGTCGTCGATGGCGTCGACCTTGTTGACGAAGACGACGATGCGCTGGACACCGACCTGACGGGCGAGCAGCAAGTGCTCACGGGTCTGGGGCATCTGTCCGTCGGAGGCGGCGACGACGATGATGGCGCCGTCCATGTTGGCGGCACCGGTAATCATGTTCTTGATGTAATCGGCGTGACCAGGGCAGTCGACGTGGGAGTAGTGGCGGGCCTCGGTGGAGTACTCGATGTGCGCCGTGGAGATGGTGATACCACGCTTCCTCTCCTCGGGGGCCTTGTCGATGGCGCCGTACTCGAGGAAGTTGGCCATGCCCTTCTCGGCCTGGCGCTTGGTGATGGCGGCGGAGAGAGTGGTCTGAGGGATTGGGAAGCCATGTTAGTGATGCCTCGCGGGGAGGATGGGCCTGCAAGGCAGGGCGAGAGAGGGGGAGCTACCTTTCCATGATCGACGTGGCCAATGGTACCGATGTTGACGTGAGGCTTGTCACGGGCGTAAACGGCGTATGTGCGGAAGAAGGGGGAGGCGCCCTGCTTCTTGAAGGCGGCGGCCAGGGGGTTGGCGTAGCCGGTGCGCAGCGAAGCCCGCGTCGTCCGCAGGAACGGCGAGATCGCCTTGAAGGAGGCAGACATTGTGATGGGTATTAAAAGAAGAAAGAAGCGTACGAATAGAAGAAGATGAACCGCGGACAATGAGGGATGAGGGGGATTCGACAGGCAACGGTCGTGGGCAGGCGGACGCTGAAGAAGGGTGCTGGCCTGATGTTGATTGGGGAAATTTTTCGCTCCTGAGAGGTTCAATGGACGAGTCGTCGAGGCGAGGACTGGAGCTCCTGACCTGGCCTGGCCTGGGCTGCCTCTTAGCGCGACTGAGATTCGCCAGACCAGGGGGAGGGGCCCACCATCTGGCGAGGGTCACGTGAGCGCGCGACAGCCCATGACGAGCTCTCCATTGTCAGCATCTCAACCCTGGGCACTACCCGCTGGAGGACCCAGGGCTGCAGCAGATGGCAGACGCGATCATTGAGTTCCTGAACGGGCTTTATGTCGGAGGGGTGAGATAGACTAGATCACTAGTTCGATTGGCTGTGGTCTGCTTGGATTCCGTAGAGGTAGCCCATGTCTTTGTTCAGCGCTGAGATTGTAAAGCTTCAACAAACCACGATAGCTCGCTCTTGCAGAGTCATGCGTCTCGAGATTACCCCTTTCCAAGACTCCAGCGATCACTCAACTGATGCCAACGCCAGGCGTCCCAAATGGAACCGCGAGATTCAGGGGTAGCATGCACACGTGGTCCAACTCACGCACGCTGACTGACGTTCAGTATACACAGTCCGAGCCGTAGACCTCTCGCTGGTTCAGGGAAAAGATGGTTTCCTTCAGAATCTCCGTTGGTATCATGAATCGTAATCTTCTCATCAGCTCGGATCTCACACTCAAAAGTCCACCAGATGGGATCAGGGCCGATGGGTGACCGGCCTCTCGCCGCGAGCTTCATCCCATCGCGCAGTTCCGGCGCACCGCTCAGTCGTCGCCGCCGGAAGACGACTCCTCGCCATCGCTCGGCAGCCCGGCGGCGGCGCGCTCCTCCTTGGCCTTGGCCCTCCTCTTGAGCTTCCGCTGGCGGTTCAGCCTCTTCTTCTTCTCCTTGAGCTGCTCCTCCTTGGTCGCCCGCAGCCTCTCCGCCTCCTCGGCCTTCTGCTTGCCCTCCCTCTCGCGCGTCCGCATCGCGAGCCTCTTCTTCTGCCCGGGCCGCTTCCTCTTGCCGTCCTCCCGCAGCCCCGTCGCCGCCGCTGCCTTCTTCTTGGCCGCCGTGCCCTCGGCCGCGACGTGCGTCACCCGCCACGGCACCTCCATGCCCCACCACCGCCGGGCCGCCCGCTCGAGCACGTCCTCCGCGCTGACGGCCGCGAACGCGATCTCCGCCCGCTGCGCCGCCGTCAACCCCTCGGCGAGGTAGTACCGCAGCGGGCGCCTCCTCAGCATAGCGCCCTCGCCGCGCGGGGCGCCCTCGTCGTCGTCCGGGAGCACGACCTTGGCAGTCGGCTTGGCGGAGCTGAACAGCCGGAACTCGAACTCCTCCGCCTCCTCCTCATGCTGCTGCTGCTGCTCTGCCTCTCCTTCCTGGGCGTCCGGAGCGGGCGCTCGCGCGGCGGGGGGGTCGAGGGGCGCGAAGGACAGGGCGCTCGCGAGCTGCGCCTGGAGCTTGGCCCTCAGGGCGGCGTGGTGCTGGTCGTCCTCGTCGGCGGAAGCGGGGTCGGAGTCGGAGGCGGCGAGGTCCTCGCGGCGGACTCTGGCGCGGTCGAGTTAGTGGCGCGTTCTTCTTCGAGCGCGGTGCAGGGGAGGGGTGAGCTCGGAATCAAACCTCTTCGCTTCCGGCAGTTCGAACATGGCTGCTGTGTGTGTGGTGTGCGTGTGTGTGTGGTGTGTGTGTGCAAGTGTGCGAGACGGGCAGCGTGTAGCGTAGCGCGCAAGATGGCGTGTCTCGGGAATCGGCGACCTCGGGGACTTGGGGCGCTGGGGTGGCCCTGGATTGGTGCGGGCAGCGAGAGAGGCGTAAGGTGACGCTTTACTTGCGAGGTTGCAATATTGGATCGGGGGTGGGAAAGGGCGATGCAAGGTGGTGAAGCCAATGTCCGAGATCCGAGTGGGGGGTGGCTGATGTGAGGGCGCCGAGATGATCGATTAGCGACAGCGATGTGGGAGGCCGAACGAACGGCGGCTGAGGAATTCGCGAGGCGTTTCCTCGTCGTCACAGAGAGGCCGAATGGAGAGAGGCGGCCGAGATGCGGCAGGCGGTTGGCAGTTGGCAGTGGGCGTTGGTCTTTAGGTGGAGGTCTTGGGCCGGACTCCGGATTCCAGGACATGGGAAAAAAAAAAAAAGAAGCCAAGCTAAGAAGCCCCCAGGCCCAGGCTGCTGGTGCTGGTGCTGGTGCTACGGCTGGGGCTGGGGCTGCGCTATCTAATCGCCGGACCCCACCAAACGACGACGGACCGTCCACTGGAACGCCTCAACTGAGCCCCCCAAGCCCTTCCTTCCAGCTCACCAAGCCCAAGCCCAAGTCCAACTCATGCTCCATCCAGGCCTCGAGGAACTCGACAAAACGAGCGAGCTCTGCCTCAGGGCGGGAAAAGCGACCAATAAATCACCTTATTAAGCGACGGCCCCAGACCGGGCAGCCGAACCGATCCACTCCCGCCTCCAGCGACGAACACGATCCGTGATACGATGCTTGGCGTTAGATGATCGCCGCGTCCCATCCGCTCGGATCAGCAATTCATCACCCGATTCCCCTCAGTGGCTTGCTGGCCCGCCTCGGTCCCCCCTCGCCCNCCCCCCCCCCCCCCGTTCGCGCGTCTCCCCTCACCTCACATTCCCTCAGAGACCCCCGGACCCCCTCGATTCGACGCGCGGGATTCCTTTGTGACCAGTGACCACGCGAAACACCTCCCCGGGATGGCGTGCAGGAGAAGACGGGGTTTGGGAATAGTCGGGCTAGGCGGTGACGGCCCTCAGGAGACCAGGAGACCAGGGCCGCAGAACCAGGTTAAAGCACCCGTACCGCCGCTACGGCTCTGGAACGCCCGTCTCTCCTCTTCCCTCTCGTTGTCCATCCATTCACTCGTTCATCCATCCATACATACATCCACCCTGCCGGCTCGGCGCTGTCCAACCTCAAGTGGACTCGTCCCCTCACATGCTGCTGTCCCACCCAGCTACCGGCACGTCCTCCTCCCGTAATTCCTTCTCCCTCGCCCTCGCTAGACGCACGCCGTGCCTGTCCTTGTTTCCCCTTCCCTTCCCCATCCCGTTCCTGGCTAGCCGTTGCCGGGACCCATCTCGCCCAGTCCGTCGGTCGACCGTACACGGCTGAGGCGCTTACTCTATGTCGACGACACGCGTATTTCATCCCCATCACATCCCTCTCCTCCATCACTCTCGGGCCACGGGCGTCTTTCGTTCCTTTTTTTCTTCCTCTTCATATTCATCCTATGTGTATGTGTCCAGCCAACCCTTATCCCGTCAGACCACCACACACGCCCCTTCCCTTCCCTTCCTCTGCCCTGCCCGCCATCACCACTGCCTTTATTGCTTTCAGCTGAGATGGGGGCTCGTCTCCGTCTCCCCTCCCGTCCCCAACACAGCGTGGCCGGCTTTTCCCACCACCAAGTCCGCAACAATCTCGCATCGGCTCCTCTTCAGGTCTGCTACCCCCTTCTTAGACCCAGTCGGCCTACCCGCGCACCAGGGTAGCCGCCATCCCTCCGTCGCAACACCAAGCAAATCGCTCCAAGCCATCCCCTTTCTCCTACGTCGAATCGAATCGAAAATGAATTAGTGTATTCGTACAGTCGCCGTCGTGTCGGTGTGCATCGACTTGCCGGCCCCAGCCCATCCGTCCCTCGACCCGACCCAGCCCAAACTCCGGTTATTCGATCGTGGTATCCCAAATGCCAACATCATGACGGTTCGTGCTTTTACAACGCCGGGTATTCGCCGATTCAGGGACGCCGGTCGCTTTCGCTCTCGCTCTCGTTCGGCGCAGCTCGACTCTGATCTGGTCTGATCGGATTCGAACATATCAGATCAGATGGCATTCCACGAGTAATGATTCATTCCATCGAACGACCCGCGCGGCGGGCCGTTGTACACCGCCCCCGAACCAGGCGGCGGCGCCGCCACCGGCTCCCCCTTGACAGACGCCGCCGGCGTGCTGCTCTTGTACTGACCCGGCGACGGATACGACCGGCCGTTATTGCCGGTGTAGGCGACTGTCGAGTTGGTCTCGCCAGCCGTCGTCGTCGGCCACGACGCCGAAGGAGCGTAGTAGTCGCGGGGCGGGGCGGAATGGGGGCCCGATGACGACTCTGCGCCGTACCCGGGAGCGGGAAGGTCTGCCGTGTTGCTGTTGTGCACCGGCACGTACGAGGAGCTGTATCGGTACTCGGCCGACGGGTCGGCGTTGCTGATGGTACTGGCGCTGTGGACCGATTGGTGGCTCGCGTGTCGGGGGCTCTTCGTCGGGCGATGGTTGCTGTCGACGTATCGCGGTACGCTTAGGGCAGCATCTGAACTGGTCGGGATCGATAGTGGGGGCGGAGCCGTCGTCGAGTGGCCATACGAGAAGGATGCGCGTGCCTGTGGTTGCTGCTGCCCTGGTGGCACAGCTGTCTGGTGCGCCGCCTCCTGAGGCTCTGCGACGTAGGGCGTCGTGTTTGACAGGGAAATCTTGCCGTACGATTCGGCAGCCATCGTCGAGGCAGGGTAGTTGCCCGCACCGGTCGCGGGGATATGGGAAAGGGGCACGTGGCCGGGCGAAGTCCAGTGGGGATAAGAGCTGTTGAACATCTGTCAGCCATCGAACCCTCACGGTGGGAAAACGCTTTTCATACTTGGATCTCATGGCCCCAATCGGGTTGCCAGGCATCTTTGGCCCGCCACCGTTGAAGGTGAAGGCAGCTCGCGGCATCTGCATATCGATGCCCCTGGCCTTGACATCGCCGGGCTTTGCGGCAAGGGGCCCTGCCACGATGCCCTGCCCCGTCTCAACCAGAGCCTGTCCTCGGGAGCCGGCGCTCGATCCCAGGAGAGGGATCTCTTTTCTGGCCTGGAAGTTGCGGGGGCTTCGCCCGCGTACAACAATCGGCGATGTTGTCGTCTCTGTGAGAACAATTTTGTTCCCGTTGGCCAAGGTGCCAATCACCTTCAAGTGTAGGACGAAGTGCTGCTGAAGCTCCTTCCGTCTCCCGTTGTTTGCCGTTGCGCTGGATCGCCGTTAGTTCCGCCCGTCCAAGTTCTCTCTCCTTGTTCTGCACTTACATCCGGAATTGCAGTCTCCGCCATCCAATGGGGTACACGGCGTACTCGCCGTCGGCATCTGGTCCTTCATCCTGGAAGGGGATGAGGGGGAGCGAGGGCGGCTCCTGGTCTGGGCCCTGGCTCACTTCGGGAGAGTTCGGCGGCGGCGTCTTCCAAGGGATCACGATGAGCCGGACCGGGTGTCCGTCGACCGACTCAATGGCGGACACGGTGACTTCCGTGCTGTTCACGGGGACCGTCTCGCCGGTTTCGGTGATGACAGACAGCGGCCCCCGTGCTGTAATCAAGGAACCGCTGATCTGGAAGAGGTTCCGTCGGTAGCAGGTCAGCTCAGGCTGCAAGACTGAGCCTTCTGTGCCGCCCGACGGCATCTCGGACAGGAAGAACATGCCATGAAGCTGAGCGGATAGTTCCATTTGCTGCATGCGCCCGTGTTGGTCGACGACGGTGTGCTTGTCCTGCACCTTCTTGAACGACAGAAGCTTGTGGTCATGGTTTACCGTCAGCTTGGACCCATCGTCTCGCAGGTCTTGGACGATCTCTTGGTATGGCGGCTGCTCCGCGTGCGAGAAAGGTCTCTTCAGGCTTGGATAGCTCTGGTGCGAAGCCAGGCCCGGATGCTGGTGCCTGTCGTACGGATCAGACTCGTCCTGCGGGTACCGGCTGTACGGGTATGCCGAGTGGTCCATCGAGGGATGGTTGCTGCGTGGCCGCGGTGGAGGTGGCGGGTTTGTCGTGTGTCCAGTAAGCCCAGAGTCCAGGCTGTGGTTATAGCGAGTCGACACTGGTTGAACCGGGCTGCCGTAGTTGGGCCAAAGACTTGTGTGCGCCGGCTCCTTCAACTCTGCCATAACGGGGTAGGTTGCCGTGACTGACATTAGAGCATGCCTTCAGGGCACCCCAAGCCTTTCCGTCCAGCGATGAAGTAGTTGCCGCTGATGAGGGAAGCCTGGAGGCGAGGCGAGACGTGTCTGGTCGGATCGTCAAGTAGAAGGACGCCTGAACACAAGGGGCGGTTTGGCGACAGGACGGAAGGGAGAGCCGTGGTGTTGCGCAAGGCAGTAGTTGGAAGGTGGAAGGTGAGGTTGGTGGTCGAAAGAAGACTGATTACTGGGGTTGAGTTGTGGCTGCAGAAGTATACTTGTAGCTGGTGGGTAGGAGTTGGCACGCGTCGATGGAGAGGGGAGGGGGGTGGGTTGGACTGGCGCAACTGTTCGGCACTGCTATGGATGTGGGTACATGGACGGGGGCACGACCAGGGACCAGGCCAAGGTCAAGTTCTCTTCTATGGCATATGCATATAATAACAGAATGGCATCGGCTGGTATACCTGGGGCGAGTCGAGTCGGCGGAAGGACAGGCAGAGAAACCCGGACAGGCCCTTGACACGGAGCAGTGGGGATTCCTGTCTGACTGGCAATGAGGGGGGGGAGGGGGCCAAGGCACGCAGAGACAATGGCGCGAGAAGAACGAGGGGAAAACGCGTGATTCCCGTCAAAGGGCTCACGGCAGTGAAACGGCACTCGATAAGGGCAACTGGGTCGGGGGAGGAGAGAGAGAGAGGGGGCAGCGCTGTTGTTTCCCTCTACCCTCCGTCTCCAGCCTCCCCCCCTTCCCTCTAGGTTCCCCTCGTCTTTAGGCATTCGGAGAGGAAACGAAACAAGACACCCTGCCCTGGGCCTCAACGGCCCCCGGCCAGGTCCCTTTCGCCCCCGCCCCCCGTTTCTGCCGAAATGCCCTTGCACAAGCCCAGGCGCAAGACTCGACGGGAAGGATGACTCCAAGCTCTCAGGTGTCCGCAAGGTACTGGGGGCAAGGGTGAGGTGCATGTGTAGTCTACCTCCGGCGACATGGAGGGACGGAGACGGGGGGCCCTAGCAAGGATTGTACGGAGGCATGGACAGAGGAGGGGGGGGTGGAGGAAGAGCAAAGAGACAAGCCGCAAGCCGGCAAGCCCCCAAAATCGCCCCCCTCAAGCCGACAGCCAATGTGAGGCCGGGAGCAGGCAGAAGAGGACTCTGATTAGAGAGAATCCTCCGAAGCCGCTGAGAAAAAGACGGCCCGCAATTTCTAGAAAGCCGTTGGGCGGACGCGTCGAGGTGGGTGCAACAGGTGTGTCGGCCAAGGGGGCGTCTTGGGGGAGAGGGAAGGGGAGGGGGGGGGGGGGGGGGAAGAGTGGTTCACGAGATTACTCGAGGACAGGGGTCTGCCGAAGCGACTTGAAGCAGGGCCACTCCCACACCCCTGTAGGAATTTGGGCGACCCGCGGAGGTTCGGGCGGCATTAAGACAGGTGATATAAGTCATTTACACACGCCATGCGGTAGACGACCGGGGAGGAGGCGGCTTGGGTGAGGTAAGGACTGTGTAAGCACTCTGGCGTAGTCGAGGAGATCGAGCGGCGGCCCTCATCAAGTGGCCAGGTCAGGGGGGCGGCAAGCTGGCCGCGAGTCGGCACTGAACGGACGACTCCAGGACTTGTTCTGTGCTGGCGCGCGGATGCCGTGGTCTGAATCGATGGTCTGTCCCGGCCAGTACTGGCACCCAAGCGACGAATTGGCTGTTGTTCCCTTCTTGGATTTCGAGGCGTCAAGTCGTCAGGATCGATCGAAGGGCAGAAGAAAGGTGACGGGGACCGGGGGGGGGGCGGAGGACGATCTCGAGACGGAGGTCGTGGTTGTGGAATTGGAGACACAAAGGAGGAACAGGGAAGGCTCGTGGAGAGGAGGTGTTCAAATGGGGCAGCTAACAGTGTGTGCCCGCAGAGGTCCAGGGGTCCTGTCAGGTGGTGCAGGAATGGAGGGAGGGGGGCTCCCAGCAGGCCAATCCAGTGGAAGGCCAACAAGCCATGTCGATTGAACCGTTGAACCCGCAGCGTAGGTAGGCAGTCGTCTCCTTGCCGAGCGAGGGAAGACGGTTCGTACAAGTGACAGCATGCTTGAATGCCTGGCACTCCACTGACTGCGTTCCATTCCGTTCCGCAGCAGTTCGTCGGGCAAAAGCATGGCGCAGCCAGAGGACGGTACATCGTGCCTGTCTGTACCTGGTGCGGCGTCGTGCGGCCATGTACCGACATGGATGGGTCGCGAAGAGGTGGGATGGTGGGCCGCCGCCGTTGATGGAAGCTGTCCGTATGGCGCAAATGGGACTGTGCAGAAGCTTCAAGGCCATGTCTGCTGATGGTTGCCGAGCCCAAGCGGCTAAGGCGACGGCCAAAGGTGCTATTGGAGGGTGCGCATTTGGCAACCGCGGCTCGAAGACAAGGGAGGCAATATTATTCTCTCTTTTCGATACGGGGGGGTTCGTGATGCATCTCGGGGTGGTGTTCGAAGATGGAGGATCCGGATACAAGAGATGGAATGAGCCCAGTGGGTGGTGGAGCTGGCGATGTGGTGTTCAAGGGGTCTCCCGGGTCGCAACTCCAACTCCGGGAGATGAGGTCGATGTTTGATAGCGAGTCAGCTGACTTACAAACAACGGGTTGGGGAAGGGGCTGTCAACGGTCGGGTCGGGTGGGACAGTGGGACCTGCTTGTGAATCCACGGATTCAGCCCCCCCCCCCCCCCCCCCCCCCCCCCCCCCCCCCCCCCCCCCCCCCCCCCCCCCCCCNCCCCCCCCCTTCCCCCTTCCTCCCCAATGATGTCCATCCACTCTGGCAAGCAAGGCAGGTCAAGGTAAGGAAAGTAGGCAGGTAGGTGTATGGATGGTCAGGCACAACCTGGGGAGGAGACATCCCGAGCGAGGGAAGGAACAACCCGACGACAGAGGTAACGCGGCAACCCACCTCAGGCCGCCCAGGCACGACCTCTGCAACGTCGAGAAACTGCGGCCACTCAAATGATGGATGCAGCAGGCACTGTACAAGTACGCTCTACCTACCCACCCATATGTTGTTGCCGTGTATGTACCTGGCCTGCCTTGCACCTGCGCCTGCACCTGCGCCTGCACCTGCATCTGCATCTGCATCTGCCTTTGCGTCTCCCGTCTGCATGTCTTCAGAAAACCATTCACCTGCGATGAATTCAGCCGAGTCCAGTCCAGCCCTTCCGACCTTGACAGCTCATCCCGTCCATTGCTGCAGTTGAACACGCGCGACGAAAGGAGGGAGACATAACACCTTGCCGATCCGGACCTCCCGCTTGTTCACAGCCAGCATCACTAGCCAACCTCGTCAGGCACCCTGCGGCCCGTCTACTGTGCCAGCGCCTTGCGCACGCATTCCTCATGAGCCAACCTCGACTCGACTGGGAGACGTCCGGACGAGGCCCCACGCCTCCACGATGCCTGCATATGCAACTCACCCGCCTCCATCTTCTTCCCCGGTCTGTCCACGCAGCCTGGCATGACGGTCCAGCCAGTAGACGCGCAAGACATGCTCACTGCCTGGCAGACGACCGGCCGCAAGGCCAGGCGAGGCAAGAACACCCGCCCCCCCCTCAACGATAATGCCCCTTGACGTTTGTCCCCACTGGCGCTTGAACTCGGCATGGATTTCTCTCGATAGCAGCCTGCGCACCGCCATGTCTGCTGGCCTACTCGCCACGGCCACCCCCATTCCCATGCCCGTTTAATGCGCGTGTCGTCAAGTCTGCAGCCGGAGAGCAAAGCGCAAAGATCCCGCCGCCCAAGTCCACTTGGCTCGTCGTGCTACATCGGCAAGGCATTCGGCGGGCAGGGCTCCACATCTTGGCACACACGCACAACCACCAAACGACGACAGATGGGCAGATGCGTGCGTCTCTCAAGAGTGACGGGTGCTGCGGATGTGCTGGGCCGTCATAGCTTTCCAGGAACAAGTCCCGATCCAGCAGCATCCCTCCGGCGCCCGCTCAACAGCCCTGGCTAGCTTGTTCTGCCACCCAAGGAGCGCTGGCCTGCTCCCCGGCAAGTCCTGCTCCCTAGTCAGCCACCCCTCGGACCTCTCCTCTCTCCCCTTCTCTCCTAATGTCGACATCATGGTCGCATTGAAAGCGTCTAGAGCCTCGCCAATGCAAGGCTCGCGAGCCCGGTTCCGGACAGCCCGTTCCTATCCCCATACTCATATGGCAAGGGGACACTCGTTCCGTGCAGACATATTGCACAACCTTGCGCATCGAATTACACCTCTCATGCGCCAGAGGCTCTCTTTGCACTTGGCATTCAAACGTTGGTGCCGCGCAGAAGGATTGCTTATCCACCCCTGGCCCATGTCCCGGCCCCATCCAAGCCGCCATCGCCCTGCCCAAGCTTACTGGACTGGACTGACTGCCTTGCTTGGATTCGATCATGGAGGGCAAATATCACCTGTGGGGAACGGCAAATGTTGTTTCAATCACGACAGATGGCGATCGAAACATTCAAATTTCGGGTGTACTAGCATCAACGCTTATTCTAATGTCAGGCGATCCGTGACAGCCGTCACCAGGACCAGCCTTCCTACTTAAGCAGCCCAGTCCGCGATGCCAATAACAGGCGCCTTCAGCAATCCCTTGTTCGCCAACATTTATCACTTGTGGACAACGACCGAAATTATCCCTCCAGCATCCATGACCGCACAAATGCTTTAGTGGTTATATCTGCAGGTCGCTATAGCCCCGCAACCAGGAGTCCAGAGCCACACCCCCGGCCAGGTGGGACGCCGACATCATCACCTGTGGGTCTCTCTGCAGGAATCTACACCATGCATTTCTGCCCGCGCCGGTTCACAAGTACTCCTTGATTTGTGCAGACGTCGTGAAGCGCTCTTGAAAGCTCCCCCAAAGCTCGTCGAGCCACTTCAGCGCCCGTCAGGTGTCGCCCACGGAATCGAGATTTGAGTCCCGGGGACTACTAGCAGAGTCATCGCTTGCGTGATCTGACAACTCTCGCAGCAATGAGGAAAAGCCACATCAACGTCACATACAAGGCGATCAATAGCGAAGAGTGAGCTTCGATTACCCCCCGTATACCTCGATGGTCTCTTCCGGCGAAGCATCTCTACTGGCAATCGCGTGGACCTTGTCGTACTGCCTCCTCCTCCGACATGATAACTGCGGCTTCAACGACACCTCCAGATGATCCCTGCCTGCCCAGCAAGGGTGATGTAACCCGAAACAAAATTCGTCAAAGCGCCTCAATGTTTCTTCGGTTCACGGTTGCAAACCGCTTTTACCGAAGAGGCCCGCCCCCTGCCAATCTAAGAGCTTTTCTCCGGCTGCTGGACAGCAATCTGAGCTTCTGTTCGCCTAGCATTCTTCTAGGCAATCGCTCCGGCCCGGCAGACTCCTTTAGGACGACGATCTCCGCTTCTATCGATGACAAGCGCCTTATAGAGAGTGTGAACCCTGGCACTTTGTCTCCAAAACCACAATCCGTCAAGACAGGCAAACACGAATACAGGGCCCATCGTCAATGCATCATGCTCTCTCGGGGATAATCACCTGGTTCCTGGTTCGCGGCCCCCCCACCTCCGGGTTCGTGCTGGGGTCTCTGGCGGTGATCTTGGCTGTGTTCTGCCGCCATGTGAAGGGCTGTTAGGCAACATGTCAGAGTTGACTCAGCCATGGCGTCGGGGGACATGGCGCCGATCTACACACGGCACGTCAGCGGGCCCAGAGGTCCAAGCGGTCCACAAGGTTCATGGTACCTTCTCAATTGAATAGGGGCAAGGTGCTCTCAATCCAGAGGTGCTTGGGAAATATTTGGAGGGCTCTCTATGATGGAATGCGTTTGCTGCTCCAATCCTTTTTCAGAACGATCGGCGACGTGTGCGGATCAACACGAACTACAGTCTGCATTGCGGACCAAAGGAACAAACCTAGCATTCTGGTACCTGGTAACCTTCCTGGTTACATCCCTGGCTTCCCTGACTGCCAAAGTCCTTCATCCTTCCGCGCCCGGTTGACACGTGCGGGCTTGTCTTGAACGTCACGATGGCTGGCCATGGTTGGACGGATCGTCCGTATCCTTGCAGCCCAGTTTTCCTGCCAACTACTAGGCTCGGCCGGACCACCACAGGACAGACACAAAGCAATGGTACATGAACAATCCGGATGCCGGAGATCACGTCTGTCAAAACCGTCCTATAATGCGAAGTCTTAAGACCACGTCGAGAAGCAAGCCCGACATACTTCCAAACCAGGCAATGCTAAGATGCTCGAACTGCTAGAATCATGCGAGTATACGAGGCTGCATGCCAGATTCACTCGGAGCGTTCTAATCGGGATTGAACAGCGGAGATGAACAACGTACGCCACCACGCATCAAGCCAACACACATTCCATCTCGGTCTTAAACAGCAGCTGTACTTCGCCTTCGTGCCCTAAACAACATCATGAGCTTGGCGCAAGCTGTGTGTCTATCTACTATTGGGGTATACTGCTGGGATCTGCAATAGAACGCTTCCCTCCCCGACATCGGACTCCGGTCTCTTTTGGTGCGCGGCGGGAGGCTGGTGTTGGAAGAACCAGCCACTCTTTACGGCTCGCTTTTTGACGGCCCAAACACACATTGATTGTGCTTTCCCTTGTATTTCAGCCTGAAGAACGTGCCATCTGGGATCTGCCCTACAGCCTGGACGCGACGCAGCAAAAACCTTGGCCGATTTTGGGTTTCTACTTGCAGATATTGAGCTCCAACAATATGCAGTGCGGCTGCTCTTCGCCCAAGCCATTGCAATGCAGAACATTGACAGTGTTCCAGGCCCATTTTCTACTTTGATCCCTCGGCTGGTTCTCAGTGTGTGCCATGGCTGCAAGAAGCAGGCGGCCTGCGTGCTGGTCGTTTCTTCACGGCTCATTGGAAGTGGCGACAAGGCATCTTACTGCCAGAGTTTGGTACACTAGCAACTAGCTTACCCCTTTCCAGATTCGAGACCAGGTTGGCCAGGTTTCCCTCTGCCGTACCCAAATCCTAAGGCCCCGAATCCCTTGCCCCATTCAACAGGTAGGTGAGAGGCGGGATCCTGGCCCTACCTGGGCTATATTTGCTATATTAAGTCTCCGGCAAACCGCTCAGAGAGGCGCTGGCAGGCGGGCCGCACGCCAGCTTGGTGAAGAACGCAGACAGAAGACCGCCAACCCACTTCCCATGCCACACTGGGCGACCCGTGGATTGTGCAGAATGCCAGAGGGCACCATTGAATATGCAGTCTTTGGAGGCCGAGATGTCATTTGAGTCATCATACCGTGTGCTCGAAAGCACATGTGGCGGATGCAACACGACCCCTTCAGGCTGTTTGACATCATACTTCGTCCACTGATCGGCTTGGCACCCAATGCTGTTGAGGAGACGCTCGTGTCTGAGGAACCCAAGATATGCAGGCCAAATGCAGACTTCCCAACGAAGAAGCCAAAGTTTTCCCCTCCTCCTAACCCATCCCACCCACGACCTGCGCGCCTGTGCCTACGGGTGGTTAGTCTGAATACATCTGCGGGCCACTACACGGTAGGAAGGCGGCAACTTCCTAATAGCCTGGCAAGCCTCCCAGGCTGTCTGCACGGCAGTGCACATACCAGCCGTGCATTGCAACCTCATCAACGCTTGCATGCGGCGCAGATGACGCGGGATACAGGGGTGGGAGGGGCTTTCTCCTCACATCGTCAGCAACCCTTGGCAACACGGGGGATCTTCAGTCTCAGGTTCCTGTCGTTCGCTCGCGAACCTCCATAGCCTCAGGTCAGCGGTGTACCTGCCGGACAGTGAACCCTTTGGATGCTACGACCTGTTCCCGCAATAAACAGATCGCACCCCTAGCTTGAGGGTCCAACGTTGCGGTGGCGCACCGGTCAAACCGGGGAGGGATTTAAACGTGCATGGGCATGTCTTGGGTCGAGAAACAGTCCTTGAACGGAACAGGTCGTGCCAAGTTCAAGTTGGCTTGGGACGGTTCTCGAATCGCCGACTCGTGGCTTAGTGTCTCACTGACGCATGGTTCGATGGTTCGGCTGCCCTGTGCCGGATCAAAAGCCCGCGTGTGACGGCTCCAGGACCGAGACGCTGTCTTGCTGCTCGACCATCACCGGACACGCTCGGAGACCCGTCCGTTGCATTGTGATCGCGAAATAGAAACCGAAGCAACGACATGATGACAGCTTTTGTGACCGACCAACCTCACAGCCATCGAAGGAGTATCGGAAGATTGCTCCTCGATAAGCGACGATGAGGGAACAACGGCGCTCGCATGCCCGGATGCATCCCGGTTGCATACCTTGATACTCTGCCATGGCTGCAAGCGGGCCCGTACCCGTCACGTCTTCCGAAGATGCGAGTGGCGGCTCACCGTTGTCGTCGTCTCCTGCATATCGGCCAGCAGCAGCTCAACTGCCGCATGCCAGGACAAGCCAGGGAAAGAGGGGGGGAGGGAGAGATAGGGCGCGCTCTCAGGGCCAGACCGCAAAACTAAGGCGATGTTGAGCATACGGCGATGGCATCCGCGGCGGGCGAAACAAGGCCAGGGCAAAAGGTCTATACCCTGATCCCAGAGAACGGAGGCTTCCGGCCTGACGCCCTCTCTCCTCTCCCCATTCCTGGCGGCCACCAGGTACCGAGACGGGGAAGGCAGCGTGGTATCGAATCTGGGGATTTTCTCCGACCGGCACCATACCTTTGCAGGTGGAGCGCCCAAGCTTGCCTTGACCCGTTGCCCATCACCAGGGAGCATGTTTCCGGGCTGGCCATCCATCCGTGTCGTTCGCGAATCGCTGTGCCACGGCGCGGTACAGTGCCTGGGTGGCAAAACGCTCCTGGTTTTCGATGGGGCAGTCAGTCTCCTGTCTCCTTTTCGAGTCTTCCAAGGCGCAAGAATCCTCAAGAGGAAGGTCGCGCTGACGTTTTGTGCACCGCAATGCCTCAAACAGGGATACCCCGTCTTGTACGTCTTGCTCTTGCTCTGCTCATCAGGTCATTATCGTTATTCTACCTTGTCCTTGCAGACTTGCTGGGCAGTACTGTACACTAATCTTCCGGTACTTGCCATTGGGAAACGGAAACGTTTGCGAACTCCTGGACCTCGCAGCGACCCCATCCCTGCCTCAACACAACCTCGCCCGTGTGCCATGCCATGCCGTGCCATGCATCGCCCTGGAGGGCCAGTCGTCCGGAGCACGGAGCCGAGCTAGAGGACTACATCGCTTCTCGCCCAGGAGAAGAGTTGCTCCGGTACCATCTGCATGCGCTCTGCAGGCTGCGCTCACCATGCTTTCCTCTTTAGGTGCGGACACATGACCCGCCACTGTTGAGAGAGGGCTTGATTATATCCCTTATGGAAGAGACCAGGTCTTCCCTGGCCCAGTCCGTACATGAATCAATTGGGCCGGTTGGGTCTCGACCGGACGGCAGCCGCGTCCTGATTCGCAGAATAGAGGAGGGTGGCATCGAGCGGGCGGCGAGCCTCCACCGGCCCATCGCCCCCCTCCACACACCGCTCAGGGTTGTGCGATCCGGTACGCCCACCGGCCAGTCACTGCTTGTCCCTGCGCAGGCGGGGTGTGGACGAGCTGCGGCTGCTACCCCTCAGGTATGAAGGGAGTGCATGCTCTCGAAAACAGGACGGAATTGGGAATCACACCGGTCACACGCGGGACGGAGCGTCCAAAATCGTACGAGAACACCGTCGAGCGATCCGCTCAGGGGTGCGAGCCTGTTTGTTCCAGTGCCGCCACACGATTCACCTGCAACTTGGCAGCAGCATGTGCCGTGCCTATGCTGAGTAAGGGGTGCGCGCATCCCACAGGACAGTCAAGCGAAGGGCAGGAAGGCGGCCTCGTCGATCTCGCCATCGCTGTCGTCCTCGACATCGGCGAGAGCCATCTGGATAAAGTTCCTGACCCAGGCCGCGTCGTGCGGGTTCATCTCGTCATGCCCGTGTCTCACGGGGATGCGCTGCTGCATGTTTCCTCTTGGTTCGCGCACCCCTCGGGGCGCGTTCTGCCGGATCCCTCCCCGCGCGCCACCGCCCCTGTTGTTGCCACGTCCTCGTCCTCCCCGACCGTGGTGGCCTCCGCGCACGCGGCCTGGGGGCGCCTGGGGCGCGGGGGGAGGGACCACGGCGCGTGGTTGGGGGCCGCCCCCGATGCGCAGGACGAGAGGACCCTCGCGGGCCACGGCACCGGGGGCGTTGTTTCGCGGTCGCAGGGCGGCGGCCTCATGGCCGTCGTCGCTGTCGCTGTCGCTGTCGCTACCGTCGTGGGCCTGCGCCTGTTCGTTGGCTGGCAGATTGTCGTCAATATCGTCGGGCAGGACAAGGGGCGGCGCGGGAACCGGGGGCCCGCCGTGGCCGCCTGCAAAGCCGTGGCCGACGTCGTCTCCGTCGCCCTCCTCGAGCTCCCACAGGCGCATGTAGCACGCGGTTCGCTTCCCGCCGGGCTGCTCGTTGAAGTGATGGTAGGGGTTGGAGGGGTCAAGCCATGCCGA
The DNA here is from genome assembly GCA_002851755.1 of Verticillium zaregamsianum. Taxonomy (NCBI): domain Eukaryota; kingdom Fungi; phylum Ascomycota; class Sordariomycetes; order Glomerellales; family Plectosphaerellaceae; genus Verticillium; species Verticillium zaregamsianum. The sequence continues at coordinate 670,971 of NMXM01000004.1, read as the reverse complement.
GCACAGGTAGCAGAAGTGCGAGTTGCACCGGAAGCAGATCATGTGATTGCAGCCATGTGTCTTCTGCGCGGGGGCGGCGCAGGTCGGGCAGGGCGTCGAGTACAGCGCGAGGTAGTCGTTCGAAGCTTTCTCTTCGGCGGAGATCTCGCCCGAGTTGCGCGGGGGCAAGCAGGAGACGAACTCGCCGTGCCAGGACTGGTAGCAGCGGCTGCAGAAGGCGAAGCCGCACTCCTCACAGATGGAAAGAAGGTCGCCCGGGTCGTACGCTGCCTTCTTCTTTTTCTTCTTCTTCTTCTTGGTGCTGTCGCCGCCGTTCCCACCGGGGCCTTCACCACCGTCGGAGTCGTCGGAGCCGTCGCTGGACGCCTCGCCGAGCTCGAGACCTTTGGGCTTTTTGTGCTTCTTGGAGCGCGCGGCGCCCTCGCACCAGGAGCGGGGGCAGTAGACGGTGTTCTTGTCCGACTCTAGCTCCGTCTTGTACATGAGGGTGACGTAGCGGGTGACGAGATCCTGGGAGAGGCCCATCTGGAGGAGCTCACTGGGGCTGATGAAGGTCTTGAGCTTCTTCTTCCTGGTGCCGGTGCCGGCGCCGGGGGCGGCGGCCTCGGCAGCGGCAGCGGCGGCGCGGTCTTTGGCGCAGCTGGGGGTGAGGCATCGCACGGTGGCGAGGTCACCCTCGGTGATGGCGGTGCCGTAAAAGTCCTGGAGGCAGGGGGCGCAGAATACGTGACCGCAGTCAAGCATCTGGTGGCATACGGAGCCCTTTTTGGGTTCTGGGGGACCTTGTTAGTTTGGAGGCACACGAGGAAGGAGGGGCCACGGGCGGACGAGCGAGGCTGGTTGCGACTCACCGAGACAAACGCCGCAGTCGAAGGTCTCGCGCTCAAAGGCGGCACGGCGGGCCTGGATGTCGTAGTCGAGAATGGCCAGCTTGTGGGAGGGGTCGACCTCGAGGGTGCCCTGGGGGCTGATCATGCCGAAGACGGTGTCGGCGGCCTGCTGGACGTGGTCGATGTAGTCGAAGACGACGGGGTTGCGGGCGGCTTCGGCCCACATGCGGGGGCCGTCCTGCTGGAGCCTGTCGACCGTCTCGGGGGCGAGCCAGGGCGGGGCGGTCGAGAGGGTGACGGCGGGGGGCTCCCGGGCAGGGTAGCCGGGGGGCAGAGAGACACGGATGAGGAGAGCCGGCAGGTGGACGAGCTGGTGGGAGTCGACGGGGCCGTCGCCGGGGGCGGCATCGTGGGGGTTGGCGGGGTCGGAGGCGGCGGGGAAGAGGACGGTGACGGGCTCGGCGGGGTGGACGGGGAGCTCGAGGGCGAAGTCCAGGGGGGCCTCGGGGCTGGTGGTCGGGTTGTTGCGTATCTGGATCTCGGGGAAGATGGCCTGGAGGGTTTCGAGCTCCATGTAGCGCTCGTCTGCGCTATCGTCGTCGTCCATCGTGAGTTGTTGCCGTGCGAGGTGAGCTCATAGCAGCGCCGCGTGAGTTGAACGGATGGTGTGGGAGTGTCGTGAGTGGATGCGCGTGGAGCGGTGATGGTGTGGCAGGAGTGTCGTGAGGTTGTGAGGAGACGGATGGTGTGGCGAGTGTCGTGAGTTTGTTTGTGAGGAGACGGATGATGTGATGTGGTGAGGCTTGTGTGGATGACTTATATTCTCTCTGCTCTCTGCTCTCTGCTCACGGCATGTCCAATCGCTCGGCTATCTACAGAAGCGGAGAGAACAGAAATAAAAGTCGCCAGCGGCCAAGCGGATCGGGGTGCGGCGTCGTGGAAGCAGGGCCGGCGGGCAGGGTGTATGATGACTCTTTCGCCGCCAGGCCAGGGCTCGCCAGTGGGTTCGGCGTTGGCAGTGGAGAGAAGACGCTGGCGGAGGCGAAAGGGCTCGTCGACTCCACGGCGCGGCCAGGAAGTGGAAGGCACGCTTCAGGACCGGACCTGCCTCTGCCTACTGGGTGCTCTTGCTTGACTTGAGTTGACCCCCGCGACGTGCTTACCTCAGCAGAGTTGTGCAACCAACGCAATGCGGGGACCGGTCGCACAGCACAATTCATAGCGTACGTACCAAGGCAGGTACCTACCTTGCGGCAGGCAGGTCCGACGGCTACCTCCTGCCTCCTGTCTATCTGACCTCCAAAAGCTGCCCGCCGTCACATGTGCCTCGACCCCGACATCACGATCTCGCCGCGTCGACCGGAAGCGCCACCACCCCTCCTCCGCCGCCGGATTCCCTCCCCCTCGATCTCGACAGGTGGCTAGGTTGCCCGGTCTATCCACCCGTCGACCCAACTTCACCCGAGCAGCCTCCCTCCACCGCAGCCATGGACGACACGCGACCCCTCGCCTCCCTCTCCCTCACCCACGTCTACTATGTGCGTCCCCCTCAAATACCCCCTCCTGCTCAGCGCAGCGCAGAGCCCGGCTGACACCTCCCCAGGACCCCTCCGACCCCCTCTCCCTCGTCTGCGCCTGGCTCGCCCTCCTCCCGCAGGCCCTCTGCATCGTCTACGCCACCCTCGTCTTCTCCACCCGCGAGGCCGAGGTCGCCCTCATGTTCGCCGGCCAGCTCGCCTGCGAGGCCGTCAACTTCGCCCTCAAGCGCCTCATCAAGGAGGACCGCCCCCGCCGCATCCACGGCAAGGGCTACGGCATGCCCTCCTCCCACGCCCAGTTCGTCGCCTTCTGGGCCCTGTTCCTGCTCCTCTTCCTCTTCGCCCGCCACCGCCCCGGCCGCCTGCGCCGCGACGACCCCTACCGCTCCCGCGCCCTCTCCCGCCTCGAGCGCGTCGCCGCCGGCCTCGTCGCCGTCGCCACCGCCGCCGCCGTCGCCTGGAGCCGCGTCTACCTCGGCTACCACACCCCGCGCCAGGTCGTCGTCGGGCTGGCCGCCGGCGCCGCCTGCGCCCTCGCCTGGTTCGCCGCCACCAAGTACGCCCGCGACGCCGGCCTGCTGGCCTGGGCCCTGCGCCTGCCCGTCGTGCGCTGGTTCCGCGTGCGCGACCTGCTGCTCGAGGAGGACCTGTGCCAGGCCGGCTGGGAGCGCTGGGAGGAGAAGCGCATCCGCGAGGACGAGGCCCTGGCCGCGAGGGACCACGCCAAGAAGAGGTGACACGGCCCGGGCACGCGAGGCTGCCGTTGGGTACATGGGCTGGGGTTTCGTGGCGCGCTGTGCATAGAGAGATACCCATCCGAGAAATGAATGTACGACCAAGACATAACACACACTTTGTACCATCACTGCCATGATCACTTCCGAGACGTGTGCTTCTTGCTGAGCCTGCCTTGTATTGAAGAGAGGTACCTATATGCAGAGGCCGAGTCCGGCCCTCCTCAGCGAAACCCCCCCTCCCATCTTTTCGCGGTATACACCCCCCATTTCGTTCATCTCTCGGTCACACGCCCGAGGACCCAGGCCACCAAAGCCAGCGTCGACCGTCCCAGTCGTACAGGTATCAGGTTCTGCCAATACAGAAGGAAAATAAAAACATGAGGACAACGCCGTCTAAGGAAAAAAAGGCCACAAATATGTCATGAAAGTGTCTCCTCCCGCCAACTCCTTGCCAATGAATCAACACAGCACTCTCGCGAAAGCACGATTGCTCGCCCGCTCCCGCTAAATCCAGTCGGGCTTGTGCAGCAGGTCGCAGTCGCAGTCGCGCTTGTAGCACCTCTCCTTGCTGGCCGCCAGCGGGCTGGCCATGCGCTTCGGCGTGTCGAAGCCCACGCCCTTGGGGCTTGTAATGCGTGTCTTGGGGCTGTACGGCGTGTACACGGCCGAGTTGAGAGTCGGTCCCGAGTCGCGCGTCGCCACCGATGAGCCGATTAGCGTCGCGTCGCCCTCGTCGTCCTCGCTGTCGCTGGACGATCCGTTCAGCGGGCTGGGTCGCTTCGAGGCTTCCTTCTCGCGCTCCAGCGGGCAGCCGAGCACGTGAATCTCCTCGCTGTCGCGGAAGAAGCGCGAGTTGAGCGGGGGCGCGTCCTCGGCGTTGGAGAAGCGCAGGCCGATCTGCACCGTAGCGTGCGAGTGCATGGAAGAATCGCGGCGGTGGCGAACACCGCCGGCGTGGACCAGCGGCGGCGGCACGAGCGATTGCATGTCGTCGTCGATGAACTTCTCGCCCCGGGGGGTGGTGGCGTTGGGTGAGTAAGTCGTCGCGGGGAGGAGGGTGAAGGACCGGGCGCCACTGCTGTCTCGGGGGAAGAGCGAGTACGTGGACTTGCGGATCTGGTCCTTGATGACTTGGAGGGTGGATGCGGGGGGTGTCGGCTCGAGGAGTCTCGGACCGGGGGTGATGGGTGATTTAAGGCCTTGTAGGCGGGGGGTGTTGAGCGTGTCGTAAGTCGGAGTGCCCGCTGGGCTCTCAATGCGTTCCTCCTCCGTCTTTCCGTAGGTGGCAGTGCTGTCCAGACGCTCGGGCGCCCGTGATCGGGAGGGTGAGCCGGCATTGGAGCCGTAGTCGTAGTTATCCGGCCAGACGCGAATGCCCTCCTTCAGCTTCTTTCGGTCCTTCTCGCACTTCTCGCGGGCCCCGATCGTGGCGAGGCAGTTGGCGCGGAGGAAGAGGTGCAGGCCGCCAGTCAGAAGACCTGAGAGGTTGGCAACAACAGAGGCGATCATGGAAAGATTCAGAGGCTGAGCGCCGGCGGTCCGAAGATCCTTGAAGACGAGGGTGTAGAAGAACGGGATCATGAAGACCTGGATGGACATTAGCTGCGTGGCCCGTGCATGGTCACGATAGACGTACGGTAGAGATGATGGCCATGACCAGGTAGTAGACCATCCTCGAGGCCGCGACACGCTCCGTCTCATCGATATGGCAGGTGTTGTGCAACCGCCAGAAGATGATGACGGTGCAGATGAGCAGCGTCGAAGCAATGAGGATGAGAAGAACGAGGACGCCATCCTTCCAGCGCTGGACGAACCAGAACAGGGAGCCAAAGCAGAAGTTAGGAGGGCGGATGAATAGGGTGACCACAAAGGTAATAAGTAGTAGGGTGCCAACAATGGCAAGGCAACCAGCGACAGTCCATTTGCCCCGACCTGCGAACGGCTGCTGTCGTAATGCTCGAGAAGTGACCTCAAGGCCAAAGACGAATTGAATGTAAGGGACGATGAATACCGCTGAGAGCAGGTCAGTCGGAAGCTCGAGGCCATGACGCACAGGGGCCGACCTACCAGGCAACATCATCTGAGAAGTAATGGTACAGCCCAGGATCAACATGGACTTGAGACCAGTCGACTGTGCGACGGCGAAAGTAATACCCTGGACGACGATTCCGAGGGACAGGACGAGGGGGAACGTCTCCGCTGGCGCGACGAAGGTGAAGCCGCAGGTCCTAGTTGAGGTCAGCCTCCGTATTCTCGATGCCCATGGTGGCTTCCTGTCGACGTCCACATACAGGAACTTGAACCGGGGATCATTGCGCTTCTTCGTGGCGTAGCTGTGCCACAGGATGCCGACGGCGGTGGCAAAGGCGGCGACGACATTGAAGGCGGCGAGAATGATGACGGATGTCCGGATGGACTTGGCGGCGGCGAAGCGGAACTCGTTGATGAGGGCGGCCTGCGAGGTGTCGTTGTTCTGCGAGGCGAAGGACTCGGTCGACGCGCCGTTCGTGTTGTCGATGCCGTTGGCACTGCCATCGTCCCGCGCCCAGAGGTCGTTATGGGGATCCATCCAGCCCCAGGAGTCCATCTTGTCGGCGTAAACGGCAGGCTGTCGGGATTAAAGAGCGTAGGCGACCAGCCGCGACGAAGCCAATATCAGTTGTCTGCGGAAACCATCCAGGCCATGAACGTGTCGTTAGGGGGACGTCGTGTCTGGTAGATTGGCGGAGAGGAGAAAGGTAGACGACGGAAAGGAAATGAACGAGTGGATGGAGGATGGGATGAGAGAAGAGGAGAGTCAAAGTGCAACATGCGGCGGCTAGGTCATGGTCAAGAGGAGAGAACGGCGGACTTGGGCAGCGGGACCATGGATGGGACGAAACAGACCCTGAACAGCCACTGGGTGTGGTTGTGGCCTATGAATAGCGGGAACGGCAGGCCCTCCTCCTTCTTCTCGAGAGAGATATGGGGAGGGGAACAAGGGCCGTGTCTACGGCGGCGGGCCTGGTGGTCGTGGCGGGTTGATCCTGAGGGGGGCTACGTAGGCACAGGCCCCGAGATCTGGATGGGCCCCGCGCGGACGAGAGGCGACCCGGGTCGTTAGCCAAACCGCCACACGATCCCGGCTGGCAGGTTTGTCGAGGTGCGGCCAGGGGCGGCAGCATTGCGATTGGATCACGAAGCTCTCCAGAGTGGGTGCCATTCGCGTTGACTGTGGGTTGCAGTGCAGGACACTGCCCTTTCTGACGTGCAGAACGGGGTTGCCTGTCCATGTCGGGAGCATAGGAATGCTTGGATCAAGAGCCGGGGATCGAGTCCTTGGTCGAGGGCGTCATTTCGTTGATGGCGGCCCGCGAGGATAACGGGGAAAAGCTGACAGGGCTCCCTGACAGACTGGCAGGCAGACCGGCAGACAACCGGCCTTACAGCCAGACAGGGCAGCCAACTAAGGTTTGCAGGCCCAGGTCCACGATCGTCATGGGCTGGAGCCGTGGCTCCACAGGCCGTCGAGCGGAAAATCTGGTCGTCGAGGGAGAGGCATTGACGTGGCGGGAGGCTCTGAAGCAGTCATGGAACACGTCGGAGTTTCGTGATGTCGATGCCCCTGGCGTCTGTGGTTGAGCCAGTCGAGGTGAGGTTGGGACAAAGCACGAGGCTAAGCCTGATGTGGCGTAGCGCAGGGACTGCCGAGGCGTGGATCAAACTGCCCCCCACTCCTGGGAGCCCCTTCCCCAGTGGCTAGCCCTGGCCCAGTCCTCTTTCCTGGCTTGACTTGCCGTCCTCTTTCCTTGGTGCTGAGTGGCAGGCACCGTCCAGTCGCTCTTGACCGTGATGACCCTCGACCTATGGCAGCTTCCGCCTCGCCGAGTCATCCATGGCGGGGTGTCGCCTTCCACTGCTTCAGGATTTGTGTTCACTAACATGATGGCGCTGCTGATTGGTCCCTCTGGGGAGTGCCGGTGCCCGTCAGCCTCTGTCGATCGACAACTAACTGACTGGCTAGCTGTTGGCCTGACTAGACCAACTTGACGTCGCGACACATCCCAGATCCAGCCTGGCTTTGGTGTCGAGACAACGGCCTGCCTCCTCGAGCTCGCCACTTGCGACAGATCACTTAACAGCCATTCGACTCGAGCCTCGCCACCACCACCTCAGCGACACCACGTCCCGGCCCTGTCACGAATACATCACACCCAGCCCCATCACGGTCGTATCCTCCTCTCCAGCCCTCAGGTGAGAGCGAACCCGATGCGAGAACCAAAAACTCAGTTCGTCCGTTCCCGCCATATCACAACCATATGAAGCATCTTCTGTGTCACAGCCGACCTCGCCAGGGGTGGGCCCCCTCAGGTGAGGATGAACGCTCTCTGCTCTCGCCCCATCGTCGCCCCTCATTGCAACCACACTGAGGCGCGGACAGACCCCCTCTCCTCCCCACACAGACCGCACCCACCTTGGGACGAGCCCGCTCCCTGACAGGCCACGGCCTGCTTCCCCGTCACCTGTCATCGTGTTGCCCGGCTTGCCGGCTGGCCAGACACCCCCGTCGCCGGCGTGCTCGCTTCTTTGGCGCAGTTGAAACGGAGTGTTCTAGTCGTCGTCTGCCGGGAGGGCTAGCACCGCACCATCACTTGAGGCAGGCTGAACCGACCGGGTATCCAGTGTCCCCTCGTGCGACTGACTCAGGGCCTGGCGTATCTCTCTCACCCCATTGACTGTATCGCAGTCGAGGGCTATCAACGCACATGATGCATCTCGGACGGAGCAGCTCGAGCCGCGAAATCTCGATGAGAACCGCGATAGGAGAACCTAAAACGAGACCGAAGGCTGGATGAACAGGCGGTCGCCCGCCTAGACTCTTCTATTACGCGCTGCCCATGGTTCGCCTGGTGATGCCGAGCACGACTCGTGTTGCAGCCGTCTGCCGACGTCTTGGCCAGGAGCTGCACTCTGACCGGAAATCGAAGACGAAGGGGGATGTCGTCATGGAATATCAAACGCCCTCCGCATATCACAGTGGCCAGCCCCATATGATATGATGATCTTGTCGAGATGCATTGATGAGGGCGATTAGGAGGTAACACTCGCTTCGGGCCTGGACGAGGATCGATTCCGCAAGATCCCCCGAATCGACCCCCCAAGAGCGATGAATCCGCCTACCAGCGAGATCACCTGATCGAGCTCGCCGAGCCTCGTCCCAGACCTAGGGATGACGCCTATCCGGAACAGCTGCACGAACGTAGCCAGCCCCAAACCGAGAAAGCAAAAGACGGCCGCCGCGAACATACACCGCATCTTCATGGAGACCCGACCCGTCCGTCTCGTATATGATATGGATAAGCCGAGGGCGAGGCTCATCACGCTAGACACTAGCGTTACCGACTCTACCAGTGTGAGTATCTGCTGCCTGCTGGACGGCCAGTCTCGGATGCCATCTCCGACCGCGACGTGGGCGGACGAGACCACGATGAGGCAATAGTAATAGACGAGGAGCAGCCAGGCCAGGCGTTGCGACCACGCCCAGGAAGACTTGCGGAGCTTGGGAGCGATTAAGCCGCAGAGCAGAGAAACGTAGGCCATGAAATCGTGGCACACCGCCAGCGGCGCGTCCATGGCGGATAGCTGCGCCGCGATCTGGTCCGGCGTCGCATTGGCGGTGTTGCGGGGAAGATCGATGAGCTGCCGGATGAGGTGCGTGGCCGCGACGAATGGCATGAGCAGGACGGCTGCGAAGTCGACTGTGATGGCTTCGCCATGGCTGCTCTGGCGATCGAGCGACCAGGAGAGCATCAACGACAGTACAGCCAGAAGCCAGGCACCAACGGTACCAGGGCCGTAGAGGGAGGAGACGAGATGTAGATGGTCGCTGGAGTCCTCGCCGTCCATGGTTCACAGATATGCTGCTGATGTGCTTCGAGCGCGCCTGTCTGTCACAGGCTGGTGGTCGAGGGTCTGATACCTGTAGCGACGAAGAGTTACGGGGTCAGCATCATGTATCAGAGCTACGACGACGGCCTGGCTGCCTCCCAGAAGCTCCCGAACGACGCGGAGGCGGTTGGGGCGCAGTGCAGAAGCATCAACGCCACATGCGGGCTGAAAGCCGAGCTCTGCTGTAAGGCTGAGCAGAGAGTCACACTTCTGTCTTGGGTTTCTGAGGTAAATCCTGTCACCTTTCAGGCTTGACGAAGCACTTCGATGTCAATGGTCATAATTGCTAAGGAACAGACGCTTAGAGCATCGCCAAGCAACTCTCGCCGTTATCCAATCGAGCTGGCTACTTGTCAACGTTCAGCTGCCATTGTTTTAACAGGCAGAAGACGACATGACTGGTAAATGGGAACCTAGCTGGAGCATCTTGACCGAAAAGACCACGGCCATCCAGACCGCCACGTGATAAGCAACCCCACACGTGATTCCCCCGGAGAAGGCCGACAAAGCCCCCCGCTCCATCCTCCGTTATCGCGGGTGGGCCAACCCCGGAAAGTGGTCCTAACCGTAATAGTCAGGTCGGCAAGCCGGCGAGCCACAATCTCGGCAAATACGCCGGAATCGAGCGAATCCCCGGCGTCGTCCGGTTCCCCATCTCCATCTCTCTTCCCGCCGCCCTGGCAGCCCTGGCAGCCGCCCCCTCACCCAGCCTCTTGGATGACAATCTGACTGGACTGCACTGGATCTTCGGAGGCCCTGCCCATGTGGTCCGCTGTGGGGTTTGCGGCGGGATCGGCAGCCAGATAGCTAGCAGCTACGCAGCTTGCAGGCGGGCTCGCACAGAAAAAAAGTTGATAAAGATGTTTGGCTGCCCGGCTGGGTGTCGTGGGCCGCCTCGCTCTTCAGTCCTCGCCCGCTTCTCTCGTGAACGACCCGTCTCTACCGACCCGTAAAGCCCCGTCAAGATGCGCACCGCTCACTTCGCCGCCCTCGTCGGCGCCTTCGCCGCGCCCGTCCTGGCGTGGAACACTGATGGTGAGCGTTCTCCTCTCGGGCTGGGTCCCTCGCCCTTCCCCCTCCGTGCAGTCAACTAACACCGGCGCCCCGTCCAGTTCACCAGCAGATCGGCTACGCCGCCGAGCAGTTCCTCTCGCCGGCCGCCAAGGCCATCCTGGGCGAGATCCTCGAGCCCGAGTCGGGCGCCAGCCTGGGCCGCATCGGCGCGTGGGCCGACGCGCACCGGGGCACGCCCGAGGGCCGCCACACGACGACCTGGCACTGGATCAACCCGGCCGACCAGCCGCCCAGCTTCTGCAACGTGCACTACAACCGCGACTGCACGGCCGGCGGCTGCATCGTCAGCGCCCTCGCCAACGAGACGCAGATCCTCAAGTCGTGCATCCGCTCCGTCAAGGACGGCAAGCTCGAGGGCGGCAGCAACACCACATGCGCCAACGCCGCCAAGTTCATCACCCACTTCATCATGGACATTGCCCAGCCCATGCACGTCACGGGCATCGCCCGCGGCGGCAACGACATCCCGGTCGTCTTCGGCGGCGTCACCACGAACCTGCACGCAGTGAGTTCTGTCTCGCCCTCGGGTCGATCATGCATAACTGACGCCTCCAGATCTGGGACGGCCGCATCGTCTACTCGCTCGCCGGCAACGTCACGGGCTTCGCCAACGACACGATCCAGCCGTTCTTCAGCGCCATGGTGGACCGGATCCGGGCGGACACGTACTTCACGCCGACCAAGGAGTGGGTGTCGTGCACCGACCCGTCGACGCCGCTCGCGTGCCCGCTCGAGTGGGCGCGCGACGCCAACCAGTGGAACTGCGACTACGCCTTCAGCCAGGACACCAACGCGACGGACCTGCGCACGAGCGGCTACGCCGAGGGCGCGTGGCCCATCGCCGAGATCCAGATCGCCAAGGCCGTCCTGCGCATCGCCACCTGGTTCAACAAGCTGGCCGACTGCGAGTTCAAGGACCGCGAGGTCGTGCTGGACGTGTGGCCGATGCCCGCCTGGCTGGGCGGGCCCAACGCCGGCAACTAGGTGTACATAGCGTGAGTAGATAAGCTTCATAATAATTGGCTGTGCAATGCTGGAGCTGTGACACTTGTGATTCGATTAGCCTGCGGAGGGCGCCGAAGCCATTTCGGCTGCGCCGGGGTGCCGTGGGAATCAGGAACGCTCGGCAGCCGCTGGGCACGGCACGATAAGCCCCCGGTCGAACAGCCCTGCAGTCACCATCAGCGGAGACGGCATCATGACGGGCTGCAGTCCTGAGGCAGTAGTGATGAGATCCTGTGTACATGTTGCTTTCATTCGCTCGATCTAGAATCGGCCCTTCGTCCCCTTGCCTCAGAACAGCGCAGGCTGCCTGCCGCCGCCTGCCTACAGGTTCTTCTTCGCCAGCGTCTTGTTCGCGTCGAACGCGCGGGTGATCTCCCCAAAGGCCACCCAGAGAGCCCACGCCGGGATGAAGACCCACAGCATGTTGAAGAAGACGAGGTACAGCCACAGGTACATCCAGTTGCTGGTGTCGAGGTTGAGGTTGCCGGTGAGCCACTCGGGGCAGAAGGTCATGAAGCCTGCACCATTAGCCATGGGTCGCGCGGGGCACACGCGAGGGGGGGAAGTTAACGCACCGCCGTAGAGCTCGGCCGTCGCGATGACGACGATCCAGAAGTTGACCTTGGGCTCGCGGCGCGCGATGAGGTAGCAGATGTACACGGCGAGGGGCCCGGCGCCGAAGACGGTGAGGAGCTCGAGGCTGATGACGCCCTGCGAGAAAGCGGTTAGCCGGCCGTGAGGCAAGAAGTGAGCGGCCGCAACGTACGAGGTCGGCGCCGGCCCAGCGCTTGTCGGCGTTGGCGTAGACCATCCACAGCTGGGCGAAGGGGTTGTCGCCGGCGGCCTGGGCGCCGTAGACGCGGTCGGCGTGGCCGAGGTAGTTGAGGGGCGTCGGGTGCAGGGCGGCGAGGTCGGGGACGTCGGCGGCGGCGACGTAGGAGAAGAAGCAGTGGTAGAGGAAGCTGCCCTCGAGGAAGAAGTGGATCAGGGCGTCGAAGGCGTGCCAGATGAAGAGGACGCGGTAGCTCGTCGAGGTGGCGGGGTGGAGGACGCGTCGGGAGACGGCGACGGCGACGGCGAGGAGCACGACGGTCGCGGCGAGGGAGACGAGGGTGGTCTGGTCGAAGAGGTCCGGCGGGAGGGAGGCGTGGGACGACATGGCGGTGGTGGTGGTGGTGCCTCGATGGGGTGGTGGTGGTGCCTCGATGGGGTGGTGGTGGCTCAATTGGGTGAATGGTTGCCTCAATTGGGTGGTTGTGAGTAGCTAGCTGTTCATGCCCCTGAGGTCAGGAGCTGTAGGGAGCTGTAGGTCAGGTGCTGTAAATTGGCGATGTTACCTGCGGGAGCCCGTGCACGCGGGACATGACGCTGGAGCCCCGAAAGCCCCACCTTACAGCACTGATGAAGATGAAGAACTGCCCATGAGTTTGAAGAGCTGTACGACTTGGTAAGAAATTGTTACATCGTCAATGGTGTTGAGGGCTGGTGATGAGCAGAATAGTACTCCGTGCATAGTACAGTCACCAAGAAAGATACTGTGGAAGCGGGTTTGATTACTATCTAGGATGTCCTCAGACTGTGCTCGTCGACCGCTCCTCGTTCCAAAATATCCATTACGCCTTCGTGACCATGGCCCTGATTAGGGGTTGGGGTATCATCGTGAGAGGAGTTGCTTAGTGCTTGGCAGACTCCTTGTGGACGTCGGCCTGGGTGTTGTGCTTCTGCTCGTCGACCTTGTCACCGACGGCGTCCTTGCCGGCGGAGAAACTGCAGAGATGTTAGACACCGAAGTGAGGAGGTTAGCGAGGGAGAGGCTTACCGAGTGCCGAGCGAGGCGTTGTTGTCCTTGGCGACCTCCTTGTTGGCCTCCTTGGAGGCGGTGGCACCGGCGCCCTGAACGGTCTCAGAGACGTAGTTGGCGGCGTTCTTGACGGTCTCCATTGTGAAGTTGGTTTGGTTGTTTGGGGTTGGTTGGTTGAGTGTTGTTTGGATTGTGATGTGATGTGGTTGTTGATGGAGAGAGGAAAGCTGTTGAGGAGGGGCAGAGGTGTTGGGTTTATATAGATGAGGTAGAGGGGTCAGGACCTCAGGTAAAGCCGGCCAGGCAAGCGTGCGATCTGGTGAGATCGAGCTTCTGCCCAGGCGTCCATCACATCGCATCACCTTGGAGTGGCTGAACCTGGACCGGCACCAGCAGGACCAGGAGGGAGACCCGCTTGCCTGCTGGGGCTTGACGGCTTGCGTGCCTCATCCACCTTGGACGAGCAGGCAAGCAAGGGAAGAGAGAGCCTCCACGATCCGATGCTTAGCGTGGTTTCGTTGGCTCCTGGCCGTCGGCAGCCATCATGTGGTCCTCGTGGGCCAGTCCGGCTACGTCATGGAGTACGTTTGCGGTGGGAAGGGAAGTCACTTCTGGGAGGGCCGAGGCGTGGATGCTGGGCGCGAACAGCATCATGGCTCTATCGAGATGGACAAGGGCGACCTTTCTTCGCCTCAGACCAGGGTAGGTAGGTACAAGCAGGCAGGTGTGGCGCCCAAACGTCGCAGGAGGCGCTCCGCTGGGCCTGACGTCACAGCCACCTTGGACGGGGCACCACCTCCTGCCTGCTTGTACGACCTGGCCCAGCACACAAGAGGCAAAGCGCAGCAACGTCATGGCACGGACCATTCGCCTACCCCTCAGTGCCGCCCCCCAGCAACATAGCGGGGTCGTCCGTTCTGTTTTGTTGTCTCAGCAATCTCACCGAGCCAGTGGCCAGCCAGTCGACTGTGGCTGGAGTCTGCTCCGGGGCCTGCACATGTCAGAGCCACCTTTCGACTGACTGTGTCTCCCTGTGTGTTCGAGGCAAAAACAGACGTCAACCATGCGCGATCGACGAACCGGCCCCCGGCCGGTCCATTGCACAACGCGGAGGGGGCGTCTCGCCACGTAACGTATCTACATCGACATGATGATGTAACCCCGATCCTCTCCCTGCACCGCACATGATTGTCGATAGAGAGGCGGCATGGAATTTGGGGACAATGTCCATGTCTGCGGCGGCTTTGCTCCAATCTGATCGACGCCGTTCCACAATTGATCCCGGCCCCGGCGTTCGATTGACACTGAGGTGACGGACGGCCAGGGGGGAAATGCATGTGCGTGGGCCGAGGAGCGGCAAGATGCAACCTGTGGCTGTGCGATGCGATGCCCTGCTCACGAACCTGCCCATCGCCGTCGGAGGACTCTGCTGCTGGGTCTAGGTGGCTCGTTCGGCCTAGGATAGCTCTCTCCACCTCCGCAACAAGCTCCCCAAAGTATCGAAACTCCCAGTCCCCATTGGCGGCCGCGCTGACCCCAACGGACAAGCTCCAGGGGCCATGACGTCACCACTCTGCAATGCGTGTTCTGGACCTGGGGCGGCCCCGTAGACACGGTCCTTCCCATCGACAATCGATGTCTTTTCGCCCGATTTGCTCGCAGGCAGGAGGAGGCAGGCAGCTTCGACCAAGCAACTCGCTCGGGTGGCGCCTGCCCTCTGGCACCAGCCACGAATGAGGGCCCGGCACCTGATCACGAAGCCGTGCCCCACCACCCCTCCACCGCTCCTGCCCGCCTCATGCCCCCCTTCCTCGCATTCTGCATTCGACATCGAGATCGCTGCCTTCTGCTGTTCTGCCCGTCGCCCTGCGGATCATGCACGCTAGAGGGTGACCCGTCCGGGGCTTTTGCTCCGGTCCCTGCTCTGCGTCCAGCCGCGACCAACCGCGTGGGACGGTTTGGCGGAGTGACAGTTCTCTCATCTACCTGATCATCATCGATGCGTCCACCGATCACCTCGTCCCGTAGCCCCCGAGGCCCGTCGACCATTGGGCAACACGGCCAGGAGACCGACGGACCTTCGCGCATCGTCTGACGGATTCCCATCACACCACGTTCATCGAATCCAGGAAACGTCCGTCCATCACATTCCACGGCCTTTATCCGCCCCGCGGTTTGCGCCCACTGGCTCGTCGGAACCCTCCAACATTCCGTGATCCTTTACGTCATGGCTACAGGTGTCCGGCGTAGCCATTGATGAACGTCGGTGCCTACCCGCATCTGCCTTGGTGCCGACGCTCCTGGAAGGACACGGAAGCCTCTGTCTCGCCCGCCCAGCCTGGAACCTTTACGGCCTGGTCTCCTGCGCAGGAGGCCAGGCTAGAGGAAATGGAGCCTTGGCGACCCATCGGCCCTGTTGGCTCCCGGTTCTTCCCATGGGAACACGATGGCTTCTGCGGCATCAGACGGCATGGTGTCTGCCGTGGTTCGTCTGTCGTGATGCTTCCTCGCCTGCGTGTTCAACACCGTCGGCGTTGTTTGGCAGCACGTGGTCGCTGACAGGATCGGGCACCAAGCGATGGATCGACAAAACCTCGGCGCCGAACCGCGGGACGAAGCGTCAGGTCGCCGAGACCATCGGCACGTTCTTGTGGGGTAGTGAGACTCTTCCCCATGGCCATCCTGCCTCATTCCTCACGAACCTCGAGCCTCGACCCTCTCCCGGTGGCCCCTCTGTGGGCGACCCCTCTGCGCGGCCCAGGGTCCTCCCGCTCGTGTCCATGTCCCTTTCACAACGTCTCTCAGGGTCTCGGGCCATTTCTCGTGAGTTCTTCGCGAGGTGTACGAGGTCATGCTGTAGATTACGCTCCAGGCCGCTCGATCGCTTTGGCCTCCTGCGGACGCCGTGTTTCGTGTAGCTCGTGGCGCATCCAAGGGACGCGTATGCCTGCTGTCGCATTGCGAGAGAAGGATCCGCCACGAGAGACACCCTCCTCAACCAGGCCAGGTTGACAAGGCGACTGATATCACTTGAGAACGACTTCCAGGGGGAGAGTCCCCCAAGGCTGGTCGCCCAGGTCGTTGAAGTCTCTTGGCTCTTGATTTCTTGTTTCTTCGCATCTCTCTTCACCAGCTCAAGCGGGTTGCGCATGTGCATGCATGGTGAACACGTCGAGGCATCTCCTGAGCCTCCGGCCGGTTTGCCGCCCAATGTCTGCCCTACGCTGCGCAAGTTGGGATGAATTGAAGGTCATGGCCTCGGCCAGGCCGGATCCGTCGGAAAAACGGCAGCGGCACGAGCCAAAGCGTGCCCCTGGCGGGGTCGCGATGCCCTCGCGAGGAGGCTTTGCGACGACCCTGACTGACCCTGCCTGCCCGCCACGGGATTCGGCATCTTGAGTTCAGGTTGGGTTCAGGTTGCTGCTGAGTCGTCGAGTGCCGACACGGCGAGGATGCAGACAAGAACCGTGTTCAGAACAAGATACACTCCCACGCTCCCAAAGACAGGCACCTCGACAGACACCACGACAGGCGACTTTGAGGGTCCTCCAGGTTCCCAAACCCTCGGGTCGGCCGTCTTGGCTCGATCTAAGGCGGCGCACAGTCGATGACAGGAGCTTGGTCGGCTTGGCTTCCCCAGACGGTCGGACAGTGGGAATGGTCAGATGCTCCCGATACTGGGCGAACCGGTGGCCGGCAACACGGCACAGCATGGCTGAGAGGCCCCGACCTCAGGCGTTCCAGCCTTGTCGCCAAGTCTGAAACGTCCAAAGAGACCTGCTAGTTTTGGGTATCGGACGGATCGCGAGTTTTCGCTGGCGTGGGCGTTTCAGGTGCCAAGCCCGCGACTCGCGCGCCGTGATGGAGGCGTTCAAGCACACCATCTGTCGACCTCCTAGAGGGCGACTCGGCTCTGCGTGCCGTGCTGTGCCCGATTTCTGACCAAGAAGGGGGCATCTGGATCGTGGGCGCTCCAGGTGAGTTCAGGGGGGGGGAGGGGGAAGGGGAAGGGGAAGAATGGGTAACACGGGAGGGAAAGCTGATCGAGTGCCTCAGCCCCTACCAACCTTTTTTTGCTATCACGGCGCATCCATCCCTTTGCGAATGACTTCTCTTTTCATTTCCTGGCCTCCTTTCCATGCAGCTCGAGCGGTCTGATGATGGCCCATCTGCCGATGGGAAAGGTAAGCCGATCGAGCCGGTCTATCGGGCTGAGATGGGAGTGAATACGGAGGTGGCGGAGCAGTACCCCGCGGGGAAACAGAGAGAATGACAGCTCTTGGTCTCTACTAGGCAGTCTTGGCAGTCTTGGCATCAACAACGACGTTCGTCTTTTTCGTCTTTTCCTCCGCTCGTCTCGTCGCGACACATGAACCATCTCGACGCAACACGCTTCTGCAACGTCTCTCTGCACCGCCGCAACACCTCTGTCGCATCCAAACAAACGACAGTGGTCATCGAACCGCCAATCTGCATTGCACGAGTCTGAGCAACGTCTCGAGAGCCTCCGACCCACTGTTCTGCAGTGACGGCGAGCCCTCGAGTGGCCCTCTCCAGCGCCAGAGGCGGACGGCCAGCCCGTCTCGAGCGAGTCGAGTGACCCCCGCGAGGCGTCCCTGTCCATACCGTGGCCCCTGCGCTCCGAGGAACATGTCTCCAAGGACCCCTTGGCCCTGAGGGGGTTTGTTTCCTCGCCGTTGGCATGAATGCCCGCTGCTATTTTCGTTCACGGGGACTCCAGCTGGGCCTGACGGACCCATCGATCAAGCTCAGCGGTGTGCCGTGTCGACCAATCCCGACGAGCTCCCCTCTGCTGCGAAGGCGGGCTCCCCATCTCAGCTCACGATGTCCGGGTGTCATTTCAGTTTCAAGCTTAAATCTAGCGGTCCAGTCCAGGCGGCCGCCATGCCTGTTGGACGTTCGAGGGGGCCGAGAAGGCTGCCCGATGCTCACATTTCTCCGACTAGGCCTCCTGCTACCGCGAAAAGAACAGACGGAAATCTTTTCTTGGCATTGTCTCAACTTGGACTGTTCTTCTGGCGCTGGGGGGCGATCCCTCGAGTCGGGTTTTGCTGTCGAGCAGCATGCTCGATGCATCGCGAGAAGACATAAGAAGCCCCAGTGATCTCTCGTTCTTTGTACATCTGCTCCTCTCCTCATCTCATCATCACTCTCTCATCCTTTGGACCGTCGCTTCCATCCTGTTTGACATCTCGACTCCTGGTGAGCGGACAATACTTTCTCTATCACACGCCGGACGTCATTTTATCCTCTTAATATTACCCCTGCCCTTCGTCGCTCCCTGACGCCCATCTCCGATCCAGCCATCCCACCGCCACCATGCTGCACAGCTACCACTACTACATCCTGGCCGTGGCCGGCCTCGTCGGCAGCGGCAGCGCCCTGCCCCTGAACATCAACCTCGGCGCCTACTCGCCCGCCCTGGTCGTCGGTGACGGCGAGATTTCATTCGGAGGTCAGAACGACGTCAACGGGCTCATGAACGTCCTCGAGGGCGCAGCTGTTAACGCCGCCGCAGGCGTCGCCAACGGCCAGCCCCCGGCCGCCGCCCAGCCCGCGCCCCCCGCGCAGGCCGCCGCCGTCCAGCAGGGCTCCGCCGACAAGCCCCAGCCCGTCATCATCAACCCCGCCCCCACCGAGAAGGGCCAGCAGCTCACCTCGGACCAGCAGGAGGTGCGTCCCCGACATGCCCCTCGTCTCTCCGTGCAGAGTAGCTAACGCCCCCCAGGCCCAGCAGATCGCCTCGTTCCTCGGCATCGACGGCAAGCAAATCGACCCGCGCGTCGAGCCCCCCGCCGAGAAGGCGAAGCGCGACCTCTCCGGCTTCGACCGCGCCCTGCAGTACGCCGAGGCCGCCCTCGTCAAGGGCCCCAAGGTGCAGCTCGGCACCGGCGCCGAGGGCTCCGGCGTCGGCATCATCGTCGACAACAACCAGCAGGCGGCGGCGCGGCCGGGCCGCGGCACCGAGGAGGGCGGGGAGGCGCCCGCGGCGCCCGGCGGCGAGGGGCGTCCCGCCGCGGGGGCCGTCGTCGCGCCGGCGTCGCTGAAGGAGAAGAGGCAGGCCGTCGACGGGCAGCAGCAGCAGCCGAGGCGCAGGGCCAAGGTGACGACCATGTACGTGCGGTCTGGGATCCCGGCCGGTAAGTGACTCTGATTACTCGAGGGTCGGACGGCAGAAATGAATGGAAATCTGATTTGTAAAGGTCTCTCGTCTTCTGCCCCTGAGGTCGTGGCCCGCAGCGTGGCTGCCGAGGTCGAGGAGGTCGTCGCCGGCAGCGCGGTTGTCAGGAGGGAGATCGCCTCGCGGGATGGGACGTTTGACTCTGTGAACCTGAATGTTCCCGGCGAGGGCGTCACCATGACGTTTGTTGAGACGGCGGACGAGGAGGCCGAGGAGCCGCTTGACGGGGATGAGTGATGGTGCTGGGGATTCCTTATGTATGTAATCTTAGGGTCGGGGGCTGGCTTCTTGGGTGCCTTGTCTGTTGTAAAGCATGGTAGAGAAGATGTGGTGTGGCCGGACCCTCTCATAATTAGCGCTGGTGTTGGATGTGTGTATCTTCAATCAAAAGTATAGAGCTCATGCTGATACTGTATATCTCAACGTGAATTCTTCTGTCATGAGTGGTCAGTTAAGTGAGAGGTTGGCAGGACGAGATGCTGCCAGACACAGAGACACCTCCAGTTTCGCGGACTAGCGGATCGATCCGTTTATTAAGTGCTCCAAGAAACAGAAGCACGTCAGGTTGAGCAGAAAGTTCGTGGCGAGTTCTCTATCACCACCTGCGCGACAATAGCTCCTTTACCGGCCGAAAGATCCGGACGCGAGCCCCGACGGAGCAAACACTCAACGATCCCAGCTCAACAATCGCGAGCTCGTTTGCGATGAAGCACAGTATCCATTCTGATTTTCATGAATATGTCATTCTGTGAGACTGTAGTCTGTAACTGCAAAGTCCTATCAACGCAAACTAGCTTTATCTGCACCTGCTGACTTTCGTGACTCCACCATAGCGACCAATTCCACAACTTGAGGCAGCTCCTTGCGGGCTGAGCCATTATCCTTAAGGTCACACAATTCCCCTCCTACATCCATTTCCCTCCTCAGGTATCTAATTTGTTTTGCCGGAGTGTTTCCCGCTTTGTTCGATGCATGCAGGTCTGCCCCCCTGAGAATCAGTGCTCGAGCTTTACACAAACTCGGACCATAAGAGCCCAGTGCATCCAGGAGCGGCGTGTTACCCTCATCATCCACAGCTTCAATATCGGCGCCATACTTGAGAAGCAAGTCAATAAGCTTAACCAATGAGCCCCTTGAGCCACCTTCGTCGACAAAGTGAAGAGGCCCGAGGCCACGTTGTGACGGTGCGGTCGCGGAGGCGCCATTTTCGAGGAACAGTCTCGCCAGGGTCACGATTGGCAATGACCGTCGACCTATCTTTGAATTCGCTCTCAAAAGCTCGTGGAAGGGCGTTACGCGGCGCCCAGCACCAAAGTTGACGTCTGCGTCTGAGAGAACGAGAACGGCAAGCATGATGTGCTGGACCTCGTTATCCCGGGATGAGTAAATGCACAAAGTTCGGAGCGGTGAATGCCATCTTCGGTCAGTATAGTTGACACATGGTTTGCTCTCGAGTAAGAACATAAAGTTCCAGAAGGCCGATCTTTCGCATGCGCGGGTGAGCGGCGCCTCCACGTCTTCGTCGAGTGCATTGACGGCCTCGCCTTTGTCCACCAGTTCCTTGATCAGGCTTTCTTCATAGGCCTTGCGGAACGCCTGAGATCCTCGCAAAGCTTTCAGTGCGCTGGTTAAATAGCCACTTCTGTATGCTCGCGTGATCTTCTGTTGAAGGTCGCTAAGTGCTGGTGATTCGGGCTCCAGCCACCTAGCTACCTTGGGCAGAAGCCGGGGCCAGACTGGACGCCAACCAGACACACCCGACTTGGACAGAAGAAATCGCAGGACTCGAATAGCGACTTCACGTTCTTCGGCCTCCACCGGGCACAGTTCTTCTACCAAGGCACTTAAAATGTTCCTGCCTTGTTGGTCTTTGACGGTGAAGTCAAAGCCATGGTGCAGTAATATGTCCATCGCCGTGAAGTTGAGACATTTTGCCGCAAAATGCAACAGTTGTTCTCCGTCTTGGCCATGGGCTTCGGTCTGTGAGCTTCGAAAGTTTGAGAGAATATACCTCAAGCTTTCGTGATATTCGTATCTGACTGCGAGGAAGATAGGCTGGTAAGCGGGAACCGGAAGCCAGGTTTCGCCGCCGAGGGGGGCTGGCACTTCCGAACCTTGCAAAACCTGGTTCTCATTCCCGTTCGCCGGCTGTAACGCTAAGCCACACATGTGCTGTGCTGAAGGTCTTGTATTTTGATCAAAGTCCTGTGCCAAGAAATATTTCATGGCGCGCAAGTGACCCAGAGCGGCGCTCAAACCCGCACGCGTCAGGCCTTCGATACATTGAAATCTTCTTTCATCGACGAGCTCCCGGGTAAACCCACCTATACCGCATGTTGAAGCAGCGATTGTGGTCCACGGCGATGTGATAGGAGTGACATCACCGAACAGTGAGAGATAATCACTCCAAAACGCATCAGAAATGTCCTCTAAGCCGCTCTCCGTTGCACTCTGGGCTTTACAGATATGTATGGCCCAGTAGCAACAGGCATAGCAGCAAAAGGTGCATGGCACGATCTGAATATTTGACCATAGCTTTGAGCAATGATGGTCATCCCATCGTATGCCATCATCACCGTCTGAAAGTGCATCGGTCAACTCGATGCGAAAAGAGTCGCTGCAGAATGCGCCCAGAGACAAGTACGCAACACAGCATTCAGCTATGACCTGATGGGCCTGAGCAATGCTGATGGATTGTTGCCAGGAATTTCTCGTCCCACTCGGCTCAGGTATAGCGCCCGGCCGCATCTCCTTTGCCAGGAGAAACTCTTTGGCCGTTTGGTGGATAAAGAAGAGCTGTCCCGCATAGGTCGTCATAAACAAACCACAAGTCTGCTTCAACCAGTCGGCAAAGTCCGCGTTGAGATCAAGATCCTCTTCCGAATAGGCGAATCGACCTTTGTCCCATGCGCTGAGGGCAACATTCGCCTCAGCAAGCGTGAGGGGCTGCTCTGCTGCGATGACGAGGCTGAATAATCTAGCCACCCTGTCCGCCTCGGTGCTTTCGATCCGCCGAAGGAGCTTTTCGTAGGCGTCGTAGACCGTTTTCGGAAGGTCGTTGACAAGCTTCTTCCATGCAGCCTGGGTATTCTCTCGGTTTCTCTCAAGGCGCTCGAACAACAGGCTGACCCAAAGGTAGGTTCTATCTTCTTGGCCTTTCATTCTAAGGCCTCTTCGCAGTATCCTAGTCTTCTCGTCGTCCAGCTTCTTATTGCTTACGAGCTGAGAGAGGCGGTGTTCCACGACCAGTTGGATCTCCTTCTGAATCAAGTTCTTCTCCCAGTCTCCATCGCCATCGAGGTGGATCTCGTCTAATCCATACCTCCCGAGATCCTCGAGGATTGGTGGGAGCCCTCTGGTCGTGACCAAGAACCTGGCATGCTTGTGGTCAATCGCCTTCTGCCTCGACCGCGTGTAGCCCGTCAGAAGACTTATGAATGACTGTGTCTCGGCCGGATTGCACTCGTCCAAGGCGTCCAATACGCAAATGACATGAGGGCAGGATGGGTGGCCGAGCGCCATTTCCAAAACCTCCCACAGCGACGAGAGATGCGATTTGAGGTGTTCCCCTCCTTGGCTGATCAAGGATTCGCAGTAGTCGAGGAGAGACGGTTCCTGGCGAAAGAGGTTGTGAAGGAGAGAGCACACTGCATTAGTAGCGCTACGCTGTTCTGGGGTGTCTTTGAAGAAGAAGTAGCAGATTCGTGCCGTTTGTGTCTTCTCCGACGTTGGAAAAAAGTCCTCAACCAAGTATCTCGAGAGAACAGACTTGCCGCAACCAGGATCTGCCGAGACGACAAGTAGCCCCTCGGGTTGGTCAAGCCAGTTCACAAATTTGGAATGGCTGCAGAACCAGTCGCAGGTGTTTGGGACTCGTTGAGGGTTGATCTTCATCCGCTCCTCGTATGGAATCACCCTGAACCTGCCGATCAGGCGATCCCGCTTCCTTTGCCGTTCTTCAATTTCGCGCTGGATTTGACGGTCATGCTGTGCTTGCTGGCTGCTGACCATGTCTTGCAGTAGTCCAGATGCCTTGGATGCCTGATGCAGTAGACTTCCCAGGGAATCGGCAGTTTCTCGATCGGCGACCCGCGCCATGTCACCGTCGAGCTGGGTCTCAAGCTTTTCCATTTTGTCGCGTAAGCTCGTCCAGTCGTAGGAGCCCCATATCGTTTTCCAGTAGGCTGTCAATGGGTGGTCCCGGTAGCAATACAAGACGGCCATCACCTCATACTTGAGAATGGCACGGTAAATTCCCAGCACTTGGCTCTTGAGTGGATCGCGAAGTTGATGGCAGCCCGCATGGTTCGATCCAGAGTCCTTCAGGAGGACCCTCGATAGGTCCATATACCAATCCATCCGTGAGATGACATGCTCCAGGCCATCGATCATGGACTGTTCGGCTTCGAAGGGACCGGTGAAGAGCTGGCCGGGACTCGTTAGCCGCTGCTTGAGATGTGTTCCCGAAGCCCCAGGCTGCATATTGTCTTCGACAGAGGAGTAATGCTCACCTGAACGATCGCACAGATTCCTGAACATGCCATCGCGGCTGGAGGGCACGCCGGTGCAAACGCGTCCTTGCCGACGAAGTCGAGTTTCGCGAACAGGTTCGCAGCCCGTGTGACACCGTCCCTCGTATTCTGGCGTTTTTGGGTCTTCTCAACCGACTTCTGAACTGATACATTCATTTTTGCAACCCGTTCTTCCGCAGTGCTGTTGGCAAACATGTTCGCTGCGGCCACTGTGAGGCATCCGACGCCGTCTGCTTGCCAGGTCAGTTGACGTGCCCATTGCCCATGCCATTTCTTTCGAAAGCTAGATGGACGAACGAACCATTGATGTTCTGAGTGAGAATTTTCTCATACGCCTCGACGAGCTGTTTGTCCGCATCTTTGATCTCATCGTACGCCCGGTTCCATAACAAGAATGCGACATCCCCCGTTTTTGACGGTGTTGGCAACGAGTTAGGAGGCAGAATTGCGGACACCGACCCAGCAGCTGCGGCATCTTGACTTGGGGGCTTCGCAGTTGGCGAGGTTGCTGGCGGACCTCCGGCCGCGACCTCCCTCACAGGGCGGTCACGCCGCAACGGGAGTTTGTCCTTGAATCTACCAAGACCCTTCCAAGGCATTGTAAATATTTGCTGCAGACAGAAAGCGCCTTTGATTGAAGATCAATCTGTAGACTTGAAAGTGATAAGTTGTAATAAGGCTCTGGCGATGGCTGGCCCCAGGTCGGCAGAAATGAGGGGACGAAGACAACACAGCGTTCGCCACGTTGCCTCACTAATCGGCCAATGCAGTCCGTTCACGTGCTGTGTCACAATCTCTCTTGCGTTACAAAAGCATCTTGCTCGGACGAGAGCGTCACGAAGGTATGTTAGTCGGTCATCTTCGGGTACACCGAGTCTTGCAGCCTGATAGCTGACCTCAGTTTTGTACGACTTATCAGCCCATGAAATGATGAAGTCTAGTAGAACTGTTTGGTTGCCATGGCTCGTTCTATTGTCCATCGCTTCTGCTCCTCAATGTTTCCCAAGGGGGCCGAGGTCGACAGCCGATGCATTACCTGGGGTGTGCATGTGCCTGGGTCATTAAAGAGGCGGCATTGCAGACCTTAAAACGCAAACCAACAGGCGGGTCAGCACCTCGCACCGAAGTGAGAAGAGGTATAAGTGCGTGAGCAGCCCGAGGACATGGCGAAGGGGTAGCCATCGACAATTGTTCCCACGCACCAAGCCTACCAAGAGGCCAACCATTACTCGCTGTTCGCCTGGAACCTGGCCCCAGCCCCGAACAGTATGTGCTGCTCATACACCAAATTACATCGGCTCTCTTCGCTCAAGGCGAAAGATGTTTGAACAGTAGGGAAGTAAATGTCACGTGTTAAATAGCACAGCCTTGGAGAGGCGCTGTTCGTTGTTAGTCATTGACCCATTCGATCATCCTACCAGGCGCCTTCGCAACCCTCATCGGTCTCCCGGAGGCCTAATGAGCGACGCAAACCGCCTCAAAGTGGATTGGTGATGATGCAAGGACATGCCCGGCTTTTGCAGAACCAGACAAGAGAAGAGAAGGCGGCCGCCACCCCTGGCCCAAGTTGACGAACTAAGTTTGCCCGATCGCCGATGCGGCGGCCGCCACCCACAACACACTCGGGCTGCGGGGAGACAACCAATCCGCCGATGGAAAAGAGTTTCCATGGGCAATGAGAATGCATGACCGACCTGGCGCCTATAGCCAGGCTAACGGCCGCATTCCATCCCGTGTTGCGGGAGGAAGTAGTCGGCGTCTGCAACTCCCCCATTGAGAATGGTCGGTACAATTCAAGCTGCAGAGCGGCATGCCCGTAGTGTTGACTCACCATCGTACGAGACGAGGGGCATACGAGAAACATGCGAAGGACACGAAGGACTGGTCGTTCACGGAAGGGTAGAGTTCATACGCTTCCCCACGGGAGGCCCGACAGCACGGGCGCAGTGCGACGATCTGACCCTTCCGAGATGCTCGAGTGAGCCGGCAGAGCCACCCGGAAAGGCCCCCCCCCACTCGGGAGTTTTGATCATGGCACAGGCAGAGTCCCTGAATGCAGTGCGTAGGTAAGCCATCTGACATGCATCGGCGCAGTTGGCGTGCGGCATCTGCGGGCACCTTGCCTTGCATATTGTGCCCAGATTCGGTTTTCACTTGGGCCGCCGACAGCCACGGCTCGATGGCGAGGCTGGTGTTGGATGACCCATGGAGATTCGTGTTGGTGTACCATGACGGCGAAAGGCCTCCAGTGACGAGTGCCGTCTCATGTCGTCCCAGGCTACAGGGTCTTGGTGGAGCTGAGTGACGGAGAGGCCACCAGTACCAGTGGACTGGCTGGCTGGATTGAGGCAGTGTGTGGATGCCATGTGTGTGTGTGTGGAGGATCTATCGGCCGATCCAGCGGGGTTCAGCGTAAGGCGTGGAGGCGCAGAGTCTGTGTGGCTTCCAGAAGACGCAGGGCTCTTGTTGCAGGGTTGCCGGCCGGATGTTGCTCTCACTCCCGGTATGAGAGAAATATTGGAGTCGCAGAATCTGGGACAGGCAGGCTGTGCAGATCAGCGATGGGCTTGATGGTGGACGGCACGAGCGGGAGAGGAGGGCAACCCCACGGTGGCTGGGGCTCAGGGCGCGGAGAAGGAGGCGGAGATGACGGACGACGGGTCGAAGTAGCGGTGTGCGTGAGAGGGTCGAGCAGGTGCACAAGTGACGATTGCATGAGAGGTGGTGAGGGTCGATTGGTGGTGGACGAGGGCGGGATATGATGGCGGCGTTTAAGGGTGGTCGTGGCCCTCGCTATAGGGCTGAAACGGGCTGAAAAGGGGGGTGGGCCCGGGTCAGGGACCAGGGTGACCTTCGGCGTAGCCCGAGTCGTGTCCAGCAGGTTGGAAGCCCCGCCCGCAGAGGTGGACGGATGGCGGACCGGCCAGATGGAGGAGGATGGACTCGGTCGAGAGCTGTGACGGAGGGCTCGAAGGGGAAAAGCAGCCGAGGATGACGGTGGGGCGCCTGTGAAGGGGCGGGCGGTACTGGGCTGATATCGCGATGTGAGCGGCAGCCATGGTGCGCACGAATGACGATGGTTGGCAACGTGGCTGCGACGTTACCTCGCTCGTGGCATCGCCTTGTCTGGTGCCTGGGCACCGAGGCTAGGGTGAACTCAGTCCTGTGAGTCGTGACTAAGAACTCGAACTGAGAGGCAGTCTGGTGTCTGGCCGATGGTGCCGATGCTGGGGATTACGTGGCCAGCGGGTGCTGCGTGGTTCGGTACTGCGACCAGAGGCTGCCGGTGTTGGCAGGGCAGGTAGGCAATCACCTCCTCTGTTTCCTCGAGGCGCCGTCAATGCAGGGCTGGTTGAGGAGAGGAGGAGATGAAGTGTAGGGTCGAACCTTGAGAACGAATAAGCGCCGTAGAGTTGACGCTCCAGAGAGTCGACGCCCCAGAGAGTCGACGCCCCAGAGTCGACACAGCCTCGGGAAAGCAGAAAGGCGGAAGCAGTGGAGTGGTGAATCGGTTCAGATGACAGGAGCGACCGGACAGCTTGGGCAGGCATCCGGATCGGCCCGGGCGCGTCTCCATTGGACCAAGTTGCTCATTAGTGGAAGCGATAGGGCTAGAGATGGTGGGCAGCGTGGCTGAGCTGGCTGTGCTACGCTGCGCAGTGCAGTGCAGTGCATTGGTGCAGGTACAGTGGGCGCTCCAAGCTCCCTCCCTCCCTCTTCCTGCCGCCTGCCTCGGCCTGCACCTCACCTTCCATGTCCCTTCCCAGGCCTACCAGGTAGTTACCACACGGAAGGTAGGTAGGTCAGCTGGCGAAGAGGCAGGTGCAAGGGAGGTGTACCTACCTGCGCTGCCCGCCACGCAGTCACCCAACAAACCACCACGGATGCAAAATTATCGATTTTAATTGACACATCACCATGCTGCATGTGCCCCCCCTCGGGTGACCTCATCTCTCCCATCCCGTCCCGGCACCAGGCCCGCAACTCGTACTGAACAGTAGGTACAGTAGGTACAGTACAGTACCTACAGTCCAATACTGTCCCCAACAGGTGCCGATGCTAGCGCTGCGCATCCCTTCACCATGGCCCGACAGAGTAACCTCTTCCGCCCTCGACGCGTGACGCTAGCGATGCCGCTTCACCTGGTCGCTCGCTACTGCGATACTCGTACCAAAAACCAAAAACGGACGCAAACAACGGCATTTCGGTCGGGAAGCGAGGCGAGGCGAGCTCACCATCATCCGCACACCCGCTGCACCACGCCTGGGCCATCGATGCGATGACTGATCGCCCACCCCCTCGCAGCCTCGACTCGACTCGGCGGACGGAGGCCCCCTCACCCGCCTCGCAGCGTCATCTCGTCAACCTCTGTCCCGGACCTCACCCCCACACATGCCAAACCGAACAGAGAAGCGCAGACATAGCAGCGGCGCGACACGTACTTTTCGAGTCGAGGACACGCCGGGTTACCCACCCGTTTCCGTTACACACGCAATCACAAGCGAGCCAAACCACCCGAGAGACATCGATCGCCCCTCGCCCTCGGCCTCGTCTTCGCCCTCGCCTTCGCATCAAGATACAGAATCGCAAGCCAGAGTGACCAAGTCACACACACCCAGCAGTACCACTCAACTGACGTACCACCTCCTGTGAGACCATCCCGCCCAATTTGTTTGTCCCCGTAGCCCATCCCCCTTTACTCCCCTCGCTCTTTCTTTCTCATTGTGCAGGCTTCTGGGGTAACTCTCCTTCGTCTGCCCTCGCCTCCACGGCCTCCACGCCTTTTTTCCTCCTTCATATCCTTATCAGCCCATTGAACATTCCTATCGAGCTCAGCTGTCGGAACAAATGCCCCTATTGTTGGCGTGTCTTGTTCGCGAATCTCTGGTCTTCCAACCTCTCAAGCCACCCCTCCCTCATCCTGGCTGGCCTCCTAACCTCCTTAGCCTCCCTGACCCCTGTCTGTGTCTCTCCACACCGGCGCTACCCTTGCCTTCGCGGATCTCTTCCCCTCCCCTTCTTGCACCTCTGTCCACCAATGCTTGTGTAACCCCTCGGCCCCCCCTGCCCTGTCACCCACAGACTGTCCGTTCGCTGGCGGCTTCCAGGCCTTATTTGGCCCGGTGCCTGTCCACTTTCTCCCCCTCGCCGCCCCCAACGTCCACATCTCTCACTACTATTGTCATTCCCCTCCAGAATCCCACACAACGCGCCGTGCCCTGTCTTGTCAGCCGGCGCCCTCACAGATTCTGATCTCTACCATCCATAGCCTCGGGGAAGGAAATCACCCCAAGACGACGCAGTCTCGCAATAAACGATTCGACCGCCGTCCTGTCGCTACTATAACGCCGTCTCTGCTCACCTTGCCTATCCACCAAAGCGACAGACAGCTTCGAACACCGTGCGATCATCATCAACGAATATCCCGCGCCCACTGGCCTCGCTGTAGTGAACCCATCTCGACATCGACCAACAAAAGTACCACCAAAGTTCCTCAAAGTAGCCATCAACTTACAGCGACACTGCCCTCTCAGCAAGCCTCCAGCCAGACGCGCAGCACCCTGACGGCACGTCCTGACCACAACCCGACAGGCAATGCCCTCGCCTGAGGACCCCCAACGTCCCTGACCTGACTCGACTACGTGACAATGCTTCCTGCCTCCTATCCCCTGCAACAGGCCTCGGGACCCTCCCTGAGCCCCGAATCTGATGGCCAACAGAAGCCAAAAAGAGCGAGGACCAGCAAGCCCAAGGTCAAGACCGGATGTCACAACTGCAAGTATGTGTACCTGTAGATGCTCATCTCGTCCTCCTCGTCAGACTAACCAGTCGTGCCCAGACATCGCAGGATCAAATGCGACGAGAAGCGCCCCGCCTGCACACAATGCATTCGCTCCCGGAAAGAATGCGCAGGCTATCCTGCACCCCCCCGAAGCGCGAGACCTCACGAAGTCCTCGCCATCGCACCAAAACCCCTCGCTGCCGCGCCCGCTCCGATCGCTGCGGCTCGTCGCGCCGCCGACCCGGCTCCACGGAGAGCCCATAAGATGCGCGAACGGGAGCGACAGCACCTGACACCACCGCAGACGCCTCCTGTGCCCGCCGCCGACACAGTCTCCTCCATCTCGATATACCGCCCCTCGGCGAATCTTCCCCTGGCTACCCACGAGGGGCTCTACTTCCAGCTCTTCCGAACGCATACCGCCAGCGAGCTCTCGGGCTACTTCGATTCGGTGTTCTGGACGCGAACCGTCTTGCAAGAATGCCACTCGGACAACGCCATTCGGCACGCCGTGGTGGCGCTGGGAGCGCTCTACAAGACGCTTGAACAGACATCTGAGTCGCCCCCAGGATCACCGACGGACAACAACAACTTCAGCGCCATGGATAGTGCCATGCGACATTGGGAGGTTGCTATCCGGCAGTACTCGGAAGCCATCAATGCCCTTGTCCACATGGACAATCAGGACCAAAGATCGAACAGAGGGCGCCTCATGGCCAGTGTTCTGTTGGCGTGTTTCGACTCGTTCGTCGGCGATCACAAGCAAGCCATTGTGCAGATCCAAAACGGGTTGGGCCTGCTGGAGAAGCTCCGGGCGGAGCGGCGTCAGTCTTTCTACGTGGGATCCGAGGAACCTGTGGAGCAAGAGCTCATCACCATGTTCACGCGGCTGGCGATCCAAGCCAAGTCATACGACATGGCATTTCACTTTCCGCAGCCGTACGTCATTCGCCTGACGCCCCAGTCGACCGACTCGTCGTCGTCGCCTCCGTCCGACGCGGGAAGCTCCCCGTCATCGCTCAATCCCTCCGACATACCGGACAGGTTCTTCTCTCTGATGGAGGCCCGCCTCACATATGACAAGCTTCTCGAGAAGATGTTGCGTTTCACAGAGACCCTATTCAGCTACACGCAGGCGAGCGGAGCCAACAACCCGATGGGCATCCTTCCGAGATCTCTGCAGCAGTACGGCCTCAGCTTCAAGGGCCAGCTCGACGCCTGGGCCGTCGCCTTTGACCCTATCCTGCAGTCGCGTACGGCGCCTGGCGTGACACATCAGGAAAAGGCGGGCATCGCGGTGCTGAAGATGTTCCACATCATGAGCCAGATCCTGTACCTCATGACATTCAGCGACAACGAGTCGCAGTTTGACATGTTCCAGGGGCAGTTCACGACGATTGTGGATCTCGCGCTGGAAGTGGTGGGCGACGAGGAGAGGCGAGCGGCAGCCAAGCGATGCCCGAACCCGGAGCTGTGCCAGCACCGGCAGACGTACAGACCGGACATTTTCGGAGGGCGCGAGTACACGACGCACCACATCAAGCCGAGTTTTAGCGCCGACTTGGGTATTGTGCCACCTCTGTTCGTGGTGGCGACCAAATGCAGGAATGCCGTGACACGACGGCAGGCCATCCAGCTGCTGCGCAGCAGCGCGCGGCGGGAGGGCATGTGGGACAGCGAGCTGACGGCACGGATCGGGCACTGGATCACAGCGATCGAGGAGGAGCCGGACGTGGCGGCGACGGCCAACGGCTGGGGCGCGCCATCGCACCCGCCAACGCGGCACGGATCGCTGGAATTCGCAGCCGACGTCCCTCTGGGCCCCGGGGGCAACGCTCGATGGGACGCGCCTCAGGAACGAAGGCACAACAGCAGCCCGGGGCTCAGCAGGATGGCGGTGGCGGGGCCGGTGCCAGAAGACAAGCGCGTCATGGTTCGGGCGGTGGACTTTGACCTGCGGGCTCGGTTCGCGCGACTGCAGGTGGGGACGCGGGGGATCGTGCCAGGGGCGCCCGACATGCGGTCGAGGGTGACGCAGATTCACTGGTGAGGCGGCGGTGGTGGGTGGTGGACGCAAGGAGAGCTGGTGGCTTTGTTTGTCTTTGGATATACCCCGTGGTCGGTGGTGGTCGGTGACGACGGACGAGGAGGGGAAGGATTTGGGCGAAGGGTTGATTGGACCGTGTACGAAGCGACTGACAATGTTTAACCGTGTCTTGGAGTTTTCTCTATTGGAATGGGCCTCGGATGATTTGCAGACCGGCTCGAGGGCGACCAGGTTCGGATTCCTCATGTTTGCATGACTTGGCGTGCTGGGAAAGAAGCCGGAGGCACGGATGATGCGCAAGCATGCAGGAGTGCAGCCACACAAACCTACCTAGGGCAGTATGGGACGAATGCAAGATGTACGCCATGAAATCCCCCCGAGGGCTAGCCCGTGAGCATCTTTCATTTGCTAAAGGTACCTACCTTCCTCTTACCTACGGTACCTAAGGGGGGACCCCTGGCAGGCGACCTCAAGTACCTTCAAATTCGAGGCGGTACTCTGTACCTACGAGGTGGCAGGGCGAGGCTAAGGTTGGAGCTCCCCTCGGAGAGCTCCAGGTCCGTCCAGTGCCGGGTCGCCAGGTGGGAAGGTAGAGAGGCAGCACAGGGAGGTCAGTGGCGGACGGCAGCACGTGTCAAGCCAGCAGCCGCTGTCTTGGTGGCCAAGCCCAGGGTCCGCCCCACCCTAGCCCCTCCAGAAGGGGGGCGCCGGTGGGGGGAGGGGAGTGCTGGCCCGGGCGGGCAGCGCCTGGGAGGAAAAAAAATTCAGGGCAGCGCGCGAAGATCTTCATCCCAACGGGGGGATCAGGGTCCAACCAATGACATCAGCTGGGGGCCCAATGACACCGGTGGGAGGGGCAGAGGGGGCGACCGTTGAGGAGGGAGAAGCCCAGAGAAGATTTTTTTCTCTCTCTTCAGGCTGATCGCGGTGTTCTAGCTGCTGCCCCGGCAACGTGTTTTGGCGGGGTGCCTCGGGGCCCTGGGAGGAGGGGGGTATTTAAGTGTGTTGGGGCGGGAGGTGCATGGAGGGGTCGGACGAGTCCATCACATCTCACCGCATTTCCTGCCTGACATTTCTTTTGGTTTTCACAACTCAATATTACCCCTCCTTAACACACACACACACACGTAATACCACACATACATATATACCTACACAATGGCCGAGGAGTCGCAGATCAGCTACGAGCAGCTCGCCGCCATCGAGCGCGAGTTCGAGGACGTCGAGACCGAGATCAGTACGTGCCCTGCCCCTCCTGCCGACGATGAAGAAGACGGATGCTAACCGGCGCAGTCCGCAAGCAGTACGAGCTGACGCGCCCGCTGTACGAGAAGCGCCAGGCCATCATCGCCAAGATCCCCAACTTCTGGCCGCTGGTGCTCGAGCAGGCGCCGCCGGACATTGACGAGTACATCCAGCCGCAGGACTCGGCGCTGCTGCTGGCGGCGCTCAAGAACGTGTCCGTGTCGCGCTTCGACATTGAGAACGGCGGCAAGGGCGACCCCCGCAGCGTGGCGATCCGCCTCGAGTTCGGCGACAACGAGTTCTTCGAGGACAAGGTGCTCGAGAAGAAGTTCTGGTACCGCCACTCGGAGGAGTTCACGGGCCTCATCAGCGAGCCGGTGGTGCCCAAGTGGAAGGCGGGCAAGGACCTGACGGGCGGCCTGCTGGACCTCGTCAAGAAGGTGTGGGACAGCGACGCGACGGCGTGGAAGGGCGGCAAGGGCGACTCGGCCGAGGCCAAGGCGCTGAAGAAGAAGATGGAGGAGACGGGCATGGGCGGCGTGTCGTTCTTCGCGTGGCTGGGCTACGTCGGCCGCCGCATCACGGCCGAGGAGAGCGCCGCGGCGTTCGAGAAGGAGACGCGCGAGATCCAGATGCGCCTCAACGGCGAGAAGGTCGACGGCGACGAGGAGATGGAGGACGACGACGAGGATGACGACGACGACCTCGAGATCTTCCCCGGCGGCGACGACCTGGCCCAGGCCATCGCCGTCGACCTGTGGCCCGAGGCGCTCAAGTACTTTGCGCAGGCGCAGGAGATGGAGGCCATGAGCGACGTCGAGTTCGAGGACGACGATGAGGATGACGAGTAAGCCTGCGACATCGAAGCACGGTGCGGTAGAGCAATGATATCCATGAACGACCAGATGCATGCGATTATTTGTCAAGTGATGCCGTGAAGTTCTTCCACGGAGCGAGGTCGCGGTCGGCGCCGTAGCGGAGACAGGGCATCGGCAGCCGACCGGATCGGGGATGACGGGCGTCGGCCGGCGACCGAGACGGATTTATGGACTGGGTGTCGAAGACCGAGCATCTGGCTGGTGGGAGACGCCGAAGTGATTATCAAGCCTTGCTGCCTGGCTCCTCTTGCCTGGCTTGATAGGAGGCAGGAGGTAGGACCACAGGAAGGCAGGTGTGGTCGGGATGCAGGTCGGGGCGTAAGCGTAAGCGGCAGCGGCGATGATGTCACACGGCCAACCGCATAGGGAACAAAGGGAAGGGGCCTGCCGCATAGCACCTTCCCCCATGAAGAAACAACCCCAGATCGCCTGCCCAATGACATGGCGCCGAAATAGACATCGTCAGGTGCATGTCAAATACACGGCAAGCGCAGGTCGACCAAAGGGCGCCCGATTGGTAATCCCCCTCTCTCTTCCTCCCCTCTCGTGTGACCCGACGATGTACGTCTCGAGCCTGAGGTGGCCTCCTTGAGCTGAGGACTGACACGACGATGCAGGTAGCAGCAACACAAGAACGGCGACATGCTGGACGGATGTATTACGCCCCATTGACGTACATATGCGTAGAGCTGGCTGCCGCTGAGAAGGCTGCAACATCCTGAAGTCAGACTGCCATTTGTATAAAGAGGATGAGATCCTCTGCTCCAATTTCTCTTCCTGCGAGACTGGCCAGCCTCTCACGACTCAGCATCAGCTCGACCATCCCGACCATCTCCCAAATACACAAACGTTCAGCAGCAACAGCAGCAACAGCAGCAACAGCAGCAACAGCAGCAACCGCAGCCATGGCCACGGCATACAAGATCCACGTCCCCAACACCGACACCGGTCTCCTCCGCGTCGACCAGCCTGAGACCACAGCCGCCAAGGTCACCCAGCTCCTCCAGAAGGACCTCGAGGTCTGCTCCCTGACTGACTCTTCCCACGGAACCCCCTCTGACCACCAGACAGACTCACCACGTCTTCTTCAACGATTCCGGCTACCATAACCATGTGAGCCTTCCATCAACCCCCCAGCGGCATCGCGCGTGTTCTGACAGTATATGCCCAGATCGTCCACCATCTCCTCGCCCTCTACGGCACAGGCGCCTCTCCGCCCTCCCTCGACCGTGCCTTCAAGACCAACAAGTCTTACCAGCGCCCCGTCCAGCCCACCCACCCCGCCCTCGCCGATGCCCTCGCCACCACCTGGTCCGAGACCGCTCCCGGCCTGCTCGGTAAGGAAAAGCACTACCCGGACTTCCTCCTCTTCTTCCAGCGCCAGCTCGACGCCCGTGGTATCGGCCCCGTCTTGAGCGAGCTCGTCTTCGCCCGGGATGACCGCGCCGAGGACCTCCTGCAGCGCCTCTTTTCCGGCTTCATGCACCCGCTCATCCAGCTCATGTACGGCCTCGAGTGGAACCAGCCCGCTATCGTCGCCGAGGGTCTCGCTCAGGCCGCCGTGCACGGCAATCAGCTCGGCCCGTTCCTGCGTGACGCTGAGCAGGGTGCAGGCGCAGGCGGCGCGATGCCTCCCCTCGCAGACCTGTACAAAGCGGTGGGCCGGAACGAGAAGCTGCGCAACGCAGCGCGGCCGGACGACGACAACAAGGTCTATGACGGCGTGCTCGTCCGGGCCCCAGCCGAGATGCTGGAGATCGCGAAGCGCGTGAGCGTCAAGCCCGAAGAACTGGAGGAACGGACGGCCGAGATGTTTGAGGCCGCCTTCTGGGTTGCTGCTGGCGCCGCGCAGAAGCAAGGCAAGGATGCCAAGTGGGACTTTTTCCTCATGTGAGCTACACGCCCCTTTCCCGGTGTGAAGCATCGATGACCGTGAGACGAGTATTAACGTGGGCAGTCACCACACCAACTCGTCGCCCTTCTTCGTCACTCTCAACAAGGCCCCCTGGCTGTCAACCGAGGACAAGGTGCGCATGCTCGAGTACAAGATCCGCATGGACCTCGTGCAGTATGCCGCCAGGGGCACCCCTGAGATCCGCTTCAGCGAGGTCGCCACCTATAGGCCCAAGGACGTCGATCGCGGGAAGGACCTGGTTGCCCATCCCGCCGACCTCCTGCCGCGCTTCCACGCCATCGACGACGACGGCCACACCGTCAAGGTCGCCCGTGCGTTGGGCATTTGCCGAGAGGTATGCGCGCCGTACGCCGACAGGCCCTGGAGGAAGATTAAGAGTGACGACGTCTGGCTCAAGACGTACTACTCGCTCCTGGACGGCACCGAGAACGGAGACGCCGAGGGCGGACGCTGGGTGCGCGCCGCCGGCTTCGATGAGATGTGGAAGGTACGTACGGCGATAGACACTCGGACCATAGAGCCTCCTTCGCTAACACGACGCAGGACGTCCCCAACCAGTTGTAAGGTTGCGCAGGGACGGCAGGCAGAACACAGGCCGGGCGCAGGTTGTACACGAGGGTATATTAGTTGCCATCTTAGTCTAACCCAATCCATCCATCCTCATCCGACCCGTCGTCCGAACCCTCCACCGCCGCCGCTGCCGTGATCGCCTTGCTCTTGCCCTCGGGCGCCGCCGGCTCGAGAGCCAGCTGCCCCTCGCCCGCCGGCCCCTTGGCCTGCCCCAGGAGGTAGTCCACCATGTACACGTTGTCGTCGGCCAGCCTGCGGATCTCGTCGCGCATGCGCGAGACGGCGCGCGACACGACGCGCAGCTCGACGTCGACCTTGGCGCGGTTCTGCGTCAGCCACGCGCCGTGCTTGTCGATGAGGGCCTTGATCCACAGCAGGCAGAACTCCATGTGCGGCGTCTCCTCGGTCTGGGCGGCGACGAAGCGCACGAGCCGGGGCACGTAGACGATGGGCAGGCCGCCGACGACGAGGGGGATGTCGACGTGCGGCACGCCGAGGAACACGCGCTTGATGAGGCCGGCCTCGTTGAGGCGGAAGGCCATGACGAGCGCGCGGAGGTAGTCCCTGTCGTCCTCGAGGGCGGCGAGCGTCGACGCCGGCGTGATCTCCATGGCGAGGTCGAAGGGGTCGAACTGCAGCACGTCGTCGACGCTGTAGACGAGCAGGCCCTCGGTCGAGGCGGCGCAGAAGGCGTCGCCCGCGGGGGAGAAGGCGACGCCGGTGACGCGGACCTCGGGGGCGCGACGCCGCGCCGAGGGGTCGCCGCCGCGGCGGGCGCCGGGGAGGGACTTGTCGCGGCGGTCGTCGCGGTCGGAGGCCTCGCCCTGCGAGTCGAGCTCGCCCTCGGGGCCGGCCTCGGTGAGGAGGCGGCTGTTGAGGAACTCCTGCGTGCCCGAGAGGGAGAGGTTGACGCTGACGGTGAACTTCTTGAGGAGCACCATGGTGTGCGTCGAGTAGAGGCAGATGTACTTGCTGTTGCCGCCGGCGAGGACGCACGAGCCGTCGGTGCTGTAGCGGATCTTGTTGAAGGCCTTCGTGCCGGCGACGTTGGCGGCCGTGCGGCGGTCAGTGGCCTTGCGGCCTCCCGAGACGTCGCGGCGGCCGTCGACGCCGGAGACCTGCTCGGCGTCCGTGACGGACCAGAAGGTCAGCTGGCCGTCGAGCGTCGAGACGGCGAGCTGTAGCGAGTCAGGCCGGACGGCAATGTCGAGCACGTCGGCCTGCAGCTGGAGGGGCTCGCTGGTCTGGGTGCGGTTGAAGATGGACCAGATGCGCGCCGTGCGGTCCCAGCTGCCGCTGATGAGCGAGTCGCCGTTGGGCGTGAAGGCGAGGGCCGAGACGGGGCCCTCGTGGCCGGACATCTGGTCGAGGAGCTGGCCCGTCTGGACGGACCAGATGTGCACGTCGTACGAGTCGAGCGAGCCGGCGGCCACGACCTCGCCGCTGGGGTCGACGGCCATGCACGAGAAGGATAACCTCGTGGGGGCCGTGAAGGTGCGGAAGTTGCGGTAGCGGATGAGGTCCCAGGCGCGGATGGACCCGTCGAGACTCGCCGTGAAGAGCACGTTGCCCTTCTTGGCGAACTCGCACGCCGTCACGCCGCTCGTGTGCTCGGTGAAGGTGACGATGCAGAAGCCCGACTCGACGTCCCACACCTTGATCTTGCCGTCGTCGGCGATGGTCACGATGCGCTGGCCGTCGGGGGAGTAGACGAGGGAGTTCATCGAGTCAAAGTGGCCCTGCTGCTTCAGGATGTACGACTCGGACTGCCACTCCCAGACGAGGAGCTGGCCGAGCTTGGAGGCGCCGAAGGCCAGCCACTCGCCGGTCTTGTTGACGGTGACAAAGTCGATTTCGTTTTGGGAGATGTTGAGGGTGTGGATCTGGTTGAAGTCGGGCATCTCGTAGAGGCCGAAGAGGCCGTTGGAGAAGCCGGCCACGAGGAGGTTGGACTCGGGGTGGAACGCCGCGCACCGGACGTTGGCGTCGTTCTGGTTGAAGTAGTGGCGGTTGACGATCCTCCACCGCATGTCGGCCTCGTCCTCGTCGACCATCTCGTCGTCGTCCCGCACCGGCCTGCCGACGTACTGCCAGTCGAACACGGCGCCGTCCTTGCTGACGGTGTAGATGGTCTCCTGGTTCTCGGAGAACCACGCGCCCACGACGCCCTGCTTGTGGCCCGACAGCACCGTGGGCACGAAGCCCTCCTCGGCGTCGAGGCTCCATATCCTCGCGGTCAGGTCCTTGGACGCGCTGAGGAAGAAGCGCGAGTCGCTGGACCACTCGATATGTCGGACATCGTCGAAGTGCTGTGTGTGGGTGTGGTGCTTGACGAAGGGCGCAAACTCGAGCTCGCCCTCGGCGTTGGAGTCTGGCGTGGACGGGACGTGCCAGACCTCGATCTTGCGGCCGATGCCGACGGCGAAGTGACGGCCCGACGGCGCAAAGGCGAGGGAGGTGACCTTGCCGCGGAAGGAGAAGTGGTAGGTGGCTATTCGGCGCTGGACGTTGGTGAGGATGGCGTGGCCGTCTTCGTCGACCGAGAGCAGGAGGTTGCCCCGCGGTGTGAGGCCGATGCGGGCGATGTTCTTGCGGTGGGCGAAGGGTAGTGTGTGCGACTTGTTGCTTCGGGGAGGTCAGCAGGCTGTCTCGCGGCACGTCAAGGCTCGGGCATGGGAAGGGCGCACTTGACCAGGTCAAAGACGGTCACTCTGTTGCCGACTGGCGAGAAGAGCTGGGTGCCATCTGGACTGTAGAGCAGGTTGCCCTGGCAGTAGACGGTGCCGAGCAAATTTGAAAACTGCGCAAGAAGTCAGCAATTGAGTTCGTCTGGCGTCTTGTCTGGCATCGCCTCGCCTACCTTAAAATCGGTCTTCATGATTGCCTGGCAGCCGGTTCCCTGACGTCTGGGATCGTGATCATCGCATTCTCTGCTGGTCGGTCCTGCCTTGTCTGGGATAAGAAAATCCTTATCGATAAGAAAACTTTTGGCGGGGGTCCGGTGGATAATTCTTCCAGAGCTCCTGAGACCCGCAAATCAAGCTAGTCCCGGAAGGGGAAGGCGGCGTCTTGCTGAGGTTCCAGGGACGGCCCCCTCATTGGGCAAGAAAAAGGGGACTCCTCATTCCCTTTTCGCTTGTCACCCCAGGAGCCGGCAGGGAAATTTGGCGGGCGGTCCCCCTGATTCTGAAAGCACGAGCACAGCTCAGCATCTTTGACCCGTCCCCGTCCAACGTTCGTTCGTTCGATCCTCCATCCCCCATCTCGACCTTTCGATACCCCCCAACCCAACCCAGCCCGACCGCGACCGTTGCGTGCATCAATCGCTCAAGCTCCGCATCCTTCACCCTCTGGATCCCGGCATTGACCTTTGTGACGACTACGTTCCAACCCCCAGCACACACATTCAAGATGGCTCCTGCTGCCGCCGCCGAGAGCGCCTCACCGATTGGCATCGCCAACCTCCCCAACCAGCGTCACAAGATTGTCGCCAAGAGGGGAGCTGGCTTCACCATCATGGTACGAATCTTCCCGATACACATCCGATGATATCGTGTCTGACCCTGTGACTAGGTTGCCGGCGAGTCTGGCCTCGGAAAGACCACCTTCATCAACACCCTGTTCTCCACCACCATCAAGAACTATGCCGACCACAAGCGACGACACCAGAAGCAGGTCGACAAGACGGTCGAGATTGAGATCACCAAGGCCGAGCTCGAGGAGAAGTTCTTCAAGGGTAATTCGATCCTGCGCTCGCAAAGCATGCATGCTTGAATTTGAACACGGGCTGACCCAGACAGTTCGCCTGACCGTTATCGACACGCCCGGCTTCGGCGACTACGTCAACAACAGGGACTCCTGGATGCCCATCATCGAGTTCCTCGACGACCAGCACGAGTCTTACATGCTCCAGGAGCAGCAGCCCCGCCGCCAGGACAAGATCGACCTCCGTGTCCACGCCTGCCTGTACTTCATCCGTCCCACCGGCCACACCCTCAAGCCCCTCGACATCGAGGTCATGAAGAGGCTGTGCTCCAGAGTCAACCTCATCCCCGTCATCGCCAAGGCGGACACCCTCAGCCCCTCTGACCTCGCCCGTTTCAAGCAAAGGGTATGTTGTCGATCCGTCCGTCCCCAGTCTGGCGGTGAACGCGGCTAACAGTGTTGTTCCCAGATCCAAGCCGTCATTGAGGCCCAGAACATCAAGATCTACCAGCCCCCGATCGAGGAGGACGACGAGGCCGCCGCCCAGCACGCGCGGAGCCTCATGGCCGCCATGCCGTTCGCCGTCATCGGCTCCGAGAAGGACGTCAAGACGGGCGACGGCCGCATCGTCAAGGGACGCCAGTACTCCTGGGGTGTCGCCGAAGTCGAGAACGAGGACCACTGCGACTTCAAGAAGCTGCGCTCCATCCTCATCCGCACCCACATGCTCGACCTCATCCACACCACCGAGGAGCTGCACTACGAGGCCTACCGCGCCCAGCAGATGGAGACGCGCAAGTTCGGCGAGGCCCGCCCCCGCAAGCTCGACAACCCCAAGTTCAAGGAGGAGGAGGAGGCCCTCCGCAAGCGCTTCACCGAGCAGGTCAAGATCGAGGAGCAGCGCTTCCGCCAGTGGGAGCAGAAGCTCATCGCCGAGCGCGACCGCCTCAACAAGGACCTCGAGCAGACTCACGCTCAGATCAAGCAGCTCGAGACGGAGCTCGAGGCGATGCAGGGCACC
Source organism: Verticillium zaregamsianum (assembly GCA_002851755.1). Classification (NCBI taxonomy): domain Eukaryota; kingdom Fungi; phylum Ascomycota; class Sordariomycetes; order Glomerellales; family Plectosphaerellaceae; genus Verticillium; species Verticillium zaregamsianum. The sequence goes on along the minus strand of NMXM01000004.1, from coordinate 630,161 downwards.
GGCGCCGTCCGCAGCCACGGCCGCCGCTAAGCGTGAGCCTGAGCCTTAGGCTGAGGCTGGTGCCGCGCTCGTGTACATGTCTCTCTCGTCGCTGGGCAGTTGGTGGCATGGCTTGGAGTTGACAACGGCCGAAGTTCGATGCTTCTCTTGACGCGCCCACGGATTTGCTTGCTTGCTCGCTCGCTCGCTCCTCCCGCCAGTTTTTCGAGGGACTGTAAAGGGTCGTTCCTGGATGGTGGGAAGGTTTAGGGGGTTCTGTGTTTGATGGTATTCTAGACACGTCGGGGGACTCCCCTCCCAAAAGGATGAGCGCCTCTTTCGAGCGAGAGAGAGGGAGGCAGGCTGGCGTTTCCCCCCCTTTTTTCTCCCACATGCGTCCGTTGTTTGTTTCCCATTACAGCTACTATCCCCCCCTTTTTTGTTATGCCAACTTAGTCGGCCGCCCCTTTTAGTTAAGGTACGATGTAATAGCTCACCCCCTTCATGATACCAAGAAACGCCACATATCGTGTTCAAGTGTGAGGGAGAAAATCCAGATGAAAATTTCATAACCATGCTATCCCGTTCAATCCCTGCGCCCAATTCATTGGCCGACACCGCGCCCTCTCTCTACCTGGTCTGCCGGGCATCCAGCTAGTTGTAAAAATAAAAATCATGCTGTTCTGTGAGGAAGACAGGAAATGCTCCAGACCCATGACCACGTGATACGCGCCTGTTCCCACGCCCGTCGATCCGTTCGCCCGGCCAGATCATATCGCGTCCATGGACGCCCTCGTCGTCAGCTGCTCGTTCTTGTTGCCGAGCTTGGAGATCTGCAGGAAGGCGTCGACGCCGTAGCCCCAGAGGCTGTGCAGCTCGAGGCCGCCGGCCCAGTACTCGGCGTAGACGCGGCTCAGGGGCAGGCCGATGCCGAGGCGGAGGTTGGGGGGCCGGCCGGTGAGGGACGAGAGGGAGCTCTCGTAGCTGGGGGTCTTGAGGTCGGCGCGGCCGAGCTCGTCGGAGACGTGCAGCTCCTGCATGGTGGCGGCGAGCTTGGGCACGCGGCGCAGGTTCTCGAGGCGGCGCTGGCTCTGGGGCCCGCTGCTGAAGGACCAGAGGTAGGGCAGCTCGTCGGTGGGGATGCCGCCGCCCTGGTCGGAGATGCGGATCATGACGTGCTGCTGGGCCTCGCAGATGGTCACCTCGATCGGGGGCGGCGGGGCGGACACGTCGAGGCCCTCGTCGGCCTGGCGCTGCTGGCGCTCGACGACGGCCTGGACCGAGTTGCGCAGGAGCTCGCCGATGATGTACTCGATGTGGCTGAGGATGAAGGGGAAGCTGGCGTCGAGGTGACCGTTGACCTTGATCTCGGGCACGCGCACGTCCGGGCCGTAGGTGGAGCGGGCGAGCTTCTCGACGGCGCTCGAGCAGCGCTCGATGACGTCCTTGGCGACGCACTTGATGAAGACTTCGCCGATGAAGTCCGACTCGTTCAGCTTGGCGCCGGGCGAGAACCAGTCTGCGCCAAAGGTCTCCGTGAGGGCGAGGTGCTGCTCTGCAATGACCCGCCTGGAGATCCGCTGCATGGTGTTAGCGTGCCCTGTTTGTGATTCTCGGGGGACCAGAAGATGGACATACCGATCGCAGAATGGTGTTCATGAAGTGATCCAGGACGGCCGGGTCTATGTGGCCGTTGCTTTCCAAGATACCCATGGCCAGCTTGGGAATCACGGTCAGATGCGTCTTGAGCATCTTGGCAATGATGTTGCACAGGTGGTCGTTCTCCTCGAGGGTCTTGACCTCCTTGACCTTGCGGAACGTGTCGAAAGCATTATGGTATAGTTCGTAGACATCGCTTATGTGTGGGTTCGTGACGACGCCGTAGGGGAGCTGCTGCATGTCGCGGATGCGGTGCGCGATACTGCGGGGCCGTATTAGCGACGAGAGGTGAATAAAAAAGGAGATGCTGAGCGCCATACCGAGTAGGTAGTTCCGTCCGTACGTAGTTCGCGGAGCTCAGGAGCCGGGCTTCAGTCAGAGAGCGGCCAAACACCATGAGCTGCCGCAGGCTGATGGGCCTGGCTTCACGGGCTACCCATCTGGAAGGCTTGTGAGCATGTGACGGTGGCACACCGCGGGGCTGGAGAGCTTACTCATCCAGAACAGAAACAGCCCTCCAGGCGGAATTATTGATGTGCCTATGTTGTGATGGCGTTCTTCGAAGGTCGTGTGGGTTTGCTGGGGTTGGTGGTGTGGTAGGCGCGGCGAGGGTGCTCAGTCTGCATCGTCTGCCGGCCTTGGGCAACGCGATGGAGAGCATGCTGACGGTGCCATGCGAGACGAAGGAGCACTTGGAGAGAGGGCGTCGTCGGAAAGCAGATGAACAAGACAACACAAGCTCTAGCAACAGCTGCGATGACCAAAGAACGGGGGCATGGGTTGCCGCATAGTCGTGACCAATGCAGGGCGTGGAGGGTCAGGTCAGGGTCGAGTTGCGGGAAGCTTGACCGTGCTAAAGCACCTCTACTCGATGACTCCAGTAGCTTGACCGGTGCCGGCGTGCAGCGGTGGGGCCCTACTACCCCACTCTTGGCCGTCTCTGTGTGACCAGCTGCCACCGACCGGCACCAGCTCGTCACGTGTGGGGTCATCGAACCCAAGGTACCTTAGGTGTGGTACAGTGAGTGAGTGCCGTGCCTGGTCAATCGCGTCTTCAATTTTCGAGCCAACCATCACGATCACCATCCATCCGCCATCCGCCCACGCCAACCATATCCATCTCGCAGACCCAACGAATCCGATCCGAAACGACCGTCGAGAACGTCTCATTGTCCACACCGGCAAATGGGTTCGCCTCCGGGCTGTTAGTGCACCTTGACCCGGTCCGCCCGTCGTCGACCTCGACTCCGACTCTGGAATCGACATACATCACACCCCACCTCCATCTCCTACACACTCTACCACCATGGCGTCCAGCGATCTTCGCGACGTCCTCAATATCGAGGCACACTCCGGCCCGAGGCCAGCAAAGAAGCTGAAGACCGGCGTATCACGACCAAACCTCAAGGGCCTCGCGCGCGAAGTGCAGAACCTCGGCGGCGACAACCCGATAGCCATCGTACCGGAGGTCTCCGTCTTCAAGAAGCGGCGCCTCGCCGTCAAGAAGCCCGCTGCCCGGTGGGAGCTGCGCGCCTTCCAGAACACATCCCGCGGAGACGACGGCGCGCTCCTCCTCCGACACTGGCGGAGGAAGACGGAGAGTGCGGCCCAGGCCGGCGCGCCCGGCACGCAGGAGAGCGACGCCCCGGAAGGGGCGGCGGCGGCGAAGAAGGAGGACCCCCCGCTGGAGGACTCGGCGTTCGCAAAGTACAACGTCCACGTCGACGTGCCGCAGTACAGCCCGGACCAGTACCAGAGCAACCTCGTGAACCCGGACTGGACCAAGGACGAGACGGACTACCTCATGGGGCTCATCAAGGACTTCGACCTGCGGTGGCCCGTCATCTGGGACCGCTACGACTACACCCCCGAGGCGATCAACGGCGAGGCGTCGGCGGACGGCGATGAGAGTAAGGCCATCATACCCGTGCCGAAGCCGAGGACCATGGAGGACCTGAAGGCGCGGTACTACGAGATCGCGGCCAAGATGATGAGCGCGCAGACGCCGGTCCAGTACATGACCAAGGAGGAGTTCGCGCTGCACGAGACCATGCTGAACTTCAACCCCCAGCAGGAGCGGGTCCGCAAGGAGTTCGCCGTCAACGGCCTCAGCCGCACAAAGGAGGAGGCCAACGAGGAGGAGTCGCTGCTCGTCGAGATCAAGCGCATCCTCGCCCGGAGCACCGTCTTCAACGAGGAGCGCCGCGAGCTCTACAACCGCCTCGACTACCCCCACACCGACCAGGACATCGGCGCCTTCAAGTCGAGCACCGGCCTGCAGACGCTGCTGCAGAACATGATGGCCGTCGACAAGAACAAGAAGCGCAAGTCCCTCATGGGCGCCGAGGGCGCCAGCCCGAGCGCGCCGGGTCAGCAGCCCGCCGCCGCCGCCGCCGCCGGAGAGACCTCCGCGAACAGGCGGGAGAGCATCGCCGTCTCCGCGCCGGGCCACAGAGACTCGGTCGGCAGCGTGGCGCAGACGCCCACGGCTGAGAAGGGCGGCGGCAAGAAGGGCGCACAGACGCCGCACGAGCGCCGCAAACTCTCGGAGGCCGAGAAGTACATCTACGGCATCTCCCACCACGACCGCCTGCAGGCGGGCCCGACGTTCCGCTACGAGAAGATCAACAAGCTCTTCACCAACAAGTCGGGCCAGCAGCAGATCCGCATCTCCAACGCCCTCAACGAGCTCGACATCCCCCAGCGCCTCGTCATGCCCACGGCGTCCGTGACGGCGCAGTTCGAGCTGCTCCTCGGCGCCATCAACAGCCTGCTCGACGCCCGCAAGGTCACGGACAAGATCGACGCCGAGATCAAGATTGAGCTCGCCAAGAAGGCACAGTGGGAGGAGAAGGACCAGACGAAGGGAGAGGGCGCCCCTGAGGCGGGCGCCGAGACGGACAAGGCCAAGGACAAGGAGCAGGCCGGTGACGAGGCGGCGGCGTCACAGCCCGATGCGGGCAAGGAGGCAGAGGCAGAGGGAGAGGCCAAGGCGGACGCGGTGGCGGAGGAGTCTGCTGCCGCGGCTTCGGTCGAGCCGGAAGAGGACAAGGGCTCGCCGGCGAAGGCGACGAGGCCTGCGAGCAGCGGGGGACCGCACAAACGGAGCGCCAGCGTCTTGAGTGCCGTTAGTGACAAGAGCGCCAAGAGGCTGAAGAAGTGATGTCGCTTGCCAGACAGGCTGGGACATTCTAGCTTGGAACTGCACGGCCATCGCAAAGCATGTGACGCTGGAAGAAGCACTGTATAACTAATAGAGGGCTGGCGATGTCCGTCGATGCTTCTTGGGTTCACGGCGTTTGAAGAGGGAGGACTCGGCGCATGGCTACAGTCCCCGTTGGGCTGGAAAGCGGGATGCGGACGGAGATATACACCGGTTAAGCAATGAGAGACATGATTCTACAAGGATGGCGCTCCTCGATTCTATGTGCGAAGGCCATGTCTTGTACGGGTCCGTTCGCAAATGTAGCAACTCCAGACATGAGAATTGGGAAGTGCGACGGATAGACATAAAACTGCAAGCAAGGTGATACTAGGTACAGAGTCAACCGCGAAGCAGCTTCTACAAAAGTCGATAGCCCCATGCCCGGCAAGACAAGCCCTTGGACCTACATCAGGTAAGAGACCTTGGCCCGTGAGGCGAATCGCAGATTCGCTCCAACAAGAAATGTCCTCACGTCAACCGACAAAAGCCTACGTGCCCTCCCTGGCACACATGTCAATGGACAATCCGCGAATCGAACGCGGGACCTTCAGCAGGCAACTCTCGGACACCGCTCAGACGAGCGGATTCCGTTCTTCAGATGCGAAGCAGACGTTATACCACTAAACCAATCGCCCATGTGGTTGGTGGTGGGGACCCGCGAGGAGTGGGCATCATGAGGGCTTCAGGGCCCGCCCAGACCAGGGTCGTGACGGGGGTCGCCATCAGCCGTCGGCCGTGGCAGATATACCACCATGAATTCGTAAAGGTCAAGCCCGCCTTGAGATTGCTCCGGGGCGTGAAAATGGCGCAGGCCTGGTTGGACTCGGCGTCTCGGGGGAGGGGCAAGATTTCAAGGAGGAACACGAGGTTGATATTGGACGAGACGAGGTGACGTTCCGTTAAGCACGGGACTTCGTTGGCGGCTGCAGCTGCAGGCTCGGCTCCCAAATTAGCAACCAGATGGATAGTGACAGTCTAATAATAAACGTCTCGGCGTCTCTTGCACCCAGAGATCGAGAGAAGCACCATGGGAAGCGTGTCGAGGCCGGCCTGGGCGCAGGAGATCGCACCCACGTCCTCGGGCGGGGTGTCACCCGTTGGTGTTGGGCCTCATTGAAAGAAGGGAAACCAGGGGGAGGTGTGATATGTGGGAGGGCGTGTGCATTTATCGCGGTCTTCGCGCGCTGCGGTGCATATGACGGAGGTGTCATGATGTTACCACGGGCGGCAGATGATGATCATCCCGGGGATAAACCATGGTTCAAGGGTCCGATCCTGGATGAAGGGTTCACGATGAGCACTGTCCGGGGGCTCCCCGCGCAGTTGCGCTACAGTCAGGGCGCATGGAACCACCATCGACGGTCTCGGGTGCGGAGGCCCGTCGTGGAACGGGGGTATCGTGATAGAGTCGGTTGGCGTTGAGATCGACGAGTGTGCATGATCCAGCATCAGCGTGACGCCCAGCACAACGTTACCAGGTTGGAGGCACCCGTCCCTGCCTTACGCTGCCCTACGAGCCAGAGCATGTCGTCATGCTGGACCCTGAAGGTTGCGTACCTTGCATGAGATTCGACGCCCGGCGCCTGTGATGGGCTTGTCGACGAGTTGAGAGCGTGGCTGACCCTGGCCCCGGGAGTTATTAATAGAGAGCTAGACGCTGGCCATGCAATGGTCAGCACCTGCCTCGTGAAATCGGGGCGTCTAGGGTAGGGTCAGTGTCAAAGAACTATTCGAGAAGAGAAGCACGTAACGTGTGTAGTGGAACGAGTTGTGGTTGAGAAGGGCTTGGGCGGGCGCTTAACGGGCGTCTATCGGCGTTGGGTGTCGGCCATTGGTCGTCGACAGAAGTCGAGGCCCGGTCATGGAATGAGAACGACCATCGGAACGGGCCCAATGTCGAACTCGAATACTTCAAGGTTCGGGCTCTTGCTTGTATGGCATCGGAGGATGTGCGTCACCCTTGACGACTGTCGAAACACGACGAGGTCGCGCATGAGAAAAGGGGTGGGATCGGTACGAATGGACCCAAGCACGAGACACGACTTGCCAAGTCACTTCGACTGGAGCCTCGCCTCGCGTGCCTACTATGGCATGGGTCCCCTTCCTATCGATCCTGATTATGACAGCTCGGGCTGTACTCGTACTGGCCACTTCGGTTGATAGGGGTGAAGGATGCCAATGTCTGGGCTGGCAGCGCAGTACAGTCAGCGCGCAAGACGCGACCTCGTGGCACATGGCTGATCCCTGTCGCTGCGCGCTTGCGGTTAATTGGGGTCAGTTCGTGTTTTGTCTTGACCCGGTCCCCGTCGGCCTCATCGCAAGACGTGCCGTGTGAGGTAGGGCGAACCGCTGCTCAGCTCAATTGCCGGGACCAAGTCGAGGATGCCTCGAGAGGGGACTTGACATGGATCCAGGCAACGGTCGGTGTAGCTCCCCGCAACGCGCGTTGACGCTCCTGATGAACTGGACAGCTTCTCATCCTTCTTTCCTCTCCCCTGGCTGGGCATGCGCGCGCGGAGGCCGAGAGAGGCTGGCCTGCCGGTGGGCGCATCCAACCTGCAGGGAAGCGTTGTCAACTGACGCACCTACTCGCAGAATGTCTTCTGCGCACACGCCCCTTGACCATGACAAGCACCCTGCTCCTTCCGATCAATCGCCATGCAATGCCATCACCAACGACCCGAGCGGCGGAACCCATCTCTTTGGTCCGATATGCCGTGGCTGGTATTGTTGGTGGTGAAAGTCAGCCGTCGTACGCCTCGGACCTTGCCGTCCAACTTGCCATCACACAAAATAGTCCCCTTTGCAGCGTGTGCCGGCACAGCATACCGTCAGACACCAACCAACATCAACCTGGCTCACTCGCCTGTCAGCCTCCGTGCCTCTTCTGGCCCAACAATCCCTCCGAGCCTTGGCTGAGATGGCAAATGGCAAATGGCAAATTGTCGCCAACAACGGGGTGCAGCCGGCATTTTCCCTGATGATGACCCGACAAGCGACCAGTGACCAGCGACGTGATATCCCTCAGTCGATGTACCTGCCGCTTCCCATCTCACATTGGCCGCGATTTCGTTTCTTCTTCGACCAATCTGTGCCGCAGCCACGCCTCGAGCTCAAAGGCGACGTCGCCCCAACGCCACGCTAAACTAGGCGAGATGCCAACGAAGCGCAAACGAGTCTGTCCCGTCGATGAATAGGCGCTCTTTGCCACCCCGGCGCCGCCGCGGCCGCTTCCCATGTCACTTGTCGGCCACCTGGGGGGGGGGGGTCCCTGGTTCTGGCGCTGGCGCGAGCCGATCCACTGCGGCCTGCGGGTGTCATTCCGTCGCTGCGTGGTTGTTTCGCTGCGACGCTGCGCCAATCCGAGGTCGGGTAGCTTGCTCGCAAGACGGGTCTCGGAGGAACCCAGCGCGCCAACTTCCGGCGGCACCCTCTGTGCTCGCAAAATGCCGTCACGCCACAGCGCAAAGTAACCCCAAGCACCCTGGCTGACCCGCCTAAGCCGCCGATACCGAGGCTCTTTCACGTGCTGATCGCGGGCCTTGTTCGGAGGCAACCGGCCATGGTGTCGCAAACCGCAGCGCCTTTTGGGACACATCCGTCCCCGTCCTTCCCACCTGTTGCTGCTGTTCCGCCGAGCTCCCATACGACGACGTACATACGGCCGCGAGTCGGATGCCCGTTTCGGACTCCAGAGTTGCACTGGGACCCTGGGCCCGCGAACTTTGAGTGTTTTCTCTCGTCACTGAGGCACCCACCACACTCACCGTCAGTCGGCGCAAGCAAACGGTCAAACGGATGGCTGAACCCCCGCAAGGGCGGACGTGACAAGTCAGCACTTGCGCAAGGAAGTTTGCGACAACCGCATGACTTGTTGCGCCTGGTATGCACCCTCTGTCACATTGCTACCAGCCATCCCGGGAGAGAGCCAGCCGAGCTCAGTCGAATCTCGAGGGTTCAACCGTCTCCGGTTATGATGAAGGTCGCGGGGACACAGAAATGTGGGAATTGCCGCCGCTCTGCCTCGTCCGGCGCTTGGCTGTCGTTGACGAGCAACAATCCTCTTACACGTCCTCTGGTTGGCTGGGCGTCGCCGCCTCATAAACCAATAGGATCAACCGTCCCGCCCGATCTTCGTTCGGCTGGACCGTCCACGCTGGAAGGGAAGCCAGTTTCCAAGCCATTGCGACGAGACTGTCCGACCTTGTCCCGCGAGGAGAGCGAGCTGTGTGGCCACCTAAAGTTCTCCGCCGTGCCCATGCCACTCGTCTTCATCGCCATCGATATCTGAGGAAACCGGCATACATCTTCTTCTGCCATTTCATTTGAGACGGACAACTGACGGGGTCGAATCTGTGACATGGCACTGTCGCCTCGTGGCTTGAAGGCCGCCTTTGCTTGACCTGGCCGTTGAGCAAAGCTGGGGTAAATAATTGTCTCGATCGAAGCACATCCATCCTGCGGACCCCATTCAGGGTCGCATGTCTAAAAATAATTCCTGCCGGCTTCTCATCCGGCAGCACGCCCAGAGCGCCAGGACGTTGGCGTACGAGCTGTTTCAAGGGACTCTCCGCGCGGCGGCAGACGAAGGTTGGAAGTGGTGAGGTGTGGAAGGACTGTTATTACCTGCAGCTTGACTGTGACATCTTCGCCCGAAGTGCCGGCCATGCAGCGCCTGTGCTCTCAAATGCTGGGTGATGAGAACGGAGAATCTGCACCGTGACTCGTTGCCCGTTCCAGGCAAGGTCCGCCCCATTCGCTGCAGGTTGCAATGGCACTGACACGTCTCTTTCTCTCGTTCAAGCAGAGCCTAGTCTCGAGTGCGAGGTAGGACCGAAATGGAGGGAATTTCGGCACCAAGCGCATCAGGGTCCAGATTGCCACGAAAGGTCTTGGTCAGGAAGGCGCCGGCGCGTCCTCCTCAAGATGGAGATCAACTGCACTGCCGCGTTTGTACCCGTTCCCAGCTGGCGGCTGCGGTTTCAGCGGGCTGGGAGCGCCGGGCAAAAGATGAAATACGAGGCGCGCGGGGCCTGCTAGTCCAGCACTTTGGGGTTAGCTGGACACCGTTAAACGCGGGCATGAACTCCATAGCCTAAGCAGGGCGCGCGCCGTGTTCGGCTCAAAATCCCACACCCGCGCCAAATTGCATGACAAAGGTCCCTTGTCGGAGTAACCCAATTGGCTTCAGGCGTGGCAGCCACAGGCAGCTCGGGGGTCTCCAGTCTCACAGTCGCGAGCATGATGTAGATGCTGGGGACCCGCTTCGGCGTATCAAGCTGCGGCGTGCCATTGTCGCTTCCACGATGGTTTTGGTCGTCCATGTGGAGTGTCTCTACTTTTGATCCTTGGAACATTCTCTCAAGGTTGGTAACGGTAGCCAGTGATGACAAGGAAGGCCGCCGCCCGGCTCCCGACGGCCACTGCTGAATTGGCGCGCACCAGTTGTCTTATTAGGCGACGGTTGACGACCGCTGTAGTACAAGCGCAGGAGAAGCGAGGGACGCTGCAATGAACAGAACGAACCGAGATGTGATAAGCGGATCTGCGTACGCCAACAGCGAAACATAGGCTTGCTGCAGCTGTTCATTCGTTCACTCGTGCTCTCGTTTATTCGCGATGCCCGCCGGCCGTAAACCAGTTCTCTCGACGGACAAGGCGACGGCGGCTCTTTGTGACGGATCGGGTCGCTTGTTTGCTGCCCCCAAACTTGGAGATTCAGCGGCCGGGCTCCACCCTTGGCGGCGGCGGCAGCGGGGGGCCAGAAAGGCTGCGCCGTCGAGATGCGTGCAAGATGCTGGCATGTCGCAAGGTCCTGAGAGAACAAAGGTTGCCGAAAATTGAGTCGTCGGGGTTGAGTGTGGCGGGCCCAATAGATCACAGAGGGGCGAATAAAGGTGAGAACGGTCTGTTGCAAGGAAGCCACGAGCATGAGGGAGGCCAGGATGTTGGCCATCACCGTCGAGTTGTTTGGGCAGCACAACACATCGTACACCGACTCGGGGCGGTTCGAACTGGCGGGTAGCGTCTCTGCTGCCAGGTACACGACAGGAGGACAGGGGAGGGTGTGTCCGGTTGATGATGGACACGCCCTCTCCCCCCCCCCCCCCCCCCCCCCCCCCCCCCCCCCCCCCCCNCCCCCCCCTCTCCCCTGTCGCGCGAATCCACCGACAAGTTACGCCTGGGACCACACCCTCAGTCTTGGCTGATCCCACGAGCCATTCACCGAAGCGATCAGGCCAGCCACCAGTGAAATTATGGCCATATCGGCCAGCGCGCGTTTCGAAGGCCGTGCTGGCAGAGCCGAAGGCTGGACAGCTGGACTGGGGCTGGAGACGCTGGCGCTGACGCGCGCGCGGGGGTTAGGGACGGGATGTGCGGGAGAGAGGGGTCGTCACCGGTAGAGTGGTGAGGTCCTCGGCTCTTCAGCTGTTCCTTGGCATACGATCGAGTGGATGCAGACACGATGAGCGATGTCTGGTGTCGCAAGCCCGTTGATGATGGTATATACGATCCGGAGGTCGTGGTAAGTACGTATGCGATGGGCACTCGTCGATGGTGGTGGGATGTTGATGCCGCCAAGCCGCGCTTTTCTGCCCAGTGGCCGTGGGCGGAAAGAGGGGAGGAATTAGAGAAGGGGAAGAGGCAAACAGTGGATAGGCTGTGAGCCAGGGGTGGTGCGCTAGAGCGGTACGTACTTTGGAGGTACATCGCGCCTCCCCCCTGTATACCCGCCCTCCCCCTGTACCTGCCCGCGCACCACCACCCACCACCCACGGCGGTGCCGCTCCCCATCGTCTACGACCATGATCAGGTCCGTGGGCCACCATGATAGACCTACGCCTTCCCGTCCCGGGGGGTCTTCGATAGTACCTCACCTGGCTGCTTCATGCTTGCTCCTTCCATATGACCCTACCGGACCGGACCTGACCTACCACCTTAGCTACCTACCTATCTTACGACCTTGCCTTGCCTCTTGCCTTGCCTCGACTGTTGTTAGGGTCTTTCCTCCTTCCTACCTGCCCTGCCCTTACCGTCCCCGTCCCCGTCACCGCTGCACCTGCCATGCGTCTCGTATGCTACCTACCTACTTGCCGGTGCCGGTACCTCTTGCCTGAGCTGTGGCCGTGACAGTGACCTTAACCTTGACCGTGACCGTCATAATTATTATTGCCCGGCTCTCCCATCTGCGTCTCTCATCCCACGCCCTCTCCTCCATTCCCACCTTTCCACCCCGACTTAATATTACCCACTCACCCACTCACTTGCCTGCTCACTTGCCTGCTCACTTCCCTGACAGCGCATCTCACCTCACCTCGCCTCACCTCGCTTCCCATCGAAAACACGCCAGTCGAACTCCCGTAAATACTCTCGCACGCACACACACGTGCCCGAACCGCAAGGCAGTTTCGTCATGGGACTTGGGACGAGTCGATAAACGTTGCACACCTACCCTCCTGGCGATTTACGGTCCCGACGGTTCAGGTCTCGTTTCGCGACAGCCTCCCAGCATCATCCTCCTCACGTCGCGGACAGGCGCTGGATAATCGCGCGTCAAAACCCCAAGCGCGCCCTCTCCGAACCAAAGCGGCCACCTCAACACCCCGACAGCTGGTCTTGACACGACTCTTGAGCAGTCGTCCTGGGAGAGTACACCCATTGGGCTCGGCTTGGACCGTATTGTTTTCTTGAAATCCGAAGGGAGACTATCTCCAAAGCACCAGGACCTTGTCACCCCGGATCCTCCTCGCACTGCGCCTCGCCTGCATCATCGCCTCCGGCCACCACATAACCTCACGCCAGATACAAACAGCGGAACGCAGCCAAAGTGCAGAAGCGGTATCAAACAAGCCAACCTCGGCAGGCCTGGGCTAAAGCACTCACCCACACTCCCCAGCATCGCCTCAGCACCACCCGTATCGCATCCCGCTCCCTGCGCTTGTCCTCATTGCCTCATCCAGGCCAGAGGAGAACACAGCCTCTCGGTATCTACGCCATTATTCCAGCCCGAGCCAGGGCCACGACAAGCGCACGTCCGGTCCCAAGTTGCAAGTCACTGGCCAGCTGCTAGCCTCTTCAGCTCGACGAAGGCATCCATTGAAAAGCCACAGACCCGCACCCGCTTTCTTTTCGCGCGCGAAACCTCGAGTCGATCCAGGTCACCCCTCTTCAGGCACCAGACGAGCACGCCCCGGCTCCGCCGCGCCTGACCCTCGATCAACGTCTTTTTCGCACGACCTGTCTCACTCGCGCCATCTGTCAAGCACCACTTGCCGCACAAAGCTTGTACCATTTCCCCTGCGTCCTTGGTAGCTTGCACAAGGCCGCTCGCGACTTGCCTCTCGGCCCGAATCATCGATTGAAGTACCAAGTGACGCGCTAAAGCCATCCTTATCATCTCGCTCTGTTATCATCAACTTGTCCACGGTCGCGTCCTGCGCGTTGCATCAAGCCCGGACGGCACCGGCCATCTAGAGGTTGATTCTTTGATTATTGCAACGCGCCGTATCATTCATCGTTGCGCTTTATACAGCCACAAACCATGTCAACATTTACAGCCCTGAACGGGGGCTCACCCAAGACGACGGAACTACCGGCGCCCGAATCTCAGAAGTCACCTTCAGATGAGCGGCAAAACGGCCCATCTGCCTCTCAGTCCTCGCCTAAGCCTTCCGCGGGGGAAGTGGCCACCAGCCAGAGAGACAGCTGGCCTGGCCCTGCCAGTGACAGGCCAAACTTCCAGTCTGCGACTTATCCAGATGTCGAGGGTTCTCACAAGAGGAAACGTTCCAATTCGTCTGAGCCTCGCAAAGAGAGGGAGCCACAGTCTCAGCCGATACAGGAGAGGACGCCAGACACAGCAACCCAACCTCATCACCCAGAGTCGCGCGATGCCTATGAGACTCCGCAACGCGAGCGCGAACATCGCCATTATGCTGAAGACAGCCGGGACCACGGGGACTCATGGTACTCCCGGGAAGGCCGAGACGACAGGGGGTATTACGACCAACAGCACTCGGCCTCCTCTACGCAAGGCCAGACGGAAGAGCAGATCGGAGAGGCCCTTCGACGAGCAACTGGACAGATGGACAACCACAGCGACTACGGCAACAGCCCGGAGGGTGATGATCATGACCGGTCTATGAGTGTGTACGGGCCCTACACGCCCGGAGGCTCACGCGATCATGTTCTGCAGTCCGACCCCAAAAAGCGCAAACGGAACTTCAGCAATCGTACCAAAACGGGTTGTTTGACTTGCCGTAAGCGCAAGAAGAAGTGCGACGAACAGAAGCCCGAATGTGAGTAATCATCAAAGTACCAAGAGAGATCGTCAAACTCACCATGACAACAGGCATAAATTGCATTCGCGGAGGTTTCCTCTGCGCGGGCTACCCCCCGCAAAGAAACACGGGATGGCAGAAACCAGATAACAAGGCTGCAGCAGTTCCGCTAGAATCGAAGGACCCCAGCTACGTGCCCCCGGGCGCCTACGGCATGCCGCAACAGAATCCTTACGGCAGCCAACCCACCGTCGCGCCGCGGCGCGACCCTCTACCTCCATATGGCCGAGGGCAACCCTTGCGCATCGACCCGCCTCAAGGGCGGCCGCTGATCACCGACGACGATAGACCTACAGCCTCCACGATCCCGAGTGCCTCGGTTGCCAGCCCAGAACTCAAGCTGTCGGCCCTCCCCTACACACCCGCCAACGTCTTCCCAACGCCTGTGAGCGCTCAAGGCCCGCCGCAGCAGAGCGGCTTCTCCGAGAGGAAGGAGTTCCAGCCGCCGCGTGTGCCGCCTTTGCATGACCACAGCCGGAGCGAGCCAGAGACCCCTCATCCAGGTAACACACTGCCCCAGATCAACATTCTGCATCCGACCCGTGCCAATAGCCCTGCTCCGCCACCATCCACGAGCAACGCACAGGTTGCGGCTCAACTGGCCTTGTCCCATGCGCAGTTCGGTGGCAGCAGGCAGAGGACCCAAAAGGAGGAGATGCTTTCTGGCAGGCACTACTACCCCTTCGACAAGGAGCTGGTTCTCGAGCGAGAACGTTGTAGCGCCGCGTGCTGGCGGTTCAACAACTCGACGAACCCAAACAACGGGGTGTCGCCCAACGAGCGTGCTCGCCTGTTCCGCGAGATTCTGCAACCACGCGATCCTATCCAGATTTCGCCGACATTAGCATCGCCAGTGACCAACGTTGGCCGTGTCGGCGAGAATGTGGTCGTCGAGGCTCCTTTTACCTGCGACTATGGATACAACATAACTATTGGACAGAACGCGATTGTTGGCCGGAACTGCACCATCATCGACACGTGCGAGGTCAAGATCGGCGACAACTGCCACATTGGACCTAATGTCAGCATCTACACGGCCACGTTACCCATCGACCCTAAGAGGCGCATGGGGAGTAAAGGACCGCAGCTTGGTCGACCGATCACGATCGAGCAAGACTGCTGGATCGGCGGTGGCGCTATGATTCTTCCTGGGAGAACAATTGGCAAGGGGAGCACTGTCGGCGCCGGCTCTATCGTCACCAAGGTATGTTTACCGTGTTGAACGCAACACTTTGAAGGACGGTACTGACTTGTCGTGATTAGGACGTCCCCCCCTTCACCATTGTCGTGGGCAACCCAGCTCGTGTTCTTCGGGGCATCTCGACGTAGCACAAGCACTGCCATGTGAGCTTGCGCGTACAGGCGCGTCAGGATTTTCTTGTCTGCTTCTCCTTATTCTTGCTTTGGCTATGATACCCAGCTTGTAATGCATGAATCTGTACCATTATATAAAAAGCATCCTTTCTGTTTCGTGCGCGTTTTCGCTTACCCGGTTGGAGGAAAGGAACAAGGTCGAGGAGACATGGGTCTTCGACCAGGATTATCTTCATATGAGCCCGAAATGCTGGGTAACGAGAATATGGTTCTGAACGATTGGGGCGGGCGGGAAGGGGTGTTCTGCGTCCGCTTTGTAGATCTAGACTGGCTCTGGCAGCCTGTTGGCTGGATTTGCTCGAGGGTGCAGTATGTGCGTTTCTGAGGCGGTCCGAGGAGTGTCCCGGCGAATACGACTTTTGACCTGCCGCTACCTCATTACAAGATGGCTAAATGCTGCAGCTGTGCAGATGTGTTGTGATCGTGAACTTCTGATTAACCAGCGACCTCATGGGACGACCACTGCCTCTAACATGTGTCATAAAAGCGTGAGCCCCCCACCTGCCCAAGATACGTTGACGATCATCGACATGGTACACACTCGATACCAGCCCAGAGATGTTGGCGCTAGGAGGTTATGTATCATCAGAGTAGATGGAGGCCAACCGATCTGCTGAAATCGACCTTGTTCACGGAGATTCAAGTAGGGCGACGGGCGGAGACGAAACCGTGTAATCTACGCAGGAGATGCTGCCACATTCAGAGCACCTCAAGCCGAGAGCAATCTGCGTGACAACTCAGAGCTCGCCGCCTTTCAAGCGATGCACTCGCCATAGTATGTCAACACAACAAAAGAGTTCGAGGTCGAGGTCGATGCCGGCGCCTGCATCTCTTGTTGTGATGTTCCAGGCTCGAATCCGCACCAATCCGGCCCGAGATGGTCAACCCTCTGATCGTCCGCTCATGTCCACACCATGGCCGCTGGGCTAAGGGGGGCAGTGGATGTCCTCCTTTGGGCAATGGTGAAAGTACCGAAAGGGCTCAAATATCGCTGGTGCGAGGTGGTCGTGGCCCTCCGGGTCGGCGGTCGTGAACGGCGACGTCGTCAGGGAGGGATGCTTGGCTGGAGAACCTATGTCGAGGAGACAGGCCCAATCCTCCTCTGATGGACGGGATGCCTAGCCAGGTCTAGCTCAGCGAGGAGCATCGGCGGCCGGGGTTGTGGCGCATCTGCAGACTCGGCGCAGCCATGTCGGGCCTACTGCGGGTTACACGATGTCGGCGAACGTCCGTGGCCTGCTAGCACGGTGAGTGGTCCGGCATTGCCGACGTCTTTGATGGCTTACGAGTACACATTGGGCAATCCGTTCTATGCATTGTTGCTGGTTTGGTCGGAGCTTGGAGCTGTTAGTTGTGCTTGGAGGCCTCTAGTCCATGGGCCACATGGGCACAGACAAGCCAGAGTTTTTAGCCTTCAAGCGACAAAGACCATCAACCAGCGCTGTGAAATCAAGAAAAAGGGGGTCTGCCTGTACTACGGCGTGGACATCGTAAGGAGTGGAAATGGTGGTGCATTTTGCGAGAGACCTGCGTCCTCGAAAGGCTACTTCGGATCCTGGAGCTGGGTCCCTACTCAGGAGAGAATCAGAAATCCTCCAAATATGCCGACTCGTCAACCCGAGGCAGGAAATCATCTCGTCGTTTCTGGCTTCGGCCAATGGCCTCCTCGATCTTCTGTAACGCTCCCTGCTTCCGAGCCAGTTTAGCAAACGCCCGCATGGTGTAGTCATTCATCTCGTGGCCCTCTTCTTCCAGCCTCTGAAGCGTCATGATTGCTTTGCCAACGTTCTGCAGGCGGGCGTAGCCGCTGAGCATGGTGTTCCAGGTGACCAGATTGGGCTTGACGCCGTGTTGCTTCATCATCTGCAAGATGCGTTCGCCGGAGGCATCCTCATTCTGCGAGATGAAACCACGCAGGAGGATGTTCCACGTGTACTCGCTGGGAACGGGATGCCGTCCCTTCCTCCTCCTCGGACCACTCTCAGCGGCATTATCAAGTTGAGCAGTAGGCTGTGCCTTTTCGTCAAAGTTGTCCTTCAGCATGTCGCCAACGATATCCAGGGCCGCCCGCAGCATGCCCGGGTGCTCGCAGAGGGTCTTGATGATGACGTCGTGCAGAAACGTTTTCTTGTCGTCGATGAATCTCATGGCAACGGGGTCTCCCTTTCGGACGACCTGACGAATGAACGAGTACGCTGACAGTACGCTTGACGCTTGTGACAAGCTGCGCACATACGCCATGTACATGATACCAAGAGTCGCGCCAGTCGGATGCAGCTTTTCGGTTACTCCTGCTGCTACATCGTCGAGGCCGGCGAAAATACGGCTGGTCATCTGCCACTGTTCAGGCATTTCTGGCCGGCAGGACTCGGCGAGCTCGGCCAAGTTGACGGGAATGAGGTGCTGCAAAGGCTCAAGATGAAAGATCTTGGCGTAAAAGTACAGCATAGGCTTGAAGGCGGGAACGATGTGCGGAACCGGTCCATTACGTGCGGTAGTCGCCTCGGCCGATCCGAAAATGGTCCAAAAAAGGCCGTTCCAGAATGGAGTGTCGAAAGCCTTGTGCTTGGCCGCGAGGTCGGTGACGCGGTCAATGTTTTCAAACGCACCCAAGTGCTTCTTGGCTCCTTCAATGAGCGTCGATAGCAGAACAACATCTGGGTCAATGTTGTGCCGCTGAATGATGCCAACGACGTCCCAAGCTGTTTCGAGGTTGCCCTGGAGGCACAGCGCACGAACGAGAGCGGTATAGTTGATGAGGTTTGGGGTGAGGCCGTGCTGCAAGAGCTCCTCGAACGCATCGACGGCGGAGGCAATTCGTGAATCGTCTCCTTCTCCGGGCGTGGGGGAAAGAATCGAAGTACAGAGACTCAACCACTGGGCGGAGCCAAGATTAGCACCACCAGCTGCCACGGCGGCAATAGTGATCTGAAGTGCCAATTCCTTCCGCTTAGCATCTTTGGCAAATCGATCTGCAATGTGCAGAAGCGTGTTTGGGTGTAGTGGCGCGGAGTGGTCCACCAGACAGGCGTAGAAGTCGTCCAACTTTCCAACCTCTAGGCCGGTGATCATGTGGAAAAAGGTATTCTGTCGAAAGCTGAGCCGAACATCATCGCGGTGCCGATACAACCGGAGAAGGCCCATGACACAGTCAGCCAGAGCCTCCGCATGAGCTGCGGCCTCGTCTGAGGGCAGGGAATGCTGCCAGACAGCTAGGAAGTTGACCGTATCCTGAACCGCATATCCAGGCGGCAGAGGTTTCAACGTAGACTCCAGGACCATCCTCGCCTTCTCCGGACAAGATGTCAAGGCTGAACCAATGATATTGGGCCAGATACGCTTCCGCCGGTCAAAGTCCAATGACTCCCATGCAGCCGACATGGCCTCGACCGTGTCGTGCTCTAGCAGCCATTTCAACTTGCGTATCATTCGGTCCTTCGAAGGCTTCCAGCCTGGCTTTTGTATCCTTTTCAGCATCCCATGCCGCACTTTGTTTTTCCAGTCCAGAAAATCCTTGACTTCTGCAGCGTCGAGCCTCCTTATACTTTCATCATACACGGGGCGGCGTCTTTGCGGTGGATGTTTCCGAGTCGACCGCGCGAGGTCCGATTGGGCCTCGTCGGGTTGAAGGGCCGAATCATGGCTGTATTCGTTATTGGACCCGGGGTCTGTGGACGGATTCCTAGGGCGGGGGAATCTTGTCGGCGATTGTCTGGTGAGGTCCCGTCCTCGACTGCCAGACCTGGGCGTACGGGTAGCACGTCGATCATCCTCGAAGAGTTCCGCGGCGTCTGCTATTTCTGCCCAAGTGCCAACACCCCTTTTGTTTTCGGAGAAGGCGGTCGTCGGTGTCGCTTTGCTGCCAGTGCGGATCAGCCCTTGCTGCGCATGAGAGAGGCCGTGGAAGGTTGCGGTGCGAGTTCGTGGCGCCAAGTCCTGGGACAGACGCGTGAGGCAGGATCTGCAAACGAATGCAGGCCGCATAGTGGGCGATATGAGGTGGTTCGGAGGAGCTAGAAGTACATGATCGATGCGACAGCGGCGTCGTTCGTTGACGAATCGAAGACGATCCGACGAAAAATTCGCGATGTTGAAATGTCCATGGTATTGGAGGTTCAATTCGACTGTCGGATCCCTGCTGCGTCACAGGCCTAGCCGCGTCTGTGGTGGATCTGCGCGTCTGGTTCACTGGAGATCCCTGCCGTGGCTGGTGAAAACCCAGCCCCACCATCAACTTCCCATCTGGCGAACAAGCACAACCAAACCTCAAGACACGCTCCGACTCTGACGAAATCCTTGCAAACGAAGACTCGATTCTGCCGGCCGATTGCGCGGAAATCAAAACGTAATCCGCAGAAGAGCACGACCAGGCGCCATGTCCAGTTCCCACTCCAGCCTCAGCGCCGCGGCCGACGACCGCAAAGCGCGACTCGCCAAGTTCAAGAACCTCAAGAGAAAACAACCCATTGACGAAGTTGCCGCGCCAGAGTCAGAACGCTCCTCGGCACCACCAGAAGAAGTCGATGTCAGCAAGCTCCACCTGTCAGGACGCAACTATGACCCCGAGACGCGCGGTCCCAAGCTCGGATTCGAGGCTCCGCCCATAGAAGACCTCGACAAGCCGACACTAGAGGAGCAGGCGGCCGAGGTGGAAGCAGAAGTGAAGCGCAAAGCGGCAGAGGATGCCACGGACGACAAAGGGATCGACCTGTTCAAGCTGCAACCCAAGAAGCCGAACTGGGACCTGAAGAGAGACTTGGATAAGAAGCTGGAGGTCCTCAACGTGCGGACAGACAATGCGATCGCCAAGCTGGTGCGTGAGAGGATTGCAAACGCGCAGAAAGCCGAGATCAAATCAAAAGAAGCAGGCTTGGAGAGCGCAGAGGGCGATGCGACAGGGATTGACGGCATCGCGTTAGTCGAGGGAGTGCGGGTTCGGGAGCGAGAGGAGGAGGAAGACGAGCGCAAAGAGAGAGAGGCCGACGAGTCGGATGTATGAACTTAGCAGTCGGCATTCTCCCCGAGTCTGTACGAATTCCAGACGCCGTGATACCCTACCAGATGGCCCTTTAGGGCCGATACTTGACTCTGGATATAGCGCTGTAAAGTCGTGCCTGAAGTGTCCTTCATTGGGGGGTTCGTGACCGATATCCTGAGGGATCTCCGAAACACCAAAGCCTTCTACTCCCTTCGCCAAGCTCGTGTGCCCAGTATCGAGATGGCGTTCTAGTCAGGAATCATCGCTCGTCGATAGGGCCTCTTGACAAAGTATAGTCAAGCTCTGGGAAACCGAAGCCAACAAGTACGAAAAGAATATCCAAAACTTCAACTCCTCCTAATGGAGCGGATTACAAAAAAAAAAAAAAAAAAGGCTTGGAATGGGTTAGGCGGACTGGGAGACGAACCCCAACCCCCCTTCAGAGCGTCCCAAGCAATCAGTACGACCAGCGGCTTACAAGGCAGGAGGCAAATCTGGGCGCCTAACCACTAGACCAAGAGGATTTGTTGACAACCGGCCTCTACAGATCTGTAGATAAACTTACGCGTCGGTTGGATTCAAGGGAGGAAGGAGCAAGTAGTCTGCGGCTCGAACGCGGATTGCCCTGGGTGACAGCGAGGTCATGTTTCCGCCTTAGGTATACATTCAGGGACGCGCTCACATCGTGGCACGGTGGGGTAAATTCAAGTGTAATAGAGACATTGAAGACAGACTATGATATAACATGACTAGAAGCAACTTGTGATGATCGTGTTAGGTATTGTTTACTAAGGTAGCCTCTACTGATATTGGCCCTGAACTTCAAGGCACAGCAGTCTCTCTTCGACACTACACCACTCTATCTCCCACTGTTCATCGCCTTAGTCAAAGCTAGTCTTTGACTGAAGGGACTGAGGCTTCGCTCTCGAGGGGGTCCTGATTGCTGGCGTCGCTCCGGTGCGGCATCTATCGACCGCTCTTCGGCACGCGTGCCCCGACCTGAACCATGTTCCAGACGACCCCCGCGTGTAACACGTTCGCTATCGGGGCGTTGAGGCGACTTTGAAATCGATCTACGCCTGTGCCTTGATCGGTCGGTTGGGGCCGAACGACCAGAGTCTCTCTCGCGGTACCTGCGCTCGTGCCTTGCGGGAGGCGAACGACTGTCTCTGGAAAGAGACCTCGGCCTCTGGCGAACTGGCGAGCGCGAGCGAGACTGTCTAACCGTCTCGAATCGGCGAGTCGCGTGTCCATCATCCCCGCTGTCGTGACTTATTGAGCGGCGGCGCACCAGCTCAGCATCACGCGAGTCTCCCCTTCGTCGTGGCTCGACCGGAGAAGGCGATCGCCGCCGAGGAGGTGGTGAAGCTGATCGCTTTGTGGAAATGGTTGACACGGAATCAAAAGAGGCTGAGCGTTTGCGCTTCGGTGGGTCGTCAGATTCGGAGTCTGCGTCCCGCGCTGCGAGCTCCCGCTGGCGCTCTCTCTCCGCTTCTCTCTTGGCCAACTCGGCATCGGCAATGCCCTTTCTGTCGCGTGGGTTAGTCAAGGTGCCCCTATGGGAATGGCCTCGCAGCGCTCACTTGTCTGACGGCTCGTTTGGTGTGGCCTCGGTCAGCTTTGGTAGTAGCTTCGGATCGCGTAGCTGCTGCGTCCGCGACGGCCGGGGAACATAGGGTCTGGCTTGGGCGGGCTCCTTGCATTCATACGAGTAGTGTCGTGCTGCGAGGGTTAGTCTTGGGAACGTTTGATCAGGTAGAAATTGACTTATCTCTTTTGAGACACTTCTGGCATTGGACATTTGCGGGCGTCGACTGACGCGGGCCTCCCCGACCTCTGTACATCGCAAGCGTCTTTGATGGTGTTGACCAGACGGGTTGAGCCTGAGTTGAGTCTGGGTTGATGCACAGTTTGCTGGGCCCAAAATGTTTTGAAGCAGAGTCCCTCACAAGGTGTGAATGACAGTTGTGGTCGCTATCAACTTATGCGACTTTTGAGATGGAATGGAATCGGGATGCAACGAGTGTCATTGGGTCGTTTGCCTGGATCGAGATGGGTTCTCATCAACATTCATCAGACGGCAGGACTCCCAGGCCAGGTCTTGCGTCCTGCTTCATCAAAGACCGAGGCGGTGCACTGTGGCGCATGAGCTGCCTGTGTCCATCCATGCCGGCACCGCCACATAATCTACCGACGCTAAGCCGTTCGAGGTGGGCGGTGGGCTGGGCTCATCAGGCCTACCGCTTCTCGCCAACCAGGTGGGAGAGACATCCATCTTCATCCACTGTCGGTCCTCACCAGAATTTCTGACCTCGCCTGTCACTCGCAACTTCAGCCTGTTGTACCACGGGACATTGAGGCCGCTGCACACCACGGGAATGGCGACTACCTGATCCCATCATTCATCCACGCACACGTACCATCTCGCTGTGAGATCTCGACTCGACTATTTCTCCTGCAACAGAGTGGTAGACGCCCGCTTAGGGTAAGTCGCAGCGTCTCTTTTTATTCTGCCCCCCCCTCCCATCCTACAAGCTCGTGGATGGCTGTGTGGCCGGCCTGGGTCGTCCGCTACCACGGCGCAAGCCCAGCACCGACATCCACGTCCTGCACTTCATCTTCCCGTGACAGTCGGTGTCTTCCCTCAGCTCCCCATTCTGGTCGCCTTGTTGCAGTCCCTGTGCGCCCACATCCTTTTCCATGCTCCATCCGGGCGCTGTCCTGTCCTGCGCCCGCCGGCCCACTGGGACCTTTGACTGACTGTCGCGGGCAGAATACCTGCTTCCCAAACGAAGCACTGGACGAACAACAGACCTCCCCGTCGGCGCAGAGCACCAGCATTCGACATCGACACCGAGCACCGCCGAGCGATCATGTCCCTGCTCTCTCGACCATGATTCACGGAACCTTCTTCTCGTATCGCATGTCCGCCTCGATCCAGTTGTGTGCTTGATTTCGATCCTGTCTTTTCATCCCCCACCTCTGGGACAACGTTCTTCGATTCGCTTCGCAAGCCCGCCTACCTGAGCCAGCAACAACGGCCTGGCCCCTCATACGACCTCCCGCAGACGAAACAGCTGCCCATTCCCTACAATGGAGACCGCGCAGGTTTCTCCCGGCCTTCACAAGCCGTCGTTTGCAAAGGTGAGCACCATACTTCCAACCTTGTGCTCGGCCTACCGGGTTTCGAGTGACAACATCGTGCTGACAGGACCCTTCTGTATCAAGATCGCAGCGACTGCGTCCAAGGAAAACAGCCCCCTTCCGTCAGCTCGTCGACTCGCCCCCACCCCCGGCCAAGATCAGGCCTCCCCTACGACCAACCAAGTCCCTGCTACCAACACGACCGACACCCATACTCCTGCTGCGAATGGATCATCGCCCGTGACTGGAGCTAGCGCCACCAACTTCGCTCTTGCGCCGGAGGATGATGTACAGGCAAAGCCGCCCGGTCTTGACCCAGTTGCGAATGGCCTGAAGGACCTTCATCTCGGAGCTAGGACTCCCAGCCTGGTTGTCAACGGCAGCGGCCCAAATCCCATCGATCGATCAAAATCCGCGAACAAGGATGGTTCGGACGACTCTCAGCGAGCAGACTCAAATTCGGAATTAGACGCCAAACCAGCCAGCCTCGATGGAAAGAGCATCACCTCGGGAACCACGTTTGCCCTGGATGAGAAGGAGTCGCTTCGACCCGACGATAGCGCCAGCGTTAAGGCAGCGGCTGCCGAGGATGATGATTCTTTTTCCTTCCGAGGCCCGTTTCTGCCGAGCTCTCGTATGGGCTCCGATCTCGCTGCTCGAGCCAAGGGACTTCAAATCGGCGACCACATTGCTGCCGAGAGGAGGCTTCCCCAGGTCGTATCCGGATCACTGAGCCAAGGCGTCATTACACCCCAGAGTGCCACATCAGACCCGCCTCAAGCGCCTGCGGCGAATCTGACGAGCGATCTGTCAAACTATATGAATGCGGTCCACGGACAGTCACCGGACGAGAAGCTCCTCGAAGCTATGTCATCACAGAAAGATCGGCTCTTCCTCTTGATGCTCGAAGCTGAATTGATCAAGTTTGTGCAGAACTCAAAGTAAGAGAAACAATTTTCAAATGCCAGCTCTCGCACTCACATGTCGCAGGGAACCTTTCATGGACTTTCCGCCTTCCAACTCATTTTGTAGAATGTTGACCCATAAACTGGCTGATTACTATCACATGACACACCAGTATGAGCCTCGAGTTGGATCGGTGCGGATCTTCAGAACACCCTACGCCAGGGTACCCGACTCTTTGGCTAGCCTCGATGTCCCAGAGCCTGTAAGCGAGACGCCACCTCCCGTCATGCTGCCCAGAAAGATCATGCGGCGTGGCGAGGATGTCGAATCCGGCACAGCCAGCGGGTCTATTTCCAAGGTTACGTCGGAGGACGGCAGCGACGGAAAAGAGAAAACCGCACCTGCGAATCAAAAGTAGGTTTACTTGATAGCGATACCCGACCTGCCGCTAACGAGGTACTCCAGACTGTCCAGAGAGCAACGCGAGGAAGCATACAAGCAGGCGCGAGAGCGGATCTTTGGCAATTCGGAAAAGACTGGAGAATCAACGCCAGGTAAGACACATTTCCTGATGTTCAGATAAACTGGATCACTAATCCGTTGATAGACAATGAGCCTGAGAATGGAATGTCTCGCGCAAGCTCCGTTTCTGCAAGGGACAAGGTCAACGGAGGCAAGAGAGGGAAGGGCAATAAGCAGAGGCGAGATGACTCGGACAGCCTCGACTCGAGGCACCTGTACGGGCCGTTCGGTCCCCAGCAGTCTTGGGTGCAACAGCCGCAGTACTCCCCTCATCCTGGTTCGCAGTATCCGGCTCCTGTGCCGCCGACGTATGGGAATCAGATTCAGCCTGTGTACACGCCTCCAGGACAGGCCTACCCGGCACCTGCGATGCATGCTGGCTATCCTGCATACCCCAACATGGCACCGGTAAGTGACTTCGGTGATCCCGGATGCGCCAAACAATTACTGACCGTGTATTGATTTTAGTACCCGGCTCAACCGCCAGCTCCACAGGCTCAGCAGCCACCTCAGATGCAGTCTGCCCAGCACAGACCTCAGATGATGCCAAGTCCCAACATGTCAAGCTACGGGCCGCCCGTATCAGTGCCGGCGCAACCGGGTTGGCAACAAGGCTACAACGGCGGTCCAGCCCCGCCATTGGTGTCGGCCCCTGCGCCGATACCTGCCCCAGCGCCTAACCCTGCCTCATACTCGCCACGAGGCATGTCGGCGTCTTCTGGGGTGCCATATGCCTATGGTCAGCTCCCAGCTCATATCAACCCCAACGATCCGAAGAGCCAGCACCCGATCCCGGGGAGCTACAACCGCCACGCCTTCAACCCCAAGACGCAGTCATTCGTGCCTGGCGGGGGGATGGCACCGATGCAGCAACCCCAGCCGTCATTCAGTGCTCCTGGGTCGCACCACAACAGCCCCCAAATCGGTTCGCCGCACCTGTCCTATGCCGGCTACCAGCAACCCGGACCTCCCGGCCCGTATGGCGGGCCTGCTGGCTATGGCATGGCTCGGCAAGGATCTAACAACTCGGCGCCGCTGTACCACCCGCCACCCCCCCAGCACCCCCAGCACATGATGCAGCCGGGACCGGGCATGCCGTACATGCCCCAGCAACCTCCCCACCAGTCCATCGCACAGAGCCAGCCACCTCATCACATCCCCAGCAAGCCAGCCGCTCCTCAGGGGCCGGCCGGGCAGACGTTCAGCCACCTGCCGCAATACGGCAACCCTGCCACGCTGCCGCAGAAGCCGAACACCAGCATCTAGAAGCACGGCATAACCAGGTGCGGGGCGGATCGGCGAGGCATGTTTATGAGGTCTGTAGGTGTGTAGCACGACAAAAAACGGCGTTCCGGGGCTGGCACAGCATAGTGGGCGTTTGAGGACGGACAGGATGGTTTTGGGCCACGCTGGCTGGCTACTGCATTTGCTAGAACCGCTTTTTTTTCCATAATGAGACAGACTGACTCTTCATTCTACGCGATGTCATGGTTCACGTTTCTGCTTCACGAGGTTTTTTTTTTCTTGGGTGGTGATTTCGTAAAATTTCAGCTCGCCCTGAGGTTGGCTGTCTAATCCTGACACTGCCGTAACGCCATGACGGGTTGGTGGTTTCCCGCAACATGGTCCCGCTCCGTTCTGGGAGAGGAACGCGCCGCCTCCCAACCGTCAAAATGCTTGGCTAGCTAGCTGCTCGTTGGAATCATCATGCTCTCTCCGCCGCGTCGTCCCAAGCACGATTTTCTCGAGATCCCTTCAGTCAATAAATAAAAAGCCGTTTCCCCCCATTTTTCCATGCTTTTCATCGACTGCTGGCGGACTCTCTCACTCGGCAGGTTCCCTCGGCTCCCTCGGCTCCCGGTTGTGGCCTCCTCCGCGGCCGCCGCCGCGTCCACCCCTCTTGCCGCCGCGTCCGCCGCGGCCGTCGCCGCCCTTGTCGCCGTCGGCGGCCTTGCCCTCGCCATCCTTCTCGCCCGTGTTGAGGACCGCCGTCGCCAGGCGTTGCGAGAGGTCGATCTGGTTGCGAATGGTGTTGGCGAGGTAGGAGACCATGAGGACATCCTGGATGTGGTTGTTGAAGTCGGACTCCATCTGCTCGGGGTCGACCTTGGGGGCGAGGGAGAGGGCGTTCATGAGGTACTGGCCGAGGGCGTGGTTGGGCTCCTCGTCCTCGTCGAGGACGCCGCTGACCCACTCGCTGACGCGGTCGATGAGGCCGGTGGCCTGGTCGATGGAGCGGGCGAGGCCCTCAATGTCGGTGACGAGGGGCGCGGAGCGGTCCTCGGTGTCCTTGGCGGCGGCGATGGCGGTCAGGGCGGTGCGCTCGGCGTCGCCGTAGAGGACCTTGTGGGGCACCTGGATGAAGAGGCAGGACTCGGCGGCGCGCTCGGCGTTGACGGCGACGGGGGCGGAGATGTAGGCGCGGGTCTCGATCTCGGCGGCGGGGTCGGTGGTGATGGTGAGGTGGACGGCGGGGTGGGGGAAGGTGCCCGTGTCGGGGGCGGCGAAGAAGTTCTGGATGAGGGCGGAGAAGGAGTTGAGCTCGTGGCTGGTGGTGTACCAGCCGAGGAGGGACTCGCGCGGGGAGGCCTTGAGGGTGAGGGCGAGCATGTTCTTCTGGTAGTCTACGTCGACCTCGACTTGGTCCTCGTTCTCGGTGTGGGGGATGGCGAAGCAGGAGCGGACCTCGACCTCCATGCCATCTTCGGAGCGGGTGCCGACGAGGGCGCCGATGACGCGGGTGGACTGCGTGTCGCGGATGTCGCGGCGGACGGCATGGTCGAGGATGGAGAGGATGGCCTGGGGCGAGGGTCAGTCAGGCGTACGACGTCTCGAGCGGCTGAGGAAGGGGGAGAGGGACACGACGGGGGGCATGTCGTGATGTCGCCTGATGGCGAGAAGAGGGGTCGGACGTACTTGAGGCTGGATGTTGACGTTGAGCGGGGCAATGTTGCCCTGGAGGCTCGCCGTCGCAGGCACGATGGGCCTGGAGAGGTGAAGGAACTTCTCGGATTCTACAGCCATGCTGGGCAGATGCCAGGGATGATGGCTAGAATAAGAGGAAGGGGGGCGGAGGTAGCGTCTAAGGGGGGTGATGTCTTCGTCTCCGTCGTCCCGGTCGCGACAAGTCGGGAGGTCGTTCAAAATCGAAAATTGTGGCAGCGGAGTGGGACTGGGTTGTGGGCGCTAAGATAGAGGCTGATAACACCCCGTGGCGAGCGAGCGATGCCCCGCTGTGGCTGGTGCGCTGGTGCGCGCGCCCATGTGGGGTCCGTCGCTGCTGCAAGGCTACGATAAGGTACGGCTTACAACTTTTTTTCTGCGTCTCAAGTCCGAGGTGCATGTTCGCCATTCACTTTTTTCTGCCACCTTCGGACCCTTTTTTCATTTCCATTACGATATCCGGCAATGGGACCTCGTGGCAGAGGTAGAGGCGGCGGCGGCGGCGGTGGCGGCCGTGGTGGTGGTGGTGGTGGATTCCGAGGTGGAAGAGGAGGAGGGCCCTCCAGAGGCCGTGGAGGAGGAGGAAGTCGAGGAGGAAGTCGAGGCGGAGGACGTGGCGGACCCTCTCGAGGCCGCGGTGCCCGAGGCCGCGGACGAGGGAGGGGAGCACCGCGAGGAGGAGCCGGCCCACGCTTCGACACAAGTCGCGTGGGTGAAGAGCAGTGAGTTTTGGACATCTGCATTGGATGCAAGTGACATCTCAAGACTGACACACTCAGGTCATCTGATGAAGAGTCTTCGGGAGAGGAGGAGTACGGCTCTGAGGAGGACGAGGACCTCGAGGAGGGATCCGACTCGGAGGACGAGGAAGAGCAGACCCAGAAAGCCGCGAGGCCG
This sequence comes from Verticillium zaregamsianum, assembly GCA_002851755.1. Classification (NCBI taxonomy): domain Eukaryota; kingdom Fungi; phylum Ascomycota; class Sordariomycetes; order Glomerellales; family Plectosphaerellaceae; genus Verticillium; species Verticillium zaregamsianum. The sequence continues at coordinate 601,213 of NMXM01000004.1, read as the reverse complement.
TACATGGCTCTCTTGCAAGGCTTCACCGAGGACTCTGAACGCAATGCCAAACGGCGCAAGCTCGACAGCGGCGCCGCAGCCGAGGAGCCGGAACCCCAGAGTGCGCCGGCTCAGGACGACGACGACGAAGAGGACGAAGACGAAAAGGAGCCTGAAGATCTCGACCTCGTCGAGGAGGCCGAGGAGGATCCCGCCATTGCTCTCGCCGAGGCAGAGGATGACGTGGAAGGCGACGACGAGGATGAGGAGGACGCCACCGACCCCTTCGACAACCATTTCACCATCCCCGACGAGACACTCACCGCCCAAAGAGTCAAAGCCATCCAAGGAAACGAGTGGGCAACCACGCGTCATGTGACAAAGCTTTCCAGGGCCGTTGTCATGTCTCCCAAGATCGATGGAGGCGACGGAACCAAGCTGCCCTCGCCCATATCAGGACCTGACGGTCTGAAGCTGAAGATGAAGCTGCGGGAGGTGGTATCTCGCAAGATTCCGTCCTTCGACCCGGTTCAGCAGTCGCTGGCCCCGATGTTGTTCAACTACCAGGACATTCTGTTTGGAGACCGCAACGTCAGGAACTCGGACAGCCTACGGCAAATGACGTGCCTTCACGCCATCAACCACGTGTTGAAGTAAGGCACCTCTTCCTGCTATAGCGTGTGGCCTGTGCTAACCATGTCTGCAGGACTCGAGACCGAGTCATCAAGAACACGTACAAGCTCTCCAAGGACGAGAACCCGGACCTGGAGTGCAGGGACCAGGGCTTCGTCAGGCCCAAGGTGCTGTTCCTCCTGCCCACGAGGCAGTCGTGCGCCAAGATGATCAGCACCATCGAGGATCTCCTGGAGCCTGGTCAGAAGGAGAACCGCAAGCGTTTCGAGGATGCCTACGTGGACACGTCGGAGAAGTTCCGCGACAACAAGCCGGCGGACTTCCTGGACCTCTTCGACGGCAACGACGACGACATGTTCCGCCTGGGCGTCAAGTTCACTCGCAAGACGATCAAGTACTTTGCGCAGTTCTACAACTCGGACATCCTCATGGCGAGCCCGCTCGGCCTCCGCATGGCCATCGGGTCGGTGGAGGACAAGAAGGCGACGGACTACGACTTCCTCAGCTCGATCGAGATGGTGGTCGTGGACCAGGCGGACGGCCTGCTGAACCAGAACTGGGAGCACGTCGAGTACATCTTCGAGCACCTCAACCTGCAGCCCAAGGACGCGCACGGGTGCGACTTCAGCCGGGTGCGGCCCTGGTACCTCGAGGACTGGGCCAAGTACTTCCGGCAGACGGTGATCCTCTCGCCGTTCGTGACGCCGGAGCTGACGGAGCTGCTGCGGACGCAGTGCCACAACTGGGCCGGCAAGATCCGGTTCCAGCCCGAGTGCCAGGGCATGCTGCAGCAGCTGCCGGTCAAGGCGCGGCAGACGTTCTCGCGGTTCGAGGCCAAGTCGGTGGACAGGGACCCGGACGCGCGGTTCGCGTACTTCACGTCGGCCATCGTGCCGGCGCTGCTGCGGCGGGGCAAGGACCTGGCGGGGACGCTCATCTTCATCCCGTCGTACCTGGACTTTGTGCGGGTGCGCAACTACTTCGCGACGGCGGACGCGCTCGAGTCGCTGTCGTTCGGCAACATCTCCGAGTACGCCGACTCGACGGACGCGGCGCGGGCGCGGTCGCACTTCCTCAGCGGGCGGCACAAGGTGCTGCTGTACACGGAGCGGGCGCACCACTTCCGGCGGTACCGGCTGCGCGGCGTGCAGCGCGTCGTCATGTACGGGCTGCCGGAGAACCCCGTCTTCTACCGCGAGATCGCCGGCGACTACCTGGCCAAGAGCGAGGAGGAGATGCGGCTCGAGGCGGGCCAGGGGACGGTCCGGGTCATGTTCTCGCGGTACGACGTCATGAAGCTGGAGCGCGTGGTGGGGAGCCAGCGGGTGGGCAAGATGATCCAGGAGCGCGGCGACACGTTCGACTTTGTGTAGCTGCGTGAGGCTTACCCAGGGAGGGACTTGCCCGGGAAAGGGGTCGCACCGGACATGGGGGTTCGCACCAGAGAGAGGGGTGGTTTGAGCTTTGCGTAGGTGGACGTTTCTTGTCATGGTACATGGAATTGTACAAGATGGATAGACATAATACCCTACAGACCGTGCCGTCCTCGACAGGTCCCGAAATCAGTGATGTTACAGCGCCGCCGCGTTCTTCTCGAGCAGTCCTCTGTTCTTCTCGAGCGGTCCTCCGTTCTTCTCGGGCGTCCTCCTGTCCCTCTCTCGAACGTTTCTCCGTTCTTCTCTTAGACGTTCCTCCCGCTTTCCACTTGAAGCTTCCCTCCCCATTCAAGCCTCCCAAGCCCCCCTCTCAGCTCACGAAGCCCTCAACCCCGCTATTGCTTCCCGAACAAGGGCTTGTCGTCCCTGGCCGCGTCTTGCCTCGTCTTCTTCTCGGCGACCTGTTTTTGGCTCGTCATCATGTTCTTGAACTGGCCGACGAGGCTGTCGAGGGCGGCCCTGCCGCCCTCGCGGTAGCGGGTGACCTTGTCAACGTTCTTCTGGGTGATGTCGTTCATGGCCCAGCCGTTGGCCTGGCCCTGGGCGACGGCCTTGGCGGTCATGGTGAAGCGCAGGTCGCGGGGCCCGTCGACGAGCTCGAGGATGGCCGAGGGGGCCTGGTCGTAGGGGTTGCGGGGCTCGGTGCGCAGGACGCGGGTGTAGCCGCCGGGGCGGGCGGCGTAGCGGGTCTTGAGCTCGCCGAAGAGCTTGGGGAGGATCTCGTGGGGGGTCTGCCGCGGGGGAGGAGGAGGTCAGCATGGCTCTCGCAGAGACGGAGACGGAGACGGAGCAGGGCGTCGCACGTAGAGGATGCCCTGGGCCTTGCGGCGGGTGGCCTCGTTGTCGCGCTTGGCGAGGGTGATGAGCTTCTCGGCCAGGCGCTGGGCCTCCTTGGCCTTGGGCCAGGTGGTCTGGATGTGCTCGTGCTTGACGAGGGAGGTGACGAGGCCGCGGAGGAGGGCCTGTCGGGCGGCCGAGTTGCGGCTGAGGTGCCGGTACTTGACGGCGCCGCCGGCCATTGCGAGATGCGGCTTGACTTGTGTGGTGTGTGGTTTCGGGAATGGGAGTCGAGCGCTGTCGTCGGGATGGTGAGTCGAGCACAGGCGTTGGGATTGATTGGTGTGTCTGTCGATGATGGTGGTGGTGAGGTCGATGGCCGCGTCGGGACCCGCGAATTTTTTGGTCTTGGCGCCCGGGTCGTCCCCGGTCGATCCACAGCGGATTAAGTCGCTCTGCCATTCACCACCACTTTGCCTGACCTTGGCCATTGAACGGCAGCAATCCCACGTCATCAGCTCTGCTCTGCACAACGACGGAAAAGCTCCAGCACGGCGTTCGGTCAAGCGCAACCGCGACATGCCCGCCTGAGCCATCTCTGCCACGCCAATTGACCGCCCACCATCACACCCGATACAAACCCTCGATACACATCCTCGATACGAATCACCCACACCCACCATGGGCGTCACCACCGGCTTCGTACGTCCCTTCTTCTGCCCTCCGAGCCCTGCACCCAGCTAACTGGCCAGACCGGCGGCGTCACGCTGACCCTCGGCCTCGCCTACCTCGCCGTGCAGACGCACCAGCGCACGCGCGACCACCAGGCCCAGCTCCTCCGCTCCCAGGCCCGCGTGCTCGACTCGTTCCTCGAGCCCGTCGTGCCCGCCCCGCCCCCGACCCGCCACGAGATCGAGGCCGCCCGCCGCGCCAACCTCGTCGACTCGGCCAAGGACCGCTGGAACGCCGAGGTCGAGGGCGCCGTGCAGTACCTCCAGCGCACCGACTGGGACGACGTCCGCCTGGGGCTCGAGGACGCCGCCGCCCGCGCCTGGCGCTCCGCCTTTGGCGGCGTCGACCCGGCGGCCGAGGCAGAGCGCGTGGGGCGCCAGGCCGCCGCCGAGGGCCGGGAGATCGCGCGCGAAGCCAAGGGTGCCTGGGAGCGCGCGCGCGAGAAGACGGCTGCGGCCGGCGAGGCGAGGGCCGAGGAGGCCAGGGTCGCGGCCGAGCACGCGCGCGTCGCGGCCGAGAGGCGGGCTGCCGAGCTCAAGGCGTTGGCGGACCGCAAGGCTGCCGAGTCCAAAGACAAGGTCGAGGGCGTTGTCGAGGCCGGCAAGCGGGAGGCCGGCCGGCTGGTGGACAGGGTCAAGGAGGCCGTGGGCGTCGCCGAGGACAAGGTCGAGGGTGCCGCCCGGGACGTCAAGACGGATGCCGTGAACCTGGCCGAGACGGGCACGTCGACGCCGGTCGAGAGGGCGCTGCGCGAGAGGTACGAGACGAAGGCGGCCGCGCCCAAGAGCGTGTCCGACATCCTGGCCGAGCGGTATCTGCCGACGGACGCCAAGGACTACTCGCACCTGCGGGGGATCTGAGGAGGCGGCAGGTGTAGAAGGACTGGACTGTACAACCTGATCACGATAGAGGCTCGCCACGGCTTGAAGTCACGACTTTGCATGGCCAGCCAAATTTATTCATTTGTTTACCATGACAAGCAGCGGGTAGTAATGGTGAGAGGTGTTGTGTTTCCGCCGGCTGTCTAGGGTTATGGGACTCATCGATTACGCCCTATCAGCTGGAGCGCCATGCCATGCCATAGGGGCATGTACAGCCAGGCATCTCGATAATCCTTCGGCTGCCTCTAGAACGGGGCACCATAGGTCAGCAGCTGTTTTTCGTGGTTCCATGACGAGGCCCGGTACATGAAGCATCGGCTGCCGCGCCTGGGCCCTGATGTCTGTTGTTCGACGAGGGATGGCAGGCATTGTTCGAAGAGGGATGGCAGGCGATGTCGAACGGCGGGAAGCATCCTCTACCTCACGAGAGGCCCCTACCCTCACGAGAAGCATCCTCAGCAAGAACCCCCCCAGCATGATCCACACGGCATCCGCTGTCGAACCCGACTGCAGAGTGCCTTCCGTCGCCTGGAGGTCCCCGCGTCCTGCCGTCTCGAGTCACACCCGTGGACACGACCCAACCGCCATATCACACCATCTTGCCGGCCTCGACTCTCCCCTATCCAACCACACCATACAGTAACTCGCCGTCAGGTTATCCCCCTCGAGCCAAGCACCATCATAGCACCACCACAGAACCATCACTACAACATCGCCATGTCCAGCACAACCCCCAACAAGCCGCTCCCAGACCTGCCTCGCACCCCCCGCGAGCGCCTCCAGACACACATCGCCAACCTCCTCGCCCGCCTCAGAACCACCAAGACCGGCCCCCGCGGCGCCAACCCCCCAGCCGACGCGCCACCCCACCCCCTCCAGACAACACTCTTCCCCCAGGCCCCGCCGCCCCCGACCCCGGGCCGCAGAAGGCTCGTCCGCTCCAACGCCACCCGGCGGAACAGCTCCTTCGGCACAGCCATGTCGTCCCTGCGCCGGCGGAGGAGGAGGTCGAGCGACGTCCGGCCGGGCTACTTCGACTCCGGCGCGCGGCGGGACGCGTCGGGCTCGACCGGCGACCGGCTCGAGATGAACGTGCCCGTCTCGGCGATCCCGAGCATCCTCGAGGAGGAGGAGGAGCCCAGCGGCCAGAGCCAGCAAGGTGTTCAGCAAGATGAGCAGGCCGGGCACGAGGTCGAGGGCGCCGGGAAGGTTAAAGCGCATGAGAAGACGGTGGGCGGGGAATCGGGCGGCAAGGAGGAAGGCGAGGTAGCCGGCGTGTGATGCGGTGGACTTTGCCGAGAGACATCATCAAAAGTAGTAAGCTTTCTGAGCATCGAATGGAAAGGGAGGACGTGGCTTCACTCCAAAGACAGGAAGGAACAGCATGATAGGATTCAAAGACTAGTCGAATCGATCATCGTTGCACCAACTCACAAAAGCAGCACCAGCCCGAAGCACGACAAAGAAGAAAGCTGAGATTGCTATACAAGTAGAGTACACCTCGTGTCTCCCAACCCATGCCCCGATATCCGGCCGAAGACATGGTCAGCAGGTCCATCCAAGCACCATTACCACCTCTCCCCAGACAAGCCCGTCCGTCCCGTCATGTCATCAGACGCAAGCCAACAGCGGAAACGCTCACAAGCCAAAAACACCTAGATCAACCCCCGCCTCTTAGCCGACACGACCATCGCCAACACGAGAATCCACCTGCGCAACGCACCTTTCACCGTCTTGGCGCCGAAACTACTCAGGAAGCCGAACCAGTAGCCGAGCCCGCGGACCTGGTTGCCGCTGCGGTCGAAGTCGGGCTTGGCGCCGCTCATCGACTGCAGCCGGGCGAGCTCCTTGCCCGAGTAGGGCATGTAGCGCACGCGGAGGAACTTGTCGAGCCACGACGGGACCTGGGCGACGCTGCGGCGGTGCGTGAAGAGGTCGAACGAGGCGCGGCCGCGGTAGCTGCCGTTGCCGGACTGGCCGACGCCGCCGAAGGGGACGGTGAAGATGGAGGCGTGGGAGTACGAGTCGTTGATGGTGGCACCACCCGAGGTGGTTCGGTTGAGAACTGTCGGCGTTAGTCCAAGGTGGCCCGCGGCGAGGCATCATCACACTGCTGGGAGGGTGGTCGAGGTAGTGCTTACTCTTCTGGGTCTCGGCATCGTTGCCAAAGGCAAACAGGGCGAGCGGGGTGTGGCAGAGGTCGTTGACCGTCTCAATGGCGTCGTCGAGGCTGTCGTACGGCAGGATGGCGAAGATGGGGCCGAACGACTCCTCGCGGACCACCGAGTCGTCCACCGAGTTGGCGAGGACGATGGTAGGCTCGATGAAGAGCTGGGACTCGTCCATGCCGCCGCCCACGACGATTTCGCCCTCGGTGCTGTCCAGCATCTTCTTCATGCGAGCAAAGTGGCGGGCGTTGACGATGCGCGACAGATCAGGGCTGTTCTTGGCGCCGCTGGGGAAGAAGGACTTGTAGGTCGACTTGAAGGCGGCGATGAGCTCCGGCACGACGGCGCGGTCGGCGAGGATGTAGTTGTGGGAGATGCAGACCTGGCCGGCGTTGAAGGTCTTGCCCCAGGCGAGGCGGCGGGCGGCGAGCTTGATGTCGGCGTGGCGGGTGACGAAGGCCGGGTTCAGACCGCCGAGCTCGAGGCACACGGGGGTCAGGGTCTCGGCGGCCTTCTTGGAGATGATCTTGCCGACGGCGGAGCCGCCGGTGTACATGATCTTGTCCCACTGGACGTCGAGCAGGGCGGTGGTCTCGTCGACGGCACCGTTGACGACGGCGTAGGCCGAGGGGTCGAGGGAGGCCTCGACGATCTTCTTGAGGACCATGGCGGTGGCGGGAGCGCCCTCGGAGGGCTTGAGGACGGCGGTGCAGCCGGCGGCGATGGCGCCGAGGAGGGGCCCGAAGGACAGCTGGGCGGGGAAGTTGTAGGCGCCGATGACGAGCACCATGCCGAGGGGCTCCTTGCGGATGCGAGGCTTCATCATGAGGAAGGTCATGGGCACGTCCTCGACGGGCTCATCCTTGGCGAAGCGCTCGAGGTTCTTGATGAGGTACAGGCAGTCGTCGCTGATCCAGTTGACCTCGGCCATGAGGGCCTCGTGCTTGGACTTGCGGAGGTCCTGCTTGAGGGCGTTGATGAGGGCGGGCGCGTGGTCCTGGATGGCCCAGTAGAACTTGCGCAGCTGGACGAGACGCCATTGCAGATCTCTGGTCTTGTAAGAACGGAAGGTGGCGCGGAGGGTGTCGGTGACGCGAGTGATGTCGTCGAGAGAGGTGTGCTCGAAGGCGGGGATCTTCTGGTCAACGACGGAGGAAGCCATGTTGGGCGGTGGACTGGCGAGTGGGCGATAACGCGTATTCTGTGTTTGTCTGGTTGCTGAAGGAGGGGTCCGGGTCGGGGTCCTTTCCAGTCGTGGGTATGAGACACGAGCTGATGCTTGAGAAAAGCAGGATGAAGCGATGAGAGAGGATCGAGGGCGAGATGAGACAGACGGCCCAGGGTAGGTCGTGCTTAAAGCCGACAAGGCAGTCGGGGGAAAGAAAAGGCAAAGGGGCGATTGCGGGGAAGAAGCAGGGGGGACGATCTCGTTGCCCGAAGAAGAGGCGGGCTAGCAGAATGGGAGGTGTGCTTCAGTGCCTTGTTCCAGGAAGGGATGCCGTCCGAATGGAAGCGAGGGGCATGTGAAGGAGGTCTGGTCGTGGTTGTGGTTGTGGTAGATGGATACGACTAGGGACGGAGCTGGCGGAAGAGCATGGGCTGGCTGCCTGTCAAGTGATGATGCTAACGACGCTGGGCGGGAGCTCCCCGTTCTAGGTGCTGTACCTTCCTGTACCTAGTTACCTAGGTAAGTAATAAGGTAAGGTAGGCAGTTCAGTCCCAGTTCCCCACCCACTTGAGATCGCAGCGCAGCGGGGCCGAGGCATTGGCGCGAGCCCAGACGCAGGCAGGTGCAGCAGGTGCAGGGGCGGGTGCAGCTGCCGGCCAGTGCTTCGGCGCCCGCACCCTTCTGGGCTTGAGGTCCCGTGACTAGGTAATCATCCCGGGCCTTTCATTCAACACCGACTCCGTCTCCGTTGGCATCTTGGTCGCGGACGCCGAGTCAATGCGTACGAAGCATCCCTGATTGCCTCCGAATAGACCAGTCGAATACATGTCCGGGTGCTGACTTGACGGGATCCTCCCTTTTACGCAACATAACCGAGCTTCACTCTCTCCAGCCACGGTCCTCAAAACAACAAAAGATACTCCTGTGAACGGCTGACCAACGTCTTGTCACATTGATTGATCGACCGTAGATATACACGATGTGTTATACATGGTCCCCGCGCTCCTGGCAGGGCGAACCAGCCCCCATCCCGCTATGATAGACACCTTGGTGTACAGTGCGATCGTCCACCGCACTTCCTCCCGTCTCCTCTCACGACCGGCCGACGGCTTTGGATTTCTTCGGCGCCTGTCTTTGCGCGAGCGCCAGCATCTCCGCCATGGCCTCCTTGCTCAGCGTCTGCTGCTCCGCCGTCGACGGGCCTCCCAGCATCGCGTCGATCGTCTTCAGCCCGTCCACCAGCTGCCCCTCGGCCTCCTTGCCCGCGTCCAGCTGCTTGGCCTGCTCCCGCAACGCCGCCAGCTCCTGCTTGCGCTCCGCCGTCAGCCGCCACTCCTTCGGGAACTTCGGCTTGACCGTCGGCTTGTAGTGTCGTGTGTCCAGGGGAATGTCCTCGAACGTGTCCGTGGGATCCTGCAGAGTCAAGGGTCAGTCCACCGTTGCGTAGCGTAGCTTGGTCCCCTCCCTTGGGCGGGGGGGCAGATGCCTACCTTGGCCGCAGCCACGAGCGTGTCCACCTGGTCCGACAGGTACCGCTTGTTCTGCGCCGGGTGGTCGAAGCTCTCGCAGCTCATCTTGATGATGTCCTTGCCCGGGTCGTACCGCGACCCCACCAGCTTCTTGAGCTTGCTCGCCTGCACCGGCGTCAGGCCCAGGTCCGCCGGCGAGAACTGCACCACCACCTTCTTCTCCGCCGGGTGGCGCTCGCCCATGTACGTCGTGTACCGGTACCGCAGCACCTGCTCCTTCGTCGGCGGCTCGAACGGCTTGGCGAGCTCTGGTGGTTCAGCAGGTCAGCGCAGGATTCTCACACGAGCAATGGCGGCAGCGCTTACTCGAAAGCAGGGGCATCTCCCAGGCCGCGACCCGGGCGTAGTGTCGGTGTTCCCTGATCTCGTCCAGCTTGCCGTGAGCCAGCGAAGTGATGTCGTCCTCGTCAAACTCCGCGCCCGTGTCCTCCGTCACCGACTCCGGGTCAAGCTCGTCGTACCACAGCGACGCGCGGTTCGCCGGCTTCTGCCTTATCAGATCCCGGTATTGCTGGTCGAAGTTCTGCTCCTTGCGGAGCTCGGGCTCCTCTGCCGACAGGAAGTCGTTCAGCGACGCCGGCGAGTCGGGCCCCTCGTTCTCCCTGATCGCCGCCTCCAGCGCCTTGAGCTGCTCCGGCGACAGGTCCTTGAATGCGTCCTCGAGATGCTCGTAGGGGTTGGCCTGTCCTCGGTTGCGCCCGCCGCCCGGGGCCCATGTCGTTGCCGTCGTCGTGAGGCCGCGGCGTGGCGCCATTGATCGTCCGGCCGCCGGTGCCATTCTCGCCGTGGGCACCTGGCGGCATGTCCTGAGACACAGCCTCGCGGCGTATCCTGCTGCAGCCATTGTGGCGGTTGTGATGTCGAATTGGATGATGGGTTGCTCCGTGGCAGCCTCCTGGATAGGTGGTGTTCGCGAGGCTCCAAAAAATTTGGCGTCGTCGGGAGAGCCAGCACGGCCACATGCACGAGCCATGTAGTCAGCGTCAGCCACACTTGATCCACCCTCCTCCGTCCCTGGCCCCTCGAGGGTTCAAGGACATGTCGTCAATCGCACTCTTGTTGATAGACCTTCTCCCTACCTAGTCAGCTTGCGGTCGCCGTTCTTGGTCCGTACACGGCCCATTTATGTTTCTGATCCATCAAATATCGGATTCAGGGCTCGTATATGCATGCTGGTATCTACATAAACCATGATTTCCTAAGTGGCTAGCGTCTACATTATTCCATCCTGGTGATAAGGAAGAAAAAAAACCAATATTCCTACATCAGCGCCAGACTGACACCGAAGAAAGACCCTCGCTCCAGGATTGAGCTCACCATCATGCTCTTTGTTGAGAGGGACGCTTCCAGCAGACGCCGGTTGTCGCAAACCTTTCGTCTGAGGGCAGCCACTTAGATATCCGAAGAGTCTTCAAACTTATTTTCTCCAAACCCGGCGAGCATCAACTCCGCATGCTTCCCTGGCTGTTGCAAATAGAACCCCTCCCGCTGGCAAGGTCTAATATTCCTTCTCGAGAGTTGCGTCTTCGACTTCGCCTTGGTCATCGCCCCATGCTTCTTCGGCTCATACCATGTGTGCAAAGCTTTTGCCCTCAGTGTTCTGTCCCTGGTTGTGGTGATTTTTTCGAGGCTGGCAACATCTCAGCAATGTCAAATCAAGCTCTTCAAGCATGTTCTGTTACTAGGCTGCCCCCTTTGACCGCTCAGCAGAATCTTATAGGCATTCCCACGTTACTGGAGCAGATCCAGCCTTGTGCTTCATTCTCACCCCTGCTGGGCCTTGGCTGGTTCGTTTCCAGTGTCCGGTCAGGCTTCCACCTCTATTGCTGTCCTGCTCAAGCCTTCGTCTGGTTGCTACCGGCAGAAATAGTCACAATTATGCTCCCAACCTCACCTCACGTCTACTCCGCACTGAAGTGCCTTCAACATTTTTATGTAAGAGGTCCTATCCCTTTCGTCATTTCCATAGACTCGTGTTTTCGCCGTCCTCCTGGGGACTGTTCACATGATCACAAAGGTCCTAGGCCCGATTTCCCCTTATCCTTATCCCCGCCGGCACAACCCAGTAGTTGGCATGCTATTCCTCAGCCATATCCTTACCCTCTCTTCCACATGCCTGTACTCGCCACCCACTTCCTCGGCCATACCCAGGACTTCACCTCCTATCTCGGTTCTATTACTTCCAGTAATACTATCTCCGCGAGTTTCAAATTTCTCGTCATCTACCGTATGCTTAAACCTATCGTCTGCTTCTCCATCCTTACGCCAGCTTCTGTTTTCAGTCTCGGTTATACTGCCTCTGACGCCCATCATGGTCTCATCTTTGTCTTGTCTACCATAAAGCCTGTTCCCATTATCTGGCTCCCTAGCTATGCCGTGATTGTGGTCGACTTTCTGTTTAATCTTGATGTGGCCTGGTTATCGTCTGGCTGGCCTTGTCTTGTTGGCGTCCGGCGCATCTCGTCTCTTCTATGTCTCTGTGCCCGGCTGGTGTCGTCGGCCCGCCGCCCGACATCCGGCCGGCGTCGGCCGGTCTGTCTCGGCGTCGGCCCCGGCTTCACCTGGCCCCGGCTTGAGCGCAGTTCTCACGACGATGACTGCCTTTTCACTGGGCGTGGTATTGGAAGGCGCGTGGAGCCTGTAGGTACTGAGGTTCTCGTTTACCTCACCAAATCACCACCACCGCCAGCACCAGCACCACCAGCACCACCAACACCACCAACACCACCATGGACCCCAATGCTCCCACCGAGGGCACTCGCCCTCTCTTCATCAGCAAGCACCGCCCCGGCCCTGGCGGGCCTTTGCAGCCGGTTATCGTCACCGATAACCCCATCGGTGACAAGCGAGCTACATCAGCCTTGATCCAGGGAGCTCGTACTGAGGACAGGCCCTCCACACCGACGGGTAAGGCCTCGATCCACTGGGCAGACGACATCGAGTCAGTTGGTCTTCCTCGCTCCATCAGAACTCCCCGCGGCTACATGAGCCCCTATGTCGACCAGAACGGAAGCCCCATCCAGCGCAACCGCCGCCGAGAGGAGCTGAGCCCCATGGAGCGCCTCGACACCACCCAGAGCACCGAGCCGTTTGAGGGCAACAACGTCCCTCCCAACTATGAGAGGTTCCTCCGAGAGCTCCGCGCCGAGAACCCCTATCCGAACCTCCAGCGTCGCCCCGTCGGCCAGCCCCGCGGTCCCCGTCCGATGCGTCAGAGCTTCGAGGTCGACCACGGTCTCAACAGCCCCTCCTCATCCAACGTCGGTCCCGAGCCCGAGGGCAAAGTTCATACCGCTGGCACCGAACTCCGGGGTAAGCGGTCCCGCAATATCATGGAGCGCACCAATACCATGGCCGGTCGCGACGCTGCTCGTGAGCGGGAGATCCGCGAGGTTCATCACAAGCGGGTCCAGTTGGGAGAGGAAGAGGAGGAGGAGGCCTCGCTCTACGATGAGGAGGATAGCCAGGCAACTCTCAAGGCTTCTGAGCTGAACAAGCATTTGCTCCCTCAGGAGATCGTCTCTGATCCCATGGACGTCGACAACACCGAGGTCTGAATTCAAGACCCCACACAACCGAAGGTATGCATGGAAACTCGCCAATCCAGAGATCCTGGCTGACGATCTGCTAGAATCTTCGATATAGCATGGCTGGCTGGATGTCCTGCTTGCGCGACACTCTTGTTGGCGTGCTAGACTTGCCACTTGGCAGATGGGGTATGGGAGAGGAATGCGATCAAAGAATTGAAAGAACGAGAGACTGGCCGTCTGAAGGATAGAACGAGAGAACAGACAGAGGAATACAGAGACAGTCTTGAACCGTACATGTGCCTTGACATCGAAGGTTCACCATGGCTTTGCTGAAGGAAGTTGGTCTGGTAGACGTGAAGTCCGTGCACGAGATCCGACCAAAAGACCAAGCGGATGATCGGGGTTTCTCCATTAAAGGGACATATATCAATCGGGTCACGGAGGATATCGAATTAACCAGCTAGATACGCCTTATCCGTCATGGCCTTTTCTTTAGACAGGAGCGATAAGCGCCATCGCGACAATTCACCATAATCACGACTGAATGAAGCTGGCGCCCGCAAATGATATCCTACTCCAACCACACACACTTGTGACCGCAACCCCGCCTACAGCCCATGCCAAAGGCCTGTCCAGCTCCACCACCAACGACGCCAGCCATTCCCGATACATCGACCTGACCAAGATCGAGCCCTCAAACCATGTTTCCCACTCCCCCATCCTTCCACGACCCCCAGCCTAACCAGCCTCCCCCCAACCGTCAAGGACCCCAAGCGGGCGCCGTCTCCGCCCAGCAGCAAGCTCTCGCCCAGGCCCAGATCTACCAGCAGCAGCAGCAGCAGCAGCAGCAACAACAACAACAGCAGCAACAGCAGCAGCAACAGCAGCAGCAACAACAGCAGCAGCAGCATCAGCAAGCGCTTCTCCTCATGAACGGCGTCAACGGGGGAGGCAACGCGCCCAACGGTATAGGCGTGGCCACCCCGGCCGGCCAGCAAGCCGAGCTCAACTACATCTACGGCCTGGTCGAGGAGCTGAGCCGGCAGCTGGCCGAGAACCGCCGCGCGACGGAGGAGATCGTCACGGGCCTCGGCCGCGTGCGCAGCCGGGCGCGCGTTCAGGGCCTCAGCAACGAGGAGCTCATCAACGTCGCGGCCGAGGACATCAACGGTGCGCCCCCCTCCCCCTCCTCTGGCCGACACAGTCTCCGGTTGACCCCCTGCTGACGTGTTCTCCCCCCCGCGCAGCGCAGGAACAGAACATCGACACGCTCATCTCGCTCCTCTCCGAGTCCCTCGAAAAGGCAAAGTACAGCCGCGACGCCAACGCGCAGCTCCTCACGCAGTACGCCACGGCCCTCGCGGCGATGCTCAAGCAGTTCCACGAGTACAAGGCCAAGCACGTCGCCGACGTGGCCTCCTGGCACCGCTCCTACCGCTCGCAGCTCGCCGAGGCCCGCGCCGAGAACAGCCGCCTGCGCGAGCAGATCTGGGACATGCAGGACCGCGCCGGCAAGGCCAACGGCCTGCTGCGCGACTTCCGGCGCACCTACGACGAGGACGCCGAGCGCTGGGAGCGCCGCGTCGACGACACGGCCGCCCGCCAGGAGCTGCGCTTCTGGAAGCGCATGGCCATGCCCGACCTGCCCGACGACGACGCCTACTGGAGCGACGACGACGACGTCATCGACCCGGCCGAGAAGGAGCGCCTGCAGGAAGCTGAACGCAAGGCCGACCAGGACCATCTCGCCGGCAGCCAGATGGAGAACGACGACGAGGGCGAGCACATGCAGCACATGCAGGGGGACAGCGCCGGCATGGGCAGCGTCGCGATGCAACGCGATTCGGGCGTCTCCGTCGGGCTCTCGACAAACCCCTCACGGCCGTCCAGCATCGCTTCAAGCACCGGGTCGTCAGGGCAATAATACCCAAGGGTATTTATTCCCATTCTTATCATTGCATGGAGCGTGGCGTCTGGTCGACTACTCATTGGGCGGGTAATATCTGTTTTACGCATGTACAAAATCAATTACTTTACTGCAATACCTTCCTAGGGATCTCAACCCATCCCAGTCATAAACAAGAGGAACCTTTCCTCAGGCGCACCCACTGTTGACTGCCTCAACTACTGCGTCCGTGTTGGTCAAGGCTTCGGGGCTGGTTCGCGGGGCGACTCTTCCAGGTCCATCACATAATCTCTCTTCAACCGAAGCCCGCTCGTCAAGTCCATGTCAGCCGGAGCAATCATGAGTGTTTGAGGTTCCTTGCGCCACAAGGTCTTCCAGAAGTAATATGCGGCAAGAACCACCAAGGGGATAAGAATGCCAACGTTGTCTCGAATCGCCGCCTCGGTATCATGTCCACCATACACGGGGTAGATGGACGTGAAGATGCTGGCGAATAGGCCGGCGCTGCAGATGATGAGGCCAACCCACGAACCCCAGACGCCGAACGGGCTGGGCCACAGGAGCTCGTCCACGGTCCGACCTTGCGCGCGCCACCCGCGGCGGAAGCTGATGTGGCTGGCGCAGATGGAGATCCAGGTGTAGTAGTTGCAGGCGCCGGAGAGACTCAGCAGCCAGTCGAAGATGACCGCACCACCAGGTGCAACGTTGACAAAGGCGATCAGGCCGACGGCGAAGGCCAGCAGGAAGGCATAGATGGGCACCCCCCACTTGATCGTCGCTCCGCAGCGAGGTCCCATGCCCTTCTCGCACAGAGCTTGGAGCGCGCGGCTGGAGGCGTAAATGCTGGCGTTCGCCATGGACAGCAGCGCCAAGACTACGAAGACGTTGAACAGGTCCGGCAGGACCTTGATGCCGGCCCGTTGCGCAGCCAGGGTGAAGGGACTAACTTCGGCGCCCTGTCCAAGCTTGGCCAGTCCTGAATCCTGAGAGTCGACAACGAATCCGAGAAACAACAGGGTGACGACATAGAAGACGACGATCCGGAAGAACGTGATCTTGGTGGCAAGCGGCAGGGCGCGGCGAGGGTTGTCGCATTCGGCAGCCGTCATGCCGAGAAGCTCTGTCCCTCCGTACGACATGCCCGCGATGCGGAAGAGGGCCATGAAGCCTGCGAATCCGTTGGCCACAACATCTCGTGTCTGCCAGTACGTGACGCCTGTTCCGTGCCTGGCGGATGTTAGCCACACTCTTCTCCAAATCACCCGTCACCTGGACCTGGACTCGCTGACCTTGGGTCTGATGACACGCCACCGGCCATGATGGCAATCGCCATGCCGATGAAGATGATCAGCGCGCTGACCTTCGCAAGGCCGAGGCCGTGCTCGATCTCGCCATAGAATCGCGAGCCTCCGAAGGAGAGGGCGATCAGGCCAGCCAGGATCGGAGCAATGATGATTGCAGGTGAAATGTCCGAGTTCCAGTACTTCATCTGGGAAACGATGCAGATGAGCTCGAAGGGGAAGATGATGAGCCAGGCGAAGACAAAATTCCAGCCCATGGTGAAGCCCCACGGCTCAGAGATGAAGCGTCTCGCGTACTCGTAAAAAGACCCAGCCACGGGGTAGGTTGCTGCGGGAAAGCTGTCAGCACGACTCTCCGAGGGCCGACAGTGTGCAAGAGACATACCTGCAAGCTCTCCCAGACTGCCCATGGTGACGATGACGCCAAAGCCGACCAAGGCGAAGCTCAGGACCAGGCTGAGCGGACCGCCAGCGCGCAGGGCGCCGCCCGATCCAACGAAGAGGCCGGCGCCGATGGAGCCGCCGAGGGCGATGAAGATCATGTGCCGAATGCTGATGTTCCGCCTAAGCTGGTCGCCCTCCTCCTGGGGAGCCACATCAGATACGACGACTGTGCCGTCGTCGCCGGTACGGTTGTCCTGGACGCCCGTCGATGGCGTCGAAGTTGAGCTGTCAGCGCGGGGCTTCTCGGTGACCTGCACATGGCTCGGTCCCGGCTCCGTCTTGGAAGCCTTGTCCATCGTGTAATGATGATGGGACTATGGATGTAACTGGCAGGCGAGGAGACGGAGAGGATATCCAGGCAAAGGAAGGAGAAAAGAAGCTTGGTCGCACGGCTTGTCAAGGTTTTATGAAGCTCTGGGAGGTGGACGGGCATGCGTCCCCTGAGGGGCATCATGGTTATGCGAGGAACTTCCGGGTGTCTCTTTGCAAAGCAAGACTCCAAGCTGCCTGCCTTATCTCTGAGGTAATTTGGTGACTTGCTGGCGATTGGGAAGGGGGCGCCGCGTGTGAGGCGGACTGTTGCTTCCCATCCAGGTCTATCACGAGCCGTAAAGTTTCCTGGCGGCCACGGCTTCTGCTGTTTGCCAACCATCTCGCTGTACCTTGTCGGTGCTTTCCCGGAATTTCACCTTTCATGAGACCAGGGTTGAGATGGTCAACGATGTACTTGAACACACTCGATGCTGCTGCTGCCGACGCTGCCTTATCGGGCATGCGACTAGATGTGTGGGCGTGGAGTGCCAGCTGTATAAATTCCACTGATAGCTATAGAACTTTATTGACTTCCATTCGCCTGGTGCTTGAATATGATTAAAGAGGAACATCGTGGCAATAGTATGACTTCTCCTCATCCGAGTCGCCCCTTGCCGTCTCCAAGAGGCTGCTCGAGGCCGAAGCAAGTATCGGATCTAGACAATTGCAGGCAGATCTCCCCCGTCAAGGCACCTTGCATGCGAGGTACGGGATAGGGTTCATGGGCGTCAGTAGGCCCGACGAGCCGGACAGAGGATCCATGACCTTGCCTGTTTGGAGGCGTAAACTGACTTCATGGCGCGGACCTGCCATTTGAAATGCAATAGTCATCACCAGCCCCATCGGCAACATAGCTATCACGAGCCCCTGGGTGAAGGTTCAATCCGCATGTGAGCGGCCGCACAGGTATCCTAGTACAATATTGGGAAGGCCAGAGCTAATCCTCGTCTCATGACAGTCTCTTGATTTTTGCTCAGTGTCACGTTCCGAATGACAACCCCTAGAACGCCATCCTGGTTCCCTATACCGTGAGCGGCACACCATATCCATGTCACCCATGTACCCCTTATCCTACACGATCCCCCGCGCAGGCAGAACCTTAGTACCCACTCTGCTCCCTCCGGGAACCGTCATCACCGTCCTTGCCGCCACCGCCAGACCCTCCAGCCGCCTCCCCGGCCTCCTTAATGCCTTGCTCATCACCTCGCAGCTTCGCAAAGTAGGCCTTGATGTCCTCCGCCCCGATGGCCTGGCCGCTCTCGGCAAATTGCTTGAAGAACGGCGTCAGCTGCTCCTTGAGGTGGTTGTACGCCATGACGCCCTCGATGGCCCGCACACGGTCGACGTTGCGGAGGGCGCTCTCTCCGCGCTCGAGCAGACTGCCACTGCCGTTCGTGGAGCCGCCGTGTTCCGAGCCGCCACCCTCGGATAGGGGCGGTTCGTAGGTTTCCTCCTCTTCGAGCAGCTGCGGGTGTGCGTTCAGTTTGCCGACGTAGCAGCTTGAGCAGCGGCACAAGTTCTCGCGGAAGTCTTCGGTGAAAAAGAGGGAGAAGGGCTCATCCGGGGCTGCGGGCAGAGCGGTCCACTTGCATTCGGAGCCGACTTCCGGCTTTGGCGCCGACTCCTGTCCCTCTGCCCCAGAAGCCGGTCTGTCAGTGCTGGTTGTCGCATCTTGAGGGTCGTTCTTTACGCGCTTCGGCTGCGATCCATCCTCAGGCTCTTCCTCGGCCTTTCGCTTGGTTGCAGTGCCGTTCGTCTCGGTCGCTTCAACTGCCGCCTTTTGTTGGGCGAAGACGGCAGGAAGAAAGCCTTTGGTGCCGGCGTACTTTCCAATCCAGGGGTGCGCCTTGACACACTTGTAGCAGAGGAAGCCCTCAAAGTCATCCTCGGCGGGGAACCCAGGAGGCATCGGTGGATCGTCATCGTCATCCTCAACTGCGGCTGCTTCTGTGGCGGGTGGGGCACCATTCGGTCTTTCTTCCGCGTCCTCCGTAATGGTCGGCAGTGTGCCATTCTCGGTGGTCTCATCTTTGGGTTTCGCGACGTCGTTCTCTTTGGCTTCTGTCTTCATGCTCTCGAACCACTCAGGACCCATGCCAACGAGGCAGCCAGGGTGGTACCAATCCTCGCCACAGCCGCCCGTCTCACTGGTACCTAGCCCCATGCATTGGAACATGGTGCCTTTCTGTTGAAAGGGATCGTAATCACACTCGCAGCCGCAGAACCTGTTCCTAAAGTTCTGGTTGTACCGGTTGTTCACGTCCGGTTCCTCCGAGTGGACGTCCCCCTTGGTATTGGTGGCAGGATTGATGCGCAGAGAACACGGGTTCGTCTTGGGAAGGCGCGTTGTACCGCAGTCACAGGTGAAGTTGCGCTTGGTGAATATCTCGACGAGTGTGTGCTCTCCGTGGCATTGAACGGAGCAGGAGTAGCAGACGCCGGCGGGGCTGAAGGGATCGGAAGCATTCTTGGGTGCCGGCGTGCAGGTCAAGCAAGCAAACACGCTTTGTCGAAGCGGACCGAGTACCTTGGTGCAGTTTTCGATGCTCTGTAGGATAGAATGGTTAGCGTCGTCGCGTAGTCAGTGGCGTTGCGCGGCGACGTACGTAGGGAAGAGCTTCACGGGCGTCGGCCTCTAGCTGCATTTGATCGCGAATAAACTCGGCTGCTGTCTGGGAGTCGGTAGACTTCTGCGATGAGAAGCTGTCGCTGCGCTTGTGGCTGGGGATGCCATCGTTGGCTGTGGTGGACGACGCGACTACCTCAGCAGCTGGAGGGGGAGGGGGATCCATCAATGTGATGGCCGGGGACGCGGTGATGGGTGACGACGGATGGCGTACGCGAGAGTCTTGTGTAGGAGTCGGATTGCCTATCTGCGGGTTTTGGAGAATTCAGGAGCAGCAGTTCGGATGATAGACGGCATACGTTTGATGAATGTCGAGCTCGCAGTTGCTTCTTTCCGTTGTCGAGGTAGGACGTGTAGGTACGTACCTTACCCAAGCTTTCACAGCTGTGACGCGCGCTTCCACTTAACGCGTCGTCCGAAATTGGTCTAGAGCCACTTAACGCGTCGTCCGAAATTGGTCTAGAGCCACTTAACGCGCTCCTCCTGAACGCGTTGCACCTGAGACGCGACGGACCCTCATTTGAATTGCCCCCCCCCCCTTCGCCCACTTCACTTTGCACATCTCCCTGGCACAGATCCCGATCCCAACCCCCCTCCTCCATCACCCCGACAACCCTATCCACCACCCCATCACCCCCATTGCGCATTTTTGAAGGCATCGCCACTTCAATCGCGACGATGAGGTGAGTCTGAAATGCCGATGGTGCTTGCTTGATTGCATTCCCTTGCTAACCGCCGGCACAGTTCTCCCCTGCGCAACCACCCCAGCTCTGCCAACAGAGGCATGCCTGCGCGGTCGAGCCGCAAGCGATCACGCACCAACGGCGACGATGGCTCTTCTGTTGCGCCTGGATCCAGCCCCATGGCATCATCCCCTCCCGCCTTCAACATTGCCCATGGAGGCGACGATGATGACGATATTGAGGAGGATGTCGAGATCGAGGACGACCTCGACGAGATGGACGAGGCTGCTGAAGACGACGTTGACCTCTTCCGAGAGGGCTTTGAACAAGATTACCGGAGTAAGGAGGATGACACATACGAGGGTATTGATCTCGACGATGAGGGCGAATACGACCAGATGGACCCTGCTGCCCGGAGGCAACTCGAAGCTCAATTGGCCCGCAGAGACGGCGAGGTCGCCCGGCGCCAGCGCATCCCTGCCGCCTTTCTACCCGGCGAGGACGATGATGGTGATATCGACCTGACGGCCCAGCCCCGCCGCCGGCGACACGCCTACGACGAGGATCCCGATGATGCGATGGACGAAGACATCATGGATGAGGAGCTCTCTCTCGAGGCCCTCCAGGACGTCAAGGCCGCCAGCTTGACCGACTGGGTCTCACAGTCGTCCGTTCAGAGGACAATCAGGAGGGAGTTCAAATCCTTCTTGACCGAGTACATCGACGAGAGCGGTTCTTCAGTCTACGGAAACCGCATTCGAACGCTCGGTGAGATCAACGCAGAGACGCTCGAGGTCTCGTACGACCATCTCTCCTCATCCAAGGCCATTCTTGCCTACTTCCTGGCCAATGCGCCCGCTGAGATGCTGAAGCTCTTCGACGAGGTCGCCATGGATGTCGTTCTTCTTCACTACCCCGACTACGAGCGCATTCACTCCGAAATCCACGTCCGCATCTTCGATCTGCCCGTCCACTACACCCTGCGACAGCTGCGCCAGTCGCACCTGAACTGCCTTGTCCGTGTCAGCGGTGTCGTGACTCGCCGGACGGGCGTCTTCCCTCAGCTCAAATACGTCAAGTTCGACTGCACGAAATGTGGCGTCACGCTGGGTCCCTTCCAGCAGGAGTCCAATGTCGAGGTCAAGATCTCGTACTGCCAGAGCTGCCAGTCGCGCGGGCCCTTCACCGTCAACTCGGAGAAGACGGTGTACCGCAACTACCAGAAACTGACGCTCCAGGAGTCGCCCGGCACTGTCCCCGCCGGCCGTCTTCCTCGCACCAGGGAGGTCATCCTTCTGTGGGACCTCATCGACAAGGCCAAGCCTGGCGAGGAGATCGAGGTGACCGGCATCTACCGCAACAACTACGACGCGCAGCTCAACAACCGAAACGGCTTCCCCGTTTTCGCCACCATTCTCGAGGCTAACAACGTGGTCAAGTCTCACGACCAGCTGGCCGGATTCCGCATGACGGAAGAGGACGAGGCGGCCATCCGCAAGCTGTCGCGCGACCCCGGCATCGTGGACAAGATCATCAACTCGATCGCCCCCAGCATCTACGGCCACACGGACATCAAGACGGCCGTGGCCCTGTCGCTGTTTGGCGGCGTGGCCAAGATCGGCAAGGGCTCTCACCACGTCCGTGGCGACATCAACGTCCTGCTGCTGGGTGACCCGGGCACGGCCAAGTCGCAGGTGCTCAAGTACGTGGAGAAGACGGCGCACCGAGCCGTCTTCGCCACGGGCCAGGGCGCCAGCGCCGTCGGTCTCACGGCTAGTGTCCGTCGCGACCCGCTGACCAGCGAGTGGACGCTGGAGGGCGGCGCGCTCGTGCTGGCCGACAGGGGCACCTGCCTGATCGACGAGTTCGACAAGATGAACGACCAGGACCGGACGTCGATCCACGAGGCCATGGAGCAGCAGACCATCTCCATCTCCAAGGCGGGCATCGTGACGACGCTGCAGGCGCGCTGCGGCATCATCGCGGCGGCGAACCCGATCGGCGGGCGCTACAACTCGACGATCCCCTTCTCGGCCAACGTGGAGCTGACGGAGCCCATCCTGTCCCGTTTCGACATTCTGTGCGTGGTCCGCGACACGGTCGAGCCGGAGGAGGACGAGCGGCTGGCGCGGTTCATCGTCGGGTCGCACAGCAGGAGCCACCCCAATCCCACGCAGCTCAGCCAGGACCAGGACTCGATGGACGTGGGCACGGGCGAGACGCAGAGGTCGGAGGCGCAGAGGGCCAAGCAGGAGGCCGAGAAGCGCAGGACGGAGAACGAGATCCCGCAGGAGCTGCTGAGGAAGTACATCCTCTACGCGCGCGACCGCCTGTCGCCGAAGCTCTACCACATGGACGAGGACAAGGTGGCGCGGCTGTTCGCCGACATGAGGCGCGAGTCTCTGGCCACGGGCGCGTACCCCATTACAGTGAGTGCAACACACCGACCGCGCATCCGCGCGTGCGCATGTGAAAGGAACCGAGACTAATCGTGAGCAGGTGCGTCATCTGGAAGCCATCATCCGCATCAGCGAGGCGTTCTGCCGCATGCGCCTCTCGGAGTACTGCTCGTCGCACGACATTGACCGGGCCATCGCCGTGACGGTGGACAGCTTCGTCGGCAGCCAGAAGGTCAGCTGCAAGAAGGCGCTGGCGAGGGCGTTCGCCAAGTACACGCTGGCGAGGCCGGGGGCGGGCGGCCACTCCCAACGGAGCGCCGGGACGAGCCAGGCGTCGAGGCGGGCGGGCACGGCGGCGGCGTAGAAGACGTGACGACAGCTGGCTGGCGACTTCTACCTCATGGGTTCGACTGTCATGACGAGATGAGACGAGGGAGGCACGGAATGGGGCTGTGAGCGAAGGTAGGGTAGGGTATGGTATGGTACCCGTCCGGGTAAGGGTACGGAAGGGCATGGGTGTTGGCGAACATAATTGGCATGATATCACTTTTTCCCTCTCACAAAGCTGAGCTCGGCTTCTACACCTTTGACCGTGACGGCGTCCAGGTGTTCCGGGTCCAGATCCACGCCGTCGGTAATTGAGGTGTATATTTAGCCCGGTTGGCAGCAACGACGGCAGCAACAGTTGCATCAACAGCAGCAGCAGCAGCAGCACAGCCTCCCCATCTCCTGTTGCGCATCCGTGGCCCCCAATGCGGGTCTTGTGTTGGCCCGTCTTGGTGGTCGACTTGTTGGCCTGATCGGGAGTACCCAGCTTGGCGTGCATGTCGAGCACCAACTCGGCCTCATCGTGGTTGGCAGCCTTCTCGGTTGGGCGGGGTGCGCTGCATACGATAGTCTTGGTCGTCTCGAGGCAGGCTGTCGGTCGAGACGAGATGAAGAAGCTCGAGGCCCCGCCTCAGCCTGTGTGTCCGTGTTGCGTATGCTCATTTTCGGGGGCTTCATCGTTACAAACATCTAGTCTCATCGGAAGGGCTTGCCACCAACGAGGCTCCTCCCGTCGTCACCTCATCGAGACCGACCACCATCAAGGCCCTAGCTCAATCACTCGACTCGCGACCTGTTGGCGCGTTGGTTGTTGGCTCGCAGCTGCGACCCTCCCCCGTCTTATGCCGTCTTCGATGCAAGGGGGGTCGCCGATCTCGAGACGGGCGCTTGTTCTGCGATAATAGCTTGCCCGATTCTCCTTTCCTCGCACCGAGCTTTCCTCTTCATTGCTCGAAGAGTTCAAAGACCAAACATACATCCCCAATTAATCCCCGACATCTGTGGAACCGCGACCGAGCTTCGTGTCACCGAGCCATCCTTGCAAACAACGTTGGCTCCAGCCCACACTCGTTACCATAACGTACGCCCGGCTCATTACTCGCCGTGGGCCCTCATCTCTGTAATCTGTAGTTGACCGCTGCTATGCAAGGCACATAGCCAAATCTACCGCCATCGCATCGCAAGGAGAAACAATATCTCCCCTCTCTCTCAACAGTACTACAAATGGCCGACAGCACACCGGGCCCCAGCTTGCGCCCCGTGCCGGAAACTGACGAGACCCAGACGACCCTCTTGTCCTCCAACGTCTTCCGCCGGGATGGCTACCATCGCATGCCGTCCGAGGGGGCCATCGATATATCCAGCTTCGAGGGCCGCCTCTCCCCGTCCCCAGACCAGGGCCTCGGCATATCCACGTTTGGAACCGCGAGGAGGCCCATTTCCCGCGTCCCAGTCGGTTCCAAAACGAGCTCTCCCGCAACGCCGAGGTCGTACCACGGGCTCATGAGCTCGCCCGAGCAGCTAAATGGCGAGATGGGCGAGGTGGGCGAGCATGAGCGGAGGACACCCATCATGGGCGATTCACCCGTGTTTGAGTCCCCCATCGCCTCGCCGAGGAGGACCAAAACGCCGTCCGGGCTTCGCAAGTGGCTGTCCGGGTCATGGGCCAAGCCGGCGCCGCCGTCGTATGACATGGCGGAGCAACAGTCGCCTAGCATTGGTCGTCCGACGCCCCAGAGGGATGAGGCCACAGCATACCAGCTCGGTGACCCGGGCAGCCCAGAGGAAGCGTCGCGTCGTCCAAGTCCGGAGGACGACGAGGACGATGAGGAGAATGACAAGCCGCTCCGGGATAGATATCGTGAGTCGCATCTAGATGGAGCCCTCCCCCGAGTCTCAAGACCAAAAGCTGACAGACACAGGCCAAGTCCCCAACTATTGCAGCTCCAGAAAGGACGTCCACAAGAGACGCGTCAGCTGGCTTTCCATCTCCATCATCACGCTCTCCGTCTACTCCACGGCTCTGAGTTGCTTGTGGTTCATCATCGCCATCGTGCAGCCACGCTGGGGCCGCGCCATCTCCACGAGCGGCGGTATCGCACCGGCCACGGCGTCGGTAGTGTGCACCCTGTTTGCCAAGACGATTGAGATGTCGTTCGTCACGGTTTTCATCTCCTTTCTCGGCCAGGTCCTGAGCCGGAGGGCTTTCGTGAAGAAGTCCAAGGGGATGACGTTGGCAGAAATGACCATGCGGAACTGGGTAATTGTAAGCGGTTCCTTTCCCCCAAAGCCGGAACCCGAGCCTGACGGATGCAGCAACCGGGATCCCTCATCACCCACTGGGAGACTATTCCTTACGCAGGAATCACCTTCCTCGGAGTCATATCCCTGATCGCCACCGTCGCGGCCACGTTCTACACCACAGCCTCCGAGGCCATGATCACCCCGAAGATCAAGTTCGGTGGCTGGGAGCACAAGGTCCTGCAGGGACACGTTCGATCCCAGTATGCCAACCCGCTGTACGTCAACAGCGTCTGTGCAACCCCTCTCCGAGAGCCCGACCCAGCTGAGGCAGGCGGATCCTGTCTCAACGTTCAGTATTCTGGGCAATGTGAGTGACCTCGTCTGTTGGACTCACCAGAGAAGATGACTGACGTGGTTAGCTTACCGCAACTTGCTCTCCTTCATGGGTACGTGGGAGGAAATCAATGCCAATGGTACTAGTATCGAGGACAAGCTTCGCAACAGACCGGTCGGCACGACACTCTTGTATGACAACACCACGATGACGGGTACCTGGATTGAGTCAGAGTATGGCGACCCAGAGACAAACTTCAAGAAACATGAAAGAATCATCAACAACGTTACACTCGCCATGCCTCACCCTGGTGAGACTCACCTAGCCCTGGTTCCAGTCCACCAACCGACTAACATACTTCCTCAGGGGTCTACGAAGCAGCCACCAGTCCGGTGAATGGAATTCTTCAGCCTGACGATCTATCCGACGTGGGCGAGTATACCATCCGAGCCAGCGTCGTGTCGCCCTCGGTTAACGTGCTCTGCGTTAACATGGAGGAAGAAGAACTTGCGCCGCTGGTCTACACGGCATGGCCAGATGCCGAGACCAAGTCCACAGGTGTCGGTGACCAGCTAATCGGACATGAGAACTGGCATGCCGATGTGCCTGACATGGCTGAGAAGGAGTGGTTGAACAGGACGGTGGTGGATGACATCTTCAAATGGGGACCAGAGCATAAGCGTCGGCCGCCAGTTTTCCAGCTCGTGAGTCGCATTTACAGACGCTTGAAGTGGTCATGTATTAACCGGTTGCAGTATCCTGCCAACTTCAATATGATTGCCAACGCAACGCACACTGCACCGGCCTGGGATTGGGGGCAGCCGGCGCGGGATGCTCTCTACATTCTGGCCAAGTCGAGCGCCATTGAGAGCTACACCCTCTGCGAGCTGCGGTCGTGGGTATCGCCGTGGTGTTCGACGCACTTCAACATCTCAGGCATTGCCGGCGCACACATGAAGGCGCATTGCGAAAACAAGGAGGATCCTGACAGTTACGTCAAATCGTACCCGGACATTACCTGGTCTCGTGCCAACATGGATTGGGCGGTACGTGAGATCCTCTCTCTGCACTCTGATCAGCTCTCTGACCCAACAACAGAATGTCGCCGATCAGTGGCAGCTCTCGATGGACCTCAACGGCGGGACGTACAATAACAATGCTTCCAACGCCCGCATACTGACGCAGCTCGTGCTCAGCCAGCCCAAGCTCAACACGCTCATGCCGTCTATTGCAGAGGCCCTCGCTGTGCTGTCATCGTCGACCCTCACCATCGCGTCTCTCTCGACGCCATTCGTACACTACTGGGAGTATCCCAAGTCGATCTTGGCGCAGCCAGGAGCACTGCAGCCCTTCAATGCGTCACTGCGAACACAGGAGTACACGTCGTCGCACACATTCGCGTGGCACAACGTGTTTTACCTCGTGCTGTTCCTTGTGTTTGCCATCAACGTCTTTTGTCTAGGGTATCTGCTGGCGCGGTCGGGGCTCGTGACGGACTACACGGAGCCGCAGAACCTGTTTGCTCTGGCGGTCAACTCACCGCCGAGCACACAACTGGGCGGAGACTGCGGCGGAGGGCCGGGAAGTCGGGCGCTTGTGGTCCCGTGGCGTGTGGGGTATGCTCGGAGCGCGAACCACTATTTCTTTGAGGAGGCAAGCGAGCGTCCACTGAAAGGAAAGTGGTCGCGAGAGGACGCCGCGACGAGCGGGTTCTTCGAGGGTGAGACGGAAGGGGCAGGACCAGGGACTAGGAGCAGTTATAAGCGGCTGAGTACAAGTCGAATGTGGTTGTAGTGCTGATTAGTGCTGCAAAAGATCAATGTCTCAGTTGACCGACCCACGGGTAGAGCCTTTGTTTTGGTCAACACGCTTTCAAGTCGAGACGGAAACCTGCTCGACTTGATCGCCGCCGCGTTGTCTTGGCAGGGATGCCGGCCAGACAAGGGCGTGAATCGTGCTGGTCATGGCCGGCCTCTGTCTTGCCTAGTGCCCGAGTCAAGATGTTGGCTTTCAGAGCGGCTCCGATGTTTGACGAGTCGGCAAAAGACGACGTCCAGGACAAACTCCCAAGACGGAAGCGGCATCGAGTCGGTATCGAGAAGCAGAGACACACCGCGGTCCCTGCATGACTCGGCCGGACAGCCGGCTGCGGATATAATTCACGGCGTCAAAAGTCGCCATGTCCCATTTATTACAGGGGCCGGGTCGAGTCGGGTGGTTGGTCCACGCTCGCTCTCGCTCGTTTTATGAAAGCGAGCCTGTCTGTGCCTGGTCTCCGAGGAAACACGCCGGTGGTGGAGGGCACGGCGGCACTGACTCTGCAAGGTTGCCGTCAGTCGATCGCTATGTCCAGGCACCACGAGTAGCTGCAAATGAACAAGCACTTCGGTCGAGGGCCAGAAATCCGCGCAAGAAACCGGGGCAGGACTAATCACGGCACGGCCGACAGGGTTGTCTCCAGGCGCATCGTGTGGGCGGTGGGCGCGGTTTGGGCGTTTCTGGAGGGAGCCGGGCTGTTCGGGAGATGCAGCGGCAGCAAGTCGCCAGTCGGGACCAGGCGGCTTGGGGTAATTCGCGCAGTCCGAGGCACGAGCCTGTATGTGTGTGCCTGTATCTGTCGGATGTGCTGCGAGATGGATGGGACGGATGGACTGATGGAATAATGCAACAGCGAATGGACGGGGGATGGGGGGGCTCGGAATGGGGGATGGAGGTGGGAATGGATGGAGCTTGGCGTTGCCGGAGAGTGACACTGCAAAACAACGCAGTGAGGTAAACAGGGCAAAGTGGTGACAGCGGCATCAGGTAAGATGGACTGGCAGAGCACCGACCACCCAAGCTTTTTGGCCAATGGTCGTCCCTGCATGTCATCCAAGCCGCTGCGGGTTTGCCCAGCACCCTCCCCACACCAAAGTATCGGGTACCTTGCCGCGCTGGGGCCTTTAGGCTTGTTTGACCAGGAAGGTACAGGGAACACTGGCGGGCAGGCACAGGAAGGCAAGGCCTGTGGGTAAGGCAGGGCCGCCCAGTCCTCACAGTAGCACCTGCCGCCTTGCCGGCTAGCTGGACAAGCTTTTCGCAGGCCCCATACTGTTCTTGGCTTAGCCTTCGAGCTCTTCTCCGAGAGAACCCCATTCTGCGCCCCCCCAAGCCCCCCGGTCCCAGTGGGCGTGGGTGGGCATTCTGACCATGAAAGCAAGAGCTGTTTCCTACAGTGGGTGGTGCACGGCAACAGAGAGCGAGAGAGCAACAGGCAAGAGGTACCCGTGCCCGGCTGTCTGAAATACCTCGTGGTCACCTGTCCGTTTTCGACGGCCGATCCGCCTCGCACCCTCCCCTTCTTCTTCTTCTCTTCCCCATCCTCCCTTCTCCGACTCCCAAACCTCTCCCGTCAACTTCTTCAATCCTCATCCACGTTAGTATTCCCTCCCTCGTCCTCTCGTCACGTCTTTGCGCACCGCGCTGCCAATATTTGGCGCCCTCCCAGACCGCATGATCCCTGCGTCGTTCGCGCTTGGCTAATGTTTATGCTGCAGAACCCCAGCTTTCGACTCGCATCGTCCCGTCGTCCTCGCACGAGCATCATCATCTCAAGGTAAATCGGTCCCAATTTCTTCATTTTCGACCTTTCTGGCTGCGTCGCGACCATCAATTGCTGCCAATTGGGCTCTGTACACCCAGAGGGAGGCGCGGCGACTGCAGGCGATCGGGTCGGCACCCGCAGCAAGGCCTCGTCTCGCCCACTGGGCTTGGCCGACATTGGCCGCAGCTCCAGGCCCCGGACCAGCAAACACGGACGGTTACGGCTTTTCGAGTCCAGTCCAGGCCTGGAAGCTTACCGGCCCACGTCGTCTTGCTCCCGACTGTATAAAAGCCTCACCCGCCGACTCTGGTTTTCCTTTTCGTCCTGCTTTTCAGTTTCGTGGTCGCTCTGCAATTCTGAATCTTGTTCCGCCTGGGCGCATTCTTCGACCCGGCTCTCTCGCTAACACGCCCATCAGCTCCTCTCATCTCCACTCCACACCACCCTCACCATGCCTGCCGTCAACACCATCGTCGCTCGCGACGCCCTGAACCAGCTCGCCAAGCGCAACTGGGCCCAGCAGGAGCCCGGTCTGATTGCCGTCTTCACCATTGTCGGCCTCGTCGCCATCTGCCTCATCGGTGTCTACTTCTTCAAGTGGAACGCCAAGAGGAAAGCCAGGGCCCAGAGCCAGCAGATCTAGATGCACAGCGCCAGGGACGCACCTCAGGCTGCGTCTGAGGCCTACGCCCTGCCGCTTCGACGTGAACAAACAATTCTCGAGAACCAACCCGCCGCCGAACAATAATCGTCTCCGAACGGGTCTTTGGCCCACGGCGATCTAGACGCGATGCGAAGGAGCGGGTCCTCGTCGGACGAGCCGCCGCTCTCGACCACCGTGCACGATTCGACTTGGCAACCCACCCGGATGCGTTCCCTCGGTGGCGGCGGATGTTCTGGGCTTGTGTCGAAGTGTAGACGGAGGGGCGTTGGGGGAGCCATTTTCACACCATTACTATTGTACAAACGCACGCATCCATCCATCCATCCACCCAGTACAACCTGGTCTGGTCATCTGTCGTGGAGCAGCGTCCCGTCACGGTGCTTTGCGTAGGTATCCAGATCAACTCATTAATGACACGATACCACTTAAAGCGACTCGCGCAGCATCAATTGACCGTGATACTGAATTGTAATGACCGATTAACGCGCCGTCGCCAGACTCCGTACCGATTCCTTGTAACACCGGTGTCCCACGAATGCGAACCGCCACAAACCGTTCGCCAGGTGACAAACCTGACTATACAAATGCCCTATTTTCTTCAATCCCCAAATCTAGTCCATCTTGACAAGCGAGCGATGTCCGTTCCCTCGCCGGCCTGGCATCCCGCCAAGTTCGTCGTTCTAGCGAACCGGTCTCTCAGACGATATGCCGCGCGATCAGCAGCGGAAGCCCAACGTACAGGAACAGCATGACCAGGACGGCGGGCACCACGGCGGGCGTGCGGTCGCCGAGGCACCAGAAGAGGTCGAGCACGAAGCCGACGGGGCGGACGAAGACGAGGTTCAGCAGGGCGGCGGGCCAGCGCACCCAGCAGCGCGAGTCGGCGCGGCGGGCGGCGAGCTGGCTCTCGAGGCGGGCGTCGATCTCGCGCGGGCTGATGAGGCGGGAGAGCGAGCCGGAGCGGGAGCGATTTCCGTCGCCGAGTCGGCCTGCGCCGGGGGAGGGCGAAGGGGGGATCTCGCATGTGCGGCCTTTGGCGCGGTTGTACGCTGGTGGTGCATGTTAGCGGTCGGTGATTCTGCTGGGTAGTTGGAACGAGCGAGCTGAGGGCCGTCGAATGAATGCCGGCCTCATTGCGTCATTGGAATTTGGTGTCAGGGGGATTGTGGTTTTTTTTTTCTTACGCATGTTGCCTGTTGGCTCGGGCTGCGCTGCGCCGTGGCCGGGGGTTGGTCCCTCACGCAGCTGAGGGTGGTGTCTCTCTCGCGGGGGTTTGGAGTAGCATCAGTGGTGGTGCTGGTTCGTCGGCCGGCGGTACGCTCAAGGCAGTCCCTTTCCGCGCGGCGTGGGCGCGTCTCCGTCTCGTCGTGAGGGACGATGAGAGCAGCGCAGTGATGCGATGAGACGAGATGAGACGGAATGAGGATGGAAGAAAGAAAGAGCGCCTGCTTGACTGAGTTGCCAAGGGGGCAAGGTCAGCTGGTCCCCTTGGCTTTCGTCTGCCACGGGGGAGTGGGAGACAGTGCTGTTTTCAGTTTCGTTAGGCTTTCGGGGGCGCTGCGGAGGTGCGACAAGCACAAGCCATTCATCAAAGCCATGACGGCAATGGACTGCTGCGCCTTGCACCTTCGCCCCAAGACTTTCGAGGTGTCAATTTGAGTGCAGCGGCAATCGAGACGGACCGGGTCACTGGACTGCCAAGCACAGCCCTGTCTGTCTTTGAAGGGCCTGCCACGTCTTATCATGAGCGAGCTTCCCTTCGTCATGGGATCCCGAGCTCGTTAGGCGCCAAGAGATTACTGGAGGAGCTCCATCCAGCCGCCGCGGCATGAGACACCGATGCAGCACCTCCGAGGGGTGCGAACCGGAGTCCCATCCTTCGACTCGGCTGACTGTGCCGGAGGGGACTTGAACAGCTGCGTAAGGCACGAACCGAACCACAGATAAAGACGCGCCCTTTTTCGCATCGAACAGGTCGGTCTGAGAAACAACGACATCCTCATCGCAAGCAGCATTCGGTGCACCACGGCGACCATGTCATTCCTTGAGAAGCTGCAGCAAGTTCACCGCCACAATGTCGCGACGCTGCGCCGGTCTCCTCTGGCCGAGATCTCGGGGGCCTTGGGGGATCTGGGCACCCTGCTCCCCTTGATGATCGCGCTTGCGATCCAAGACGCCATCCGACTCGACAGCACCCTGGTCTTCTCAGGGCTCTTCAACATGGCCACGGGCGCCATCTTCGGCATCCCGCTCCCCGTCCAGCCCATGAAGGTGCATTGCCTCCCTCCTACCCTGACTAGGTTCTTGAGAGTATTGACCCTGTGCTCCGCCTCCAGGCCATTGCAGCTGCGGCCATCGCCCGGCCAGACACCGGGCTCGACGACGTGATCTATGCGGGGCAATGGGTTGGCCTTGCCGTCTTGGTCATGAGTCTTACCGGCATCTTGCAGCGGTTCAGCGCCGTAGTCCCCATCCCCGTCGTGAAGGGCATCCAGCTCGGCGCCGGCCTCTCTCTCGTCATGGCTGCTGGCTCCAAGCTGCCGGATCTCGATTGGATCGAACCCGCTCTGGACAATAGGCTCTGGGGTCTTGCCGCCTTTGTGGTGCTTGTCGCCACCCAGACCATGCCGCGGTTTCCATACGCCCTCTCCGTCTTCGTGCTCTCGCTGGTCTTGGCCACCGCCTCCGTTCTGATATCCCATGGCGGATGGGCAGGCCTGCCCGGTTTGCACATCTGGAAGCCTCAGTACGTTCTGGGCTTCTACGATCCTACCAGGTCATATGAGCCTTTCACTATGGCGATTGGCCAACTGCCCTTGACCACCCTCAACTCGGTTATCGCTGTCAGTGCTCTCGCTTCCGACCTGCTCCCGAACATGCCAACGCCCTCTGTTACAGCATTGGGCATCAGTGTGGGTCTCATGAACCTGACGGGCAGCTGGTTCGGGGCCATGCCCGTCTGTCATGGTGCCGGTGGCCTTGCAGCCCAGTACAGGTTCGGTGCTCGCAGCGGCGCCAGTGTTATCATTCTCGGCTTTTTCAAGCTCCTCCTGGGCATCTTCTTCGGTCGCAGTCTGATCAACCTGCTGGCTGAGTACCCCCAGAGTCTCCTCGGTGTCATGGTCATTGCGGCAGGGTTGGAACTTGCGAAGGTCGGGCATAGTCTCAACCACGGCGCCCCGGACCTCTGGGAAAATGCGGTTCAGAACCCGCGAGACGGACCGACAGTGGTGAGGCGACATCGCGAGGTAACTGATGAGGAGAGGTCAGAGCGGTGGACGGTCATGATGATGACCACGGCAGGTATTCTGGCATTTCGCAATGACGCCATAGGCTTTCTGGCAGGCCTTCTGTGCCATCTGGCATACCGCGCTGCGGACAGGCTGAAGGGATGGTATCATTCGAGGCGGTCAGGCCATCTTTTCGACGCAGGAGAGAATGCGCCTTTGCTGAGTTGAAAGGGCCGTTCGCACTTAGAGACGTGATGCGCTGGCGGGTGGAAAATATCATAGAGGACTAGTCGGGCTCTTTTTTTTTCTTAGACCCATATCTATGACAGGCATCCCGCTGTTTCTGATGCATTGTGTTTTGGAGATGAAAGGCTGAGATAGGAAGTACCTGGTGCCTTTGATCCAGATACATCATGAAAGGAAGGCACAAGTCCTTAAGCATCATGGGGAGTAAGAGCCCCGGCGGTGGTAAGGTATGCTCCTGCCCTGCAAAGCTGCAGCATCAAATGTCTGAGTGCCTGTCTCGCCCGCCCACCCCTTTACGCTTGCCCCTTGAACCAGCAAAGTCGGGAGGTGAGATCAGGCCGGGTGAGGAAAGAAGTACCCAAGGGTGTCGACGGTCGCGCGGGGAAAGAGGAGCCACCGTTGAGGGAAAGCGCCGAACAGCCAATCAGAAGGCGCGCCTCCCCCATCAACCCTGTAAACCTGTAGGGTGAGCCCATCACAAGGCAGAGAGCCAAAGAGCGTCTGGCTCTGGCGCCCAATTTTTTTGGGAACCTTCCCTCCGCATCGTTTCCCGGCCGAGTGCATCACGACGCAGACCCGTCGCAACTGACCAAACGCCCTTGTTGGCTCGCAGAAGACGAAGGAGCTGGTCTGTTGCCATCCGCGCAGAGCAGCGATGACTTCGTCCCAAGCCGGCCAAAGCGGCCAGGCGCCCGAGCTACCGACGCCCATCCCCACGACACCACCCCCCAAGTCCAAGTCCGCCACGCCGATGCCTGCGACCGCCGCGACAACAACGCCCACTGCCGCGACGACGGCACCACCACCCCCTTCCAATGCCGCCCGGTCGACGTCGCTCACCGCCGACCCCTTCACGTCGGCCGATATGACCTCCGCCGACGCGGCGATGCCCGCTGCCGCTCATCCCATGGACAGCCTTGTCGAGGGAGCCACCGCCCTCGCTTCCGAATCCCTCGATACCGACATGCCTGATGCACAGCCGCCATCAGAGCACCAGAATCGTCAGCAAAACCACCAGGGAGTCCAGAATCACCGGCATCGCTCGCTGTCCCATACACGCTCCAACCTCAGCCCTTTCGATGTGCCCTTCCCGCGCACCCCCATCTCCGCCATGGATGCCAATGCGTACATGGCCATGGCCCTCGCGCAAATGGCTGGAGACCAGATGATGCAGCACCAGATGCCCCAGCCGCCCTCTACAGTCACCCCAGCCCAAGTCACCCTCCCAAGCAACCTTGGCAATGGCGCCGATGGAGTCACCGCCAAGGCCAACAACCTGCAAGGCCCTGATGAGGGCCTGGAGTCCTTCGCCCGAATAGAGTTCGCCGACAGTGTCTTCCAAATGACCACGTACGCCGTCATCATTGGACGCGATCAACGCGCCCTCGAGCAGGCGCGAAGAGACGAAAGACGCGCCGAGGAACACCGGAGACGAGCAGCAGAGAACGAGCGACTGGGCCTGCCCCCACCATCGCCCGTGAGGCACGATAGGGGCAAATTCAGCAAGTCCTATGTCAGTGAGGAAGGTGGCATGCTGGGACCCGAGTCCGACAGCGATGAGACCGGCCGACCAAAGAAGCGGCGGAAGACGAGCACCAACGAGGAGCCCGAACACCAGGAGGCCGATCAATCGCAGGAGAACATGATCTCGAATCGCCAATACATCTCCCATACGCCCGGGGCTGCTGCTGTTGACCTTGCATCACTTCGACCCTCTCCCTACCACGTCCCCATCATTGGCATCCACTCTCCGGGCCCCGACATCGCCAGCAAGACCAAGGCTATCTCGAGAGAACATGTTCGGATTCAATTCAACCAGAAAGAAAGTGTTTTTGAAGCGATTCCGTTGCACAAGAATGGCTTCTTCGTTGGCGACGTCCTGCACAAAGAAGGCACGGTCGTCCTACGAAGTGGCGATACCCTCCAGATCAAAGACGTCGACTTCCGTTTCCTCATCAATGGTGTACCTGAGGGTAAGACCGGCGCGGAAGAAGAGGCAGAAGAGGAACGCGTCAAGAAGCGGTACTCTGAGGGTGGAAAGGAGATGAGTTTCGAGTTCGAAGCGTCACATGGAAACGGTCAATTGCAAGACACGAGCGATTCATCATCTGTACTCAGCCCTCCGGCGCCATCTGACGACGAGGATTCCGAAGCTGAAGCAGGTGATGCGAGACCATCGAGGACCGATGCGGAGCTGGAAGTTGGGGCCGATGTGGATGCTGATGCCGATGCTGATGCTGACGCTGACGCTGACGCTGACGCCGACGCCGACGCCGACGCGGATGCTGAGATCGACGCCCCAGCTGAACCAGATCACATGCAGGTCAAGGGCGAGTTAGGGATGGAACTTCAGCCTGAGCTGTTACTACCACCGATACCGAAGAAGCGCGGCCCCGGTCGACCACCGAAGAACGGCATCATGTCAAAAAGAGAACAAAGGCTACTCAAGAAGCAAGCGCAGGAGATGGCGAAGAAAACACTGCCACAACCCCCGCCTGGCGAGCCGCCAATCAAGAGGAAAGTCGGAAGACCGAGAAAGCATCCGCTGCCCGAAGATGGCGGCGAGAGGCCAGAGAAGCGCAAGTACAAGCCGAGGAAACCCAAAGAAGAGGGCGGAGAAGGATCCGATGCAGAGAGGCGCGCAAAGGAGAAGAAGGACAAGAAAGTGCGGCCCAAATCACCACCACTGGAGCTCAAGATCGAGGACTACACAGAGGAACAGCTGCAGAAGCCGAACAAGAACTATGGCGTTCTCATTGATGAGACGTTGACAGCTGCACACGCCGAAGGTCGTGCCGAGGGCCTCACACTCAAGCAGATATACAAGAGGATCACTCTCAAGTATCCCTGGTTCTACTTCCACACCGAGACAAAGGGCTGGGAGTCCAGTGTACGGCACAATCTCATTGGGAACGAAGCTTTCAAGAAGGACGACACGACTGGTCTTTGGTCGAGGGTCCCAGGGGTTGAACTTGATGCTGGCAAGAAGCGCAAGGCTACCTCCCCAGACCGCACTCTCGCGCCTGGCTACGGTCCATATGCGCACCCGATGTACCCGCAATACCCGGCAGCTGCTCCCCATATGGCACCGGGAGCGCCGGCGGCACCAGCGTATCAACACCAGCCCCAAGCATATCACGCCCAGCCGTATGGCGGGCAACAGCCACAGCCCGCCAGACCGCCTCAGTATTCTCCACCAGGATCGGTACCTCCCGTCAGTCAAGCCCCGCAGCCCGTGCCGACGCAGCCTGTCGCTCCAGCCCAGCTCCCTGGCTACGGCCCAGCTCCCGCGGGAGTCGCCCAAGCGTCCACATACAATTCACCGTACGCATCAAGACCACCGCCTAGCAATCCGGCCGTGAAGACCGAGGATGGCACTGGCCAAGCGATGGGTCTACAGGCAACCCAGCCGCCGACACCCGCTCTGCCCGGGGTTCCGATACAGCCATTGCCTGCGAGCATGCCGCAAGCCGCCTCGGCAGCACAGCGGATGACCCAAACGCCACCGGTGCAGAGCCAGCAGCGTCATGTCATTGAGCCCCGATTGTTCCGTTCTGTGTTGGGTCTGAAGAATGGTCTCGTCGAGAACATGAAAAAGGCCAAGAGTCCGAAAGGCGAGGCTATTGTCATGTCGGCACTTAATCGCTGCCTGGGGTTGAAGGCAGCTGCAACAGAGAATCCGGCGTTGGAAGATATCTGCATGCGAGGCATCCAAAAGGTTCTGGACGGCTACTCCGGACAGAGCAAGAGCCCGACACCCGGGGAACCCGCAACGGCCAAGGCGAACGGACCCGGTTCAGTCTTTGACCCCAAGGTCTTTGCTGCCCTTGTCGGATTCAAAAACGTCTCGACAAACGCGCTCAAGGCGACTGTGGGCGAGGGCATTGCTGAGGCCGTCGCGTTGTCGGCCATTGACCGAGTGCTTGGTTTGGCCGAAGCCAGCATCGTGCCACCCAAAGCACCTCCTCGCGATGGCAGTCCGCCAGAGGCAAGCAAGCAGTCCAGCTATGAGGTGATCGAGACTCGGTTGATGGCGAATGTGCGACAGATGTTGCTGGGGTTGAACCAGAAGTTACACGGAACATGAAGCATGCCGACACGGGAGCATTGGAATGGCGCTTCGGAGCGCGACCTGGCGTTTGCTCGCGTGTGATCAATACACGGGCTTCAGGGACATGGCTATGATTATGAAATCAATATCTCAGGGCAGGAGTTTGATGTACCCCTCGTCACCTTAGACAGAGAACACCGGTTAGCGCGTGAATGAGACTTTTCGACATTTTTGCTGCGTCACGGGCCAACCCAGTCGGTGGTGATTTGCTAACAGAGACAAGCGTGCAGAATAAGCCAGATGAAAACTGACCAGGCGACGACCGCCACGGATATACCTACCTTGCCATGTGCGATCACGAGACGGGCAACGACATGTCACAAACGACTCAGTTGAGGTCTTGAAGACGGACAAATTCAACAAGGTATCTCAACATCCAACTCCGTACACGAAACCCAAATCAAACCAGTCGAGCTCCCTCGCCTGATTTTCCAGATCACTGCGGTCCATCCCAATCATGTGTCTTCGTTGGCTTCGGCGGCTCTGTCAGCGCCCGGCGGAACCTCCGGTCCCCAACAGGCGCAACGGGGGCTTCGCGGGTCGGACACGGCGGGATTCCCTACTTCTGCCGCCCATTTCCGGGCCCGCTACCCCCGGAGGAGTTGCCCAGGGTGGCAGTGGGCTTCTCGCGCCCGGTCTCACACGGCGTTGGGGCGGGGGCCAAGATCCGCTGGTCTGTCTTGAAGACGTCGGGCGATTCCGCGGCTGTCGGTGCGGCGACATCTTCGGGGGGCGCGCGAGACTGGTGTGGAGGGGGGGTGTAGTCGTTTCCGAAGATCCGCTTCATGGTCTCGTGGTAGGCGCTTGAGATGCGGTCGCCTGCGGCTTTGTTGTCGGCGCGGGCCGCGTCGCGCCTTGCCTTCGTCTCAGGGGTCTCGGCATACTCGGAGGGCATGGCGAGGGCCTCGGCGAAGGCTCTGTCGTAGCGGGCTTGCTGCTCCTTGACGATGGGTGGGAGGTTGTAGCCGAGGGGCTCGTCGTCGTCGAAGAAGGTGTCGAGATTGCGGAGCTTCTCCTGGATTGTCATGGCATCCCAGTTCTTCTTGTTCGGCGGGACTGTCGGCTTCGCGGGCTTGTGGGCCTTGTCCTTGCCGTAGGAGCGTGGGTGCTCCCCGGTAGCCTGTGGTGTTCTCGACGGAGGCACAAGCGTCGATCGGCCGTCAGAGCCAGAGTAATTGCGAGGGAACTTCCAGTCCATCTGCCCATTGCCTAGATTGGGGTGCAATGCCCGAGAAGGCTTCCCCTGCTGGACGCTCTCTTTGGGTGCCTGTGGTTTCTTAGGACCAGCTGGATGTGTCGGCTGTCCAGTCGGATCACGACGAACGGTCTCCGAGATGACTCTGGGTTGATGTTCTCTCGAGGGAATGCGCAGGGGCTCTGGCATAGGACTGCTGTAGGCGGCCCCAGAGCGAAAGCCATACATCTTGTCGTACTTAAACTCATCTTCATCGTCCGAGTCGTCGTGGGGAGCGCGGGCGAGAGAAGCTGCTACCTTGTCATCCCGCCACTTCATGGTGTCCTCGGTGATGGGGGGGAACAAGTCATGATGCCCCTTGTTGGTGTGGTCGCCGTGAGCGGCGGAGAGGGCCTTGTTGCTGATGCGGGACTCGTATTTAAAGGCGTGCTCTGCTCGTTCTGCATCACGCAGCTGGATGCTCTGATCGACTTCTTCGTCGGATATGTAGAGGTAATCTCGGACCCCCTTCTAAAAGGTGTTGACTTCCTCGGGATCGCGGACTTGCGTGCTATTGTCGGCAACGGCACCCATGTGGGCCGACGTGGTGGCGTCGAGCGCCGGGAATGGGACCCAAGGGTCATTGATAGATGGATTTATCATTCCGCGAGAGGCGATTCCAACATGCTTACCTGGACCTTATTAGCTTCCTGTAACACTGGAGGAAAGGACCCGGCTCACCATCACCTCCAGTGACCTGACTCTCCTCAAGCCCAGTACAGGTGGCATCAGTGACCACACCATCCAGAGCAGTCATGTCGAGACCGCTGATAACTTCGGTCTCTGTCGTCTCGAGTGCTGGAGCCATATCAGTCAGTGGCTGGTCTTGATGGAGGCGTTTTGTATAGGTCCTGCTTACAGGCGATCTGCTTGTCACTCTTCATCTCGATTTGTTCAGACCGGGGCTCTTTCACTTCTATTAGCCTTTGAGTCCAGCAGGGAGGATATGTCCCGCTGCTGTCTTACCTTGTGTAAAAGTGCTCCTGCCTCTGATACCAGAGTCCTGGGTCCTATCTTGAGCATTTACGTCCATTTTGACGTTGACATCACCTGCTGGAACAGGTGCAGAACTTGACGCAGTCTGATCACTGTATCGACTGGTGGGTTGCTCCGTGAAGAACTGCTGATACGTGAGCATGGTCAAGGAGTCATCGTCCGTTCCGGGTACCGATGTGAGAGGATGAGAGCCGTCCATGGGAGACTTGTGAGGGACAGTTGGGGTGGAGGAGTAGACGGTCTTGAGTCGGGGTGAGGCAGGACCGTGATCAGGAGTTGCCTGTTGGCTTTTGTAGGCAGAAGAGGTCGGGGTAAGCTTCCGTCGGCCCCTCTCGACAGGTGGGTTGTCTGACTTTTTGTGCTCAAGCCACGACACGATATCCCTGACGGCTGGTTTTCCCGATGCGCTGGAAGGCTTGCGGCTCCTGGTACTTGAAGGGGATCGAGTCTTGCAGGGCGTCTTTGAGAGCGCTCTCCGACGGGAAGCTAGCGTATTTTCGTCCTGGGAAGGGGATGGAGTTGCGAGAGTGCCGGCCTGGCTGGAAGTAGGGGTCTGTTTGCGGCCAAAACTCGCAGTGAAGCTCGTGGTCACGCCGGTGATGGGGCGCTTCCTGTCCAGAACGCTGTGGTCTCGGCGGGAAGGAGGCTTACCTGTGTTAACCGCATCGCCAGAGGATCCGCCTGGATCCAGGGTTCCAGGTTCGGGACTCATGAGTTCGTTGTTTGGTCGCGCCAGTGGGAGCTTTTGGTTATGATATGATCATTAAACGAGAGGGTCGGAGGAGCGTCGCGGTCGCGATCGCGAGTGTGATCTGATGCTGGATGAGTAGTTAGATTTTGGGAGTTAGTGGCGATTTTGTGTGCTGACGGCGGGCAACGTTATTGACTGTGCATGGGCGAGTCGCGGTGTGGTGGGCTTT
Organism: Verticillium zaregamsianum; assembly: GCA_002851755.1. Lineage (NCBI taxonomy): Eukaryota > Fungi > Ascomycota > Sordariomycetes > Glomerellales > Plectosphaerellaceae > Verticillium > Verticillium zaregamsianum. The sequence continues at coordinate 560,820 of NMXM01000004.1, read as the reverse complement.
GTGATAGCTGCGGTGGTAGAATGAGAGACGCGATAGGGGTTCCCTAGTTAACTCGGTTCCAGTTGTGGCAGCATTTGAGTGTTTGTTTGTTATCGCGTCGCGGCAGTAAGGGAACTTGGACCTCCAAGTCAGATTACCTGGTCAGCGCATAGTGCATGTCCTTTGACCCTTTTTGTTTAGACAATGTTAATATATGGGCGGACGCTATGTGCGCCCCGGCAAAAGGATATGACAAGACCACCAGTATTCTAACCTTTTCACACTCACAGGGCACCCTTACCCAGCGCAACCGACTAGGCGTAGTGTGCCGATGACATGCTGAGAACTCAACGCAGGTGTCTAGTAAATTATCAAGATGTCCACAAGGGCTCGAAGCTTATGCGTAATGGGAATCATCTTGGCTGACCAGAGGCACTCGCCTGTTTGGTTGAGCCACTGTGAGCGTTCGAAGCAGATTGAGGATCAGAAATGAAGGCCTCTCAGCAACTCACGGTTGTGTCCATAATTTACTAATATTTACAAGCTACCATGTGCGCCCCGCACCTCCAGGATGGCTGAGTACATTCGGCATCGCGAGCTTTGTAGAGGGGCGGCCTGTGGTGTTGAGGGGTCTTTTCGTTCAGTGTCTTCTGTTCAGGGGCGCGTGCTGCGTGCCAGACGCACAGACCACGTCGGGACTTCTCCCACGCCGAACCTGGCTCCACATTTGGTGATTGGCCGCAAGGCAGGGGACCTCTGCTGTCACGGCCCCGGTGGCCTTTGCCTGGAGCTTAGGGGAGTTGACCGCACAGCTGTCTTCAACTTCGACATCGAACCGACGACCACCACCACCCACCCCCGCATCCCACCCGCACGACACATTCAAGATGGACCCCTACTCGGCCGAAGGCGAATTGATCAACATCCACAACCACTTCCACCAGGGCCAGTACCAGGAAGTCATCGACTACGACACCTCGTCCCTGTCCCCCGAGAACGCCCTGCCCGCCCGCGTCCTGGTCCTCCGGTCCCGCATCGCCCTCGGGCAGTCCGCAGATGTCCTAGCCGAGCTCAAGGGCGAGAAGAAGCCCGAGCTGGTGGCCCTCGCCGCCTACGCCCAGCTCGCCACCGGCAAGGCGGACGACGCCGTCGCGACCATCCAGAAGCTCGCCGAGACCGAGGGGGAGAACGCCACAGTCCAGATCGTCGGCGGCACCGTCCTGCAGGCCGCCGGCCTGTCGGAGGACGCCCTCGCGCTGCTGTCACAACACCAGGGAAGCCGTGAGTTCGGACCCCGTCGAGAGGAAGAGAGCCCGTGGTTTTGGCGGAATGCTGACCCCCCCTCGCCGCCCAGTTGATGCCGTCGCCCTCATCGTCCAGATCCACCTGCAACAGAACCGAAACGACCTCGCCCTGAAAGAGGTCGCCGCGGCCAGGAGGTGGGCCCAGGACAGCTTGCTCGTCAACCTGGCCGAGTCGTGGGTTGGCCTGCGCCAGGTAGGCCCCTTCCCCCCCCCCCCCCCCCCCCCCCCGGCCGAGAACACACAGGCGCACACGTACACAGACATCAGAGCGGGGAGCGTTTCTTGCTGACAGGTCACGAAAACACAGGGCGGCGAGAAGTACCAGCAGGCGTTCTACGTGTTCGAGGAGCTCGCCCAGGCGCCGGCGACGTCGTCCATCGTCTCGCTCGTGTCGCAGGCCGTGGCCGAGCTGCACCTGGGACGCACCGAGGAGGCGCAGGCGGCGCTAGACCAGGCGCTGGAGAAGGACGCCAGCAACGCCGAGGCCATCGCCAACCTGCTGGTCCTGACCGTCATCTCGGGCCAGGACCCCAAGGAGCTCACAGCGTAAGCCCCGTCTATCCCCCCCCCTTGTCCCCCGGGGGACCTGCGCAGGCGCAATCGTTCTGACAGGCCACTAGCAAGCTCCAGGCGGTGGACGCAAAGCACCCCTTCCTGCTGGATCTCGAGGAGAAGAGCGCCCTGTTCGACAAGGCGGCCACCAAGTACAGCGCCAAGGTGTCGGCGTAGACACGAGCCGGCGACCGGAGCGGCAGGCGGAGGATGTCATGGTTGGGCGCATGGGTTTACAGAGAAGAAGGCCTGGATGTCAGCCAGGGCGAAACACCATTCATGGGTTAAACGGGCTCGGAAAAGCGCACAAACGAGACCACGAAGCAAATGGACACATACATTTCACGCTAGACCCGAGGGGAGCGGGGAGACGGCTGCCTTGCTTGCTTACTTTGCAGTACGATGGTCGATGGGACAGGGAGCTAATTCTGGACCGCACCGGAATGGGCCCAGTTCAGGGCCAGGGCCTAGATCTTTTTTTCCATCGCCGATCATCTCGACCATGCGGAAAACCTCGACATCGAAGTCTTGATGGAAGCTGCCGAACTAACCACAGAAGGGAGAGATCGACGTGTACGAGACTTGATCCTACATTGTGCGCAGCTCGTTCGGGTGGTCAGATGCGTGCTGCTGTTAGACGCTGAGGGAATATCAACCCGTTGTCTGCAATCTTTACGAGCATCGAGAGAAATTTGAATGCCCTCAATCATCCAGTAGAGGTGACGGCACGACTAGAGCGACTCGACGCCTTCGTCGTCATGGTGCTTGAGAGGTGCTGACCGCATACCGTTTCATGACGGCAACGGTGCATTGTAGGAGCGGCCATCCAGGAGCCCTGTCCGCCGCGCCGTTCACCGCCATATCAAACGCTGCGTCCAGGCTCCCGTCGCCTCGCTTCGCCTCGCCGCAAACGGTGCTTGGGGGCGGCCTTCGCTTCTCGTGAAGAAGCCTCGCCTTCACAGCGGTCTACTGCACAGCGACGGATCCACCGCGGTGAATGCCTCTCAACGCGGACCCCTGGCCGGCCGCCGCGCGCGCGCTTCAGTCAAAGCCACGCACCCCCCTTTCCGCCCCCCCCGCCATTCCTCGATGACATCACTGCCGCTATCGTGATCCCTCGTCCTACCAATTTCCCATGCCGCCCTCGACCGTGTCGTCTTCTGCATGGCCCTCCCGATCCCTCGGTCAGGCCGCAGCCGCCGAACCATGGGTTGAATGAAGAGCGAGGGAAGTCTTATCGCAAAGGCCTCGAAGTAGGTCATCGTGCAGGACCGCCCGCAATCTGACCAGCGGCGGATGGAATTTTCCTCTTCGCCTCCCCCTCCCCACTGTTCTCGCGGTTAGCACGCGGTAGTCTGGCCCCTCCTCCCCGACCGGACGCTGCGCGTGTCCAGAGTGCTGGAATGTGGCCTTTCGATTCACCCCAACAGCGGTAGTGGTTCGAGGTGGGCAGACTCGCCTGTCTTGGCCGGGAGGCAAAAGGTCGGACGGTCCGGGTTGGCGGCTCTGCTAGAGTTTTGGTGCCTCGTGTCTGGTGCCTGAGATTGGAGGGGTGGGAGGTCGGGAAGGGAGAAATCTGGATGTGACTCGTGACGCTAAATGCTCCGATTGGATGCGCTTTCTCGATGCGGCCTCGATTACCTTGGATTTCTTGCGTCCTGCTCGGTGTCCCCTCGGGGGGCCCCGTCGGCGGCGGCGTGCGGGACCCTGTCCATGGCTCGCCTGTTTACCCCTTAGACCATGCTTGACTTTGCTGCTCTCTGACGTCTTGTTGCTTCTGTGGCCACGGCTAGACGCTTTTGGGACTCCCGTCATCGAGGGATGATGGCTGTGCTGGATGCGCTACCGGTCTTGCCCGTCACGATGGCGTTCTGGGCCTCACGATTTTGCCTACATAAGGGGTGAGGCCCGTTTCTCGTCCTTTGCTCGGCCATTCGGTCTCGTACTCACACACACAACTCACCTAGCCTTATCGACTGTTCTTGAAACCTCTTCCCGCGGTCTAACATCGACCAAAACACGACACCCCGCACTCTGCTCTCACTCTCACACGACACAACCACCATGCCTATCGCCATCACACCACCCGAGACTCCGGTCCAAAAAGACCTTTCCACCGTCGTCCAGGTGGCGCCTCCCTCGACGGAGAACAAGAAGCGCAAGATCATCTGCTTCTCGGGTACGGGAGATCAACACTCAAGTGGACCACCTACCCAGACGCTAACATCCTTCCCCCAGACTTCGACGGCACCATCTTCATGCAAGACACGGGCCACATCCTCTTTGACCACCACGGCTGCGGCGCCGAGCGCCGCGAGATTCTCGACGAGCAGATCAAGACGGGTGAGCGGTCGTTCCGCGACGTGTCGGAGGAGATGTGGGGGTCCCTTAACGTGCCCTTTGACGACGGCTTCGAGGTCATGAAGTCGAGCCTCGAGATCGACCCGGCCTTCCGCGCGTTCCACGCCTACTGCCGCCAGCACGATATCCCCTTCAACGTCATCTCGGCGGGGCTCAAGCCTATCCTGCGTCGGGTCCTCGACACCTTCCTCGGCGAGGAGGCGTCAGCGCATATTGACATTGTGGCCAACGAGGCCGAGATCACCGAGGACGGATCCGCGTGGAAGCCCATCTGGCGGCACGATAACGAGATGGGCCACGATAAGGCGCTGTCCATGGCTGAGGCCAGGGCGCAGGCCGAGGAGTCGCTCGTCGGCGACGACGGGTCGGTACCGCTCATCGTCTTCATCGGCGACGGCGTGTCAGACCTGCCGGCGGCGCGTCAGGCAGACGTGCTGTTTGCGCGCCGCGGCTTGCGGCTGGAGGAGTACTGCCAGGAGAACGACATTGCGTACACGCCCTTTGACACGTTTGCGCAGATCCAGACAGAAATTGACAAGATCCGCGAGGAGGACGAGAGGAAGACGGCGGGCAAGGGCATGCCGGCGCGCTTCAACCCGAGGGCCAACATGTGGCGTCGCGTGTCGAGCCGGAACGCGGTGCCGCGGTTGGCGGTGCTGTCACCGGGGATCGAGAAGGACCTCGCCGAGGTGATGAAGACGGCGCTGATTGAGGAGACGGTGGTGCCGATGCCCGTGTCTGCTGTGGTCAGCTGAGGTTGCTTCTGGCTGTCTTCTCTTCAGGGTTCAGCTGGCGCAAAGGATTGATTTGGCGTTCAGGTATACGTAGAGCGCACGGGCATAGAATCTCACCAGGATGGTGATAGATCAAGGTTTACGGCATGAATAGAGACGGTTAATGGTATGACGACAAGTTTCAGCACATCGTGGCTCTCGTCGACGGGAAATTCGCACAGAATGTGAGGAGGGATGAGATGAAGGTGATACCTTGGAGGTCACTCGCGATAGTCACCCAGATCTGACCACAACTGGAGGCCACTAGACCACACTCGTGCCGACTGCGACCTTATTATTGAGGGTCCCTGTTGTAATTCTCATGCTCTCTAGGGCAGTTCACAATAATGCTTCGCTACAGCTTTGTGGTCGCTTCGGATGTGCAGCTGAGGCTGGGCTGGCTGACTAGGTAGGCTGACGAGGGGCTGGGCAAGGCGCCGCACCAGGGCAGCGAAACCGAGGAGCCGGGGCCGCCATACGAATGGCAATAAAAGAAAGGTTCCGCTAGAGGAGCGAACTGACAAGAAGGGGATAGTGATCTCGGATGGGAAAAAAGACATCTCGGCTGCTCGGCTGGGGAGGTAGCGAGAGGCCAGATCTATCGTTGCGCGTCCTTTCAAGCTGGCTGGTAGACGAATTTGTGCTGGGCATTTCGACAAGGACTTGGCCGTGACATGTGAAGACTTCTCCAGGGATGTGATGCAGCAGACATTTCGATTGATTACCCCGCGGTGGGATGAAAGAGGCAGCCGGCCAAGCTCTCCTGGCGGTGACAGGCAAAGCCGTGGGATGTGCCAAGGGGGGAAAGCTCGGCATGTCTTGGCGTTGGGGCCCGTTGGGACTGGCGGGTTGGGGACGACGATGAACGACCAGAAATCCCAATAGCCCCGAAAAGCAGACCGACAGGCGGGATGACAGCTTCAAGCTGCCAACAGCGAGCGGGGAAGCTCGAGGACGCGAGGGTGCCCCCGCGACGGAGATGAGGGATATCCGTCCGGCTGGCAAAATCGGATCGAGGTCGACGTCGAGATCGAGAGCCAGCCAACCTAACTGGATGCAGGCATGGCGTTCCGTCGGGATTAGAGGGCCTGAGAGGTCCGCGAGGATGAAGACCGGAATTGGGAGCTTCCTTCGAGAAGGCCTGTCTGGTCTTCTTCCACTGCTAGGTATCGCCGAGGTAGCTCGAGGCTCGAGGCTCGAGGCTCGAGCATGGCAGTCTGACAATCGCAGCTTGTGCTGGAAGGGCAGGTGAGAAGGGTAAATCGCTGGGCGCTGCAGCACGGCGGATGAAGGGTGCCGTCGATAAGGCATCGCGGATCTCAGTCTATCCAGTCCAGGCTCTGTCAGTCCAGTGAGAGCTCCGGTCGGTCGAGCCCAGAGGCTCCGTCCAAGGTTGCCCCTCAATCCCTCCCTTTGGGGTCCGGGGGTTTGGAGCCTCCCCCTCCTCTCTTTCCCTCTTTGCGCCATAAATTGCATCTCCATTCCCCATGTCTGCCGGACCCGGAGACAGTGCCATCGCCAGTGCCAGCAGCAGCGGATGTCAACGCGGAGTACCGGGGGAGACACGGTGAGGTCTTTCTTGTGCTTGCTGGGTCCTCGTGAAACATGGCACCCAGTCGAGCAGCGTTAGGCTGACGAGCCTGGCCATCCTTGACAGGATGCTCTCGAGTCGCTGCTTCTGCTGTGTAACTCCTTGGGCAGTTGGTGGTAGGTGGTGCTTCAGGAGGATGGCCGTCTGCCTAATGGCTGATGGCTGATTGATGTTTGCTCAGCTGGAGGATGGTGCGTCAGCCCGGGGCGTTTGGCCCATTTGGCCGGCGAACCTTGGGGTGCCAGGCCCCGCTGATCAGTCGAATCAGGCATGCTTCAGCTCTCCTCCCTCCCTCGGCGGTCGGTCGTCGACTGCTGTGTTTTATGCATGCCACGTCTTGCACGTCTTGGCATGCAGCGAGCGACCCCGAGTGCCTCGATCGACAAGGCGGCCGCTGGGACATGACTGCATGTGAAGGATGGGAGTCGGGCTTTTTGGGGCTCTCTCGAGACATGGCATATCAGAACGCCTCCGATTTCTGGTCTTCCGGGGAACGGACCGGCTCCTGGCAGGCTGGCAGACGGTAGAAGGCAAGCCGGCACCCATCCATCCATCCAGCTGGCAGGCCACCTCAGCGGATGTATATCTCTCACCCCATCGGACGCCCCTTTCCCCCTTTTCCCCTGTGCATTCCGCGTCGTCGTCGCTTCTCCCGTGGCTCCGTGCCGTATTCCGTCCGCCTCGTGTCTTCTGTTCTGTACTGTGCTGTACTGTTCGAGCTGGTCGTTGATTGTGTTGTGCTCGCAAGCACGACGCCAGCTTGACGAATCCTTGGGGGCGAAGGAGAGACCCGTTTGGCGATACGTGGGCTGAAACGGGCGTACACAGGAGGTACTTGTACTTGTACTCGTTCCGGTGCTTTCTTTCAGGGGCTCTGGGTTGCGGACAGCAACATCGTCAGTCGCCCCTCACCCTCTGCCTTCCTTCCCTTGAAATCCGGCCCCCGCTCCCCCCCCCAAGTTCCTTCCCCTCGAAGCTCCATTGTCCGGATTGGCAGGTCCGTCGTGTGCCGTATCCTTCCATCATCAGGTGGACAGGAGGCTCGTCATCTCTCCCGTTTGGGGTGGTCTTCTCGCGGTACCTGGCCAGTACAACAAGGACCCAGTGCACTATTCTCAGCAGCCAGCACTACTTGGTGCTAGGATCCTGGGACTTCCAGGTCCCGCTCCCCGTTCGTTCCCCGTCCCGTAGGGCCCGTGAGGTCGATGAAGCTCGTGCCTTCTTCCCCATCCATCCATCCCCTTCTGCCTGCCCGCCTGCCCTCCCACCGGTTGAGTGACGCCTGGCCTCATTGGCATGGCGCCGGCGCTGGCACTGGCACTGGCACTCATCATTCATTGCTCTCTTTCGCTTGCCCTCTTGCTGGTTCGCTGTCCCTCGTCTTATCCTGGCCTGTCTCATATTCTGCCTTCGTCCGCTTCCTCTCTTCTGATTTTCCCTCTTTCATTACCACTTTTTTTATTCCTCGTTGTAGCTTTTGTATGGATCACACCCAACCTTCTCCCACCCATCCACCATACGGAAGACACCACCAGCCGACCCCTGTGCCTGTGTCGAGCTCAACCGCTAAATCCCCCTCTCTCTCCCCCCTAAAGCAACCGCTCTCTTGTCCCTCCGCCTCCTGGCCGTCATCTCGGCCACGTTTCCAGCATCCGTCCGAATCAACAGAGTCTCAAGTAAACTATTTATTACCCACACACGGGACCAGAAGCTCCCCAGCTCTGCAACCCCGTGCGTCCCGAGTCCCGAACCAACGACGTCAACGCCAGCCCACCATTACCTCCCGAGCCGCACCATTCCCTACGGAGTACGCGCATCGCCATTCTCGAGCCTCCATCGTCTTGGCGCAGCACATCCCCCATCCCATAGCCACGCTACCATTTTCAGAGCCCACGTCCCCCTAAATACCGACGCGAGCCTGAGCCCCCCGACAACCCGATCGCCTACGTCACCCCCCGCCTCGGCCCGTTTGGCGTGACACGTCTGTTGCGTACGCTCTGCATTGGCGTTGGCATTGGCATTGGCAAACGCCCTGGCCCCCCCAATCTGCGTCTGTACGCGGGTTTTGCCTCGCCTGGAACCTGCGACTCAAGCAACCTGCGCGACCTCCTGTCCGCCCCGCGCATCCATCCACAGCCCACCGTAACCCACACCCACCGCCTCACAGCCCACAACGCAAGCCCGCAGCCCCGGGACCCAGCACGCCTCCCGAGCCCGCCGCTGGGCTGTGCCGCCGTTCCCTCACAGCATTGGTCGCTTTCGCCTCTGGGAGCCCTTTTTGTAGGGGTTCCCCTCCCCCCCGTCGCCCAACATGGTTCGCATCATCCCGACACGTCTAAAGTCCAGCTCCTCCCTCAACAACAGCCGTAGCAACAGCCCTAGGCGCTCCAACAGCAACGGCAACTCCATCGCCAACGCCGCCAGCAACAGCAGCACCACCGCCAACAACAACGGAACTGGCAAATCCCAAGGACACAACCCCTCCAGGATGGCCAGCGATCTCTCCGCCAAAGACAAGGACACCGGTCTGACCTTGAAGGTCGTCATCCTGCGCGTACGTCACCTCGGCACCCAGCCCTACCGCCGCCACCACCACCCATGATTCTGTCCCCTCGACCGCTAACCGTGTCTTGCGTCTTCTAGGCTCGCAATCTCGCCGCCAAGGACCGCAATGGAACTTCAGACCCCGTACGTCGAAGCTTCTCAGCCCAACTTTCCTGATCATAGCTGACATGGCCTCCTTCCTCCCAGTACCTCGTCCTCACTCTCGGCGATGCCAAAGTCGTGACCCACGAAATACCCAAGACCCTCAACCCAGAATGGAACGTCATCGAAGAAATGCCCGTCAACTCCCCCGACTCCCTCATCCTCGACGTCATCTGCTGGGACAAGGACCGCTTCGGCAAGGACTACATGGGCGAGTTTGACGTGCCGCTGGAGGAGCTTTTCACCGCCGACAGGACGGAACAGGAACCCAAATGGTACTCCCTCAGGAGCAAGCGTCCTGGCAAGAAGACCAGCGTCGTTTCAGGCGAGGTCTTTCTGCAGTTCACCTTGTTCGACCGCAACAACATCGCGGCCAGTCGCGAGCAGGTCTTCGAAAAGCTCTCCGCGATCGTCCAACAGGTTCCCGTGGGCTCTCGTAACCCCACGCCGCTCATGACGCCCTCTCTCGCGCCCGTCCGCGGGCCCCTGGGCGAGACGGACGGCGCCCGCTCGCCGCCGATCGACCCGACCGATCTGACACCCGATGACGACGACGACGATGACGACCTCGACGCCGACTCCAGTCTCTCCGACGACGAGGAAGACTCCACAAAGCCCGAGGTCATAGAGAAGAGGAAACGGCGCCTTCGCATCAAGGGTCTCAGGAGACGGAGGAGAAAGGGCGGGAACCTGTTCGAATTCAACAGCAGCGGCAGTGACGTTGTTGGCGTCATCTATCTCGAGATCCTCAACATCACCGACCTTCCCCCGGAGCCCAGCGCGACCCGAACTACCTTTGACATGGATCCCTTCGTTGTTGCCTCCCTGGGCAAGAAGACGTACCGGACGAAACGAGTCCGTCACAATCTGAACCCGGTGTACAACGAGAAGATGGTGTACCAGGTCCAGGGGCACGAGCAGTCGTACTCGTTCAACTTCACCGTCATTGATCACGACAAGTACTCTTCGAACGACTTTGTGGCCGACTGTAACCTCTCTATCAAGGAACTGATCGACAACGCCCCCAAGGCCGATCCCGCCACGGGTCTGTACCAACTGCGCGAGCCCCCTGAGCACACGCCGGCTGCCCAGCACCGCTCGCGCTTCCGCAAGCTCGGTGTGTCCCGAACGTCATCTTCCCAGAGCCTCAGCAGGATGGTACGGCCTTCGCTCTCGAAGCAAGCTAGTGCCGCTTCGGGCATCTCCCAGCTCGGCACCCCTTCGCCCCCCGCCGGCCAGTCGCAGGCGCTCAACCCCGAGTTCCTCAGCCCCGAGCAGGCTATTGCTGGTGCTGGTGCCGACACGGCCGAGGTCGAAGGCGACGATGCCCACTTTGTCGACTTCCAGCTGCCCCTGAAGATGAAAGACGCCGACAAGTGGGAAGCCAAGCACAGCCCGACTCTCTTCGTCCGCGCTAAGTTCGTGACGTACCCGGCCCTGCGGCAACAGTTTTGGCGCTCGCTGCTGCGGCAGTACGACACGGATGAGAGCGGCCGCATCAGCAAGGTCGAGCTCACCACGATGCTGGACACCCTGGGCTCGACGCTGCGCGAGTCGACCATCGACAGCTTCTTCCAGCGGTTCCCTCACAAAGCTCACGACGAATCAGGAGAGGACGTCTATGACCTGACCATGGATGAAGCTGTCATCTGCTTGGAGGATCAACTGGAAGCTAAGAACCGCCCTCAGCCCACACTGGCAGACAAGGTCAAAGGCGTACTGGCCGACGCCGATAAGGCGGGCAAGAACCTGCTCCACCTCCCCCCCGCCGGAGGCAAGGAGAACACCCCGCAAGTCTCCGTGCAGGACGCCAGCGCGGCAGGCTTGACGTCTGACTCGACGATCGTCGTCCCTGAACTCAACACGCCGGGTGAGGAAGGAGATCTGCTCACCCAGGACGACCTGATCGAAGACCGCGCCGGCGAGGAACACGTGGTGGAGATCAGGGAGTGTCCCATCTGCCACCAGCCGCGTCTGAACAAGCGCAAGGACACCGACATTATCACGCACATTGCCACATGCGCCAGCCAGGACTGGCGACAGGTGAACAACCTGGTCATGGGCGGATTCGTCACCTCGAGCCAGGCGCAGCGCAAGTGGTACTCCAAGGTCCTGACCAAGATCTCCTACGGAGGCTACAAGCTCGGTGCCAATTCGGCCAACATTCTCGTGCAGGACCGCATCACGGGCCAGATCAACGAGGAGAAGATGAGCGTCTACGTTAGGCTGGGCATTCGCCTCCTGTACAAGGGGCTGAAGTCTGGAAATATGGAGACAAAGAGAAGTACGTGCCTAGTTCGTGGAAGCTGGCCTTGATCCCTTGCTAACACCATAACAGTCCGAAAAATGCTCAAGAGCATGAGCGTCAAGCAGGGCAAGAAGTTCGACGATCCGGCGTCCAAGGCGGAGATCCCGAAGTTTATCCAGTTCCACCGACTGGACATGTCCGAGGTTCTCCAGCCCATGGAAGAATTCAAGAACTTCAACGAGTTCTTCTACCGAGCACTGAAGCCCGATGCTCGCCCTTGCTCGGCGCCTGACCACCCTGGCATTGTAGTTTCGCCGGCCGACTGCCGAAGCGTTGTCTTCAACAGCGTCGACCATGCCACGAGCGTATGGGTCAAGGGTCGCGAGTTCTCAATCAAGAGGCTCCTGGGCGACGCGTATCCAGAAGACGCCAAGCGGTACGATAACGGCGCGCTGGGTATCTTCCGCCTGGCGCCGCAGGACTACCACCGTTTTCACATCCCTGTCGACGGTGTGCTGGATAAGCCCAAGCTGATCGCGGGCGAGTACTACACGGTCAACCCGATGGCCATCCGGTCGGCTCTCGACGTGTACGGCGAAAATGTCCGGGTCATCTGCCCGATTGACAGCCCCAAGCACGGCCGTGTCATGGTCATCTGCGTGGGCGCCATGATGGTGGGCAGCACCGTCATCACGCGCAACGAGGGCGAGCAGGTCAAGCGTGCAGAGGAGCTCGGCTACTTCAAGTTTGGCGGCAGCACGATCGTGCTTCTCTTCGAGGAGGGCAAGATGCGGTTCGACGACGACCTGACTGACAACTCGGCGGGTGCTCTTGAGACTCTGGTAGGTGACGACTGCTGAAACAGAGGAAAACTCCTTGACTGACATGAAATGACAGGTACGGGCAGGCATGTCCATCGGCCACTCGCCAGACGAGGCGCAGTGGACGCCAGACATGCGCAAGAACGCCGAGGACATCACGGACGCGGAGAAGAAGGAGGCGAAGCGGCGCATCCAGGGCAGCGTCGGGGAAGAGTCGTCGAGCGGGGACGAGACGCCTGCGGCCAAGCCGGACGCGCAGACGGTTGCCGCCTCGACGATGTAGAGCGGCGGACCCGGCATGCGACGTGCTGCGCGGCACCGGTGCCCGCGATTCTTCCACCTCCCACGGCCCTGGCATGTGAGCTGGCCGGGGCGATGACAATAGAGCAATCCATAGACAGGGCGGGGAGAGCAAAAAATCAACGAACACGTTTCGGATTTGGGCGTTGAGGGGTGGTTATTCTTGATTTATCATTTTGTCGACGCGATGAGCGTGGCTCTCAACAAGCCCACAGGGAGCGAAGCGAATAACATATTTAGGGAGGACGAGGAGGACGAGGCCCTACTGGACTTTTTCAGCAACTGGCAGCAGCGGGCGGTACATATGAGATGACAGACCAAGGGGTGAGCCGGAGCATGTAGCGGAATGCAACGACCATGTGTACAGCAAGCTAGCGAGCAAAACAGAGAGGAGGTGCAAGCAATCGTGGGAGAGTGGCATGTTTGTTTCACTTGACGCCTGTTGCGGGCCCATCATGATGTGATCCGGGACGAGTATGAGGTGCGGCCCCGCGCGGGCGACGATCGGACGGGTTGCGCCATCGCACGCCATCCAGGGCGCCCGACAGCCCGGCACACTGTACGGGGCGGGTGCATGGTTCACGAGGTGGGCGTCATGACATCACAAGGGGGAAGCAGCACGGAGAGACAGAGACGCGTGAAGAAAGTGATTCTTGTTCATGCCAGATGGGAGTCTGGTGATGGTGATGGTGGGGGTATCTAGATCTCCTCGCGGCCCGTCCTGCCCTCGGCGCGGCCCTGTTCGCCCGAGGCGATTCCGCGCGGGGCTGAACTGAGCCACGTGCCGTCTGTGGGGAGACATGTCCTCCATCGAGATCCTCCGGTGATGTCGTGGGCGTTCCTGAATGACAACCCGCTCGCTGCTGCGGGATAGAACGTCGTGTTCTGCTTGCCCGACGCGTGCCTGGTCCCTATTATCCCGCCTCATTCCCTTCCCGTGCGCCGCCGACGCCCTGTTTGAAAATTGAAGATGCCCCAACGCCCGCGTGATGCTCCCGCGTGGCCAGATGAGATGGATTAGATGGATGGTGAATGCGTGTGTGGTGGTATGGTTTGTAGCCTGGTGCAGGGGCGCTTCACTTGCCGCCGCTGCGCCAGGAGCTGATGCTGGAGGAGCGGGACATGGGGACGGAGGGGGCGTCGCTCCTGTCGCTGTCCATGCTGCGCTTCTCCTGGGAGGGGAAGTAGGGGACGGCGGGGTGGAGGGTGGGCGAGGTCGGGTCGGGGGAGCCGTGGCGGGTCTGGCGCCAGGAGGAGGCGATTTGCTTGCAGAGGTGGGAGGACATTGTGTAGGAGGGCGACATGTTGGGTTTGGTGTGTTGGTGTGTGTTGGCGTGGTGTTGATGTGGTGATGTGGTGATGTGGTTGAGCTCGGGCGTGTAAGTGAGAGGCAGGCGGGTGTAGATGGGTGTAGATGGTAGGCTGCAAGGCAGAAGAAAGCACTGATAGTCTGGGCGATATAGATGGCTGGGTATGGATCGAGATCAGGAGCAGATGAGAGGAGACGAAACGAACGAGAGGGCAGCCGGGTCCCCTTTAAAGGGCCAGGCAGTCGAGCTGGAACTGGGCCCATGAATGGCGTCAAAAGGGAGGGAAACCGTACGGTACTGCAGCTTCCTGGCCTTCCCTGGGCCTCACGGCACGGTACGGTGAAGGGGCAGGCAGCCTTGGGCAGGCACGGTGGGGGCACACCCCGCTCTAGAGCCCCCCGCCAATGGGCGCCGCGGCATATGGATGACCAGGCGGGAGCGACCGTGCCATTTGCGTCGTGTGGCTGTGCTGAATCGCACCACCAACACACCAGCGCCGTCCGTCGTCAGGCCTGCTCTGCGCTTTTGTCATCCGGGCTGCTGGTTTGGAGGGCCTGGAACTGGAACCTCTGCTTCCGGGTGGGTGCATCCTCACACCATCTCGTGCGTTGCGAGCGACGTGTTCTCCTCCCTGCACGCTGCGAGGCGGGCTGGCAGGTGTTCATCTGGTCTGGAACCGCCTTCTCTCAGGTACTTCCTCAAGCGATCGAGGAACGGACACTTGCTCGACTCGAACGCGAGACAGGGTTCAGGCTCATTGGCCGGCACGCGGCGGCAGTGAGTCAGCCTCCTCACCGGTGCCCATCGTGAACGATGTTGATGGATTGGTGATCAACAGCCAGGGCCAAGTCAGGTCTCGGTGCGATATTCCATGGTACTTGTAAGCTGGCCGTACCTGAGCAGATCCTGGTAGGCGGCAAGGCGCTGGAACGTCACTGGGGGTGGGGCATTGGTCACTGGACCCGTCCTGCTGATCAAGCTGTGGCTGGTGCGCCGCCCCGTCGTCTCAGCCGCCCGGCTGTCGGTCGGTCTGCCCCATTCAACGTCGCTGGCCGTAGTTGCTGCGATGCTCTACTCGGCGACATAGCCGTACTCAATAGGTGCTGGCATGGTTGAGCGATGTGGCCGGGCGAAGCTGGACTCCATGCGCTGTGGTGAGCAAGAGAAAACCCTGAGGTTGTCGCGGTCCACGAAAGGCCTGACGCGGAAGCCGAGTCCTCCTCTGCAATGCATAAAGGATCATTACTCTGTGGCTTTTTGTGTAAGTCGAGATTGAGTAGTCGTTGCCTCCCGTTCAGGTCCAGAGAAGGCACGTGATCCATTGTGGTGTGGGTCCTCTGTTGAGTACCTAGGTACCTATGTCGCAACGCTTGGCCCCGGTGGTGATGAAGCTGGAAGAACACACCCTGTTTGCTCCTAGAGATTGGAAGGATGGTTTGAGCGGGAAGAAGCCCACAATCCAGATGCTCGAGGTCGACCCGGTCTTGCGGACTCACTGGCCCACATCTGCGACCAGCATCAGGTCAACTGGTCAAGCACCTCCAAGCTTGCCCAGCACACCTCCATCACCAATTCACCATACATACTCGCGGGCTGGGCCTCGCCCTGACTCGCAGCGTCGCATGCCGCCCGACGGCTTCTTACCGCTTCTGGCTTCCTTCTCGCCATGCCCTGCAGCCGGCGCCATCCGTCCGACCGGCGCCTGTCTGCACGCCGCACCGAGACGCGAGACGCCTAGCTCGCCGCCGTCCGTCCATCGCCATCTCGAACCTCTCTCATCCAGGCGTCACTCCCAGAGTGTCCGTTCCGGAACCGGCTGGTCGTCCCGCCCCCGTGGACCTGGAAAGCCCGCCTGCCACGTGTGGTGCCCCTGGGCCGTGCATGTTTTACAACGTACCATCTGCCTCCCGGCCCCTTTGGCATCAACGTTCGGGATCAACAGCGGAGGGATCCCTCACGAACGCATGCCATCTCCGGCGAGAAAACCCCTGTGGTCACGACGCGCGCGACCGCTTGTCCTGGGCCAACGGAGCCCTCAATAGTCCAGAAGGATCCCGCCATGGCACACCAAGCGGAGTGGTTATCACCGCAGAATATTGCGTGATAGCGGGGAGGCACCGCGTATTGGCCGCTCGGGGTCTGACCCAAGAGCCCGAGCAGGCATGACGAGAGCTTCAACCCCATCCCACCCTGTGAATCGTCATCGCGAGGCTCCACAGCGCCCTTGCGAGGTCGGAAACTTCTGATATCGCGGATGGTGTATAATTACTCGGGACGCCGCTGTCGCCTCCCTCTGGCATGCAGTGAGCTTGAGTCCTCATCCTTTGATCGACGCCTCGCAGTTGCAGCTGCGCCCTCTCCCCACACTCCCGCCCATACAGTCGATACGTGATCCGACCATCTCCGAGGCCATGGCCAGCGAGAAGGATGTTCAGCCTGAGCCCCAGGTGACCAAGGAGGCCAAGCTGTCGAACGAGGCCAACGAGTCGCCGTCCAAGGGCAGGTCCGTCGAGGAGAAGAACGCCGACGTCACGCTGCGGCTCCTCGAGCAGCATGGCCACGAGTTCGGACCCCTCACCCCTGAGGCGGAGAAGAAGCTTCGCAGGAAGCTATACCTGCGCGTCATGCTCCTCCTGTCTGCCATCAACATCATGCTCTTTGTAAGGCACCGAAGCTCTCCTGGTGTTATCTCGGTCATGTATCGAGCAGCTCGCTGACGGTTCACCGTTCTAGGTCGACAAGTCAACCCTCGGTTATTCCGCCATCCTCGGTCTGTTTGAGGAGACCGGCATCCAGCAGACCGAGTACAACAATCTGAACACCATGTTCTACGTCGGTAAGGCATCCCCCCTGCAAACGAGCCCCCCGATCAGCCAGGCTAACAGATGACCAGGCTATCTGGCGTTCCAGTGGCCCGGCCACTACCTGATGCAACGGCTGCCGTTCGGCAAGTACGTGGCCACGACCATCTTCTGCTGGTCCGTCATCATCTTCCTGCACTGCGTGGCCACGCGCTACGCCGGCCTCATCGTGATGCGCCTCGCGCTGGGCGCCGCCGAGGCCGTCATCGTGCCGGCCATGGAGATCACCATCGGCATGTTCTTCAACCGCCACGAGCAGTCCTTCCTGCAGCCCGTCCTCTGGATTACCTGCCAGGCGGCGCCCATCGTCACGGGCTTCATCTCGTACGGCCTGCTCTGGGCCACGGGGCCCGTCCTCCCCTGGAAGCTCCTCCACATCG
This sequence comes from Verticillium zaregamsianum, assembly GCA_002851755.1. Classification (NCBI taxonomy): domain Eukaryota; kingdom Fungi; phylum Ascomycota; class Sordariomycetes; order Glomerellales; family Plectosphaerellaceae; genus Verticillium; species Verticillium zaregamsianum. The sequence goes on along the minus strand of NMXM01000004.1, from coordinate 543,634 downwards.
TCACGGGCGGCCTCACGCTGATCCTCGCCATCTGGGTGTGGATCGACTACCCCAGCAACCCGGCCGAGGCGCGCTGGCTGACGCTCGAGGAGAAGGTGCAGGTGATCCGGCGCGTGCACAAGGCGCAGCAGAGCTCGATCGAGCAGAAGCACTTCAAGCGGGAGCAGTTCATCGAGACGCTCCGGGACCCCGTGTCGTGGCTCTTCGCGCTGCAGTCGTTCACGCTCATGTTCTCGAACAACCTCAACTACGGGCAGAAGAACCTCATCACGACGTCCATCGGCATCACGCCGCTGGGGTCGACGCTCGTGGCGGCCGCGGGCGGCGGCTTCGGCGTGGCGTGCTGCGTCGTGGCGACGTTCGCGCTGCGCCGGTGGCCGCACAACCTGGCGCTGCACGGGACCGTGTGGTGCATGCCGGCGGTGGCGGGGGGCATCGCCATGACGACGGTCGACTGGGAGCAGAAGATCGGGCTGCTCGCGTGCCTGATCCTCGCGGCGTCGACGTACGGCGTCACGTACATCATCGCGCTCGGGTGGACGACGTCGACGGCCGCTGGGTACACCAAGAAGTTGACGCGCAACGTCATGTTCATGCTGGGCTACAGCGTCGGCAACCTCGTGTCGCCGCAGATCTGGGTCGCCAAGAACGGCCCGCGGTACTACGGCGCCTGGGCGTCCATGATCTCCGTCAGCTGGGTCGGCACGCCCATCATCCTGTGGATCATCCGCTTCATCCTGGCCCGGCGCAACGCCGAGCGCCGCGAGTACATCGCCGGGCTCAGCGATGACGAGCGCGAGGGTTTCGTCGAGGCGGTCGACGAGAGCGGCGAGGTCGTGCGCACCAAGGTCGACCTCGCCGTGCTGGACCTGACGGACCTGCAGAACAAGCAGTTCATCTACCCCCTGTGAGCGGGCTGGGTGCTGCCGTCGGGCCCCTGTCAAGTAGCGATCAATAGTACATACTTTCATGTCTCTCTACCAACATATTATGATGAACGTCAATTGTATGCCCGTGGCATGTCACCATCGTTCCACGGGGTTATTATTTCTCTCGGGTGAAAAGTATACATCCATATCGAGACGCTATCAAGAGCACGTAAGTTAAACCTGAGAATAGGGGTAGGACCCCCCNGAGGGCCCCCCCCCCCCCCCCCCCCCCGCGGAAATAATCATAGTCCAGTCAGTACAGCTCATCGCCCCGGCAGAAGCGCGACACGGGACAAAGACGGCTAGGTCGGGGTGTAGTGGTCGTGCCAGGAATGGCTCTCCTCGAAGCCCAGCAGGCACTTCATCTTGCGGTTCGACACGGGGGCCTCGGTGTCGCCCATGTCGCGGGTGAAGGGCACGTCTGGGTAGAGCTCACTCAGCAGGTCGGCGGTGCGGCGGTCGTTGGTGATGGCGTCGTTGGTGGCGTTGAAGACCTGGAAGCCGAGGCCGTCGGTGTCGAGGGCGCGGTGGCACATGCGGCCGAGGTCGCGGGCGTCCGTGTAGGCCCAGCCGTGGACGGCCCAGCGGTGGGGCTCGGCGAGGTAGGAGGGGAAGAGGCGGGGGTAGTCGTCGGGGGTGAGGACGGCGCCGATGCGCAGGCAGTAGACGTCGGTAGCGTAGCGGGCGGCGAAGCTGCGGGCCATAGTCTCGCCGAGGAGCTTGGAGAGGGCGTAGGGGTCGGTGGGGTTGCAGTCGGCCGTCTCGTCGACGGGGAAGGAGGCGTAGGGGACGGGGCGCTCGCCGTCGGCGTAGGTGGCGCCGTAGACGGTGAGACTGCTGGCGAGGATGATCTTGGGCACGCGCAGCTTGCAGGCGGCCTCGAGGACGTTCTGGAAGCCGGCGATGTTGGCACTGAGGATCTCCGTGTCGGGGGCGAGCATTGGGCGGGGAATGCCGGCGAAGTGGACGACGGCGTCGGGCGGGCCGGGGGGGCCCGGGGGCAGTGGCTCAGAGAGAGTGAGATGGGAGCTGAAGGCGCTGAAGACCTGGCCGGCGTCCGTGATGTCGCACTTCATCGTGTGAACGTTGGGCTCGTCGAGGGGCGTCACGTCGAGATTGAGGATCTGGTGGCCTTCCCGGAGGAGCTCGCGGACGGCCCAGCGGCCTGCCTGACCGGAGCCGCCGGTGAAGATGACGCGCTTGCCCATGTCGTCCGGGAGCTGATGATGCTCAATGGTGGTGATGCGATGGTGAATAGTGAAGGTCGGAGGAAAGGATGGCTCGTTTGGATGGTGTGAGGTTGATGGTGTCTGCACCAGCCCGTGTCACTCACTCGAGGCAGGTAGGTCGGCAGGTAGGTGAGGGGTGTGGTTTCCGTACTATGATGCCCGACTCGGCCGCACTTGCCTCGCCTGAGCTGTTCAGTGACGAGCGGATGATATTGGTCCTACACACGTCACAGTACAGCCGTACTCTAGCCACACCACAGGCTGTCTTCAGAGTGACCATGCCTTGGGCAGTCTCCACTCGCTCCCTCGGACGACCGGCAGAAGGCACGATGACCGCAGCCCGCAGAACATATCATCGGACTCGCGTTGTCTTGGCCCGAAATCATCGGTCACGCGAAGACCATGTGCCTTTGGGTGAAAGAGGGGTCCATTTGCGTATTCAACCCGACTAACAGACTGCACTCCTTTCCGAGGCCCGAAGACCCCGCGGGGCACGAGGTTGTCTGGCGGGACGTTCTATGGTTGGCCTCTAGCCATCAAGCCCCGGTAAAAACGTTCTATTCATATGGTGGTTGTGGTTGGTGTTTGCATCTCGGTGGTCATGTCTTATAGGTAGTTGCCGTCATGGACGTCTAACTCCCCTGATGCCCAGGTGCCCCTCTCACCCCTCGAGAGGCCGTTCAGGGCGGCTGTCGGCTCGCTTGACCCCTGCACGTGACCAACCCGTCCCTGGCACTGGATGTGCTGAGGCGCCACGATCCCCCCATGACACAGGCAGGTAGCCCCCAGTGGGAGGTTCCTTCCCTACGGTAAGGTACCTGCGGATCCAGCCCCTGGCCCTTGGCCCTGTAAGGTACTGCACCTCGATCGATGATCTTCCCGTCCTGCGAACCATCGTCGGCCAATTTACTCGTTAGCTTCTGTATCCTCCCACCTCATCAACACCGTCGAGCCCTCATAGTAGGGTCCAGCCCCCCCATCAACGTGCGACCGCGACGCCCCATCTTGGTTCATGGGAAACTCATCACCCAAGATGAGCTCCCGAATGGTTGGCAGCGGTGCCCTGTCCCGGCGTGCATCATGAAACGACGCCCCCCCCATCACGAGCCACCTCTCGACCCCTCGAGCCCGTTCGGACCCCTTCGACCCCCTCTACGCGGGTCGTCGCATGATTCTCACGGCCACGCCGGGCACCACATGGCGCGAGAGCCCACCACCCGCGCGAAAGAAAAAAAGAGTCGCCTTCGAGTCAGGAGAGGGGACGCTCGCATGAATGATCGATCCCATTTGCGACCCATCCGGCCGCCGACGGCTGCACATGATGGATGCTTCTGCTTGCTTGTTGCGGCTCCGTCCCATCTCATCCCGGCCAGCTGCCTCCTCACGACGCCCAGAATCCCGTCTCCGTCCTACGTTCCACGCATGCCGGCAGCTGGGCAAATCGAGCATCGGTCACTGCAACGTAAAAAAGGACGATCCGATCCAATGCAACACGACCGGGCGTCCGTGTGCTGGAGACTCGACCGGTCTTCGGCGGCAGACGGGTGATCACCGCGAGGGTTCAGTGCCCAGCATTCAGGATCCGACACCAAACCCATCGCCTGGGCTTAGCGTTCCTTGAAACCGCCTCTTGGCTGCGGTTCGATTCCGGCCGGAAACCACTGACAGGGACCCGCCGGCCACCGCGATCACCGCCGACTTGCTTTTTCCCTGCGGCAATCTACGACTTCATGGAGGCGCCATCGTGGCCATCTCGAGTGAACAAGCAAAGAACACACCCCCTCGAACCCCTTTCTTCGAGACCGCGCCTCCGCCTCGCCTCGCCATCTGGCCTGGCCCAGCTCAAAAGACGCACCACGGTCGACGGTCGATGTCCCGTGGACCGTGGGCCGTCTGCCCCCTTTCGTCTGAAAGTGACCGACGACCCGTGCCCCCCGATCTCAACGCCATCCCATCTTCACAGCCCGTCTAATCACGCCGCCGTGACCCTTGGGTCGCTGCTAGGCCAGCCCCCCCAAGCCCGGTACCACATCCCGACGGCAATACCCCTGACGCATTGCATCATGGCTTAGCATCCTGGCTGTGTTCCCCGTCGACACGGCCAAGCCTTAGGAAACTCCATCTCCATGATCTGCCAGGGCCATGCAATATCCCGTCCATTAAGGGAACGGTCTTTGTGCCGCCTCGAGAGGGGCCTGGCTCTTCTCAGACGCGTACGGCCGCCCTCCCGGACATACAAGACTCGTCTCGACCCCTGCCTGCCACGCCAACGGGCCGCTGGCTTTTCTCTTTTCTGTTCCGGTCTCTTTCGTTGCGTGTATCAGTGGAAACTGAGAAGTCTCATCTAAGGCTCTGTCGTGGCAACCCTGGTCTTGTTCCCGTTCGACGAGCTACACTCCTTCGCAACACGCCATTCATGTCGACGTAGCCTCGCCATTCAATATCCCCGGTGTTATCGGACATGGAGCCCGCCAACGCGCCTCGAGATGAGGGGGACCTGAGCCCCAGGAATCAGACTCCCGCCGCCGCCTTGGAGAAGATTGGGACGGTAGGAAGGTCAGTCGCCCCAGCTGAGACGCAAACGCCACCCGCACCTGACTGATGCCCCTCCCAGCAGTAGCAGCAGTGGTCCGACAACAAGCACCATTAGTAGGCCGGAGACGAGCAATGTGAGCAGGAGGCGGCAGAGCAGCATTAGCAGGCCGGGCACCAGTGCTACCAGGACGACCAACAGGCAGACCATCCAGTGGCCTTTCATGCACGGCGGGGTGCCTGAAGACGCGGAAGAGGGCCACTCGGATTCTTCTTCGTCCTGGCGCCCCCTCACCTCCACCAACCCCCGGCGAGCGACCTGGCAGCACGCCAAGCGCGAGTCGACCACCACCCTCCTGGACTTCGTGCCGGACTACATCATCAACTACTTGCGCGGCGAGACGCCCGAGACCCTGGCTCGGAAGAGGGAAAAGCAGAAGACCCCCGACCCCGAGGATGTCGCAGCCGCCTTGAGACAGCGCTTCGGCCCCGACGGATTCTTCGACACGGGTTCCACCGTGAGCCGGCCCATTTCCACCAGGTCGCTTGACGATGTCGAGCAGATGCTGGAAAATGAAGGCGGATGGGGCGTGAGGACGGGCAAGGGTTTCTGGGCCTCCTTGGATGGCTGGAGGGGCGGGATCGCCGTCCACGTCGCCATCGCCGGCGGCATTCTCGTCACGACCATCATCTTCTTCGTCATCGCCATGGCCATGCAGCGCAGCGGCGAGAGTCGCATTTTCCAGGGCTCCTGCGACTCGGCACAGCGAATCAACTTTGGTCTGCATGCCGCCATCAACTTCTTGGTCGTAGCCCTCTTGTTCGGCGCCAACTACACCTTCCAGGTGCTTAGCAGCCCGACCCGCGTCGAGGTTGATCTTGCCCACGCTGGGCAGAAGTGGCTTGATATCGGCATTCCATCTCTCAAGAATTTCAAGTTCATATCGAAACGCCGCGCCGTGCTGGCCAGTATTCTTCTCGTGGCGGCCATCTCTACCCAAGTAATGTGGGTTGAATTCTTTTGTTTGTGTCTTGTCATGCTCAACACTAACCCCCCTGCCCAGATATAATGCAGTAATTTTCACCACGAAATTCGTCCCCTCGCATGACATTCTCATGGTCACCGAGTCTTTTGCCAACGGTGCCGCCTTTAACGACGCCCGTAGCAGCAACGCCGCAGGCCTGCAACGTGCGGATATTCTGGCTCTGCAGGAACTGGCCTCGAACGGCCGGCTCACCAGCCTTGGCATGGCAGACTGTCTCGAACGGTTCAGCGGCCCTTTCCAGACAGACTTCAATGCAGTGCTGCTGATCACCGACGACGACTCGGAGAGCAGCTCCCTTCTCCAGACCGCTCCGCCATCATCTCCCTTGTCGGATCTCGTCAACACGAGGGATCCCACCAGCGTCACCTTCGGTGCCAACGAAATCACATCTTGCCTGGCGAGACCAGCAGATGAAACGGCCGCTGTGTGCGCCATTGACACAAACGATGCTGTCCTCGGCGCCATCATCTTTCCCGCCTTCGCCATAGTCGCTACCACCGTCGCGATCCTGGCCATCCAGTACTTCTCTCCGCTCGTCACCCTCGGAGATGCGCTGGGCTCCTTTCTCACCCTGGAGGACAAGACAGTTCGCGGCGCCTGCCTTCTCACGAAGGCCGATGCTCAGCAGGGCCGCTGGGCTTCCATCATCCACCAAGCTCAATACTACCTGCCCAGGGGCCACCTCTGGGCGCGTTCTGTCAGCCTATCGCGCTGGGTCGTCTGGGCCGTTTCCTGGGCGGCACCCACGGCATTCGTCAGCACCCTGCTGGGCCTTGCGCTCCAGTCTGGCGATGGCTTTACGAGCCCCATTTCCGGCCTGTTTTCCAACGCAAAGGCGTTCCATTTTCTCGTTGCCCCAAGCACCAGCCATTCTGCGCTCGCTATCCTCTCCGCGCTGCCTCAACTCCTCCTCGCCGTTCTGTACCTGACAACCAACGCCCTCCTCTCGAGCTACTACCTCTCCAACGAACTCTCCCTATACGCCATCCCCGGCGCCTCTCTCCCCCTCCGGGTCTCCTCCCGCAACCCCGTGGGCGCCCAGACCTCCTCTCTCTACCTTACCCTCCCCCGCCCCGTCTCTTGGCTTCTCCTCGCCATTTGGATCCCCCTCTCTCTCTTCCTCTCCCAATCTCTCCATCCCGTCGTCCTCACCTTCCGCCCCGCCACCTCGAACGCCGCCTCCACCCCGAGCCGCCTCGTCCTGAGCCCTGACGCGACCTCCCTCCTCGTAGTGCTAGCACTGCTCCTTGCCACCGCCGCGCTGGTACTCCTCCTCGGCCTACGCCGCGCAGACGGCAGCGCTACGGCTGGTGAGGACGGCGCTCCGAAGGGAAACCCGCTGGTGCTGCCCGGGGGGAGCTGTTCGGCCGTGCTGGCGGCGAGGTGTCGTCGGTTGGCGTCGGACCGGGATGCGGCCTCGGGCTTGTTGGCGTGGGGAGTGATTCGAGAGGGCAGAGTAGAGGGCGAGTTTGGGACGACAGGGTTTTCGACCTTGGACGTTCAGCGTGTGGATCTGGAGAAGGGGTATGCTTGAGACGGAGTTGCTTCTTTTCGTATTGTTTTGGCGTTGGCCCTGGTTGGGCACTGGATGATGGAATGGGAAAGGGAAAGGGAAAGGTGGTGATCAGGGGCTCATGGTGGGAATGATATACCTCGGCTGAGGTGGGAGCCTTGTGGAGTTCCGTGTCTTTACCACTTTATTTATACCCGGATATTGTGTTTTAACGTTTATACAGTAATCAATCATTTCATCCAGGTTTTTTGTGTCCTTCTGGAAAGCATACTCGGGCATGCGCTTCATGGATGGACTTAACCAAACACCACGAAACCCGTGGGGTACCTAACCTAGGCAGGCTGGGTCTCAGATCTACAAAAAGCTTTCTGGATATGCATGCATTCTAGCCAGGTTGTAGACAGCGGCTTGCCTAACGCCTGGCCATGCTCTTGCGCTGGATAATCATGAAGCCGCCAGATATTCTCACCCCTGAGGTCGGCCGCGAGCTCTGTAACTCCATGTAAGATCAACTCGCTAGTCAAATCAAAGACGTGCACCCAGACATCGAAAGACAATGCTGTCTCTGATCAGACAAACCGTACGCATCCAAGCGATCACCACTGTGAACCGAGACGCAGAAATCCGTCAAGCGCGCCGTAACAAATGGATTCGTCATCATGTTGTACACTCAGTAACGACTGCTTCGCACTCCAATTTGAACCAACGCAAACGCCCTGGGATGCGAACTCCAAAAACTCCCTCGTCCGAATCAAACCCCCCGTGCGCCAACGCGACCCGCTCGTATAGTCAACGCCATCGTACAACTGAATGAAAGAAATGAATGCCCTGGACGCCCTCACGCGTCGTCTGCGACGGCGCTCTCGTCTGCAGCCTGGACGGGCTTGGCCCCTCCGTTCGCCGGCGAGGAGACCTGCACGTTGCCCCTCGCCTTCTCCTGGCTCTCGACGAACCGCTCCCAGTACTCCGGGTCGACCTGGCGCAGCGCCTCAGAGATCTGCACCCTGTCCTCGCGGAAGAGGCGCACGATGCCCTTCTCCTGCGCCTTGCGGCTGAGGTCCGGGTCGTTGAGCTCCTCGACCATGTCCATCATGGACGCCTCGTGCTTGGGCTCCACGACCAGCTCGTCAACATTGTTCAGCAGACCGTAGTGCTCGGGCTTGATGATGCCGGAGCGGAACTTGTGGCCCGCGCGGAGCATGCGGCCCTCCTCGTCGGCCAGCGCGCGGGACGTGTGCGACATGATCGAGTTGGACCGCGAGAGGCTGGGCCGGACCTGGAGGTCGAGGTCGTCCTCGGGGTCGGAGGGTATGGCGATCTGCTCCGGGTCAAGCTCGGACGACAGGGAGGTGCCCAGCTGGTCGGACTTGGCCGACGCCGCATCGGCCGCTGTCTGATCTGTGAACTCGCCGACGCGTGTGTCCGGGAACTCGTCTTCGAACCGCTTGATGATGTTGGCCAGCGTCGTATCCAGGAACATGAGCTTTCGGTAATTCTCCTCATCGCTCAGGTTGTTCTTTGCCCGGGCGATAGCGGGCTGCAGACGCACCCTGATCTTGCGAGCGCTGGCGAGCAGGTGCTTCGACATGACCTTTGCTTTGCCGGGCGGCATCCTCGGCTGGGGAATTGCCGGCAATGGTACACCACCCTCCATTTCTCTGATGAATTCTCCAGATTGCCTCCTGGATTCGTCGCCCCTGTTCTTCAGGCAACAGGTCAGAGCCTTGACTACACCAGTACCACCGATGACGTAGTCGTCATCCGGCGCCGACTCATTGTCGGATGCAACCTCATCCTGATTGAGGACGTCGTGGCCAACGAGGTGGGCCAATACATCGGGATAAGGCGGATCTTGTCCGACGGGGGCCTCCTGGCCATCGGAAAGGACCTGGACCGCAGAGCTGATCTCTGCGATGGGGAAGCGCTGAAGATTACGCAGGCAATACGCCACGACCTGCTTCGCCATGGCTTTGACAATCTCCCCTGATCTCTCGCTGGGGACATCGATGTCCACGCAGACCATAGTGATCGAGACTCGGGTGGCTGCCAAAAGGGACGCGTAGAGAGCGCAGGCCTCTTCCTGCGACTCTTCGGTCTGGGCGTCGGCCAGCTTGACAAGATCGGGGTTTTCAAGGAAACTGATATGGGCCAGGTTCTGGACCTCTGGGAGGATTTCAGCCAGAGCAATGGCCTGCTCAGATGTCATGGCCACGTCTGCGAGATGGATCCTCCTGAGGTTTTGGAGCTTAGGGAGGTATCTGGTCATGTTAGAAGGGAATGAGCAGAGTGCGGGACAAGACCTACTTTCGCAGCAGACTGATGGCGCTGGGCTCCGACTTGCACAAGTCCGGGTTGTGTGAAAGGTCGATGAATCGGAAGTTGTCAAGAGGAACCAGCTTGGGCAGTACCTTGCATAAGGAACCCGCGCGCAGGTTGCATTCAGCCAAACTGAGGCCCCAAAGAGGAGAGTCCGATGAGATGGCGTTGGCGAAGATCTCCAGGTTTTCGCGCAGGTCATTGCCGCCGAGATCAAGACCTACACAGTTGCCGCTGGTGACAAACCTGGCCACATGTTCCAAGCCCTTATCGTCGATGTTATTGTGAGCGAGACCGAGACGTTTGACTCCGCACTCAATCACACCGTCAATTATGGTGCCGAGCTCATCCGATGTCGGATTGATGCCTCCGATGTGAAGCAGTTCAAGAGCCGACCCGGCCAGACGCTGGCCCACCGCCTTTGATAATAAGGAAGCCAAAGTGATCTGCTCGGAGTGGTGGTGGAGATGAGGCAGGTGAAGAGGCCGGTGCCCGGCTTGGTTCTTGGGCGGTGCGGGCCGAGGTAGCGGGATCATGGAGAGATCGAGGTGCCTGAGCGTGCGGCAGAGGTAGATGAACAAGCAGGCGTGCTTCCAGCCATCAACACCAAGCTTGTTGTTCTTCAGAACCAGTCGCTCAACAACGCCGCCTTGACGTGTAAGCCCATCTGGGTGTGTCACTGGCTTCCGTCGTCGATTGTCGGGCCGTCTGGCAGCCAGCAGTCCTGCGAGAATGACTCTCAAACCTTCATCCGACAGTCCACAGTTTTCGAGGATGACCTCTTTGACAGGCACAACAGCGAGGTAGTCACCCAGGGTAATCAGGTCGGGTAGCTGAAGCCAGTATCCGGTCAGGTCCAGTTTGTCGACCACGCCAACATCAGAGGAGCAGTTGGCGGGATCGTTGAGCTGCTCAGTGATCTTCTTCAAGATGGGGGTTTCCCGCAGTTGGCAGCATCGCCTGTATATCCTGACGGGATTCGTCGTGGGATAAGCTGTCGTCTTGGGGGTCTCGACTGGCGGAGCAGCTGGTGGAGTGATGTCGGCAGAGGAGTCGCTGTCGTCGAGGTGGAGCTCCATGGGAATGGTACCGTTCGCCTCGGCTAGTTTTCGCTTCTTTTCTTTCCTGGCCTTGCGCTCCTCCTCGCTCTTCTTTTTCTTCTCCTTTTTCCTGGCCTCGCGCTCCTTGTCGGCTGTCGTGGGGACATTGGCGGCTGGCTCCGGCTTCTGTTGCTGAGCCGTCTCAGTGCCCTCCTTTTCTGGCTCTTTGGGCAATTCCTCTCCGGTGGCCTTGACGACGCCGTCCTGTTCCTTCTGGTCCTCGACCGTCTTCGGGTTCTTTAACGCCTCTCCCTCGCCCTTTTCCGCAAGTTTGCGCTTCGTCGACTTATCGGCGGAGACGACGGGCTTGATGCTGGTTTCTGAGTCGGAGTACTTGGGCATTGGCGCAATCTCGACGTCGACGCTAAAGGCGACCCTCCGTAGTTTGGCCTGATGAAGCGCAGAGATGGCACAGCGTTCGCGATTCCTGTCGACGTTCAGGATCTTCCTCTCGACCAACCCATGATTGCCCCTCTGGCTGTTGTGGAGTGCGCCGCCGGAAGAAGACAGGCGACGGAAGACGCCAAGAAAGCTGGACTGGCCGCGGCTGGGGGGCGCTGGAGTGTAGGGTTGATCGCCATCGGGCTTGGTCGCGTGCTGGAGAACAGCGTTCCTGTTGGGCGCGGCCTTGGGCGGGGCGGGAGTCGTTTCCTTGGGCGGTGTGCCTTGGGGGTGCTGGGCGGCCGTGCTCCCGTTGGCGGCGGTGTGACTGGGGTTCTGGGAGGAGGAGAACTTGGAGGAGAGGTTGGAGAACCACGAGTTCCTGCGCTGCGGGGGTGTGCCGTTGGGCCCTGGTTTCTCGCTCGAATCGACTCTCTTGACACCAGGTCGAGGCGTGGGAATAGGCTTTGGCGCGGCTTCGTTCTCGTTGCTGTTACTGCTGGCAGTGGCAGTGCCGTTGCTAGTTGTTGAAGCGACCGGAGCTGCGGGTGTGGTCGACCCGGCATCGGACTCTGTGGGAGCTGGAGAGGACCGGGGGGTTTCTCGAGACTGTTGCTGAGAGAGGGGACGACCCGTGGCGTTTCTCGCGTTCTTGTCTGCAGGCGAGGAACCGCACAATTAGCACACTATTCTGGAAGAAGGCGACGGGCCAGATTGGTGAGGGCTGGGCGCGCGCAGGGCGGGTGGGAGTCACCTTTTGGTGAGCCGTGGGTCATCCAGCTCACGTCCACGCCGTGGACATGCTCCATAGTATGCGTCGTGAAGACCCTGGCACAGCACTGTCGGGAAAGCTGGCTGGGAGCGTGAGGGACCGGAAGCCGCAAGGGCCTGGGGTGATGTCAACGATGTTGGTGTGGGAGTGATGAAGCGTTCAACTGTCCATGGTCCGGAGTAGTGGAGAGCCAGGGAGCGGAGAAAAGAGGAGCGTTGTTGACGGAGAATGAGGTAGTTAGTAGATAGGTAGTAGGGTGGGAGGGCAAAGGCTATTCGGAGGCGGGCTGGCTGGCTGGATGCGGCGGCGGCGGCGGCGACAGCGGGCGAGGCGGGAGCATGAGTAGTGATGGTCTTTTGTAATTGTAAGCACCTTGAATTGGTCGGACCAAGTCGGTCAGGGTCTAGCGGGTGGCTAGGAGCGACAGGTAATGAGGCAATACGTGATGCTGGTTCGGCAGAGAGGTGGGGTAGGGGACAGCGCGGTACCTCCCTACCTACTTGGTAGAAGGCTGTGTGCTAAGGCAAGGTAAGGTTAAGGTACCTCACTAGATACTTGTTCGGCGCAGGTCGAGTGCGCACAATGGAGTAACACCTACCTACCTTTGGGTGACGAACAATTTAGCCAACTGGCCAGTGGCAGCACCCGGCGACCGAACCATCACTGGCATCATCACTCCTCGGAATAAACATGTTTGATGATTGCTGCGGTACCGGAACGATGCTGTCACTCGAGACCAGGTGTATGATGCTGCATCGCGATACCCGGAGTACCAGCGGCGAGCCTGTCCCCTGGTCCTCCCCGCAAACGGTGAGGCCCTGGGTGGAATGGCAGTGCCCTGAACAGCGGACTAGCCAGCATCCCCGGGAGTCCGATTGTCGCTGACGTACCATATCAGGCCTCAGTGCACCCACTGCACCGCACCTGCCACTGCGCAGCCCCTGTGAGTCCGCATCCTAGCGTATCGCACAGCACTCTCGTCTACTGCCCGCTCACTGCACTCCAGGGGGGCATGACCCAAAATGGGTCCATCTCCGTCGGCGTGGTTGGCTTGGCCCACCATCATGAGCCCGCCTTGCCCGCTCAAAAACGTCAGAGTTCCACCTCACCTCACCACTTCGCACCTGCCTCGTGCTCGAGAGGACTCCGCTCCGTGATGCAAGGTGGATGTCCGGTCACCTGCGACGTGGAATCCCCCTCCGATCCTTTGGCGGGGATCCCGACCCTCGCAATATGAAAGCACGAACCCCGAAAAATGCGCGACACCTGATGACGGAACATGGCTCTCTCGGATCACGGTCACTCCCGACCTTGGCCGAGTCCGAGCATTCGGGTCGTCGCCAGATAGATCTACCTAAGCCTTTGCCAGCCGCTAGATCCAAGCTCGCCGTATTGCGTGAGCAGTGGTCAGGCATCACAGGCACCGCTGGAAAACTGTATCCAGTGTGACCCGATAAATATGCCTCCGTGCGGTGCGGTCAGTGTTCCGTCCAGCATACCCTCGCTCCCCCGTCCGGGTTCATCATGTTCCCATGAACCTACATAAATGGCTCTCATTACCCACTCGCACCTGCGGGAACAACGCTGCTGTCTGTCGTGCGCGAAATTTAACGGCTTTTGGCATGTCACCTCATCAGCCACACCTGCTGGCGTGATTACTGGAAGTCCCACCCGTCATGATAAACTCTTCGAGGTACGAGGCAACACGCCGTCCTGACCCTGGTCGTCCACTCAATCTCTTGAACCATGACACCAGTCACTACACCATGAGGACACCATGGCCGTGCTGGAACACGAGAGCTTGAAAGGGGGAATCATCATCATTGTCGCAACGTCCTTTTGACTATGAACCTGCCGGGAATCCTTATAACTCCAGTACGACCCGTATCATGTCGAGACGTCATTGCTTTTTGCAGCGGCCCTCCAGTCCTACACTAGGACCAGCGAGCGCTGCCCTGCACCACCGCCCAAAACTGCAGAATAATAGACCAGAGGTTTACTCGTCGCGGAGGGCAACGATCCTCTCGCGGACGCGCTGCTCCTTCTCCTCCTTGGTAAGGCGGATGGTCTTGTACTTCAGGGACTCGGCCTTCCACTCCTCCTTGGTCTTCTTGGAGCCCTCAGGCTTCTTCCAGGGGTCCTCACGGATGGCGGCGTGGGCCTCGGTGTACATGTCCTCGACACCGTCGGCCTCGACGTCATCGTCAATGTACTGCTGGAACTGGCTCTTGTAGCGCTCCTCGTCGTCGTCGGCGAGGGTCTCCATGTACTCGGCAACGTGGCCACCGAAGATGTAACGCTTGAGGGTCTCAGCGTCCAGCTCCTTGGACTCGATGTCGTAACCGGGGAAGCGCTTCTCGCTGTGGGGGACGAGAATGCCACCGTCGGAGGCACCCTTCATGGCGCCGAAGACACGGGCACCGGTGGAGGTGCGGGCAAGGCCGACGTCAAGGAAGGCCTTGAAGGGGCGGCGCTCGCCATCGTCGGTCTCGGCGGCCTCGGTCAGAGTGAACTCGCCATCAGCCTCCTCAACACCAGTGAACTGCTCGTCGAGGCCGAGCTTGCTGAGAGTGCGGCGGGCGAGGAGAAGACCGGTGGCGTAGGCGGCGGACCAGTTGGTCAGACCGTGCTTGATGCCGTAGGCGGGGAGCTCGTGGGCGTAGGCAGCGGAGAAGACCTTGTCGCCGGAGATCTCAGAGGTGACGATCTGGCAGATGATGTCCTTGTTGGTGAAGCGGACGACCAGACGGTACTTGGGCGCGTTGTACTTGTTCTTGGCCTGGGTGATGAGGCGCTTACGAGCGTAGTAGTCGGTCTTGCCCTGCTGCCTGCGCTTGTACTTGGTCTGGAAGCGACTGCACACTTATCGTTAGCATTTCCTGACGGCGAGGAACACTTGCGGATCGATCGAGGAGCGCTTACCTGTAGTACGCGTTGTTCTTCACCAGCTTGTGGAACGTCTGCGCAAAGAGAACCCCCGAGTCAGCAATTTGCGCTTCAGATTGTACCCTCGATCCGAAGCATCTTGCAAAGACTCTCTAAAGGCATTTCTGCCGGGTACGAGGACGTTGGTTGATTCGCCTTGCCCATAGGGCTTCGACGGCAGTTGCAGTGGTAATCAACTTACCATTTTGACTGTAGGTTGGCTGGCGGGCGCTCAGCAAACAGGTCAGTGGGTGATGGTTGGGTTGAGGAGGTGAAGGTCGAAAAAGTTCCGCGATCTCGAGTTCCTGAAGGAGAGCCGATCGAAATTCTGTGGGCACCTGTGAATTTCTCAAGTTGCCGTGCCCTATCAGCCCCGCCATAAGTCCCGAAGTGGGTTGGTGCGTCGGGGAGCGCGGAAAGCCCGGTGGGGGACGAAAGTTGAGGTTGGCGACGAGTCACGTGGAAGCTTCGCTTAGATAATGTTGGCCAGACATGCCGATGAAGCGGCAGGCCCACCTAACCTTGTGCGGGGAGCCTGGACCGAGGTTCGCGGGACTCCATCGCCGGCGCCAGCACGGCACCCTCCTCATCTATGCCGGAAGTTTGACAGGATGTCTTCAAGCGGGAATGTAAGCTTCTTCGTGATTCTGATGCAGGCCCTCTCGACCAGTCTGATCTCTTTCAACTTCATATCATTATCGAGGCCCTAGAAGACATGGTGAACTCTCGGCAGCCCAAGGTTATCCTGTTCGACATCGGTGGGGTGTGTGTAAGTCCATGACACTCCAATCTCCGCAGCCTCTGCTCCTGTATCTTGTTCTCATTCCTCGTAGGTCGTGTCGCCTTTTCAGTCTATCCTGAACTACGAGCTCAGCCTCGGTATCCCGCCAGGATGGGTCAACCACTCGATTTCCAAGACCAAGCCAGATGGATTTTGGCATCGTCTCGAAACAGGGTCGATCCCAATGGACAA
The DNA here is from genome assembly GCA_002851755.1 of Verticillium zaregamsianum. Lineage (NCBI taxonomy): Eukaryota > Fungi > Ascomycota > Sordariomycetes > Glomerellales > Plectosphaerellaceae > Verticillium > Verticillium zaregamsianum. The sequence continues at coordinate 527,918 of NMXM01000004.1, read as the reverse complement.
TGCGTTCTTCGAGGGCTTTAACCAGGATCTCTGCGACCCAACCAGGTGGAAGAACTTCTACCTCGAGCAACAGGCTAAAGACCCCAGCCTACCCAGGGAGATTCCCCCAGTGCCGCCTATTGACGGGGAGAAGCTGTTCCATGAGATGATGACAAACTCCATCCCCCCGGACCCATGGATGTTTCCTGCCCTCAAGAAGCTCAAGGAGAGCGGGCGTTACGTCCTCGCTGCGCTGAGCAATACGGTCATATTCCCACGCGGGCACCCTCTGTGGAAAGAAGACTTCCTAGACGATCCAGTTCGCCGCCTATTTGATGTCTTCGTCTCTTCGGCACATGTGGGACTGCGGAAGCCAGACCCTAGAATCTACCAGCTTGCTCTCAGTACCATCAACAACTTTGCTGCGAACAATGCCCATACGCAGAAAGGAAGGAGTTGCGGCTGGGCGGATGGCGTCACCGCCAGCGACGTATTGTTCCTAGATGACATCGGCGAGAACCTCAAAGCTGGCAAGCAACAGGGCTTCCAGACCATCAAAGTGCATTTGGGTCGGGCGTACGAGGCTGTGGAGGAATTAGAAAAGATCACCGGCCTAGCGTTAGAAGGAGGTCACCCCAAGACCCCCGTAAAGCCGAGGATGAATGGAAGGGAAGCCAGGCTTTGATGGCCATGTCGATTATTTGCTTACATTCCATGGCCCTGAACTCATTCTTCAACTAGTTTTCTGCAGTGATATTTGAGAATTAATTTGCTCAGGTCAAAATAACGCGAAGCTATCGCCATTAAGGATCCTCCAAATGCTAATGTTGTCAAGTAGGTGATCTACCTGGACAGTAGATATGTCTAGGCTAAAACCGGCCGTCATTATACTCGTGAACAAGCAAACCATTCGCCGAGATACCTCACGCGGGCCGTTGCCGCATTGCACCTCCAAACTCCCTCTGCACTGCCGCGTAGCCAGCAAGGGCTACACCAAAACCTCACCTGAGAGGCAAGACCCCCACCGCCTCCCCCCGGTTTCTAAAAGAACATACCGGAACGACGGACCCCGAAGGGACAAGAAAGAATCGCTACCTATATGATCTCCCACTTATTAATACTGTTCCACTCTAACTACCGGCTGTAGCATGACACCAAAGGCGCCTAGCCGCTTGCTGAGATGCCACATCACCCACCAAGCTGGTCCTGGGCCAAGCTCATCATGCAGACGTGATCTCGGCAGCTTTCTTCAGCAACGGCCGCAGGTCCCGCAGACGCCTCTATGCGCTCTGTGGTGGAGGAACAGCATTGCTATCAGGGTCGAAGACAAGCTTTTGGGCGTTGGCGCTCTCCACCTTTTGAGAACCTAGCTTCTCTAGGCCGGACACACCGCTGTCCGTCTCGCCGAAATGTATGCCGAGGAGGTTGGCGTCCTTTGTCGAGTCTCCCGATGTTTTCTTATCTTCCTCGGGTGTCTCATCCAGGTTCATCAGCGCAGGCGGTCGATGACGCATGGCCCGAGCTTTGGCGAGAGATATAGTCTGTTGCTGATAGGTTGTGGTAATCGGTTGGGTATCATCGCGATCGATGGTGGCCTTGACGAGCGCTGCCATCCACAGGCGGCCCTGTTGAAGGTTTGGCACTGCAAAGTAATGCACCGTGGGTTTTGTAAAGTTGACTGCTCGGGTCAAACCCGTGCGCGGGGGGACAAGTTTGAAGATGAACATGGAGTCATCTCCTTTGTCTAGAGAAGCGCCGGGTTGCGCGAGAGTGCTGGCGGCAGGTGCTGCAGCTGATCCCGCACCCGTGAGAGTGGCGTGAAGACCAGTCAGCTTCTCGTTGTCCGCTGGCAAGACTCGGTGGAACGAGATGTCGATGAGTCCCTTTTCCTGTTCGTCGTCCTCGGAATAGTAGTAGGCTAGTCGCCGACCTTTGAGAACGAATAATCGAGGCTTCCAAGTCGTCATGAGGTTCGAGCTCTTCTTCTTCATCCATCCGCTGTAATCAGCATCTTTCGTCGCCTCTTTCGGTCCAATCTTCTGCAGGCCTCGTTGGTAAGCACTCGTCTCCTTCTTGCCCTTTCTACGACTCGTTTTGCTGGCAGCTGTTGTCATGGTGCTTGGGCTCATCTTTCCAGCCCCCGGGGATTCTAGATCGAAGCTTGGCCCAGCCGATGGCGTGCTAGATCCAGTTGGTGCAGGAGACGGCAGAGGCGATTCCTTCAGTGGAGAATCGACAGGCGACGTGATCCGGAGGCGCTCGCCAGACGATATGTCCGAAGTCGCTCTCAGACCCCCAATCTTGACTGTGGGCTTGTTAACAACCGACGCCAGCCAGTCCGAATTTACATTCTGCCTGTCGAGAGGGAATCCTGAGGCCACGGGTGAATTGCGGGCCGAGCTATCCAATTTGGTGACAACAGGAGAAGGTGCTTCTCTGATCGAAGGTACACGCGGGATAGATCGCGTGGTGCTGGTGGATGTCGCTCGCTTGTGAGGGCCCGATTGAAGACCGTAGTACTTTTGAGCGGCAGCCGATGGGGCGCCTTCGCGAGGAGCATCGATGCTTCCATATCTTGAGTGCCTCGAGATCGCCGTGGCGCTTCGCACACGTTGCTCATCGGCATAGCTGTTCTTCCTCGAGTGAGCGCCGCTGTCGCGCTTTCTAAGCACATTACGTCGCCTGCCATCCACCTCGTTGCCGCTGAAATACCCACGGTCCAGGTCGGGCGTGGCGTCTTGCGTGCCTAGTCCAGACGATTGCATGGCATCCTGAAGGCCAGCAGAGGAGAGGGGACGGGGCGACGAAAATGCATTCCCGAGAGACCAATTTCTGTCGAAAGATGGTTGCTTCTTGTGTGCGCCGTCACTCTGGGGGAACGTCCCGCTTGTTTCCAGTTTGGGGGGCACTGCATTGGCCATGGGGGTGGTACCGGTCCCAAGGTAATCAGTAGATGAATGGCGGCGTGAGTGGTGCAAATCCCTGACTGAGGCGGCAGATGGCCGTTTGATGTGAGAAGGTCGAGTAGGACTGTCGCCCAAAACAGTCGGGGAAACGGGCGAAGCAAGCCCAGCCGGCCCCATTCTGGGCGTCTGTGTTATGGACAGACGCCTGGTTTGCAGCGACATGGTCCTATCATCGCCCAGGGGCAACCTCTGTACGGAGTTGGTCATGGTGCTTGTCCTACTTCGCGTGCGCCTGCTTTCTGAGCCGGCATCGCTGCCATACGTTTGAGTCGTCCGCTTGGTGGAGATTCCTTGCCCGTTGCACTCGTCTTGCAACGCCTTGATCTTCTGCCACGTCTTGAGTCGCCTGCCTACAGATCCCAGGTCGAATGCCTTGATGAAGAGGGAACTTTGGTCCATCCCAAGAAGCACGTCACCGGTGATTTCTTGATCGCGGAACACCTCACAATGGTGCTTCTCGACACCCGCAGTGAACAAGTGCTCCGCGACTTGATCTGGCGACCATGCCTCCACCTCAGGTCTCGTATGCGTTGCTTCCTCCTCCTCGTCCGTCTCCTCGCCCTGAATGTACGACAGACGGTGGTCGAGCTGCGTACTGTACTCGCTGCCGGAATCGTTGGTAGCGGCGCGAAGACCACCTGAACTGGGCGGAGATCGCAAATCCGTTATGTGTTCGTCGATCACGTTCAAGGTTTCGTGGAGAACGTGGCTGTCCTGGCCGCCGCCGTCAAGGTTGTTCAAGGAGCCAAAGCTGGGGCCGGCGACAGACGGAGGTCCCTGAGAGGGCACATCGTCCTTCTTGACCGCATTCAGAGGGAGCGTTATCGGGGTGGTGGCATCTGTGTTGGAAGGAGATGTTGCCGGTGGTGTGGCCGAGGCAGGGCCGTCGTGAGTTGTCGGGCTGTCCTTGCTCGCGGACTCGATGCTGCCAGCCGTTTGAGCAGGCAATTCGAACGGTTTGGGCCCGGCGATATGGGTCAGAGGAGCATTCGCGTGTTGGATCTTGGGTGCTGGTCGTGTGTAGACTAGATGAAGACCGAGTCAGAAGAGAGGTGATGCTGGCACATGCATGTTTTCACAAACCTTCGGGGAAAAGACCGCTGTTGCCATTCGCGAGGTGCTTTCCCAAGAACCAGCCATCGCCAAATTCGTCATCTCTTTCAATCAGTTCGACACGATCGCCCTTGACGAGACTGAGTTCGTCGGAGCTGCGCGCAAGAAAATCGTCTACATCAGGTCAGGGGGTGAAAAACTAAGGGGGGCGGGGAAAGGTGGCAGGAGAACATCCTCGTGGCGCTGCCGACGAGGACTACGGCAAGGCTTCCTGACTTACGGATGACGAGCAAGGTATCGCCCACGTCCGGCTTGGGATGCCCCTCATTCGGGGGCTTTGAAGCCATCATGATCGGCAATGACAGTCGCGGCTCGACAGGAGCGGGAGGCGCTGGCGGGAAGTAATGAAGCCGGTGAAATCACATCCGGACTGCAGGGAAAACCAGAAAGAGGTGCAGGCGGGCAGTCGGAGAGCGGGCCCAGGGACGAGGCGAAGTCTCAAAAGTCGTAGCAGGGGTACCGCCGGCTCGAGCCAAGAAGTAGCGTCGAAAGTCGAGTCGCGGCGACAACGACGATAGGAATGACGCTGGACGCTGGGAGGTAGTCTTTGAGGGAGTCGCGTATCGTGATGGCTGGCTGCCTCCTCGCCGAGGTGGTGGCGAAAGTGTTTAGGTGACACGGCGATGTGTCGCGAGAGCTGAGGGATGTCTGGTCGGAGGTTGGAGGTTGGAGTACTGGCGAACAGTGTCGCATCGAAGTGTGATTGGAGGGGCTCGACGAGAGCAGAAACGAGCGTGGAGGATGGCTATTGGGCGTGGGTGGATGGCGCAAAAGGGTCCGACTGCCGGACGAGGCAGGTCGGAGGCCGGCGGTCGATTGTTTGACGGGGCTTGGATAAAAGGAAAGGCAAGGCAAGGCAGGTAGGTAAGGAGGGTGGGATCCGACAGCGGGGTGTGCTGTCCCAGATGGTCGATCGACGAGGAGCAGGGGAATGCGAGAGGGATGTAGTATGGAAGGGGAAAAAACGTGGATGGAGAGCCTGTCACCACTGTCAGCTTGTCAAGGTCTGATTCTGACTCGAAGCGTCGACGGTGGGTTGATGGACTGATTGGCGAGTGGCCAAGACAGCAGATGAAGATGAGGTAGTGGAAAAAGGAATGGCGCGTGAACCTCACACTGCTCAGGGCCGAGTTAGGTGGGGGGTCCCGAAATGACGGACGGTTTGGGTATGTACCGGACGCGCCACGCTAAGGGGGAAGGATACATTGGCAGCATTGAGAAGAGGCAGATGAAGTACCTAGGCGCCTTACCTTAGGTGGATTGGTGGATAAAGTGTCCTAGGTATGGGTAGGGTGAAGTGGCATGCAGAGAGATTGACCGATCCAGAATCTTGTTGAGCATCGAGTTAATTGGCACGACTGATACTGATGGATGACGGATCGTGAAGTAGAAGAGAGGTAGGTGATGGTGATGGTGGGATGGTACGAGGAACACAGAGATGAGCTTGAACATGGTGGTTCGGAGACACCTTGTTAGGAAGGTCCCGATTGCCGTCACTACAAATAAACCAAGCTGCGTGCCCATACCCCGTTATTGCAGTGAAGACGTCCCACAACAGGCGTCTGGGATGCTGTCATGCACACATGCATTGCCCCTATTGATGTTAGGTCCCTCCCAGCAGTTCTTGCCTCTCCAACCTCACTACTGCTTCAAGACGTAACTGGCCCTACCCCTGAATACGATGTCTACAGGTAAGCGGTAATGTTTTTGGGAAGGCTGACGAACCTAGTGAGGCGACTCCGGCGCGATGAATGCGTCGCCTGTGGAGCGGCATTATCCGCTGTCAGGCGTCGCCGCCGTTGATGGGGCTTTCGGTTGGTCTCCGGCGATGGTCCAACGAGGCGCTCATAATTCAACATCTTAAACCACACTATTGGCCACTCATTTCTTTCGTCGGATGCATCAGACAGCGAGACGTGGCAGAAGGTGACAGGATGTCGAAACGGATGCATAGTGTGTAGTGCTGACTATTTCCTCTACTGTTTTCAGTGATCGTAGTCCCCAGTATCGGCCGGCCTCCTTCCTTGCCTTTGAACAAAATTCCAACAGCTTCATCGGTAAAGGGCAAGGTGAAGATCGGGTCAGGCCGGGTATCAAACGAGTTTGGGTCAAGCTTGAGGCTTTCATATATTCCTCGGCAGCCAGTTGGACGAGAGGCACGGGATTCAGGGCTATCAGGTTACGGCACCACAGTACCTGTACAGTTAGTTGTCTGGCATGGGCGCCCCGCTTGTCAGGTCTTAGGCCCCATCATAATTTCAGTGGACCTCCAGGGCGCTCTAGCTTGTTTAGGATAGCGCTCCTCTCACTCCACTGGCAGATCTGCCCCATTCTAGACCTATTCCGCACTCGACCCCAGATCCAGACCTTACCCATGCCTGAATTACCTCCGCGACACCCTCAGCGACGCCGTCATACCTCTACCCTCTCGTCCTTGCCTTCCTCTTCTCTTTCCAAGAGCACCTTCACTAGGTCAAGGCCTTAGATCCGAAAGCTGACTTCCGGCTGGATCTTTCTATACCGCCTTGCAAGAAGGCGCATCACTCCGTCGCTACTCCATGTAGTCCCTGGTTCACGCACCTCACAGCCGCTGAGGAAAGCTCGACCCCACGACGCACCAGACAATAGCCACGAGCCATTCATCAACACCGCCCGACACCGCTCTAGGGCACATCCATCCGCGCGTAAGCGCACCATTTTCACAGTGGCGTCAGCTATAACTTTGGGCACCTTCTCCCGTGGAGGTTGTTGGGTCTGCGACCAGCAAACGTCTTTCTTTCCTCCGGTATCTCTCATTCCGTCGCATGGGATTGGCCTAAACTGCCTGGTATGGTGCTCTTCTTTCTTTGATCTACCACACGTGCATACACACCGATGCTAATCAGATTCTCTTGAGCAGACTGCATTGCGAAAGCCCTCCGACGTGTCTATAGCCCTCCGTTCCCCAAGCAGATTCTTGGCCCAAACATACCCTCGAGCATGCCATCGACAGGACGTCAGCACACGCGCCCCAGTGACGCTCAGGTTGCGGCCTCAAACCAAACTGTCAATGCCTTCCTCGGCGGCCCTCGACCGGCATGGATGTCACCAGCCTCAGAGCGAGCGTCAGTACCAATGCCATCATCCAGCAACACACGACCCCCGCAATCCAGTCACCACCACGATCGCACAGCAAGATCCGGGCCTACTACTTCTCAGCCGAGCTACACACAGCCAGTCATGGACAAAGCACCAAGCAACATGGTAGGACAAAAGACCGTAGCGTGAGTACCCCGCCTGCTCCAACCTACGTGGCCATCAAGTGCAAGACGATTGAACTGACATGTCTAATCGGGACCAGCGAGAAATCAACCACAGCCCTTCCATCTCCATCCCCTACAGATGAGCCGAGCCCGACGTCACCGACCGCGCTGGCCAGTCCTGCTTTGAGTCTTTCTACATTCGACTGCCCAGCCGTCCCAAGCACCGCTCTGGTGTCGGGAGCCGAACCCACTTCGTCCCACGGTCACCGACAACACCCTCCAGGACCCGCGAGATTTGTCTCGATGTCGGCGCCAACTGGCATGAACGGCGACCAGACTCGAGAAGCCTGCGATCCTGTTCCTCGAGAAAACGAATTCCTCCATCCGGGGCCAAATATTGTCCAGTCACAGCCACAAACCATGGCTCAAGGAAGGCCTGGCACCACCAGCCTTCCCATTCCTCAATCTTCCGCCTCCAGTCACAGAGCAACTCTTGGCTCAATACACAACGGTTGGCCAAATCCGAACTCGGCCAATATCACCTCGGATTGGCCTTGGATGCGACGAACTCTCGAAGCCCGATTGAACTTGGTCCAGGGAAGTCTAAAGGAGACAAAAGATAACATCGCCTTGCCGAGGTTCCACCTTCTCATGACTGCAGTATCGTCAGGCGACAGGTTTTTCATACTTCTGCACCAAGTATTCTGTGCCTGGTCTCTTGACGCAGCTTCAGCCCATCGTTTGATGAACATGCAGCCCTCAACCATCGACAAGGCCTTTTGCCTTCTGCAAACTGTGTTGAGACCCAACCAAGCTATGCACATCGATCACCTCCGCTGGTTCTCGGACTTCCCATGCTCTCCTGCCTCTCAACTTTCGGGAGATACTCTCTTTGGCCCGATCGGCGACTTCTTGGAGAGGTTCGCTCTGTCGTGGCAAGGGGTCATCATGCCGCAAATCGTCACTAGACAGTACCCGATTCGGGTGGTGGAACTTCGACAACAGCTCGGCCTGGGCTCATCCTCGCTTGAGACTGTATTCTTTACGGTTACTCGGCGGCATCTGGGTATCTTCGAAGGGCCATTGGCACAGCAAATGCTGAATGTCTTCTCTGAAGACCAGAGAACTTGTAATAACCCAACTCCAGACAACACTACACCTGCAGCCCAGAATCAGTTCACGAAGGACATTATTACCGCATACCGAAATCTTCTCCAGCATGCTCAGACCCTGGCGCAGGCTCAGGCACAGTACACACAGCAGGCACAGCAGGCACAGGTTCGTCGGGACTCTGGCTCAAGTTCAAACCCGGCCGGCACAGCATACAGGGTGCTACCACCAAGACAGCGGCAGCAACATCAACAGCAACAACAGCAGCAGCAGCAGCAGCAGCCCCACCATCAACAACAATACCAACAAACACATAATATGGGCAATCATGTTGTGAACGACCAAGCTCCGATTGCCACTCGATATGCTGTTTCATCCAGTTTTCGTGGTCATTCCGAAGGCAGCACTCAATCTCCTTTGATGTCTGGCACGGGCCAGCATGCGCATCACCAGATCACGTCCACACCAAGGCATCAAAGCCAGACCATGCTAGGCTCTCCTGTCTTGACACAGGGGCATGCCTTTGTGGCCGGACGTACTGATATGAATCAACAGCAGTACAGCCCCCAAACAGGCCGGCAGGCCACGCTGCCACTGCCTCCAGGTTCAGCAGGGTGGTCATTTGGTCCAAGTCATCAGGATCCACGGAGTCTCGGCATCATGCCGTCTTCAATACGGCCACGGCCGGGCAATCATCGGTCACCAGAAGATCTATTCACAGTACCTGAGCCGACAAGGCCCAGTAACCTTTTGCCACCTAGGGGCGTGACACTAGGAATAGACCGAATGGCAACCTCGCCCTATGACAGAAAGTCGATCGCCATGTCCCTCCACCAGGCCGATGTTGCCAGCCCTAGGCGTGTTCCAAGACAACTCCCGCTTCCGCAGGAGAACGTTGTTCAGGAGAAGCACTACCAGAGCTTACGGGAGCTTGTGTATGGGCCGGTAATGGTTGACCCCCTCCAACCCGTTCATGAGCTCGAATTCCACGTATCCGTCGATGATCTGCAAAGTCTCAGCAAGTACAGCAAGCCTTTGGGAGAACGACACGTGCTATGCGACTACTTCAACGGCTCGCTTCGATATCGGCTTCGCGCCTGCGAGGCCCTGCCCGACAGTCACGGAAAGGTATCAGAAGCCGGGTGGTCTACTCTGCCGACCCAATGGCCTGCTCACATGTACGCCGCATTCAATGAGCAGGCGGTCAAGCTTCGACGCAAGCTACACAACGGTCAGGACCAGCCTGCCGAATTGACGGCCATGATCCAAGCAGGTCGCAATACCCTCAAGCTATGCGTCCCACACGTGAGCCCCAAGCCTGGGCAAGCGATGTTTGTGGCGGTTGAAAAGGTCGAAACGCTGAGCTACAGCCACATCATGGTCATGGTCGCTGGGCGAGGTGGCATACCGGCCGAGTCGACGAGGCAGATTGTACGGGATCGATTAACACCCACCAAAGCGATGGACAGGAGCGAAGAGGACGATGACGTGCCCATCATCTTCAGCAATCTTAGCATCGATCTCGCGGACCCCTTCACGTCGACCATGTTCGAGATCCCGGTCCGCGGGGTATCCTGCACGCACTTGGAATGCTTCGACCTCAAGGTCTGGCTAGAGACACGGTCAGGCAAGCCAACGGCGACCCACTCATACAAGTGCAGCTGCGGACCTTGCGATCGTGGCAGGAGGCTGGGCGCGGAGCCGTCGCTGACGGACAAGTGGAAGTGCCCGCTGTGCGACAAGGATGCTCGGCCGTACAGCCTCCGGATCGATGAGTTCATGTTGGAGGTACGGGAGGCCCTGGTGCAGAAGGGCCTGATGAGGACCAAGAGCATCAATGTCGCGGCGGACGGCTCATGGAGCCCCAAGGCGGAGGAACCGGATAGCGAGGACGAGGGGAGTGTCGATGCGGGACCGCAACGGCCGTCGAAACGGGCCAAGACGAATCACGTGGCGGAGGGCGGGGCGGCCGTCGAGGTGATTGAGCTCGACTGATGGCGGGTGGAGGGAAGGAAAGATTGATTCCCATGGCTCATATTTTGGCCCGTTTGACATGGCAGGGCGACTGGGCGTTTTTCTTTCCCTGCTTGTCTGCTTCCTTCCTTTTCCTTTTTTTCTTTTTCGTCTGCTTTTCAGCATGGGGACCGAGGGATGTGAGATGATACCACACAGCTTGGCGTTTGGAAGGGATGGTCGTAAGGGTGCGTCCGCACGAGTTGGCAGCAGCAGGCAGAAGCGACATGGAGTTGAATTGGATGGCTTGTGTGCTCGAACGACATTAGTTCTTTGCTTTACCCGACAGGTGGCTCAACAGGTAATGTGAATAGCATGGCGAGACGACGGTTCGTTGTTTGTGATGCACCTAGAATCCAGCACTCTGTAGCTCGGGGAGGCAGACAGGTGAGCAGGCGGGCAGGTACGACGTACCTACGTCCCAACAGCAAGGTAAGGTCAGGTGGGCCAGTGGGAGGCAATGGAATGTAAGGCGAGGGAGGGAGGCACCAGTGACATCAGCCCCACTTTGCACCTAAAAGACGGGAGGCGCTGCCGATCGACACTGCCCGCCCTGCACAGCCTGGTGGTAGACGACGACAGTGGCAGCTGCGGTCGAGGCGGTCGGGGCGTTCGGGGTACCTACTCGTCAGGGTAAGTCGGTTCGTTCTGACGTCGATTCATTCAGTTCCGTTGCCCACCCCGCGTCTCATCAAGACAGAAAGAAGCCCGCAAGCTGCTTCGCCTCTGGTCACTAAGGTATCCGAGTACGTGGCCGCAGGCGCGTTACACGCGGCCTGCTCTTGGACCGTGGATGTGGACGTGGACGAAACAAGACGTCGCCGACGTACGTGCCTGTATCCATATCCATCGGCTTGGTCGATTAAATTCATTCGGAAAACCCTCACTCCCTGGCCCTGACCGACCTTCCTTACCTCACCGTACCCTCGCTGCCCTTCACTTGCCTGGATTCGGCCACACACCTACACGACTCCAGCGCGCCTTCCCACTGCATTAGGTACCTAGGTACACACGCGCCTGCCTCACAGCGTAAAAGTGGTACAACGCCGTTCGTTGGACACCGTCGCACGTCAAACGCGAGGCCCCTCTCGCACAGGCGGGCAACCACCAACAGCTCTTCTTCTGTTGGGTGCATTCCGCCACCATGTCGATCCGGATAGCCCTCGACAACCAGCCCGAGTTCTACACCAATCTCGACTCCATCGACGGCCGCGTCATCCTGTCATTGAGCCGTGCCGAGAGCATCGGCGGCATCATCGTCAAGCTCGAGGGAGAGTCGAAAACCGCCCTGGCCATTCCCGGGGGGTTCGATGACTACGGCACCCCGCAACCGCCCCGGCTTCCAGGCAACGGGCCCCCGGGCAATGTCCTGAGCGAGAGCCACAAGATTTTGTACAAGGTCCAGCAGGTCTTTCCCACCTACGAGGACGATGTCACCAACGGCTCCGTCGGCGGCAACTATGTCCTGCAGAACGGCCAGCACGAGTTCGCCTTCAAGTTCAAGCTGCCTCTGAACAACGCCTGCAGCGACCCCGTCGCCATGTCCAAGATCGGCGGGCTCGGCGGGCTCGGCGGCTTCGGTGCCGGCGGCGGCATCTTCGGCATCGGCGGCATGCGTGTCATGGACGGCAGCAAGCAGCTGTTCCTGCCGCACGTCACCAAGACCCTGCCGCCCTCCTTCACCGGCATGCCCATGGCCGCCGAGGTGCGCTACTACGTCAAGGTCACCATCCAGCGCCCCGGCCTGCTCAAGGAGAACTGGCGCTATCAGATCGGCTTCAAGTTCATGCCCATCGAGCCCCCGCGCCCTCCCAAGACCACCCAGGAGGCCTTTGCCCGCCGCCCCTTCACCTTCAAGCCGCGCATCTCCACCCCGGCAGCCACGCCCGTCGTGCAGAAGAAGCGGAGCTCCTTCTTCATGACCAGCAAGGACAAGGAGAGGGAAAAGGAGAAGGAGAAGGAGGCCAGCGCCCCAGCAACGGTCAGCGAGGCCCTGCCGCCGTCGATCGAGCTGTCGGCCCGCCTCCCTCATCCCGCCATCCTCACCTGCAACCAGCCCGTTCCGTTGCGACTCATTGCCAAGAAACTCGTGCCCTCGACTGAGCAGGTCTATTTGACGTCTCTTCAGATTGAGCTCGTGGGAACCATGAGCCTGCGAGCCCATGACCTGAATTACAAACACCCCAACCGCTGGACCATCGTCCATCAAGTCAACCTCAACACGCCTCTCCTGCAGAACCCGGCCACGGATGAGGTAGGCGCCGAGTCGGTGGTCTCTGACGATGTGTGGCGCCACATACCGCTGCCCAACACAGTCGCGCCCTCCTTTGTCACATGCAATCTCCAACGGACCTACGAACTTGAGCTCAAGGTGGGCCTGAGTTGGGGCACACCCATCCGTGGAGGCATGCTGGCTCGCAAAGAGCCGCCGCCGCAGACCATCTACCTGCCCCTGACTTTCGCCAAGGTCCAGGTCTACTCGAACATTGCCCCGCCACCCGGGCTGCTTCAGTCCCTGCAGGAGCAGCAGAACAAGCCCGCGGCTGCCACACTGAGCAGGCCTCCGAGGCTGCCGCCGCGCACCAACACGGCACCACTGTCGTCCTCGGCTTCAATACCGACCATGTCGCGCCCCCCGGTACCCGCGCAGCAGCAGCAGCACGATCCTCTGTATCCGCCGCAGCTCAGCAACGCCGGAGGGCCTCCGCCCGACGACGCGCCTCCGAGCTACGACGAAGCCATGGCGGAGACGGCGGGAGGGCCGTTCGAGGGCACGGCGCAGGCGAGACCGGCGTTCAGCGGCGTGACGAACGAGAATGCGCCGAGCGATATTCCGACGAAGAGCTAGCCGGCACTTGTGTGGGGGACGGGCGGGACGGAAGGAGTCTAATCATGAGCGGCACGATGGGATGAGATGAGATGAGATACCAGGAGCTGGGCGGAGTCTTGCAGGGCGTTGTGGTTCTTGATCCTCCTGTACTCCAATGTTATTCTAATCCGAGTGTCTGAAAGATCATCGCTGCGTCTATATCTATGCTGTGAAACTCTACGTCACAAGGAATGCTGATCGCTACCGGGAGCCCCGCGGTCTCCCTCAACGCGCCCGTCAGGCCCGTCAGAGCCCCTCCTTCGCCAGCATGTCGGCGATGTCGAGGTACAGGGCCACGGCGTTGAAGGGCCGCTGCTGGCCGGTCCAGACCCTCCTGGCCTCCCAGCGCAGGCGGTTCGTCCAGTTGATGAGGTCGAGGTGGCTCACGTCGCGGAGCGTGCCGCGGTACTCGCCCCAACGGCTGCTGGCGACGCTGACGAGGCCGTCGTTGGGGCCCTCGGCGGCGTCGACGAGGCGCCAGCTGTGGCGGAAGGGGCTGAGGAGGCCGGGCAGGTCGGTGGCGGCGCCGAAGCTGAAGTAGCGGGTGGCGGGGCAGTCGGGGGTGGCGGGGTTGAAGTCGTCGGCGAGGTAGGCGCGGGTGAGCTGGTCGAAGGCGCCGGTGCCGATGCCGACGGTGCCCATGACGCCGTACCAGTCGGAGAGGCGGGCGGAGCGGAGCATGAAGTCGGCAAAGGCGCTGCCGTGGTGGGGCGTGGCGATGGTGACGAGACTGGCGACGCGGACGCCGGCGGGCCGCAGGCGGGAGATCATGTAGCGCGCGTCGAGGCCGCCCATGGAGTGGGCGATGATGTTGACGGGGCGGCCGGCGGGGGCGGCGGCCTCGATGGCGGCGGCGAGGGCCTCGGCGCGCTCCTGGATCGAGCCGGTGGGCGGCACCGAGGGCGTGATGATGGGGAGGGAGGGGCCCAGGGTGCGCAGGGCCTCGGTGATGCCGTGCCAGTAGTGGATCGCGGGGAGGAACTGGAGCGGCGCGCGGATCTCGGAGAAGCCCAGGAGACCGTGGGCGAGGACGAGGGCGTTCTTGGGGGTGTCTGGGAACCGAGGGTTAGCTGCCGGGGATGGTCTGGAGGCGGGCATGCATGTCGCGTCGGCGGGAGAGCGAGAGAGAGATAGATATACCATAATGATCCCTGACTTGGGCGTAGTCGTCTAGGATCTCTCTTCCGATCTTCTTGAACCTCGGATCATGGGTGTCGTCGGACAACCGCGATGCAGTCGTGCTCAGAGCCCTCGGCTGTGGTGCTCTCGGGGGGGTGATGGGGGCCGCGAAACGGACTGTTCGGCTGGCTGGTGACACCCGGAGCGCAGAACTCGCTAGGCGCCGCCTCATTGTCATGATATGGCTGGCAGCATGGAAAGGCCGGAGCTCGTGAACATGGCCGTCATTTGTCGCTCGGTGTGGCGCGTCTGGATCGTGGACAGTCGGAATCGGAAACCAAACAGCAAGCGCGCCATTCTTGACGTCACCGAGACCGGCGCCTGTCTCGGGCGTCTGTCGTGGTTCCTTGGGGCTTGGCTGCTCACTGTAACCGCGATCCGCGGGCGGGTTAGCGCTGCGGCTTCGGCCGATGCCCGCCGGCTGAGTCTGCGCCACAGCGCGGAGGCTGCTGAGGCTGAGGCTGAGGCTCGGGGGCGGCTGGCTGCCCTCCTGGGTAGGTAGGTCAGGGAGGCAGGTAGGCAGGCACCTTGGGAGGCTGCTGCCTGCCATCTTGTGCTTTCCATCTTTGCTTCTTCCGCCTTTGCTTCCGCACTTGCTCCGCCTTCTCCATTCGGCTGTCGGTGTCGGTGTTGGTGTTGGTGCTATCAAACACGACAAGGGCAGCAGGTAGTTCCTGACTCGAGATGTGCTGACCGTGAGCCAACTTCTGCCACCTCGTCTTCGTCCCCTCCCCCTTCTCTTCTCGTCTCGTCTCGCCTCCATCAACATCCATGTCGCCTCTGGCGTTCTTCACAACTCGTCATTTCGAGTCGTATGCATCATGCAGCCATCGGCATTCCTGTCACACGATCGTGGGCTCAGATGAGCACAGGTGAGGGGAAGCCCCTCCCGGCGCAGAACAATGCATTGTGCGAACCACCAACGAACACCCTTCTGTGGATCGCCACCTTGCTCATCTTGCCCGTCGCTGTCCCAGTCCCGGTCTCGGGGAGATGGGGAAACGCATCTGCCGCCATCGAACCTGTCCGTTCCACCTGAGGGGACTGTCCCGCCCGCCCCCTCCCGGGGATCTCTGCCCTACCTGCCCTGCTTGGCAAAACGCGCACGGCGATGGCAGAGGGCAGACAACTTAACAAGGCCGCCGACAGCCAAGGCAGCCAACCCTCGCTGCACACATCACCAACGACTGGTGCGCGACGACGCGGAACCTGCCGCCCCCCTGCGAGGACCTGCAAGGGCTTGCGAGAGCTTGCCGGGGCCTGCGAAAGCTTGCAAGGGCCTGTGAGGTGGAGGCACAGACGCGTGATGGCCGTCGTCGACACACCAGTTGACAAAACCCATTGGACGATAGGGACGCCAGAAGCGCCGACGGCAGACTAGGGTCGCGTTCATGCAACGCTGTCATATGCGCCGTTGTGGCTAAAGGGTGCTCCCGCCTGCCCATCGCCAGCGATTGGTGCATCTCGCGGACAACGGGGGGTGGTGAGCGGGCCTGGTCCGCAGATCTCTACTCTACGCCGGCATAGCCCAACCGCGTCCTCGGGTCCGCAACACGCCAGCTCGCCCGCCCAAGCCCCCCCTCTTCCCTAGCCCTCGCCCGGACGGGCCCCGAGGATTCCATTCCGCATGAGCCGTTATGGTTGTGGGGGCCAAACACCCTCTCTCTCGTCCTTTGCGGTCTCTGCCTGGAATCCGGACAGGTGACGCCGTCAAAGACAGTACCGGGGTGGCTATCATTTCTGCGAAGCATGCAACCGGTCCAACCGGCGGGGGCGTACCCTCGTCCTTCTCCGGCCTAGGAAACACTACGTGCGTGGTTGGGTGCATGCCCACTTGGGTGTTGTTGGCACACAACAAAACACGACACGACACGGCAGACAACATGCGAGCGAGTGGACATCTCTGCCTCGGGTGGTGGGACTCGGCCTGCACACCATGAGGGTCATTGTGTGCCCCCAAACATCCATGCCATGCCTTCCGCACCATGGATTTGTAGAACCGGACGGTTGGAGCGTCCTGCCCTCCGCCTCCCGACCAGGCACGGTATATATCTCCCCAAGCCTGCCGAGCTCGCCCCTCCCCATCCTTTACCTCTTCTTTCACCACGCCCTAGGTCCATGATGAGATCATCCCATCGCTGCCTGCCCAGCGAACCGAAGTCATGGCAGGCGACTGTACCCCGGATTCCTGCCCCGTAGCTCGAGGCTTTCTCGACTACCGCCCGACCCAACCAGGCAATGCCGTCCTGCTCGCGGGCTTCGCCCTCCTCGTGCCCGTCACGCTCGTCCTTGGCTATCGGTACAAGACGCCCGTCTTCGCTTCCACACTAACGACAGGCCTGCTACTACAAGTCCTCGGGTTCGTCGGGAGACTTCTTCTCCATGGGAATGTCGCCAACAAGACGTACTTTGCCCTCTTTCTCCTCGGCACCGTTCTTGGATCAACGTTCATCGCCGCCTCGATCTTCATCATCCTGCCCCATGCCATATCGGTCTATGGCGCGAGGGCCAGCTCCATCCGTCCTAAAAACATCGGCATCGTCTTATCATCTGTGGTTCTCATCGCCGCCATTGTTGAGATCATCGGTACGGTTTGCTTAGCCTTCGCTGTTTTGGAGGTACGTCCACATCCGGCCCCCTGATGGAGGGTCTTGGTTGACAAGTCTAGGCTCCGCAACGCGCAAGCATTCTGGTCACAGGGCTCTCTATCCAGACTGCCGGCCTGCTGCTCTTTATCGGCGTTCACTTCTGGTTCACCGTGAACCTGAGCGGTGAACGAGGTCGGCTGGACCCCAAGCATGCAACTGTGTATCGCTCATCTCGATTCAAGCGTTTTTTGCTCGGTACGTCTCTTGCTTGTCCATTTCCGCGGCATCAAAAACTGACCGACTATGCCCACAGCTACTCAGGCTGTTACCGTCCTTCTGCTTAGCCACACGGTTTATCGCATCGTGGAGGTCGCCAGCGGGCTCGACGGGCCCCTAGCTCAGAATGAAGCTGCATTCATGGTCGTCAACGGCGCTCTGCCCCTCATCACCTGCCTTCTCCTCACCGTCTTCCATCCCGGCGTTGCGTTCGGTAAAGCTTGGGGTCCTACTTCGCCTCGGTTCCGTAAGCGGTACTCCCGGCCGCCACCCCTGCGGTCGCCCATGACGCCCTACGACCGCCGTCGGAGCCCCGGTCAGGCGGGTTTCGATAAATCGACGACACCTACATCGGCAGTCCCTCTGCCGTTGCAAGGATCTACCATGGCAACCACGGTCAAGACCAACCCTGTCACGCAGACCACTACGCAGCAGCCTTTGCCCGTCGCGACCACGCAGAAGAATAGCCCTACGTTCTGGATGGAGCAGCAGAAACGTCATTCGCAAAGACTCAGCCCGACCTTCCAGAGGCAGTCGCCAAAGGCAAGCCCTACGTTCGAAATGGGCCAGATGTCGCCTCCGAAAGCCAGCCCAACAGTCCAGCAGGGATCACGCCCGCACTCGCAGTCGCTGTCGGGAAACAGGCAAAGCTTAAAATCTGAGCAAACTGCCCCCCGGGGCCACCTGGTGGATAGCGAGACGCTCTGGTAATCTGTCCCCCCGGAGCATGGCACGCGGCAGCCTCGGGTTTTCCTCCAGCGGTATCTACAGTCCTTCGTTCGTTTCTACTTTTTTGATACCTGGCTCTTTCATGTTGGTGTTCAGGGAGGCGGCGTCGCATTTACTAGATTAAGAACCTTCATTCCGAATCATTGGGCTCGAGGAGCGTGTGTTTTCTGACTTGGTACGGGAGGCCGGAGATTGCAGGAACTTCTTCTACTCAAGAGAGCCCGAAGGCCTTGTCACTTGTCATCAGGGTCTGGCAAGGGCTGAGTCCTGCCCCAAATGAAGCAGGTCGTGTCCGCTCAAGCCCTTTGTTCCTACACAAGGGTGTATGTCTACCTTATTGTCTTCACAAAGGTTTCTCAGCTACATGACATCAACTTCATTCCAGGGCTCTTATTCGTGAACACGAAATGCTCAGCGGGGTTGTTATTGTCCTGTTCACCTGAGTGATATGCTCTACATAAGCCCCCCTGCTGCGTCGCCGTGCATGCCAGCCGTCATTGAAATCGCCGTTTGCAGCAAAGCACAAGCTCCCTCACAACAAAGAGAGCCATCTGGACTAACATCAATGGAAGCACTGCACCCCAAAGTGTCACCTCTCCCTTTCAAGCTCCGCAGAGACGACAGGGCGGCCATCGTGTCGTCCGTCAACGGCTCCCTCGTGCAGTGCCACGCCGCCCTGGAGCTGGCGGCTGCCATCGTGGGCGGCGTCTGTCCTCATGTCTCTCAGCCATGTCGCTGCGACCCGAGGGGGGCCTACCTCGACGCCCTCCGCCACGCGGACGAGGCCTACAGGGACGCGAGCGACTTCCACCGCTTCCAGCAGGCGGCGCGCGCCCAGGTGTACCGTGGGCACTGCTTCCGGGGCCTCGGCGAGTGGAGGCTCGCGCACCAGTGCTACGTGCGCGGCGCCAGCGTGCGCGGCCCCGGATGGGGCGCCGTGGACATTGAGGGTCTCACTAGGGAGTGCCAGGACAGGATGGACGAGGAGAAGGAGGCCAAGGCGGCGGCTGCTCGGAAGAGGCAGGTGGGGACGCGGCGGACGGTGAGCTTTGACCCCGTCGAGGAGCACGTCGTCGACGGCGCGTCGGCAGAGCTGCTCCGGCGGATTGCTGACGGGATCCTAGGCGGCGTGGGAGCTGGCTCTTCGTGCTGGATCCGCAACCAGGAGGGTCGTATCGTGGCGTACCGCTGGAGGAAACCTGACCTGCGGCGAGTCGAGAGCACGCCGTGTTTGAAGTGGGACGAGTCTGAGGCCGAGGCCGCAAGGAAACACGACTGACGTGCTGACGATGCCTAGGCCGGATAAGCGTCGCTTCATGAAAGTCAGTCTTCTTGGAGGTATGTGATGAATCCCGTTTGAGCAGGACTTGATATTTAGAAAGCGAAGAGATTTGACCTCGAAACCATGAACCTGCCCGTGCTGATTGTTGTCTTTATTCTCGTAGTGCTCGGCGCCGGGGGCGCCACGCCCTTTGTCCCTCGAATATCGAGGTGCCATGCGGTTTCTTTCAAGTGTGGGTAGAGTGAAAGTCATGTTCCGGAAGTGTCGAGGCCGGCAAGCATCATGGCGCAGTTTAAACTACAGAATGGGAAGGTCGACCTGATGGCCCTGCCATCATGGCCATCTTCTCCTCTGTCCAACTCGATTTCTAAAGCAACACCAAGGAAAACGTATCCCATTACCAATACCACCTTCACCAACGCGAACTTGACCAGGAGTGCAACATGCCCAAGAGCCATCGTTCGGATGAGAGTGGCCAAAGCCTTCCGGGTTCTGATGATTCCGAGTGCCTCCCCCCACCACCCCCCAAACCTCGCGAACAGAAGGAACCTTCGAAGGAGAAACATGCGCCGTACGACTACGGCAAGGTCATGCCTTATCCCACTCCGGATCAGAAGGAACTGCGCAAGCGAGTCTGGGCCAAGCCGGCCCATATGAGCGACGAAGAGAGGAAGCGAATCATCGCCAATTATGAGGCTGACTTTCAAGACTTTAAGATGGATGAGGAG
The DNA here is from genome assembly GCA_002851755.1 of Verticillium zaregamsianum. Lineage (NCBI taxonomy): Eukaryota > Fungi > Ascomycota > Sordariomycetes > Glomerellales > Plectosphaerellaceae > Verticillium > Verticillium zaregamsianum. The sequence goes on along the minus strand of NMXM01000004.1, from coordinate 507,844 downwards.
GAAGAAGAGGTGCAAGAAGAAAGCGAAGGTGGTCGAAGAGTGGCGACCAGACGCGTGCACTTCTTACGGGCCGATCTCGAGCCGGGACTATCCCCCGAGAAGAAGGCCCTCGCTCGGAAGCAGCATTTTGAGAAGGCGACGGGCGAGACCGTGTCTGACGCTGACTGGCTCGCCATCTGGGCTCACGAGACGACCAATGACGGCATGCTTGAACGCCTCCGAAGGTGGGCTGCCGGGCGGGATTCGGTGCCTGTGGCCTACTTCAACGCCTTCATCCAGAAGACATACGCCGCGACGTACGACGCCGTCGCCGAGGAAGACCGTCTGAGGGCACAGAAGCTTGCGATGCAAACAAACTACGAGGCGCAGATCGAGCAGAATCGGAAAGATTTCGAAGTTCAGTGCGCCCGCACTCGAGACGACGCGAAGGCTGCTGCCGAGGTCAAAGTGCTCACACGGACAATCGAGGAGACGCTGGCCCAGATTGAAAAGGAATCGGGGAAGCATGACTCTTCATCTAAGGAAAATCTTTCAGCAGCCTTCAAAGAGGCGCATGCCGACGCCGTGAAAGCTCTTGCAGATCGTACTCGGGCAGAGGAGGCGGTGGATGAGACGGTCACCCAACACATACCACCTAACGACAGGTTGATGAAGGAGCGAGATGAAAACCTGCGTGATTCGATTGACCGCCTGCGTGGTCAAATTGTCGACCAACCTTCGAACGAAGCGTCTCTCGGGAGGCTGGTTGATATCCTGCTGACTTCCTCGGATGAACGGCAAAGCTCTCGTAGAAGGTTGTTTGATACCAAGGAACGCCTACAAAAGGAGGCCGAGACGCGTGCCGAGAATGCCCTGAGAGTGCAAAACCTCGGATTCCAGCACTTTATCGACATTGAGCAGCAGCTGCACGATTTGAATAGCTACGTTGCACAGCTCCAGAGTGAGAGACGGAAACGAGAGGACGAGGTGCGAAACCTCCAGACCGCCGTTGTCGCGACGAGAATTTCAGACATCAAGCTCGCCATTACCAGTATCATCAAGTACCGACATCTCGTCGCTCAAAGGGTGCGGGATGGTTTATCGAACCAGAGTGATGTCGTGCTGGCGGAGGCCAACAAGCTTGAAGAGACTATTTCGTCCTTTGAGAACATTAGTCTGATACTGAAGAACATGAGCCCACCGCTTCCAGCCACTGTTGCACCCAGCCTCCACGCCGAGCTCGCGCGCATCACCTCACTATTTGAGGGTGCACCCGAGAGTATCCGGGGCCTGGCCTCGGAGCTTTTAGACCAAGCTCTTAACGAGGAACGAAAATGGCCCGAGCGGTCTGCCGAAGCCGACGCGCAGGCAACAGTCGAACTCCTTGAGGAGGAGAATGCGAAATTAAGAGACGACAAGAAACAACTCGAGACACGTATGCTGAGCATCAAAGACACCACAGGCATCTCGGCGGCGCTCGACGCTCAGGATATCGAAAGGCAGCGAGCGGACGAGAGCCAAGGGGAAGCTAAAAGGTTGCATGACCAGCTGCAGGAGGCCAGGAAGAATGAAAAGGCAGCGGCGCGAGACACACAGATGCGTCTGGATACGATGCAGCGGAGCATAGACAGAGCACACGCGCCTATAAAGGTTCTGGAGGACCGCCTTGTGCAGGTTGAGGAGGAGTGCCAGACTGCCCAGCTACGTGCGCAGATTGCCGAGGACAAGATTACGGATCTCATGGCCAACTTGGAAGAGGTGAGCGACGACTTTATGAAGGCTGTCCACGCGCGCCCCGAGCCGACGGCGGAGCAACAAAAGTGCTCTCAAGAGGACCATGTTGGGCAGATTGAGGGGCTCACAGCCAGGGTAAAGAGTTTGCAAGAAGAAATGAAGGTGAAGGAAGCGAGATCCTCCATATTCGCGCAGCGAGAGCTCGAGAATGAGATCAGAGTAAAAGCGGCCGCCATCGAGAGAGTGCAGAACGAGCTCGCCGAGTTCAAGGAGTCTTTCGAAGTGCGGATGACGTCCCAGCTGGAGACCAGGGTCGCAGAGATCTGGTCCGAATTTGATGGTGCCAGAACAAAGGACGAGCCTTCTCCGAGCGAAGACGTCCCGACGGGCGAGACGGAGCTGCAGGCGGAGCTGTGGGCCTCTCATCGACGAGAAGGGAACTTGGAGGAGATGAAGCGCACCCTGGAGAGAACCCTGGAATCACTGAACATCTTCAACACCAAGCTCCTCAGTAGCAATTGCGAGCTTCGCAAACTGCTGAGCGAGCACGATCAAGCCTACGCCAGGTTGCAGTTGGCCCGGGTAGGCGACCCGGTGACTGATGCAGACTTTAGGGATAAGCTTGTTGAGCTTCAGGAGGAGGTCGTCAAGATCTTGAGTCGTAAAAAGGGCGACCCAGAGCAGCTGGAGGCCCAGATCACTTGGGGCAGGGGAAAGCGCCAGTCGGTCGTCCGCATCCAGCAGGCGTTCGCTGGAACGCCATCTGCCGACCACACGAAAGATGGTCTCATGAGCAGTTCCCAGATTGAAGCATACTGGAAATATCTTTTGTTCCAGCGGCAGAGGTCGCAGACCGTCAACGCGATGAGGCGCCAGGACTGGCAGGTGGCGTTGTCGAGGCTCGAGGCGCTGGATGAGTGGTTCGAAGGTGCAGGCGACTGGCACCGTTTCTACAAGGAGTCGGAGATTCAGGGATCGGTGGCATACGTCCGGGCGTTTTGTCTGATCAGGAGGTTCAATTCCATGCCGAACAAAGGGACTGGTGACCGGGAGGATCTTAGGGGAGGCGCTAAGCGGGAGCTCGAAAGGGCCGGCAAGATTGCGGAAGGCGAAGACTCTGGCAGTTCTGACGATGAATCAGACGCCGAGAAGCGGTATGCGCAGGTATGGCAAAGACTCGGGGAACGTGCTCTGGAGGAAATACATGCCAGTGATGGGAAAGGGGAGGAGAAGGTTGGAGAGAAGAGCGGAGAGGGCGAGAAGGGACTGGAAGAAGAACGTCTTGACTCGGATGGCGAATAGGTTTGGCTCATCTAGTGAAAATAAATACGATCCTTCCTTCCTGCCTGCCTTACTTCCTTCCTGTCTTCCTTCCTTTCTGTCTTCCTTCCTTCCTGCCTTCCTTCTTCATATGGTACCTCCTGCTTCGCTCCTGGACCAGTGTCTTGGCCCGTAAGTTAGGGGCAAGCTCCGCGGCTGCGAGTGAAATGCCCTAGGGACGGCCGTGGCACAATGGTGCTTAGGAACCTGAACTCCATATCTAGTTTACTTGCTACGTTCCACCGTGACTGTAATAGTCTTGGTTTGCACTATCAAGTTGTCGCTATGCATGATCGCCCTCTCCGAATCATCATCCCGCCATGTCCCCTCCTCTCCACCGCCAGCCCAACGAGATGACGATGCGCGACCCGCCTGCACGCTCGACAAGACAAACGAGTTACTGCGACCGTAAGAGTAGCTTTCCGTGCTGTCAAACTGCGAGTGCCGGTCCCGCTGTTCCTTTCGCCCTTCGGACGTGCTGATCATGCCGATCGTTCGTAGCCCTGACGGCCGTGCCGTCCCGTTGCTGCCGCCCGTCTGTTTTGTGCTCCGGCCGTACAGGCTACCTCCGACGAGCTTGGGCGCTACATGTTTGAAGAACTTTCGGAGCGTCGGGAGCGCAGCGCACATGATGAAGAGGTTGGCCTCGACGATGCTGTTGGCAGTGACGCCGGTCGGTCAGTCATCTGGCGTTCAGAGAGGTTTTGCGGGTACTTACATCCACACGCTGGCCCACGAGATGACCCAAGTCTGGTCTACATCGCTGAGCATCTGGGGGAGGATCGTCACGCGGATGACGGATGTGACGATGGTGCTAGAAGCCACGTCAGCTCCCAATCCCCCTCCTCTCCAGCGCGCGGGAAAGGACGCTTACATTGACCCCAATAGGAAGATCAGCAGCAGCCCGATCTTTTGTCTACGGGGCACCTGGAGCTTGACGACGATGGGCAGCGGGAGACAGAAGATGAAGAGGTCTGATATGATGTTGACCACCGCCGTCGCAATGTACAGCATCGGCCTGTTGATGCAGGTCCCTGTCTGGACCCGGATGTCGAAGCTCATGGCGATGGGGCTGCAGGCAAATATTAACGCAAAGAAGATTCCGATAGTGTAGCCCACGATGAAGACCAGGGTCGTCCAGATGGCCACCTTGAACCACTTCTGCGGCGAGAGGCGGAAGTAGAAGACCAGCAGCGACATCTTGGCAAAACTGCCGCCTACAATGTAGATGGCCGCGGCGAGGTAGACGTCCTGGTTGCACCCGTCAGTCATGCTTTCCGGACACGGCGTCATCGTCTCGAGGCAAGCACGGAATGGAAAACGTACCATCATGAAGATGTTATACGTGTCCTTGGTTATCTCCCATCCGTGAACACCACCGGCGCCAGAGGCAAACATGTCTGTCCGGTATTTGTTGGTCATTGGCAGTCTGATGATGAGGATGTGCACTACCCACGAACGCAGAGGCCAACAGTCGACAGCGATATCAACTACGGCACGCGGTGAGTATTTACGGTATTGTCTCCGCGTCCAGTCGTACGTACCCAAGCTAGAACCAGAAACGCTGCCGGCGGAAACTAAGCATCGTACACGAGGCCGAACCGAAGAGTTGGGGACAATCATACCGTCATCCAATTGTAGCTTTCCCATCAGGATTATCTTCGTATACAGTCGTTGTCCCATGAGCAAAAGGCTCAGGAACGTACCAATAGCGGCAATGTAGTAGGCATGGGGGACGGCCTGACGCTGAGGGTTGTCAAAATCGACGACGTAGCCCTCGGGCGCCGGCAAAACCGTCTCGATAACTTGGTCTATGGTCGACATGGTGGCCGGGCTTGGGCCTGGTGCCTACTCGGTTCGTGTATGAAGCATCTGAGGAGGCCGAGTATTGCAGGAAGATAGAGTGCCTGGCCAGATTTATCGAGGCGAACCGCAGGATGATCACAAATGGTCAAAGACTTGACATGTCTGCTGGCCCTGGCCGGCATTGAGGGTGGCGCGGTTGCCCGTCCTCAGTGTGGTCGGGACGCAAACACCGCAGTCATGGTACTCCTCCACGCTAATTGCAGCCAGCCCCTTTTTGATCTCTTAGAAGTATCCTGGCCTCGAGGAACAACCACGACCGGACTGATGAACAACCGGCCGGCTCTTGTCCGAGTCGCCGACATGGGGGAGCGTCGAGGATGGCCAGGGCAGTCAAATCTTGCTGCCACGGCACGGCGAAGTTTCCAATGCTTTGACATGGCCTCATGCCGAGCCACGGCCAAGCGACAAGTTCCAACGGACCGTTGGTGACACGAGTGACTTGAGGTGCAGCAGCTTGCTGCGTCTGCAAGGATGAGGGTTAGCACGCCGCCCCGGCCGTTGCAGCAGATGCGACCAAACCTCGGTCAAGGACCAAAATTTTCGACCCGTTAGCAAACGCATTGCAAAGTATCCATAGACCTGGTTATCTGCCGGACATGAGGAGCCTCTGGATCTTCCGAAGCTCTCGCGAAAAGTGATGTTCTCGTAAACCTGTACATCACCAACGCGTAGTAAGCTTGGTGACCGGGGTCTCGCAGCGTATCAGCACATTCAGGGGCTGGCGACGCTACCACCCGCGGGTCTGCAGGTACGTGATCCGCTTGGACATCCCGGCATGTTCTGGGAGGGAAACACGAGAGGCGTCTTCAGCTACCTTGAGTAGGTAGGCATCTGAGTCCCGACAGTCCGGCTCGAGGTAATTGACTCATTTCACTGGAGATGGCTCACATTTATCTGGCCCTTGCGTGCATGTGATGCTCGAATTGTGAATTGCTGCCGTAGAGGCCAGGTATTTTTCACCTCTGCCACGGCACCATTTTGGCACAGATCGGTTTGCCACTCAGTAGGAGAGACATGACAAGGCTTCCCCCCGCACTTGCATCGGGTTTCTGGAATCGAGGCCCTCGCAGGGCATGGGTGACAACAACACCGACAATCTCGAAGCGGAACATCCGCCGACATTAGCTGCAGACAAGGGTCGACAGGCCAGCAGGAGGCTGCAGACCGCATGAGAAGAAAAGGACGCGAACTGCTTTCCCAGCTGGTATTGCGGTTCGTCCGGGGTTGGCACATGGGCTGTGCCTCCGCTCAAAAACCCATCGCTGCTCCTTCTCTTCTACATCTGATGCCAGGACTACTTTTGAGGTACTAGTTCAGCTCCCAGAAGAAGTCGACATGTGCAGTTCACGCGCAGCCATGAAAACGGGTGTGTTGCTGGCTCTCAGTGGTGCGGGTGTGGCATCCAAAAGCTGTGTCTCTCGTTGCGTAAGTTTCCCATCGCGCACTCCTTGACCGAGACTCGGATCTTGTCGTCATTGTGTCACGGATACTGACTCGGTGGATTCGCAGTGTTTGGATCTGCAAAACGCCGCCGGTTTGGAAGGCAAGGTCTACTTTCCTGATTCCACAGCATACGAGTCTCGCCTGGAGACTTACTGGTCTGTTTCGGCGGCCCTCGAGCCTTGGTGCATGGTACAGCCGTCGACGAGCGAAGATGTCGCGACCACGATCAAGACGCTGGTGGCGGGAGACTGTCCTTTCGGGATCCGCGGTGGTGGGCACGGCGCGCATGATCTCTCCAACGGTGTTGAGCGTGGCATCACGATCGATTTCGGTATGCCCCACTGCGCTCGCGCACCAGAAAGGCGCAGCGCCGCGCCCTGATAGGGGGCCTTGTAGCTGATGTTGGAGACCTTTAGGCAACATGAATGGCACCAGCTGGAACGCCGACACCAGGCTGGCGTCGGTGCAACCCGGGGGTCACTGGCAGACTGTGTACGACGAGCTGGCGCCCTACGGCGTTGCCGTGACGGGCGGCCGGGCGGGCACCGTGGGCACGGGCGGTTTCGTCAGCGGAGGCGGCAACTCTTTCCACTCGGCGTCGCATGGCATGGCCTGCGACACGGTAGCCAACTTTGAGGTGGTGCTCGCCGATGGCTCCATCGTCAACGCCAATGCGACCAGCAACCCGGACCTTTGGCAGGTACTCAAGGGCGGCAGCGGCAACCTGGGTTTCATCACCCGGTTCGACATGTACCCGATCGAGTATCCAGACCCGGAGAACCCGGTGGTATGGGGCGGGAACTTGTTCTATGAGCTCGAGTCGGGCCCGGCCGTCATCGATGCGCTGGTTGATTTCACCGACAATGTGTATAAGGACGAGAACAGCTCGTCCATCGTCTACTGGGCGTACCTGCCGCAGATCCTCGGAGGCACCATTCTCAATGCGGCGATCGAGAACACGCTCGGCGAGGTCAAGCCGGCGGCGTTCGAGGGGTATTACGACGTGGAGGGCATCTACGACGACACGACCAAGGTCGACACACTGTCGGTGGTGGCGAACGAGCTGGGCGCGGGGCAACCCCCGGGATTCCGGTGAGTGACGACGCCGGACGCGGACGTGGCTGGTCGAGTGATGTGTGCTGACAGGTCTCTCTCCTTAGGAACGCCTGGTTCGCGGCGTCGTTCAAGAACGACGCGAGGCCGATGAACTACGCCGTGGAAAAGTTCAACGAGCTGAACGCGGAGCTGGAGAAGGTTGCGCCGTCGTCGGAAACGGGGCTCAACACGCTCTGCATGCTGCAGCCCATCACCAAGTCGATCGTCGACAAGGGCGTGGCCAACGGGGGCAATGTGTTGGGCCTGGAGAGCTATGTCGAGGAGGGCAACGGCATCATGTTCCTCGTGACGCTGGCCCTCAACGGAGCGGAAGCCGAGGCGCTCGCCGTGCCCAAGGTGGCGGCGTACCTCGAAGACATTGACGCGTATGCCGAGTCTCTGGGGCTGAAGTGGGACTGGAAATACCTCAACTATGCGCACAGGAGCCAGGACGTCATCGCGACGTTCGGAGACGAGGCCATCAAGAAGCTGCAGGCTGCGTCAGCCAAGTACGATCCCAACGGGGTGTTCCAGAAGCTGCGGGTATCAGGGTTCAAGATTCCGCCGCGGGAAGAAGAGCGAGAAGATGTGAAGTAGCTATCTTAGGTACCTTAGGTAGCCAGAACGCAGATGCGGCATGCCGGTGATGTCGAAGCAAGTACATGTCTCTGCCTCTCTTGGTGATGGGGAGCGAAGGGAATTGTGAATGCGTGTGGGCGTTTGTCTTTCGTGCCAACAGGTAAGGCAGGGTAGAAGGTAGCTGAAAGACGACCGTTTCTTTCCTGATATGCATTGTTACCTGTGTTGCAGATTGACAGCCTCTGTCCAGGCTCCCATCTTGGTCAGTGCCTGCCTCACCGGAGTTGGCGTCCAATGTGCATTCGGTACCGTAGATACCTGCCTACCTACTGTAGGTGAGGTGCTTGTTGCCAAATGGCCCACTTCGCAATCCTGTCAATGCGTGGTTCCAGACCTCGACACTACCTCCACCACATTCCACCGACGAGAAAGACGAGAAAACACGAGAAACACGACGCAGAGGTCAACGAAAGGGCAGCCCGCTATCACAGCAGTGTGCTTGGGGTGCCATGCCCTGCCTGCGACCGACCTGTGCGCCCTCGGGTGACTCCTCGAACATCCAGAAAGGGTGGCCACGATGCGTGTAGCACAAACCTCTGTTCGCACATCCATCCAACATGTCGGTCGCCATCGCTTCTCTTCTGCCGACGGACCTCATTGGATCTCTGCACCACACGTCACTCACGCCTCCCACGGGCAACGACCTCTGCGTTTCAAGTATCACTCGCTGCCTCCCTCCCCTCCTTCCTTCCAGTTCCAGGCGGGGCAATGGTTGTCCCGCGCTCAGCGATCACCTACCGCCCAAATCGAATACCTTCGGCGTCCCTCCACGAGCGCTCACCTCGCCGAGAGGGGATGCGGCCCAGGACAAAGGGGACACCATCTCCCCCAAGAGCACTGCAATTGCCCTCACATGATCTCAGATCTCGGCCGATCAGAGCAACCCCCGCGGTACTGTCTGCAGCCTTGATCCCGCCTTGCGTAGACGGCCCTTTTCGTCAAGCCAAACACGGATGAGCTATGGACCATCTGCAGGACTGTGGTACCACTGGTGGCTCGCCTCGACAGCGAGTCGACGTCTTGCGCTGCAAAGCATGCCGCTGTTGTGCCATCGATGCTACCGTCTTGGCGACTTTGTGGGGAAGCCGAATTCGACCTGCATGAAGCTTCGGTACTACTTCCCCGGCTTTCCTGGGCTCGGTTTGATATCTTTTAATTTACCCAGATTGTCTAGCAACCAACCCGGCAGGGCCTGCGAGAAAGCAACTGCCCACCAGCCCCAATGGCGACAAGGCAGCCCGTTGCTTTGTCAAGCTGATCAAGCAGAAACTCAGCCCGGCCGGGAAGAACATCGTATCGCCATGCTCCGTCCCCGTTGCCACGCGGGCACGTAAATCGGTCTAGGCCTTGGCGTTCCGTGTCCATGGACGACTTGACCTGCCATGGCGAGTCAGCGTGCCACGGAACACGGCCTAGAGGCCCGCGGGGAGCCAAGAGCATGACTGACCGCCGCGCGGAGACTGGCAGGCGATAAACAGCCTCTCATATGGATGCGGTCCCGTGCTCTACCTGTGCCTCGCCTCGGTGCAGATTCTGTTGAGTTCGGACCATTCTGGAGACCTCCCTCCCTCCCTCCCCTTTACGGCAATGCTGCTGAGTATTTCGCAAAGGCGCTGGTCGTTCGGAAACCTGGCTTGATCAGACTGGATCGGCGGCCGCTGGGAGCATCTGTGTGTTGCAACCGAAAAAGGCCTCATACTTGCCTAGGTAGGTGATATATGGCGAACATCATCACGACGAGGTACATCACGCCAGGACATAAGGCCCGAGACTGAGACCCACGGGGCAGACCACATCGGCATGGCTGTGACACAGTTTCCAGAACAATGAGGGATGCAGGATCTGAGCCAGTTCCATCGTGACCCCATGTTTTGGGACAGGTAAGACACCTTCCCTTGACTTGCTGGAAGTGGGATGAATCTGTGATACCACGGCCGACCCTCCGTTTGCCTGATGTCTAAGGTCAGGTCGCCTCTGGACCAGCTCACACAGAGAAGCCACGCGCGTTCGGCATCCCGCAAAGGCGGCTCGCGCTCCGTTGCATATCCATATCTGGGGCGATCGGAAGGGCGGGAAAGGTGAATCTATCTGAAGTGTGGCTTCCCGGTGTCGTCTCAGCGGCCGAGGTCGAGACCGACACCGTCCTCAAGAGACTGGATGGGACCTGCCCCTACGTCTCCCAGCAGCCACCCCTGTCCTGCCTTGTTTTCGTTGCCATGGTCGTCTCTCTGCAAGGCCTGGCTGCTGTCGAGAAGCGCAGACTTAAAGTCGGACTCATATCTGCTCACACCCCAAAGTCATGTCTTCCGAGGTCTCGAGAGTCCCTCCGTTCAAGTTTCGTCGCGCCCTCACTTACCCTCGAAGCAATACCTCAGTTTCACCCTAGTCTCTTCTTTCGCAAGTCCATCTCAAAAGATACTAGCAACGACCCATTGGTTGTCTTCGACTTAACTGCAGCGAGACCAGCTATCGTATCGGTATCACCATGGCGGGACATGGCGGTGCTGGAGGGGCCAGTGGGCCGTCTCAGCTCCCCGAAGTGTTCGCAGCCCGGCTGGCCATGAACAAACTCGCCGTTACCTACTTCGCGGCCGCATTGGCTTGCCTCATGGGCATCTTCATTGCCTTTCATTATACTCGCGTCTTCGCGCAAAAGTCAGGTCTTGCATCCAAGCTCTCCATCATTGCTGCCCCATTTCTTTGCACCTCTAGGTACGGTTTTGCCCCTGATCTACGGTAAAGGAGTAAACCCGTAATGCTGACGACTGCCCTCTACTCAGAGTCTTGCGAAGAAGGCTTCTTCCCAAGGTTCCTTTCCTGCCCTCTGCCGGCCATGCTGGGCTTGCGTGTCTCTACATCGGGCTCAATGCCGTCCTGACATTCACACCGCTGATGAAGCATCCCGCGCTGTCATTTCTTTCCAACATTGCTTCGAGAACCGGGTGGTAAGTACATTTTCCCTATCAATCATTACTTTGACCTGACCTTGCTCTCTAGGCTCGCGCTTGCCAACATATGCCTTGCAGTATTTCTTGGCCTGAAAAACACCCCTCTAGGCTACCTGACAACTTGGTCCTACGAACGCCTTAATATTCTGCATCAAATTGTGGGATATACCGCCATGGCAATGACGATGATTCATGGCATTGCTTATTCTGTCTATTTCATCCAACGAGGCAACATGGCACGGCTTCGGGTTCACGAGGAGATCTATGGCATCGTTGCTGGCTTCACCATGTTCACTGTCGTCGTTGTCGGCTTTACCGTCCGCCGATGGTACTACGAGCTCTTCTACCTGGTCCACGTCTCCTTCTTCATCATCACTATGGTGTTCATCGGTCTTCACCAGCCCGAGACGCACAAACAGATCCTGGTTGTGACAGGTGTTGGAGCCGGCATGTGGGCACTGGACCGCCTACTTCGGATCATCAGGGTCAGCCTGTACAGCTTCAACAACCAAGCCACCGTCCATCCGCTCTCGAATGGAGGCACTCGGATTGTTCTGCAGAAGTCTCCTATAGGCGCGAGATCTGGTGAGCACTGCTTCCTCTGGGTGCCCAGCATTAGATCGATCGAGATGCACCCCTTCACGATCGCCGCAGTAGACCCCTTGGAGTTTGTTGTGGCTTCCTACGACGGCTTCACCCGTGACCTTCACGAGTACGCTACCAGAAACCCAGGAGTCAGTCTCAAAGCCTCCGTCGAGGGCTCCTATGGCACCTTTCCCGACCCTGCTGGCTACGACAAGGTAGTGCTGGTGGCAGGTGGCAGTGGGGCCAGCTTCACCGTTGGCATGGCTCTCAACATGATCAAGCACCTCAAGGCTGGCTCTCAGCAGAGCATCGTGTTCGTTTGGATGGTTAAAGATTATGGTAAGAGACATTGGTCGACTTCACCCCAGGAAACATCACACTGACACTTATTGGCAGCACACCTTGAATGGTTCTCTGAACACCTTGCCACCATCCGTCACAGGCCCAACTCGTCTATCTCGCTATATGTCACGAGGTCACCACGGCACGATGTAGCAACACCAGCGGGCTGTCTCTTTTCACCCGCGACAGAGCTGTGTCGCACTCGGGCAGAGACCTACTCGTCTTCGGACAGTTCCCCGGACACCCCTGTCGACGACGAGAAGAAGACGACCGAGGACAGGCCGGCCCGTATCCTGACACGTCACATCTCCGACCCCGAAAAGTCGGGAACTGATTCGGAGCTGGCGTCGCCCATGTCACCATGCACCACATCCGCTTTCGACGTGCCTCTGCCACGACAACATCCCGCGGATGGCACCCACCTGCACGGCATTCCCATCACGTACGCGAGGCCCGACGTCACAACCATCATCACCGCCGCGATTACGCAGACGCCTACCGATCAACGGGTGCTGGTTATGGGCTGCGGCCCCGAGGGTCTGATGACGCAGGTGCGCAACACGACGGCCAGATCGGTCACAACTGATGGTCCTGCGGTTGAATTGCACTGCGAGCAGTTCGGATGGTGATGAGTGTTTGTGAATCGGATCGGGTACATTTATTGGCTTCTGTTTACGCAAATGACGAGTTGAATTCTTAGGTTGCTTTGGCTCACGAGTAAGCCGGGTCCTTCATTCGCATTGAAGTTCATGCTAGGATGAGAATGTTGAAAGACCTGATTTGATTCGTCACTTTCATACGATCCCGAGAGCCGTGTTGTCTATGAGCAAGCCAAAAGTGGCCGCCAGTCCATGGTCGAAGGGTCACGTCTGATACCTCACCAATACGTGCCGTCGAACGAAGCTTGCGCAGACTGCAGAGCCCAGACGATCGTTGCCCCTACGATGTTCGTCTATCAGGTCAAAGTCGGCCCGATCGTCCTGGCCCGTCAAAGTATCGCCGTGAGTACCAAAGGGCGTGTCGGCCACCGCAGTAGACCCCTGAATGGCCCCCATTTCCCTGTTTTCGACATTTACTCGCGCATCCCAACACGACAGAACATCGCAGAAGGCACTCACATGGGGCATCGGCCCGACAATATGGCCGACCAGCAACACGCCGCCAGGCGACTCCGATCTCTTGCCCAAGCAGCCACGATCGGGGGGGCGTGATGGTTGCATGGCACGCAAGCACCTAGGCCCGCGACCTGGGGCGCGCATGGCTCGGCGCCGGCACCCGCCCCCCCCCCCCCCCCCCCCCGGCCTCTGCTCGGTTCGGTCCCTTCCGAGGGACCGCCCCAACCGCACAGCGCGACCGGGGGTGGCTTGGCACGTGAGCCGTCTTGTCAGGTGTCTGCCTTCCTGATATCTGCAATGCGGCCCTGTGGCAACTTGTGCGCTGTGCGTCTGGGAATGTGGGATGGCGAATTATCGTCTGAAGCCAGAAAATACAGCTTCCAGCCAGGCTTCTTCCTTCCGCGGGCGTGGTGGGACGTGGTCGGAGAGTCAGCATGACCTGTCGGCCGCGGACGTGTCCCGTCCGGCTTACCCATCTGAGGTGGGCGCAACAAGAAAGGAATACAGGACACTGGAGCATATTTGAGCACGTTGTAATTTCACTGCCTATCAAGAGCGCGCCCCCCTTCTCGCCTGAAAGGGGTCGCTCGGCTTAGAATACCAGTCGCAATGTCTTCGTCTACTCTATTCGAGTCACGGTAAAAGATGGAAGGTATCAATGTTGAACAGATAAGCCCCAGCGCCATTTGTTGAAGAAATGCCACTCGTTCGCCAGAATGCAACCCTTAGAACAAGCCCTGGATCTCACCAGTCTCCACGTCGACGTCGACGTTCAGGTAACCTGGCGCGGTGGGCAGACCCGGAATGGTCTGGATGTCTGCGGCGAGGGCGTAACTGTCAAATCGTCAGTACAAAGTTCATTCAAGATGATATCACAGCCGGAGATGCTCACAGATAACCCGCGCCGGCGGCCATCCGCACGTCCCGGATGGGCACCGTGAAGCCCGTCGGCGCACCCTTGAGCTCCGGGTCGTGAGAGAGCGAGTACTGCGTCTTCGCCACGCAGATAGGGAGGTTGCCGAAGCCTTGCTTCGTGAATTGATCGACCTTCTTCTGCGCCAGCTCGCTGAACTCGACCGCTGCGGCACCGTACATCTTCTTTCCGATGGCCTCAATGCGCTCCTGCACAGACCCATCGAGGTCGTACAGCAGCTTGAAGTCCTTGGGCTTCTCGCTCGCCGCAATGACGCCCTTGCCGAGATCGATGGCGCCCTTGCCACCCTCGGCCCAGTGGTTCGCGAGGATGGCATCTTCGGCACCAGCCTTGATGGCCTCGTCCCGAATGACGGCAATCTCGGCGTCGGTGTCAGTAGAGAACTTGTTGATGGCCACAACCACGGGAATACCGTACGACCGAGCGTTCTGGATGTGCTTGGCAAGGTTCACACAGCCAGCGCGGAGAATGTCAACGTTTTCCTCCTTGTACACCGCGTTCAACGGCGCACCCGGGGAAATGGGGGGACCACCGCCGTGCACCTTGAGGGCACGAACAGTGGCGACGACAACGACGACGTCGGGGACCAATCCAGAAGCACGGCACTTGATGTTGAAGAAACGCTCACCACCCATGGTGAAGTCGAAACCTGCCTCAGTAACGACGAAGCCCGCCTTTTCGGCCGGGTCCTCGTCGGCTTCAGTGCCGACAAGCTTCAGAGCCATCTTGTCGGCGAGCACAGAGCTGTTGCCGATGCTGATGTTCGCAAAGGGGCCGGCATGGACGAACACCGGGGTGCCCTCCAGGGTCTGCATCAGGTTCGGCTTGATGGCGTCCCTCATGAGAGCCGTCAGAGCACCACCCGCACCAATGTCGTCGCAGGTCACGGGGTCGCCGCTCCTGGAGCTGGCAACGACCATGCGACCAAGCCTCTCCCGAAGATCGCTCAGACTCGTGCTCAGGGCAAGAATCGCCATGCACTCACTGGCAACAGAAATGTCGAAGCCGGTCTCGCGCGTCTGACCCTTCTCAGTAGGAGCAGTGCCCACAGTGATCCCTCGCAGGTGGCGGTCGTTGACGTCCAAAACGCGTCGCCAGGTGATGGTCTCGGGGTCGATATCCAGACGGGCGAAGCGGCTGATTTCTTCTTCCGTCAGGTCGTCGGGGTTGGTCTTGTCAATGCCAAGCTTCTTCAGGCGACGGAACATGACAGGAGCGAAGACTCGCTTTCCATTCTTCGCGGGGACAAGGCGTCTGTAGAGCGGCCCGTCCTTTTGTGTGTTCTCGTGGAAGATACGGGTCTCGATGGCAGCAGCAAGCAGGTTGTTCGCCGCTGTTATGGCGTGAATGTCGCCCGTCAGGTGCAGGTTGAACTCGTCCATGGGGATGACCTGGCTGTAGCCTCCTCCAGCAGCGCCGCCCTTGATACCGAAAGTCGGCCCTTGGCTGGGCTGACGCACATTGCCGAAGGTCACACGTCCAAGATGTGCGCCCAAGGCCTGAGCAAGACCCATAGTAGTGGTCGACTTGCCCTCGCCCAGGGGGGTCGGGGTGATACCAGTGACAACGACATACTTGCCATTGCGACGGTGTTCTAGCCTCTTCAACAGGTCAAGGTCGACCTTGGCCTTGTAGGCGCCGTAGGGCTCCAGTTCATGCGAAGCGATGCCGACCTCCTTCGCGAGGCGGGTGATCTGCTTGGGGGTTTGAGCCCGCGAGACGTCGATGTCAGAAGGCACCGGCTCCTTGAGATGAAGCGGCAGAGGTACGATCTTCCTCTGCCTCTGCCTCTCCAAGGACAGAGCGGCCGAGTCCACAACATTTCTCAGAAGCATAGCGACGGTCATGGGACCCACACCGCCCGGCACAGGGGTGATGTGCGAGGCAACCTGTGAGGCAGACTCGTACTCGACGTCTCCCACGAGTCTTTGACCCGACTTCTTGGAGGCGTCGGGGATGTAGTTAGTGCCGACGTCGATGACAACAGCACCCTGCTTCAACCAATCGCCCTTGACAAATCCAGGCTGGCCAATAGCGGCCACGACGATATCGGCGGCCTTGACGTGCTCCTGAAGGTTCGCGGTGCGGGAGTGACAGACGGTGACGGTCGCGTCGGCGTGACGCAGGAGGTAGCTGACGGGGCTTCCGACGATGTCGCTGCGGCCGATGACCACGGCGTTCTTGCCCTTGAGGTCCACCCCGGTCTGCTGAAGCAGGACCATCACACCCTTGGGAGTGCATGGCACAAACAAGGGCCGACCGCCCTTCTTGGCCAGCTCGCCAATGTTGGTGGTGCCGAAGCCGTCGACATCCTTCTCGTCGGCGACAGCGGACGTGACGGCGTACTCGTCAATGTGCTCGGGTACGGGGAGTTGCACCAGGATGCCGTGTACGTCAGGGTTGTTGTTGAGGCGGTAGATCTGGTCGAGGAGCTCGGGCTCCGAGATGGAGGAGGGAAAGTGTAGCAGTTCGCAGCTAATGTTGGCCTAGAAAATCACCGTGTTGATTAGTTGCCGTTACCGCAGCATTGGTGCGGTGGTTAGGAATGTCTACCTCTTCAGCTGCTTTGAGCTTCATGCGAACGTAGGTGGCTGCGGGGCAGTGAGCTTTGACGGGATTTTGGCCGCGGGGGAGGGGTAGACGAACAAGAGTCAGATCGATCGCCAACTGCATGGGTGACACTTGATTAGCTCACGGTTACACAGATTAATTGGAATAAAATAAGGGAAGCCTGCGCTGGGGTCGCACCTTGGATAATCTTCAGAGAAGGTTGGAATCTGGGGTTGGCCGTCTGTCGCTCGAGGACCTCGGCGGCCAGATCCCCGCGAATCTTCTTCGCAATGGCCGTGCCGTCGATCTTGGTGGCGGCCATGTTGAGTGCAGATGTGGTAAAGTACCGCGGACGCCAGGTGCGACGGTGGTTCGGTTGGGGAGAAGTGCTCAATGCAGGCCGCAGTCGCACGAGAGAGCAGCAGGGTGAAGGTGCGGTTGTGGTATGGGCGATGGGGAAGAGTGACGCCGAGCGGGAATCTGGGGTGGAGGGCATTGAGGGTACTACTGCTGAGCCAAAGGCGGAGCCGTGACAGCAGCCGGTGAGAAGTCGGCCAAGCTCGGGATTCGTCAACGAATCGTGCGTGGATCGACGGCCGAAGGGACCCCCCAATCTTGCCAATGGCCCTGCTGCCGCTGCAGGCGTCGCAATTGTGGGTGTCACCAACGGTCCACGACCATGTCTGGTGGGCAGAGAACGGCGCATTCTCGCGAAGCCGTCTCCGACCCTGACTGGAACTGGGGCCCGCGTATGCAGGAGCAGGCAATTGGCCTCGGTGTGTCAGAGTCAGAGGCACCTTGGTGATCGATCTGCCCTTGCTCGGGTGACTCGACCTAGGTATCCTCCAGTCGCCTCCCAAGGATCCGTGACCCTCTTTCAGTGAATGGCTAGGCTAGCCGAGTCACTCGGGATCTCAGGTGCTTTGTTCTCGCCGCGAGACCCGGATCTCGAGGTCAATGATAGCTAGATGATACGTGATCGGAAGGATGGTGGGAGACAGTGGTTGCTTGCTTGTGAACCAAATTCGTCGACGATCTGCGACCGCTTTTTACCCAACAAAGAAATGAGCGCCTCGGTCTAAGAAAGCCAGTGTACAGTATGATACAGGGAGTGAAAACGAAACGAAAGATGTTGTCAGCACGTGCTCATTCAAGGCTTCTTCATCTTCGAAATAGTGTTGGTGGGCGGCTCTAGGCACGGTGTCGTCAAGTCTCCCAGGCCTCCACGAGGGTGGAAAAGACGAGACTGGGCAACAGAGTCAAGGTGGTGTCGGAACGATCGTGATCACCATGAGTGAGAGGGTACAGTTGGTTCCGGAGGTGTCGAGCAGGGTCGTCATAAGTGAGATAGCCAGTTCCGTTCCTGGTCTCCCCGGTGAGTCGTCCTCTCGACAGACGGTGGTAGGATCATGATGCCAGCACAAAACAGACGGCATGACTGGGTGACTCAGCCGTCGGTCTTCTTGAAGCGGCTAGGCGGTCACCACCAGCCACGGCAGAATCGACAATCGCGGGGAGGGGGAATCCCTCGCCCCACTAGAAACCCGAACCCACAACCAAACGTGAAAGACGCTGCTGTGCGGAGGCCAAAAATTCAGAAGCAACCGGCGACGAGCGACTTCAAATAGCGATCCCATCCCGCGACTGGCCACCCCCCGAACCCGATATCGCAACGAGACAGCTTCCCACCGCAACCAAGTTCTATCCGTCAACATGAGGCCCGTTCTTCTGGCTGGCCACGAGCGTGCGCTCACGCAAATCAAGTACGCGACGCCCCCCCCCCCAAAGACAGCCTGCTGTCGTGTCAAATCACCGACCCCAGCACCAGCACGAGCATGATCATACGAGGAGGGGCAGCCGGCTAACCCGCCCGACTAGGTACAACATTGATGGCGACCTCATCTTCTCCGTCGCCAAGGATCAGCAGATCTGTGTCTGGTACGCGCACAATGGCGAGCGTCTCGGCACCTACCACGGCCACGTCGGCGCCATCTGGACCGTCGACGTCGACCCGACCAGCACCATGATCGCTTCCGGCTCTGCCGACAACACCATGCGCCTGTGGGACATCAAGTCCGGCAAGTGCCTCAAGACCTGGGAGTTCCCCACCGCCGTCAAGCGCGTCGAGTTCAACGAAGACGGCACCAAGCTGCTGGGTGTCACCGAGAAGCGCATGGGTTACCTCAGCAACATCGTCGTCGTCGACATCAACCCCGACGTCGAGGCCGAGCAGAGCGACGAGAAGGTTCTCACCATCGTCTGCGACGAGAGCAAGGCTACCGTCGCCGGCTGGAGCTTCCTGACCAAGTACATCATCGCCGGCCACGAGGACGGTTCCGTTTCCCAGTTCGACGCCAAGACCGGCGATCTCCTCTACAACGCCCCCGTCCACGAGCTCAACACGCCCGTCACGGACCTGCAGTGGTCGCCTGACCGCACCTACTTCATCACCGCCAGCAAGGACAAGACCGCCAAGGTTCGTCGTACCCCGCGGCTTTTGTGCCTACACCGTACGCCCCCGCGCTAACCCTTTTGCCAGCTTATCACCACCAAGGACCTCGAGGTTCTCAAGACGTACCCCGCCGATACCCCTCTCAACAGCGCTGCCATCACCCCCAGGAAGGACTTCGTCATCCTCGGTGGTGGCCAGGCCGCCATGGACGTCACCACCACCTCCGCCAGGCAAGGAAAGTTCGAGGCGCGTTTCTACCACAAGATCTTCGAGGATGAGGTTGGCCGTGTCCGTGGCCACTTCGGCCCCCTGGTATGTTTCCCACCCGTGAAAACCCCCCTCCGCACTGCAGACTGCTGACATGTCCACCAGAACACAGTCGCGGCCGACCCCACGGGCAAGGGTTACGCGAGTGGCGGTGAGGACGGTTACGTCCGCGTGCACCAGTTCGATAAGGGCTACTTTGACTTCATGTACGAGGTGGAGAGGCAGAGGCTGTAGAGGCGGAGCCTTGTCGTCTTCTCCTCCCTCTTCGGGACTTGGCATAGTTCGGCGTTCTGGGAATCTCGAGAAGTGGGATGGCCGGTTAGATTCAGTGGGTTTGTAATTTAGGGCATTCACCAAAAAAAGCCGGCCGAATGGGAGACGATCGACTGCGGAGACGATTGTCTCGTTGATGGTATGCTATGAGTTTTACGACCTCGTCGGGCATGATGACCGTGCTGTGTGGATGGCCCTGGAGCTGGAGGATCGGTGGGTTGGGAGTAAGAGAAGACCAGTGGGCTGAAGAAGCTGGGGCCTCGCTGTATTCAACGAACGACCCCCAGAATGAAATTACTGCGACTGCATGTCAGTCAGTCATGTCCAAATTTCAAATGGACAGGAAGCCAGCAAATCCGTGCTGCTTTTACTGTTCACGGCTCGGGGGTCAAGCGGGTAGTCCAAGGCAGTCACAGTATGCGGGGCCTAATCGGTTCGAGCGTTTTGCACGCAAGTCTTTTATACTGGGCTATTTGCAAGCCGGTATCAGAAACCATGTAAATATGAGACGGGCAGCCAACTATGTGCCCCCCAGGCCGCGGCCGTCCAGCTCCCGGAATATCATAACCCCAACACCACAAATGCACACCATGGATCGTCCCAACGCCTACCGCCTCCCATGCTTATCGTGTTGATCCCCATGCTATGCTTGGACGCCTCTTGAATTCGCGTACGCTACCCATCCGGAAAACCCGCTCGCTGAGACATAACTTCCGTGCGTTCGTGCATGCATGCGAGGCGTGAGCCCATCTCTTGTACGCTCTGCTTCGAGCTCCTCAGGAGTGTCGACTTCTCTTGCCTCCACCGCCGAACATGTTCTTGTCGTGGCCCAGGCTGCCCAAGTCGAAGATTTCGCCGAGGTTGATCTTTCGTTTGGAGCCGGCGCCGCGGCCAAGCTGGTTTCCTTGCCGAGCGCCAAGTCTTGATCCAACCCCGGTGTGTCGTAACCTAGGGGCGCGGTTCGTGGGGACGTTGCTGGTGGTGGAGGCGACGTGTGACGGGAGCGAGTCGTGACTGCGGGAGTCGGAGAGGTCTAGGTTTGCGATGTTGAGGTACGCATCCTGGGGATAGGGATGCGAGGACTGGAACGTAAAGGTATCCTGGCTCGGGACAGGGATAGGTGTTGTGTCGACCGCAGCCGGAGAAGCGGTGGGTGGCGCGGATTCCGTTTGCGCGTGAGCGTCCTCTCGCATTGTCGACAGAGGGTTTCCGCTAGCCGTGCGAGTGAGTTCGGGAGACGACGCCGTCTCCGCCTTCTCGGCTTCGTCTTCGCTCTCAGCAGTCTGGGACGGAGAATCCCGGCCATCAAGCCTTTCGGTGGCCCATTTGCGAACCCTCCAGCCTTCCCCATCACCTACGCCGAGGTTTTCCTTGTCGAGGAAGGCGAGGAGGTCGTCCAAGCAATCCTGGTATCCGTCGAGGCGTGCCTTGGCCTGGCTAGCTGCTGAGGTTTTGTACAGCTTTGTGACAGAAAGGGCCGCGGCCTTGAAGGCGTCGAGAAGCTGCTCGGGGGAGTCATTTTGGGTCGTCTGCTTCTGCCCAGATGACGCAGGCAGGGATGTGTTCAGACTCCGCATGGAGTCCATGGTGCGGTCTCAACGAACTAGACCAGGACTTGAGGATGTCAGCAATGTCTCGCGAAGAGACTCTGGCGCTTCTGTCGACTCACGTCGTTGTTCTTCGCAAAATGCGGTGGGTAAACAGGTCTGGAACACCTGAAGGGCTTGATTTGAGGAAGTGGGTGCAGTGGGGTACAGCCTATCGCCGCTGGGCCAGAAGTGGGTAGGCAGGGTCGCTGATGCTGGTTTGCAGACACGGCCAGGAAACGGGCGGGCAGCTGTAAAACTCGATGCGCAGTCTATGGAGGCCAGGCTCGTTTTGAATGCAGTCCTCGAAATCGTCTGATGCAAGGTCGAGAGGTGGTGGCTCGTTGCGTAAGCTCGTCTGTATGTATGGTTGTGGTGTTTGGGTGATGGTGGTGACTCGGCGTTGACGGACCCCCAGGACGCTCAGGGCACATGGAAGAGGGACATGTTGCACGGCCTACCATGACGGTTCTCGGTTCTGTCATCACCCATGGCGCTTAGCTAATCAGGCTAGCGCCCTTGCCGCTATACCCAGACTCGTACCTCAGCCACACCTCTTGAAAACCGGTCTCCCGAAACGGGCTACAGAGAAACATCTTGGCGAAATCGCCAAGACGAGGACAGCATTCCTGTTCCTTTAAACTCCCCCCTCATGCTCCTTCTACTTCCTCACAACGAAGCCGCGGCCGCGGGCTGGATACGACGTATCAAAGCTAAAGAAGACAGACTCATATGTTTTACCTGATACTGGATTCAACTCTCTCGTCCGTTCACCACATATTCGTCAACCCCATCCCTGTCCTAGCTTTAGCTCTAGGATGAAAGTACATGCCTGGATGTTATGTTCAGCCGCTTGAGTATCTACACGAGTCCCTGCAGGCGCAACTCTATCTGCCGAGCTGTCTGTAGGGTATCAGCCGAAGGCGTCGAAATCTCCTGCTGCTATGCAGTCTTTCTGTCTCGACAAATGGACCTACGCCGTCCTACTACTCTTGCATGACTTCCACGATACCGGTACAGGGCATTCATAGTATAGAAGATGCGGCACTGCTTAATCAGCTGGCCTTATCTAGAACGCCTGCCCACGAGTCTGCAACCAGGGTCAACAGCTAACAAGGTGTTGAATCTCAGTGGAAGCTTAACTGCGCTTGTGACTCTACCCACGAACTCTATAGCCACGACCTTTATGGCCTGCTGTAGCTACATATAAGGACGTGGTATCTCTCCTCCCCTCATGCCAACCAGGCCAAGACACTTACACCTATACCCACCTACACCATGAACAACACAACCAAAGCTATGGAGTGCATCTGCCCGACCGTGTCTAACAGGCCATACAGAATCAACATCCACGAGCTCCCTGTGGAGCGGCTCCGGCGCCTAGACCCCAAAGAAGAACCTCTGGTAGGCTTACTAGGACATCTCTCAGCAATTAATTTTCCTGACAGTCCATTCTTCCGTGGAGACACCTGAAAGGCCGGGCCTGAGGGCTTAATGGCCTTCGTACAACGGGGGCGGGGCCGGACGAGCGCCCAGCAGTCTTGGACCGAGGATCTCCATTGCCTCAGCCATAACGTCCTTATGCGGGGCTGGTTTGGAGAGCTTATTAGGAAAAAACATCATGAATCCCGGGTGACATAGATGGTGTGGTCCCCTCAAGCCTTTGACGAGACCCAGTTCAGAAGACCATCCGCCTTTCCAGCCCAGTTGCCTCAGGCAACTGAGAGAGTTAAGGATCAAAGCCTCGATATACCGTTGCCAGGTAGGAATTCGAACGTCTGTGTGGGCTTCTGGAAAGCGGCCCCAACCTTCCAGCTCTGATCCTCGACACAAACTGGGATCGCTGGCTGATATGATGTTGTTGTTGGAGCCGTCGATAAATCCAAGCCCTTTGCCGGCAGGCAACTCCCAGAGCACGTCCTCCATTGCAAACAGCTGCAACGTGTTATCTCTTTCCCACTCCCAATCCTCTTGCCAGGAAGGTTTGGCCCAGTCCATGTGGAAGTGTGCAGAAGGGTTACCGTATGACATGTGCCATTTGCTCTTTCGCGAGACGGTCAGTGGACAGTCTGCGTCTCGGCACAGTAAAAAGCCCTGTAATGCTAAGGAAGCCACTGCTTGCTGTAGCTTGTTGTTGGGCACTGCGAAAGCGAGTTCCGGAGACAGCCGATGACGTTAGTATTCACTAATGGTATGGTGTGCGAGGCTTGTCAGGGACCCATGGGTACAGACCCGAAATATCGATTGCAGTGGGAGAGAACGTTACCAGAAGTATTGCAGGGACAGTGTAAGTCGCCATGAGGTGCGAGCCCCATAGTATATTCTCTACGCCGGCCCTTTTTAGCACTGATGCGACTTGGTTGCACAATCGCATCCCAAAGTGGTATTGGGGAAGCGTTGCATTGCGCGGCGTCATTCTTTCAAACGCTTCGTAATGACCAATCATCCTTGAACCCCAGCGCAGAACCCCAAAATGGGCTGGTCGGAGGACTCGCAAAGAGATGCGGCTAGGAACGTTGCAGCCCATGGCAGCGACGTTGCTGCAAGGTGTTAGCATGGCAAGAATCAGGGAGGTCTCTGTTTTCAAGCGGCTTTGTTGGGTTTGATGTGATCAAGCAAGGAAGAATGAGAGGATGCTGTGTTTATATGCGCAAGTGAGATGCCGTAGGCAAAGAAGTGATGGAGATTGATGGCGAAAGTGACTTGGAGAGTCGGAGAAAGGAAACTTCGGGCCTTCGGACCCGTCCGCTGGGTCGGGGCGTTTCCCCTGCCCGGCCTTGCTACCTACCTAAGATACCTAGGTAGGTAGGCAGGTAAGGTAAGGTAAGGTACCTTGGGGGCTGGAGATGTCACATGATATACCTACCTACATAACCACAGTCTTCCCTCCCCCCCCCGCCCCCCCCTCCTCCTCGACTTGATATCCTAGGAAGTAGCATCATTTGGTTGTATGCTTCGAACTTTAACATATCCCATAATACGAATGTGGAATGATATTTTACGAAGTGTCAAAGGGAGGATGCACCATCTTCTTTTCAGGCTTCAGAGAGCGTATTCTTTGAGGCTCCTGGTCGCGGCCGAAAAATCATCGTTTCCTAGAACTTAACTTTCATAACCTTGACGGAAAGTCAGAATGCAGTCATATCCCACGCATGAGCTACCTAGTCTGGGAATAAAAGGATGGATCCGTGGCCTCAAGACAGGTCCGCAGATTTCGTCAACAACACCCCATCTTCGCTCGTCCACGATGCCGATACTTTCTCGCCTATGGAGATGCCTCATCTCCCGAAAGCAACAGCCAAGTCCGCCGCAATCCCTGTGTCCGCCAAAAACGCCGCTGCAATCACTTGCGCGGCCACCTCTTCAGACTGTTGACTGGGTGTCCCAACGATGGCATGGGTTTCGCACACACCCAGCTGGCCATCGGTGGGCAACCTTGGAAACCCAACATATCTGTCCAACCATGAAGCACACTTCACGTCGGACTCCGCGGTCCATAGAAAAACAGAGGCTAACACTTGTGACCTGGAATGTGAACGCCGCCAGCCTTCGCCCTCGAGCTTGCATGGCCGCCATACTGTCGCATATTCTTGCACTGACGCCGGCCGTCGATGTCATTTTTCTACAAGAGGTCTCACGGCTGGCTCTGACTGTCATCATGGAAGACCCGCGGATCCGCGCCTGCTGGTTTTCCACTGACGCAGACGGCACGAACTGGGGCAGGCAGCCCTTCGCAACCGTGACTCTCCTGTCCAAAGCACGCTTTTACCGTCATCCAAATCACGCCCCTGGCAGCTGCTGCATGGTCCTGGGACGTGTCTGGAGGATCAAATTTCACAGTCGGTACGACCGGGATGCTCTTTGTTGCGACATCCATGTTGCCCTGCCCCCATTCAACGACGACTCCGGGACGGACAGCGCTTGCATCCGCCTTGTCAACGTGCATCTAGACTCGCTGGCGATAAGACCCTCGCACCGGCCAAGACAGATGGCCACTGTGGCCTCGGCCATTCGGGATGCTGGCTGCGGCTTGGTCGCTGGGGACTTCAATCCCGTACTGCCCGAAGACAAGACCTTGGTGACGGATAACGGCCTGGTGGATGCCTGGGTCGAAATGTTTGGTCCAACTGGCGGGAATACTTGGGGCTCAAACGGAGAAAAGCGGTATGCGTCGCGCAGGCTGGACAAAGTTGCGATGATGGGACTCGGTGTTGAGGCAATCGACGTGCTGCATCCGGGCGTCGTCTCGTCCCATCCGATAGGCAGGGACGAGCCGAAGACGCACACTCAGCCATCTGTTGTTCCCTGGAGCGACCACTCGGGGCTCAGATGTAGCTTCTCCTGGCCGGGCAAGGCCCCATGAGGTGTGGAATGCAGCTTCATCTACACCGCTTCCTCCTACCTAGATAGACGAAGAGCTCTCCAATCTGGTTGTTCGCGTTGCTTCCCAATCAATTGTACGGAGAACCCTAAGCTATTCGTTACTATATACCGTGATTCTTGTTCACATGTGGCTGAGCTGTATAGCTAAGCCACGACCCCCTCTCAGGGTCGCGCAGTCTCGGCTCAGGGTAAAAGTAGCGAGGCTTTAGGACGTATCCGGTCTGGATGTGGCCCGGTGCAACCCATCCACAGGGTCTCTACTGGCCGGTGCCCGCCTGACTGACGCCATTATTAGTTGGGCGTTCAGACAGTTAATCCGGCCTCCGGGCCCGGCTACTCAGCCTCAGGGCCGGCGCTCAGGAGTGCTCAGACCACCCTATCACCCAGCGCGTGTGGATTGCATGCCGGCAGCCCCGATTTAGTTCAGAAGGTACTTTGTCGTTCGTACAATTCTCACAGCTCCAGAGGTCCCTGGCACGGCATTGCGATCCCACCTTTCTCTCTCCTGCAACACAACGAAAAAGGCGAAGTCGGCGACAACTCCTCTTCAAACACCTCGCATATCTCTTCGAGCCAGCCTTCAACATCGATTATCAACTTGACCATTCAGCTTTGGATTGTCGCCCTCTGGCCCCTCTTCCTGAGTGCGAATCTCGTCCAAACGCGTCGCAGTCGCGTAAAGCGAATCTCGACGATTACAATGCCTCCCTCCCGACCGCGCCCCAGCGCGGCAGACACAGACGCATCAATGTCAGATGCCCCAGAAGTCCATCGCGCTGATCGAATGGTTAGTCTCGCCCCTTTCATCCGACTTGTCTATAGCTACGAAAGTGTCCTGCCGACTCGGCGCGAATGTGAAGCTAACCTCAATCTATCGAGCAGGAGGTCGACGAAACACCCGATTACACAGACTCAGACACGAACCCAAACACGACCGCTAGCAGTGTCGTTGGCGA
This sequence comes from Verticillium zaregamsianum, assembly GCA_002851755.1. Classification (NCBI taxonomy): domain Eukaryota; kingdom Fungi; phylum Ascomycota; class Sordariomycetes; order Glomerellales; family Plectosphaerellaceae; genus Verticillium; species Verticillium zaregamsianum. The sequence goes on along the minus strand of NMXM01000004.1, from coordinate 481,377 downwards.
TGCGGCTCCTGATGGCCGCAAGAAGCGGTCCGAAGCTAACCAGCTTCGCCGCAGCATTTTTGGCAGGAAGCATGACCGGCTGGGAGAGTCGCAGGTAGGCTACATGCTGTCGCTGCCCACCCATTCCGTGACAAGAAGACTGATGTATCGCGTAACAGGAAGAGGATACCCTGCGGAGATTTCGGTACCTGCTCGGCCTGACAGACTTGTTTCGCCATTTCATCGAGACCAACCCCGACCCCAAGATTCGAGACATCATGACCGAGATCGATCGCCAGAATGCCGAAGCTGCCAAGAGCAAGAAAGGTGGTGCGCGTCAGGGCGGCGCTACCAATGAAAGACGTCGTCGGACCGAGGCAGAGGAGGACGCTGAGCTGCTTCGTGACGAGAAGCACGGCGGATCCGCCGAGGTCGTCTTCCGAGATTCGCCCTCCTTTATCCAGGGCGAAATGAGAGACTACCAGGTCGCTGGTCTCAATTGGCTGATTTCTTTGCACGAAAATGGTATCTCTGGCATCCTCGCTGATGAGATGGGTCTCGGAAAGACACTTCAGACCATCTCTTTCCTTGGGTATCTTCGCCACATCATGGGAACGACCGGCCCTCATCTCGTCATTGTGCCCAAGTCGACCCTGGACAACTGGAAGAGAGAGTTTGCCAAGTGGACACCCGAAGTCAATGTCCTGGTTTTGCAGGGCGCGAAAGAGGAACGTCACCAGTTGATCAACGAGCGTTTGGTGGAAGAAAAGTTCGACGTTTGCGTCACCAGCTACGAGATGATTCTTCGCGAGAAATCGCATTTGAAGAAGTTTGCCTGGGAGTACATCATCATTGACGAAGCCCACCGCATCAAGAATGAAGAGTCCTCGCTAGCTCAGGTCATTCGCCTTTTCAACTCGAGGAATCGCCTTCTGATCACTGGAACACCCCTCCAGAACAATCTGCACGAGCTGTGGGCTCTGCTCAACTTCCTGCTTCCCGACGTTTTCGGCGACGCGGAAGCATTCGACCAATGGTTCTCGGGTCAGGACCGAGATCAAGACACTGTTGTTCAGCAACTGCACCGTGTTCTGAGGCCTTTCCTACTCCGCCGAGTCAAGGCCGACGTTGAGAAGAGCCTGCTGCCAAAGAAGGAAGTCAATGTCTATCTGGGCATGTCAGAGATGCAAGTGAAGTGGTATCAGAAGATCCTTGAGAAGGACATTGATGCCGTCAACGGTGCTGGTGGCAAACGTGAATCCAAGACGCGGCTGCTCAACATCGTCATGCAACTGCGAAAATGCTGCAATCACCCCTATCTGTTTGAGGGCGCGGAGCCTGGGCCGCCATACACCACGGACGAACATCTGATTTACAATGCCGCCAAGATGAAGGTTCTCGACAAGCTGCTTACCAAGTTTCGGCAGCAAGGCAGTCGCGTCTTGATCTTCTCGCAGATGAGCCGTCTGCTGGACATCCTCGAGGATTATTGTGTTTTCAGAGAGTACAAATATTGCCGAATCGACGGTGGAACAGCTCACGAAGATCGTATCGCCGCAATCGACGAATACAACAAGCCTGGATCCGAAAAGTTTGTCTTCCTATTGACTACAAGAGCCGGTGGCCTTGGTATCAACCTTACGACTGCCGATATTGTCATTCTCTTCGACAGCGACTGGAACCCACAGGCCGATTTGCAGGCCATGGACCGAGCCCACCGAATCGGTCAGACAAAGCAGGTCGTGGTGTACCGGTTCGTAACCGACAACGCCATCGAGGAGAAGGTCCTGGAGAGAGCAGCCCAAAAGCTTCGCCTGGATCAACTCGTCATTCAGCAGGGCCGAGCACAGGCCGCGGCGAAGGCTGCAGCTAACAAGGACGAGCTGCTATCCATGATTCAGCATGGCGCAGAGAACGTCTTCAAAAGCAAGGGCTCGACTGGTCCAGTCACAGATGGCGACAGCATGGATGACGACGATATCGACAAGATCTTGGCGTCTGGTGAGGATCGCACCAAACAGCTGAACGCCAAGTATGAGAAGCTCGGAATCGACGATCTGCAAAACTTCACGTCCGAGTCCGCTTACAACTGGAACGGTGAAGACTTCAAGAGTCAGAAGAAGGATATCGGCATGACCTGGATCAACCCGACCAAGCGCGAGCGCAAGGAGCAGTCTTACTCCATGGATGCCTACTTCAGACAGACGATGTACCCTCCCAAGGAAAAGGACAACAAGCCCAAAGCTCCCAGAGCCCCCAAGCAAGTCGTTGCCCATGACTGGCAATTCTTTCCGCCGAGGCTCAGGGATTTACAGGATCGTGAGACAGCATATTACCGCAAGGAGATTGGCTACAAGGTTCCGTTGGCGGATGGCGAGGGTGACAACGTCTCTGACCGTGAGGCGGAACGGGCCCTTGACCAAGAAGAGATCGACAACGCAACGCCTCTTACCGAGGAAGAGCAGGAGGAGAAGGCGGAGCTGTCTCAGCAAGGGTTTGGTGACTGGAACCGCCGAGACTTCCAGCAATTCGTCAACGCGTCCGGACGGTACGGTCGTACCGATTACGAGAACATTGCAGGCGATATTGATCACAAGGAAGCTTCCGAGGTCAAACAGTACGCAAAGGTCTTCTGGCAGCGGTACAGCGAGATCGCCGATTACACCAAATATCTCAAGACGATTGAGGATGGCGAAGAGCGCATGCGCAAGATTGAGCACCAGCGTAAGCTGCTGCGAAAGAAGATGCAGCAGTACCGTGTTCCCTTCACGCAGCTTAAGATCAACTACTCCGTCTCCACCACCAACAAAAAGGTTTACACAGAGGAAGAAGATCGCTTCCTGCTCGTATTGCTCGACCGTCACGGTGTCGATACTCCGGGTCTGTACGAGACGATGCAGCAGGAGATTGCGGAGTCTCCGCTCTTCCGCTTCGACTGGTTTTTCCTCAGTCGCACGCCTGTCGAGCTGAGTCGGCGTTGCACCACGCTGCTCACCACCATTGTCAAGGAATTTGAGGATGTTCAGCCGACCAAGAGCGCCAATGGAGTCAACGGCAAGGTCAAGCGGGACGCCGCCGACGACGATGAAAACGACGAAGACAGCGTTCTGGGTATGGCACCTTCTAAGAAGAAGTCGAAAAACGGAGTCAAGGTAAGCGATTTCTGCCCCTCGTGCTGCGTGACAGGCAAGGCTGACCAGGTGACAGAACAAAGCGCTTGACAACATCAAGTCGGAAGCGGGCAGCAAGAGCACATCGGCAGCTCCTTCGAGGGCGTCGAGCGTAGCATCGACCAAGTCGAACGGCGCTTCCAAGGGCAAGTCCAAGGGAAAGAAGAAGTAGCGGGCATACTTTGGGCCGGATCGAGAACGTGGGTTATTAGGCAGCGCGTGCATCTGGTCACTCAACAGCCAGGGCCGTGGCATGGGATACATGGCGTTTGGTCAGGTATGAATTGGGCTGGTAAGGACGTCGCAATGACGGCGAGGGAGGACCCAGTCTTACACTGCTGCGACCACGAATGGCCAGTTGGACATTATGTTAGTTAGGGCTTTGAATCAACAAAAAATTCTATGAGGGTTCACATGATATAGTGCCGTTCAACCCATGTGCAAGACTATGCAACATGGCGGCGTGTTCTCACATCCAGCCCACTGCCGGCCGGTCTTGATGGAAGGGTAGTAGAGGCTGTTACAAAACAAACAAACCTGATTGGACAAAAGGCGAAAGCAAAAGCAAAAGAGTCTCCCGAGGTGGGACTCGAACCCACAGCCCTTGGATTGTTATGCTGATGCTTAAAAGTCCAAAGCTCTAACCAATTGAGCTACCCGGGAATTGGTATAATCAGCTGCTATTTTAACAGTATCATTACCTTGAAGATCAGACATAATTACTGTCTTGACGAAGACTTGGACGAAAAGAATCCTACGCCTGTTCAACCCGGCGGCGCATTGGCTGTATTTGTAATTTCTGTTTTTGCTCGTTCAAGAATAAGTGGATAAGCACCTAACCACTGGCTTGTGATCGTAGCATGGTCTTCTTACCCAGTTGCCTTGCCTAGGTAGGTTCCAGAGCTCGAAGACAGGTACGTCATGCCTCTGTCTCAGGCACTGTCTCGTCTGCCCCGCACTAAAGTGCTCAGGTACTAGCACCTCAGTTCAGGGGGGTGACCCTTGGCTGGCGGGTCGTGGTCGAGATGCCCCGCCAACCACCACCCATCTGTCGACCTTCGAGCTGGTTGCCTACCGCCCATTACCTGCTCAGCTACAGCTGTTGATGCAAACACACCATCTTACAAGCTAACACTCACTCCCGAGACTCTCGCAGCAACATCGAGCTCGTAGTCTCCATATCTTGCCTCCGTTTCTTTTCAACAGCGAATAGCGTCATCCCCGTTCTTCCCGAGCCCGCCATGTCCCTTGCTCTCGAGAAGATCCTGGCTCCCACGCCGGCGATCAACCCTCTTGGCTCCGAGGAAGGCCTCCAGCCAACCCAGCTCTCCGTCGACAACAAGGGCGAGCGGATAGCCTATGCAGTAGGGAGACACTCTGGCCTGGACATTCTGACCCTGCGCTGACAACGTGTCCGTCTCCAGTCTGGCAAGTCCATCTTCGTGCGATCCATTGACGAGCCGTCCCTTTGCAAGCAATACACGGGCCACAAGAACGCCACGACCACCATTGCCCGGTTCTCCCCCAGCGGCTTCTACATTGCCAGCGGTGACAGGACTGGCGCCGTCAGGGTGTGGGATGCCGTTGAGGCGGTCAACACCAAGGGCGAATACCACATCATCTCCGGCCCCATCAAGGACATTGCCTGGGATGGCGACTCGCAGCGCATCATTGCTGTGGGCAAGGGCAGCGAGCGTTTCGGCGCCTGCATCACCGCCGACAGTGGCAATTCTGTGGGCGAGATCAGCGGCCACTCCAAGTCCATCAACGCCGTCGCTCTGCGGCAGCAGCGCCCCCTGCGTGCCGCGACCGTGTCCGACGACGGCACCATGTGTTTCTTCCACGGCGCTCCTTTCAAGTTCAACTCCAAGCACGCCTCCCTCCACACCAACTTCGTCTACGGCACCGCCTTCTCTCCTGATGGCAACCACCTGGTCTCGGTCGGTGCCGACCGACGCATCCAGCTCTACGACGGCAAGACTGGCGAGCCGACGGTCCAGATCTCTGACGGCGAGCACAAGGGCAGCATCCTGGCCGTCTCGTGGGCGAAGGACAGCCAGACCTTCGTCACAGCCAGTGCGGATGGCACCGTCAAGCTGTGGGGCTTGGAGCCGGGCAGCGCTCAGCACACCTGGGAGCTCGGCAGCCAGCAGTTCGGCGTCGTCTATCCCCATGGCAGGACCGACGGCCTGATCATCAGTGTCAACCGCGATGGTGACCTCCTCTACCTATACCCCGGCAGCACCAAGCCTTCCAAGGTGGTCCAGGGCCACAACAAGAGCGCCACCGCCATGAACGCCGCGTCGGACGGCACCGGCCAGACCCTATGGACCGGCAGCTTCGAGGGCCGCGTCTGCAAGTGGGATGTCGGCAGCGGAGTCGGCACCATCGTCGAAGGCCAGGCACACACGAACCAGATTAGCCAGCTCGCGGCCGCCGAGGGCCGGGCCTATAGCGTGGGATGGGACGACAAGCTTCGCACCATCGACGAGGCTGCCAATCTCTACCTCGGAGACGCGGTTTCGCTCTCTTCGCAGCCGCATGGTGTGGCCGCCTCCGGTGGCCGCTTGTTCGTCGCGACCGTAGATGGCGTGGACGTCTACGACGGGAACAAGCTCGTCGCCGAGAACCGCAATGGATACAGCCCCAGCGCCATCGCCGCATACGGCTCTACCATTGCCGTGGGAGCCGGCAACTCAGTCAAGATTTACGCGGCGGACTCGGCTGGTAAGCTCACGGAGAGCAAATCGCTCGACCGTTCGACGCATCCCATCTCGTCTCTGTCCTTCTCGAAGGACGGCAAGTACCTCGCCGCCGGCAACGACAATGGCAACATTGATCCCTACGACACCAGCTCGTGGGAGATTGCCGCCAAGTGCACCGACCGGTGGGCGGCGCACAACAGGAACAAGATCACTTGCATTTCCTGGAATGACGCCACGACGCACGTCGTCTCGGGATCCCGCGGCGCTGACGTCGTTATCTACAGTCTGGCCAGCCCGGGACGCAAGGTCAAGGCAGAGGGCGCGCACCTCGAGGGCGTCACGGGCGTGGCGTGGGTGGGGGGTGACAAGGTCGCCAGTGTCGGCGCCGACGCGGCTGTCAAGATTTGGGGTATCGCCTCTCTGCCGTAGAGCTAGCTAGCTGCCTCAGCCCGGTACACTGATCCAGCCTGGTCAACGAGAAAATGACATTTTATGAACCTCCTCCCTTTGCCTCCCATCACTCCAGCGGGTATCAAGTAGACTGTGCGCGTCCTTGCCAGGCGCGTGCCAGTTCATCATCCGTCACCTCATAAATCGACCGACCCGTCACGCATGTGCTCCTCTCTCATCAGCGCGGATTCCTAATCCAAAGTCAGATGAACCGCCTCCTCGCGCCCCAGCTCTCCACCGGGGTTCGCAGGCCCATCCGCCGCCACGCGCGCAGCGCCGGTCTCGACCCCGCGGTACCGGTCCATCATGGCGCCGCTGACGCTCCACACGTCGAGGCCCGGCGCCGCGGCGCCGCCGCCGCCCTGGGGCAGAGGATGGGCGGGGAAGGCGCGCGCGTTCTTATCGCGCAGCAGCGCGGACTGCTCGAGGGCGTAGTCGAGCTGGCCGAGGCGGCCCCAGATGGCATAGCCCTGCTTCTGGATCTCCTCGGCGAGCTCTTCCTGGTGGTTATCCTTGAGGGTCGGGTTCGGGACCACGATGAGAGGGACGTTGATGCGGAGCCCGTCTAGGATGGTGCCGGTGCCTAGATGAGGATGGGGAGCGGTCAACTTCCCATGTGCCGTGACGAGAGCAGCATGGGGAAGAGGGAAGGGGGCAAAAGAAGGGAACGAGACGTTAGACTTACCGGCATGGCAAATGACAAGGCCGTCCCGCCGCTTGCTGGGTTCTGCGCGGCATCGCAGCATCTCGATGGTGAGATCATCGACAAAGTCAAACGTCGAGATGCGAAGCGTCGGGCGGGCAACAACCGCACGTAGTTCGTCACGAAACCAGTCAATATCCTTGCCACATTGCACGGTGAGGTGAGAGAAGCCCTGTTCACAGAGCATATCAAGGAATGGATGTTCGATCGCCTCTTTGAGTAACTGTGTGAAACGGGCCGTGGCGCCGATTGTGATTAGGCAGTGGCGCTCGAGGCGTCCTGGGCCTTGAGCCCGGAGATCAGTTGCCATCGTATTCCGCGCTGAGTAGTTCGCGGTATCAAGTATCAGAGGACGAGTGTCATCCCGACATGAGGAGATATCAGTCAGGCTTGGGGAATCCGGAGGTATGTGTCTGCTGGTGAATTGGCAGCCAGGCAGCATGAGAGATGTGACCGGCGGGGGAGGTTGACGAGGTCTCTGTTCGATTGAGCCCGAACCCCTCGAAGCTTGACGGGGTTGAGTATATTACATAATCCGACATTAAGGAGCCTCTTTGTAAGGTTGCCGCAGGCTCACCCGGAATCTCGAGTAAACGTCACGCTGCCTTCGATGTGGACGGATAAGAGAGGCAGTATATTCCCTGACAAGCATTGCTATATCACACATCACCCCATTCAAGGCCGCCGAGCAACCCTTTTGATCAATCCGTACGTCCTCTGCAATCGAGCCTCGCAAAACATCAAAACTCCTTTTCGCCAATGGCTCCCGTACCTTGCCGATTGCTGCTGAAGAACCAAAAGCGAGTAGCGTGAAGAAAAACAAGTCGGTAGTCATGTCTCATAGCGGTCGTTCCGTAAGTTCCTGTTGATTCGTAGTGCATGTCGCCGGGCACAGCACGGTGAGCAGGGCGTTGCCCTTTTCAGTCATCCACCTCCATCTTGTCGACGGTTTGTTCCGCAGCACCTGTTGCCGGTTCCGTTGCCGGCTCCGTATCCTCTGGTCTCGATTCAGGCATGAGCGCTAGGATCGCATCCCGTACCGAGTCCCGCAGGTTGCCGTCAAAGGCCCCGTTGACAGGCAACAGGCGGTACTCCCCATCCTCTTGACGCTCAATAATATTTTCTTCGAGCGCCCACTTGGCCAGTAAACGGTCCACGCCCAGTCGCTGGCCCTCGCCCTTCTCCATATGGCGGCCAACATGCTCTGTCCATTCATCCCATGATCCCGGCCCCTCGAAAACGCTCTTGCAATCCGTTTTTGGGCAGGCAGATCTCTGAGGGGGTAGCCTGCGAGTGACAAGGCAGGATTGCTGCATTTCCTTGACGTGGCCATCCCAGTCTGCCTGGAGCTTACTGTCGCTCTTCGTGATGGACTTCTTGATCGCAAATGGCGCATGCATACGCCGCAAATGCTGCGTGAAGAGATCTTTGCGGTTGAACTCGTTGCCTTTTCCTTCGGCTGTGCTCTGCGGGCACGAAGAACATCTGTAGTATTGTAGGCACAGATGCTGGGAGGCGATGTGACGCTTCCACTCGTTCTTCGAGCCAAACGTACTAGTGCAGCCGGCGAAGAAGAAAGCACAAGGAAACGGCCGCGTATGTGCCGCAGCGATGTGCTTGCGTAACGACGATGAATCCTTGAACGGTTCGTGGCTGCAGAGGGTGCATCGTGTTTCCTGCTTGGGAGTCGACTTCTGTAGAGATCGCCGGGGTTTTGTTCGAGAGTTCGGTGTGCTAAGTTCGGCGATGTGAAGCGTTTCGTCGGCCCCAGACTCGTTGGCATCGTGTGACGAGCCTGTATCCTCGGGGCTTGGGTGCATGGCGCCGTCAGGGAGGGTGGTCCGCTGTCTTTCCAACAAGGGACCGGCCTCGCCACTGAGGTGCCGTACGTGGCTCAAAGCCTTGAGCTGCTCCGCCGCCTCTTGCATCTCAGCAGAATCTTCAACTTCGTTTTTGCCGTCGGGCGGCAGAGCCGGACCCGATAGAGGAGCCGTAGAAACGGGAGCAGGCGGCGCATCCTGGCGGTTCGCAGCCTCCTGGAATGATCCATCTTTGCCGTCTGTTGACCGCTTGTGCCGTGCGGGCGTGCTCACTGCAAGCTCTCTCGCTTCGAGAAGGATCCGGCCGTCCCGGACGTCTCTGGCGGAGGCTTTGGTGTAACCCGTAGACCCAACGAGCTTCTGATACAGGTGGATCATGTTGTGAGAGCTAATATAGCCGAGGAAACAGCAGACCTTATCGTGTTGCACGACGTTCCAGATGGAGTGCGGCATGGATATCAGCAGCATGGTAGGCGGGCCCAGAAACATGCCCTCGACCGTTATCTTGGCACCTAGTGGCGGCGTGTTACGAAGCCAGCCGTTGAAAGAGGACATGTCTGGACTTGCATCCCCGACGAAGGTCGTGCAGACGAGCACCCTTGCTTCGTCGAACCGAAGGTCTGAGACCGACTCTGGATCTATGAGTTGATCCTCTCGTGCTAGCCTAGAGGGTGGTGTCTCGCCATCAGCCCCAGTGCGCGGTGATGGCAGTTGGCTCGGGCGAGCCGGCAGGGGCGCGAGGCTCAAGCTTTGGTCCTTGCCCGGGGTGAGGGTAAAAAGCACAGGTGCTTGGGTGACAGGGCGAGGACTCAATGCGGTTCCGTTGGCCAGCTTGAGAGCCGAGGCGATTTCCTGTTGTTTCAGCAACACGATTTCATCGTGAAGTCTCTGGACGCTGAACGTCCTGCCGGTGCTCAGTTTGTGAAGAGCCTCAATCAGGAGGTAAGTGAACGACCGACCGGGCGCGTCGCGAGTATTTTGATCCGGCGTGCACGCGGCAATGGCCTGTTTGATGCCATGGCTCCCGGAGAGGGGCACATCTCGTGCTGAACAGGAGTCGAGGAGCAGCAGAATGTCCGACTGAGCGTCTTCGAAGAGGCATCGCACACCATCCCATTTGAGTTTGGCAGCATCTTCACGAGTATTGCTGCATTGACGAGCGGTCAGAGTCACGACGACGACGGCCCAAGGGCGGAATCTCGACTCACCAAGCCCAATACAGCTGGTTATCTGCGCCCAGATACCCATAACCAGCATAATATATGATCAGCAGGTGATCGGGCGCTCCATGCTCGAGAAACGAAGCCATCTGAACGCCGAGCTTGATGCTGGGATTGGCGACTGTGGGAATATTCCATCGCTCGGTGGCATAGTTGAAGCGGTCGCGAAGTATGTTCTCGAGGGCGACGAGGTCGGGCTCGACTTTGGTATCTTCATCCCATCTCAAGAGGAGAACGGACACATGTGCGTAGGGCAGTCGCTCGGTCTGGCGCTGGATCAGCATAGCAGCATCCTGGAGGTGCCTGGCGAAGGATTCGAAGTCATGGCGTTCGGCAAGAGGCGCCTCTGGGGCAGCGGGCGGTTGTTGGTTCTGCAAAATGGCACGAATCAGCTACACATACGGCGAGTCGCGTTGACTTCATGACGTGCTGACCGTTTCTATGGCAAAGGAGGCTGGCTGGGGGTTGGCATTGTGGTTGTGGTGGTTCGAGCTGTGGGCTGAAGGCGGCTCTTTGGGCATAAGACGCCGCTTCTTGGAGGGCTGCGATGGTTGTTCCATCTACTGGATGCGCAGCAACGGTGTAGTGTTTACGGCAGATGGGGTAGGTGGAATGTCTGGGGGGGGGAGAACACAATGGATTTGCAAGAATCACACAACGGTGTTCAGAGGCCCAGGGAGCAATGGAAGGGAGCGAAGTTTGGGCGAAGGGGGGGGGGGTGGTGGCCGCTTTGGGGTGGGCGAGAGGGCTAGACAGCGAACGGCGAAGGCGGAGGCCCGATAGTAAGGCTGGTCCGCTGGTCGAGCCTTCCAAAAGCTCCCAGCGAGGCTGTGGCTGTCAGGCGTGTTGGGGAGAGAGGGGCTTGAGGGGCTCGGGGGTGGGAGAGCACTGGAGAGACTTGGTCTGGACCCAAATTCAGCGAGAGCGCCTGATTGGAGGATAGCCGAACCCCCCCAGCCTTTTGTGTGACGGTTGTGCATGTCTATGCCCAAAGGCTTGCGACTTGTGCAGAAGGCTAAAATGGATGGCACATGGGGGTTCAGTGTCGGGCATCCAAGAAGAGGGAGGAATGGCAGGCAGAGCGCGAGGCAGGCATGTCAATGGCAGGCAAGAGGGATCTGAGGTAGGGCGGGGGGCACCCATCGCCGGCCACGCCTTCTGCAGCCACATTGTAGTGCCGTCTTCCAGTGGTGCCACATGTTCTGAGTCGTCGAGGCCCAAGACTAGGCACCTCACCTCAACCGCCATGCCCGTCTGCAAGGTTGGCTGTGTTCCATCCAACCATCCATCCAACCATCCATCCCGCGGCTTGCCCTGCGACAGGTAGCAGGAAGAACCGTCCTGACGTCTTCTGCCGCCTGGCATGCTCTCCCAGCCTGGGCGAATTGATGCTTCGGGCAAAGTCCATCGCTCGACTTCCCGGCGCTCTGGCATGATGAATGGCAGTCGTTCAGTGTATTCATCTGGTCCAACGCTCGTCTGCGGACCCGAGTCGTACTCGAACATCGCGTGGGATTGCGTCGAGTGATGACATGTAATGTGCGGCCATCTGCTTCACCGCTCCCACGGCGTTTCTCCTCGGCTGTTTCTCCTTTGTGTGCTCGTGCAGATGGACGTTGATGCCCAAGTCGCCTCTTTACTTCTTTCACTCTCGACGTCGCTCCTACTTACAAGCTATACCCTTCCCGACCTCTCTGCGTCCTCATCAGTCAGCGGGGATGACATTGCATTTGCCAGGTCTCGTGACGGCCCGACGCGGAGCGAGATGAATGAACGCCTTGGGGAACAGGCGGAGGAGTGGATGGTTGGACTGGGCTGCCTCCCTTCTCTCCCTCTCTTTCTCTCTGGTCCTTCTCTCGCGCTCTGCCTGCCTCTTTCCCCTCCGCTACTGGGTCGCGCTTTCCGGTCTGTTGCAGGGCTGCAGGGTTCGGCATACCGACCACTCATGTCCAGTCATCCTTCGCCCGCCAGGTGCCACGATGAGGCAAAAGGGGAGGCAGACTCATTCGAGCCATTGATACCTGTCTGTCAGACAAGGGGGGCCGCCTGCCAAGGGAAACACAGCCACACTGAAGTCAGTTGCACCCCGCTACCGTTGCCCCTCGTGCCCCGTGCTCCCCAGCACCTGCCTCGCCGGTCAGCACTGTTGCACTGTTGCACGCACTCACGCGCAGCTTGAGGGGAGGAGGCAGGCAAGGTACATCGTACTTGTGGCTAATGCAGGCCTGCATCTCATCGTTCAGGTACTCCCGCCAAAAACCGACGATGACATGAGATTCGAGCTCGCCCGTATCCGAATCGGGGTCCTCCTCGTAAGCTGATGCCAGCCTTCCTCTTCGGCTGATCGATCACTCCTCCTCCTCCACCTCACGCACGGCGCCGAATTCTTTCACGCCAGAAACACCACCGCTTTTCTCATCCAGTACAGTCTGCTCCGCGCATTCCGCCACCTTCACCCAGTACGTACCTGCGACCCGAATCGCCCGATTAGGTACTCCATTCGCAACCCCGTCCAAGCACCAGCACAGCAACAGCAGCCAGGGTAGCAGCAGCGACTTTGCCCAGCGCGCCTTGCGTCACTCGTGACCCATCAAGCCCGTGTCGCTCCCCCAAAAGCCTGCGCGCGCGTAACTCGATCCAACAAGGGGGGAGGGGGTCGACAGCCGACTGCGATTACGATTGCGACGACAACTGTAGCTTCCACTGCGCATCCGCCTGCAACTGCGACAGCGACTGCGACAGTCTTCCTTCTATATCGTCACCAGGCACCCACTGGTAGAGTCGCACCAAATGGATTCCGCCGCCGTCAGGAGAAGAGACACCACCAAGGGTCCTCCACTTCGCATTCTTTCCCTAGGTGAGTGCCAATTCGAGCAGGCGGCCGCTTCAGCAGCATGGCCGCCACTCCCAACCCCCTCACCCCATCTTCGTTTACCGGGCGACATTGGCTGACCGCGACATTCTTCTTGCCACAGATGGAGGAGGTGTCCGTGGTTATTCCATGCTCATCATCGTGCAAGAGCTCATGCACCGCACCTATGTCGAGACCGAAGGACACGCACCTCGCCGAAACCAGATCCCTAAGCCATGCGACCACTTCGATCTCATCGTCGGCACCGGCACCGGCGGTCTCATCGCCCTCATGCTCGGTCGCCTACGCCTCGACCTCGAAACATGCAAAGAACTCTATGTACGCATGACGCGCATGGTCTTCGAAACAGACAAGACCATCGCCGGCATACCCTACCGCTCCACCCTGTTTAAGGCTTCCCGGTTGGAGACCGCCATCAAGGAAGCGGTCCGCGAGCATACCGTGTACGAAAGAGAAGGCAACGACGGCACCCAGGCCGATATGGCCAGCCCCCTCAGCGCCTCTTCCGGTCCCAGGCGCCACTCCAGCAATGCAAGCGTCGTTAGCTTCAGTGCGCGGAGCCCCCAGGCCCAGATGGCCCGCCCAGCATTCAACTCGCGTTGGGGCAACCCCAACGCAAGACTTTACGATTCCAGAGAGACCAGAACCAAGACGTGAGACTCCCATTCGATCGGTACCCCAATGATAGGCTGGGCGCCCCAACTAACCCCATCGCAGGGCTGTTTTGACCATGTATAAGGGCGCAGGGAAGAACAGTGCCCCTATGGTACTTCGATCATATGATTCCAGGAGAGAGCCGCCGCCCGAGTTCGATTGCAAGATCTGGGAAGCGGGAAGGGCGACTTGTGCCATTGGTCTCGCCTTCAAGCCCATACAGATCGGCCAGTCCGTCTTCCACGACGACGGTGCGGGCCCCTTCAACCCGGCCCCCGAGGCTCTCGAGGAGGCCGTCGTCAATGAGTGGCCCGGTCGCGAGGTCGGCGTTTTCGTCAGCGTGGGCACGGGAAGGCGACCGAAGGGGAGTGACGCGAACCAGCAGATGTGGTACGAGGGCTTTCTAGGCGAGTACGCCGATGCCCGACGAAGACTGATTGCCAAGATTGAGGGTTGTGAGACGACGCATGAGAAGATGAAGAAGGATTATCTGCCCAGCAGAAACGTCAACATCGAGAATTACTACCGCCTCAACGTGGAAATCGGAGTGGGAGAGTTCGGCATGAACGAGTGGCATCGCCTGGCGGACATCAGCAGCGGAACCCGCCAGTACTTGAGGCGGGAGGCGGAGCAGAAGATGATCCAGGGCGCGACGTCCAAGATGGCCAAGATCCACAAAGCTCACCAACGCCTGGCACGGCTGCCCAATGTGCCCGAATTGGTCAAGTCGTCTGACACGTCCGAGCCTTTTGCTGTTGAGTTGCCTGGAGACGAGCCCAGCTGGCCCGCTCCCAGCACGCCACGAAGCCGACAGTCTTACGATTCTGGCATCGACAACCTACAGCTGCCTTTCGGCGGGACGCCGTCACCTCGAAGCTCGGGCGAGCGAATTCACTCGCCACCTCCGATGATGGGAACGCCACCCGGCCGCCCCGCGCAGTTGGCTCCGCCCGTACCAGGCGCGGCGTCTCCCGAATCAGACAAGCTGGTCATCACAGCACCGACCCCAGCACAGTACCGACACGCAGCCGGGGCCGACAAGATTGCCATCATGAGCCCAGACGAACATCCGAGGTGGCAAGGGTCAAACGGACAGCACCCGTCGGCGCAGCCTCAACCCCCGCAACGCATTCCTCCACCTCTGCCGCCCAAAACTCCCCTCCCCGAACGGCAGATGTCGCCTCGCGGCCCGCCCGGCGTGCCTGCTCTGCCCTACCCCACGGACGATGAGCCTCCGCCGGTGAACATGGCTAGGAAACCCGACTACAGGGGGAGATGAGGGTGACGTGGGCATCATGAGTTTTTCGGATCATGTTTTCAAACGCGGGAATGCCTGGGAACGTCATGCGAGTCTCTTGTATACCACTCGATGGAGGTGGGCTAGCCATCGACTGGTCGGCGTTGGGCGGGTTTGCACGTTCACGGCCTTGAGGCCTTCGCTATGGATACCATTTTATCATGACAATTTGAATTTTCGCGTTCTCTTCTTGATTTTCGTGGTTCCTAGTGCAATCTTCCTGGTGCTCGCATAGCAGAAGAGCTTTTTCTCAGTCAAATGTTGCAGTCCCAGCCTGTCCCAGCCTGATGGTCGATTTGGTGGAGTAGTACGTCACGTCACATCAATGGCACGTGCCGCGGTCGACCGCCAACGCTGGTATCCCCGGTCCAGCTGTCAGGGAGCCATGAGCTTAATTCGTCGTCATGTCTCCAAAGACTTGATGATGTTCATGAGAAATTAAGATTGAGTTGCCTTGGGATCTCTCCTGCGAGCATCAGTTCGCTGGCGCTGGCTCCGAGTCACGTTTCTGCTCGCAGCCATGTTGATGGACTGCCATCAGCACGTAAAACCACGCTGTGGCTCAGGATTTGGTGAGGCTGCCAACGCCGCAGATCTTCGTTTGCGTGTGTGTCAAAGGCGCAAGGGTGGTCGCCAGCACCCCTGGGAAGATGGACATTCATGTGAGAGCGGAGGGCGGTTTTGCTTCCGGGTGTGATGCCCAGGCGGGGGTGCCGTGTCGGTCCCGTGCAAAGACCGATAACGTGAAATCAGCCAGCAAGGCGACTTACAAAGACCGTGGCTCGGAGTCAGCGGAAGCTGCCAGCTGCGACAACCCCTATTTGAGCGAGTCCGGTGCCGTGCCTGCGTTAAAGGTCTGCTTGCATGTTATGCCCACCGGGCGGGAGGTCAGCTACTTGGGTATGTGCCGACTTGCACTTTGAATGAGCATGGCTAATGGCTGCTTGCCAGTTTCAATGCTCTTGAATGCCTTTGTGACTGCAGCAGATCACGTCTGGGCAGGTCCTGCGTTATGGGCAAGGTGTTGAAGCGGCACGCATCGACCAAACTCTATGATGTGTCAGGGAATCGTACGATATCTCGGGTATCTCAGCGCTGCGACCGAGTCAACCAGCTCCATTGCTTCATCCAGGGCTAGGCCGCCGACAGTCGAGTCAGATGTGACCGACCCTGTCCGTATTAATAAAAGACAATACACATGGTACCTTTCCAAGGCGCGCCATGAGGTGCTGGCATGAGATATGGCACATTTCGTTTCCGAGCAGAGAAGAGGGCAGCCACTCTGGACGAATCCATCGCAACGCATCTGCCACCGGGTCCGGCAGCCGAGGGTCTGGAGAAGAGTCGACAATATGTGTTGGTTGGCCGGGGAAGGAAGCCCAACGGCATTTCAGCCCGATTCAGGAAGCTCGTCAGCCCTACCCGCTCATCTGCCGCCCGCTGGCTTCACGATAGCCGACAATTCTGCCCATTGCTCGACTCAGGTACGCGCTGCAATGTCTGCCAACCAAAACCCAATCCAGGGTCTCCTGAGCGCGCCCGTGGTCATGTCCCGACGTAGGCATCACGCAGGGCGGCTGCCATTGATACAAAGCCAAGCAACACATTGAATCCAACGTCGATGAGGAGCAAGACAGACTGAGATTGACCGGGTGACAGAAGCGCATGCGTGCACAGAAGAGACCGTTCTTATTGCCAGATCCCGGTGACGGAAACTCGTCGAGACAGGATACGATATTCCTGGGTTTGAGTGCGAATAGTCATACGTGCATTGAGAACAACACATGTGGCCGAGTCTCTCGGCGAGCATTGCCGACGCGGTGTTCGAACCCGCGGCTGAATTTGCACTCATGAGAAACACTCCCTTGCCTCTACCAGGGCTGTCATGAGAATACAAGCCCCCTTCATGCCCCCCCCTCCCCCCGGGGGAGGGGGGGGGGCAGTAGTGCCTGTAGGATAGTCACGCTCTCGCCCGAACGCAAGGGAACTTCGAGGGCGCGGACCTACGTGTACCTCGCTTGCCTCTGCCATCCGGCAGAGCAGTCGAGATCATCAGTGTTGCTGGTGAGGCACATCCCCGCATCTGTCTGGGAGGAAGTCCACCTGAACAGGCGCCGGTCCCAAAGAGTCATGCATCACGATCCACCTCGTACGGGGAGTTTACTTCGAGCAGTTCGAACGGACGCTCATGCGAAACAGGGGCCATGTCCGACGGTACCCATTGATATGGGTCTGGACCACGTCCACTGCGCCTCCTGGTGATGCCTGGATTGCTGGAGGCCTTGTTCACCGTCGGACTGGGGCAAGAGGAAGGCGCCAACGAGGCGGCCAACGCAGCTCCGGAGGGCCATGGAACCCCAAGAAAACGCCGTCTCTTGAGCTTCTTGACGAAGGCCGGTACGCGCCTCACGTGGCTGCAGAACCTGGATCGAGGCGAGCGCCAGCTGCTGCCGCAGCCACCCCCGCCTGAAGAGTACTACCAGGAACGAGCCAAGACGCGATGCTCAAGAAGCCCAGGCCATCAAGAGGGGTCATGTCTGGCCCGGCCCTCTTTGACGATGCTTAACCGCGGCTCCGTCGCTGCGTGGCTGGCACCCGAGATGCCCGATCACTTGAAGCAGGCCGTCTGCAGCGCCGCGTCAGGCTACGTGTGGCCAGACCATCAGAGCCCAGGGTAGGCAGGTAGACTGGCTGGCAGGCGAACTGGCTCGCACACCCACCCACCTCGGTGAGGCTCATCTCATCAGCACACGGCCAGGTGGACGTCATCACGTACGGGGAGAGGGCGCCAACGAGGTCGGATTTCCCAGCTGCGGCGCGATATCTGCTACCGCCAGTGTCAGGGTCGCGCCCGTTGTGCAACCACGCCCGTTGCCCACGGCCACGATGAGGGTGTTAGACTACACACTACGCGCGCATCTCCCAGACAGGAGCCGCAGAAAGACAGATAAGAGACACGTGCTAAGCCTTGGACGAGAACTAGAAGCTGAGCCAGGCATGATGGCAGGCAGGTACCGAGTGGATGGCCGAGTCAGGAGGTGCGTACGGGAACTTGTCCGAGGCGCCAGCGGAGGTTGGGGGAGGGGAGAAAAAGGGAAAGGGGGGGGGGGGGGGGGGGTGGTGGTGCTGCGCCGTGTGGGCTGAGTTACACGGCACACCACAGGTTTCACGAGCCCAACCTTATTGAGGTCCCTTTTTTCTCGAGCAGGAAGTTGACTGCATGGCACTACTCACGTCTTGGGACAAGTCGAGCATCAGCGTTGTGCTGGTTAAACGGGCGAGCGGGCGGTGATATTGGGGAGGGTCGAGAGCGCGACACATGATCACTCGCAAACGCCCGAGAAGATGACGCGAATGCAGGACCGGTGGTGGCGGTCGATCCTGCGCCTGCCCCGACGCCCTCTCCTCCTCGTCTCCCTCCACCGACAAGTGGTAAGTGCTGGCGTTTTGGTGCAGGCTAGGGGTGAAGATACTGACGCTTGTGGCGGTTAGGTTGGGGGTGCTTGGGGTGCTTGGGGTACTTGGAGCACTGGTTTTTGGGGTACTTGAGGTTGCGTCGGAGGGCACGCATGCATGCCCTGTGCCCTACGAATTACGTTTTCGGATGTCGGGATGATCTGTGTCTTGAAGCAGGATCCGGGGGGGGGGAGAGTGTGCGGCATCCGCCTTCCGTCGTCCGCCCGCCGGCTGGGTCCCGGCAGCATCCCTCACCTCGCGGACGGACCTGCGGCGCCTTGTCTCTCCTCATGGAAGTGGGAGGCAGGGTTGACTTCTTCCATGCGGGTTCCATGAACACGCCGTGAACCTTATTTTGAGTCTTGTCTCAGCACAGAGCGCGCCAGGAGAACAGCAGCATCGATAGTGGTGCGGCGCACAGCAGGTTGGGCCAATGCTTGTATGTGTGCACCCAGGTGCGTGAGGCGGGGCGGAGGGGAGCGCCAGGAGGCGGGATGGGCGACAAGAGGGGCGCGAAAGGGAGAGTGGGTGTCCCGGCCACGTTTTTTTCCTTTTCCCTTCGCTTTCTGCTGCCCACCGGGTACCGTTGACCATTCGGCGGAGGATGGGCAGCGTGGCACGTGTCCACCCACGAGCTTGTGGCAACTTGCGGTCATCCGTCATGGGTGGCCAAGAGATTGCTACAGTAGTATGGGTGGTACCTTAGGGATGGATGGCTGGCTGGCTGGATGGTGAAGGGTCGGCCGAGTGATCAGCCACCTAGGCAACGGGTTGAGATGGTGTTTGGAACTGGCGTCGTCAAGACGATGACTCGTGCTGGACAACGGCGGTGAAGGACTCCGAAGTGAGACATGGCGCAGAGGGAGTGCGAGCGGGTGGTGGGTGGATGCAGGACACCTGGTGAGGGACGTGCGAGGCGAACAGCGCAGCGCGAGGCCGTATCCCACGATGAACAGGATGGCGGAGATGCAAGATTCCGTCCTGGATCGAGCTGAGACGACGCCGCCGTCCGTTAGACAACCGATCAAGCCCGCCAAGCCCCAACGACAGACGCCGGAGGATGGCGGTCAGAGTAGCGAGGACCAGCTCGAGATCGAATGGCATCGAGATGCGAGGCCAGACCGTTGCCAAGCCAAGGCCCCATCCGTCCTAGCCAGGCGGCCAAGGTGGAGTCGGCCACCCTTCTGGAAGGGCTTGGAAGCATTCCGGCGCCTTAGATGGAAGCTTCCAAGGCTCCAGAAGGTTTCTGGAAGGAATTCCCGTGTGTCAGGAAATACCGGTACTTAGCTCGGAACGTTGCAAACAGAGTTCGACCCTGCTGAAGCTCCAAGGCTCGATGCCACATTCGGGGCAGGCCACGTTTCTTGTTTCGTCTTGAGGCACCCGGTTATCGCACTGGGACGCAGGTTGACCAGTCAGAAGCATGTTGTCGGTCTCCGGTTCAACGACTGGCCCGATGTGATGTGATGTGATGCCGGCGATGCGATGCGGTGCCCCTCGCATTCCTCCTCCTCGCCTCTCTCGTCTGGCCGCAGATCGCGCAAGCTCCGCTGTTCAAGCTTCTTCTCTGCATTCTTCGCCGCGTCTTCCACCTCTTCATCCATCGACGCCCTCCCCCTCCTCCTTTCCTTCCCTGCCTTCCATGGGCGCCTCCACCAGCCAGGAATCTGCCGGCGCTACTGTGTGTGGTGTGGTGCCACCCCATCAGCACAAGCAACACGGACGGACATTCTGGAAACACGCAGAGTTCACCGCCGGCATCGGCGCAGCTAGCGGGCCCCACTTACCAGGCACGTCTGCGTTCCCATCCAGCCAGCCAGGTTCAGGGACATCCTTAAGTCCGATGCCAGTCCCGTGGCGCGCCTTAGGACCGAGTCATGTCCCAGGCAATGAGGCCGCACGAGGATGGAGCAACGCCGATGTCTCGGACTTTTGTGAGCCAATGAACTGCGCGCGCGGCAGGGTCACTCACTCGGTGGTCAAGTCTCTGGGGACAGCCGGCCTTCCGGTCATGTATTTTGCATTTCCAGACGGCGTTGCCATTCTCGATTTTTCGGGTATCTGCGATGTACATGGAACGTGGGCTGAAGCTACGCGTCCCATTCGAGGTCTTCGCCACCAAACCAAAATACGGGCGATGACGAGCGCAGGACTATGGAAGGTAGGTAGGTGTTGAAGGCGACGGCCGACAGAGCATACTGGGTGGAGCAATGATCTGGCTCAAATTTTGCTGCTGGGCCCCGAAATCCTAGCAACAGCACTGGCACCGGGCCGGTCGTGGGCGTGGATACGCTCCAGACCCCGGCGCATCTCCTGGCTCATACCAGAGGCTACCGGCCGGCCGGTGGAGCGCTCGACAAACACTTGGACGAACTCGCCAACGGCCCTGACCTCCTGGATGCCCCTCTCAAAGAGCCCGATTTCGTACGTGACGCTCGTCTTGCCTAGCTTGTTCACGCGCAAGGCCAGCTCAGCGACGGCGGGAAAGGAGATGGAGGCGAAGTAGTCGCTGTGCGAATGCACGACGACGCCGTGCTGCGGAGACAAGGCCGGCTGGAGACCGCAGTGCTCGATGAGGTAGGCGTTGACGACCGAGTCATACAGAAAGTTGTAGATCGAGTTGTTCATGTGCTGGTACATGTCATTGTCGGCCCTGGAGTGCTACTGGTCATCGCAAGCCCCTTCAAGTCAGCGCGGGAGGGAGCCCACCATCGCGTTCGGTAGTCGAGAATGTAGTGGTAGTCCTCCCGGCGTCGCTGCTTCAGCTGTTGATGCGCCTCTGCCATGGTTCCGTGATTCGGTGTGCTTGGGCGACTAACGCGAAGCAGTGGGTGGGGAGAGAGAGGGCGGGTGGTGGGTAATGGGGAGGAGGTGATACGTCGAGAGCGGTGACCCAGGCTGTCCAGATAGTCATGAGCGGCATGCAATCAATGTACGCTACCTTTGCCTTGCTTGTTTGGTGCCCCTGTGCGTCGATAACGTAGGTACGACCCGTGAGCGTCGAGAAGTGATGGATTGGGTCAAGCAATTATAGTGGGTGAGGATCGACAAGCGATGAGCCGGAGCCGAGGCTTGTTGGTCTGATCTCGGAGTTGGAGTCGCGGGGAGAGAAGGAGGAGAGGGAAAGTGGTGCACAGACCGCTTTGGGGTTCAGACTGATCTGCCACGCCTGACCGCCCAAAGATTTCAACTCCAACGCCGATCTCTCATTCCGCTGCTGCCCGGCGTCAGGCTCGCAGTCAGGTCGAACAACTTGCTCAACCGCCAGCCGCCCAACCACGCTTGCTCTGCGCATTGTGCATTGTCGCCCGTACCACGTACCACCACCACGCCATCACCCCCCCCCCGTTTTGGACGGGAATTGCTACCCCCGCTCATCAAACTGGCTGCTCTCAGACGTCTCTTGACACCCCTCGCGCGGTTGACCAGATCCATCATCGCCTTGCCCATGAGCTCCACGCCACCGCCCAACGCGGCGCCTTCCGACCTGACCGAGACACCAATAGCAACAGAAGCAGGAGAAGGGCCGCCGGCACCCTCTCGGAAGACGAAGAAGACGCCCAACCCCAGAAATGCGCTCCCCAGTACCATGATCACCCCTCTCGAGGGGCCGTGGCCGCGTCCCTACGTCATTGAGGATGGTCTGCGCAAAGTCACGCCCTACTACTTCACCTACAACACATACTGCAAGGAGCGCTGGCGCGGCCGCACCTTGATAGACGTGTTCTCCTGCGAGTTCCGAGACCGCACGGCCGAGTACTACCGGAAATGCATGGACGATGGCAAGATCGCTGTCAACGGCAACATCGTTGGCCCCGATTATGTCATCAAGAATGGCGATCTAGTGAGCCACACCTCCCACCGCCACGAGCCCCCAGTCACCGCCGAGTCCATCGCCGTCGTCCACGAGGACGACAGCTATCTCATCGTCAACAAGCCAGCCGGCGTCCCGGTTCATCCTGCCGGCCGTTACAACTTCAACTCGGTTGTTGAGATCCTCAAGGCCGAGCGTGGCTTGCATTTCATGCCACGCCCCTGTCATCGACTCGACCGTCTGACCAGCGGTATCCTTTTCTTCGGCAAGACAGTCCAGGCGGCCACTGACCTGGGAAGCCAGATCCAGGCCCGGACGGTACGCAAGGAGTATGTCGCCCGCGTCATTGGTCACTTCCCCGATGGTGAGGTCGTCTGTGACCAGCCACTCCTGCAGATATCCCCGCGCCTGGGCCTGAATCGAGTCCGCGCCAACGGCAAATTCGCCCGCACAGTCTTTAAGCGCTTGGCTTACTACCCGCCCGCGCCTACCACCGCCGAGGGACCGGGCCAGAGCCAGAGGCCCACGACACCGGAAGACATCGCAGACGAAGAGAGGCGCCCATGGACCGCCAAGAAAGGCTACTCTATCGTGCGCTGCCTGCCTCTGACCGGCCGGACGCATCAGATCCGCGTGCATCTCCAGTTCCTGGGCTACCCCATCCAGAACGACCCCATTTATGCGAACCAGAGGGTCTGGGGGTTCGACCTGGGCTGCAATGACGACGGGAGCACAAACACGGACGAGGACATCATGTCGCGGCTCGAGAAGATGGGCAAGGAGGAAGTGGCTGACGCAGTAGCTTACCACGATGAGATGGTGGATCTCTATCACAAGCGGAGGGCCGAGAAGCTCTCGGGCGAAATGTGCGACACGTGCGACACGCCGCTCTATACCGACCCGGGCGACCAGGAGCTGTCTCTGTTCTTGCACAGCCTCCGGTACGAGGATTCGGGAGGCAAATGGAGTTATTGCAGCCCTCTGCCGTCTTGGGCTCTCCCTCCGAGCGGCATGAGCGGACCGACCGCGGTGGGAGGACTGGGGGAGCTGGTGGAAGCCGTCAAGGATGATCCGATCGAGACGACCTCGTAAAGGACGCCTGTGATGCCAACAGAGACGTAACAAATGCATGCATGCACTGCGGACCAATCGCCGAGAAATGCTGCCAATCCTGCAAGGACCAGCAAGAAAGAAGTGATTAAAAAAAGAGAGAGAGAGAGTCCCAGCCAAGTCTCCCTTCCCGTGTCATCTCGTTTTCGCCGCGCCCGGTTACCCCTATCGCCGTCGCTGTCGCCGTCACCAGGGTCGAGGTCGGCTGGTTTGTTGGTTGTTGTTCGTGTACCTGGTTTGAACCGGCACGTCCGAGGAGCCGCGTGGAACCCATATTCCCTCCCCTGTCCCCCACATGCCGAACGCCGGAGGCGCCTCGCCTTTTTCGCCAGGCCGCCGGGGGTGGTCGGGTTGCGCAGCTTCCCCTGGTTGACCTGCCTGAGGGTGGCCTGTCGCCTACGAGGGCTCCGCCGCACAAGGTGGACTCGTCAGAAACACGGGACGCCACATCTGCTGACTCGGCATGTTCCTCAGCTCTGCCGGCCCAGGCCTTTGAGTTTCTGCTTGGTCCTGCACAGAACTACGCTACGACACCACGCAACTTTCCCTACCGACTAACAAAGGCACTTCCACTACCGCAACCGCTATTCTGTACTATGCTGAACACCGATGCCTCGCCGCCGACCAATCGTTCTGCAAGCGGAGACCACTCCGAGAGGTGACGTGCGCTGTAGGGCAGCATTGAACATCGATCGGACTGGTGATGAGCCGACCATGGCCTCGTTACCTGCTCTAAGGTGCTTCGGAGTTTCTCCGTACGTGAGAGTTCCCCTTGCCACACTCAAACACACTGACAAGCCTGGGCAGCTGATGGACGGAGACGAGAGCATTGCATATCTTCGTACCCTCCCCGGGTGCACGATTCTCGCTTCGTTGTCCAGCATCGCATCCCAATTGATCGGACCATTTGACGAATGGCCAGCCCTGGCTGCCCGGGCAGGCCAAACGCAGCCTGCCCCTCCACACACCCTCGCAACTGCGCCCACTGGCAAGGCAGTTCGTTATTAGGTGGTGGCGAGCGGCTCGTCGACGGGACGCCGCGTACTCGCAACCAGAATGCCGGGTACTGTGCAGAGATCCTGTTGCGGAGCGCCCCGGCCGACGCCTCCCTTCCCTTGCTGACCGCCACTCCGGAGGTTGGGCGCATTGTTGCTGTAATGGCGCAGGTGGTCTGATGGCCAAGAACCCAAGAGCGAGAAAAGGGACGAGATACCGGACAGGCGCGGCGATTGAATTGGTCATGCGAGACGCCACCGACCGCGTACAATGCCGACAGGTCCCAGCAACTTGGAAGCGCAATGCGTGCTGTAGGCGCCGTCGATTGCGCAGTGCATCAAAAATGAATCACTTCAGCGCAATGCGACACCGGCGTAGCCGGTTGCCATTTCATGAGACCGATGTGACGAGCGCAGGACAGACCAGTCAGGCCGCGGCGACATTCCATCGTGTGGAGGGTGCTTTTGCGAACCATCCAACCAAACAACCTCAATCCGAAAGCAGGGTTCGGCTCGGTTCGGTTCGGCTGGGCAGGCTTTCTTTTTTCCTACGCATGTTGCTGCATTTGTGGTTGGGCTCGATAGGCTTGCGCATGCGGGGGGATGGGGGATGATCTGCCCAGCACTTGGGCTAGACAGTAATCGGCGCTTTTTTTTTTCTTTGGGCTTCAGGCGCGAGCTGAGCTCGCGCCGCCTTGCCCACCTTTTCCGAGCCTCGACGTCGCTCCGGTCTCGACGTGGGCAACCTCTCTCGAATCCGCCGTTCAACACCAGCGTCATCCCTCCCTGGCGCGTCGTATGCCTTTCCGCTTCTCCCAACATCTCGAGGAGATGAAGATGAAGAAGAAGAAGAAAAATGCCCAGGGCGACATCTAAGACGCGGAGGTGCACGCCTCTCGCACCACAAGTGTTTGCAAGTGCACATGGTACGGTCTGGGGGCGAGGACGCCCGCGGCGAAAAGGCCGGGCTCCTGCCACGATGTTGGTTCAGCTAGAGGCTGCCGGCGGAAAAGCCGGTCGGCATTCGCCATCTGGCAGTCTCGTGCTAAGTCGTTTCTCCGTGACGGGACGTCTTCCAGCGCGGCCTAGGCTCGACTTCTGGGTTTTCTAGGGCCGTTCGGGTGCTTCGTCGCGCCCTTGGGCTGCTTTTCTTTTCTGCCTGGGCCGACAGTCGGGTTTCCCATGGACATGTCGCCGTTCGGAGTGGCTTCCTGGGGGCGATCTAGTACGGCGGCCGGCGTCTTTTCCTCTGCTGCTTGTTCTTGGCCCCTCTCTTCTAGAAAGGGTGGAGGATGGGCGACCCGGTGCAGTTCAGTTCAGTTCAGTTCGGTTCGGTTCAGCTAAGCCAAGGTGCCCATCTAACCTACCGGACGTACTACTTACTTGCGGATGGCCAGCTCGTCCGTCGGCTTCCTGACCTGATCTGACCTGACCTGGGTTGCCCATCCGTCGGCGGTGGCATATCGCCGAAGAACGCTGCTTCGCTTCAGTCGCCACTGGGCGCGGCGAGTGTCCATGCCTGGCCACGACCTCGACTGTGTGGTAAGGAGTCAGGCTTGGTTCCCATGTTACGTGCGTATCTGGTGCTCCACGGAGAGAGCAGCACAGCACTCTTGCGCCGATGCTTCGGTCATGGGGCCGGCAGGCAGGTCCATGGTGATGCAACGGGCTCCCGCTCCCGCTCCCTCTCTGCCCTTCTCTCCGTCTCTGACCCTCTTCCTCCCTCTCTCTCCCAGTCTCGCACACACACACACTGGAAGGAAGGTCGCCGAATCACCATAGCGTCATCGGCTTCATCCCAGATGGCTTCCCTACCCCGTCCAGCCGTCGAAAGTCTGAAGGCCGACGGGTGCATGACAGACCTCCGTCCAAGGCAACATCAAGGCGACTCCACCGTCTCTGTTTCTAGCGGCACATCAGACCTACAGAGTTTTACACGAATTCGGAGTAGCCTGAACTCTATTTCGATGAGCAACACAGCGCACCCCTGGCCAGGCGACCTGGGCGAGCTGGCGCAGACTGCCAGACGGGTCAGGGAAGCCAGAGAAGACAGGACGCGCCAAACAAGCCAGAGTAATCCCCGACGAGCCTGGGAGTTCCCACCCAAGGATGGCGTCGATGGAGGAAGGGGTGGGAAGGTGAGGAAGAAGGAGGGGGGGGGGGGGGGNCCCCCCCCCCCCCCCCCCGGGCCTCGCACCCCCCCGAGCCCCCCTCCGGCTTCCATCGAGGTTCCTGGGACTCGAGCGTCGAGCGTCGAGCGTCGAGCAGCAGACATGGGAGGCCCCGTTCTGCACTATACCGAATAAAGACCGGGATCCAAGCAGGGATCAGGGCCTCAGCGGCCTTTCCACGCAACAAGCCCCCCCCCGCCCCCTTCTCCCCTGTATGATCCATCCGTCACCTCAAAACTCATCGACCCGAACGACCCCCCCCAGCTGTTCCCTGCATCTGTGAGTAGTTCTCGAAGTGGGTTAGCAATTTGCGCCTGGTCCCAGGCTAACCCGTCTGTCATGATGATGCCAGCCCAAGGGTACCTACCGTACGCCTGCCCCGGTTACGTACCCAGGTACAAACGGAAAGGGCCTGTGTACTGTACTTGCCGTCGTCGTCGTCTACCTCCTCGTCCTCGTCCTCGTCCACCTCCCATGGTCAGACCCATCTCAGACGCAGGCTAGTATTTCGCCGGATGCATCCTTCCCATGAGCCCTTGTACCAGGAACTCATACCCATCTGCCCTGAAACCCCTTGCCGCCGGCACCGGGGCCATGCTACTACTGAGAAGCTCACAACACTGATATTCGATCTTATATCATGCCAATGGGTCCCCTCCCCAACTCTCCACCCCTGCCCACCCCGTAACCGTAATCGATTCCCCAGAGTGCGCCGCGCACCTATCTATACCTACCTACCTACCTATCTTACCTTGAGACCTCGACCTCAACATAACATAAACGGGACCCCTCCTCTCAGCTTGACCCGACCTTCAAGCTCTTCAGCTCCACGACCTCTTCCCACCTCTCTACACCTTCTACCCTGTCTACCTGCTCACCTCCTACCTACGTCCATTGCCTCTTGTCTGCAGACCGGTACCACACACGCCTGCCCGCCGTCCTACCCTGCCAAACCCGCCTACCTGCCCTCTCGTCGTCGACGACGACGACGACATTGCCCGCCATGACACGATCCTCCTCCGCAGAGCCCGCCAAGGGTACCAAGCGAAAGGGTAACGTCCTCCCCTCCCCCCTCTGATGCCGTCCCGTCTCCACCCGGCGAAGCTCCCCGCGGGAGCCCGCCCTATGGATCTCTGCCCCCAGGCTGACTCGAACACCACCTCCAGGCACGAGGAGCGTCTCGACCTTGAACCCCGCGCAGCTGGCGCGCAAGAGAGCCAACGACAGAGAGGCCCAGCGAGCCATCCGCGCGCGCACCAAGGAACACATTGAGCGGCTGGAGCAGCAGCTCGCCGACCTGCAGAGCGAGCGAGGCGGAGACCAGTCGCAGACCATCCAAGAGCTCACTCGGAGGAATAGAGCCCTCGAGGAGGAGATTTACCGCCTCAGGGAGGCCGCAGGACAGCCGGCCGGCCACTCGTACCCCAACTCGGGTATGCTCCCCATGAACCTACAGCACGCCTACATAGCGCAGCACAGCGATCAACTCGCTAACACGATGATGCCCAGTCTACGACGACAACCTGAGCTCAGTCAACGGGGCCATACCGAGCCCTCGATCATCCCCGTTTCCGGCCTCCGGTGGCTATAGCGGCATGCCCGAGCTGGGGCCCTCCTACGTGCCGCTCCCCGACGCCTCGGAGTCGTGGGGCCCAGGTGTCTCCGTCCCGTCCAACGTATCCAGCCCCTCTTCTTCCGCCAACACGGACGAGTACGGCGGCGCCTACATTCCCACCAGCATCCCCGCCCCCATGATGGAGGCGCGGAGCGTCCCCTCGAAGATGGACTACGACGACGTCGACTCTGGTAAGCAGCGCACGCCAACGGCGTACGTGCAACGCAATCCTGAGACGCTAACCACCCAGTCCGCAGACGCTGGCTACCCTCTCTCGCATCATCGCAGCCAGGCGGGCGCCAACGGCTACCTGCCTCACGAGCCATGGAATATGTACCCGGCCCTGTACTACCAGCAACCGTCAGCCCACTGATTCGGCAACCGGGAACGTCCTTTTGGGAGATGCCCTCCCTGATCCTGACGCCCACCTGCGCCGCCGACCAGTGGATCGTCAGCTTCACCCAAGACTGCCGACGTCTCGCGCAAACGAAAAACCTGGACGCACTCCTACGGCCTTCGCGTGTCAGCGTGAAGACCCTCCTCGAGTATAACCCGCCTTCGTCGACGCACCCAGCACCGCGCATCCACTTTGCCGATCTCGAACGAGCCCTCGAGGTGAACAGCGCCGGGTCCGGCGCCGCGCCTCACCCCCTCGCCGAGCTCATCACGGCACTCGCCGACAGGTCTGGCATGGCCAACGTGGTAGAGCGCCTGGCCATGTTCGTCCCCGCACAGCGCGTCGTGGCCTGGCTGGCACAGCCCACCAGGGAGTCCTACAATTCCCTCGTACCCAACTACGCCCCGCGACCCAGCCAGCTCACGGTCCCTCACCCGCAGTGGGTCGACCTTGTGTTGCAGGGCTCGCTGCGCGACGCCATCATCGAGCGGCAAGACGTTTACGCGACCGAGGAGTTCCTGAACGTCTACTCCACCAGCCTCCGCCTCATCAACTGGCCCGGCCGACCGGTGGACGCGATCAACATGGACCCGACAACGGGCGAGGTCTGGCTCAACGACACGTTCGTCGCCCACTCCGTGAGGCCCGAGAACTGGCGCATGCATGAGGCGTTTGTCCGCCGTTACCCCGAACTACGCGGCTTCGTTGAGCTCACCGAGTCCTGACGAGAGCGCATCGCCTCGCCCACATCTTTTTCATTTTCTTCTTCTACCACCGCTTCTTCGACTTTCATCTCATCTTCATTGCCGTCTTCTTGTCTCCGCATTTGCACTGTTCTTCCGGTTCTACGACGTTGCATGTACCCCACCCCACCCCTTGCGCTTGCGTGCTTTAGACATAGATCCGGTTTGCCTGCACCCGTCGGGGGAGGGCGGGACGGAATGGGAAGGGCGAAGGGCTTTGGAGGGTTACGAAGCCCCTGCCAACGTGCAGGGGTTGGGAGTTGAGTGCGGACGCGACTCGTCTTGTTGTTCACGTTTCTTGTTCAATGCTCTGTCTTAGGTCGGTCGTTGATGAGGGACCAACTGAACTGAACCGAACCAGGCCAGGCCAGGCCAGGCGGGCTGAGCGATGGGATGATGACGGCGTCGCCGGCGACCGGCAGCAATCGGGGGGGCCTGTTATCCTGCTTGCAGGTGCCCCGGATGCGGGAAGAACACTTGGCGCTGGGTATTGCATAGAGTTTGACACACTTGTCTGGATTTAGGTGGGGGGCAGGGAGGGGAATGGAAGAAATGAAAACTGACAGTTGTCATGACCCCCATGCCCAACGTGGATTCTGAATTTTGAATGCTACACCATACACATGTTCACCGACGAACGGGTCGCATTGTACGCTCGCATCATCCGTGTGTACCCATGTGCCGTCGCCATCGTTTTTGCCAGTGTCTATGTGCGCCAAGCTACCCGCGCCACCCCAGCCGAGAGAGAGTTTGGGCAGACCACCCACACCTCCCCCGATCGGTGGAATGAGGTCATCATTCGATATGCGGCAGCGCCGACTCCTCGCCATCATGGTTGCTTTTTCACAATTTCAAGGGTCACGTTATGTCGCTGGGCCGGATTGAGGGGCAATCGAAAGGGCAGGGGGGGGCAGAGGGATAGGGACGGGCGTTCATTGTGCACTGACTTGAGGCGGTTAAGCGGCGTCAAGCCGCATATCGCTCGCTCGCTCGCTGGCTGTTCTGGTGTGGATGGATGGAAAGACAGGGTTCGCTGCAACAGCAAACAGCAGCAATCGGGCTGCATCGGGGGATTGGTGTACAGATACCTGCTCTGTGCGGGTGGTGTTGGTTGTAGATCCGTCCGAGTCTGCCAGTTACTCCCCCCTCCTCCCCTTCTAATTTTTTTTTCATCTTGCTGTACGACGGTGGGTTCGGCCGGGTTCGGGCGGGCAAGGAAGGCAGGTAGTTGGTAGGGCGCAGATGGTTATTGAGCTGACGAGTGCATCGCGATAGTCGTCACCCTCGACGCAAAGGGCGGGGGTGTTAGAAAACTCATAATCCCTGGAATGTGGTGCATGCGAAAATGAAAACGTCCTCCCCCCTCCCGGCTCCCTGTCACGCCTCTCGCTCGCTCTCTCTCTCTCTCTCCTTCTCTCTCTTCCTTTCCCTGCCTGCCCGCTAGCTGAACTCGTCCACAGGGCTCCCTGGATCCAGGCTCGGCTGGCAGGAGTTTGTTGCTGTTTAGAAGGTCCCCGTTCCCGCGCCGTGAAAAACGGCTTGGGTTCCGTGCTGAAGAAAGCCGACCACATGGTGGCATGGGGACGAATCGGGACGGCAGCGGACAGGACGGGTGGTTGAGGGCCACATGGGTAGACCCCCCGGAAGTAAATAGGATCCGGGGCCCTAGTCCAGGATGCGCCCCTGTAAAAGTCAACAACAGGGGGGGAGGGGTCGCGCGACTTGCGCGCTCGAACACGATGCAATGACGGAGCGACACAGGGCTTCGCACGATCCACAGCAAAGAGCACATACCCACTTGCACACTGGTCGTCGCAAGGCGTGGAGGTAGGCCTCTGCCGGGCTGTCAATGCCCATGACATATGTTCAATATAAATATCCCCGTCAAGACTTGCGCATCCGTGGGCCAGGTACCGATGCGCAACGCAACGCTGCGCTACGCTACCGGCATGCCGATATGTGCCGTTGTGGATTTGTTTCCGCGATGTGTATGCCTTGTTGGGCCGTTGTTGATGGGGTTGACGAGGGCTGGTCGTGGAAGGGGTTCGTTCCCTCTCCGCGCAGCAGCAGCAGCGCAGGCAAGCACGGGAGAACAAGCAATTGGACATTTTCGGCGATCATGGTCGTTGGTTCGTCGTGTGGGCGCACACGCCGATCGCCGGCACTGCCATGCCAAGCTCAATCTTGGCTTTTCGCGTCCCAGTTTACCTTAGCCTGAGAGCCGGTCCCGACAGGTCTCTGACCTTGTTTACCTGCTTTCGCAGGCTGACCATGTGGGCCGTGCTGTCCATCTCGGGCTGCGCCAGGCGCGTACGTAGCGGACGCGCAGAGGTGCTATATCGTAGCTGGCGCAGTCGTGATATGTCCCTAGTTCGTCAGCTCGGCGATGGCGGCATGGCTGCGCAAGGCAAGACAGGGCAAGACAAGCCATGGTCCGACGAGGCAGGGTCTAGGGTCGAGCCGGGTTGATGTCATGTCACAGATGATGTTCCATTGTGTGCGATCTTGGCTGGATCTATCTTGAGAATGCGATATCCATATAAAGGGGGGTGCTATGATGTTAGCAGGCACAGGGGACGCGTCCCCCTCCCCTACCCTTGTTGCAGTGCCAGGCGGACCCGAAGCAGCCCTAGAGTGGAGATTGTTTCTCTCTGCCGGGGAGACGCCGAAGTGACCTTGAGTAGGTACCCCATCTTACCGAGGTGGGTAGGCGAGCTACCTAGCTCGACTACCAACCTACCTAACCTTGGGCAGGTACTGTGTTGGGGTGGGGAGGGTGAGGGGGAGTCGCACATTAGGTACTCTCTCGCTCCTGCAGACGCACATGGCCCAATCCATCGGCAACACAATCAATCAATCAATCACACGGGCCCAGGGAAACCAAACGACTCCGTCGGCCACAGCGGCGACGACGGGTATCGACGATGGCAGTGCCAGCGCGCGACGACGTCGGACCCGAGCCGCTCCTCCGTGACGTGACCGGCGGCTGTAGCTGCCTATCTCCCTACCCACCACGCACGTCGCACCTGCTAGTTCTCTGGCGCTCATGCAAGGCCGATCACCACATGCGAGACAAGGGGAATTTGGGGGGAGGGGGGGGAAGGGCTAGCAAGCGTTCAGACATCCAGGGCGTCGCCCGTCTCCCCCCAACCCTACGATGTACGATGACAGATGTGATGTGCGCCCGGGCATCGGCAGGCCAGGCCAGGCCAGGCCAGGCAACACCACACCACACCAAGCAAGGACAGGCGTGCAGGCGTGCAGGCCTGCCAGGCACCGGCACCCAGGCAATCCGACTACCGGACGAGATCCGGCAGACACGCCAAGCCAGCGGGTACACTTGATGCTTGGTGCTGGCACTTTGGGGGAACCGGTTGATGCCCAATCACAGGGGCATGTCTAATGATGTTCATCAGGGGTCTGTTCTTCTGCCTGCCCCCTCCGCTTGGTAAGATGCCCAGTCCCCTTCTGGCACTGCCCTGCCCTGCCCTGTATGCCCTGCCCTCCCTCTCACTCCCTCTCCCCCTCCACACCCTGTCTGTCAGGTTTGGCCTGCCTGCCCGCCTTGCTTGGCAATTTGACCCCTGGTCGTTCTCCTGCTAGGTCATACGTAAGTTGAGAGCTGACCTCGTAACAGAAAGAGGACGTGTGTATGTACACCTCCCCTCACTTCCCGGATCTCACCGAAACCAGGCTCGGCTTTCTCCCCGCTTCGACAGCACCTTGAAGAGGACAATAAGGCAGGCCGAGTCAGTCCCCCGCAGCATGCCAAACGAAGCTTTCTGGGCATGGCAATCATGGGGGCCTGGCCTGCCAGCAGATGCCACTCCCGCTCGGCCTCTGTTCCCAATCGACACGGAACCATCAACGCCGGGCGTCGGTTCATGGGCTGACCTGATCATGGGCCGGTGCGCTGTTGTTTCTACCCATTGGCCGCTCGTCGCCTTTGCTGTCCGTTTTATCTGTTGACTATCCGAAACAAGCTGCGCAGAGACACGCCTGACACTGACAGCAAGACAGCAAGACAGCAAGACAGCAAGACAGCAAGACAGCAAGACAACAGGCCAGCAGGCCAGCAAGACGGCGGGCGAGACAGCATGCCGGCGACACCGCAATCAATCGAAACGGTCAAGCGGCAAGACGGACAGGGAGGGGCAAGCAAGCGAGACAGGACAAGACAGGTGCTCGTCTGGTTTGATGCGCCGTCACCGCCGGCACCGCCGTTGGACGTAATAGTATCCTCTCGTCGATCGGCCTCCCTCTGTTTCCTTCCTTGTCCTTTTCAGTCTCCATTCTCCAATCTTCGGTCTCCAGTCTGCAGCCCTCCCGGGGCTGCTGTGCCGCACCGCACCACACCGCAAATTGTTTAGTACCTGTACATCATTTGCGGCCTTACGCCTTGCGAGGAGTGTCTCGTCTCGTCTCGTCTTCTTGGGTGGTGTAGTGCCATTCGGATGCCGGTTCTCGCTGCCACCGCTCCACCCGTTCTGCTCTGCCCGCTCTGTCTCTCCACCCAGCTTGCGTGGATGTCTGGATGTCGAAGTTTCGAAGCTTTGCGGAACAAATTAGACTTTGCGCCGTTGCTCCAGATTGATCGTCTGGTCTTCGTCCGTCCTAGCGTACAGGGCGAGCACGCACCAGAGTCCCCCAGCCGCCCCATGCTGCCATCGTCAGGACCAATCCGCCAGCAAGTCCTCGTCAAGGCACCCCGGCTTGACACCTGTCTTGCCTGCCCTGAGGCCTGCCATCATTTCTGATACTACCATAACCTCCTCCTGTGTGGTGTGAGTGTACTCGTGTACGTATCAGACATGACCATCCGGCAGCTTCGTGTACACAGTCCTGCACGTTTCCCTTCTTAGTGGGCTTTGTAATCCATGCACATTGTCCACTGGGCGCTCTGTTCCACCTTCTTTGCGGTCCTCGAAGAGAGAGGCGCAAGTTGCGAAATCGTGAGCGAGTCGCGAGCGGTACGACGCCCTGCAGCTTCGGCCTTCCACGGACCCGCGGCGGCCAGGCCGCTTGACGATGAATGCTTCGAGGGGTCCGGGCTCATCAGCGCCGCCGTACGCGACCCCCCTCCCCTTTTTCGGCCCCTTGGCGCTCGTCGTCTCGCTGTTGGCCCTGGCGCGGACTTCACAATTGCGCGCCTTCTAGCGCGGCTTTCTCCGCGGCCGGGTCTCTCCATCGACAAGCTGCCTGACCAGCTGGCTTGTGCGTGCCATTCGCCTGTGTGGCCGCGTCTGTGAGGCGGGCTTTCACTAGAGCGATAGCCGACACAGAAACCCAGTTCCGTGGAAGTGACAGCACTTCAGCCCGGCATGACCAACCATTAGCAATGAAGGTGCGTATGTAGCCGATGCTGGGCACGATGGGGGTTCTGTCGTCCTCGACTCTTGGTTGGACACGTTGAGCGACATCACGCGAGGAGGCTCAAGCCACAGACTCCCTTTGAGCTACAAGGCCGAGACCAGGACCCCAAAACAGGCTTCCGGGGAGGGCTTGAGCGGAGAATCCCATGGGTAAGCGGCATGCCCATCTGCCGCCGCGCATTCGCCAACCGACCTAAGTACCAAGCAGGGCAGCAATGGGTAGCGCATGGCAGGGCAGGGCAGAGAGCAAGGTCGGCTTGGACGTTTTTGGTATGCCCTCGATCCATACCCAGCACAGCACCTGCCAACTACGAAAGGACGCTCGATGTACTCAGTACGCTTCACCTGGTGTTTACCATTCGGGATGGGGCCGACGCCGACTTGGAACGCCGTACATTCTAGGAGCAGCTGGTCAGTCTGTGCCTTGGCGGAGTATCTCGTCTCTGTGCTCGCATCTTGTGCCTCATTCATCAATAATACTGGTCCCTGTCTGCAGCAGAGACACGGGTATTTCCGCTGGTTGTTTGCTGTGTCGTCCCGGTGGGATCATGAGCCTCATCAACAATAGAAAGGCGCCGGATTGTGTGGCCTGCCTCAGATTCGAGTAGGGTTTGGCAAGAAAGGCTAATGTCCGTAAGCCGGCGGGTGACAGCGGGAGAATAGAGGCAGGGGCTGGCGCGGTTGGAACAGAACTACCGAGCTAGGTATTGCGTCGTAGCTTCTCGTCGGTTCACGAAAGTGGCTGTGAGGTGAGGTCTCTATTCCAGTTGTCTGACTGCTCTTGGCTATCGAGCATCGATCTGGGCGTGGGCAGACGGACACCGCGATCGCTGCGACTCGATGAACCCCCTGGGCGTGTTCATTGTCTGCAAGGGTTGACGGAGAAGGCAAGGGGCAGGAGGAGGAGACTGCCCCCCCCCCCCAACCTCCCGGCCCCCTGGACGTCTCTGCTCTTTCGCTATTTTTCTCGCCCTGTCTGCGAGCCGGGTCAACGGAGGAACGCGTACTGCAATACACGATCGATCACCTGGCGGGCTGACATTGCTCGACAAGTCCAGGATGGTCGGTCGTGAAGGACAAGGTTCGTGCTGTGCACGGGATGCGCCGTCATAAACCCTGAGAGACATAGCCGTGCCTCGAGATAGCGTCGGGGGCGAGCCGCCCACCTTTCCGGACTTTGTCCAAGTCACAACCATGAACATGGAATGCGTGATCGTACGTGCTGCGTCGTAGTCGAGGCTGGTACCGATGGTCGCCGGACTACCACTGCAGCGCAACGCTACTCGATGTAGCTGGGGGAAGTGTAGCTCGGTGTCGGGCGAAGTGCGCTTTCTAATGCACCGAAAGGTTACGCAAGACCAAAGCAAAGGTAGCTGATATCGTGGGACGACAGGGGTTTAGATGAACAGTGTGGGAGGGGGGCGCAAGTCTCCCTATCCTCCTCTCGCTCTTGCTCTCTTCGTTTCTGGACCCCATCCGTCATCAGAAGCTTTCACTAGCTTGTGTGACCACCGCGCTCCCCACATATCACATTGAAGATGGGGCGCGTGGGGAAAGCTTCGCCTTCTGTTGGGCTCAGTCACAGTCCTGTCGGCGACGTGCTTTCCCCGTCTTGCACTCACTCGTCCCTTCGGACGGCTAACTAGGTGATCGAACGCCCGCGCCAAAACCTCGTACTGTAGAGGGAGAAATATCTCAACGTCTTCAATCTGAGTGCAGGATATTGGCGCGCGAGAGTGTCCTCAGCTTTGGATGCTGGTGTAGAAGTTTACCGTCAATTGCGGGCTTGGCATCGATGTACCGAGACTCTTGTGTCATTGCTGACCGCTGACATTGAGATAAGGTCGAAGAAGAAGAAGAAGAAGAAGAGCCCTGTCATAGGTGGTGGCCGGTAGGATGTTCAAGACGGGACCGAGTTTGGTTGGTGTGTAGACTGGCGCGTCGGTGAGGGGCTCACTGTCCACCACCGTTCACCGAGGCGAGGTTAGGATAAAGAGGTCACCTGATCAGCCACGCCCACCCAAAGCGGCAGAGTATCGGGATAAGTTCGTCTGAACATCGGCACAAATTGCAGTGCCGAGCACGCCGAGGCGTCATTCGACAGCTTGTCTCTGTCGATTTCTCCACCCA
The DNA here is from genome assembly GCA_002851755.1 of Verticillium zaregamsianum. Classification (NCBI taxonomy): domain Eukaryota; kingdom Fungi; phylum Ascomycota; class Sordariomycetes; order Glomerellales; family Plectosphaerellaceae; genus Verticillium; species Verticillium zaregamsianum. The sequence continues at coordinate 444,704 of NMXM01000004.1, read as the reverse complement.
GAGGGCAGATGCGACGGAATATCGGGACGTCGTTCAGATAGCTTGCCGCCTCACGCATAGCCATTGGCTCAAGTCGGTGGGAAAGATGGTCCAAGGCTCATCGGCCGGCTGCCCCGCGCCGGCCAAGACCCGTTAGTCGTCGGTCCCGCGGGGAGGGCGGCGGGGAATTGCCCGGAGACTGAGGAGAACAGGTCATCGCGGATGTCGTGGCCGTGGTAGTTCGTGCCTCGTTGCCGATGTCGCCTCAACTCAGAACCCCTCAGGAGACCTACGAGCGGCATATTTAACGCCCAGTCACTCTTGTTCCGAAGACTCGGGACGTCGTCTTTCTTCTCATTCTCCTCCTCAACCGACCGACCCATTGCCTTTCCCCTTCTTTCCGCAACTCGTGCTTTGCACCACTACCGTCACCATGGCCGAGATTGATGTCGAGGTTCTGCTCAAGAAGCTCTCCAACTCCGAAAAGGTCGACCTGCTGGCAGGTACAGCTTCCCAAGCCATGCACACACACACACACACTGAACAATGATGCCTTCCCGGGCCGCACATCTTACTGACCCGAGCCGCTCAGGTATCGATTTCTGGCATACCAAGGCTCTTCCCAAGCATGGCATCCCCTCTATACGACTCAGCGATGGGCCCAATGGCGTCCGCGGCACCAGATTCTTTGACGGCGTCAAGGCTGCTTGCTTCCCCTGTGGCACTGCTCTCGGCGCCACCTTCAACGCCGCCCTGCTGGAAGAAGCCGGCAGGAAGATGGGCGAGGAGGCCAAGTTGAAGGGCGCCCACTGCATCCTCGGTCCCACCATCAACATGCAGCGCGCACCCCTCGGTGGTCGTGGCTTCGAGTCTCTCGGTGAAGATCCTGTGCTCGCTGGTCTTGGCTCCGCTGCCATCTGCAACGGTATCCAGAGCGTCGGCGTCCAGGCCACGCCGAAACACTTTGTCTGCAACGATCAGGAGCACAGGCGGAACGCTGTCCAGAGCATCCTCACGGAGCGCGCCCTCCGCGAGATCTATGCCCTGCCCTTCCAGCTGACTGTCCGCGACTCCAAGCCTGGAGCCTTCATGACGGCGTACAACGGCGTCAACGGCGTCTATTGTAGTGAGAACTCAGACCTCCTCGAGAAGATGCTCCGGAAAGAGTGGGGTTGGGATGGCATGGTCATGAGTGATTGGTACGGAACCTACACAACGTCCGAAGCTGCCAACGCCGGCCTAGATCTCGAGATGCCCGGCCCGCCCCGCTTTCGTGGCGAGCTTCTCAAGTTCAATGTCTCTACCGACAAGGTCAAGCAGCACGTTCTCGACGAGCGCGCCCGTGCCATGCTCAGGTTCGTCAAGGAGTGTTCGAAGCTTGGCATTCCCGAGAACGCAGAAGAGAAGACGGGCGATACCCCTGAGACGGCCGAGCTTCTGCGACGTATTGGTGGCGAGTCCCTTGTTCTCCTGAAGAACGAGAACAATGTCCTTCCGCTGAAGAAGAACAAGAAGGTCAGTACCGCATCAATCTGGCGTCTGCGTGTCACCTGCCTGCCCGAGTGAAGCTAACAGACCGATGAGAAGACCGTTGTTATTGGTCCCAACGCCAAGATCGCAACCTACCATGGTGGTGGCTCGGCCGCCCTCGCCGCGTACTACGCTGTGACACCTTATGACGGCATCAGTCAGAAGCTCGAGTCCAAGCCCATCTATGCTCAAGGTGCTTACTCCCACAAGCTTCTCCCCCTCCTCGGCAACGTGGTCAAGTCACCGTCGGGCGAGCAGGGAATGGTATTCAGGGCCTACACCGAACCCCCAAGCGTGTCATCTCGAAAGCCCGTTGACGAGCGTGTCTTGACAAAGACGGAGCTCAACCTCGTCGACTACTATGTGATCAAGGACCCCCTCTGGTACGCCGAAGTCGAGGGTTCTTTTGTCGCCGACGAGGACTGCCAGTACGAACTTGGCCTCATCGTCTGCGGCACTGCCAAGCTCTACGTCAATGACAAGCTGGTCATTGACAACGAGACGGAGCAGCGCCAGGGCGATGCCTTCTTCGGCGCGGCCACTGTGGAGGAAAGGGGCACCACTGAGCTCAAGAAGGGCGAGACGTACAACTTCAAGGTCCAGTTCACGTCAGCTCCTGCTTCCAAGCTCCAGGGCAACAACGTTGTTTTCGGCGGTGGCGCCCTCCGAGTCGGCGGTTGCAAGGTCATTGACGACAAGGAGGAGATCAAGAAAGCGGCAGATCTGGCCAAGGATGCTGAGCAGGTCATCATTTGTTCCGGGCTCAACGCGGACTGGGAGACTGAGGGCCACGACCGTGATCACATGGATCTTCCCGGCTATCTGAACAAGCTCATCTCGGCCGTTGGAAAGGCCAACCCCAACACGGTCGTTGTCAACCAGTCGGGCACGCCAGTCACCATGCCGTGGATCAACGACGTGGCCGCCCTTGTCCAGGCGTGGTACGGCGGCAACGAGACGGGCAACGCCATCGCCGACGTGCTCTTCGGCGACGTCAACCCTTCGGGCAAGCTTTCTCTGAGTTTCCCCATCCGCGTCCAGGACAACCCTGCCTTCCTGAACTACCGGGCTGAGTTCGCCCGCACATTCTACGGCGAAGACGTGTACATGGGCTACCGATTCTACGAGTATACCGACCGTGCCGTTCTCTTCCCCTTTGGTCACGGCCTTTCCTACACAAGCTTTGAGTTCTCTGATCTCTCTGTGTCTGACAAGGATGGCAACCTGAAGGTCGACGTGTCGGTCAAGAACACAGGGTCCGTCGACGGTGCCCAGGTCATCCAAGTGTACGTGGCCCCCAAGCAAAAAGCGACCAAGGTCAACCGTCCCCTGAAAGAGCTCAAGGGCTTCGGCAAGGTGGCGCTTGCAGCTGGAGAGACCAAGAGAACTACTGTCGACATTTCCACCAAGTATGCAGCAAGCTACTGGGATGAGGACCGTCATCAGTGGTGTGCCGAAGAGGGCGAGTATGAACTCATCGTCGCGGACAGCTCGGCCGTCACGGAGAAGGCACTGAGGGGGTCATTCACTGTTGTTGAGACGTATTGGTGGTCCGGTCTGTAGGCCACTGGGATCGCTCTGAGGTGATGAGATTTGTGTGCGGCAAACGCGCACTCGGGAAGGCTGAGATAACCTAGCAAGATTGATGATGAAACGATAAATTCTCCTTACGACCAGTCATCATCTGTACGAATCATCTGCCATGTCGTCGCAACGACTTCTATGCACCCTGTCACGTGATTTCGTGATTTGGCGTTTGGGGGCGCACGACCACATAGCCATGTTTCGACGTGTTCGTAAACTCACCTACTCACTTTCACGAAACCAGGGCGCTTCGAACAGCCCGTTGCCGCACCATGGCCTTCAACACGCCGGCACCGCATGCGCTGCCCACCGTCATTTCTCTGAAGCAGACGTTTCTCGAGGCGCAGATCCGCCTACTCGCCCAGGACCTCACCCCCTCTCGTCGCTGGCGCGATGACAATGCCGCGGCGGCCGAGCCGCTCCCTGCTGCCGCCGTCGACGACGCGATGTACAACCTGAACCAGGCCCTCCAGCAGCATGCCCGGCGCGTCCACCCCCCGCAGTCGACGCGCCTCATCGCCGAGCAGATCGACAAACTCTACCAGGCCGATGGCGCGGCTGCCGCGCACGAGGACCGTGGGGGCCTTGCCACCAATACTGACTTGAGTAAGGCCAACCCCCCCCCCCCCTTCCTTGTTCTATTCCATTCTCTTCACTCCGAGGAGACTCTCTGCTCGTTGCAGCTGACGCAGAATCTCGCCCCTCAGCCGACGACGAGACCATTGCATCGCTCATCCCCGCCTGGCCCTCGCCTCAGGAAGCAACGGCCCTTCCCATGGAGGCCAAGCGCTACGCTGACCAGGTGTCCACCTTGAATGCTCTCGCAGCGCGACGGAGCCAAGCACGCGAACGCGTCGAGCGGTTGCGTCGCTTCGAGAAGGGCATTCGTCCTTTCCGTGCCGGCGAGAATGGACTTGGCTTGCAGGAGAATCTAGTAACGCGGGGTGGTGATGTTGAGAAAGAGCTAGAGAAAATGCGCATGCTGCTCGTGCGGGTCAGTGGGCGTATCGCCTCACTCCCCGATTCTACCAATGCCAGCACCGTCATCCGACCACCAGCTGAGACTGAGAAAGACAAGGTCGTGGAACTATTGGACAGGTTTTAGACCAAACAGTCTACAAAATCGTTCAATGCAAGAGCGGGCGTCTAATGAATAATGAGAGTCATGATAAGTATTCTTGAGCGCGTATAATATTGGCTATCGTTTAGAATGTAGGGTCAAGGCCTTGATGGTAGACTGAAAACCCAGATTAGCCTAGGCTGTGGCTGCATCAGCTGTCGCTCCTGCGAACCGTGATGCTTTCCTTTCTCTCCTTAATTCCCCCATTCAAGGTTGCGTCTTTAGCTGTGTCATCGATATCAAGACCTTTTGTCGTCTTCGCCTGGGCTAATACGGTATCCTCCAGTGTCGCGTCATTATCGTCAGTCTTAGTAGGCATGACGCGCAATGCAACGATATCATCAGTCTTCCCATTTACCACTACCCCGACCTGGTGGTACACCCGCAGCCCGACTACGACCACGGCATTCCAGGGATCCATTTCGAATTCGTCAGGGTCCTCTGCGTTACTCGGTGGTGCTGGTGCTCCAGCGCAGCGGCATGGCGCGTTCTCAACACCGTTGATAACATTGCCAGACCTCTCTCTTTCCAACGCGACGTCAATTTCACGCTCCGAAATGTCTGATACGATCGATGGGCAGTCGCTATCGTCGTGTCCGGTATCCGAGAAGCCTGGGCTGTCACTGGATTGACGCTCCAACAAAGTATCGTTGTCGTGGAGCACACCTGCGTGCTGTGAGACCATGCGACTTCTGCCGGCGCTTCTTGTTTTCTTCCTGTGCTTCACAGCCTCGAGGCAATGTGCCAGCCTTTTCTCCTTCGTCAGTCGGCTTCGAAGGGCTGAGCGCCGTTCATCTTGTTCAAGGTCCTGCTGCGCCTTATCGTGGACGTCTCTGGTAGCTTTCACTTCCGCCGGCTCTACGCCTTTGCAATGTGCTATGTCATATGCAAGGCCTGTATGAATCAACTTGTCGCGTCGTTTCTTTGCATAATTGCGAATCACCTGTTGAGGTGGGAGAAGTGCGTCGTTGCGGGTGGCATCAACACGAACGTGGACTTCGTACTCGCCCGCCGCCAGATCAAGTTCGACATTGACCGATCGTCTCATGCGATATGCGGGCTCACTGCGTATGACATAGGCCTCCCCTTCCCCGGCTCTGTGCAAGCGGAATCCGAGATCAAATCGGTATTGACCCTCGAGGCCTCGAAAGTAGCGGTCGTCGAGCTGCGACAGCACGATAACCACCGGCCCATCTCTTGATATTGTCAAAGCAAAAGATGTTTTGTGATAATCCAAGACCCATGGAACCTCAAGGGTGGTCCATTTCGACGTTGAGCTCCACTCAGGGCCGAATAGGCGGGTGACGTCGAACATGGAGTACTTCTTCAGGAGGTCGATGTAAGAGATCCAGAAGGCGCCATCATCACCAAAGGTATGCTTGAGCTGCCTCAACCATTCCGGGGTCCATTCCTTTGAGCCATCTGACCAGGCACCTAAGGAGTTGTCAGTGGTGCACTACAATGTAGACGGGCACACGGGACAAGGGGACCTTACCTTTCCACTCCCCTTTGCCCCAGGGGTTCTTCAGAAGTACAAGCCTTTGTCCGTTGAGCTCGACAGCCTTCATAACACTATACGCATGCATTTCAATAATGCCATTGCGCTCGCCCCAGCCCTTTGACGCGTAGCCTGTTGAGCAGCTGATGAGACAGTCCTGATTCACTCGTAGTAGCTTCTGCTCCCAAAAGGTCTCCTTGCTCAGGATATCCGTGGTATATAGCTCAGTAGTGACGCCCCCAGTCAAATCCTCGATTGCCTCGCCGGTGAAGCCACCCTCGATGGCAGCGTAGTCGCCGTGGGCCTTCGCATAAGCTTTCTCGAGTAGAGGAAGCCACGTTTCATTCGGGTTTTCGCACTGGGAAAAGTACAGAGCTCCGCTATTTGACTGGTAAATCTTGCGATAGGCTTCCTCTGAGTTGACACGTTCGCGATCGTCCCAGAGGTTGCGCTCCAAGTAGCTTTCATCGTAGTCGGGCTTCGTGAGGTAGAGCTGTAGTCATGCACATCGTGAGTATTAGGTTTCGGCATTGGCAATGAGTAACAATGGGGTAGTAAGGCAGTGATAGTTGGTTTTGGACCGTCCTCACCTTGTCGTCGATTATGACGCTGAACCACTCGGCGTCACGATGGAACACGAAGCCGTAGACGCCAACTTGTTGGTCATGGGCAACACAGACTTTCTCGATGAGCCCCGGCTTATTGCTTAAACCACACAGGGCGGCCATAAGCCAGCAATCGCCCCCACGACCTTGCCGCACGTCGTTGGCAGTTGCATCGTCGATGTAAAACTGAGGATCGTCGAAAATGTCCACAACGCGCTTGATGGACCTGGGTCGCAGTGACGGCTCCGGAGGCTCACTATCCTTGAGATTCCACAGAGAGTCGAGACAGTTTCGGTGGCCGAACTTGAGGTCGAATTCGAGATCGAAGTGAGGATCGCGGTACTTCTGGTTCACGGCGCGGCATTCGTCTACGATCTTCCTCACCTTGGCCATGCAGAGAGCAGCTGCCTCGCTGTATGACGTCTGCGTCGTCTTCTTGACAGCCTTGTCAACGTGAGAGTTGCGGGGAACAATGGTCGTGGCTAGCACCAGTTAGTCTTCAAACTACCAACTTTGACGTAGGCAGTATGCGCGCTGTACCCTTGCCTGGAGTCTTGGTTGTGAAATTGTCCCAGAACTCGTCGATGACTGCCTGGGGTGCTTGTTGTTTTCGGCTTCTAGTTGGGACCGCAACGGTGGCCATGGTGATTCGGTTGGGGCAGATCGATTTGGCACCCGCATTCGTTACTTCCTGCTAGCAGGCTATTTGTGGAACGTATCAAAGAACTATCTAGGGACGGCGACCACCGAGCCCAAGGTGCCAGTGGGCTTCGGGTGTTGTGAGGGGTAGGTTAAAAAATGATGTGTTTCTGTCCAGAAATTGCCATCGTCAGCCGAAGCTGAATCTACTCAAGGCTGCAGCACTCAGGCGCAGAGACGTCGCAGCTGCCCCCGCCATCGTGATTGGGTGTCGGTGCGGTGTGCCTGCCTGTAGTCTTCGTCAGCGCATGGCATCTGCTTCCCACAGCAAGGCAAGCATGGCGTCGGCGGTCAGCCGAACTGTCCTTGCCTGAGAAGTGTACGAGCGCCGCACAACAACCGCCGTTAAGCGTCGGTGTCACGCTTCCGCCGTGTTAGTCAGGCTTCGAGCGACAACACCTGCCTGCATGAGGTCCAAACCAATCACGGTGCCACGCGCAACCATTCGTACTTGGGACTTTCAAGCTCAGCTGGCGGCGGGGGACTGGAGAGTAAGTAAGGTAGATAAATCGTTCCATATTTACACCACCACAATCATGTCGGCTGATGTCCCTGTTGGTTCGCCGTTTGAGTGGAATCTTCTACGCATCAACAATCACTCCCTTCTCACAACCCTTCCACCCCAGTCGCTGCTACCAGTCTCGATTTCAATCCTCCTCTGCAACAGAGGGGCCCAGACCAGGGCCTCTGAATTTCGCCTCCCGTTTGCTACCACCGTTCGAGACGGGGCACACTACGTCAATGTGCCCCAAGGTCCGTCGGCTCTGGGTCGCTTTCCGATACCGTGAAGATGCCGTGAAGGATCGAAGTATCCCTTGACGTCGACAGAGCTGCCCGGCTAATTACCCAAGACTGGTCGGGCGCCACAGCGAGTATGGCTCGCCCAGCCGGCCAGCTCAGGCCTTAATGCGACCCTCCGTTTGTGCTACCCATATGCTGCTCGCACGCAACAACGGCTAATGCAATGGCCCAAAGCTTCATGGGGCGTCATTGCGTCCGCCATACCCAAAATGTTCGAGGGGCAATCGGTCGTGAAGTTAAAAGATATCGTAAGTCTCCTTCCGCTCAGCGTTGCTATTTCCGTCGGGTCCTGGCTTGCGTAACAACCAAGATCGCGCCGCGTGAGTCATATTCGGAATGAGGAGAGCTTCGTCGAGAGAAAGCTGGCTCCCGTGATTTGGAAAAAAATTGACAGGGCTGAAGAAGAGGGATGTATCCGAGACGCCTTGAGATAAAAGCAAGTGTTGTGTCCTGTGTCCATGTGTAACATTTCGTGTGGAGAGCGTGAACCCGTGCGTAATGAAAAGCGTAAGTGTGAAAACGTCGAAGAGATTATGGGTTGTTGTAGAGGAAGGTAGGTCCCGACCGAATGACAGGCGGCGCGGAGACGCATGCCGATGGAGCGACTGAGTCGCTCTCCAGGTGCTGGCCAGCACAGGCGACAATGCGGGCCTGGCTGTCCAGCGGCAGGGGCGGGGGGCCGCCTTTTAAGCGACGGGAGCCAAAGGTGCGACAGGCGGGGCCAAGTTGGCGGCGGCGTTGAGGTCGACGACATCACCGGGAATCTCGCCGTTGGCAACCTTCTGAGGGCAATCGCGCGAGATGTGGCCAGCTTCGCCGCATTGGTAACAGGTCTTGCCCGCAGTGTTGAGCGGTCCGCCATTGGGTGCAGTGCAGTCGCGAGAAATGTGACCAAGCTTTCCGCAGGCATAACACTTCATGGCTTGCGCCTGGCAGTCACGGGCGAAGTGGTTGGGTCCGCCGCACTTGTAGCAGGTTGCAGGACGAGGGCCACCGGCGAAGCCGCCCCGCGCGAAGCCGCCGTATCCGCCGCGGGGGACCGGAGCACCGCGGCCAAGACCAACACCGGCCGGGGTAGGGCAGGTTCGCTGCAAGCACACCTGCGATCAGCGAACAGGTCGTGGTTGGGGATGATGGGAGACTGCGAGCTTACAGCAAGATGTCCGGGCTGGCCGCAGTTGTAGCAACGACCGCTAGTGCCGGCACCACTCAAGCGGAGGGTCGGGCAATCGGCTTGGACATGGCCGAGGCCCTGGCAGTGGTAGCACTGCTTGGCCTCGGTGGTACGAGGAAGAGGACACCCATTGGACTCGTGTCCTTCAATTTTTTACGTCAGTGATTCGTAGGTGTAGTTTCAGCGGCATCGTGGCTTACCAGGTTGTTTGCCTGGCTTGGTGGTTAGCATTCCTGGCATACAAAGATCTAGATTGCACGGCACATACAGTTGTAACAAAGACGTTCAGCAGAGGAGCAGACCTCGGCGTAGTGGCCTACGTTGCCGCACTTGTAGCAGGCTCGGCGAGAGAGGGACGACATGATGGCGTGATGAGGGTCTGCCGAATAGGTTGTCAGCGCTGGATCCTTGGCCCATTTATGTGACAGGCGTTTGTCGAGTTGATCGACTCGGTGGGCAATGCTTGTCGTGTCGTCCGGCTCCGCTCCCTCTCGCCGCGGGCAACTTGTCGAGACTGATCTGAGTGGAAATGGCGGCTCCTTGCGATTGCTTCTGCTCCCAACAGCTTCTCTCAGCATGTGCGGCATGTGGAAAGCCCTCAGGACCGGCTCGACGACTGTTGGATGGACTCGAAGGTGGTGGCGTATGGACTAGCCAAGACCCATGGTCTGGGGTCTCAGGTGTCGAGAAGGCCCTTCATAGTGTGCGCTGCAGGTCGACGCTGGAATGCGACCTGTCGTGGGTGCAGGCTCATGCAATGCCATGCGATGCGATGTCATGCAATGCGACGCGATGCGACTGGGCAGGAGGCTGGGTTCGGCGAGGGGAAGGGGGGAGAAAGGTATTACGGAGTCGTCGAGAGAGTGCCACGGTTGCGCCAGGTCTGTGTTCCGTCCCTGGGGTGGCGATGCGCAGGCGCGTGCGATGTCAAAGGAGGTTGCAGTAGCCGTTATTCGCGATTGGGAGGGGCCGTAGTGGTGGGTGATGTACGACCGGAAAACATGGCTCAATTGCCCGAGGCGGAGGGAGGCGACAGATTCGGATAAGAGGGCATGGGAGTCGCTGTGGGCAAGCAATTGGCAGGAGAAAAAGGAGGAGCTCACCTTGGTTTGCGAATGATTTGGCGAGTTTCGGGGAGACTTATTGTTGGTTGTGATTTTTTTTTCCTTCTTGGTGGATGAAAATTGGTTTCTCCTGAGTCCAGCAACAACCGTCAACGACGACAACCTTCCGATCTTCTCACCACCAGCAGCCCGAGAGGGGTTCTCGAGTGGAAAATTTTTCAAGAAAGTGACGATGTTTGGTGGAAGCAGAAAGGGGAGAGAGAGGGCGCGAGCGAGTGAGGAGACACAGACCACAGACCAAACACCCCCAAGTCCCAAAAGAGGAGAGGCACAGATCCATTTGTGGTGGACACCTTGTGCTCGCGCCGCCCTGTGACTGGCGTGCCTGGGTCTACGGTGCCAGCATGAGGTCCGAGCACGGTACGCTTGCCCCGGGCGGGCGGCAGGGGCAGCAGTGGAGGGGTCGCTTCACTCAGTGTCGTGTCACCTCAAGGTGGAGGCCGATCTGTCCGCTGCCACTCCACTGATAAACATCCCTCCACGTGACATGGTTTCACCTGCTTGACCGTGGCTCTCGAAGCGCCAGATGAAAGCACTTGTGGCCATGCACTTAGCTGCCTGTACCCTTACGATACACCCTGGCATGCGACGGGCCATCTCGGATACTGAAAGGCTGCTATTTATTTCATCTGGATGGCGCTGCCTGGAGCAGCGTTGCCCTCACCACGGTGCCTGCCGTCCGTTCTGACGTCCCGCCTCCGAGGGGTGGACCGGTAGTGGTAGGGGTAGGGGTAACGGCATTTCCAGCATCGTCGTTGGTGCCATGGAACGAGGTCTGGCCTCCACAACATAATCCACCCCATCCTCGGAGGCGTAAGACGGTGGACGAGAACCGAGCGTGTTCCCCGGCCTCATTAATCCCTCCGGTCCTCTGGACGGTGCGGGCTCGTTCAAAGCCGCGTCCGGGTTGCGCTGCCAATAGATACGGTTGGGGTCGACTCTCTGCGTTGATCATCTCCTGTCAGCCACCGCGCACTCCATGTATTGATCCAGGCAGAGGAAAGGGGGAGGGGGGGTCATGTTCTTACCACGCTCTGCCGCCATGCCCCGTATGGTGGCGGCTTCGGCTTCTTGGCAGCCTGCGGTCCGGCCTCTGCCTCTGCTACCTCCTCTTCGTCTCGCGCCAGCACCACTCGGATCGGCTGATCTGGTACCGCGAAGATTCCGAGACGTTGGACTTCGCTGCTCACCTGTTCCTCACTCTGCGGTCGATAGACGAGCAGACAGAGGCGGATGACTCGATGGCTGAAGAAAACAGCGGCGAATAAGATCATCAGAATGAGAAGGACCGTGAACTCGCTCTGCTGAATCTTTCCTGAAAGCGTCAAGGCCAAGTCTATATGATAGACATCGACTGCATTAGTATGGATCCTTCGGCCAAAGGCTACGAGCCGCAAAGCGGAGGATGCGACTTACAGACTGTCAATGTCAAGACAACGAGAGATCCCGAGACAAAGCACTGTAGGGCCAACGATCGAATGCGCCGCGAGGCAGTCCACGGTAGACAGTAAAGAAATCGCTTCGGTTGTGTGCCAGGTTCGCTTGGCTCCCCAAATCTCGCCCTTGTCCTTCTGCCGAGTCGTCCAGGCTGTTGCTGTCGCTCTGATTGCTCATGCGGGGCCGGGCCCATCGATTCTGCTTGAGAGCGGGCCGGGTCCGTAGCATCGTGCCGTCGACTTTCGGGAAGGTGAACCGGAGATGCCACCGTGGTCGGTCGAGGTGGGGGAAACTGCAGGGCCTCGGCCTCGGCCTCGGAGCCGTGATCGGTCGTAGGGTAAGCGCCATGTCGTAGGTCGGACTGGTTGGGGACTGCTTCATCTGCATTTTCGAGCTGGAGTGGTGGCAACCTGAACCCGAGGTTGAATGGTGGCGTTTTGGGACTCTCTCGCACTCCCCCGGCTCTGTCGATATGACGGCTGTCTGCTTCGTCGGTGATATCATCGGTGCTGTTGGAGGTCGTAGTTGGCGTGTCGTTGACTGATCGTCTTGCGAAGGGCACCGGTCGCCGTACCGAAAGGGGGCCTAGTCGCCACAAAGAAAGTTGTTGCATATCGTTCTGAGGTGACAGATTCTCGGTCTCGTCCATGACCACAGTTTGCTGCTCCGCATCTCCGCCACTGGCGACTCGCCCTCGGCGGAGGAAATCCATCATAGGCGTATGCGTTGACAGTATCTTACTATTTAAGAACAATCGAGGGCATGGCCTGCCTGGGCCCAAAAGGCATGTGATGAATACTGTCAGTCGCAAAAATGACGCGGCGAAGATTGCGAGGCCAGACGGAGTATGACACTGGGTGTCGAACGGTTCGGTGTCAACAGACAACGGTCAAGACCCGCCTGCGTGTGGTGAGTGATGCGGGATATCAACAACCGATGCCCCCTTCAGAAGTGCCCTCCTCGTAGAACCACGGGTGCTCGAAGAATGCGTAGGACAAAGACATGCAATACAATAAGAAATGGAGTTCATCGGAGTTCATCTCGGGCCACAGGGTTGGGGAAAGCATCCTTGATCATTAATGCGCGACGAAGGGGATCGAGGGAGCCGGGGGTAATGCTTTGCTCTTCTTTGGACGGAGCCAAAGTCCAGAGACTCAGGCTTGTGCCCGTGCCAGGACCCCGAGAGGAGAGGGAGAAGGGAGGCCAGGACGCGAGAAGAGGAAACGCGATGCGACTTTCGTGTCGCAGGGTTGCGTCCTGTCCATTCAGACGAGACAGATGCGCAGGGGCAAACAGGCTTTGGGTCCTCCCAGGCTTCCCACATCCCGACGGATGCAGACCTTGTCGCCACTGAGGAGGCTGTCACTTGCGTCTCCTCTGACAAGTATGATGTTATGTGTGACTACCGTCTGAGCGCGCAGGGACACGGGGTTATGGTGCTGGAGCGGATCTTGTTTCGGATCGCGAGGAGCCCCTCGTCTGCGAGACTTCATGAGTCTTGGCAGAACATGATTGGACAGCAACAAATACTTGAAGCACCGCACAGCACAGAATCAACCACACAAATTGCCCCTCCAGCGCTTCGCATGCCGAACCGAAGCATGCGCACTATTGCCGTCACCCGCCTGCATCTGAGTAGACCAGATGCAGCCGAAAAACAAAATGAAAATTGCCGCAATAATGATTCCAGCATGGACCTGCTGATTCGAGGGCACTAAGAGCCCAAATGGGAGGGATCATTCCGATTCTGATAATCTGGTACCAGGGACCCGCTTGCGCTTCGTTGTTGAAGTGATGCGGCCTGGACGAGCTGGTATCCCTAGGTGGTATTTCGTTGCGGCCGGAGGCTCCTCGACCGCTCGCTTCACCTGTTCTGCGACACAACGCCTGTCCTTGCACTATCCCGTGATCTCTACCTGCGCAACAGTGAGATTGCCTGCGGGCATGGCCGTCTCGGCGTGTCCAACAGCATAAAGCGTGCTAGCCAAACTACAGGGAATTGCGCTCTGCACCCTTTTTGCAAGACGCTGGGTGGATTAAGACTTCAACCTGGCCATGGCCAGTATTGCCCTTTGTCTCCCTCTTGAACAAGTCCTGACCAACACACAAGCCCCGCCATTCGCAAGGTGCCGGACTGATCGAAGAGCTGTCGTCGGCAAGTGTTTAGATATCGGTGGCAGTGAAGCAGAAGGAACTTGTGTCGCACGATGTACATCTTCGTACGACTTGCCATACTCTGCCATGAAGGAGGCCCCGTGAAAGGCTTCATTCTGCAGCAACTCACTCCCAGTCGCTGCAATTCATCATCGCAGCTCACCCAAGAGCATGTTACGATCAGAAGATGCAGAAAGCACTATTGGGTCATGTTAGCGCAAGCCGGAGATTGTTGGGTGCCTACTCACGGATGGGTTCGGAACCAGGAGCAAATTCGGCGCAATTGACGGTTCCTTTATGTCCGGGGAGCTTGTATGCCAGTTTTCCGCTGTCATTAGACCACACTGTGACAGTTCCGTCTCCGGAGCCCACGGCCACGTGCTTGCCAGCTGGGTCCCAGCTCGCGCGAATGAGGTTCTTCTCCAGTCCCATTGATGCACCGTCGAACGTGCGAATGTGTCGTTCTGTCGGCGCGAAAGGTCGAATGTCCCATGTTCTCGCGGTCGAGTCCATGGCATACGACAGGAGCGATTGTGAGTCCGGCGATAGCCTCAGCGAAGTAATGGTGTCTTGGTGGCCAAGCATGGAGTATACTACGGCTTTTTTCCGTAGGTCCCACACTTTAATGTCATTGTCGATGCCTCCAGAGTATATCTCGTTGCCAGCCTCCGACATAGCAACAGCTGTCACGGGAAAGTCCGTTTGAATGTGGTCTGCTGCATGTTTGGTTCGGGGGTCCCAGAGTCCAATTGAGCCGTCGTCACTGCCGCTGATCAGGAGCTCGTCGCCACGCCTGCTGATGTCCATGGCGTTGATGACCTCCTCGTGCCCGATATATCGTCGTATCCGCGTGCCATTATCGAGATCCCAACTGGCCAGGTGCATGTCGGCCGAGGCCGAAAAGACGATTCGTGAATCTCGGGACCATTGCAGGTCAAGCACGGCACCGCGGTGGCCATTAAGAATACCGTAATTCTCACAGTCGCCATACGTTCTCCACAGCACTGGAAGGGTTCGGTCAGCTAAATTTATTCTAACACACCTGACACCGCATGAAAACTGAACTCACGTATGCTTCTGTCCATTGAGCCCGACGCTATGAAGTTGCCGGTGGGGTCAAACTTAGCTGCAAAGATCTCGCCAGAGTGACCGGAGAGCTCTAGTACAGGCGCCTGCAGCCCGCTGGTTCGGGGAGTCTGCACACGGACGCGTTAGCAAGCAATGGGCGATACTGGACACCGATGTGTCATAGAAGCGTCGTTCACTCACTGTCTTCGATAGAACACCACCGCCGTTGCCGGAGGCATTGAGTCTCGCAAGAGCTCCGGTGGATGACCCAACATTTTGACGCTTTACCAACGCCTGTCCTGAACCAGGGTCGTCGGACGCGGGTCGCTTTTCGGCAGACATGACGGCCTCGATGTAATTCAAGTCGTGATTAAATTTCGCGTCGGCGACTCGAATTGTGGACAGGCTTCAAGATCGGAGGCGCTGGAAGGGGAGTTGGGTTGCCGTACTGTTGCAGGGAGTCGTCGCGAGGCAGTCGCGGAGTGCAAAGATTGGAGTGGCTAGCCTGCGATGGAAGCTAAGGTGGTCCTGTATATTTCCACCTCCCTAGTTGATACCATGTACGATAAGATAAGGAAAGCTAAGGCAGGTTAGGCAGCAGGTTGAAGTCTCGTTATGTGTCAAGCCCGGATGGATACATACGAAGCATGACCAGCTGCAGTGCACGTATATCCATCTAAGGCATACATCACAATCTCGGGGGTTTGTTCAGGCCACCATCTACGCTGGCTGGAGGACAACAGGATATCCAGGTCCCTCACACAACAACATTCTCTTCTTTCTACCCGCGCCAGGTCATCACTTGCATTGTCTGGCGTCAGAAACTACCTCGCGAGGTCGCCAATTTCCAACTCTTTCTTCTTGTCACCAAGTCCGCAGCTCCAACTCCGAACCTAGCACCCTTCGGTATTCGCAATCCACCATGGCCGCAAACAAGGCTACTCGGCTTGGCGAGGAGTAAGTCTTCTACCTGACCTATCCGTCCTGCCGGTAGTGCCTGGAACTAACATACTGTAGGATATGGAAGTGAGTACATCAATGCCCCTGTCGCTGGGAAGACTACATGCCAATGCAACACCGAATCCTGATCACGAACCTCCCAGAACTCGAGTTGACAAGGTCAATGCTGAGCTCGTGACCCTCACATACGGAACAATCGTGGCTCAATTATGCAAGGACTTTGACAGCGACTACGTCGAGGTGAACAAGCAGCTGGACAAAATGGGATATAATATAGGACTGCGTTTGATTGAAGACTACCTGGCGAAATCAAACACTATGAAAAGGTGCTCCAACTTTCGTGAGACTGCAGACACGATTGCGAGGGTGCGTCACACAACACAGGATCTTTACGAGCAATTTCGCAACCTATGCTGACCAGCAAGTCTAGGTTGGATTCAAGATTTTCCTCAACATAACACCGCAAGTCACAAATTGGACGACGGACAACAAGCAGTTCTCACTCGTGTTCGACGAGAACCCCCTCGCCGACTTTGTCGAGTTGCCGGACGATGCCCGGGCGCAGGATGAACTGTGGTATTCCAATATGTTTTGTGGGGTGCTTCGAGGCGCACTGGAAATGGTGCAGATACAAGTAGAGGCACACTTCATCAGCGACGTCCTGCGGGGTAACGACACGACGGAAATGAGGGTGTCGTTGATACGATACATCGACGACGAGTTGCCTCCGGAGGATGACTGAGGGGTCCCGCGATACAGGGGCGAGTTGCTACTTGGCCCTACGTGTCAGTGCAGACGGTTTGTTCTGCGTAGTGAGTTGCAAAGCGATCTATTTGATTTGACGATGTAAGCATTGCTCGCGCCTTGCGAGGGTTTTGGCAATGTCGGACACCACCAATTAAACGCGGGGAGACACGGCCTTCAGCAGGCTATTTACCCAGCCGACGACTTGGACTCTTTTTTCGAACGGATAACAGTGGTCGTTAGCTGTGCCGTTCGTCATTTCGATGTGCTTGGGCTCCGCAAATGCGCAGCCTAGATAGGGGGGAATGACATAGATGCTCATGTATTAAGAGGGAAAATGTGATTGAGGCATTGTAAATCGCATTTTGCCCGCCGACCTCAGCATCATATCATCCTGTCTCGCACTGATGGCTCAAGTTCAGTGCTGTCGGTTGGGCTTTGGCGATGTAGTACATGAGCGCCAGTCGATCACTACAGTGGTCTCACAGGTACTTATGTTGCCTGAACTACCTTTGGGCAACATTGGTGGCTTCCAGCAATGTGCTGTGATATTCGACAGATAAGACTCCGCAATGCTCAACCTCGATTGTATGCCTGGCCTACCAATATGGTGTTTCACTGTCCCGGCGACAGGAACCCGGGAACCCGGATCGGCGCCGGGTCACTAGAAGTTCTGAGCTTCGGCTTGTTCCCCACCAAGCCCCGCTACTACACTTCTCAAGTTGAGGGTCTTCACCCACAGTTATGGTCTCGCTCATCGGACACTCTTACAAATGCGACATCCAAGCTCAACCCCTGCTCACCTCGCTTGTCTTCAAGGGTAGCTCGCGTGGAGAAGAGCATGTACATGCCCGTAGCCTGCCTCACAACAGCCACAGCAAGACAATACCAAATTAGATGACAACGGTTCATGGTTGGGTATGTGCTTGTGATGCAGCTTGCTTTAATTTTCAGCATTATATAGAAGACGTGTGCGCAGCTCTCATCGATGTTTCTGTGCCTCAACTAGGTGCATAGATACCTCTGCGACATGGTGATCAAGGTACAGTCAGTGCAGTTTGTGCCTCAGGCTTCAGCGTGCCCATAAGTGCGCGCTTCGTTCTCAGCTGTACCCGCACCTGATGGTCTCATCGACGGTCTCTGGCCTGCCATCCAGCTCCTCCCAGGTCTCCAGCTCTCCTGCGCACCCCCCAAAGACGCCCCCCAAACCCAAATTCGCCCAAGCGTCCCTGTCCTGCCTTGCCTGCCTTTCCACTTGCCTACCTACTAACGAAAATTAGGAAAATCCCAACCCCATCCTTTCCCTCTTCACTAGCGACTCCCTTCTCCTTCATCGACTCGTCCTCCAGGCGCCCCCCCCTCCCCCATACAGAGTGCCCCCCTCCCCAGTTCCGACTTCGCCTTGTGTCGCCTCACCCATGGTCGCCCTTTGATGCCTTCAATTCTTTCGCCTGGCCACTCGATTCTGTCGCATCGCCTTGCCAGTTTCGCGTTGCGAAAGAGTCGTTGCGCTGCATCTGCAAGATCGACCAAGCAAGCCCCGTAAACCACCTTGCTACTGCGAGCAGCACGCCGAGCCAGCGTGTCACCACTACAACACCCACGCCCGCGCTCGCACAGCGGTCATTCCAACGCCTTCGACACTCTCACTTACCCATCCAACCCACCCTTCGGTCAAGTTCTGGCATCCATCATCACCGCCGACATTCACCTATTCGCCAGCGTCGCCGGATTTTGAGCCCTGTTCTTCCTGTCGTGGTTCCTGTCGCCATTCCCGACACGTCCCGCACTGGTCCGCTGCTAGCGCTCCGCGTCTCTCACGCTCGCCACGACCCAGCATCGAACAATCGAACCACTGCCTCCTGCAAACTTTCCAACCTTGGTGGTCACCCTTTGAAGAAGGCAAAGGCTTTTCTCGACCACTACCTCGACCCCGTCACCTACAGCATAGTTGCCCTCACCATCCTCAACGCGCCTGCTTCGCCACCCATTCATTTCACCTCGCCCTGCCTCACAGACAGTCGTCTGTGACGCGATTTCATCACCATGAACGTCAATCCAAACGTTCCCAACATGAACGCCATGGGTGGTCCTGTTGGCGCGCCCATGCCCATGATGAACAACGGTGCCGTCCCTCCTCAAGCTACGCCTGGCCCTGGCCCGCGACCAGTTCTGGCTCCAACCGAAAGCCAACGGACGCTGCTCAACACGTACATCTACGAATACTTTATCCGAAACAACATGTACGACTGTGCGCGCGCCCTACTCGGCAGTGATGCGCAGGTCAACGTCCACAAGGACAGCCCCAATCGTCGTCGAGACGAGAACGGTAATCTTCTAGGCAACGGTCTCGGCGACGATCCCATGGATACCGATTCCAAGGACGACATGGATAAGCTGCCTGACGATCTGCCCGCACCCAAGCTGCCTATGCCTGCCTCCGAGACGTCGTTCCTGTACGAGTGGTTTTGCCTGTTCTGGGACATATTCCACGCGCAACGCGCCAAAGGTGGCAACGGTCCTGTCAATCAGTACGTTAGCCACACTCAGGTAAGTTGCTCCTACCCTCAAGGCCATCTCGAACCACAAACCTGACAGACCCGACAGCAACAGTCACGCTTGCGACAGAACCAACAGCAGGAGCTTCTGCGCCAAATGCGCCCCGATGGCCTCGCCCATCAGCAGTACCAAGCTCAGATGATGAGGAATATGCAGAACGGCGGTATGGCCATGGGCATGAAGCAAGGCAACCTGGCACGAACTGCCATGGCCAACAATCAGAACAAGTAAGTCGCGGCATCCTGGTTCAATCGCGTTCGGCGTGCTAATCAACACTTGTGTCTCCAGCCCCCAAGCCATGCAGATGCTGCACCAGGCAAAGCAGAACCAGATGCAGAGAGATCCGTCAGATATGGACGGTAACCGCCAACGGCCTGCATCTCCTGGTTCCTCGGAAAATGCCCCCTCGCCTTCCAAAAGACCTCGCTTGGACGGCGCTCCGTTCAACCCCAACCAGCCTGGAATGATGCCCAACGGAAGACCGCAACAGGGCATGCCGGGCCAGCAGCAGGTGGGGAACGCCCCGAATGCAGCCCAAGCCACGCAAATGCTTCTTAGCAACGGAATTAACCCAGCTCAGCTGACCCCTCAGCAGTTCAGCACTTTCTCAAATCAACCACCAGCTGTTCAGGCAAAGTCCATTGCCACCTATGCTCAAAATCTCCAGCAGCATCAAGCAAGCCAGATGCCCAACAAGCCAATGCCTAATGCTCCTGGTGGTCCCCAGGGGCAGGGGTCGCCCATGATGCCGCAGAATCCTGACCAAGCTGCTGCCTTGACGGCATACTACAATGCAGGGGAAATGGGCCCGGGCGGCATGCGGCCCGGTCCCGGCGGACCCCAAGCCGGCGGTGGAAGTAACCACGCTCTGCAAGACTATCAAATGCAGCTAATGCTTCTCGAGCAACAGAATAAGAAGAGACTCATGATGGCTCGGCAAGAACAAGACAACATGGGTGGCATGCCTCGCAGCGACGGTCCTGCAGGCCCGGGCGGCCCAGGTGCCCCGACAGGTCCGAACGGCCAGCCCTTCCCAGAGACATCACCTCAGGCTGGTAGAACCGGTGCCTCTCCGAACCCCTCCGACCAGATGAAGCGCGGCACCCCGCAAATGAACAATGCTGGCATTCCATCTCCTCTTCCCGAAGGCGCCCAGTCCCGTGGCTCTCCAAACCCCATGAACTTCCTACCCAACTCGATGGATCCTTCCATGGCGCCAAACTTTTTCAGCAAAGACATGCAGAACATGGGCGGCAACATGGTCGCTGGAGCACACATGAATGGCATGCGTCCGCACAACGGTCACCCGGGGCAGCCGTTCAATGGCCAGCAGATGAACCCACAGCAGATGATGGCTGCGAGGCAGCAGCAGCAGCAGCAGCAACAAGGCGCTCAGGGTGGCAATTCTACAGTGCAGTGGCAAGGGGGACCCAATGGTCAGATGGTTCCCCCTGGCCCGCAGGGTCCTATTCAAGGCACCCCGCAGCAACGAGCCATGCCTCCACCTTCGGCACCTCCGGGACCCAACACAAACAGAACGAACACCTCTTCGCCTCAGCAGCCAGCAGCAGCGCCTCCTACGCCCTCCCAGGCGAACAAGGCAGCTCCCAAGAAGAAAGACACGAAGAACGCAAAGAGCAAGGTAAGCTTCAACAACTGCCGCGTACATTTGATTATAGCAGGTTCACTGATGCGGCAAACAGGCTGCGACCAACAAGAAGTCAAACCCAAACCTCAACGCTGGTACTACACCCGCGGCCGATGGAACGCAAGACGCAGAGCCACCCACGCCGGCTACCCCCATGACACCTGTCAATGCCGCGGGCTTCAACAAGGCCGGTCCCAACCCAACGGCATCCGGTGCGTCAAATGGGCAGGCAGCTCCCGCCGCCCCTGTGGCGCCACCGGCGGCTTCAGTCCCCCCTCAACCCCAGCCGGACGCATCTCAAAACGGATCCTTCGGTGGCATGGACAACTCAGCCGACATGATGAACTTTGGCACTATGGACTTCGCCAATCCTCTGGTGTCCAATGATGTTCTCAATGATTTCGACTTTGACTCTTTCCTCCATGAGGATGGTGATAACCAAGGCTTCGATTTCAATGCCGGCTCCTTTGGAATGGAAGGTGGGGAGATCGGAGCGGACTGAGAGGCTAGAACCTCCGATAAGCAAGGATGCCATCTTAGCTTTGGCGTGCATGTTGAGTCGCACGACAGCGCTTGCATTCCCCTGACTGTTCGCTCCGGCCGACAGAAGAATCGACAGATGCTGGAAGAAGGCTACTGGTGTTAACATCATGTAGTCTTCACGCAGCGATGCCTCGGCTCCTCGTTAGCACGGCGTGACGTGCTACAGTCTTGTTTTCCTTTTCTTACGATGTTCTGGGATACCACAAGGTTACTCGTTCGGACGATGGCGCTGAGGCTTCACTCGGTCTGCAGTTGGTGTTCATGTGGACTGTCTTGCTTCGATTTCCTCTTTTTTCCTTATTTTTCCTTTTGGCCCAGTGGGGTACAACATTACACACGCATACAACATGAGGGGCGGGTATCATCAGACCTGGATTTATCTGTCGGGACGAACGAAGTCTTACATTGTCTCCTTCGAGTCACCTGATCGGAAAGCTTCGTTGATCAGGTACCTGTGGGCAGATGATTAAAATGGGTCGATTGCTGGGGGATGTGGATTTTGAGTGAGGACTACCTATGTACTTGATAGAGCGTTGGGGAAGTGGACGTGGATGTCTATGTTGCCACCGGACGGTACGAAGGGACGGATTGCGAGGCATGATTCGGAGTCCCAAAGGTCACGATCCTTGGAGTTTAATATGAATTCAGACTTGACTCTGCGAGCCACTGTCGTCTCCGCATTGAGGTCGTAACAACATTTACTTGTCAAGCGTGCTACAGCTATCAAACTGAGGCGTCGATTGCTGGCAAGCCGGGGACTTTATTGCTCCAACGGCATTCGTGTTCGGCGCTATGCATGCCAGTGTGCATATGACAATAACCTCGATGTCATGATAGGGCTGCAACTCGAATGTCTGGTGCTTCTGCTTGCATCGACCACCATCGCTATCATCTCCACCACCAGGCTCACACTCTTTTGGCTCCTTTGGGCTGAGCCGAGATCACAGCGTCCTGTACGTTGGGGCTTCGGGCCTGAAATGGCGATCGGGTGTTCCTCTTCTTCGCATCGGTGGGCAAGAGATGTGCGGACGTTGACCGTGAACGGCTCAGCAGCTGTCTCGTCTGTAGCTCGTTCGCGTTGTCTTCAAGACGCCAGCGCCGAGCCTGATCCGACATAATAGCCAGTTTCGTCGTGTGAAGGATGGGATATTCATCATCCTTCGGCGCCTTGATCTTTTCTTGCACAGCCTGCCTCATATGGTCAGGTCCGTGGTTGGTCTTCGAATTCTGCGGAGGAGTGTACAGCGCATTCTGCAGAGCAAACTGGTCGAGAAGTTGCCGTTGGTTCTGATCAAGACAGTGGACCGCCAGAGTCTTGCCAGCGACGTCACGCTGGATGGTCATGACCCATTGTTCCTCAAACTGGCTTCCGAGCGTTGTCCGATCTTCTATTTGGTCCAGTGGGTCACGGGTATGCTCCGGGACGTCCCGCAGTAACTTAAATTCGTCTCGGTTACTCGGTTGACTCCCCTCAGATACCGGGTTGCGTGTTGTCCACGCCTTGCCCTCGGCATCCCATGTAGGCAACGGGTGTACAAATGAGATCGTGTCGATATTGTTGCGGTTGGACATTTTCGTACTTCCCCTACTGATCATTCTTCTGTTGAGGTTAGTGTGACGGCCTGGATCTTATCGGTCATGATAGCACTCCCGCTGTCTTCAACAGGAAGAGTGGCAGATTGCTTTGATAGCAGGAGGAGTCCGTGGTAACTTGTGCAGGCAGTTTCATTAAGGTGGTATTCCGATATGGGTATTTCCCAATAGTAGTGTAGGAAGCACGACGCGTACAGAGACGCAGGTTTCTGAGGAAGGGGTAGGGAATGACTAAGTACTTGTCCAGGCTGCTGTTAGACACGGTGGTCCCTCTGACTTGCTGCGTTGCACGGGCAGGCGCCTTCCTAAGTCACCTACTAGAATTCAGTACTCGCCTATTAATCCAAATGTATGACGCGGCAAGGGCGGATTGGAGAATCGGGCAGCTTCAAGTATTTCGACATAATCGGCCTGTCAAGAGATATTCAAGACGGCGCCCTATCCTTCGCCACAGTGTTGATGAATCCATCGACAGCCCGTCCCGGGGAAGCCATGCATCCGTCCCGTGGCCGTTCACCCCTACCCTCGAAAGCCACACTCTTAGTCTTGCTTGCAAGGAGCAAGTCGGTCCCATGCATTGCAGGTGCGGCTTACCTGGTCTCTCGGGCTGAAACCTCCCCTCCGCCACCGATGTTGGGTTTGAGCCAGGGTTAAGCATTATCGAGTGATCCATATCTATGTCGACCGTCTTTCCCGTCTTTTACGCGGCCCAGCGAGAGTCTCGTTTGTGGCAGCTTGTCGTGTCACCCAACTTTTCCCGTAGCGTGGCTACCAGTGACAGTACTGGCTTGAGTGTTGTCGCCGAGAGCATCGCCCAATCGTACTCCCAGCTGTACGATGGTATTTTCGTAGACGCGGACCACGTCCATGTTCAACCGGGTGTCATCTTCCTCCCGCGTCCCTTGTGTCTGCCCCACGTCCGAGTCTGTCGTGGTCCCCCCCTCAAAGCCATTATCATAGTCGCCGCCTTCCTCGTCGTCAATTTCGTCCATATCCGAGCTGAGAACCTCCATCACGAGAACACGAGACTGCTCGACAAGACTTCGACAACGGACCATATCCGTTGTCGTCATGCCAGCCCGCAGCCCGTTTTCAAAGCCTGGCAAAGGGTCCTTCGTGTCGATATCCTCTCCGCAAAGAAGACTAGCAAAACAGTAGTCGAGCTTCCGCAGAACGAAGAAAGTAGCCTTTGGCGCAGGTGGGAAAGATACGACGTACTTTGTAAACTCGCTTGCTACGTTGAGCAGAAAGGGAATCTGTAGACTTGCTACGTGTTGAGTTAGTGTACCAGGACCTCGCCAGCCAACGCAATCATTGCGTTTGGAACAATATGCAGCCTTACGTGTCCCTGATAGCCAAAGAATGTCGATGATACTGTGCAGGTCCTTGCACAGTTCACCAAAGCCTCTGTAGCCCACCACCTGGTCGCCGGACTCTGCGTTCCCATACTTCTTCACGTAGCGTCGAGAAATGATGGCCATCTTCTCCTCAACATATCTCCTCACGGTTGCCTCCTTGGTCGAGCCGGAGGGAAGCGAGCGAGCTCGTGGGTGCGGCAGTAATGCAGTTGTCCTGCTGGACGTTGTGCTGGGGGCTGGCGATAGCAACGCATCGGTGGGAAAGAAGCCCCCGGCCCCAGAGCCTTGCGCACTGCCTGACATTGAGACACAAGACGATATTATACGCCTCCACAAATGTGTTCCTGCCTCTCGCAGCTGGGTGTGAGCAGAATTGTCTTCCTTATGCGTCTCCGGTCGCAGATCAGACCGCTTCCGCCGGAGGGGTCGCAATGCAAGATCGGAGATCTTCGACCTGTCTCACAAACGGATGGACGTCAATTCTGAAGCCAAAACGTGAGTGCCGATGAAGAAATGAAGTGTAGTGAGATGCCAATCGAGCGAGATCATAAGGTACGATGACGCCAATATATCGATGGCGACCGGCTTGTCTCCGAAGCCAACGGCAATCTCCGACACTGCTGTATAATGCAGAAGCTGAAATACAGATGAAGAAAAAAACTCACTTAATTTAACCGGTCACAGTCAGTTGGAATAGGACGAATCCAGGCAAGTTTCAAGGTGATAGTAGATAACAATGCGTGGGAAGGGGTCGTGAGAGAAGCGCACGGACAAGCTATGATGGAGAAGTCGCCTAGGCAGGCGCCTGTCGACCTTTGGGGACCAGGTGCCTGGCCCATCGCACTATTACCTAATCTGCCACAAATAGGTGCCCCGATCAGGGACTTACCCACCTATTGCGCTTTGGTCAGTCAGCCTTGGCAGATAAGGAGCTTCTCCTTGAGCGGGAAGCAATCGGTCCAGAAATTTCGACGTCTACCATCCACATACCTGCCATCATCAAGCGCGTCACCGGATCGTCTCACCTTTTTCTCCCACTGAGCCAATATACAACACAAACACGCAACACAACATGCCTCCCAAGAGAGTTCTCGTCGAGCAGGCCGGCTCTCGGTCGCGACAGTCTAAGGGATATTTCGCTTCCACCTACGATGCCCTCACTTCGTCGGAAAATGCTTCAATCGTTCGCAGCGTGGTCATCTTTGGGGTTCGTCAAGCAAACCCCCACCAACTATCGGTGCGCTCCGACATTATGCTGATCAACTACAACGCAGGCTGCTGTTTCGTTCCTCTCAAGCTCGTGGGGCGAGTTTCTCCTACCGCCGTAAGTCTACGACAGCATTGACCTCGATGTTCCGGTTATCCCTTGACGAACTAACGTATTACTCGTCTTTAGTCAGTAGAATCATGCCGAGCATGGTCAATCGACGATTCTGTACAATTCGATGTTTCTTTGCTTCTGCGCGCTCGTGGCCACTGTACAACAACTGGAGGAGAAATGGATCATGGCATTGCCGCAGGCCGCACGAGAGTTAATGGACGACATGAGGGTGCTTCACAGGTTCGGCCAACAGCCATAATGAGAAACCCACTTCACTTAACACTCGATGAATCGCGCTGTACTAGCCCTTGTGCGCATTACCTAGTGGTCTACCTGGGGAATTCCGACGGCGATACGAATCCCTACAACAACTGTCTCCATTGAGCGCATACTTCGAACTCATCAACCATGTTGATCACATCAGATCCGCATTCTGGCAAACAGCACCCGCGCGACACTTCTCGTAAAGCGACAGCCCCCCGTAACCACCACATATCTCTTCATTGTTCCCAGTGCAGGGCAGCTCACAGACACCCAGGATACCCTTCTTAGGCTCGCGGTCCTCTGCGACGAAGTCACCGCAGAAGCATTCCCGCCGATATTCCACGCCCGCATACTTGAATCCCCGTCCGTCGCAGTACTCAAGGCAGTGAGCAATGGTCATGTCATCGCTCGAGGTTCCGGTACCGTTCAGAGTACGACTCCTGCCAGATGCATCAGATGCGCAACCTTGGTATTTGAAGCGGTGGGAATGCGTCATGTCCTTATATGGCCATTGAGGAGGTGAGATAGTGGTCGTCGCGCCGCAGCCGCTGTGTTGCTTGGCCTGCCCAGGGCCATATTGCACTGGATTGCACCCGGGCAGCTTGTTCATGATCCCGTCAACCTGTTCTTCGACTCGAACCGGGACCTTGCAGCCTCGCATCGTCTCGTCGTCAAATTGTTGCAGCACATGACATTTGTCAATCGAGCCCGAAGCGTCTGTACAGTTGTTGATGGCAGTCTGGAGGACCTCTATATCCCAGCCATTGACAAAATCGCCATGAAGCCCATAGCCGGTTGGGTCACTAATTTAAAAGGGTCAGTCGCAGGTGCTCCAGCCAGTGTGCGGGAAGGTTGCACAAAAGGTCATCAAGGATGAACATACCCATTGGAGTAAACAAAGGGCGGGGTGTCATTATACCACCTGTCCTTGAAGTCGTTGATCTGGAAGGTGACTTCGTAAAACAGCGTGATGAAGCGCTTGGGGTGGCTCTCGGGGCACACTCCATTGTCAACGAGGCTGGGGTAGGCCATGTGACTCTTGTGGTTTGGAGAGTCTAAGTTCTGGCCATCCCAACAAGAAGGAAACATCACCTGGACACGCAGGCCATTAGGGCAATTATGGGAGGGAAATTCGTGCGTTTCGGGACCGCTGACTCCGAGGCAGACGTATGATATGGCCCTCTGTTCCAAGGTATTGCTGAAATTCCTGAGCGAGGGGTCGCCGGCGAGCATTTTGAACCCAGGCGGAAAGGCAAGCAGGCCATTTTCGTACTCAGGATCCTGGGCATCGAAGCGCTGTCTGCCCCAGGGTCAGCGAGTCTAGTTGGGAGAATTTTAGTTCTTAGGCCGATCGAGACTCACAAGTAATAGACGAGCATGCCCCCGAGTTGTTTAACGCTCTCGAAGTTGCCGCCCTCACTCTGGTAGTAGAGGTTGGGGATCCAGTAGTTGCTCAGGTCCTGACGAACCTTGCAAGTGGAACAGGTGGAGGAGATTGCTTGGTCATATCCCATAGTGAAGTTGAAGCCGCTGCCCCCCATGACCGTATGGACATGGCCTGACAGGGCGCTAGGGTTGACAATGGGGTCAGCACGCTGCACAACGACTGGGCGCGAGCAGGGCAAGACGAAGAAGGCAGCGGCGTGGGTAGCGAGCAGCAACAGGCCGCCTCCGCTTGGACGAAACTGCATGGCAAATACGGGCGGACAGCTGAAGATTGAGCAGTCGAGCGGAGATGAGATAATGATAGGCCTCTATGTGCTCAAAATAGTTCGAATGCTTTGTGAGTGGACACAGAAACAGGAGGTGGTGAGGGGATGGATTGGCATAGTTCTGGTCTTTTATAGAATGTGACATGGAAATAGGCTTGTTTTTTGGCGAGAAGGTCAAGCAACGGTGCCTTTTAGTCTCAAGTAGGCAATCAGGCCGCGGTCAGTCTTCTTCGCGTGAGACGTCATGATTAGCCGGCCATCTTTGCTGGGCTATGACGGGCGGCGAGGTTAGCAAGACTGCGTCTCAGATTCGCCTAGGCAGGCAGTGCCAACTCGAACCACGCCGAGTATGACCTCCTCTTGGTAGCCATCACCTCGAAGAAGATGTGGTCGTTCCTATCCAGGGGCTCCAAGCCACGCCTCACCTGAGCAATGCAGCCAGCCGAGCAGCCCTGGACGAGGCCGGTGCCGTGTCTCGAATGAGAAGGCGACTGGGACATTGTATCGAGGTCGGAGTGGAGTGGCAGGGCGTGCAAGCAGACATTCTCAGCTGTACAAGGCTCAGAAAATGTTTTGTGAAAGGTCACATGTCTCAAGTTGGGAGAAGACGCTCGTCGTGTAAGTGGGAGGCAATCGTTGCTACCTTATCTTACCTGGTAGGTAGATTGCATACCTACTGCACCTGTCAGCCTGTCATCGACTCACCGGGGTTCACCTTACCTTCGACTTCTCAGCCTCCGGCCCTGTCGCTTGTCGCTTGTCGCTTGTGGTCTTCTGGTCAACAAGGCAATTGGTGAACCCTCTTGTCGCCGCCGCTTCACCCCAGGCATCGGTTTCGACCAGCGCCGACGAAATATGGGTCACGACAATCGTAAGACGGCCTTACGATTGTGCAGCCGCTGCATAGCCTGGGCCATTCCAAGGATCCGTCCTTGACAGTCGTTTTTCATTTCGATATCATACTGCACCACACTGGCCGCAGGAACGAGCACGGCCCTCTGCGGCCGGCCAGCCAGCCCGCTGAAGAATCACGCAAGTACTTCACGTCAAACCGTGGCTCGCTGACCGCGAAGAGACCAAACGTGCCGAATCAACAGCCAGAATGGCAGTTGCATCAGCGTTTCGGAGTCCCGTGGACCTCGCCGATGACCCGGATATTCAAGGTGAAATAGCGTCCGTCATTGCTTTTTTTTGGGCGAACAATATGAAGAGCCCTTGCCACGGAGGAACAATATCAAGAGAACAATCCACCACCCCAGCACCTGCCTCCTCATTCTCCTCCACCAGTTACACCATTCTTAACCTCACAGAATGTCTCTCTACCGGTCGTCTCGTCTCTGCCTTCAGCTCTCGTCCCTATATCATCCCCCGTAAAGCCGCCGCTCGCCTCTTTGTTACTCCCTACCTCATCACCATGCCATGTCGCATCCTACCCACCAAGATACTCTCCTGTTCAACCCCCTTTCCCCGGCCCCTATCTCACCAATTCTCTTTACCTCGGTCTGTTCTTCTGCGAATTCTGGAGCTGGCTCGAGACTCGTCTGCGTCACCCCCCCTCTCGCTTCGGTGAAGCCCGACGGTCCTACCCACTGCTCGTGGTACTGACACAAGCCTCCCCGCCACACCCAGCTCAAGATCAACTCGGCGTGCCTTGGATACTACTGTGTCCAGCCCTTGATCGCTGTGACCCATCAGGAACCGACCATACAACAATCGGAGGTCGAGAACTGGCATTTGGACCACCGGCGAAATTCGAACTGACGACCATACTGACAGCCATCTGCCAACATGACTGACTTCGACCCCTTTACTCAGACCTTCAGCCTCATCGCGCCCGACGGTGCCACCGAGATACCAGTTTCTATCGAGCAGGTCACCGAGTTTCATCTCTATAACCTGAAGACTGTCATCAACTACAGCGCCCAAGCCGGTAGCTGCTTCATCCTACTTCTCGTTCTGATCTGCATGTCACCTACGGCAAGGTTCGCAAAGGTCTCCCAGTGGCTTCACATCACCGCCTTGACTATCAACACTATACGCATGGTCCTGCTGTCTGTCTACTTCACCAGTAATTGGAATGATTTCTACGCCTTCTTCGCTGTCGATTACTCCCGCATCACTTCTCAGGACTACCAGCGCAGTGTCGCAACTGAAATCATCTCCTTGGTCGTTTCGATCATGGTCCAGGCAGTTCTAGGCTTGCAAGCCTGGGCCATGGTAAACCTGTTGCCGGACTTTTGGAAATGGCTCTTTGTCGCTCTCTCGGCTTGTGTCTCCCTCGCCGCCATAGGGGTGCGCCTGACAAACGCTGTCGGACGGATCGAGTGCATGTTGACACTTACGCCCGCGCCGGCTGATGTGGTGTCTCTCCTTGCCACCATCATGGGTGCCGTTTCCATCTTCTACTATTGTGCTCTCTTCAACGTGAAGCTGGTGAGCCACCTCATCAAAAACCGCAGGATTTTGCCTTCGAGGCAAGGTTTATCTGCAGTGGAAGTTCTCGTCATAACAAACGGCATACTGATGATCATACCTGGTAAGTATGCAGCTCCATCACTCATAGTCCACTGGAACCCACCCCCCTTCCCCAAACCCCTTCTCACTTTTTCCAGTGACTTGCCATGTCTGCACTCTCATCTCTTGCGCATCACTGACCATATGTGCTCCTCTCAGTCATTTTTTCAGCTTTTGGTTGGCGTCACTGGGAGGCTTTTGAACCAGGCTCTCTCGCCTTCACCTCTGTCATCTTGTTTCTCCCACTAGGTACTCTGATCGCCCAGCGCATCGCGACTCCGACATCTTATTATGATGCCAATGGCCACCGAGGAGCAAGTACAGGGCATTCGGGAAGCCCCTTCAAGGACAACTCTCAGGTCGGCTCTGACGTCACCGAAAGCAATGCTCCTCCGAGCACCCTGACCTCTCGCATCGAAGCTGGCCGCTCCCGCCACCCAGTCGACCCCATAGACCTCGAACTGCAACATATTGACGGAAATGGTACTGAGAAGGGGATGGTGCGAGTCAACTGTGAGTTCGAGCGTCGCGAGGAGAGGATCTAGGCGCCCTTCGAACAACGCATCCAGCCTTCACTCCGGCTCCCATAAGGCTGCTAAAGCATACTTCACATGCGACGCTTGAGGATTCAGTTGCATATATCGCTCGATTCGTTACTAGCCCCGTGTACGGGGGACAAACGGCTCTGCAGTTGCGTTTGGCACTTTCACGCACGACGATTAGTTGTCGCGCCTAGCATGCAGCGGCCCTGAATGGCTTCACATTTGAGGTCTCGGTTGATCGCTGATTCACTTTGTACTTCTTCTTGTCATGGCCCCTCCGTATTCTACTTTGTTGTTACTCTCCTCTCGTATCTTATTTGTTCTTCGTTGACATCGATCTCGAAGCCATATTGGGAAGCATCAGGGCTTCGGCTTGTGATGAATACCTTGCCAACCCAGGTTGGAAGGTGGGACAAGAGATTTGTTTGTATTCCAATAGTTCCCATCATATCACTGAGACATAGGCCTTCCAGCAACGGCATTTCTTCTTCGATGTATTCTCACGACGAAGTGGTGCTACTCTTCGGTCCTGGGGTCCCGCAACGATCAACAGGCAGGATCAAGGCTCTTCAACGAAAAGGCGACAACCCCTGTTTGCGTTGGGAGTTGATTGGGATGGAATCCCCTTGGACCCAATGCGAGCCCGCAAGGATGTTGTGTCTACATTCGTGGCTGGACATTGTAAATTTATTAGTGAGTATGCGATTTTGGCAGCAGCATCATGTAGTGTCAATAGCCCCTGCACAGGCTAGACCAGTTGGCATAAGGCAGTTAACAATTGCTGTGGCTTGCAGCAGGAGTCTTGACAGTCGAGCCGGCGTCTCCTCGTGGTCAAGGGGCAGTCTGCACAACCCTTTTCTCTAATATTGAGCCGTCACAGGGCTATGTGCAACAGGCGGATGCTGCAGAAGTGCCATTGTGTCCCCGTTTCCGCGGTAGGTCGCTGATCAACCCAAGTATTTATCCCAAGGGGCCGCGAGTATGGTCAAGTAAGTCACCTTACCCGGCTGGAGCTGAGATTTCTAGTCGATACTAGACTACCTGAGGACGTGATGTTAATCCAGGCACCAAGGCGGCGCCAAAGAACAGCAAGCGCATTTACCAATGCATCTTGCCTTTTGTTGATCTCCATGGTAGCGACACGCGAAACTGGCATTTAGACACACATGCCCCTGCGAGTTGTTCAATGTAATCGTTTACTCATCAACGCATTGATAGCCAACAGCCAACAGTCCATGATCTGTCACCTTCGAGAACAGGTGTGCTAGATAAGTGTGCTATTGATGCCGCCCTTGCGTTGCTTCTGTCGACACCCGGCCGGGACCGCATCAAATATGACATCCCGTGACCTGAGAAGTTATCCATCAAGGACCCCCCAAACGGTTGGACTTTCTATAAAGTCTTAACTCATGACACGAGTCCCATACCTCTCCCAATCTTACGAGCCAGTGCCTTCTTGAGATACCACTCGCGAGCCATGGAACGAGTTGTCTTAGCAAAGACAACGGGAGAGATCCGGCCTCGTTCAACTGCACGGCCTAGGACAAAAATAGCATCACCCATGGCGCGCTCTTCCGCTACAAGCGTATACAGCTGATTCGAAACCACTGTGGGCGCCACCAACAACTCATCAATATCTGGAACAGTCTGTTGGCGGGATCCATTAACGACGAGGTCGGCCTTCCGCAATGCCTCGTGCAGTATGCCAGCATTGGAACTCAGCAATGCTGAAGTCTGGGTTAGGGACCCGATCTCGGATTGCATGGCAGAGGAGGCGGAGGCCATGGCCTTGCGTTGAGCTTGTAAGCCGGCCATACTGGATTCGTTCTGCTGGCGGCTTCGCTGGCGTAGGGCGTAAAGGGTGTGAGCGAGCTGATGTAGTAGAGCATCCTTTTCGGGATTTGGAGGGATTGGAGGTGCCGGTAGATTGGATGGTAAAGGTATGCTGAGAGTCAAAGGCTCGTCAAGGAGGTCGGGTGGGGGTGGGACACGTGCTTTTGGCTGGGATCGCGTAGATGGTTCGGGTTGCCAACTTGCCGGGGGACCTGTGATACGCAAAGTACCGGACGAAGTCGGAGTCGGAGCTAGTGCAGCAGACGGGGGTAGAGCCTGGTGCTGCGGAGAGTTGCTAGAAAGTGGCGACGAGGTCGGACCATGAGCGTGAAAAGAAGGCGGAGGGAATGGCTGGATTTGTGAAGAGGTTTGTACTGGCAAAGGCGGAGCGGAGTCATATCGAGATGGGGATTGGTGGTATGGTCCAGGAGACTGCGAAGGCACCGATCCACGTGGCAGCCCCGCAGGCAGAGGCGGTAGAGGTGGACCGTTGCGATGAGCTTCTAGATTAGAAGGAGATTCTCTTTGCAGCTCCAAGCCTGTGGTCTTGGGCGGTGGCGGGGGACCGTTTAGACTCGAGGCGTTCGTTGCCTGGGTAGCGGGACGAGCCGCGAGCTCGTGAGGTGCCGCAGCAAGGCTTTGTGCCATCCTCGAGTGCTGCGGCTGCTGGGGCGGCGACGTGGGTCGTGAGGCCTGTCGCGCAATAACTGGGGGTTCTTTGGCAAATACATCCCGCAAGATGGTGAGGAAATCAACAAGTGTGGATTTCTCCAGAGTCGTTAGTGCACCAGAAAGTCAATACGGAACTAGAACCAAGGGCACTTACATCCCAGAACGTAGACCAGCCTGCCAAGTAAGGATGATAAACCTGGCCTTGAGGGTCGACATGCTGGCCTGGCCTCACCATCATGTGCTCGGTAGGCGTGACGTATATGAGAGGCGCCTCTCTTGGGTATGCATATGGGACGCGTATGGAGAGAGGGAAGCGATAAGTGGTGCCGCGAAAGACAACCGGCAGCGTGCCCGCGAGGTGTAACAGCAGCGCAGATGTGCCATTATCGAAAGCTTCCCCAGGTGGCGTTAGCTATGGGTTTTGGCGTGGCATGGGAGAGGAAGCGACCGCATACTGTGAACGTCGGTTCGAGGAGACAATGATGGGTACTGCGTAAGGGCCTGGGCCACGTCACCATACGTCCGGTTCACATCGTGGTATTCCTGGAAAGAAATCCAAGCAGTCAGTCAACGTTGATCAGGAGTGGCAATGGGGCTGCTTGACTGGGTAACTCACGCTCGTGAGGACACTATACAGCCAATTGAGGATGTGCTGCTGGACAGGAGGCATGGCTGCACCGTGGGAGGGACAGTTTGGTGGCAGCTAGTAGCGCATGTTTGATTCCATCTAAGTTCTGTTGCAGCCGTGACTGCAGGGAATCAAAGGAACAACGGATGCAGGCGTTGAGGGTAGTGCCAGTGTCGGTCATGTATCGCTCGCAGCTAGAAATGTCGTTTTGTCGTCAGGATGCTCAAGAGGTAACGCGTTGCGCCGAGGCCAAGGAGGAAGCTATGGGTGATTAGCGGCCAACCCCTCTTACATCATGAGGAGAAAGACGCACAGATACCTGGACCCCCGACCCCGGATTTCTACCTCGGTAAGAGGATATACGCAGTTACTGCTATTAA
The DNA here is from genome assembly GCA_002851755.1 of Verticillium zaregamsianum. Lineage (NCBI taxonomy): Eukaryota > Fungi > Ascomycota > Sordariomycetes > Glomerellales > Plectosphaerellaceae > Verticillium > Verticillium zaregamsianum. The sequence goes on along the minus strand of NMXM01000004.1, from coordinate 410,660 downwards.
TACCGTATGTAGTGTAATCCATCCATTAAACACTCATATTGGATACACGGATATTCTGCTGGGCTGCGAGGTGTGTTACAATCAAGTGCGACACCGGCATGACCGGATGAGCCCGGCCGCCCGACCCGACACGCGGCCGGAGTCGGAGTGGTTGCGCTTATTGACACCTGTACTCCGGTCCATCCAGTCTGCAGCGCAACAGAATGCGAGAGGAAGCGGCTTAGAGACAAAGGCGAAGGTGGGCTGAGAATACTCGTGACCAGAAATACCAGGCGGCTGCTTGACTGACCTCGAAACCCAGTGGTACGAATGAGCCGGCGATGCATGATTCATTCAGGGAGGGTCGCGGGTCGCGAACGCCGGTCATCAGTTTGCTTGAGCCCTGTCCCTCGCATCAATGACTAGGCGCCTAGCGCACCCAAAACCCGAACGACTGTTTGGTTTGCTGAGGGATATACCTAGGTATAAAACGACTCGCTCCCTTAGTCCAATTCACCTCAAACCCTCGAAAAATGCACCTCAACTCTAGCGTCCCTAAAGCCTGTCACCTACTTCGCATGCCCGTCATCACTAGGTGTATTCGCAAGGCTGAGGAGTACTCCAGATCCCACAACTGGATACTCCTTGCGTCAGGGCTTTCTACTCCATCTTTGAATCGACGGTCGGCTCGCCAGACCAACCCTTACCATGCTCCCTCCCATCCCGGTTTTGGCTGATCATGGCATATCACCCACCCATGGCTTTCTTCCGGGTGTTTTGCCACTGGCACGACTCCCTGACCCCTATTACAACAAGTGGGAGGCGGTCGTGAGCAATCTCCAGGCTTTGGTATTGAGCAAACGCCTGAGGAGCGTCGTCGACCGCCTGCCTGTCCTGTCAACCACGGGTCTGGAACACGAGGCAGAGTGGCGCAGAGCGTATTCGCTGCTGTGCTTCATGGCACACGGCTACGTCTGGGGCGGTGATCAGCCGTCTGAACGTCTGCCACCGCCCATCACCGTCCCACTCCTGCACATCTCCGAGCACCTCGAGCTTCCACCCGTCGCGACATACGCCGCCGTGTGTCTTTGGAACTTCAAGCCCCTCTTCATGGACGAGGGAATTGACAGTCTGGAAAACATTGCAACTTTGAACACCTTCACCGGCTCTCTCGACGAGTCTTGGTTCTACCTAGTTTCAGTCGCCATCGAGGCTCGAGGTGCTCCAATCATCCCGTTGATGCTGACCGCCATAGCTGCCGCCAGAGAGGGCGATTCGTCCGCCGTCACTCGTTGCCTTCGCGGGTTCGCGGAACGCCTGACAGATCTGACCAGCATCCTGCAGCGTATGCACGAGAGCTGTGACCCTGTCATCTTCTACAACCGCATTCGTCCCTTTCTCGCTGGGAGCAAAAACATGTCTGAGGCAGGCCTACCTCGTGGCGTCAATTATGACGACGGGTCTGGCAAAGATGACTACCGCCTTTACAGTGGTGGCAGCAACGCCCAGAGCAGCCTCATCCAGTTCTTCGATATCGTGCTCGGGATTGATCATCGGCCTACCGGCGAGCCCGGATCAAGAAGGGCACCCGCACCTGAGCCGGACCGAGGTGACCGGGGTTCTGGGCCGCGCCACAACTTCATCATGGACATGCGACGTTACATGCCCGGTCCACACGCCCGCTTCCTGGATCAGGTTGGCCTCGTGGCCAATGTGCGTGCTTTCGTCGAAAGAAACGCAGACAACCAGCAGCTGACCTTGGCCTACGATGCTTGTCTGGCCATGCTGAGTTCTTTCCGGGACAAGCACATAGCAATCGTCACGCGGTACATTATCGTTCCTTCGCGAGAAGTTCGCGCCCGTAGCCGGTCACGAAGTCCTGAGGCCGCACGGAAACGCCTTGACTTGGCCTCGGCCTCTCGGCAACGCTCCGGTGCTGGCAAGGATGGCAAGACGGTTGGAGGGGTGCCAGGAAAGCTCAAAGGCACGGGCGGGACAGCTTTGATCCCTTTCCTCAAACAGGCTCGAGATGAGACGGGCGACCCAGCCATTGAGGAGTGGACCCGACGCTTCATGAGCAGGACAGACCGAACCGAGGGCCGGGGTGATTTCTTTTTGGGAAAACCCGACCCGCTGTCATCTGTCGACGAGGTCCAGGTAGGAGGCCTGGCAGGTACATGGACCATGGATGAGGAGGTGGGTGGTATTTGCAACTACTGAGTACCCTACATGGCCATCTTAAGAAGAGCAATGCGCGCAGATGCGTCTGCTGCCTGTTTTATGCGCGGACCTGGTCGCTTTCGTGGGAATCCTGATCGCAGCTACCATGTAATCACCTTGTTTGTCTCAGGAACCAGGTTAAGCAAGCACTACTACGTAGCGGTGGGTTGGGATTGATGGTAAGTAAATTGGGTTGAATGGTATGTGAGCTGCTCCAGCAGTGTAACCAGATGGAGCGGTCCAAGAGTTGACCTATGTGCTGTGGTGGTTTGACATGGGCAGTCACAACTTCGGCGAGGTAGTAGTCTACACGACTTTTCGTGCTTTTCGGCCGGGCTTGTCAAAGCTTTCGACCAGGACAGCCGCTTCCCGATGACGATCAAATACAGAACCATCGCTTCTCCATTTCCTACGAGAGCTGACCTCCAGGAGAGGGAAGGAGGTATTGGAACCGCTGTACTGGAAAGCCCCGTGGCGACAGTGCGCGGTTGTTTGCATACTGCCTGGGCACCTCTGGCACAGGAGTCTGTGGGCAAGGGGGACGTACATGGTCGGCTGAGCTTAATCTTTATGCTAGGAGAACCTACCTGACGTCGCTAAATCGTCGCGTAGTTAGCAGGCGATATCGGTGAAGCCCAGGGACTCTAGTTCCGGGTGTTTGGGCCTTAGCGACACCGGCATGCTGCAGGGAATAGCAGTAAGCTTGTTCGCTGAGGCCATGAGGCAAGGGTCCTCGAGTTGGGCAGGAGAGATACTTTAAACGCCAGAACCGAGGTACAGCAGGAGGTTGCTGCGACGCAGTGCCCCCAATTGACAAGGAAGGCATCAAGCTGATATACGCATCCTCACTGGGGGGTTATATATGCAGCTATTGCAAATGGGACACACGTTGTAGTGGAAGGCTGCACAGTGGAAAGGTTTGCCGCTAGCTCGCCGGCTTAGGCAGTCAACCTCAGCTTGTTGCCTTCCTTATTACCTAAGCTCCATCGCCTTACCTAAGTACCTTAGGCACCTCAGTAGTTGGTAGCTGCTGGTGCACAGCCTTTTAGCGCGGACCTGTCGCGTTGCTGGCTGAAAAACTGGCCCGACACGTCCCACGCCTGTCCCACATCGAACGTACCTGCCTTGCAACTTACCAACCAGCCCGATCCCAGGATATCTACCGCCGCTGCTTCCGCTGCCCACGCCCCTAAAGTCTCGATCTTCCCATCAACGGAGTAGCTTAGTGCATGCACTCTTCATTGATAAAAGGCAGTGTCGCCTGAGAGCGGTGATCCTCAATCGCCTGTGCCACCGACTCTCGCCTTCGTCGTCGTCTCCATCGCCCTGCGCTCCCCTTGTCGCCCCACGGCCCTCGTCGCAACACCCGCCACGCGAGGCAGCACCGTTCATCATGGCCGCCGAGTATGAAGAAGACTTTGACTATGATGGGTATGAGGAGGACGACACGAGTATTACCCCCGAGGACTGTTGGACCGTCATATCGTCATTTTTCGACTCCAAAGGCTTGGTATCGCAGCAGGTCGATTCCTTTGACGAATTCACCACCTCGACAGTCCAGGAGCTCATCGACGAGCACTCCCACATAACCCTCGATCAACCGAATCCCGCCTCCGACAGCGACAGAGCGATCGCCCTTCGAAGATATGAGGTCAAGTTTGGCACCGTCATGGTCTCGAGACCATCCATCACAGAGGCGGACGGCAAAGTCTCCACGCTCCTTCCCTACGAATGTCGCGACCGAAACCTCACGTACGCAAGCCCTCTATACGTCAGGATTACGAAGAAAGTGTCCATCGCCGTCGAAAACCAGATCCCGCTCAACGAGCTGGACGACGAGCAACACGACGAAATGGCTAGAACGGGCGAACATCCAACGAGACTGGAGTGGGAAGAGGAGGAAAGTGGCGACGAACCTAATGCCGACAAGGACAAACCAGAGGACATGAAAGACATGATTTTCATCGGGCGACTGCCTATCATGGTCAAGTCCAAGATCTGCCATCTCAGTCGCGAGAGCGAGAACGACCTCTTCATGCTCAATGAGTGCCCATATGATCAAGGTGGCTACTTTGTCATCAATGGCAGTGAGAAGGTTCTCATTGCCCAGGAGCGATCTGCTGCGAACATCGTTCAGGTTTTCAAGAAAGCACAGCCGAGTCCCTTCTCCTACACCGCTGAGATTCGCAGCGCCCTCGAGAAGGGGTCCCGTCTCATCTCCAGCTTGATGCTCAAGTTGCATAGCAAGAGCCCGGCCAAAGGCGGTGTTGGCCAGACCATTCACTGCACCCTGCCTTACGTTAAGGTTGATATCCCTATTGGCATCGTCTTCCGCGCCTTTGGCATCGTGTCTGATGAAGACATTCTGAACCATATTTGCTACGATAGAAACGACACACAGATGCTGGAAATGCTCCGGCCCTGTATCGAAGAGGCTTTCATCGTACAGGACCGTAATGTGGCCCTGGACTGGATCGGCAAGCGTGGCAACAGCAACCACACCATGACCAGAGAGAAGCGTGTGCGGAGCGCCAAGGAGATCCTACAGAAAGAGACGCTTCCACACATCTCACAGAGCGAAGGAAGTGAGACCAGGAAGGCATTTTTCCTCGGCTACATGACCCACAAGCTGCTGCAGTGCGCGTTGGGTCGACGCGACATTGACGACCGTGATCATTTCGGTAAGAAGCGCCTGGATCTTGCAGGACCTCTATTGGCCAAGCTGTTCCGCACTATTGTTCGTCGCATGAACCAGGAGCTCTCCGGGCATCTCAAGCGATGCGTCGAATCCAACCGACAGTTCAGCTTGACCCTCGGCGTCAAGCCCCAAACCCTATCTAACGGCCTCAAGTACTCGCTGGCTACAGGAAACTGGGGAGACCAAAAGAAAGCAGCGAGCTCAACAGCTGGCGTATCGCAAGTGTTGAACCGATACACATTCGCGTCCACCTTATCCCATCTGCGGCGAACCAATACTCCCATCGGCAGAGATGGCAAGATTGCGAAACCTCGCCAGCTTCACAACACTCATTGGGGCCTGGTTTGCCCTGCCGAGACGCCCGAAGGACAGGCTTGTGGCCTGGTCAAGAATCTGTCCCTGATGTGTTATGTCAGCGTCGGCACGCCAGCAGAACCGATCATCGACTACATGATTCAGCGAGGCATGGAGGTTCTAGAAGAGTACGAGCCGCTCAGGTATCCTAACGCGACGAAGGTGTTCCTCAATGGCGTCTGGGTAGGCGTCCACCAGGATCCCCGCGTGCTTGTTCCCGATGTTCAGGGAACCCGTCGCCGCAACGTCATCTCACACGAAGTCTCCTTGGTTCGAGATATTCGTGATCGGGAGTTCAAGATTTTTTCTGATGCCGGCCGCGTCATGAGACCAGTCTTCGTGGTTGAACAGAGCCACCAAGGTGCCGTGTCTCAGGGCTCGCTTGTTTTGCAAAAAGACCTCGTCAATGAAATGCGAGATCAACAAGAGAACCCGCCTGACAACCCAGAAGACAAGATTACCTGGCAAACCTTGGCTCACAGTGGAATCATTGAGTATCTCGATGCTGAGGAGGAAGAGACTTCCATGATCTGCATGACGCCAGAAGACCTGGAGCTTTATCGACTGCGGAAAGCTGGGCACGAAATTGAGGAGGACATATCTGAAGGCCCCAATCGCCGCTTGAGGACAAAAATCGCCAAGACGACACACATGTACACCCATTGCGAGATCCACCCAAGTATGATTCTGGGCATCTGCGCAAGCATCATCCCTTTCCCAGACCACAACCAGGTACGATATCCCTTCCCTTGCTGCAGCGAACATACGAAACCATACATGCTAATGCTGATGCAGTCCCCTCGTAACACTTACCAATCTGCAATGGGCAAACAAGCAATGGGTTTCTTCCTGACCAACTACTCACGGCGGATGGACACCATGGCAAACATTCTTTACTACCCCCAGAAACCCCTTGCCACAACGAGATCAATGGAGTTCCTGAAATTCAGAGAACTTCCTGCTGGTCAGAATGCTGTTGTGGCCATCGCATGCTACTCCGGCTACAACCAAGAGGATTCCGTCATTATGAATCAAAGCAGCATCGATCGTGGTCTATTTCGCAGTTTGTTCTTCCGATCCTACACGGATTGTGAAAAGCGAGTCGGCATCAATCTTGTGGAACAGTTTGAGAAACCGTTCAGGAACGATACCCTCCGCCTCAAGCATGGGACGTATGACAAGTTGGATGACGACGGCATTGTTGCGCCTGGTGTCCGCGTTTCCGGCGAGGACATCATCATTGGCAAGACATCGCCGATCAACCCAGACAACCAGGAGCTAGGTCAACGGACCACACAGCACGTTAAACGAGATGCGTCGACGCCACTGCGAAGCACGGAGAATGGCATCATTGATTCGGTCATCCTCACAACGAACCAAGATGGCCTTCGGTATGTCAAGGTGCGTGTGAGGACAACTAAGATCCCACAGATCGGTGACAAGTTCGCCTCTCGTCACGGTCAGAAGGGAACGATCGGCGTCACGTATCGCCAGGAAGACATGCCATTCACCTCGGAAGGCATCACTCCGGACATCATCATCAACCCCCACGCTATTCCCTCTCGAATGACCATTGCACATCTGATCGAGTGTTTGCTGAGCAAGGTGTCTACGTTGAAGGGCATGGAAGGTGATGCCACCCCCTTCACCGATGTGACGGTCGACTCCGTGTCCCAGCTCCTTCGCGATCAAGGATATCAATCTCGAGGTTTCGAGGTCATGTACAATGGCCACACGGGAAAGAAGCTCCGCGCTCAAGTCTTCTTTGGACCGACCTACTACCAACGACTGCGTCATATGGTCGACGACAAGATCCATGCGCGTGCCCGTGGCCCCGTGCAAATCATGACGAGACAGCCAGTGGAGGGTCGAGCCCGCGATGGTGGCTTGCGATTTGGAGAGATGGAGCGAGATTGTATGATCGCGCATGGTGCAGCTTCGTTCCTGAAGGAGAGGCTTTTCGAGGTCTCAGATGCCTTCAGAGTCCACGTGTGTGAGATCTGTGGGCTCATGACACCCATCGCGTAAGTCTGCCAAACTGAAATTTGGCGCAACTTCACTCTAACAAATGAACTAGAAACCTCTCGAAACAGTCATTCGAGTGCCGCCCCTGCAAAAACAAGACCAAGATTGCTCAGATTCATATTCCTTATGCTGCCAAACTCCTCTTCCAGGAGTTGCAGTCGATGAACATTGCTGCCCGAATGTTCACGGATAGATCTGGTGTGTCGATCCGCTAGGCTGAGCAAGGTCTACTCGAACAAACGTGGTGCGGCACTCAAGGGTTATCTCGCCGTTTCGGCAGGGAATGGCCTCGGCAGTTCTTTGTATTCAGAGGGGCGTCTCGACGGATACGAGTCATCAGGGGTGTCATCGATTAGCTACCGAAGCGCTGTGCATTGCAGTCAATAGCACATCGGGCTAGTCACATCGGAACATGTACATTACGAACAGCCTATTGCGTTACCGTATGGGCTGGGAGCACAAAGAAAGCAAACGCATTGGCCGCAGTCTCCCGATGTGTACCATGAGCCACAATATGCAGCGCACCCGGCAATCTTGTAAAGCCCAGTCCCCTCGCGACCACTCGCTAACAGTGAATGCGCACTAATCCCACGTCCGAGCAAGTTATAGACGGGCTATCATACCAATAGACACTCGGGGAGGATGGTTGTCCTGTGCTCTCTGTAGTAAATGGATCAGTTCAGAGCCCAGGTTTGTCAGTTGGCGTATAGCGCCAAGTGCATATTCTTATAAAGCCCGCCGAGTGTGGCTACAGCCGGAAGCATTCCCCATGATGGCTACGGGACTGCAGAGGTTTGGGTCGGATTGGAAGCAGTCGAGTCCCGGACCGTCTGTTCTCGCTTGTACTCCTGTTCAAGAGCTCGCTGCATGTCGAAATCCAGTTGCCGTTCCCTCTTGATGCGCTGTTGTTCAATGTCCCTGACAACTCCTTGATGCATAGCCTGCCAAAGACGCCTGGATTAGCGTCCCCTGTCCATGTCGAGCGAAGAGGTTGGTGGGATGAAGGCTTGCCTGCTTTTCGGATTTCTGTTGAAAGTGTACCATGACAATCGTGCTGGCAGCGAAGAGAGAGGTACCCATCAGGGTGAGTTTGGATGCGCGAGACATGGAAGCGAGTCCTGGCGGGTTCGAAGAGAACGAAGTGCTATACGAAAGTTTGATCAAGCTCAGCGAGCGGTTCTGCGAGAGGTCGTCGATCAAAGGCGTGTCGTTTGATTCTCGATCCCTGAACAATGGAGAGCTCAAGCGTTGAGTGGGCGGAGTGGATCTGCTACTAACGCTACCCAGGTTTGATCTTGAATTCTATTGGTAGTTCCTTCGAAGACCACAGGGGACAGCAGCTTAGCCTGCATCATGCAAGCGCATGGACAAGTCCAGGTCGGTCAACAGCATACCTATGCTGGCAGCATTTGGGTCTGTAGACTCGTGTGCCTGCTTGCTTGCCTGCACGGTTTGAATAATCAAGTAGAACTGAGGTGCTACTGGATCACTCGCTTTACAATCCATGACCGTAGTCCTAAACTAAGCTGGAGGTGCTGCAGTGCCGCATTGTTCGACGACATTCACGTTACCTGTCTGTGCTGACATTTGTCGTGGGCGACGAACGGTACGTACCAGCCCCGTCCCACCTCGAAGCTCCACCTCTGATTCCGTCCACCTCCTCCTCTCTGCCTCCACATCATCATCAGAGCTGTTGCCAGCTTCAATCGTCAACTCGACCGGGAACATCATCGTCAAAGTGGGGATATTCATGAACCATTTGTTCCTGTCCTCAATCCAAACGAACAAGTTGTCGATCCGCGCTTTCAACGACTTCCTCCTTGAAGCTTCATCAGGGAGCCAACGCCCTATACTGACAAGCGACGGTATCCGTCGTTGATAGACACGCAAATCGACTGCCTTTTTGAAAGACACCAAGCTTCTCTAGAGAGTAGTCTCGAAAGAAAGAGGAATACACACGCCAAACTATCCGGCGAAGCAGACGCGGGTCCATAGTCATGGTTAGTTGCAGCTATACAACTCCCCCCCCCCCCCGGGGTTCGTTCGCTTCGATTTCGCTCGCTAACGACTATTGAAACAGTCGGCCCAAAACTCGGCGGGTATCCAGACCCTACTGGACGTATGTTTCCATATGAACAAAGCCCTTCTCAGCATGGGTTGGATTTCTAACAACAGAATCGAAATTAGGCAGAGAGGGACGCCTCGAAGATTGTCCAAAAGGGTCCGTACATCCCTCGAACATGTCATGCAAAGATATCGTACTGACCGAATTGCTCAACAGCTCGCGAATGTACGTGTTCTAACCGATGGACAAGCATTTCGTAATAGTGCAGCGCAAGGCAAACCCGCCTAACATCGTTACCAGATCGTACCAAGCGCGTCAAAGAAGCCCGAGACGAGGCCAAGAAGGAAATAGACGAATACCGACAGTCCAAAGAGGCCGAATACAAGAAGTTCGAGTCGCAGGTACGTTCGGCTTCATTGACGCGCCTCAGGGTCGCTTTTTCTGTAGACTGTTGGCTGATCATGACTCGAATGGGACAGCACTCGGCAGGAAACAAGCAGGCCGAAGACGATGCGAACAAGGAGGCAGAGGCTAAGATTAAGGAAATCAAGTCTGCGGGACAGAAGAACCAGGACAAGGTGGTTAAGGACCTCTTAAAGGCCGTCTTCGAAGTCAAGCCTGTACCGCCCTCGGCTGCATGAGTGCTTTTCAACAGCGCAGTCTTGATAATGGGCGCTGTCAATGGGGTGTCCTGTTTTGACTCATCGATCCACAAGCATCTCCTCTGTCAGTTGGGTGGGTTGCATCAGGACTCATTCCTCGGCCGTTACTTACCAGCCTTGCTCGTCCTTGCAACATCCTATGATCGAATTACTGTTACTTAGGCCTAGATTCTTGTTTCATTAAAAGATGTGTATTCTTCCCTTCGACCATCAGCTACTGGACAAAGTGGAGCAAAGTGCTCAACATGTCCCTCGTGTCGTTATTATCAGATCCCTTGTCATCAAGACCTTCGAGTTGATCCTGAAGGGACTTTCGGATCAACGCGACATTTTCGTCCCGGGCAGCAAGGAGCCGCCGAACAGTTGTGTTTGCACCATCGTCCTCGGCGATCAGCCATGCCAGCACCAGGTCCACAGTCTGCAAGCCAAAAAGGCCGCCCTCCAGCCTTCGCGAAAACCATTCGTCCGCCATGTCAGTTTTAGCATCCTCGTCCAACCCGTCCCGCTCACCCTGAATCCGCTGCTCGACGGCCTCAAGTCTAGATGTGTAGTCTCTTCGGATGTTGACCAGCCTTTCTGTCTTTTCGTATCCCTTCTCGACAAACTTGGCCAATGTGCGGATACGCTCTGCCGATTGAACAGGTAGAAGTCTCATCAGGGAAGCAAAGATGCTAATGAGGTGCTCAACAGTAGGGCCGTCCTGACGTTTCATGAACAGTGTGAAAATGGTCTTCAAGCCTCCAGCTTCGACCAGGCTTCGACATGCCTCACCCCCTGCCGGTCCACCTGTGCTGTGATCAAGGAGACGCAGTGCCGGCAACTTGCTTGCCTTCCCTTCCTTCAGCATGATCAAACACAGTTCCATGCCTTCGGCCTCTAGTAATTTGGTCTTTCCTTCTGGTTCATCAACTAGACACGTGAGGGTTTCGAAGAGGTTTTGCATGTATTCTTCCTCGCTGCCCTTTTCTGGGTCGCGCCTTCTGTATGCGGCAATCAATTGCAACGCGGCGTCGATAGTATCCAGGGAGATGAGCTTCAGGCGTGTCGACGGCGAGGTTTGCGCAATAATAGCCAAGAGTTCAGCGGCATACTGCTTGTTCTGGGACACGATCCCTTCTTTTCGCTGAGCCCTGGCGAGTAGCCAGTTGACAAGTTGGTCGTTCTGACCGACACGTTCGGCAATCGAAGGTCTTGAGAGAATGTTTTCAACAACGGAGAGAGCATAGTAAACACCGTTGCGATCTGTCTCATCTCCCTCGTTGAGGCGAGTAAGATTTGACACAAGCAGCCCGAGCAAGTCTGCATCGAGCATAGCGTCGACAAGCAAATCCCACTGCTCGTCGCTGGCAGCTACATCTTCGTCAGTCAGCTCGCCGACGATTTCTACTGCGTCGATGGCGATGTCAGTGTTCTCGTGTGCTAGCAGGCCAACCAAGCTGCCCACGCAGCCCAAGCGCACTAGTTCTGACCAAAGTGCAGGGTGATCGGAAAGTATAGAGAGGTCCTTGATCGCCGCATCCAGGTCGGCTTCGCTTGCAATGAACTTTTGAGGATCATGCTCAAACTTAGCTCGCAGTTCGGCGTTCTTGTTGATGTGTTTCTCGAAGCTGAGTGCCATCTTTCTCAACCACGCGTTGTCCATCTTCTCGGGGGCCGGGGCGTCATCCCCGCGGGCGGCAACAAAATCCATGATCTCTGCCTCTTGCTTGGTCACGCCGCCACCGTAGAAGCGGCCCTCGCCGTCGTCGTCATTCTCGTCTTCTTCTTCGTCACTGCGACTGTTGCGTGGAGGTGGGTCGGGGCCGTAGTCGCCTTCAGCATTTCCTTCATCTTGAGAAGAAAGCAAAGAGGGGCCGTTTCCCTCCCTGCCGTTGTCGCCAAATCCTTTAATGTTGTCATTATCTTCGATTTGTACATGTCTGTCGTCGCGCAGCTTTGCCGATTTATAAATCTCGCCTTCGATGTATCAGTATGCCATTTCAGTTGGATCTCGGGTATGCTGTTGGCCTACTTGGATCGCGTACCGGGTCCAGCTTCCGTTTGCCTGGACCTCCTGCCTGCTGCATCGCCGTTAGAATCATTTACGAGAAGTGGTAACCGAAATGTAAGCTAACCTTGAACAGGTCTTCGACTCGCGGCATGATTAAATGCGTCGAGTTAGGTGTTGGCGAAGACGAGACTCTGCAAGTTGCAGCAGGATTGTGGGAGGCGACTGGCCTTGGTCAAAGGCAAGGTTGCTTGATGGGGGGCTGAGGAGCGCACTGGTTGGCCCCTGCTAGGTGTTCCTGATCATAAAGTGCAAATGAGACTCGCCTAAGCCGTGCGAATGCCTAGGTCCAAGCAAAGTATTCCGGCGCAGATGTTCAAGGCACGGTCGTTACTCTCAATCTGTTTGAGCAGGAGAGCTATCATAGCTTGGACCCACACGAGTAGCTCCACAGTACGTACAGGCGCGTCACGGTCAACGAAGACACGAAGGCAGAGTCCCAACATGCAAGGTGATAGACTATACTCAGCACCATGGTGCCTCCGTGGATGTGCCTGCAGGAACAACTTGTAGTCGTTGCAGTCAATCGGTCCTCGATCAAAGGCTAGGACACGACTCCGCTGCATCTCCTGGTTGTGGGGCTGCTCCAACTGCCGATTGCGGACTGCCAGTAGGACTTGGTTCATTCATAATGATGTCGCATGTTGTAGTAGGTACAGGTTTTGAATGTGTCCAGACGTTCCTGTTCACTCCCCTTTCGTCATCAGCGATTCACGCCAACAAAACAGAGACATGTCTACCACTGTAGTGCTCATCCGCCACGCCCAGGCTTTACACAACGTCGACAATGAGTCCCTCCTTTTTGACATGACACAATGCATGCTTCTGATACTGTGGCACAGGACTACACAATCGCAGATCCGCCGCTGTCCTCTCTAGGACTCGTACAGTGCCAGGACCTCCGAGCGAGCTTACTTGACAATTTTGGCGACGTACGTGATGCCGCCATCATTGTGAGCCCGATGAGACGCACGATTCAAACTGCACTGCTCTCGCTTGACTGGCTGGTCGACAAGGGCGTGAAAATCGAAGCCGATGCTGCTTGGCAGGGTAGGTTGTCACTATTTTCAGTCCCGGTCGTTGATGATGAGCCTTGGGTGACCAGTCTGAGCGTATAACTGATTATCGCGCAGAGAACTCGGACAAGCCGTGCGATACAGGGAGCCCGGTCGACACTCTCACACTCAACTTTCCGTCCATAGATTTCTCGACTACAGATCCCGTGTATCCCGACAAGACATCCATTGCAGGAGCCAGATATGCATACACCCGACGTGCTATACTGGCTCGCGCGCAATCGGGCCTCAGAAAACTCCAAGCGAGGCCGGAGAAAGTCATTTTCGTAGTTTCACATTCTGGCTTCCTTCGTGCTGGTTTGACAGGCTTCTGGTTCTTCAATGGCGATTTCCGAGTATTCGACCTTGCTAGCACAACTGGTTCAGAGCAGCTCCCGCAATTGACGCAGTGGAGTTCTACTACCCGTGGCGGCCTATGCAAATCATGGATTGACCCCGTGGAACTTGGTCAGGGTCTGCCTGACAAGGATGCTTAGGTTTCCACATCAGGCTGGACGAAGCACCTGCCAAGCTTAACGTCAAGCACATTACCGCGCCAGAAAACTCTGGAAGGCGGACTGGTCAATGACGACGTTCCCCACCGCACGGAGTCGCTTCCGACCAGCCTTTTGCTTCTCCAAAAGCTTTCGGCGCCGAGTTATGTCACTTGCGTGAAGTTTGGCGAGAACGTCTTTGCGAAAAGGCTTGATGGTCTCACGGGCAACGATACGCCTGCCTGCGGCTGCTTGGATAACGATCTCTGATGGACCAAGCAACATTAGTACGAGGGTCATTTGATTATACAGCAGTCGAGGTGTCAAGCAGCCCACTTACCAAACATTTGCCTGTCAACATGTTCCTTGAATTTGGTGACCCATTGACGGCCCAATCGCTCAGCCTGGGAAACGTGTATAACTCTGCATATGGCGTCCACGGGAGCTTTGTTAACGAGAAGCTGCAGCTTCGTCAACTGACTCGGTCGCCACCCAGCATCTTCGTAGTCCAGAGTAGCATAGCCCTTGCTGTCTCGTTGTAAGTCCAAATGTGATATGATTAACGAGGAATCAAGCTTCAGCTCGGCCACTTACGTAGCGCCTTTAAGTTTTCCGAACAAATCGTCGACGAGATTAGCGGCAGGGATCTCGTAGCGCAAAATGACCTGTGTCGCGTGAAAGAATTCGAGGCCTTTCTGTTCTCCGCGGATGCTTTCACAAAGTTCCATCACTCGGCCGAGGTACTCTTCAGGCAAGGTAATGGTCGCCGTAACAAAACTGTCAGGTTAGGATCACACTCCCGGGTGACCGGACAGGATAATACGTACAGTTCATAAGTCGTGGCGCCGCGCATGCGGTGGTCATCGTTTGATGGAAACTCTGCTGGATTTTGGAAAACGACCTCTGTGCCGTCCTGCCACACAACCTTGGTGGGCACCGTGGGATCTGTGATGATAACGCTGCCACCGTGCTCCTGCCGGAGACGATCCTGGAACACGGAGCAATGCAAGCTCCCAAGGAACCCTAGACGCCAGCCAGACCCCAAGGCCTCAGAAAAGTCTTTCTGCAACGTCACGCTGCGATCGTTGAGAACCAATTGACTTATGCTGTCAGCAAGACGGCTGTAGTCGTTCTGATCCACAGGGAATGCAGCCACAAAGACCATGGGTTTAGGCTCTTCGAAGCCCGGGTAAGGCACAACTGTGTCTTCGTTGCCAATGGTCGTAAACGTATCACCAAGCTTCGCATCTTGAATGCGTTTCATACCGGGATTGAAGTGAATGTAACCTACTTGGCCAGCTCGAAGGACGCTCTGAGGCACTGCGCCAGGGTACTGTATCCCGACCTCGCCTACTGTGTATTTATGGCCGGTACCCAGCGAGATGAGTTGATCGCCAGCTCGCACCTGACCATCGAAAACACGGACAAGGAGAATGACACCCCGGAAATTGTCGTACCACGAGTCCACGAGGAGCAAGCGCAAAGGCCCTGTTGAATCACCTGTTGGAGCAGGTATGCGCTGCACGACTTGAGGCAGAATACTTGCAACGTTCTTTCCAGTTTTGGCCGATACAAGCACAGCATCCTTGGGGCTAAGCTCGAACGACGACTCCATCTGTTCGAGAACCCGGGGTGTATCGGCGGAAACCATGTCAATCTTGTTGACAACAGGTATCAGGGCAAGGTCCTGCGCAAAAGCGAGATGGAAGTTGGAAACAGTCTGAGCCTGGATGCCTTGGCTTGCATCAACAAGTAGAAGTGCCCCGCCGCAACTTGCGTAAGATCGTGTCACCTCGGCTCTGAAATCAACGTGTCCGGGTGTGTCGACAAGGTGCAGGAGATAATCTTGTCCATTGTAGTTGTAGATCATCGTACAGGTCTGAGCTTTGACGGTGATGCCGCGTTCCCGCTCGACGTCCAATTTGTCCTGCAATCGACCGGGAGTAGTGGGTCAGCCAACAGGCCTAGAACCAGGAGAATGTGGTTGTAAGTCTTACCAGAATCTGCTTATTCGACCCGCTTGCAGAAATAGTGCCGGTCAACTCAAGCAACCGATCACTGAGCGTGCTCTTGCCATGATCAATGTGGGCAACGATGCAGAAATTTCGATAGCGTTCGATGGGAATCGAGGAAATTCGTCGCTCCAGGTCGGGATATGCGTAACTTTCTTGAGTCCTAGGTGCTGCCAGTGCTAGTCGGCGACTGCTGTGGAAGGCTCTAAGTTTCGTGTTTGCGCGGCATGGCCTGTTGTACCAGTTTAGGTGTGCCCTCTTGAGAGTCAGAGCAGATCCATTAGACGCTGATTGAGCCAGAGAAGTTCGCAGATGCTGCAAACCAGGCGCCGAAAGCCTGCTCATCGAATTCGTTGTCGATCTTCAGTTGCAAGCATCAGTTAGCTGGCCTTGACCGATGCGCAGAATGTTGGGGATGTAGTATGAGAGGCAGGGATACAGGGTCTGGTGGAAGAAACCCTGATGTCGCTGAAGGGTGGGCTTGGGTTGTACAGCATCAAGGCTGGTCAGTGTTCGAGAGCGGCAGCTTCGAGAAGGTTGATTGTTTGTCTGTCGGTTGTCAACTCGGTAGCAAAAGTAGCTAGCCACCCCAGATTGAGGTGCTTGGTTGAACAGGAACCGACTTTATCCAACTGATTAGATACCGATTCCAGAAACACTATACGCGACGCGTCCGGACGTATCGACCGTTGGTAAGTCACGTGCATGGTGATTTCAACCTCTATTAGGTAAGTGCCTATCGACAGTAGAGGTCCGAAGTAAGCTGTTCAACACCAACGCACCGAGTCTGGTTCGAATGCGCCAAGGTGTGGTCATTCATTCATATCAGGCTCCGACAGATTATCTCATCAGCTTCTCTATTCGCTTGACCGCTCACCCCGTGCATAACGCCAAACATTGGGGTGGTCTAGCTGCCTTCAGACTATGATGGTATGTACCTATACAATCTCACATCTGCCTACGCCATCACCCACTCGCTACCCCTCTTGACGAACTTGTCAAGCAAGGTACCGACATCATTCAGCACGAAACGACATATGTAAAAACCGAAGAACTCGGCCGCATGCCGAGTACAAAGCTCAAGGCCTACCTGGGTCTTGTCCGCATGGCGAAGCCCGGGGTCTTCCACCTGTCGAGCAATTTGGTCTGGTCCGTGTCAGTGATGCGACGCCAAAACCAAAAAAAATCAGAGAGGCAGGCATATGAGCCTCTCACCTATGGCTTGTGCAGCATCGAATAACCGCGCGAGTGAGCCCATGTATGGAGCATTGGGCCCCGTAAATTCGACACCGCTGACATCGCGCTTCGCCGGACGACTTGTTGGATTCGTGGTCATCGGCAAAGTTTCCAGTGAAGGAGACTCCTTACCATTCTCTCCACCGCTGCTCTTGCTATAGGCATTGCTTAATCCAGCAGCAGAGTTTTTGGAACGAAGTCGACGCCATGAGAAAGACGAAGACTTCCCGGAGACACTGCCAGATCGCGGCACATTAATCGTTGCCTCGATCTCTGCAGAATTTGACGCATCGCGGAAAAGTGTGCCAGAATTCTGGACACCGACATCCATCCCCAACTTACGTGTTAGGCTTGCTTGCACTTGTTCCAGAACGCCTTCAAGCGACTGCATCTCTTCCAAGACCGCGTCGGCGTCGCAAGTGTCCACCCTCGCGAGCTTCAGAAGCGCGGCAGTGAGAAAGTCACACGTAGCAATCTTATCCTCAACGCTTCGGAGCTTGACACCCCTGACTTTCCACACGTCTCGGGGGACAAAAAGCTTATTGCTGAGATAGCCCCCACGTGGATGCACCAACGTCTGATAGAGACATCGCATCAACCAGAATGGCCGGAGCAGGTAATCTGTTGGGCATGGTTCAAGTGAGACAGGTGCATTTGGTGATAACAGGTCTGGGGACCCTGGGCTTCGAGGTCCATGGAAACTGTCGTCAAAAAGATGAAGTCCGCCGGCAGAGTTCATCTTGTCCCTAAAAGCAGCCGTCAAGGGGGTTGCAATTGTGGGCATTGTTGGTCCTCTGGTGTTCGATGCGAACCCAGTACTCAACGGCGTGCTGGGAGACAAGTCTGAGGCGTCGTCCAGATTCGATGCCGACATGTTCCGGCTCCGTAAGCTTCTCAGGCTGGAAGAGGAGTAATTTTTTCTCAGCACAGGTGGGAAAGTGATGGGAGAGTTGGAGCGACTGTCTATCCCATCACCATCCATGTTTTCAACAGTTTCAAGTTGAGGCGGTGTTGGAGGAACTGGCTGGGTGGGACTAATCTGGCTGTCGACAGATGACCGGCGACTAGAAAAGGCGGCTTCCGTAGAATCGATTTTGGTTTGTCCGTCAAACTCATCCACAGAGCCACCGCCGAGCGGTTGTAACGCGTTGACGGTGTGGCCAGAGCCGCCATAGTTGCTAGCCTTACCAGTCTCGATCTTGAGTTGCTTAGGGTTTTGCCCCGATAGCCGACGATTTCGTACCGTTTGGCCAGATACTGGAGAAGGTCCCCGGGATAGTGGCAGAGCTAGGGTGATAGGGGGCTGGGGCAGTGACTGGGTTGGGGGAGGTGCAAGTGGTTCTGATGCCGCAATACGACTGGTTGCAGCGTCTGGCGCGCTTCTTACGATCTGAGATGTCTGCGAAGGTTCCCAGGAATAGTCGGCGAAGTGACCTTGTGTTGTCTCCTCAGCCAGGTCAATACCGTTGGTGGTATCCGGAAAGCCTCTACTCGCCAGCGAATGCGTGATCTCAGCGAGTGCAAGTTCCTCGTCGTCTGAAGACCCGTCCTCGTAAAAGTCTTGGCGCATTGTGTCAGAGTCCTGGCGTTGTTTGGGCAAAGCAGAGTCGTAACCTTCGCCTTGCTCTTCTCGCGCCACCTGCTTGCCGAGCTCGATTCTTCTCAACAGGTCTGAGTTAACGTCGTCGTCCATGCTGCCCTCCGCCCCCGATTGGTCAGCTGGTTCGTAGCCATCGTTGTAAGCAGCCTCAACCGCAGCGTCCAATGCAGCATCAAATTCGGCCTCTGTGGCACCACTTGTAGCCCGTATGTGTTTTCTGCGTACCCCAAGAGAGGATGTGCGGGAATGCACGGATGAGGCTGTTGATCCGCTTGATTCGTCGATAGGATCCAACCATGAGTTCGACTCGCGACTAGACGTCCTTCGGTGGGCGGTATCTGTCTTTTCCCTGTCAACGGGTAACGAAAAGTCCGACCGCACAGCAACATCTGGACTAAAACGTCCTTGCAGTCGCTGCGGGGAGCCAAGTCTTCGTGGCGAGAGGGGTGGCGGCACTGATACATCGCCCTCGTGTGTCTGGAAGAGAACATGGGTGTCTGATCTCGAAAAAGACGACTGTAACGGATATTGGCCCGGGCTCCTTCGTGGAGGACCAAGTCCGAAATCACTGCTCCCATTTCCACGGCTGCTGCTTCCCTTGTGTCGACGATATGGGTTGACTTCTGTCTCGGCATCGAAAGAGAGGCCCCGGCTGTCGTCACTGCCAGCTGTAGGGAGGCCTGCCGCTGCTCCGATGGCTGCGTCTTCAGGTTCATCGTCGGGAGTTCGCAAAACGGACCCCAATGGCAATTCCAAGCTCTCTGGCCTTGCGGGAAGCTCCTTGCCCTCCGAGCTCTGGGCTGGCCCCATCTGATCCAACTCATCTATCCTGCTTGTGTAGGTTCGTCGCTGTGTCGCAGAGCGTGAGTGTCAAGTCGTTGCCGAATGCAGGCAACTCACAATTGCCTCTAGCTTGCGCTTATCCTCGTCTGTTGCTGTTCGTAACAAAACTTGCGACAATAAATCGCAAGCCTCGGCATACGACTGTCGCGCGCCTTCGAAATTCTGGGCATTATCGAGCTGGACTGCCGTATTGGCACGCTGTAAGGCTCTCGAGAGCATGGCTTTCTGGGAGGGAGACTTGTTGTTTTTGTCCTTGCTCTTTGATGAGCCTGTCGAGTCCGTGCTACCTTTGGCGGCCTGGGAACGATTGCGGGAATGGCCTCTTCCCAGGAGCTCTTGTCCGGCGCGATCACCGGGCATGGTTAAAGGCAACGTTCAATCGTACAGCACCTGGCCAAGTCGATCTTCGCAATTTCTCAGCATGCTCCCGGCGATTGAAAGGGTGAGTATCAACGAATAGTAAGATTAGCGCAGGTCACTGACAAAAGATGTGATGTTGATCACGGTCGCGGAAAGTGGGAGTACTAGGTGTTTTATCCAGTAGTATTTACCTATCATGATTGGCGGGGGAGGGATTCAGATTCACAGGGTCAAAAGGGACGTTAGAGCCTGATCACCTAGGATTACTAAACAAGAATACATACATAGTTAACATCAAGGTCCTATTATAGTAGATAATTAAAGTATAGACTATCATAAGAATACTAGTAAGCCTAGAGTACTATAAATATTATTTAATATATAAGAGGTATAAATTATATATAGTATAAGGTCTATCTATAGAACTAGTAATAGCTAGATATAGCTAGGTAGTAAAACTAACTAGAAGCATAAAGGCCCTAAGAACTAGACTATTATAGAAATATAATAAGGTATTAGGCTAGACTAAATTAGGGTATATAAGTTTTCCTAAGGGTAAAGGAAGTAGAATATCCCTAGCCTAGCTATTATTAGTATTAAGAACTATAAATCTTATACTATATCCTATACTACACTAAGAATATAGGTAGGTAAGCCTACTAACTAATTATTACGACCTGGCTATTCCTCAAGGAAGAACAGTCAGTAAGACGTAGGCGTTTGCTAACAGAAGCTTAGGTTGTGACTCTGAGACGGGTTAGTGTCGTAAGGCGTTACGCTCTTATTACAATAAATATAAGGTAAGACTTAGATTAATTACTAGCGTAATAAGAGTAGGTAGCTATAAGTATAGGAATATCCCTCCTTATATACCTATCTATCCTATCCTTATTAGTTAGGTGTGAGGTTATATTAGATGGCTTACTATTATGTCGTGATCTTATTATGTTAGATTACGGATTACGGTGATCCTGTTATAACTGTGATCCCTTTTATCCTGGATTACTACCCTTGGTGATCCTGTTACGTGACCTGGCCTTGGCGTCCTTATCTTATTGGCTGCGTCTGGGTTTCTGCCGCGGGGTCGCCTGCGGCCTGCTTGTTTGACCCTTGGTCGTTATACTAATCGCCTAGGATATATATATATACCTAATAATATATATATAGCTAGAATAATATCTAAACCGATATCTAGCTATAGACCTTAGTCTTTAACCCTATAGAATATACTGGAAGCTAGCTATCTGATAGATAAAACGTATTAGCCCCCTAATACGTTATAGAATATACTAGAAGCTAGCTATCTGATAGATAAAACGTATTAGCCCTCTAATACGTTATAGAATATTCCGGAAGCTATCTATCCGATAGATAAAACGTATTAGCCCCTTAAATACGTTATAGAATATACCGGAAGCTATCTATCCGATAGGAATACTAATTACCTAGCCGGATAGATTTAGATCCGAATTTAGAATAGGATATCTATATAGATAGAGGTCCCCTCCCTACTTTAGATAGGAGGAATAAGCTCTATAGTCTATATAAATATAGACCTACCCTATTCTATCTATCTTACTAAATTCCCTCTTATCTAACTAGTTCTATCTAGCTAACCCTCTTATCTATCTATCTATATACCTTATAGGTATAACGCTTCCCTTATTTTAACATTTTAGAATTTAAAGGTCTAGAAGTTTACTAAGAAGAGTATATAATCCTTATTTATTATCTTCTCTTTTACCTTCTACTATTTATATCTTACTATAGTATTTACCTAGAGACTACCTAATTTTATTATCTATTCTATTACTATAATTGCGTTTATCGCTAACTTCTTTATTAGCTTTATCTTACTCTTTTCCTTATCGTTTTTAAACCTTTAAGTAGTTAGGTTATTATTTAGGATCTTCTCCCTTAGTATAATTATTAACTTTAACTAGCTTTCTATTATAGTTACCTCTCCTACTAACTCTTACGTTATCTCCTTAATAGAGATTATTATTATAACTAATTTAATTAGCTATTAGTATATAATATCTCTAAGGCTATATATAATAATTACTTATCTTATTTAATATGTAGGAGGTACGGTATTGCTTAGTAAGCAGCCCTCAGCCCTTAGAACGCCTGCCTGCGCGTTGTCAATCGGGGACAACAGCTAACTGCGGACAGATAGGTGTTGAAATCTCAGTCAAACTCAAATGGCTACAACCTCTATGGCCACCCCTAGGTGCTAGTCATATAAAAACCGGCTAGCCCTCCCCCCCTCCATCCTTGCCAATGCCGAGATACTAACCCCTATAATCATCCACCAAGCACTTATCTTATTATCTACTTATAAAGATAACTATATTTACTAATATAGGTATTAGGTAACTTACTAGGTTATATATTCTTTATTACTTATATAGGATTAGATATTAGTTTTAGGCTAAGTTTAGTTATAATAAATACTATTAGGTTAAAATTACTAAATCTTTTCTAATCGTTAAGATTAAAAATTTTACTTAAAGTAAAATTAAAAGTATCTCTTTTATAGATATTTATAATACTTTTAAGGTAAACTAGTAGAATAAAATCGTTTATTAATCTACTATTAGTAATATTATTAGTTTTAGTACTTTTAGTCTTAGGATTATCGTTATCCTTAGGTTCCTTCTTCCTCTTATCTCTTATTATAGTCTTTATTTTTACCTTAGCTTTATCTTTAGTCTTATCCTTAGTCTTATCCTTATCCTTATCCTTATCTTTATTAAGGTTAATTAGGTTATTCTTACCTAAACCCTTACCTTTAGGAACTCTCTTATTACCTACCTTACCTTTTCCCTTTAGGTCGTTCTTATCTTTATTATCTAATACCTCTTTTATCTTTTTTACCTTTCTTATTTTCTTTATAACTATAACCTTAGGTTAAGGAGTTTTAAGTACCTTACTATCTACTAAAAGCCTTAGATCTTCTTCCTTATAGTTACTTATCTTACTTATTAGACTATAATCTATTACTACTAGTAGTAACTTATTATCTAGCTAAATTATACCTTTACTATTATATATCTTACTATCTTATACGTTAATATATAGCGTAAGTATTTTAATTATTACCTTAGTAAATACCTCTTCTTTTCTAGTATAATTATTATAGTTATTATATACCTCCTTACTCTTTACTCTTTTAATCTATTAGTTAACCTTAGTTATTATAGTATATATTTATATATTCTACTTAAGTAGCTCTCTACCTAACGTATAGTATTTAATAAGGTATATAATAACTAAGCTCTTAGTTCTTTAGTTATCTTTTAGCTTATAAATACGTAAGGTATTTATACCTCTTAACTATAATATCTAGTAATCTACCCCTTATTAGTCTTTCTAAAGATTTACTATTACCTACTTAATCTTATTTTTTCTATATAGCTAGTCTTTATTATACCTTTATAGTATTTAATTATTAGAATAAGGGAAGTAATATACCTATAAGGTATATAGATAAGTAAATAAAAGGGATAACTAGATAGAACTAGTTAGATAAGAGGGGATTTAGTAAGGTAGATAGAATAGGGTAGGTCTGTATTGCTATAAACTGTAGAGCTTATTCCCCTATCTAGAAAGTAGGGAAATAGAGGCCTCTATATAGATATCTTCCTATAGCTATTTTTACGGTTTTACACCACTATTTACACCACTATTCTTACCGCTATATTAACCGCTAGATATTTAAAACCTAGGTCTAAGACCTATAGGTTGTATTCTATAGGTCTAGGACCTACAGGGCTTATTCTATAGGTCTAGGACCTACAGGGCTTATTCTATAAGTCTAGGACCTACAGGGCTTATTCTGTAGGTCTAAGACCTATAGGACCTACCCTCGAGAGCTACCCTAGAGGGCTACCCTAGAGAGCTACCCTGGAGAGCTACCCTAGAGAGCTACCCTAGAGGGGTATATATACTAGGTTTATATATAGATATAGAATTATCTAGACGTTCTATTAGTAGACTTACCTACCTATATTCTAGGATTCAGGGTAGTATAGAGTATTAGGTATAGTAGTTATTATAGTTCTTAATATTATTAAATAAGCTTACTTAAGTAGAAAATATCTTATATTATTAATAGGCTATGAATTTTAGATTATAAACCTACTTCTTACTAATAGTATTACTACTACTTAGTTTATTATTATTATCGTTATCTTTATTCCTTCCTTTTTTTACTATTCCTTTTACTAGCAAGCCTATCTTTCTTAATATACTTACCTAGTAAGTTAGAAGACTTACTAGTCCTTATTAATAGAGTTTATCGCTAGGTAAATAGAATATTTATAAATAATTAATACCCTTAGTATTATAAGTATTATTATAATAGTATATACTAAATATCTTAGCTCCTAAAGGTATTAGTATAGTAATATTAGCGTTTAGGTAAACTCTAGAAAGATATATAAAGGAAAGGTTTTTATTAAGAACTATAATAAATACTATATAAATACTATATACTATATTAAATCCTAGAATATAGGTAGGTAAGTCTACTAATAGATCATCTAGTATATATATATATACCTCTCTAGGGTAGCTCTCTAGGGTAGCTCTCTAGGGTAGCTCTCCAGGGTAGCTCTCTAGGGTAGCTCTCCAGGGTAGCTCTCTAGGGTAGCTCTCCAGGGTAGCTCTCCAGGGTAGCTCTCCAGGGTAGCTCCCTAGGGTAGCTCTCTAGAATAAGCCCTATAGGTCCTAGACCTGCAGGATAAGCCCTATAGGTCCTAGACCTACAGAATACGCCCTATAGGTCCTAGACCTACAGAATACGACCTATAGGTCCTAGACCTAGGTTTTAAATACCTAGGCGGTGAATATAGCGGTCAGAATAGCGGTGTAAATAGCGGTAAAAATAGCTATAGGAAGATATCTATATAGAGGTCTCTAATTNCCTACAGAATACGACCTATAGGTCCTAGACCTAGGTTTTAAATACCTAGGCGGTGAATATAGCGGTCAGAATAGCGGTGTAAATAGCGGTAAAAATAGCTATAGGAAGATATCTATATAGAGGTCTCTAATTTCCCTACTTTCAAGATAGGGGAATAAGCTCTACAGTCTATAGCAATACAGACCTACCCTATTCTATCTACCTTACTAAATCCCCTCTTATCTAACTAGTTCTATCTAGTTATCCCTTTTATTTACTTATCTATATACCTTATAGGTATATCGCTTCCCTTATTCTAACAGTTTTTAATTAGAGAGTAAGGAGATAGTAGGAGTAGAAAATTCGAAAGTAAGTCTTATACTAATCTAGTCTAATTAGAAGTAAAGATAAGGAAATTATAACCTACTATAAGTAAAATCTTTATACCTTCCTTCTTTAGTCTCCTTTATATATTTATATAATCCTTATATTCTTCCTTTCGTAAGCCTTTAGATTCTTATAGTTAGACTTTAATATTTATTTTTAGTATCTTAGTAATCTTTTCCTTATCCTAGTATTACCTTATAGTCTATCTTAACCTTTACCTTTTAAGGGTTAGTATATTATTTATTATAAAGTTCCTTTATTTATATTTATATATTAGGTTATTAGTATTTACTATAAGGAGTTTACGTAAATACTATTTATTATATTAAGATAATTAGCTTTTCTAATTTACGAGATATTTAACCTATAATCTACCTATAAAGTATATAACTTACTATCCTATAAGTTTTTAGATTTTATATAATTACTATTTATTATTATCTCCTTATATAATTACTAGTCTTAATTTCTTAGCCTATCTCTTAAAAGAGTCTTTAACTAGTATTAATAGTAATTAGGTAATTAATACTACTAGATATACTCTCTATATCCTTAGAAAATCTAGTTAGTATATTAATAGGGAAATCCTTTTTATTATAGTAAATAATCTAATCTTCTACCTTAACTATTTCTATAGTAGTTATCCTAGTATATTATATTTATAGTAGAGTCGTAAGTAGACTTTATTACTAACTTTAAAAGATCTCTCTTATTACGTAGAGTTATATTACTTCTTTATAGCTATTATAGCTATAATCATAAGGTATTAAGCCTCCTATCTATATAGTTATTAGAAGATAGTTATTATTAGTATAATCTAGGGTTTATCTTCTTAATTATTAGTTATTATATTTACTATAGTATTTAGTTAAAACCTATAAAAGGTCTTATTTAGAGATTTATCTAGTATCTAAGTATACGCCTAATTAAGAGCGTACTAAAGCGTTAATAATACTTCTAGCTATAAGATATCTAATATTAAAGTATAATACCTAATAGTAATTTTAGCTATTTAGTTCTTTTACTTAGATATACTATTTATCTATAAATACTATACCGTAGAGACTACTAATTATACTTTTAAAAGCCTAAAAAGCTTTTACTAGAAAGATAATAGAAATTTTACATCTTTATTAGAGATTATCTTAAGTAGTAGACCTTAGTTATATAATTAGAGTACCCTTAAAAGTAATACTACTTAATCCTCTACCTTATACGTAGAGTATCTAGGTATTAGTAATATCTTTTTACTTATTATATATAAGACTATTAGTAGTATATTAAAACTAGGAATTAGTTTNCCTTAAAAGTAATACTACTTAATCCTCTACCTTATACGTAGAGTATCTAGGTATTAGTAATATCTTTTTACTTATTATATATAAGACTATTAGTAGTATATTAAAACTAGGAATTAGTTTTATCGTAATATACTAGAAAGATTCTATTACGTTATTCTATAAGAGTCTAACGATAAAATCTATTACTATTATCGTAAATAGTGTAATAAGTAATATTATTAGCTATAATTTACTAAGTAGCTTTTATTAGCTTATAGAGTATTCTAGATAGACTAGGTAGTTCTTAATCTACTATCTTACTACCTTAGCTTTACCTTTTATACTAAAGTTTACTAGTATATATATAACCTTTTATATATTAAAATAATAATTATTATTATATATTATTTATAGGATTTTAGTATATACTAATTTTAGGACTATTAGCTATCTTACTTATCTTAGTCGTCTAGTATTAATATATAGTAACTTATTTTTATCTTCTATAAAAGGATAGAGATTTAGGAGATTCTTAGGTTTCTTTTTAATAGCTTTATAAGCTACCTAAAATCGTAGTTCCTTATTATAGCCTCTTTTAATAAGGTCTCTAAGTTCTTTAGGTATTACTATTATATTAGATATAAAGTTATATTATAGAGTAGTATTATCGTAATCTTAAATATTATCTAGCTCTCCGTATATTAGTTTTTACTATTTAACTTCGTCTTTACGTTTAGCTTTACTATATATTATTAATACCTTTAACTTATTATCCCTTATTATTAGTAATCTTAATAAGGCGTCTAATACTATATTTAACCTTCTTAAGATATACCTTATATTAAGCTTAAAACTACTTAGGAAGATTAAGGCTATAGCTAGCTTTAGATTTATATAGTTAGTTAAGATTATAACTAGTATCCTACTAGACTAAAGCCGTATATAAAGTAGTTTATATACCTAGATTAGGTATACTACCTCTAGCTTTATTACCTAGTACTATTTTTCTGTTTCTATAAGTACCTAGCTTAGGAATAGAATTAGCTAAATACTACTTATTAGGATTTATTTACTATTCTAAATAGCTTCTAAATAGAATATAAATACTCTAAAACCTTTAATACTAATATC
Organism: Verticillium zaregamsianum; assembly: GCA_002851755.1. NCBI lineage: Eukaryota > Fungi > Ascomycota > Sordariomycetes > Glomerellales > Plectosphaerellaceae > Verticillium > Verticillium zaregamsianum. Next base: position 383,303 of record NMXM01000004.1, on the reverse strand, counting down.
TATATTTAGGAAAGATAACCTATTAGGGTTATAATAGTATAGTATTATCTTATCCTTAATTTAGGTTTATATTAACTTAAACGATTATTACTCTACTTTTATTAGTTAGAACTATATTTTATTAACTTAGTTTTAGTATACCTATCTAGTAGACTTATCTACTAGCTTTCTTATTTATTTAGCTTTACTAACTAACTTTATCTTTTACTTCTAAAGTAGTTTAACTTTCTAGTAGTATTATAGAATAAAACGTTATAAGAAATTTACCTTACTAATATAGGTTTTAAGGTCTAATATTTACGTTAGTAGTTTAATAACCTTTAGAGCTTCTATTCTATCTTTAGTTATATAAATACTAAGGTTATTAACCTTAAAGCCTAATAGCTTAACTAATTTATATACTATAAATAACTTAGTAGGTACTAGTATTAGGTAAATATCCTAAAATAATTATAGTAGCTTTCTTAGGTATACTATATAGTCTTTAAAAGTATTACTAAATACTATAATATTATCTATATATACTATTATAAACTCTTAATATAGACTTAGTCGTTAGTCTATAAACCTTTATATAAAGGATAGTAAGTTTTTAAATCCTATAAGTATAACGGACAATATCTCTAGTCTTTATAGGCTAACTAAAACTATCCTATCCTTATATTACTTATATATTAGTAGTTAGTTAAAAAAGCTACTAATATTAAAATAAGAAAACTATCGTTTTCCTTAAAGCTTCTAAATAATAATATCTTATAAGGGAATTAGATATATATCTAGGAGTATAATAGTATTTAGCTTCTATAGGTTAATTATAACTCTACCTTTCTATTTACTATCTACTATCTTCTAGACTATAAAAATAAGGTAGTTAAATAGTATTAGCTTTATTATCTATAATATCTTACCGTTAGTATATAACTTATTAAATTTATTATTAATAAACTTTTAGTCTTTATCTAATAATTAGTATAGCTTTACTCCTAGATTTTAGCTTTACTAGTTATTAATAAGGTTAATACGTATTTATTCGTCTAGAAGTAGTAAGAGTATATTATAATCTCTTTATACGTTAAAAGATTCTAATAAATTTTTTTACTTCTACGCTTTTATACTATTAGAAGCGTTTATATATACCTTAGCTTCTATTAGGATTTCTAGGACGTCTATTAGCTAATCTATATTTAGATTATATTTCTTTAGTTATAAGGGTAGCTTTAGTATTACGTCTTAGAGTATTACCGTTATTATCTACTCTAACGCTTAAAAGATATATATTATTTTATCCTTACTAAATATTAAGCCTCTAGATACTTATAGTATTACTACCTACGCCTAGGAAATACTTTAGTATTTCTCTTAGTTTTTATTATCTACTTCTAGTATATTAAGTTTATAATATTATAATATAATAATTAGTATATTTATATTATTATAGTAGTAGTATACTACCTTATTAGTTTATTTATTATACTAATAGATAAGTACTAATTTTCCTTTATATAGTATAAACCTAAATCTTCTATCTACTATATCTTTATATTATACTACGATCCTTAGTATTAATCGTAAGGGAATTATAGCTTAAGTAGTAGTTATTACGTATCTAGTAACTATTTTAGTTTTATAATATATTATAGCTACCTAAATACTATAGTATCTAGCTATTCTTAGCTTATTAGTAGAATATTATAAGTCTATACTATAGGTTACTAGGAAAAGACTTCCTAATAATAGTTTTAGTTTTAGTTTATTAGTAACTTATACTATAATTATAAAATATTTAACTACTAAGATATCCTTAAGAATACTTACGATATAGAAGTTAAAGATTACTTTCTCTATTACTTATATCTTACTAACTATACCGTCTATTATAACTAGCTTATCTACTATCTACTTTTAGATATTTTTACTATTTACTATTAACTAATACTAGTCTACTAGTATTATTAAGTAACCTAAGTTAATATATATTATACGTATATCTTTAAAGCTATTAAAGAAAATATTAAGAACTATAATAAACTACTATATCTTATACTATATCCTATACTAAATCCTAGAATATAGGTAGGTAAGTCTACTAACTAATCGCCTAGGATATATATATATATACCTAATAATATATATATAGTTAGAATACTATCTAAACCGATATCTAGCTATAGACCTTAGTCTTTAACCTTACAGAATATACCGGAAGCTAGCTATCCGATAGATAAAACGTATTAGCCCCCTAATACGTTACAGAATATACCGGAAGCTAGCTATCCGATAGATAAAACGTATTAGCCCTCTAATACGTTACAGAATATACCGGAAGCTATCTATCCGATAGGAATACTAATTACCTAGCCGGATAGATTTAGATCCGAATTTAGAATAGGATATCTATATAGATAGAGGTCCCCTCCCTACTTTAGATAGGAGGAATAAGCTCTATAGTCTATATAAATATAGACCTACCCTATTCTATCTATCTTACTAAATTCCCTCTTATCTAACTAGTTCTATCTAGTTA